>OX411824.1:11378446-13878446 GCA_948253155.1 Leucoma salicis
AGAAACTAAATTCAAATTGAACAGAAAAATTAACGTTGTAAAGTCAGCTAGAAAGATTTTTTTTTTCTTAGTGACAAATATTGTTTATAGTTAGTCTATGGGTAAAAATATTATTTAAAGTTCTCCCGTGCATCAATAAATCTTAAACTAACTAAATAATATGTTCCAACACCAGCCGATCAAAACAGCTCTAAGTATGGCCTATGGCAAAATTTGGCACCATAAAATTGCAAAATATAAAATATAATTACTGTGATCATATTGCCTATTGAGATTTTCTGGTACGAAGACTGAAGGTAAAACTTATAGAATATTAATAATATTATATATCCGGACTCTAATATATGTGCGCAAGTAGAGTGCCATAAAGTTTACATGGATCTTATTGATTATACCAGTTATATGTATTGTATGTACAAATATATGAACAAAAGTTTTGGTTGATACTCCTGTCTAAAAGTACGAAAATATCCCGTCCATTTCGTTAGTAATTATACATTTTAAAAACTATTTCCGATCAAAAGTTTATATAACTTAAATTTAAAATTATTGTTTGAAATAATATATTTAATTAAACGAACTTACCTATTCATGAGATTCTAGCATATTTATACGAGAGATCTGAATATTGTTCATGCAGTAGAAAGGGTTACCAATAAGCACAAAATATTAAAGAAATAATTTTAGAAAGTATTTTTAAATTGTATTTATTTTTTGAAGTTGCCATTTTTGAGTCCTCTCATCCTGTTAATGCAGTATTACTCAATTCAAGATATTAAGTTAATTATTTATCTAGGAACAAATATTAATGAGAGGCATCTTATTTATACTGCCGTTACGAATCCCTCATAAATTTAATAGAACGTTATAGGTATATGGGTAAGTTCGTTTAATTATGAATTATACTTCGGGATTCGTCTTTCGTCATTGGTGTCCATAAATAAATATTACTTATGATATTGCTTATTGGTTCAAACATCTATGTAAGTGTGAATAATACTAATATTGAAGAGGAATCCCAAAGCGTAATTAAATACTTATAATTAATTACTTATAGGCCAGGAGTAAGAATATTGTGCCTTTAAATTATTGGTGCCTAATGTTAAGCCTGCGATTGTGCCATATATGGCATGCCAGACGGGGGTATATAGGTACAAAGTAGTTGTATGACGAGTCACAAAATGTATGCCAAACATATTTTTTTATTTTAATTAGAACATAATGTGGGGTTACGGTCACTTGTAAATAAAATACGTAAATATTGGACCCACCGACTAAGTTCGTCTGTAGATAAAATGAAGTAAACAATCTTTGTAAAAAGCTATACCTGCATTCGCAAATAATTGCGTCATCGGGAATTGCATTTCACGATAATTTTAATCCGTAGAATTTTGCAATGTTGCAAATATTAGAGTTCTCTCCACCGGATTTTAAAGGACTCGAAAGGCCAAAAAGAAAGCTTTGTACATAAGGCTTTAGTTATGTGGAGTACTTGCCCTACGTGTAATTATATGTCATACCTATATCTTGTGTTCACAAATATTATGTGTGCCTGCTGACTATATAAATAAATAGAAGACTTCTAGACTCTTATTTGAGACGAACATTTTGGCACACAGACGTTTCAACGTGCAATATTTAACGTAATGCCTATAGTAATAATTCCATTGTTACGTTAACAGATCTGAGTATATACTGAACACTGACTCATTTTTATTCATAAATTATATCAACCTTAATTATAAACGTAGCAAAATATATTTTGGGTGATATACCTAAAATAATCCTTTCTATTAATTTGAATTTCAAATTTATAAGTAAAGGATACAAATTAATAGCGTTTAAAAATAAAGAGATTTTTATGTTGTGGATAAAAATATATTGACAATTGATTAAATTACGTTTTTTTGATAATAATAACTAGAAAAAATGTTTGGTTTTAAACATGTCAATGTATTTTTGTAAGCAATTTTTATTGTAGCATTCTTTGTACATTTTGTACATATCATATTTAATGTTATTATTCTAGTTTAATAAAATTTTGTAAATAATCTAAATAAACTACGATTAATTAAAGAATTTGCATATCTGGATGACTTTGACTATTGTAACTATCTAATTAATTATTTAGCAATATTAGTCCATGTTAAGTATTTTTATAACAAGAATATAATAGTGTTGTAGTACAGTGTCTTCACGTAATGTTACATTTTTGTAAAGAATGTATATTTTTATTATAATAATTTACTTGGAGAGTTTTTATACATAGTGTAATTGTTATTGAGGTGAATTTGGATTTGCCAAATTAATATAGCCTTGTTTTAATTCTTCCATTAAAATAAAAGGGTCATTATATTTTGTAAAAATGCCAATACAATTCATACAAATGAAAATTAAAATTATAAATTAATAAATCTGGTTGTTTTATTTTTTTATTTAATTATATGAGACAGAAAATAAGTCTTTTAGATATTTTTATATATATTTTTAGCATTTGACATGCTTAGCACAATACATTAAGTTATTTTCGATTTCACATTTTTCACTTTGTGTTTAATGAAAATAAGTCTTCAAGACCGATTTAATTGAAGAGAGTGCTTTGAACTGATTTTATAATTTCAATAGCGTTTGTCTTTCTGCTGGCACGACTCAGAAACGGCTGCATTAACGTCGTACGTAACTAACCAAGGGTGTTGTGTTCCAGTACAGTTAAATAGACTTCCTAGGTCTATAACAACTTGAAAACTGGATACGTGCAATATTTATTTTTATAGTACGCGGTGGTAAAAACAAGCATACCTGGTGGTAAGCGGTTACCATAGCCTATAGTATAGACACTGGCAACATCAGAGGCATCACTCGCGCGCTGCCAACTCGATAGGAAAGGGATAGGAAGTGGAGAAGAATGATAATAAAGAGGGTGCCATGGGCCTTCGGCGCTCTCGCTCACCATACGAAATAACAGCCCACTGTTGTTTCCTGCATATCTTCTGTTCTGTGAGAGGATGACATTTCCTCGGTTGATCCGGCCTATTCATGCTGAGAGAAGCTAGACTCATGAAACGCAAGCTATATTATTACTGGACTAAAAATAAATATTTGAGAAAATATTAAATATTCGCTGGCCCCCCAGACATCCTACGTTTTTTTCGTTATTTATTTGTGAATTTTTCCATCTTTTCACAACTAATTTGTTCACAAATAATTTGTACTTTAACTAATTTGTTCAGCAGCGATAGCGGTACGCATCTACACGTGGCCAAACGTGGTGCAAAACATAAACAACACAAAGATAAAAATAAGTTAAAAAAAAATTTGTTTTATATAACTGCCTCGGTGGTGTAGCGGTAGTGTATGGGACTGCTAATCATGAGGTCTCGGGTTCGATCCCCGGGTCGGACAATGTTATTGAGCTTTTTCCTAAAAAGAAAAATTCTCAGTAGCAGCCCGGAGTTTGGAAATGTGCCCGGTAGACGTCAATAGGCTCGCCCCCCTATTACGTGGGACTCAAACGTAGCTGGCGAGTCGTGGGTGTGTAATACACCTGCCTACCCCTTCGGGGAATACAGGCGTGATGCTATGTATATGTATAACTTGGTATTATGCGTTTCAAAGAATAGGATAATGAAACTTCTTTTACGTCAATTATTTTTAATATGTAGCTTTATTCTTGTGCACATTAAGAAAATAATGATACGTGTTGTATAGATATATTGCCGCAGCGGCTAATGCTTCCACATCCATCTCGAAAAACGTAAAGATCACAACTGAGTATCGCCATTGTGTAGTTGCGTTCCAACCATCGCATGGCCATCTCGCTGGGCCAGCGCTGGCCCATCATGTAGAGGAGGCATAAAACAAATGCGAAGTGGAGATTGGGGGTGACTGTGATAGCTTAGTGGTCCAGAGCACTTCTCCGGATAGCATGAGACGCAGGTTCGAATTCTGATCGCAGTAAAGCTATCTTTTTCCACTTTCACAAATAATTTATACTTTAAAAAGTACCGGAGGATTTCAATTGCTAAAAAATATAGATCTAATAAATTTATTGTTCTACATTAACTATTTAAACAGACAACAGTCATTATAGAACCCTTTCTTATGTAGGTAATAGTGAAACATGCAAGCCCAAGAGGTTTATGTGGTACTATATAACTATAATTTTTTTTTCTTATGTTCTTACTGCTAAACAAATAAATAAAATGTATCGAATTGACCGAACAGGTCGCCAGCTGACTGATGACGAAATAGTTAATGTATGTACACCGTGATAAAACCAGACAAAACAAACCATCAAAAATCTAGACAGTTCTCTAAGGAACTTTTCTAAATAACTACTAATACTAACTAGGTAATCTGTTGTAATCAAATTTGAAAACTCGGCACAAAAAATAACTTGTTTTATCATTGTTGCTCATGGGCCTGATGGTACCTACCTAATTGCTAACCTCTGCACATAGTCCTTAAGACCTAGACGCTGCTCTCACCACACTCTTCCCTTAGTACTACTTTACTCTTTGCCACACTCAACAGAAGAGTGAGCATAATTAGTCTGTGAGAGTGAGTAATTTAATTTGTTTGAATTAGATCATAATAAGTAATTTATTATCGGTATTTAAAGAGGATATGGGTAAGTATGGTAACCTATATATCCTCTTTCTATGATAATTACAAATAGGTATATTACGGCAACTGGTTTGTTAGAAAACATTATATTGTTGTTGACTTAAAGATCGCAGAAAACTGATTTGATATACATTTTTTGTATGTAGGTACCGTCATTAAAATGTGTTAAAAATTGTATTCAAAATTCCAAATTTTATTAGTACGCACATAATCATAAACACAATGTTTACGATTATCGTGTTAGTAGGTACTTAATGAATTTGTTGGGTTAGTGAGAACGCATCGACTACTTAGCTAAGACTCGATCTTACAATCGATATTTTAACGTCTACTCAGTAAACATATTGATATAAACATAATAAATCAGTAGATTTACAAGAATTTTTAAACTATCCTCATTTATAAACAAAATAATTACATCGTCAAAAACACTTCAATTCGACCTGAGTGAATAAATTACCCGATAGAGGGCAGATTTGAGATCACAAATCACAATAAAAATTAATAATAGCTGTAGCCGAAATAACGGTAACTAGTAATATTGCGTTGGTAGCTTGGTAGGTAAGGCTCTTAGAACGCACGCAAAGGCTCAATCTTACAATCGCGGCTCACGATCGCTTAGATTACACTCGAAACTAACGATGTATAACAAACACGCACTAACAAGGTGCAACTTTAAGGTATTTTTCTACACATTTATTGCGTAAGAGAAAAATAATAACTATGTTAATAGTACGACATCGGGCAAAATATGCATTCATCGAAAATCCGTCTAGTTGCTGCCAGTCTGTTTTGGCCGATGATAGGATATCTTCTATTATATTACAAGGATATTATGGTATTATTATTATTAATGCAAAAGTATTACGTACCTAACCATTATTTTCATGTGCTCGGGTACATGAGCACCGACTTGCCCAAAAACTTTCGGCAGAACGTTTTTTTCAGGGAGCCACTGAGACCGGTCCTCTACAGATCGTGATCCGATAGGGACAGCAATTATATTACTAGTATACATTTTATCCCGCTATAAAATAAGCGTCGCCCCGCTAACAGCTGGTTTTACCCTCCCTCCGCATTAAGTTATTAGATGTTTCACATCAAAAATATAGGTTCCGGATAAGTAATCACCTACATATAATATACTAAAAACCTTCTCCGAAACACGCTGCACCTTATGGTATAAATATTATTCCAATCGGTTCAGTAGTTTTAGCAGTATAACCGAACAAACAAACAGCTCTACATTTATTACCTATAGATTTTATAACGTTACACATGCCAGAATATTTGTGATCACTGACCCCTTGATTTTAGTCATTTGTGGCAACCAGGAACATCGGCTTAAACTGCTTTATTTGGCACAGGGTAAGAACTCTAAGGGTAACCCCTAAGAAGGCATCCACTAACTTTGGTTACAGTTAAAGGAAGCTATAAAACAGCAACTAAATATTATCGCACTTGAATCTATCGTATCTGCTTTAGTACGATGGTTTATCGCTTCTATGGCACGCATACATCCGGTGCCCAGGACACGGTTCGTATAACCCGGATTGTGAGGCAAGGGCATTTTATTCCCCTCCACGACGGGGGTGTAACTAATTAGGAATTTTCGAACACTTATCGTCACGTTTCTACGTAAGAGAACAATATTAATCATAGCTAGCCGTTACAGGAACTACGTTGTTTTCCTATGGTAATATTAAACACTGATATAACCCCTGTATGACTGAAAATCTAGAGTGCGAACTTCTAGTATTAAGTACATACCACTAAAGTAATGTCACACAGTTCCAGTGGTCTGCTAATTCAGGCGGAGAGACGACACACGGCGGGTTTATTTAAAGGCTGAGGGCCCCGCATTACCCTGTTCGTCCTCGAACAACGGGGTTGCGGTTAAGTACATTGTTCCCTCCTTAACAAAAAAAAAGTTACCTAAGTACTTATTACCCGCTTCATACGGGAAACGTAGCTGGCATGCTAGAAGTTTCTCAGCCCGCGTGTAACCATTGAAATTGAGACATTCGTGATAATGATTTCAAAGATATAACAACAAATAATGTAGGATTATAAGCACTCGTTGATAGCCTAGTGTGAAGACGAAAGACTGCAAATACAGAATTATTGAGATTTATCCTCGACCTGTAGTCAAGACCGCACCCGACACAACACACCCTTTGACTTCTCTAAATAATGTATACATATTTGATATTTATTTAGTTCACAATCACAAAAAAGTCTGGTGCCCAGTGAAGGAAAACATCGAGAGAAAATCGGCATGCCTCAGACATTTTACTGCCAACCGCACTTAGGAGTTAAAATGTAAACGCAACTCGATTCGATTTGTCACAATAATGCTTCAATCAACACGATAGTACGATTCGATGGCGAGTCTTGTTTTACACGCATATTTCAACACAGCTGGGCCAGTGCGGTGAACTATGGTCTGTAATTAGGACAGTACTACTAGGTAGTACATAAACGAAGGATATTTTATTTATTTGCATAACATTACAAGGCAGCTACATTCGTTCTTTTGATGGCTGTTTTGTGCCGATACAAGTTTTGATTTAGGTTTTAAAACGGTGGTAAAGAGCGTACCTACGGCCTCTCTACTTGTTATTAGTAAGGTACTAGACGATAGCAATGCCACCACTAGCGCATTGCCAAACTAAAGGATGGGAGGTGAAAAAGATCAATTATAGAGTATTAAGTGAATTTAATTATTGAAATCAGGGCTCTAAAACAAAAAGGTTTTTCGCAGTTATACACCATGACGTGTCTACCTACCACCAACTTAGAAATCGCCATCAAATTAAATCTAATCTAATACTTTTCATAATAACATTCTCCATTTTGCTCTAATTACAAAAATGTTCTGAGTAAAATACAACCAGGTCGTTTAACAACAACTTTAACCTAATTATGTTAAATCCACGCTTTACACGCAAGTAAGTAAATGAACTATAATAGGTTGAGCGAGCCAACCAGGTGGCTATTGTATACTGCACACGAATAGTACTTAAGATGTTATAGGGAGTGGGAGTATTCATTTACTAGCAGGCGTGAGATTTGAGCCACAGTCCACCTGATGGTAAGTGGTAACCGTCGCTCATGGACTCAACTATACCGAAAGTATTATTAAGCCGCTGCGCACCATTTCATTTCTCAGATATGAAATGAAAGAATAAACGGTTACCTTTTGCTACAGGCAAAACACACTGACGTGCTTCATGACCGGTCACACAGGAGACGGTGGTACCGACCCCTTCGGGCCCGATATCAAGTGAGTACTCTCATTTGGTACCCAGCCCTACCACCAGTAATGCAATGGGTGATAATTGTTTACTTCCCTTAGTCGCCTTACATGACACCTGCGGGAAAGGATGGGGTGGTGACACTTGTATTCTTAGTCCGTCACCACACGGACAGAAGTGTGGTATTCTTCGATTTCTACGGGAAGGTAGTTAAATAGAGCGTTGGATCTATAGTCGCATTAGTGGTTTGGTCGTTCCTCAGATATTAAATGGTTTGAACTATCAGCAGCTGTTATCACTTATTAAAAGGTGGTTAAAATCTATTGTAGAAATAATTATTTTGGTTAAAACGTAACAGGCTAGATTCCTGAATATAAATCTGACACTGAGCGCATGTTGTTTCACGGAGGTAATCGCTCCTAAATAATAAACCCGAGATAAGGCTAGGAAGAATATGAATTTCAGTAAAAACCAAAAAAAACTAGAAACCTTATTTAACGAAATCGAACATAAAACAATGTCCATTTAATGTATAAGACCGCTTGCTGTGGCATCGTGTATGCCCTTTGTCGTAATATGAAAGTTACTAGATAGGTAGTTAGCAGTGAACGAAAAAAGCATTAGGCCCTAATATTACCGAACTTACCTATACATTCCTAAATATTTAATACATATTTTATAACGATGCTCTCAATTAATTAAAATCTTTATATCCACTATTTAATGTGTTACTTACTTACTTATTACATCTACATTTTTCATTGGCAATACTAAGAATACTACCAAGTCGCAGTTTCATTCGACGTGAATGGAATGCTCTCCCCGCTGCAATCAAAACACACCGTGGGTGGTGCTTCTCGGTCAATCACATAACCTACTCGGGCCAGATAACAAGTGAATACTCCTCTTGGTACCCAACCCTACCGCAGTACATTAGTAGAACACAAATTTTACTCTAATTTTGAAGTAAAAAAGTCATGTCGCCATCTTGTTTTGTTTTGATCACGTGCGTTCGAAATTAACTATTCATGGAATTATAGTAATTTAATTACGAAAAAATTATACCAAGCTGTTATACTTTTAATGATTCAGTTAAAGTGGCTACTAGTTTTTACTACCGTGTAGTTAAAGCTGAGGCTTGCATTTACATATAACAGGCACGTTTTTATAAAAAGAAACCACGACTTTTATGTCGTTTCATTTATTTCAAAAATGTTATGATTTGAATGCCCAGCTACGAGTCGGTGTATAGGTATGAGTAGAATTTCAACAACGTTTTGGAGATCATTCTAAATAGCCAAATTTTTGTAAGGCTGTTGACAGTCGTCAGTCGTTAGCTTGAGTAGTCAAATTAATTATAGTTTAAACAACTAAAAAAACCGCTTTAACAGCTAGTTGAACTAAAAAGTAGTAATATTATAATAAATAATAATAAAAGCGTTGCTTTTAGCTATATCAATGAACTATTCGTCCGTGTGGTGACGGACTAAGAATACAAGTGTCACCACCTCATTCTTTTCCATGGGTGTCGTATGAGGCGACTAAGGGAAGTAAGCAATTGTCATCCATTGCATGACTGATGGTAGGGTTGGGTACCAAGTGGGAGTACTCACTTGGTATCGGGCCCGAGCGGGTTGGTACCACCGTCTCCCGTGTGACCGGCCATGAAGCACATCGTTGCGTTTTGGCTGTAGCAGGAGATAGCCGTTTATATTTCATATCATATCTGAGAAATGAATTGTTACCAATTCATTTCTCATTGGCTGAAAGAAATCGTCGGGATTTTTTTTTTGTTTAGGGGGAAAAAATGTTAGGTACATTTCTTCCGCACACCCTGTCGTTCAGGGCAGCGAACAGGGTAGTGTGGGGCCCTCACCCACTAAATAAACCCGCCGTGTGCCGTCTCTCCGCCTTTATTGGCGGGCCACTGGAACTGTTACATTCCTTCGGTGGTATGCATGTATATAGCCTAGAATCCAGAAAAACACATTTAGGCTACTCTAATTTAATACAGGATAAAAATAAATTGTATGTGCGATATTACCGTGTAGATGTGCTGTAGAGTTTCTCTAATAAAGTCTACGCCAAACATATCTATCTATATATATATAAGAGATTCCCACCTATATATTGACTCATCACGATATCTCTGGAACCATAAGGCGTAGCGACTTGAAATATGGTAGGAATATTCCTTTCGCCGAGAAGAGGTCAGCTAAGAACGGATTTTACGAAATTCCACCCACAAGGGGGGTTGCGGGGGCGTTAACAATAGAAAATTCCCATTTTTAACCTATAGCTCCTATCGACTTCAAATTTGGAAGGAATCTCCTACATGTGACGTAGAAATGATCTAAGAGCGGATTTTATGACAATCTACTCCCAATATGGATTGCGGGGGTGGACGTTAACAATGAAAATAAAAAATTTCCGACTTCTAGCTCCTACAGACTCCTAATTTTGTATGAATTTTGTGTAAGTGATGTAAAAATAATTTATGAACGAATTTTACGATATCCCACTCCACAGAGGAATGCGGGGGTGGGTCTTAACAATGAAAATTTTAAATTTTTTAGCTGTAGCTCCTAAAGGCTCAAAATTTGATAAGTATCTGCTTTATGCGAGGTAGAAATGATCTAAGAGTGGATTTTATGACAATCTACTCCCAATATGGATTGCGGGGGTGGACGTTAACAATGAAAATTAAAAATTTTCGACTTCTAGCTCCAACAGACTCCTAATTTTGTATGAATTTTGTGTAAGTGATGTAAAAATAATTTATGAACCTAGTATAAAATTAGGTGGAAAAACACAGTACTATATCAAGTACTAAATAGTTAGTAGTACTACTATCCCACAATCTATGCATATTATAGTACACTTTATTTAGATATTTTTATATATATTTTTAGCATTTGACATGCTTAGCACTATACATTAAACACAAAGTGAAAAATGTGAAATCGAAAATAACAGTCAGGAGCAGGATTTGAACCTGCATCTCCTGGATACCGTCCAGATGCTTTGCCAATTCAGCCATCCTGACAATTATTCCTGACTGTTATTTTCGATTTCACATTTTTCACTTTGTGTTTAATGTATAGTGCTAAGCATGTCAAATGCTAAAAATATATATAAAAATATCTAAATATTTATAGGGTTTGCGTCATTATTAGGTAAAAATCTTAATTGTAAAATTAAGTTTACCTGGTCGGTATAATGTATGAAAATACTTCCGACAGATGGCGCAGGCGTCACCCAAAGACGTTAAGTATGATGTGTTATCGAAATTAGCAGTCAGGAGTAATTGTCAGGATGGCTGAATTGGCAAAGCATCTGGACGGTATCCAGGAGATGCAGGTTCAAATCCTACTCCTGACTGTTATTTTCGATTTCACATTTTTCACTTTGTGTTTAATGGTACACTTCACTGAGAAACTATCACATTTTCAGATTTGAGCTTTGACATAGTAATTTCAATTTAATTCTAGATTTGTTATCTATTAAAACAATTTAAATTTAATTCTAGATTTGTTATCTATTAAAACATAGTACAGTATACACATAAAAATATAACAATTTTTATTAATTAGAATTTTATTATATTCCTAACGCCATCTGTCGAAAATTATAAATTAAGTAGAAATCTTCGCGAGCCCTCCAAAAGCACAGCTTTTTGCTAGTAATAATAGTAGTTTTACATGAAGTAATGGTAAGTATTGTCCCATAACGGTGATAAAGCGACGTTGTATGACACGCTGCGACAATGGCCTAGTCACACAATAGTCGCATGTGTCAAATGTGAGCGCTGGCGGAATGACAAAATAGCGGCGCGGATTGATGGCGCCAAAAGGTGGGGCTTTAGTTCCAGCGAGTGAGAATTATAAAATTATTTCAGAGACCGAATATTAACGAACCATTTAGTATATATATCATTGGTAACGATGACGTAAGAGAGCGAGTAGGTATGAAAGAGATTATTGGTGTAAAGATGTGAAAGGAAATGCTCCGATGGTTCGGACATGTGGAAAGAATGCCGGACGAGCGACTGTTTATGAAGATATACAATGCGAAAATGGAAGGATGTAGGTACAGGGGGAGACCGCGTCTCACCTACCTAGACCAAATCGGTCATGTGTTGAAGATAGGTGGAGTCCGGACTCACCAAAACCGGCGAGCGTGTATGAAGAGAATTATGAATGTTGAGGAAGAAGAGAATTATGAATGTTGAATGTTGAGGAAGATTATAAAAGGGTGATCATCAATTGATACCTAAGTCTTATTACCTATCTTATGGCTATACTCCCAATTCGAACCGTGAAGGTACGGAAGTGACACTAAGAGCTTTTATCCGCCAGCGGACTAGTGACGTCATTCAGTTTCACTGGCCCGCCAATACAGGCGGAGAGATGGAACACAGCGGCTTTATTTAGTAGGTAAAGGCCCCACACTACTCTGTTCGCTGTTCGAACGACGGAGCGTGCAGCTTCGTGCATTGTTTTTCGCCTTAACAAAAAAAAAAGGCTTTACATGAGTACACAAGGAGGTTTCAGGTGTGGAAGGGGATGCATGGATCAAGTGTTTTCTCTGCGCAACATTGTGGAGAAGCATCTGGTTGTAGGCCAGAGGGTTTTCTGCAGTTTTGTGGATTTGGAGAAAGCATTTGACACGGTTGTACGAAAGGAACTTTGTGACATTTTGCCGGAATATGGTATTAACGGTAGACTGCTACAAGCGGTGCAGTCCACTACATGGACTGCAGAGCTTGTGTGTGGCTGGATGATGGAATGTCACCCTGGTTTGATGTCAATATCAGCGTTAAAGAGGGCTGCGTTCTATCAGCCAGACTGTTTATCATATATCTGGATAAATGTCTCCAAAGGTTGAATGAAATGAATGTGGGAGTTCAGATGGGCGACTCAGTGGTTAGGTCTCTGCTATATGCAGACGATGCGGCCTTATTAGCGCAGTCCGAGGCTGACCTGCAAACCCTAGTTGACGTAATGGCAGAAGATTGTAAGAAAAGGGGCCTACGTGTGAATGTGAGCAAAACCAAAATAATGGTTTTTGAAAGAGAAGAAGCCAGAACAGATGTTAGAGTAGCAATAGGAAATGGTGTGCTAGAACAAGTGGATGAATTTGTATATCTTGTTTGTGGATTCAGTCAGGATGGAAGGTTCACCACTGATGTAGAGAGAAGAGTGATTGCGGGAAATAGAGTTAACGGAGCATTGGGACAACTTCTCGGCAGTCATCACCTCAACCAGAAGGCACGTGTCGCAATACACAACGCAGTGCTTGTCCCAACGTTATTGTATGGAAGCGAGAGTTGGGTATGCAAAAAGGAGCATGAGAGTAAAATCAATGCGGTCGAAATGCGATCTCTGCGGAGAATCTGTGGAGGGAGGCTGACTGACCGCATTTGTAACGATGACGTAACGAGCGAGTAGGTATGAAAGTGAGTATTGGTGTAAAGATGCGAAAGGGAATGCTCTGATGGTTCGGACATGTGAAAAGAATGCCGGAAGAGCGACTGGTTAAGAAGATATACAATGCGAAAGTGGAAGGATGTAGGTGTAGGGGGAGACCGAGACTCACTTACCTAGACCAAATCGGTCATGTATTGAAGGAAGGTGGTCAGGAGTCTCCGAAACCGGCGAGCATGTATGAAGAGAGTTTTGAATGTTGAGGAAGCGAGAGATGTATGCAAGAATAGAACCTCTTGGCACTCTGTTCTCTCTGCCTACCCCGCAAGGGAAATGGCGTGATGATAAGTAAGTAAAGTACATGAGTAAATCGCCCACATTTGCACCATATCTTTATGTACAGTCTGGTAGAAAATCTCACGCGAATCTCATTTTCATTCGCTCCACAGCCCAAGGCAGTTATTATTAATAAAACTAGCTATTGTGTGCATATCTGGTATTGTACACGCTATTTTACGCATTAAACCTTTATTTAGAGGCTTTCAATCAGCTGTAACTATAACTGCAGTATTCAAACGTTAAGATATAATTTACGTCAAGATTAAGATTTACATGATAATATTATCACTAAACCGTCACTAATACACAAAAACTAAGTTAAAGTGTCGGTTGGTGAAAACTGCCTCTGTGGTGCAGTGGTAGTGTGAGCGACTTCTGATCATGAGGTTTCGGGTTCGATCCCCGGGTCGGGAAGTGTTATTAAGATTTTTTGGAAAAAATAATTCTCAGTAGCAGCCCGAAGTTTGGAAATGTGCCCGGTAGACGGCAATAGGCTCGCCCCCTATTACGTGGGACTTAAACATAGCTGGCGAATCGTGGGTTATACGCCTCTAATTTTGTGCTAGACCTGACGTCCATTTATTTAAAGTAGCATAAACGGGTCTTTTTTCGCGTATAAAATAGGTGAAATTATTAACTACCTTTTACCCGACGTTTCAACTGCGTTGCAGCAGCCGTGGTCACGGGACAACTGGAGAGGCGAGCTACTTTATTTTTCCTCGACAGTTTGTAGGGTATTCCTCAGCTTCCAGTTTAAAATTGCCGATCGTGGCTACAAAATGACATTTTGTAGCCACGATCGGCAATGCTGATCGAACAAAAACTGAGGGAAAATGGTATGTCAGGACACTATGTTGCTCTGCTAAAATCATGCATAGAGGGTAACTACCTCTTATACCAAAACCAATACTACCTACAGATAGATGGCGTTGCAATGGGCAGCCCATTGGCACCTGTTATGGCTAATATCTGGATGGAGTATTTTGAAGAATGGGCACTAAGAACTGGGCCTTTTAAAGTAAGGTTTTGGAAGCGGTACGTAGACGATATCTTCTGCATCATATCCGGAGGAATGCCTCAAGTGGAGCAATATCTGAACCACCTTAATTCTCTTCACCTAAAAATTAAATTCACATGTGAGGTGGAGACTGACAGATCAATTTCTTTTCTTGACGTGAAGTTGATGGCGATACCTGACGGCACCCTTGGCAATACCGTCTACCGAAAACCGACACACACAAATAAGTATCTGCATGCCTCATCGCACCACCATCCGCGTCACCTACAGTCAGTCATAACTTCATTGACTACCAGAGCCATTGATATTTGTGACCCTGAACATCTACAACAGGAACTGCATAATGTTCAGGAGGTACTAAAACGAAATGGGTACAAAACTGGTCGTAGGCTTCAGCGGCGAACGAAAAGGGAAAGATATTCTGAAGTCAATAGACAACCGGCTTTCCCGCCATATATACGAGGAGTGACGGACAAAATTGGAACAGTACTTAGTAAATACTCCATGAAGACTGTATACATTCCGCACTGTAAGTTATCGAGTCAATTGCGTACACCGAAGGATATTATTCCCTTGCAATCAGCGGGAGTTTACAAAATAAACTGTAGCTGTGGGAGCGCTTACATCGGCCAAACCAAGCGATCGATTGCTGAAAGGGTTAAGGAGCACATAACTGCAGTCAGGAAAGGACAGATAAACAAATCTGCCATCGCTAAACATCTCCTAGAAGCAGGTACTAATCACTGGGTTGAGCTTCACCAACCTATAATCCTATCTCAGGACCGCCACTACTACAAACGGTTAGTGCGCGAAGCTATTGAAATCAAAAAGCACAGAAATTTCAATAGAGGAGACGGATTTAATCTATCATCAGCGTGGAATCCAGTGATTAATAAGTGCAAACTACCTAATATATCTTCACATTCGTCTCGCGATATAGTGAGTGTTGTGTGTCGGACAAACATCGGTGTAGATCAATCTACCCTACAAACTGTCGAGGAAAAATAAAGTAGCTCGCCTCTCCAGTTGTCCCGTGACCACGGCTGCTGCAACGCAGTTGAAACGTCGGGTAAAAGGTAGTTAATAATTTCACCTATTTTATACGCGAAAAAAGACCCGTTTATGCTACTTTAAATATGTGTACAATTCGCGAATCTTTAAAAGTTACTGACGTCCATTTTTATTAGGTCGATGATAAATGGACACATTTGTCTTGTTTGCTGTGAAGTGAGTAAGTAAGCCATCTGGCTTCTTCTCAAGCACCTTGCAAAACTTGTTCGAACAAATATAGGTAATTACCTACGTTACTAACAAACACAGATAGTATGTTTAAAGTATTCCACAATTCTTTAACAAGTTAAACTTGCTATGTATATAACTATCTACTAGCTCCTGTGTGGGAATTTGCGTGGACTTATCTATATTAATAGATGGAGAGCCGGTTTTTTTGTTCGGTTATACTGCGAAAACTACTAAACCGATCGGAATAATATTTATACCATAAGATGCAGCGTGTATCGAAGAAGGTTTTAGTAGGTATATATGTTGATGATTACTTATTCGAAACCTATATTTTTGATGTGAAACATCTAATGCGGAGGGATGGTAAAACCGGCTGTTAGCGTGGCGACGCTTATAACTAATAATAGGAATCTTATCCGAAATTGATTTTTCATCGACAATACTATGACGCGAGCGAAGCCGCGGCGAATGTAGGTACTAGTATCCAACAAATCGTTTCGGCGTATTCAATACAGAAACTCATGGGGATAAAAATATATAAAATGTTTATTCGCCCGGAACTAGTCATTTTCAGGATAAAATCCTATATGTTAATCCAGTGTCTATCTACCAACCAAAGTCCATCTAAATTCGTTCTTCCGTGTAGACGTCGTGCACGAGGTTGTGGGTTCGATTCCGACTCAGGACAATTAAGTATTTGTGTGATGAACACAAATATTTGTACTGCGTCTGGGTGTTTTCTATTTATGTTATATATATATGTATATACAAAAATTTCTTTATTATTTATTTATTTATTTATATCTATACATACAGGCTACCGTTACAGGTTTGAACCCAATTCGATAGTGTAGAATCTAATATTAAAATACTTATCTAATGTATATAAAGTATATTAAGTATATTAGCCTTTGTAAACTCGTTCAGCGAGCAAGAAAATAAATCGGTACTATTTGATACTGTATTGAGCAAAATAGTAATATATGTATTAATCTGGTACCCATAGCACAAGTGTTAAGCTTAGTTTGAGACCAGAGGACGTTGTTTTGTGAAATGTCCGTGAATATTTGTTTATTATAACGCTACGGGACAATCCAGCCTTTATCCCTAAAGAGGTAAGCTGAGGCCACATTTTGTCACAGCATAATACGGGATGAGACTTCGGTCGTTTACGTTTATTTTTAACATAGAATTCCAAAATCCTCACTCGGTTAATGCAACAAATCAGTCTCCACTTATCTAATTTATACGCAAGTAAAATTACAAGCCGATGTAAAGGTATCAGGCCTCCTATTGGACGGACCAACAAAGCGTTGAAATAGAAAGTCTATTTGTATATTCTAAAAGTAATTAATCAATATTCGACAAAGAAAACTCGAGTAATGTTGAAAGTAATTCCAGTAATCTAGCTCGTATTGATAGATGTGTTTCTATTGTTGTAACTTGTTGGTGCCCGTTACCATGGTTGAATATATTGCTTGTTAAAACACCAATTTTTCTAATAACCTATAGTGATGCCATGGACGTATTTTATTAAGTCCATGAGTTATGCATGTATTGCTTAGGGACAAGCTGGTATCCGCGAATTCATCCGCGTGAAATTTAGTTACATTATTTTTTATGCGGAATATAATTACTTTTCTGTGTCCGGAGTTTTGCGAAATAAACAGACAGACAGACAAAAACTTATAAAATGTATTTTGTTGTAGGTGACGTATATACTTTCATATTCATTTAGTAAAAAGCTTTTGCTTAGACTTTACAAACAGGCACTTTAATTTTATTTATTTATGTAGATAAATTGCCACTTTACATTAATCTTAGATCTCTTTGTAATACTGACGTATATTTACAGCGGTGAAAACTGTTTCAAAATCACGCAAACACACACACACACACTCACAAATACAGACACGCATATGCACGCCTGCAGGCGCACACGTACTGAAATCTAAATATAAGGGAAATTGCGATATAAAAATAATAATAACCCGTCAGTTTTTTAACACCTTCTATACCTATAAAGGTAATAAACAACCTGGATAAAATCGTACAATGGCTTGTAAATATTTGCATAGCAACTCACAGCTGCTGGCTCTGAGCCGTAGCAATAAGTACATCACCAAACAGGCAAAAATACATAAAAAAATAATCAAACGAGTAAGGCACCATGTCGTACAATGGTTTGTCACGGTGTACACACAGACAGACCGACGAACCGTGTAATGATCGTAGTGATTAGAGCGTCAAGCTACACTGGACACTATTTCATAATGATGTTGATTACGGACATGGAATCTTATTGTTAAAAGAGTAAATTATTTTATAGCTATTCAATGAAAACAATGGTTTAACTGAGGCCTAAAAATTTAGATGAAGACCTTTCATGGCCATCGGAGCAGGTTCAATTTCTACGCAGGATATGCATTTGCACGGTCCACACATATATAGATGTATTGATTCCGATAGCACTATTATGTGCGATAATGGGGATCCACGGGCAAAGCAGATGGCGCTATCGGCGAGATGGGCACTGTCAAATTGTAGTTCCTTTGCTTGCCTTTCTTTTTTTTTTGTTAAGGCGGGAAAAATATTCCTTAGCGCACACCCTGTCGTTCGGGGCAACGAACGGGGTAGTGTGGGGCCCTCACCCACTAAAGAAACCCACCGTGTACCGTCTCTCCGCCTTTATTGCCGGGCCACCGGAACTATATTACATTCCGCCGTGTGCCGTCTCTCCGCGTGGGCACAGGTCTCTTCTCATAGTGAGAGGAATTTTGGCCATAGTCTATTACGCTGGCCTAATGCGTATTGGTAAACTTCACAACCCTTCGTCACAGGTTTCCTCATGATGTTTTTCTTTACCGAACAGAGATATTTTGTAAACAAATCTATCTATCTATCTAAACAAATAACACATAATTTCGAAAAGTCAGAGATGTGTGCCTTTCGATGTGAAGTGAGGCCTGGCACTGGGAATAAAACTCGATAGCACTGTCTTTAAAATCCTTGGTTTTACCACTAAGCTATCACTGCTGAAAAATATATTTACCACAGGGAACCCTTCTTGTTTTCCACAAATTAACAAATTTGGAGTTATTATCCATCCATCCATCAGCCTTTCAACGTCCACTGCTGGACACAGGCCTCCCCAAGAGAACGCCACAACGAGCGGTCTCGTTATGGGGGATAATGCCGTAATCGCCACGCTTGGCAGGCGGGTTGGCGATCGCAGTGGATGTTGTTAATACTCGGAAGGAGTACTGCTGCCCACTTCCCCCGTATTCCCTCAGTCGGCTCTTACGACTCCCATGGGTGGAGAGGGGTGGGACAATTCTAAAGCCGGCCCCACACGGCAGGGAGTTATTATTACTATGTCTAATTTATCTATCGTAAGGAAATATTCCTTTTAAAGCTAATCTTTAAATGTCTTAAATATCCGACATATTTACTTATGTTACGAGTTATGTAGGAGAGACTCGACGCAAAATCGCGACCACACTAACCAAGCACGTCGGGAGCATAAAGAATATGGACACCAATCAGCTGTAGCAGAACACGCATGTCTGTGATATAAATATATAAGGTTTGACAAATCTTCCATATTAGCTCGACAAAAGATTTACGTTAGAAGCAATAGAGATCAAACCTTTTTTTTTTTTTTTTTTAATTTTAGTTGGGCAAATATGTCCTACCGCACACCCCGCTGCCCGGGGAGACAACGGGGTGAATGGGGCTCTCACCCACTAAAAACCCACCGTGCGCCTCCACCCGCCCTTGCTACGGCGGATCACGGGTACCGCGTCGTTACGACCGCGTCGTTACGACCGCGAAATAGAGATCAACCCTCATCAAGAATTAGACAGGGATGGTGGGTAGAAGCTCTCATCAGTTTGGATACCGGCTCTTAATGTGGTGTGTGAACGTGCAAGGGACTGAAAAAACAATCTACGGTCGAATTCGGGGGTGCCGAGTAGGCTCACGTTCACCAGCGGGTAGCATCCACCGCAATCCGCACCGCTGTAGCGTCGAGCCCCGCGGTATGCGCTTCGCAGTGCTCGCATATGTCGTTGAGCAATCGTCCTTATGATGAGGATCGGACATGCTCGAAACCTGAGTCAACTTAATCGATCCTAAACGTGAGTTACTTGCCGGTATAACATATCTAATATTACATCTTTAGTTGTCTAATAAACGGCTTAAGTGATAGCAGTTCAGAACTGACAGATGGCATTAGTGGTATAATGATGAACTAGTTTTGAGTTGATCAATAGTAAGTTGAATATTTTTTAAATAGTTGTTTGCAAAATAATATAATAATTATAAATATCACGTTTAGACATTAAATATTCTGTATTGAATTTCAAAGTGTGATAGTTTTTAAACACAAAGTGAAAAATGTGAAATCGAAATCTCTTGTGATCATCTTGTGTTTAATGTATGTTGCTAAGCATGTCAAATGCTAAAAATATATATCAACATATCTAAATGTGATAGTTTTTCTCAGTGGATGAAGGAACTAATGACAGAAAGCAATAATTCCCAATTTCTACCAAATATTGTTAGAAGAAAGCCAGTACCCAATCCTATTCAAATAGGCTAATATAGGAAGGGGGAAGTAGGTAGGTATGTACGTCAAAAACGAAAGCGCTATATAAAAATACAGTGACAAGCAGCAGCTGATGACTGTACTTACGAGAGTATTAATGCCGATGATATCCGTGACTTTTTCTGAGTAAAGAATGCTGAGATGACGAGGCTCCCAGCTCTTGCTCTTGGTCCAAGTTAAAACATGTCAGCTGTAGCAATATTTTTTCACTTGAAATTTAACATTTACCTAATTAGCAATAGTTGTCTAAGAACATTGGCTCACATTTAAATCTTAAAATTTTAAATTACTGATAAATAAATTATATTGGCCCCCAGCACTTATTCGTTAATCTATTTACTTCTAAGAGCGACTATAAACAATCCTTATTAATACTATAAATGCGAACGAAAGTTTGTTCGTTTGTTTGTTACACTCTCACGACAAATATACTGAACTAATCACCATGATTTGCACACATAGTCTGGAGCCCAGAAAAGGACCAGAGGAGGAAGGAGGAAAAGGAGGAAGTATGAATGGTTTCCCTGGGACAGCTACTTTTACTTAAAAATTATTAATGCGCCGTGTCTTTCTGAATTAATGTGTCGTTCTGAAGACCATGCGAACGGATTCGCGGGTAGAAGCTATTTTATACATATTTGGTGTGCTAGAACAAGTGGATCAATTTGTATATCATGGATGTGGATTCAGTCGGGATGGAAGGTACACCACTGATGTAGAAAGAAGAGTGAATGCGGGAAATAGAGTGAACGGAGCATTGGGACAACGTCTCGGCAGCCACCACCTCAGCCAGAAGGCACGTGTCGCAATACACAACGCAGTGCTTGTCCAAACGTTATTATATGTAAGCGAGAGTTGGGTATGTAAAAAGGAGCATGAGAGTAAAATCATGAGACGAACCTTACTATATTGGATTAATACATGTAAATTGGTTGGGTGTAATTTGTAGTGTGTATGGAGTTAAATTTGTATGTGCTCACAAACTATCCTGTTATATCAAATTGCTAGAAAAGTCATGGATTATTATTACAGCGCTCATTCACTTGTCTCGGTAGGGGATGCAAAGGCCGTAGTCCTAATTTCTTCGCTTACCATATTTTCAATTGTATATAATTGTTATTATAAGTTGTCTAAAAGTTGAGTTAATTATTACTTATACCAAAACAAATGATGTGACCAAATAATAGTGAAATGCATAAATCTGAATCTGTTTAAACTTATTGTAGTCTGTGCTTATTATATAGATTAGAGATTAGACCAAAGACAATATTTTTCTTTGCACAGATTAGTTAGAGATCACAGATTATATAGGTAGTTGTATGTCCTTTACGGATGTTCTTGTTTAATGTCTTTTCTTTATGTTGAATTTGACACATTTGACATCATTCTGCGTCAGTTCACTTTTTTACGTTTTTTTCTTTCTTGAAAATTATTACCTGGTAACTTAGTTTTTGTATTTTTATATTTTTTTATATTATCTAATTGTGTAATTGTAATTTTTTTCTCGTACTGCTCTTTGTCCTTTGGCGAATATAATGTCAAGCGTCGTCAGCATAGGACATTGCTGAAAATCAGCGTTGTGATGTCATCACATGACATCACAGCACAAGCTGAGCAATGTGCCTTTTTCTGCCGCACTTGAGACGCACACAATGAATGTGATTATTTATTATTGTTAATAGTTTTTTTTCTTTTTTGTAAGTTTTTATTATTTCCTTTTTACTTTATTGTACTTGTAATACTGCGTCTTTTATGCTGCGCGAAATAAAGCTTTCTTTCTTTCTTAAATGCATTCCGATAGATGGCGTTGGTCGTAAAGACAAATGTGATGAGGAGATTGGGATGACCGAAAGGTCGGTAAGGTAGCTCAATGGCTTACAGCACTTCCCCTGGAAGGGACGTCCTGGAAGGGACGCGGGTTCGATTCCTGCTCGTACTAAAAATCTCATTTTCCTCTTTCACAAATAATTTGTACTTTAACCTCAGACTAACTTAGTCTGAGTTTTCAACAAAGTATATTTTCGTTCGTTTCAACAAAGTATGCTTTGACAGAAGTTACAAACCATCTGTCAGCTTAAACAGTGTTTTATTTTTAAGAATAATGGGTTTTAGTCTTGGAGTATTTAGGAATGTTTTAATTTAGAGTAAGAGAGATACTGTTCTGGTAGTCGCTACTTTTTTCTGGTAGTGGTGTGTAGCAGCTTTGTTAATATTACTAAGTCAGGGATCGGCTATACTATTTAGGTACTATCATCGTAGTTAGTCTGCTATCATCAAGAATAAATGACTCATCAACATTTATCGATACCAGTATTCGCGTTTTTAAACAAAGAACTTCATATCCGCTCTCTCCCTCGTATTGCGGCAGCTCCCAATGGGATGAACGTAATAAAGGATCTACGCTAGAGCACGCGCCACAACAGCTGCGCGTGCGCACCTGTTATGCGCGTCTCTATCGACGCATAACGAGCTGAGTTTACATTTTGTTATTAAACGAAACAGGTATAATATCTTTTTTTTTTTGCTAAGGCGGGAAAAAATGTTACTAACCGCACACCCCGTCGTTCGGGGCAACGAACAGGCTAGTGTGGGGCCCTTACCTACTAAAGAAACCCGCCGTGTGCCGTCTCTCTTGGTCTTCCGCCATTATTGGCGGGCCACTGGAACTATGTTACATTCCTTCGGTAAAAGGTGTCATTTCAATTTACTTAAATTTATGATCATAAATGAAAATGTGATGAGTATTAAAGAAGTGGGAGAAGTATCCCAGGATAGTAGAGACTAGAAATCCGTAGTACCTATGTTTCTGGGATACAACATTATTTTTATATTACTGAACTTAAAATAGACAGTTAAAAGAAATGCGTGTACTTATGTACGCGCGTGAGAAGTTATACTTCTTTGGCATCATATAAATAAAGTAATTATTAAATTCGTAACTACAAAACTTGTCACAGTTATGTTTTTAAATACCTTGTTCGATAAAGTAATTATGTCTAATGTCACTAGATGGCGTTAGTAAAATTTTGAATTTTTTTATATGTCGATGTTAAGAAGAGTTTAAGTGCTTTCATACCCCCTCCATGATAGCGTTAAACGTTTAACGCAACCTTTTGCAAGTCGCATTAGAAGTATAACTTCAATAATGATGATTTCCTAACTCAGAATTATAGTTTTCCGGAATTAATTATCTAAAATAATTGGTGGTCGTCAACAACTTTCGCCGGTATGGTTCACCAAACACATATTAACCCGGTTTATTTACACAAGTACTCGTATGCTATGAAGCGGTTAAATCTGTAATAGTCAATCTGATCGGTTTATATTGGCTGTAAAGTTTTATTATAACAATATTTCTAATTGAACCGGACGGATTTTTATCTCATATTTTTGTTGGAACTATGTATATAGTTATGGTTTACTCTGATAATAACAATGATATTTTAAGTAAATCAAACACAAAGTGAAAAATGTGAAATCGAAAATAAGAGTCACGAGCAGGATTTGAACCTGCACCTCCTGGATACCGTCCAGATGCTTTGCCAATTCAGTCATCGTGACACATGCTCCTGACTGCTAATTTCGATAACACATTCATACTTAACGTCTTTGGGTGACGCCTGCACCATCTGTCGGAAGTATTTTCATACATTATACCGACCAGGTAAACTTAATTTAACAATTAAGATTTTACATAATAATGACGCAAACCCTATAAATATTTAGATATTTTTATATATATTTTTAGCATTTGACATGCTTAGCAACGTACATCAAACACAAAGTGAAGTTATTAGGTAAAATCTTAATTGTAAAATTAAGTTTACCTGGTCGGTATAATGTATGAAAATACTACCAACAGATGGTGCAGGCGTCACCCAAAAACGTTAAGTATGAATGTGTTATCGAAATTAGCAGTCAGGAGCATGTGTCACGATGACTGAATTGGCAAAGCATCTGGACGGTATCCAGGAGGTGCAGGTTCAAATCCTGCTCGTGACTGTTATTTTCGATTTCACATTTTTCACTTTGTGTTTGATGTATGTTGCTAAGCATGTCAAATGCTAAAAATATATATAAATATATCTAAATTTTAAGTAAAATTTAGTTACGTTGATACTTAATGGCGTACCGATATTGTTGCATTATGACAAAGTACTAATTTATAGACGTATGCATAGATTTTGCGATAGATAATGCGGAACGCATGAAAGAGATAGCTGTATATTGTGAATTGTCAGAATTGTAGATGAAATATTCTAGGGCAGTGATGTCCAAACTATATTGGGCTCTGACCCACCTAACAAAAACTGCCAAATTCGGGACCCACCTCTTGGCCGTCTTAAAAAGGGGTATTAAGTATTGCTAACGCTCAGATTTCCTAGTCTCTGTGCTCAGAACAAGAAAATATTCGATGACGGAAAGCCTCACGACATGGACCGACTGAGAGTTCGAAAGTATGTACTTTTTTCATTTGACATAGTGATAACCGACAACATATTTATATTGTAACTAAAACTAGAACCAGTCACATCTGAGGCTAACAACCAACGCCATACACAAAAAAAAACAACTTCAGTAATAATAAATCGTATTTCGAACAAACAAGTCGCATTGTATTTCTCTCCCAAACATTACCTTTATATGGCGACCCTGCCAGCGCAGTGGTAGGTATCAATAATTTTAAAATAATAATTTATATTTTCAGGACAAATGATAATCAACAATAATCAAAATGGCGTACCTATCAAACATTAATTTTGAGATATTCCAAACCAACAAAAACACTTTTGAAAAATAATATAAGTACAGAGATTGTCAGTCAAAATAAACTAGATTTACCGTTTTTTATATATCATGTACATAGTTATTGAATACTTTATAAGAATGTATTGATTACGATATGAGCTTTAAATTTTGCACCTAACAAAAAACCTGCTTATCATCTTGATCGCATGGTACTTGTAATTATTATTGATGTACAGATTACGATGCTAATTTGAAGACCACACACGAGAATTACAAAAGCACACTTTTTTGACCTAGAGTATCCCATTGCTAGGTAATTATATGACATTGTTTTCTTCAAATATTGTCTACGTAAGAGTAGATAGACTAAAAAAAATATTACTCGGCTGAAGAAGTAAGGTCTGGCGCTCAGATCTTGGACTACATGATTTATATATAGCCTACCAAATTGTGTTCTTTCTACATACTGATTTTAAGATCGGTCCACCCATTCTTCTATCGGTCTATATGTACATATACTATTATAAAGCTGTAACAGAGCTGTGTCTGTACATTTAAGACATTTCAGAAAAAAATGACTTTTATAGGCTATATAGGCGTGTCTAAACACAAAACAATTTTTTTTTAGAATTTTTGTCTGTTTGTTTTTTCGCGCATCACGCAAAAACTACTGAACAGATTTTGATGCAACTTTTTCTATTTGATAGACATCGATAAAACTTAACGACTGGTATACATTTTATCCCGCTACTATATCGGGAACCTGAGATACAACCTAGAAACAATAGGTTAGGTAGGTTATAAAACGACATACAGTGAGACAGATGAATAGATATATGTATAGACAAACAATTTGGAAATGGAGTCGGAATACGCAGTGCCTCTGCCTCTGTGGGCCTTTTTTTTGTTAAAAGCAGGAAAAAATGTTCCTAACCGCACACCCTTTCGTTCGGGGCAACGACCAGGGTAGTGTGGGGTCTGCACCTACTAAAAAACCCGCCGTGTGCCGTCTCTCCGCCTTTATTGGCGGGCCACTGGAACTATGTTATATTCCTTCAGTGGTGATAACCTGTGGGCCTAGCCAAGTTGCATTCTATGATCGCTAACGCTAATAGAAAACTATTTAAATGAATGGGAATTTGACATCTTTAAACATAGCACCACGCCTGTATTCCCCGAAGGGGTAGGCAGAGGTGTATTACACACCCACGACTCGCCAGCTATGTTTGAGTCCCACATAATAGGGGGCGAGCCTATTGACGTCTACCGGGCACATCTTTAACCATAGATAAAGTACCTATATTTATCTAAGTCTTTAACAATGTCTATAACGCTAAGTCACGTGACTTAACGTTAGATATGTCAAATTTCCATACATTTTAATAGTTTTCTATTAGCGTAACTAGACCCACTGGCCAGACAAATGTGATGTGGAGATTGTTGGTCATTCCCAATCCAAATTGAGTAGCCGTTAGAGCACTTCCCCGGATTGGAAGGGTCGCAAGTTCGATTACCGCTCACACTAAAGTTCTCTTTTTCCACAAATCACAAATAATTTGTTCTTTAAAGTAGCTGAGCATGTCAAGTGCTAAAATACAGATCAAAAATGTTCTTCTAATTTGAAAAGCATATTGAAAATCAAGTTGAATGTCGCCAACTCTACTAATTTAAATGCCAGAGGTCAGAGCGTAAATTTATAACTTGAGAGAGGTGAAATAATGAAAATTAGGTACTTAATTTCAAATGATTGTGTGGGCATCATTGACGTATATGACATATAACTCAATGGTGTGCATCAATAGCTTTCATTTTAGAAAACATTTGCAAATCGGTTGTATTACTCGTAAAAGATCTTATATATTTATATGAAATATTTTATAACTGGCGAGTGACACGTCGATTCTGGATTTAAGTTCATCAACAGAGTAAGTGCGCAACTGTGTCTGCTAGCTCTCGGCGGGCACTTGTAAATCAAGTAAATCCTGTTGAAACTCATGCATTTGAAATAATTATACCTACATTCAACGAACTAAGAAGGATTCTTGCCGTTGGAGTAATAAGTATCTATCATTTAGACAAATATGTCATCAATAAAAAATATGGCAATATTTATCACTCAATTTGTCCAATGCCAAATGCCAAATGAAATATTTTTTTAATAATAATGAGGCATGAAAAACATTTTGTGCTCTTAGCTTTTTGTAGTATATACCTATATATATAAAATAAATAATTGGGTCCTTTTGTAAAATATGACGAATGTAAGTTTCATGTGTATATTATATTACACAATCATTGAGAACAGGTGTTTTGTTTCTGCACGAATATTATGTTACATCCAATATATTATACTTAGATACTTAATTTTTAATAAAACATCAAACATATTCTTAAATTAATTTGTTTGATTATAACTAACTCATTCTAAAACTATGAATAATGCAAAAATTATGCAGGATACATCGAATATTCTATAAATATTATTCGTATTTTAATATTTTTACTATTTCAGTTTTAAATGAGACACGTTATTAATTTTTAATGACAGTCTGATAAAATAAACATCTTAGTTAATGTTCAGTGAGACGTATCTCGATAAAGTCTTTAGTTAAGCTCGTTAAAAGAAACATTATAGTTTAACATAATTTTAAAATTATTACCAAGTCGGTGGCTGTCTAGTTAATAATTTTATGGCAATGTGATATACCTTTATTACAGTTTTATCGTGATTAAATAAATATAAGCAGTTTGTAGCTATAAAATACTAAACCTTATTTCCTAGAAAATTCTAGTTTGCTATGAATAAAAGCGACGGCAATTTATACATAATCATCTTGTTTACGAGAAGTGCAGCTGAATATTGATTATTGCTCAATTATTAGTCTCTAATTATTTTTAATATGAAAAGAGTTTTATCGTCAGTCCATGGTTAATGGCACACACCTGTGATTTTTCAATATTATTTGTGTACAAATTATCACTGCTCAGTAGAGGAAAAAATCATGAAAAAACCAGCAAAGCCTTGCATATCCCAGCATGAATAGGCCTGCTCGAACGGGAAAGTACCTCCCTCTCGGCTCGATCGGCGTGATACAACGTTAGGCACTCCTGCTGTTGTATTTTGTATGGTGAGTGAGAGCGCCGGAGGTCCGAACCTCTTCCCTATCCTTTCCTTATTATCCTTCGTATCCACCTCCTATTCCTTTCTTTAGTAATGGTGACGCGCGAGTGATGCCACTAGCGTCCTTCCTTTCTTCATATAATTTATTAATCTTGATTCTGCCCGCGAGTTCGTCTGTGTGGACTTCGGGATATAAATACTTGGTACTCTAATGATCTTAATGCAAAAAATTGTATCACACTGGAACTATCCAGTACCTTTTCTGGGTTCTAAACTATACGTGTGCTTATTTTTCTGACGATAGGTTTAGTAATTATGGCGCGAAAGTGTAATAAACAAATGCAAACGTCTTTATATCAGTAAGGATATTAATATTTCGATCTGACACATAAAAATGTCAAATGTGAGCGATGATGTGAACGACTTTTAAATTATGCATAAATATGACAGTGTCATTGAATAGATTTTTGTTTGTGTTCAATTTATAATACCTACATACTCGTATACGGCCAAATAGATCAATGACTGCTGATATATATTGTTTATTACGAGATTAACCAACAAAAATTGAGACGATAGGCATTCCTCATATTGATTGAGCGGTCCTAATGTTGCCTCGTATAGAGGCAAAATAAGTGTTGAATTTCTTTGTTCGTTCGTGATAGCAGACGAATCACGTTCAACCTGATGGTAAGTAATAACCGAGGGTCATGAACTGCTGTACTAAGATTACTTCAAGCCGTTGCTCGCCATTCGCGGATACCAAATGAAAAAATGAGCGTCTTCAACTAAAACACGTTCATGGTTAGTTATAAGAGTGATGGTGGTACCGACCCGCTCGGGCCTGATAACAACTGAATACTTCATGTCGAAGTACCCAACCCTACCGCCGTTGCTTATAGCCTTTAAACGCCTCTTACGACACCCGCAGGAAAGAACGATGAGAAATTTAAAAATGGTGGTGACAAGTATTCACTTTTATTCTTAGTCCGTCACCATTTTTCTACCACATCACATTCTGCACTCGATGACTCGACTCGAAAAACTCGATGTTTTGGTGAGTGTTGGCAATTTCCATTCGTTTTATTAGTACCTACTCTTTCTTCTATCCTTGAGGAATGCAGATTGGCAATCCCTGGTTATTCCTTGCTATGGTAATTGTGATTGGCAATCTGTTGGTATAAATTCATTTTAACAATGCTGTCTGCTAAGTGTCTGCGATTGCTGATTATGAGGTCTCGGGTGCAATCTCCGTATCGGGCAGTGTTATTGAGCTTTTTCGAAATAGAAAAATTATTAGCAGCAGTTCGGAGTTTGGAAATGTGTTTTGGTGGGACGTCATATCGAGCGGTAAAAATGAAATAAATTTATAAATTTACTGAAAATTACAGAAATGTGTAATAAAGTTAAATAAAGTAGTCCACTGACGTACAATTCTTCCTTACTGGGCGGGAAGCAAAAGAAAAACTTAGAATGCCCCAGTAACCTTACTTTTGCTAGGCTGGTAGTAAGAGTCTACCAAAGGTAGAAACGTCATCCAATCAACGACCAGAAAAGGAAAATTCGAAACAAACCCTATACCAACCCGTCTGGCCAGCATGGTATAGTAGGCCAAAACCTCTTAATATGACAAGGCACCTAAAACAAAGGCCTCCAGTTCCCGGTAGTCCCGCTGCCCGCTGCCGCGGTAGCGGTCGCGGTAACAGCGGGGTAGGGGGTGCGAAGAATCTCCGGGCTACGACAAAAGGCTACCAAAAACACTTGACCCTGGCTACGTACAATGGACACTCTACGGCTGGACCAACACCTCACTGAACTCGAGGTAGAACTAGGTCGCATAAACTGGCACATATTGGGGTTATCCGAAGTCCGAAGACAGGGCGAGGACACGATAACCCTTAAGTCAGGCCACCTGTTCTACTTTCGGGAAGGTGATCGCCCCTCTCAGGGCGGTATCGATTTCCTGGTCAACAAAGCTCTCACTAGCTACGTTGTGGAAGTTAGGAGTGTGTCGACTCGTGTAGCGTACCTTATAATTAAAATCACTAACAGGTATACCTTGAAGGTGATACAGGTATATGCGCCAACCTCAACATACTGCGACGACATAGCTGAAGCCATGTATGAAGACATAGCCAAGGCATTACATGGTACCACCAACTTCTTCAATGCCAAAGTGGGAGTACAAGAACGCGGCGAAACGAAAATCGGACTCACGGCGTGGGGCGCCGAAACCACAGGGGGCAGATGCTGGTCAATTTTCTGGAGTCGCAGGGGCTCTTTTTGATGAATTCTTTCTTTAAAAAGAAGCCTCATAGAAAGTGGACATGGCAAAGCCCCGACACTGTGATGAGGAACGAGATAGACTTCATCATGACTGACAGGAGGTCTGTATTTAGAGACGTCTCCATGATCAACTGGTTTAATACCGGCAGCGATCACCGACTTATTCGAGGCGTTCTAAATATAGACTTCAGGGCCGAAAGGCGTCGCATGGTGGGGTCTACTCTCAGACCTACTGCGCCTCAAATAGCTTTGGGGTCCGAAAAGTTCCAACTGGAGCTTGAAATAGTTTCGACCTGCTGGAAACCTGGTGCGACTTGACCTCCGATGTTCCAACACCCGCACCATCACGGCTGCGATTGAACAGAACAGAGGCACCAAAGTTTTCGCTCATCAGCTAGGTAGACCCCATCTGACTAAACTTAATACTGCGGATGGCAAAACTGTGACCTCCAAGTTCGAGATACTCCAGGAAATTGAGAGTTTCTACAAAAATCTGTACTCATCAAGGATGACTAAACCCACAAGACCCAGCGCTGACGACCATAGAGCCCCACTGACACGCCATTACACTGAAGACATCCCTGATGTCAACCAGGACGAGGAGTCAGAGTGGCTCTCAAGCAGCTCAAAAACAATAAATCGCCAGGTGATGACGGAATCACCACTGAGCTCCTAAAAGCAGGTGGGACACCAATCCTGAAAGAGCTAGCGAGCTTCTTTAATTCCGTCATCCACCAGGGCTTAACACCTCAAGCGTGGAGCGGGAGTGCGGTGGTTCTATTCTTCAAAAAAGGTGACAAAACCTTGCTGAAGAACTACAGACCCATTTCAATCCTGAGCCACGTTTACAAGTTGTTCTCGAGGGTACTCACGAACCGCCTCGCTAGAAGACGTGACGAGTTCCAGCCTCCGAAACAAGCCGGGTTTCGAAAAGGCTACAGCACCGTAGACCATATGCATACTGTTCGGCAGATTGTACAAAAGACCGAAGAGTATGATCAGCCGCTGTATATGGCTTTTGTGGACTACGAGAAAGCCTTCGACTAGATCGAAACCTGGGCGGTTTTGGTTACTCTGCAGCGGTGTCGCATCGATTGGCGCTATATCGAGGTGTTGAAATGTCTATATAATACCGCCACAATGACCGTCCAGCTCCAAGACCAAAAGACCAACCCGATCGAGCTGCGTCGAAGGGTGAGACAGGGGGATGTAATATCCCCAAGCTCTTCACCAATACACTCGAAGACGTCTTGAAGACACTGGGCTTGACTAGGCGGGGCATTAACATCAACGGCGAATACATCTTCGGTTTGCCGATGATATCGTCATCGTTGCAGAGTCACTGGAACAATTAAGCGGAATGCTGCATAGCCTAAATGGAGCCTCTGGAGATGTCGGTCTCGGCATAAAATTGGATAAAACCAAGATTATATTTAATGAACATGTCACGCCAGGACCGATCTACGTCGATGGTTCGATGCTCGAAGTTGTTTAGGAGTATGTCTACCTTGGACAAGTTGTCCAATTTGGTAGAAACAACTTCGAGAAAGAAATCAACCGCAGGATCCAATTGGGTTGGGCTGCATTTGGCAAACTCCGCCACGTCTTCTCTTCGCCTTTACCGCAATGCCTGAAGACTAAAGTCTATAACCAATGCGTCCTACCTGTCATAACTAACAGGGCCGAGACATGGACACTCACAGTGAGACTAGTTCACAAATTGAAAGTCGCGCTGCGGGCTATGGAGCGGGCTATGCTCGGCGTCTCTTTGAAGGATAGAATTCGTAATGAGGTAATCCGACAAAGAATCAAAGTTACCGACGTAGCTCGCAGACTCAGTAAGCTAAAGTGGCAATGGGCTCGTCACATCTGCAGAAGGACCGACGGCCGATGGAGCAAGCGTGTCCTAGAGTGGAGACCGCGACTCTGTAAGTCTAAGGTAGGACGGCCCCCAGCTAGGTGGACCGACGACCTCAAAAAGGTCGCTGGGACATACTGGATGCGGAAGGCGGACGACCGTGTGCAATGGCGCGTGTTAGGAGAGGGCTATGTCCAGCAGTGGATTGGCTGTTTGAACTGACGTACAAAGTATACATAGTAATAAAACAATCTGTTCTGATACAACAACGTGTCGTATTCTTATTCCGTCACTAAACAAATATTACCAATCGCTTCTAAATCTAAAAACACTTGTAAAATACCAAAGAGGTATAATGTACAAGTACATTATACCTCAATGTAAAATACGCGATGCTTTCGGTTACAAAACAGCAATATATTAAATAAGATTTGATTAATAGCGAAATAGTAAATAACAAAGCTGTAGGTTCCTACTAAAGTGTTGCTTTAACCTAAAAATGTTTTCCGGCATCTCTTCGATAAGCTTGAAATATTTTTAAGGCACTTGTAACAAATGGACCAGACTGAGAGTTATAGTGCCATTAACCATTTGAGTGGCTCATTGTGATGTCGTACAAACACGTACTTTGGTGTATGCTGCATCATAATTATTTGAACCGTTACTTACATTGAGTTGAAAGGGATATTGATTCAATCTGTGATATCACGGGTGTAAAGGTATATGTCATTAATATGAAATTGCAAATTGATTTTTGCGCAGTTTTAGATACAGAATTCAATAAAATCCTAAAATTGTGAGTTAGGTTAAGGATTTTTACGTGTCAGGTAGGGCCTAGGGCAAGTTATACAGGTTAATGAGTTTTTCCTTTAAATGGTTGTGATGTTTTACATATGAATAAAATAACTAAATTTGCCAAAAATGTCACTTACCTTTACACCCACGATATGTACTTCAATTCAAGCACTATGCTTGACTTGTATAATTCAAATTACGTCTTTAAAAAAGTTTTTAGAGGTAGAACCTCGTTCCAGCATGAATGGGCTGGCTCGACAGATAAAGTACCACCCTCTCACTGAAAATCAGCGTAAAACAATAGTAGGTTTAGTAAATAGTACTGTTGTGTTTTTTATAGTGAGTGAGAGAGCTGGAGGCCTAAACTCCTTCTTCATCCTTTCCTTATTATCCATCCTCTTTACCTTCTATAGCTTTCTTTGAAATTGGCAACGCGCGTTATGCCTGTCGTGTTGCTAGCGTCTATAGGCTACGGTAACCACTTACCATCAGGTGGGCTGTATGCTTGTTTGCCACCATCTTAGTCTATACTATTATAAAGCTGTAACAGAGCTGTGTCTGTACATTTAAGATAGTTGAGAATAAATTACTGTAATAGGCTATATAGGCGTGTCTAAACACAACACGTTTTTTTTTTAGATTTTTTGTCTGTTTGTCTGTTTATCTGTTTGTTTGTTCGCACATCACTCAAAAACTACTGAACGGATTTTGATGAAACTTTTTTTTGATAGCTCTTGACAAGACAACAACTGGTATATATTTTACCCCGCTACTATATCAGGAACCTGGCTAGTATAAAAATAAAGTTTTATAATGTCATAAGAATGGTGTTAATTGTATACATACAACCAGTGACCTATTCCATTTACACACGGATGCTATGTATGAATGAAGGAAATCTCTAGGATATTTTGTTTGCTTGTTACGCTTTCACGCGGTAACTACTGAACTAATCATCATGAAATTGCATACTTATATTCTGGAACCTAGAATAGGACATAGGCTACTTCTTAATTATAGAATAGTTTTGCATATGTGGAGTTGAGTGACTTATTTATATTCTGAATTCATGCGGACGTACTCGCGGGCGGAATCTAATTTATAATATGGTTGTAACTGCCTTTGTGGTGCAGCGGTAGTGTGAGCGACTGCTGATCTTGAGGTCTCAGATTCGATCCCCGGGGCAGTGTTATTGAGTTTTTTTGTAAAAAGCAAAATTGTTCGCTCGGAGTTTGGAAATGTGCCCGGTAGACGACAATAAACTCGCTAGACTAGCTCTACTATTACGTGGGGCTTAAACATAGCTGGCGAATCGTGGGTGTGTAATAAACCTCTGCCGTTAGGCAGATCACGCCTGTATTCCCTAAAGGGACCTTTAGGGAATGCGTGATGCTATGTTTGTTTGTGTTGAATATACGAAAAGCTCTATATCGAAAACATTCTGCTTGAAGTCAAAGTTTGAAATGATATACACATGTATATCTATAAATTATATGCCGATATACATATAGCATTGACTTAACTAAATTTATAAGCATTCATAGTTTAGCACATAAAATAACAGCAGAATTCTTTAGGATTGAGTCACGAAAATAAATCGTAGACATCTTTAAATTAACACCCGATACAAAAAATAACTAGATTAATCATTTCTAGGGCGCTCTACTCGTACAAATACATACTCTATTATGTAATTCCACAGATCTTATCTGTAAATCCTGACACATGTAGGATATAATAAAGTCTTAAGTATAGTAAACGCAGGCCATAAATAATGTTCTAAATAGTAAAATTATGACAGGCTACTAACCTGTCATTAACAAGGAAAATATTATATAATACTTGTATAGGCTCGACAGTCGGTACTTAATAATATTGTAACTAAAGCTTGTTGAAACATTACCTTGTAAAATGTAACAAAAACAAGCAGATATACAATAGGTACAAATTTATGTAGTAATAGAGTTCCATTCTCCTCTATTACTACATAAATTTGTTTATTGATTTTAATTCCATCCATCCATCAGCCTTTCGCCGTCCACTGCTGGACATAGGCTCCCCAAATTGGGAGTATAGTGCCGTAATCGCCACGCTTGGCAGGCGGGTTGGCGATTGCAGTGGATGTTTTTAATACTCGAGGGAGTGCTGCTGCCCACTCCCCCCAGTATTCCCTCAGTCGGCTCTTACGACTCCCATGGGTGGAGAGGGGTGGGACAATTCTAAAGATTTTAATTATTATAAATAAATAATAATAAATAAATGAACATTCACGGACACTTCACACAATGTCCTCTGGTCCCAAACTAAGCTTAACGCTTGTGCTATGGGTACCAGATTACGGATATTACATATATTACTTTTTTTTTGTAAATACATACATATAATAGATAGAAAACACCCAGACGCAGTACAAATATCTGTGTTCATCACACAAATAATTGTCCTGAGTGGGAATCGAACCCACGACCTCGTACACGGAAGTCAGTTACACTACCGACTACGTCACGAGGCCCGTCATTATAGACTAAATTTTACCCGCGACTTTGTTCGCATGGGCTTCAGAATAAAACGGTGTCACATAAAGTGACTATACTCGTGTAGCACACTAATGATATCATATAAGTACCAAAATTGCTAAACTGCGTCCTTTTCCATGTTTTTGACTACATATATGCTAAATTTTATTATGAGATGGTAAGTATTTATGGCGTGAAAGCTTTAGAAAAAAAACTAGACGTTGCAGGACGTCTACCAGATGTGAAAACATCGAAATTATTTTGTAGAAATAAAATGATCATAACTTGACAAAGTAAGTACTCCTCAAGACGAATCAAACAGGTATAAGCCCGATAGGGTTGCATCGTTTCATTACAGAGTTACTGTGATCACCTTCCAGCTCCATCGTCAGACCTTGGATACCATCTAGAGATAAAGTAATCATCAAGACAAATCATTCGAGCCCAAAATAGATGGAGTTATGCCGTTTTATAACGGAGTTTCTATGGCCACCTTCTAGCTCCATCATCAGACCCTGGATCACAAACAACAACAATTCTAAAGCCCCACACAATATATGTATAGGTATACTATGTACCTATTATAATAATTGATGGATCCTATAGGACGTCCAGGAGTTGACTTTTACGAAACAGAACACTTGATTTTAATAAAACAATAAAAACAAATATACTGTATTGTATTGTACCTATGTTATGTACAACAAGGACATTGGGAATGAATGTGTTATCTAAATTCGCAATCCCGAGCAATTGTCACGATGGCTCAGTTGGCAGAGCATCTGGGATTGTATTCCAGGAGATGCAGGTTCAAATCTTGCTCGTGACTGTTATTTTCTATTTCACATTTTCATTTGTGTTAGTTTATAATGGCTAAGCATGTGTGTATATTTACATATACTAATATATATATATATATAAATATATCAAAATATCTAGGGTATATGCGATATAAATGTAAAGATTGCCCCTGAATGTGTAAAGATAAGGTATTTATGGAACGTTTGCCCTCTGACGAGTTATGACCTAGTCAATATTATTATCATACTGTGCCCTCCATGAGGTAAGTAGAACCTCCAAGTTACTAAGTTTATTGTTAGCTATTTATTTTTTAGTGACAACAGGTGCGCGCGCGCAGCGCGTTCGCGCCAGTCTCTAGATATCGTGTGCAGGAGATGGTCGCGCTACCTATGAACAAACTAATCACGTGAACGTATTTTCAAAACTTTTAAGTGCTCATGTGTGTTTTTTTATTTTGGAAAAATTACAACTGTGTGAGTGACAGTGTATATTGTGCCGCCATTTTTGGATATTTTTGTGTTTATCAACTAAACATTTTCGTTTGTTTTAGGTGAGTATTACAAGCCAGTTTTAATTGAATGTAGTTTATTGCACTACTAAGAATAGTTTTAAAACGATGAAGACCAACATTGAACATGTCTATTTTGAGGAAAATATTTTTTGTCCTTCGATATAATTATTCGTAATTATAGCTCTGAGCCGTGAAAGGCCAGCAGCAATTAATTTAATAGTGTTTGTTTGTATTATTCAAACGAAGAGCTGTTATTAAGTTATTTATTTCTAAAAATACATACTTTAATTTTTTATCACCCTTTTTTTTATAAGAGCACCCGCACTATGATAATCGCTAGTTGTGTCCTGAATTCCGGGGACATTACACACATACAAAGAATTAACGTACACAAAATACAGCAGTAGGTAGGTAGGTACTTACAATTAACTATAGATCGCACGATAATCAAATATTTATGTGCTCTTTAAGGATTGAACTCCGAGGGTTCATCCAGAGGTAGGTATCTAAACCATTACGGTAACCGGGAATTCATTATCAGCCCGGGATGTCAGGGCCAGAACCCGCAACCAATACCGCTCTACCAACGAGAAGTTTGTTCAATTATCCATTTGATGCTAACAAAATATAGATACAACCGTTTAATTGGCCTAGAATCACATTTTTTATTAGACCTGCAAAAGAAAATCCTGACACAAGATATAGGACAATTATATACTTTCGTAATAGTAGATATATATGTTCCTAATAATAACCATTACTGTACCAATATTGGACAGGGGTCTGTTCTGAGAGGGGTGGATTTAGGTTTAATCACCATGCTAGCCCAGTTCGGACTGACACACTTTAAAAGCCATTGAGAAAATATGTCAGGTGTGTAGGTTTCCTTTCGAAGTTTTCCTTCACCGAGCAGTATTACTCGTGACTCGTAAAAACATCTCGAACTATCAGAGGTGTGTGTGTGTGTATGTGACCTTGGAGTGAGGATTGAACTCAATATCACTGTCTTTTAAGTCCTTGGTTTCACTAGGCTTCCACTTACTTTATACTTCAGCTCATTATTGAGGTATACAATACTTATCTATACTAATAAATGGAGAGCCGGTTTTTATGTTCGGTTATACTGCGAAAACTACTGAACTGACCGGAATAATACTTATACCATAAGATGCAGCGTGTTTCGGAGAAGGTTCTAGTATATGATATATTGGTGATTACTTATCCGGAACCTATATTTTTGATGTGTAATGCGGAGGGAGGGTAAACCGGCTGTTAGCATGGCGACGCTTATACCTAATAATAGGAATCCTATCCAAAATTGATTTTTCATCGACAATACTATGACGCGAGTGAAGCCGCGGTTATATATAAACAGGTACTGTATTTTAAACTGACATATTCATGTGATAATTTACATGTTAATGCAAAAACTAGTTGTACTTAAAAACTATTTTTGGATGTAATGATTACGTTGTAATTGCTTAAGAAACAATTATAATGAATCTGACTCAAGGACGGACAGATGGTTTCGTCATAATTCAAATTGTACGTTGTTGTTAAATGCATTAATTAACCATCTGTAGTTACGTACGTATTTTCTCATATTCGTTGATAATTACTTTAACTACTAAAATAACTAACAAAGCGCAGAAATATGTAATACCAAAACATAGATAAGACCAAAATTTAAAAATACATATCCTGAATTACCTTTTCAGAACCTCTGACTAACTAAAACTATAGACGGAGCATTACAAACAATTCAGTGAAGCCATATAAAACCATGCCATACTTGTAATTACACTCGCTCACGCACACAAATACAAACAAAACCATGACAAAACGAAGTGTCATAACCCACGAGTGTTACCACAGTATGATTTAAAATTACCCCAAATGACTCGTCGATTTCATACGTACGTTACAATGTACATGAGTACGTCGTCAGCGCCATAAATTTCCCTATATGATTTGCTGTAAACTTACTTTATAATTTTACTTCCTTTGTGTTTTAAACATAAAACTTTTAAAAACTTACCCAAATTATAGAGATTATTTCTTTCCAGTTACAACACTTTCACGCACACATGTTTCAAGAAGTGGCTTCACTTTTTACTTGACAATGCGGTGTCTTTAGTTTACACGCTTTTTATTAGCTTCACCTGTATGTTTTTGTTTGTATGTTTGTAACCGACTCCTTTGGGCGCGATTTTGACCCACCTTAAACGGCCAGATTTCGTTCAAACTTTGTAGATTTATCGAAGACCGATGACAATACACTAATTTGATAAAATTATTCCATTTTTCAATTTGCCAAATAAGATTTGTTAATTTATATAACTTTAAAAAACACGCTACGGAATCTCACGCTCTAATCTATCTTCGAACGTGATTTTCAACCACTTCAAAACGTCGGATTGATTTGAAACTTTGCATACTTATCAAGGACTGATGACAATGCAATAATTTGAGTTTTCGAGTTTATCGGTTTTTAGGGTTCCGTAGGCAATAAAGAACCCTTATAGTTTAGCCATGTCCGTCCGTCCGATGAAGTTTAAAGGCAAATTACCACAGCATAAGTAAGTTTTATTTCTTTTAAATAACAGTACTTTTGATATTATTTTGAGGCTAAAAAGAAGAAAATAAATTATAGTTTGAAAAACTAAAATAACACGCTTTAAATAGCTAGTTGAACTAAAAAGTAGAAAATAATATTACAATAAATAATTATTGTAAAAAAGCGTGAGGTGCATAGTCACATGTTACAAATACAAAACAAAAAACATATCATCACGCCTGTATTCCCCGAAGGGGTAGGCAGAGGTGTATTTACACACCCACGACTCGCCAGCTATGTTTGAGTCCCACGTAATAGGGGGCGAGCCTATTGACGTCTACCGGGCACATTTCCAAACTCCGGGCTGCTACTGAGAATTTTTCTTTTTAGAAAAAAACTCAACAACATTGCCCGACCCGGGGATCGAACCCGAGACCTCATGATTAGCAGTCGCATACACTACCGCTACACCACCGAGGCAGTGTTACAAATAGTTCACCTATATAGTAAAAAGCACCCCACGCTTTTTTACTATAATTATTTATTGTAATATTATTTACTACTTTTTCAACTAGCTATTTAAAGCGTGTTATTTTAGTTTTTTAAACTATAATTTATTATAGCTAGTCTGAGTTCGGAACGTATAATAGGTACTTCTTTTTTTTTAACTTTTTACTGTCCGTTTATTGAGTACGGGTCTCCTCTAATAGTGATAGGAATTTAAGTCCCAGGACAAGTTGGCAGACTTCACAAGCCGTGGAGAAAATCTCCGAGGCATGCAGGTTTTTTCACTATGTTTTCTTTCACCGAGCATTCATTGTAAGCAATATACATTTATATAAGCACATATAATTTCAAAAAATCTCGAAAAGTCAGAGGGGTTTTTGTTTTGTTTTTAAAAGACAAACACACAGACCTGCACTAAGGATAATCCAAGTATGGTGGTCTTTCCTCAGAACGCCCTCTGCTCTGTAAAGACGATAAAAATCCATAGTGTGTCATCTCCTCAGACCAAGAAAAAAATATAGACGGATCACTACGAACAATCCAGTGAAGAAGAAGAATAGAACCATGCCAATCTAGTAATTACACGAATACGTCGTCAGCGCCGTAATATTCCCTATATGATTTGCTGTAAACTTACTTTATATATTCCTTTATATTTTAAACATAGAACCTTTAAAAACTTTAAACAAATTATAGGGTATTTTTTCTTTCCGGTGACAACATTTTCACGCGCACAATCCTTATAAATGGCTTTACTTTTTAGTTGACAGTACTGTGTCTTCATGACGGGCCTCGTGGTGTAGTCGGTAGTGTAACCGACTTCCGTGCACGAGGTCGTGGGTTCAATTCCCACTCAGGACAATTATTTGTGTGATGAACACAGATATTTGTACTGCGTCTGGGTGTTTCCACACACATCACATATATGTATTATATCCGTAATCTGGTACCCATAGCACAAGCGTTAAGCTTAGTTTGGGACCAGAGGACGTCGTGTGTGAAATGTCCGTGAATATTTATTTTGTTACTCTGAGGCCGTCTCTCCCCTTTAATAAGGAACTGTTTGATATTACTTCAGTAGTCAAGTCTTGAACTTATTCTGGGGATCGAATTCGTTATCTCTGGCGTAGCAGTACCTGATCTCACCACTACACCAGTAGGTTAGCAATGCTTAAATAACACAGTATAGTATTTCAGTTAATTGATGAAATCTAATTTTAGAATATAGTTATAATTGTATCGTATATTTTAAAACAAAAAAAAAATATTGTCAGAACACTAAATGTGAACCTACGTCTCCTGGAATACTATTCCAGACATTTTGCCTATTCAGCCAACAGTGATATCCAGTCGGGCCTATCAATTTCGATAACACGTGCCTAATATCTTAGTGACGATGTTTCAAATTTTACTCTTGACTGTTATTTTTGATTTCATATTTTCGCACTTTGTGTTTAGATAATTCAGTGTTGCTTGATATCTTATGGCCCTGTGGGGCCGGCTTTAAAATTTTCCCACCCCTCTCTACCCATGGGAGTCGTAAGAGCCGACTAAGGGAATACCGGGGGGAGTGAGCAGCAACACTCTCTCGAGTATTAACAACATCCACTGCGACCGCCAACCCGCCTGCCAAGCGTGGCGATTACGGCACTATACCCCCAATTTGGGGAGGCCTATGTCCAGCAATGGACCTCGAAAGGCTGATGGATGGATGATATCTTTTGCGGTGGCTTTATCAACTTATTTTTTAGTCAACGTATAACAGCTGCGGAAAATAAGCTGGCGGAGTTCAATCCCGTAGAGAGAGGATTTATTCATAAGTCGTTTAAAATTCACAGCTAACTGCTGTTTACTAGTGAAGACCGGTAGTATGTCTAGTCTAAGATCATAGAGTACATTTAATTAGTAGCTTTGCAGATCAAACGTTTACCGCAACATGTAAACCCGCTCGAATGTAGGTTTTAACGTGGTATATAATTAAGACAACTGTTACTCATATGTATTATTTATTAAGAGATTTTCATAAGATATGAAATGTAACATCAGCTTTTTATTATTCGTTAGTATATATAATATGAAGTGGCAGGATAATAATAATAATATTTTTTTTCCGAGTCGTGGGTGTGTAATACACCTCTGCCTATCCCTTCGGGGAATACAGGCGTGATGCTATGCTTTTTTTCTAATTTATTTATTTATTCTCCAAACTTACAGCTACTTTTACAGGATCGCATCCCAATGCAGTAGTGTAAAAACAATTTAATCTGTCAAAACATATACATTTTAAAATAATTAGATACTTATTTTCTTTTATAACATAGAATCCTAGTGGCTGTCTTTGTAAAATCACTCGGAATACAATAGAATATATCTATTTCCGTGGCTCTGAAGTTCAGAGTGCGTAGAGCACGCGTCAGCGGCGCTGCTTTTAGTAGATTCGTACGCGCACGCGGCAAATCCTTTAGTTGCGGTCAGCGGCGTCTCCACATACCTGTCCGGGACAGACAACCCCATTTGCTCTAATAGGCCTCCGTTCCCTAATATGCCTCTCAAAATCTTCTCTCAGAAGAGATAAGAGACTATTGCGAGGTCCCTCCTCACCCTTAACTCATTGTACCCGACCAAACCCAAAACGAATAAAGTGGGATACCTGAGTGGATAAAATGGGTATATCCCGTACTGCCTCTGGAACAAAAACCTTAAAAATTTATTTTGTACTTTTTCCAACATGACACTATATTTAGTTTCATGTGGAAAAAGTACAAAAGACCAGTACCAGAGGACGTTGTGTGAAATATTCACGACATTTCACACAGCGTCCTCTGGTCCCAAACTAAGCTTAACGCTTGTGCTATGGGTAGCAGATTACGGAATATAATACATAATATAGGTGTTATGTATTAATACTGGCACTATATATCTTGTCAAATAAAATAATAAATGTACCCACATTGACATTAATATCTGTCAGTTCAATTTTGTCTTGTCTGCTACCTAGTGCATATCTAGTAATAAAACAATATTACCTAATCATTGTTTTATTGGACATAACAGTGGCGATGAGGATGGGATACGAACCCACGCGTGCACAGCACATTGGATTAGCATCGACAGGGAAGTCTTCCGGAGCTTCTGCCATCAATAATATGTCACATAATTGTTGTTCCGGTTCCTCTGGTACAGGTTGTGGCCAGCGACTAAGACCATCTGCATTGCCTATTTGTTTACCTGGTTTATATATTATGTTGTAGCTGTGAGAAGTCAACACAATAGCTATTCTTGTTAAACGTGGTGACAAAATGTTAGGTATGGTTCTATGAGGATCAAAAATATTAACCAGAGGTTTATGATCTGTGACTATTGAGAAAGATCTTCCCATAAGATAATTATGAAATTTTTTAATGCAACATAATGGCAGTTGCTTCTTTATCAAGTTGAGAATATTTCCGCTCGTGCGAATGTAAGGCCCTAGAACTCATAGCGACTGGCCGTTCTTGTCCATCTTGCATAACATGAGACAATACTGCCCCTACCCCATACTCCGAACTATCACAAGTAAGTACTAGTGGTTTATTCAAATCATAATGTACAAAAGTGATGTCAGATGACAAAAGCCGTTTGGCTGTATCAAAGCTTTCCTGTTCACGTTCTGTCCACTGCCATCTATGAGACTTGTCTAGCAGTCTATGGAGTGGCTCCAGTATGGTAGCTTTATTTGGTATGAATCTCTCATAAAAATTATATAAACCTAGAAATGCTTGTAGCTGGTGCACGTTGTGTGGTTCTAGGGTTTTATTAATTGACTCCACTTTGCTGGGGGCTGGATAAATGCCATTGGCTGCGACGCCTGGAATGCCTGCTAATAATGCTGTCATCAGTCTTTGAAAAATACCTGGACACGCCTTTACTCCGAATGCTAATCTGTGAACTGTGTATAGACCTTAACTGGTGTTTAGTGTGAGCAGTTTAGCTGTATCTTCATCAACGATTACTTGCGTGTAAGTTCTAAGTCCAGGGTAGTGAAATATCTGCCTTCCGCGATAGTAGCAAACACCTCATTAGCAGTGGGCATGGGGTAGGTATCAGACTCGGTAGCCTGATTCACCGTGCTGCGGTAATCTCCACAAAGACGTATCTCCCCCGATTTCTTTACTATTATTAATTAGTACTACTGGAGTCGCCTACCGTGAGAAAGAAACAGGGCGCAGGATGCACTCCGCTGTTAGCCGATCCATTTCTTTTTCAACTCAGTCTTTAAACGCAAATAGGACTGGTCGAGCCTTGAGAAATTTAGGTGTAGCACCTGGTCTTAAATGTATAGTAACTGGGTCGCCGCAGTATGTACCGAGACCCTCTTTGAAAACCTCAGCATGCTTATTTAACATTTCATTAGTTAAGGACACACTAGTACTTGGCAGGATATTAATGTTAACCGTTATGTTAAGAGCCGCAAACCAATCGCGACCGATCAAGTTGGGGCCTGCACCCTTAGCAACAATTATAGGCAAAACACACTTAGTGTCTCTAAAATTGACGTACACCGTAGTTTGGCCCAACACGGCGACGGGTGTAGCCGTCCACGTGCGCAGGGCGGCGGACGCAGCGCATAGGGAGGCTCGCAGCTGTGTGGCACGTAACCTCTTCCATGTGTGCTCGTTCACGAGAGAGTAACCGGCGCTGGAGTCCACTTGCATTGTCACGGGTATGCCGTTTAGATGAACTGTAACATCGTATCGGTATTTGCAGTTGACCGCCACTGACATTGTATATACCATTTAATTGAACATATGAGTCCTCCTCCTCTGTATAATTGATTCTCTTGTTTAGTGCCTTTTTCTTTGCGATGCAGACCTTTTCTAAATGTCCTATCTTCTTACAGTACCGACAAGTCACTTTTGCAAAACGGCATTCCCCCGTGTGACGATCATAATAGACATATAGATCAACTTATAAAAAAGAAGACTGAAAGTGCAGAACAGGAAGAGGAAGTTAGTAGAGAGACAGTCCATGGCAATAACACACAAAATGAAAGAAAGGAACAGGATCAAAGTGAAGGGAGTGCTTCTGATCAGGAAAACGAACAAATTATAGAAATACCAAGTTCGGAACAATGGGCAGAGATGTTGGGAATACCTACTAATGCAGAGACTACATATGCAGGTGTTAGTAAAATTAAAAGTAAAATATGGTCACATACTAAGTCACCATATGCACGATCTGAATCGGATAACTATATAGTTTAATATAAAACTTATGTTCATTAATTTTGAGTTCTAGTTTGTTCTTTCTGTTTAGACATACTTGGGGGAAAGGTATGTTATGTATTAATACTGGCACTATATATATTGTCAAATAAAATAATAAATGTACCCACATTGATATTAATATCTGTCAGTTCAATTTTGTCTTGTCTGCTACTGATTACTAGATATGCACTAGCATATCTAGTAATAAAACATAGGGTGATCATAGTCCGGAGCGTGCTCGTCGCGATCCCTGCCAGCCTGTAATCCACAGGCTGCAATCCGGCTCGAATGCGTACCGCAGTGTGGGTTAGGGCGTGCCCCAGAGGCGACGCGTACCGACCCGCCCCCGTCGGTACGAACAACGGCAGATGTGGCGATTGGGGCCGCCACCCATCACGCCTTGCCCAGTTTGGCGAGTCGAGGGGAGCAGAGTGTCGAGTAGGCACGTGGAATGTAAGAGGTGGTGTGGAATGTAAGTTACACGAGCTGGTAACCGTCATGTCGGACAGACGGCTTGATGTGCTCTGTGTAACAGAGACCAAGCGGAAGGGTAGCGACGCCTTTGATCTTCCTGGTGGCGGGTTAGCTCTGTGGTCTGGTGTACCGCAGAGCGATCGGGCCAGCATGGGAGTGGGGTTGTTGCTGTCCGCTCACTTGGCCTCAGGTGTGAAAGACTACGGAATGTTTGATCCCAGACTTCTATGGGTCCGAATAAAAATAGGTGTCACCAGAGTCTTCATGGTCACAGCTTATGCTCCCGTAGGCTCTTCGGTGGCATCGGATCTGGAGAAGTTCTGGGATAATGTTAGGGAAGTTCTGGATTTGGCAGAAGCTAGTGAACGCGTGATCGTTATGCGGAGACTTGAATGGATGGGTTGGGACCAAGCGTCCAGACTTCGAGGACGTGCTTGGTTCATTTGGTGATAAGAGAGTGAATGATGCAGGTAGGCTCATTGCGGATGTATGTATGGAGAGAAACCTTATTGTGTCAAACACATTTTTTCATCATAAGGACATCCATATGTATACACGGAAAAGGAATGAAAGGTGATGCATGGTGGGATACGGAAGTAGCAGCTTCCGTAGACCAAAAGAAGAAAGCGTGGCTGGACTATATATCTTCTTTGAACCTGAGTGCAAGTATGAAAGAACAGAAGTAAGAAATATACCGGAAACGTAAGAATGACACCAAAGCCTTAGTGAAAGAGAAGCGTGATAGAGCAAATATGATTGCAGAAGAAAGGCTGACCAAAAACTTCGAGAGCAACACCAAACTTTTTTGGAGGGAGGTGAAGAAATCTCGGAGTGGTTGGATAGATTTCAGAATGAATAAAATAAGGTCTAAAGGTGGAGACATTCTTACGCACACAGATGTGTTAAGCCGATGGAGTGAACATTTTGGAGATATGTATGCGGATATTCAGGGTGATGCTGGTGCCACATGTGGTCTAATAGATCAGCATTCGGTACCGGCATCCTCTGATGACATTAGTATGGATGAAGTTGAATGGACGATTAGAAGTTTGAAAAATGGTAAGCCAGCGGGTATTGATATGGTGTCTGCTGAGATGATCAAGCTTGGAGGCTCATGTCTGTGGAAATCCTTCCTGATGTTTCTCAATTTATGTTGGAGCTCAGGAATGATTCCCAAGGACTGGAGAAGCGCAGTCATCGTGCCCTTGTTTAAAAACAAGGGTTCACGTTATGACTGTGCAAACTACAGAGCCATAAGCTTGACCAGTTTGGCAGCCAAAGTGTATGGTAAGATTATTGAAAGTAGAATGAGGATGGTGTCTGATGAATTTTTGTGTGAGACACAACGAGGTTTTTTGGTGTGGACGAGGATGCATGGATCAAGTGTTTTCTCTGCGCAACATTGTGGAGAAGCATCTGGCTGTAGGCCAGAGGGTTTTCTACAGTTTTGTGGATTTGGAGAAAGCATTTGACACTGATGTACAAAAGGAACTTTGGGACATTTTGTCGGAGTATGGTATTAACGGTAGGCTGTGCTACAAGCGGTGCAGTCCAACTACATGGACTGCAGAGCTTGTGTGCGGCTGGATGATGGAATGTCATCCTGGTTTGATGTCAATATCGGCGTTAAACAGGGCTGCGTTGTATCAGCCAGACTGTTTATCATATATCTGGATAAATGTCTACAAAGGTTGAATGAAATGAATGTGGGAGTTCAGATGGGCGACTCAGTGGTTAACTCGCTGCTATATGCAGACGATGCGGTCCTATTAGCGCAGTCTGCGACTGACCTGCAAACCCTAGTCGACGTAATTGCAGAAGGTTGTAAGAAAAGGGGCCTACGTGTGAATGTGAGCAAAACCAAAGTAATGGTTTTTGAAAGAGAAGAAGCCAGAACAGATGTTAGAGTAGCAATAGGAAATGGTGTGCGAGAACAAGTGGATGAATTTGTATATCTTGGATGTGGATTCAGTCGGGATGGAACACCACTAATATAGAAGGAAGAGTGAATGCGGGAGATAGAGTGAACGGAGCATTGGGACAACTTCTCGGCAGCCACCACCTCAGCCAGAAGGCACGTGACGCAATACACAACGCAGTGCTTGTCCCAACGTTATTATATGGAAGCGAGAGTTGGGTATGTAAAAAGGAGCATGAGAGTAAAATCAATGCGGTCGAACTGCGATCTCTGCGGAGAATCTGTGGAGTGAGGCTGACTGACCGCATTCGTAACAATGACGTAAGAGAGCGAGTAGGTATGAAAGAGAGTATTGGTGTAAAGATGCGAAAGGGAATGCTCCGATGGTTTGGACATGTGGAAAGAATGCCGGACGAGCGACTGGCTAAGAAGATATACAATGCAAAAGTGGAAGAATGTAGGTACAGGGGGAGACCGAAACTTACCTACCTAGACCAAATTGGTCATGTATTGAAGGAAGGTGGAGTCAGGAGTCTCCGAAACCGGCGAGCGTGTATGAAGAGAGTTATGAATGTGGAGGAAGCGAGAGATGTATGCAAGAATAGAGCCTCTTGGCACTCTGTTCTCTCTGCCTACCCCGCAAGGGAAATGGCGTGATGATAAGTCAGGTATTACTTTTTTTTGTAAATACATACATATAATAGATAGAAAACATCCAGACGCAGTACAAATATCTGTGTTCATCACACAAATAATTGTCCTGAGTGGGAATCGAACCCACGACCTCATGCATGAAAATCGGTTACACTACCGACTACGCTACGAGGCCTGTCTGGATATCTATTGTGGAAAGGAATATGCCAGTGGACTATGACTAACGTACGTTTTGACAAATGCCAGCATTGTTCCATATAATATATTATATACTTAAAGCCTGTGCTTTAAATTAAAGCGTAATCTATAGAAATTCATTGAAAAATTATTTTCCTTTTTTTCTTGTGTCATACTCATTGCACTGAAGCAATGTCACACAGTTCCAGTGGTCTGCCATTTCATATGCAGAGACGGTACCCGGAGGGCCCTACACTATTTTCCCAATAGATTCCCAGTATATTATCAAGACCCCTCATAAACTATATTTTTCTAGTGATCAGAACGACAATAAACTCGATTCAAAGTGCTCAAGGCTGTTTTTTTGCAATTATTATATACTATATATACTAGTACATTCCCTGCTGCTTCGCAAGCGTCATAGTATTGATGAAAAATCAATTTCGGATAGGATCGGTATAAGCGTTGCCACGCTAACAGCCGGTTTTACCCTCCCTCCGCATTAGATGTTTCACATCAAAAATATAGCTTCCCGATAAGTAATCACCAACATATCATATAAAACTTCTCCAAAACACGCTGCATCTTATGAAATAAGTATTATTCCGATCGGTTTAGTAGTTTTTGCAGTATAACCGAACATAAAAACCGACTCTCCATTTATAGAGATATATACTCATATAAAGATCATTATGAAGAATGCGCTGAATAGCGTTGATAAAAAGGCAAATAAACCTCCAACCTTCTAGTTGTAGAAACTTACTTGTCCCAGCATGAATGGGCAGGCTGGACCGGGGAATTATTACAGAAGGCCGGTCGAAACATCGTTAGGTACTGTTGTTTCAAATGGTGAGTGAGAACGTCGGAGGCCTAAACCCCCTCCTTATCCTCTCATTTCTTATTATGCTGCATTTCCATCTCCTAACCTTTGTCTTGAAATTGGCGACGCGCGAGTGATGCCTTTGTTGTTGCTAGTGTTAACAGGTAACCATAAAGAAAGTCGCGTAGCATAAAAAAGGGACGTCCGTCGTTACGAAAGAAAAGTTCAATTTAAAGGTTTCTTCATTAAATATTTACATTAGTTGTACTTTATTTGTTTAAAACATTTGCAAATGTCGGCTTTGCTGGAGCAGAGAACAGGCGGCTAAAAACAAGGCCCATTTTTTCGGAAATTTGAATTTTTTAGAACGCATTTAATTGTTTGTAATTGTCGTAATTGTTTACGTGGTTTAAAATTCAGCACATTTCTAAGCCTATTATTACAAAAAAAAAAAAATTCTTGAGTATAACTGTAAAACATGTTCAATATCAGTTTCCTATTAATTTTATTATTATTACTTTAATAAAACTAAAATGTGAGGTGGAAATTGGAAGTTATAGCAGGTTTCTACGGTAGAGATAGGGGAAGAAGCAAGTTCTAATCATGCTCATCGTCACTTTTACAAAAATTTGTTTCTTTTTAATACACAGCTTGACAAAAAACTTTGAGATAAAGGAAGGCCAGTGAGAAAATATCGATACATCATTAGAAATGCATGCAAATCACTTGGATATTGCCCTGGGAACGTTTCAAGAAGCGTCACCTGTCGGGCACAGATTGAACTATAGGTGGAACATGTTAACTATCTGTGCCAAACAATCGTACATAATTATATTATGTTTATCATACAACAACTTACACTAATAAAGTTATATGATGAGGAATTTTGGATGTTTATTTTGTTACTTGATCAGGAAATATTGGTCATCATACTTACTTATTCACTTATCATCACACCAACTCCCATGCGAGGTAGGCAGAGAGAATATAGTGCCAATAGTGCCAAGGCTCTATTCTTGCATACATCTCTCACTTCCTCAACATTGACGGCCCTTGTGGCGTAGTCGGTGGTGTAACTGACTTCCGTGCACGAGGTCGTGCGTTCGATTCCCCCTCAAGACAAATATTAGTGTGATGAACACAGATATTTGTGTCTGGGTGTTTTCTATCTATTATATGTATGTATTTACAAAAAAAAAGTAATATATGTATTATATCCGTAATCTGGTACCCATAGCACAAGCTTAGTTTGGGACCAGAGGACGTTGTGTGAAATGGTCGTGAATATTTATTATTCATAATTCTCTTCATATATGCTCCAATCTCATCATCATCCAGGCCAGGGGTCGGCAACTTGCGCCTCGTGAGCTACATGCAGCTCTTTGGATGTGAAGATGTGGCTCTTTAGTTCCATACGCAAATATTATTAATTTTACTTACTTACTTACTTACTTATCATCACGCCGTTTCCATTGCGGGGTAGGCAGAGAGAACAGTGCCAAGAGGCTCTATTCTTGCATACATCTCTCGCTTCCTCAACATTCATAACTCTCTTCATACACGCTCACCGGTTTCGGAGACTCCTGACCATCACCTCCTTCAATACATGACCAATTTGGTCTAGGTAGGTAAGTCTCGGTCTCCCCCTGTACCTACATCCTTCGGTGAATCTTGATGGTTTAATCTTACCATTTAAAGCAGTAATATTAATCTGAATGAATTCAATACAAAGATTTGTATCATTATTATATAATATCCTCATTAGAAATAACATCGTTTTGCCGCAGGTGAGTCGTAAATTTGCTCAAGCTAATAACCAACTCAAAATATATATCCTAAATCGATTTAAAAAACGGTAAAATATGTAAAAATATTGTTTTGTAATATGTTAATTTTGTGTAGGAGTTATAAGATGGATGACTGTATTCCTTATTAGATGAATACACAGTAGTAGATACTAATTATCACAATCCTATTATTGAATGAATAAAATCGAATATTTTATGAAAATGTAGAAGTAAAGATTTAAGCATTAGTGTAAAGATGCGAAAGGGAATGTTCCGATGGTTCAGACATGTGGAAAGAATGCCGGACGAGAGATTGGTTTAAAAGATATACAGTGCGAAAGTGGAAGGATGTCGTACAGGACTCCTCCGAGACTCGCATACCTAGACCAAATCGGTCATGTATTGAAGGAAAGTGGAGTCAGGAGTTTCTTCGCTTCCTCAATATTCATAATTCTCTTCATACACACTCGCCGGTATCGGACTAACTCCACCTTCCTTTAATAAATTACCGATTTGGTCTAGGTACGGGAGTCTCGGTCTCCCGCTGTACATACATCCTTCCACTTTCACATATTATATTTTCTTAACCATTCACTCGTCCGGCATTCTCAGCATTTACATTAACCTTTATCTTGTATGAACTTACATCTCTTGGCTGGAACCTCATACTCTCACTACTTCGTAATTACAGTAAAACTAATCAAAAATAAGGAAATTATGGAGTGTAATCGCAGCGTTATAAACTACAAAGCTTATAAATCTATTCAAGGTTTCTTAATCCATACAAAATGACTTTAAAATGTTGTAGAGTTAATCAAAATGTAATCACAATGATATCGATTGTATTGAATATTGAGGTAGTGAACTAATGTTTGTACTATCACAAATGTTTCGTAATAGGGACTAGATTGCATTTTGTTCCGCTATATTGAGCTGATTCTTCGTATTGAATAACAGTATAATTATGAGATATTAAAAAAATTACATAGAACATACAATTATAATCTTATCTAGTAGAATACCATAAAATATATACCAGTTTTTAAGTCCAATTAAAAGCTACCAAATAAAAAAAGTTGCATCAAAATCCGTTCAGTAGTTTTTGCGTGATACGCGAACGAACAAACAGATAAACAGACAAAAACTAAAACAAAAATTGTTCTGTGCTCAGACACGCCTATATAGCCTAATACAGTTTTTTTCTCAAATATCTTAAAAAACAGACACAGATCTGTTACAGCTTTATAATAGTATAGATATAGAAGATTAATTATATTTTATAGTAGATAAATAAAAATAAATTAAATTATCTTATTCACAAATTATTTAATTAAACTATAATAGCCTATTTATTTGAATGTTTTAAATTAGTTATTGATTAGCATGTTTTTTCAGATTAGTCTTAAATCCTTATCGATTTAAAAAATCAACAGTCAGTATTGATATTTAGAGCTTAAAATACGAGCGATATGTAAATCGATTCGGACATTATAAATATAAATAAATTAAATATTGATCAATATACAAGAGTTATTTAGCCTTGCAATTTTTATGTATTGTTCCTGTTATGTAGGGTAAATATGACCGGCTTGTAGAAGCAACTTTTGCTTGGCCAGCAACAGATGGGTGACCAAAAAGTGACACATGTTTGTGAACACACAACCTTAACGAATAAATTATTTATGAATGTGGAAAAGGAGAACTTTAGTGCGAGCGGGATACGAACCTGCCTCCCTTCCAATCCGGGGAAGTGCTCTAGACCGCTAAGCCATCGCACTAACCAACGGCCATACCTACCCAATCTCCACATCACATTTTTGTCTTTATAAAGTTCTCTTTTTCCACATTCACAAATAATTTGTTCTTTAAAGTAGCTGAGCGTGTCAAGTGCTAAAATAGAGATCAAAACATACAACCTCCTTCGTACTTAGGCAGACACGAAGCAGTGGTTCCTGACTGTCAAATAATAGGTGTCCCGGCATTAAATATGCGTTGTCAAAGGCTTGAATAAAAAATTTTACTCCGGTCGTCTCCAGTTGTCGTAGATCAGATAGCCAGTCGCTCTGTTTAGATACTGATGGATCATGACAGATCGGAAGCTTAAGATATATATTTTTTAAAGTCCCTGCACTAGGGAATAATCCTTTTATCGCGGGGACTTTACAAACATATAATTTCACGGACACATAGTACGCCTAGACTCAGATCAGAACTAACATTTGTGTATCACACAAAGAGTTGGTCCTGTGTGGGAATCGAACCCACAACACTCGGGCGGGACGCCAGTATCTAAGCCACTCCGCCCAGGATATGATGATGTAAGTAAATATTTGAGGATATGATGATGTAAGTAAATATTTGAGGATATGATGATGTAAGTAATAATGGCCAACTGTAGATATGTGCCAATTGCCCATAAATTCTTGGCCTGGAAAAATATGGACATACTTGAAACTCTGTGTTTTGAAGATAAATAACTACTCTATTGCCCTTTGTATTTCTTTTCACTCTAAAACTTGGGGATGATGAGATAAAAGTAATCTAAAATGGATGATTTTGTAATTGAAATACTTTCAAATTGAATATTTGATCAAAAATAAACAATGTCTAAAACATGATAAACAAAATAATGTCCATATAATTATATAAAAAAATATTGAGCTTTAAAAAACACAAAATCACAATGCAATATTCACGAATTCACGGTACATAACAACAAGCCAGTTAGTGTAGAGTAGATTGACATGATAGATGTAAAATGTTTTGCCAATATTTAGAATCATAATTTCCACTCTTGATTAGAAATAATATCGATTTTCACCAAATCGTTACAAAAAATATTTTATAATACACATTATAAATTAAACACAAAGTGAAAAATGTGAAATCGAAAATAACAGTCACGAGCAGTATTTGAACATGCATATCCTGGATACCGTCCAGATGCTTTGCCAATTCAGCCATCGTGACAATTATGTCGGTGTAATGTATGAAAATACTTCCAACAGATGGCGCAGGCGTCACCCAAAAGACGTTAAGTATGAATGTGTTATCGAGATTAGCAGTCAGGAGCAATTGTCACGATGGCTAAATTGGTAAAGCATCTGGACGGTATCCAGGAGATGCAGGTTCAAATCCTGCTCGTGACTGTTATTTTCGATTTCACATTTTTCACTTTGTGTTTAATGTATATTGCTAAGCATGTCAAATGCTAAAACTATATATAAAAATATCTAAATAACACATTATAAATGTTCTTATTTAACAAAGAACTACGTAATATTGTTTTATAATATAATAGTACCAAAGTTATTAATGTTTTAAATTTAGCGTAGCGGTTATGTCCTATTGGTTGTCAAAAATAATAATCATCCACCAATCACCATTATCGGAAAGTACAAAATCAAGAAGATAGTTTTTTAAAATATAATCTTTTTGCCAAGTTTTATCAAGTAAACCACTTTTAAAGTACAAATTATTTGTGAATGAGGAAAAAGAGATTTTTTTTAGTACGAGCGGGAAACTAACCCGCGTCCCTTCCAATCCGGGGAAGAGCTCTAAGCCTACCTACTGAGCTACCGTACCGACCTTTCGGTCATCCGAATCTCCTCATCACATTTGTCTTTACGACCAAAAAAAGAAGACTAAAAGTACCGGAGCATGTCAAATGCTAAAAAATATAGATCAAAAAAGAAAACCACTGACGGATTTTATGAATTATTAGTTTAATTTTAACTATGGAATAGCAATATCCACTACAGGCCGCAATTGACACATCTCCTTTGAATATTATTTAAGGCCTTGTATAAATAACGAAGTAATGGACATAACTTTGAAATTTTATAATTATTTTAAGAAATATATTTGTAATTTTTCTTAGAAATAGGTAAACCCATTATGGCTTTATTCAACCTGTTCAAATCCCGTAAACTGGATACTAGTTTGTAATATTACACGGTTGGGTACAAAACTTGAAACGTTGTACCATTTGGGAATTCCATTGTCAGTTTGTAGCTACCACACAAGTTTGAGTTATCTGAGTAAGGTTGAGTACACAGGTGAAGCGATGCTATAGATTTTAACGTAGCACATTAAAATGTCAGACAATTATAATTTGTGAATAAGGAAAAAGAGTATTTTAGTACAGGCGGGAATCGAACCTGCGTCCCTTCCTATACGGGGAAGTGCTCTAATCCACTGAGCTACAGTACTATCTTTTAGACATACCCAATCTCCTTATCACATTTGTCTTAACGACCAACGCCCTCTATCGGAACGCATTTACAAGCATTAATCCAATATAGTAAGTTTAATTTTTCAATTAAAATTGTAACTATACAACTAAAAACAATATAGTAAGTTTAATTTTGCAATTAAAATTGTAACTATTTGATGGCGTGATTTTTTTAAACATTTTGATATATATTTTAGCACTTGACATGCTCAGCTACTCTTAAAGTACAAATTATAATTTGTGAATAAGGAAAAAGAGTATTTTAGTACAGGCGGGAATCGAACCTGTGTCCCTTCCTATCCGGGGAAGTGCTCTAATCCACTGAGCTACAGTACTATCTTTTAGACATACCCAATCTTCTTATCACATTTGTCTTAATGACCAACGCCCTCTATCGGAACGCATTTACATGCATTAATCCAATATAGTAAGTTTAAAAATACCTAATTGTTACATATACAAATATCTATACAATTATTTATTTTTACACTCGAACCTGACTGCACTGGTTTCTGGGGTATGATCTTTGAATATATTACTTTAAAAATTAAATGATAGAAGCTATACTATATCTTAAATTTTCAATATTATAGCTTGTAATAAAGCATTGCTTTACTAAGCGCGAGTGCCGTACATGAGCGAGGGGGTAAATGTCGACGGGAGGGGAGGGCGTGACGGCTCGGTGCGCGTGCGCAGAATGTTAACACCACATGCCGCGCTCTATGATTTGATATGACCACGTTTCACATTTTTCACTTTGTGTTTAATGTATAGTGCTAAGCATGTCAAATGCTACAAATATATATAAATATTTATAGGGTTTGCGTCATTATTAGGTAAAAATCTTAATTGTAAAATTAAGTTTACCTGGTCGGTATAATGTATGAAAATACGTCCGACAGATGGCGCAGGCGTCACCCAAAGACGTTAAGTATGATGTGTTATCGAAATTAGCAGTCAGGAGCAATTGTCAGGATTGCTGAATTGGTAAAGCATCTGGACGGTATCCAGAAGATGCAGGTTCAAATCCTGCTCCTGACTGTTATTTTCGATTTCACATTTTTCACTTTGTGTTTAATGTATAGTGCTAAGCATGTCAAATGCTACAAATATATATAAATATTTATAGGGTTTGCGTCATTATTAGGTAAAAATCTTAATTGTAAAATTAAGTTTACCTGGTCGGTATAATGTATGAAAATACGTCCGACAGATGGCGCAGGCGTCACCCAAAGACGTTAAGTATGATGTGTTATCGAAATTAGCAGTCAGGAGCAATTGTCAGGATTGCTGAATTGGTAAAGCATCTGGACGGTATCCAGAAGATGCAGGTTCAAATCCTGCTCCTGACTGTTATTTTCGATTTCACATTTTTCACTTTGTGTTTAATGACCACGTAGTTTTATTTTAGACCTCTGTTCGTTACCTACGTCTATAGAAATGACGAATTCATGTTTCTATATAGGTAGGTAAGTACTTAAATAGTTTATTTTATTGCCCAGTCGAGTCAATTGCCATCCCATCATACATAGAGTTAATTAGGACGAGATATACTGAGAGCAACTAAGAACACGCACTCGTAAATTGTAATAAACATTATTTTATACCACGACATTGGCCAACAAACACATGGCCGCTAATTACAAAAGACGCAAGCAACACCAGAGACATCACTCGTGCGCTTCTTTACAGATAAAAAGGGATAGGAAATGGAAGAAGAAAGATGATAAAGGGAAGACGGGAGAAGAGGGTATGAGGTCAGGTTTTGGCCTCCAGCGATCTTACTCACTATATGAAACACAAACACTAGCTATTGTTGTTCGAAGATTTTCTGTGAGAGAGTGGTACTTCTTCTCTACCATACAAAAATATGTTCTGTATGGAAAACTCGTGATTAGAAATGAGATACTTATTTCCTATAGATCGTGTGGGCCTGGCTTTAGAATTGTCCCACCCCTCTCCACCCATGGGAGTCGTAAGAGCCGACTGAGGGATACCGGGGGAGTGGGCAGCAGCACTCCCTCGAGTATTACCAACATCCACTGCAATCGCCAACCCGCCTGCCAAGCGTGGCGATTACGGCACTATCCCCCATATGAGCGCACAGGACCACTCGTTGTGGCGTTCTCTTGGGGAGGCCTATGTGCAGCAGTGGACGTCGAAAGGCTGATGGATGGATGGGATGGATTTCCTATAGTAGATGAAATAGGCTGATGACTTGTCTCTTATCGGTAACCAAAATACGGCCCCACTATTGTTTTTAATTTGAAACTGTTTACTTATTTTGAATTACGCTGTAAGTTCCATTTTAGAGTTTTTCAGTGTGGTGACGGACTAAGATTACAAGTGTCACCACCCCATTCTTTCTCAAGGGTGTTGTACGAGGCGACTAAAGAAAATAAGCAATTATCAACCATTGTATTACTGGTGGTAAGGCTGGGTACCAAGTGGGAGAACTCGCTTGCTATGGAACCCGAGCGGGTTGGTACCACCATCTCCCGTATGACCGGCCAGGAAGCACAGCAGTGTGTTTTGGTTGTAGCATGAGATAGCCGTTAATTCTTTCATTTTATATCTGTGAAACGAAATGATGAGCAGCGGCTTGACAATATTCCCGGTATAGTTGAGTTAATGAGCGACGGACGGACAATAAAAAAAAACGTATACAAGTATAATTATGTATCTCTCTATAATTACCTATTTGCTATCGGGTTCAACCGGGTCGATAACGCCATCTGCCGTGTAATCGACCGTGAGGCACCTCAGTGTGTCGCGATCTATCCATAATAATATTAAATTTATAAATAAAGATTTTTTTTTAGGCGGGAATATTAAATGAACACCCTGCACTAAGGAATAATCCTTGTACCGCGGGGGACAAATATACAATTTCACGGACATAAAGTACACCCAGACTCAGAACAACTATTTGGGGATCACTCCACCATCTGTGCAGTCTTACATGGGTGTGCGTCTGCTGAACTTCTAACATAAGTATATTAAAAGTGCGATGCATGTCCGTTAGACTATACAATCGATACACGAACATGATAACTGTTCGACAAACAGCCTGAGATTATTGAATTTACTCGTTTGGATACTTGACACATCCGTGACATAGTGTTGGGCAAGTTATCCAGCTTGTTGGACAGCAAGTTGAATCAGCGCCCTGGTATTTACAATTTGGTTGAAAAGCACAATATTTATTATATTAATCAATAATATATGTATTTTAAATTATCTTGTAAGAAAAAAAAAATGTTGAATAGCCTGTTATATTAAATAAAAACATATGGGTTTATTTGGTAGTAAGTATATGGATTTATTGGGTTCTGCTTGTATACTCCAAACTTGAAATGTTTTAATGTAAAAAAACTATAACTTGAAACAAATTCAAAGACAATATTTTTATATTAAGAATCATGTCAAAATAGTATATGTTAAATAACATTTACTCATAAAAAGGACACTGTATTTTGCAACTTATTCAGCACTTTGAAGCTAACCGTCCTAAATGCCAATATGCCATATCACACATGCGAGCACCGTTCATGAATGTAGCCATTTTGATGCGTAATGTTGCAAGTCACTTAGTTGCACAAACATGTAAAACGTATGAAATATATACTTTGTCTGCTAGCTTTCATTTTCGAGGTAGCGTGAAGATTCAAATGTTTGTGACATTATTTCTAGTACATTGCTATTATTGTATTCAATTGCGTCGGTCGTGCAGCGGTAGTGTAAGCGACTGCTAATCATGAGGTATCGGGTGCGATCCCTTTTTTTTTTTTGTTAAGGCGGGAAAAAATGTTCCTAACCGCACACCCCGTCGTTCGGGGCAACGAACAGGGTAGTGTGGGGCCTGCACCCACTAAAGAAACCCACCGTATGCCGTCTCTCCGCCTTTATTGGCGGGCCACTGGAACTGTGTTACATTCCTTCGGTGGTAATCGGGTTCGATCCCTGGGACTTTTTTCGTAAAAAGAAAAATTCTCAGAAGCAGACCGGAGTTTGGAAAATGTGCCCGGTAGACGCCAATAGGCCCCCTATTACGTGGGACTTAAAACATAGTTGACGAACCGTAGTTGTGTATACACCTCTGCCTACCCTTTCGGAGATACAGGCGTAATATTTAGCCTTTAATTATCTTAACACGGAACATATATCTACCTTTAGGCGATAAAAAAATAATCGAATCCCAACATGGCTGTCAAAGTTGATGTATATATTTACGCAATAATTCTCGTTTTTCGCGAGCTTAGATACGTCACCATTTCATCATCATTCGTTGGACAAGAGAATTCATAACATACTATTTTTTCTTTGAAAGGGCATTAGGTACTTCTAATGAGTTCGATCAGTGGGCGGTGCAGTGACTCAGCAGTGAAAGCAGAACTTTCTTCTCAAACATAATCGTTAAGTATTGTTTGTTAACCACATAATTAATTGTTAATTCCTTGTACTTACTCGTACATTTTCTAATTACGTGTTGTAATAATTGATTTTAACACATTATTCGGAATAACTATTATTCCTCTTTGAATTTAGGTAAATATCTATCCTAAGATAAGTAATGGAAGCTCACTCACATGATAATTTACAAATAATTAGTTGCAATTTTATTTAAAAACAAAGTGTGAAAATGTGAAATTGAAAATAACAGTCACGAGCAGGATTTGAACCTGAATCTCCTGCAGACGCTTTGCCAATTCAGCCATCGTAACAATTGCTGGGGACTGCGAATTTTGATAACACATTCTCAATGTCTTGGGTGACGCCTGCGCCATCTATTTCGAAAGTATTGCATACATTATTCCGAGTCGGAATAATATGCGTCTGGGATGGTATTCTAGGAGATGAACGTCAAATCCTGCTCTAAAAAATAATGAGTATGGTTGCAAGGTATGACAAGTTATTGGAATAAATTTTAATGATTTGTGAAATGTATTTAAGGGTCTGTTTCGCGTATAATGTAGGTAACTGAATCACGGGACCACGGCTGTTGCCGCAATTGAAACGTCAGGTTAAAGGTAATCAAACTTACCTACATTAAGCGCGAAACAGACTCGTTGTGTTATTAAATAACTCACTAGAATGTTCCAAAAGGGCAAACATGCATAAGATAAATAAGAGGTGAGAATAGAGTAAAGAAACATGTCCAAGTGTAGCTTTAGGAAGCAGACGTGAGCTTGTATGTATGTAATCTTTCATCGTAAATTTTTTGATCATAAATCAACACAAAGTGTGAACATGTGAAATCGAAAATCATATATTTCATAGCGAAATCACGACTACAAATAATTTTTCACGTTCCGCAGTGTATAAAAAAAAATTCTTTATAAATTCTTTACTGCAACAAAATACATTTTTTAGATTATATGTAAGCCCCGATTTATTTATAAATAAGAAAAACAAAAATCCAATTATCTGCCCAAAATACACCTACCTTATGCTATAATCGCCCACGGTACTAACGGGTCATAATGCAGTCACCTATTCAGCCAGGAACCGTTACAAATAACACCTACATATTTTCATCAAAATTGGTGTAATTTTGACTGGAAACCCGACAAAAGTCTGCATATACACCCTCAAGGAGCAATTTTTCTATTGAACATACAATAAGTTAAAAATACCGCAATTTTTCGAAGGTTTTGAGGTTTCATCCGCCCACAACGAATTACTCCGTCAGACCTCAGTTGAACCGACACAATCAATTCTTACCGGATAATAATTGCTTGAAAAATTTACATTCGCCCCAAGCGTTCGGCGTCTTTCATCGCGATTTAAAATGTATGTATGTTAACTATAAATTCTGGGTATCCGAAAGCATGGGGAAGCCGCCGGCGAGTCGTGGGTGAGTCGGCTATTGGGGCTACGAACCTGCCTAGTCAATAGAATTGAAAATAGCAGATGTGCATACGTTATTCAATAAACCCTTATTTTATATAAACATTCTTTAGTTTATTAAAAATTATTTAATCGAGTCGTAATCAAGATTTTATTCAAAATAATATTTTTAGAACGTGATACTTCATAGCATTGAGCATTTTTTTATGTTAAGACCTTGTTAATTTCTACGTTTACTTTAACGTACTTTATTGTTATTTTATTAATTATTGATGTTAGTCTTATATTTTAGGAAGGAAAATGGCTTTTTTTTGCCCACTGGCGATAATATAACAAAATAGAGCCAAATGAATGGATACAGAAACACAACTGTCCATATGTTTGTAGAAGGATCAATTTGTAACTGTTCAACTAAAGCAAATTTGTTTATGTTGGAATACTGAATAAAACTTCCCTGAGATAGAAAAGGTGCTGGCTCAACTCCTGCTCGCAGATATATTTAATATATTTTCCATTTTCACAAATTTGTTCTGTTAATCACAAATTTATTTAGAAATTTTTAGCATTTGACATGCTTAGCCATATACATTAAATACAAAGTGGATCGAAATTAGCAGTCGGGAGCAGTTATCACGATGGCTGAATTGGCAAAGCATCTGAACGGTATCCAGGAGACGCAGTTTCAAATCCTGCTCGTGACTGTTATTTTCGATTTCACATTTTCCACTTTGTGTTTAACACAAATTTATTTTTAGTATTTGACATACTTAAAGTAAAAAAATAAAAGTCATATAGTAATACTATATAAGCTCATTTTCAAAATAAGCTATAAGCTCATGATTATCGACATATAAGATATTTACAGAAAAATTATATATGGAAAAATAAATTTAACAGTAGCCCGTCAATCATATAAGACATAGTAGGAATATAAAACTCCATAAATCAACAATTAGTATCACCCACGTAAGCAGTAAAATTTCAAAAATCATCTGTGAATAACGTCCATTCATATGTTTGCGCAGCTGAGTTTGATTGTGTTAAGATAATCTATGCATTTAATAAAACAGTAAAACCTTTGTCTGTATATTTAAGTTAAATATAAAAAATGGACGTTACTATAACATAAAGGTAAATAGAACAGAAAACAATGATATTTTTTTTGTTAGTGGCAAACAAGTATAGGTACTTCATTCATCCATCCATCAGCCTTTCAACGTCCACTGTCCACTACAGACATAGGCCTCCCCAAGAGAACACCACAACGAGCGGTCCCGTCATGGGGGATAATGCCGTAATCGCCACGCTTGGCAGGCGGGTTGGCGATCGCAGTGGATGTTGTTAATACTCGAGGGAGTGCTGCTGCCCACTCCTCCGGTATTCTCTCAGTCGGCTCTTACGACTCCCGTGGGTAGAGAGGCGTGGGACAATTCTAAAGCCGGCCCACACGGCCAGTATACTTATGTCCTCCTTATTACCGTAGCCTATAGATATAGAAGCTAGGCATCATTCACCCGTCGCCATCTAAATCAAGGAAAGGGATAGAAGGTGGATAGGAATGATGGGTAGGATACTAGGGAGAGGATAGGGAGCGATTTAGGGCCTCCAGCGCTCTAACTCACCATGCGAAACGCAACAGAGTACCTACCCGTGTTACACGCTGAGCTTTTGTTATTTTCCGATCGAACCGGCCCTTTCATGCTAGGATAAGCAAGGCTCTATTACTAGAACGGCTGCCTTTACATTCTTAACACTACTAAAGTTAATACCCTAGTCCTCCTTCGTAATAAACTTTAGTATAATAATTTACTTGATTACGTTAAACGTGAATAAGGTCTTTATTAATAACATAGTTGTAGGCAGCATACTTTGTTGCATCATTATTACTCTTTGATGGAGGTCAGTAGGTCGTTATATCGCAATAAGGCCTATTTCAAATAAGGGAATAAAATCAGTCATAAATGTGAGATTTATTTCTTATTTATATTTTACATAGTTATTTTAATTGAGATGTCAATTGATGTTAACATAATAGGCAAGTCAATACGAATATATTATATTTACAAACGTAGAATTTTAATACGAGTATTATTTATTGAAGACCGCCATTTTGGATGCGAGCTCACAAATATACTAATTTAGTTCTCTTATTCATTGTTTTAAAATAATAAACATTAACTAGAACATCACTTGTAGACACAAGATAAGCAATTTTATTTAATAAATAATCATTTTAAAAGACAAAGCAAGAAACAATAATTAAACCTAGATATATTTAAATATTTTTAGCATTTGACATGCTTAGCCATATACATTAAACACAAAGTGAGAAAGGATTTGAACCTGCATCTCCTGGATACCGTCCAGATGCTTTGCGAATTTAGCCATCGTGACAATTGTTCCTGACTGCTAATTTCGACGCTTAATAAGCAATAATTTAAAAATATTTTCCCCTCATGTGTGTACAAGCCTTAATACAACCATACATTATCGATATTACGTGTAAGCTATCGCTTCGTCGAGATCTCGATTGCATTCGCGTGGCGATAGCTCGATACAATCCGAGTTAAAATGTGGTTAGTCAGCTTACATATTGTTAAGGCACGATATTGCGATTTACATACAAATCCTTTTTTCGTTTACAAATGTGTAAAAGCTAACAGATGATGAAAGGCTATCAGCCTTTGAGCTTTAAAGGCTTAAGCATATAATTTTATTTTGAGAACTTACGCAGTATTTATATCAGTCAGCTATTTAAATCGCTATATTAAGACCGACCGCAGCGCTTTTTGGACGCTCGTTTAAAGCAACACTCGGCATAATTATATTCAAGTGCCAGTAGCAGTTAGTGACATTGGCACCTACAAAACACGGTGATATTTCGTCAACAGCTCGTAACTAATCGTTAAGCGGTCTTTCATATCCTGACTATAATATTATGATCAATTAATAATTTGTTTGTTACGTCTTGACGCCGTAACTACTTAACCAATCATCACGAACTTTAACTTAAGCATAGTCCGGGGAATGGAGAAGGATATAGGCTATTGTTGATCCCGGAAAACGCAGGGTTGCTGTGGTATGTCTATTTTTGTGCAGAGATTGTTTTTGTTAGATTGGACTTTATGTATATAATTAATTATACTCTTAGATTATACTCTACATGTACTAATCTCCTAAAGGCTGAATTATGGTGGTATAAAGGTTTTTGTTGTTATGTTGTATGTTTCTACTCTAAATTCATTACTAGAATCGGAATGTGGCGCTGCGATCGAATCCAAGGATTTTATGATGGATTTTTTATTCTGTCATAGTTTTACGCATATTAGAATATAAAACCAATAAACCCTAAACATCCCCCTAATTAAAAAGTAAGATCTGGGGCTACTAATATCAGGCAAACCGGGCAGGATAACATCTGCCGCTAGTCGAAAAGTAATTGTTTGAAAGACCTTTCCCAAACTCGTAAATTGAAACTATAATGATGAAAATGAGATTAACGATAAGCCGAATTCGCCTACATTAAAAGACCTACCGTATCAGATCTAGCCACTGATTCGTAACAACCACAGCATAATGATGTAAGTAGTAGAAAATATATATCTGAATAGCAAGCGCTTCCATTGTACGCACAGTGATTTAAAGATGTTACGTCCCAGTAGATAGAGGCGTTCTTTGAATTTGTCTTAGGTTCTATATTTAAATTTAAACCCAACGCAAACGTTGTCTAACCTATTTTTCTAGTTCAAACACGGTTATTATAAAATACTTTGGAAAATCCAAAAGTGCACGCCTCATAATCTTCATTTTTCACAATAATTTTTTTTTGGTTATTTGATAAGTAACTAATAATGTATTGGTCTTACTAAGTAGTTTTCAATAAATCACATAGATAGCGCTAATTTCAAAAAGTACTATGATTTTCATGTCTTATACGCCATCTAGCGCTAATTTTAAGAAGTACTACTATATTGGTCTATAGAAGTAGTTCTCACGAAATAAGGATAGCCGTAGTTTTAGTGTCGAGTCGAGCGTAAATATTCACTATTTTTTTTTATTTATTTAATAACAATTAAACCACATCGAATCAGACCGTGCAGTGATAGGGCTCTTTTCGTAATTATATATTCGTTTATTAATTTATTTTTCGTTATTTAATTTATTATAAGAAAAAAAAATACAAGGTTAGTAAAGTATTTCGGTCGTTATCGTGTTAGCATACATTATCCGGACATACCTACAACACACGGACGTCCAAGACAGAACTGTTTTAAACAGTTTTTTAACTATTTAGATATTTTTTATATATATTTTTAGCATTTGACATGCTTACCACTATACATTAAACACAAAGCGAAAAATGTGAAATCGAAAATAAGAAGATATTTATAGGGTTTGCGTCATTATTAGGTAAAAATCCTAATTGTAAAATTAAGTTTACCTGGTCGGTATAACGTATGAAAATACTTCCGACAGATGGCGCAGGCGTCACCCAAAGACGTTAAGTATGAATGTGTTATCGAAATTAGCAGTCAGGAGCAATTGTCACGATGACTGAATTGGCAAAGCATCTGAACGGTATCCAGGAGATGCAGGTTCAAATTCTGCTCGTGACTGTTATTTTCGATCTCACATTTTTCCCTTTGTGTTTAATGTATAGTTTTTTAACTAGTTTAAATAACAAAAATAGCATCAAAAATATCATCAATGTTAAAAGTAGTGTTTTTTCTTGATATGTGTGTGTGTATATATTGTTTTACAAGTGCAATATATGATAAATAGAGACATTTTAAGTTTGAAAAATCAGTTGTTCTGTGTGAAACGAGAGTAATACCCACCCCAACGCTTCGCTTATGAGGCGTGCAATAGCGAAGATTGTCAGTATAATAGGCCAGCCCGATCGGGGAAGTACCACCCTCTTACAGAATTAGCATAAAATAACGGTGGATGCTCCTACAGTTGTCTTTCTTATGGTAAATGAGAGCGTTGGAGGCCCAACCTCTACGAGGCTACTTTCGAAATAACGATGATTGTGTAGATATTAGGTATGGCTAACGCACAAGGTTGAACAACAACAAGAGTTTAGATCAAAAACACGCCCTTAGCAAGTATAATCAAGTTCATTAAGATTAAATACAGCTGGTATTTAAATGTAATGGACATGATAAAATTTAATAGGGAATTTTAAAGTTGAATGTAAATATAATTTTTATATTTTAAAATATATCGCCTCGTGTTACCGGATATTAGAGGAGCTTTTTGAGTAGTGCGGTCATTCTCACACTTCGATCATCAACACCAACAAGATACAGTGTCACGAATAAAATAAAGATAAAAACTGTCGTTGTGAATATATACTTATAGCTACATCTGTTTACTAACGAACTGAGACAAAGGTTTCAAAACACTTTTAAGTTCAAGCTAATTACAATCATGGCACTTAGTAATCAAGTCACAAATCTTTAAAATATTATCTTACATTTACGATCATTCGTCACAAAAAGCGAGCGAAGCAATAATTTACTACTGTCACTTAAAAGTGAGAAGACAAATAACATTTACTATGAAATCAAGCTTATATAGCAACAAATAAAGTACTGTTTGAACTAAATAAAATAAGAGCTGACTTCTTTTTCGTTCTTATTTACCGAGACAGTTTTTTTGGGCCGGCGCGATATCTATTGCATTGTTGATCGAAGTTCTCACAGATACAGATGATGTAAACACGTACCTATACTGGTTGTTGCTTCCATAAGATGTGAGATGAGAAAGATGAAATTCCAGCATAAAAAAGGTATGAAGTAGCCATCAGAGCGTTAGCTTTCCTAATATGTATAGTTAATACTGCATTTACGATAGACCGTATCGAATCGTCGTCGGCCATCTTACACTATAGACGAAATCATAGTGGGGTAATTCCTGCGTGCTAAAAAGCGATTATACTATCGTACGACTTATTGTTATAAATGTGCAAGTTTTTTTTTTATTCTACGTGGGTGTCAGACAAGTATACAGCCTACCTGTCGGTAAGAGGTTACCGTAGCCTATAAATGCTAGCAACACCAGAGGCATCACTGGCGCTTCGCCAACTCCAAGGAAAATAATAAGAAGAGAAAAGGAAGGATATTAAAGAGAGGATAAGAAGGGGGTTTGGGCCTCCAGCGCTCTCACTCACCATACGGAACATAACTAGTATTTACCGTTGCTTTACGCTAAGCCTCTGTAGGAGGGAGGTAATTCCCCGATCGAGCCAGCCCTTTTATGTTCGGACAAGCAAAGCTCTGTTACAAAACATTTCTGAAGATGAGAACGCGATGATGAGTACGAGTGATGAGAGAACTGAAGATGTTTGGATATTTATCCTTAAATCAGGTTAAAACAACAACGACTGCTTGGATGAAATTTGGTAGATAGAATGATGGGATACAACATATAGTTCTTGTGCTTTTTATCCCGAAATAATAAATAAATAAAATAAATAAATATTCAATGTGGGCCGTGTGGGGCCGGCACCAAGAATAGCTCCACCCCGTCTCTTCCTATGGGAGCCGTAAAAGATTACCGGGGGACCGGGCAGCAGCGTTCCCCTGTGTAGGTACTAAAAACATCCAGTGCGATCGCCAACCCGCCTGCCAAGCGTGGCGATTATGGTAAAACCCCGATTTTGGGATGAATGGAAATAAATATTCACGGACATTTCACACAACGTCCTCTGGTTCCAAACTAAGCCTAAACGCTTGTGCTATGGGTACCAGATTACGGATAAAATCCATATAATACTTTTTTTTTTGTAAATACATACATTTATTAGAGAGAAAATACACAGATGCAGTACAAATATTTGTGTTCATTACACAAATAATTATCCTGAGTGGGAATCGAACCCATGAAATTGAAAAGTCCCCATATATCTTACGGGCTTGGGTAAAGGGATACCAACGATATTTGTTATACCTACATGTAAATTGTGACTTGGATGAACAGTAAAAATATTTTCGTCCCGGTAAGGAGTTCTTGTGGGATACGCACGCATAAAGGATTAAATTGATTAGAACTAAAGTCTACGCAGACGAATTAGCGATTTTTTTTAAACCATTACTGTACAGGTCTCCTCTAAGTAAGAGTAATTTAGGCCGTAGTCCACCACGCTGGCCCAGTGCAAGTTTCCGACTGGCAGACTTCACAAGCCGTCCAGGAAATCTATCAGGCATGCAGGTTTCCTAACAATGTTTTCCTTCACCGAGCAGTAAAAATACACACATATTTTCAAAAACTCTAGAAAAGTCAGAAGTGTGTGTGGTGGACTGAGGATCGAACTCAATGCCATTGTCTTTGCAGTCCTTGGTTTTACCACAAGGCTATCGCCCATCCATCAGCCCCTCAACGTCCACCGCCGAACAAAGGCCTCCCCAAGAGAACGCCATAACGAGCGGTCCCGTCATGGGGGATAATGCCGTAATCGCCACGCTTGGCAGGCGGGTTGGCGATCGCAGTGGATGTTGTTAATACTCGAGGGAGTGCTGCTGCCCACACTCCCGGTATTCCCTCAGTCGGCTCTTACGACTCCCGTGGGTAGAGTGGGGCTCCATCATCAGACCCTGGATACCATCTAGAGGCAAAGCACTCGTCAAGACGAATCATATGAGCCCAAACTCGATTGGGTTGCGCGGTTCATTATACGAGTTCCTATGTCCAGCTTCCAGCTCCATCATCAGATCAGCTCCATGTCATAATAATATTGCATTATCACGCGATATACATATGCGTGTAAAATTTCAGCTCAATCGGAAACCGGAAAGTGTGTCAAATTTAACTTACAAAATTTGAACGGGACAAGTAAAATAAAAGCGTCGCCACGCTAACAGCCGATTTTACCCTCCCTTCGCATTAGATGTTTCACATCAAAAATATTTTCCGAAGAGTAGGGCGCCTTCTAGTGACATGAACTAGGAACAAGTTATGTAAAATAATCTTTGTATTTCTACAATACTAGATTTTGTGAAGCAAATAACGAACAACTTGTGGCTGCAGATTATTTTAATTATAGCCATAACTACAACGTTAGACAAAATAACTATTCTGTAGACCTGTCTATAAAATTGTATGTTTTATGAGTGTGCTCAAAGATCTCGATATTACCATAGTAATATATCTTACAAACAGAATTATCTATTGTGTGTGCAAAAACAAATTCTCATTAATTAAGATTAAACGGTGATAAGAATAATGTATAACCGTTATTTGAGTTTCTTTATTTATAATCTTTTTTTTTAAACAACATGGGTGGCGATCAATCATACAGCCCACCTGATGGTAAGCGGTTATCGTAGCCTATAGACGCTAGCAACACCAGAGGTATCACTCGCGCGTCGCCATCTCCAAAGAAAGGGATAGGAGGCGGATAGGAAGGATAATAAGGAGAGGATAGGGAGAGGTTTGGGCCTCCGGCGCTCTCACTCACCATACGAAACACAACGGTAGGCGTAACTACCGTTGTTACACGCTAATCTTTTGTGAGAGGGTGTTACTTCCCCGATCGAGCCGACGCATTCGTGCTGGGTAAACATAGGCAGATATGTAGGTTTGTATATTTGACTTGCACTCAGTAACCTATAAACAATAGTATTATATGACAAACTGCCACAATAAAACACAAAACTGCACAAATGGCGGAGTGGTTTAGATAACGGCGTTCCGCTCGATTGTTGTGAGTTCCATTCCCACACGGTACAACTCTTTGTGTGATCCACAAATGGTTATTCTCAGATGGGAGTGTACCTACTTTGTGTCCGTGAAATTGTATGTTTGTTAAGTCCCCCGTGATACAAGATTTTTTAGAATTGTCCCACCCGTCTCTACCCACGGGAGTCGTAAGAGCCGATTGAGGGAATGCCGGGGGAGTGGGCAGCATCACTCCCTCGAGTATTAACAACATCCACTGCGATCGCCAACCCGCCTGCCAAGCGTGGCGATTACGGCATTATCCCCCATGACGGGACCGCTCGTTGTGGCGTTCTCTTGCAGAGGCCTATGTCCAGCAGTGGACGTTGAAAGGCTGATGGATGGGATGGATGTGTATGTATATCTTTATCATATACGTATATATATATACCAAGATAATCTATTACAGTACTCCAGAGAATCTGTTGATTCTTAGACAGATCATATTGTTGTCTATGAAAAGCCGTACAACTCCCTAAATTGCACATGCTAAATTAAAAAAGTTAATAAAGGTATGTATAATGTGCGCTCGCAATAGGGCCCTTCTGTGGCGTCCACAGAGGGTCGTAGCGGTCAGGGCAATACGCGGGTACCGCACGGTCTCGACCGATGTAGCCTGCGCGTTGGCCGGAGCCCCCCCGTGGGATCTGGAGGCGGAGGTGCTCGCCGACGTCTATCGGCGGGCGTCGACGGCGCGGGCGGGGGGCAGCCGCCCCTCGCCGAGCGCAATGTCATCGTGGCGGGAAGATGCCCGCTGCGCCACCGTCCTAAAGTGGAAGTCTCGGCTGGAGACGCCCCGAGCCGGTCTCTGGACCGTGGGGGCGCTCCGGCCGATCTTGGAAGAATGGGCAGGGCGGCAGCACGGGGTCCTCACCTTCCGGTTGGTGCAGGTTTTGTCGGGGCATGGTTGCTTCGGCAAATACCTGCACACGATCGCAAGGAGGGAGACGACCCCAGGCTGTCACCACTGCGACTGCGACGAGGACTCGGCGCATCACACGCTCGAGTCGTGCCCGGCCTGGGATGTGCAGCGCCGGGAACTCGTTGCAGTCATAGGCGTGGACCTGTCGCTGCCGGCCGTTGCGCGAGCGATGGTTGGCAGTGACAGGGCCTGGACCGCGGTCGCCGCCTTCTGCGAGGCTGTCATCTCGCGGAAGGAGGTGGCGGAGAGGGCCCGTAAGGAATCCTCCTTCGCGGACCCGATTCACCGCCGGCGCGAGGGGCGGCGTGCGCGCGCTTACTTGCGCCTGATGCCGCCCTAGCCGAGGCTGCGGACGGTGGGGTCGGGGAGTACCCTGCCGTCCGCGGAAGCCTACCGCGAAGGTGCGACGCCCAAGTGCGCGAGGCGTCGCTCAAGAGAGGGTGCCCGTAGGGGCTGCCGCCTGCGGATCACGATCGTAACGACGCGGTACCCGTGATCCGCCGTAGCAAGGGCGGGTGGAGGCGCACGGTGGGTTTTTAGTGGGTGAGAGCCCCATTCACCCCGTTGTCTCCCCAGGCAGCGGGGTGTGCGGTAGGACATTTTTGCCCACCTAAAATAAAAAAAAAAAAGGTATGTATAATGTAGCACATTAAATAATAAATAAAAAATTCTTATAGGTATTACGTATATACGTAACATTGTTAAATATTACTGCGCGAGGTCGCCGTTTCGTTGACCCGTGAATCATCGCTACTGTTTTGCATTACTATTCATACAAGATTGTTCTATTTGATAACAATAATTTAAATAAGAAATAACATAGGTATTTCTTATTGTGCATCTGGTGTTATGGTCGAATTTTTTGAAATATTCGTAATGAACAAGTTTGAGGAAGTAACAATTTAAATTACAATGTTTGTGCAATATCATTACTAATATTATAAATGCGAAAGTGCGTTTATTTGTTACACTTTACGCCGTAACTACTGTACTGATTATGATGAAATTTTGTATGTGTACAAAGCCCAAACATGATATAAGCTTTTATCCCCGAATTCCTGGTAGTATAGATATTTTTCCATAGAGATAACTGATGTGCCGTATTTATATTCTGTCAGTCCACGCAAAAGTACTACATTCTGATGGAGGCCCCCGTACGGTCAGAATGTAGTTTTTTTTAAATAATGGCTACGTGGTTTGTGTATTTGCCAATGACTTATTCAAGGTATATTTCTTCTTCACAGGTAAGTTCAATTCATTAGTCGCAGTCAAAGTCATATATTATAAAGCTAGTCGTATTCAAGTCAAAGTCACGCTACAGTAAAGTGGTGGCCACTTTACTGAAGCTCTATGGAGTTTTGGAGGCAACACGAAGAAACAAGTTATGCCGCACTACATCACTTGCCAACACTTATGCACATACACAAATAGTTAATAAGCAAAATGTCACCACTTTTACACATAAATACTCGAAATAACATAAGTTTAGGAAAATAATGCAGAGCGATGACATGATCTTCGCGTTCCCGCCAAAACTCTATGTACTACTTAACATTGTATAAACATTGTAATTTAAATTATAACAATAACTCTATTTGGAATTTATCCGTATTCGTAGTTCAAGATAAGACATTAGACTACATCTATATAAGGAAATCTGTAAACGTCAAAAACGAAAGTCCCTAATAAGGTTCTATGACAAATTGGCAGTAAGTGCCCTGCAGGTGCTGCTAGCGTTAATAGCTGACCGATGACGTCACACACTTTGTTACAACTACAGATATTTAAGAAGACGCTAGTAAGGTCCCTATGATACACACTTTAAAAAAGGACACTACTCTTTTTACAAACTGCTTCTATCTTACTCGTTTCACCCTTCAGAAGAAGAAGGATTCACTACAAAATCCACCGCACTGGTCCAATATGCTTAGCCAAATTTGACATGTCGTTGAGATGAAATCTTTGAGACATGGTTTGGTGATGTGATGAATGTGTTATCAAAATTAGCAGCCCGGAACAGTAGTTACCATGGCTGAATTGGCAAAGCATCTGCACGGTATCCAGGAGATGCAGGTTCAAATCCTGCTCGTGACTGTTATTTTCGATTGCATATATATATACACTTTGTATTAATTATTATAAGCATATCAAATGCTAAAAATATCTAAATACCAAAAGATATTTTATAGAAAAATAAGAGTATGATATATTCTCAGATTTGTATAAATTCATATCCCCAATACACAATATTATAGTTATATTGTTATCTAACTGTAGTCGTGTGAACTGTTTGTTCTTAAACAGAAGTGTCGTTACCTTATTAGCGCATAACCCTTAGTTGGGAATGTTAAAGGAATGAGGTTTAAGGAATTTTGACTGTTTGTTTAACAAATAGACGTGCCTCGTAGCTTAGATTAAAAAAAATACTGACGAAAACGTAATAGAATTTACAGTTATGGTTTGTGTAGAAGGATATTTATTCAAAAAGACTTCGTTAGATAGTTGGCTTTTCAAAAAAAAAGAAAAAACAACGACAAAAGACTCGCACTGCTATTACTATGAAATTGACTTGGATGAATATGACGAGAAATAAAACATATTGTATAATGTGTAAATGTACATTTTGTTTTTTAATTATATCGTATTTTATATAGGTCTATATGTGACTAATTTACAATTGAATATCTACTTTTAAGCTGACTATCCACCAATGCGGAGAGGAGAGGACCATAGCGGTGCAGAGCCGATATCAACCAATAGAATTGCGCACACCCCTGTCCACTGAAGCTGAGCGGAGTTTTATGAAATTCCTTTGGTAAATGATGGCTTGACTCCACGCTGCTCTACTCTCCTCAATGTGGAAATGCTTAACTAGGGTTATTATAACAATTTTCCATTCAAATAGCTTCTACATCTTGTAGTGCCTCTACAACTAGTGAAGGTTGACCGTCAGCTCGGTAAACTTCTGTTTGTCCTTCGCGAGACGAAACAGTTCAGGGGCGCTGTTGATGCTAGTCCATTCGCGAATATTGCGCAGCCATTACTTTTATGTTCGGCCTACTCTCAGCCACTTTGCCCAGCATAATAAGTTGGAGCAGTTCGTATCTGAAAAATATTTTACTTTATTGCTTATAGTGGTAACAGAGCCACGGTAACCATCGCTAATGGACTCTATTAATAGTATCTACTGTCAAGCCGCCGCTCACTATTTCATTTCGCAGATATAAAACAGATTATATTCAAATTAAAATTGAGTGTAGTTATTCAAAAATGATTGACTCCATGAAACGGCGCAAGGCATCATCATTCTTAATTTTGTAATACTCGTATTGATCTAGAAAAATAATAGTAATATATGCGTTCAGAATTGAATATAATATACATACTCGTAATATATGAAATTAATTTATACTAAAATGCATATTAATTTTGACATTATGTATATTGAATATAGGTAGATTTAAATGTTAATAATCTATGAAATAGCTTTAAGATCAGTGAAGATTGAGGTATTTTATGAATAACTAAACTAGATTCATCCTGCGTTTTCGCTCGCGTGGACTTCACAGAAATTATACATTTTTTGGGATACAGCAGAAGCATATTATAGCCTTTGTCCTTTTTTAGGTTCTGGACTAGATTTATGCTACATTTAATGATGATTTCGCCGTGTGGGGCCGGCTTTAGAATTGTCCCACCCCTCTCCACCTATGGGAGTCGTAAGAGCCGACTGAGGGAATACCGGGGGAGTGGGCAGCAGCACTCCCTCGAATATTAACTACATCCATTGCGATCACCAACCCGCCTGCCAAGCGTGGCGATTACGGCCCTATCCCCCATTCTTGAGGAGGCCTATGTCGAGCAACTTTAAAAGGCTGATGGATGGATGGATAATGATGATAGGGTGATTAGTTTTTTTTTTAAATAAATCTCACACCCTGCACTAAGGAAAGATCCTTGTATCGCGGAGGACTTTACAAACATACAATTTCACGGACACAAAGTACACCCAGACTCAGAACAACCAGTTGTGGATCACACAAAGAGGTGTCCTGTGTGGGAATCGAACCCACAACACTCGGGCGGGAGGCCGGTATCTAAAGCACTCCGCTATCTGAGCAGTCAAGGTGTAGGCTTGAAAGCGTTACAAATAAACAAACAAACGCATTTTCACATTTATATTATTAAGTAAAGGTAGTGTTTTTTAGTTATAATGGCAGATGGGTTACGACTATTAAGCGATAATTACATTAATTACTGCTCACAGTTTTCTCTTTTATTATTTTTACAATGAAAAAGGCGTAGGAATATTTTTACTAATTTTTAATGCCGACATCTTGATCTGTTGATAGATCTTGGTGTGTCAGAGATTTTACTAGCACGAAACGAACAAGTAGGTATAAAGTGATGTACCTATATTTGTACTCAGAGCAACTAATTATGAATTGCACAAATAGTATCTATTACTTTTAAATTAAAAAAAAAAACTGCCTCCAAAACACACCCAGGAACTAATCTGAACTAAGACTAATCAAACTCGATACCTTTATCATTGCAGTCCTTGGTTTTACCGCTAGGCTATCACTGTTTGTTGCCCCGATCGACGGGGTGTGCGGTTAGGCACATTTTTTCCCGCCTAAACAGGCTATCACTGCTGTAAACTTTTTAACTTTATTATATTACATATAACCACTAAACAGTAACCCGGACGGACATTACTACACTTGATTCGCCTCAGCATCTTACAGTGAAGAACACAATTCTTACAGTGAAGTTTGTATGTCAACAAAAAAATTCACCATGTTTTTATATATTTACTAGTTGCTACCCGTGACATCGTCCACGTAGAAGTCCGTTATGTTCTTTTTGTGTGCGGAACACTATGTATTTCGTTTTTTTTTGTTAAGGCGGGGAAATATTTACCTAACCGCATACCCCGTCGTTTGGGGGCAACGAGCAGGGTAGTGTATCCACACTAAATAAACCCGCCGTGTGCCGTCGCTCCGCCTATATTGGCGGGCCACTGGAACTATGTTAGGTGCATTACTTCACTGGTGAAATAAAAGTACTGCTACTCCTTGAATTCAAATTCAAATTCAAAAATATCTTTATTTCATAGGCCTATTAATTAGCACTTAAAATCGTCAAGAATACACTAATAATCAACACGAGCGCCTGAGGCGAGTGCATCCGCAATAACAAAGTGGCGATTGCAATCGCCACAAGCGGCCGGATTCCGAAGTAAAGCCTTTCATGAGAAGAACCCGGCAAGAAACTCATGGGCCACTTTTTTAAATTGCCAATTTATTACAATTTAATATAATCTTTATAACTAAAATGACATTATATCATACAAAACAATTTTGAAAAATAATGAATGAGGAGCAGCTCAAGCCCATTTTGTTTTGTCCTCAAGATAATCCGAAACAGTGTAATAACCTTGATTACAAAGTCTAATTTTTATGGCTTTCTTAAACTTATTTAGTGGCATGTTTCGGACATTTTCAGGAATCTTATTGTAAAAGCATATACATTGCCCCATAAAAGATCTACTAATTCTGTGGAGACGAGTACTGTGTGCAATAAGATTGCCTTTGTTCCTAGTATTAATGTGATGAACATCGCTATACTTATCAAAAAATCCGATGTTGTCTTGTCCTTATAACATCAGCTACCTGCCAGTGAAAGTCCCATCCAAATCGTTCCAGCCAGTTCAACAAACACATAGATAGAAAAACAGACAGATAGACAAAATTTAAAAAGAATTGCATTTTGTTATAGGTATCGTACCTATATACCTAATCTGATATGTATTTAGTAAGAAGCTGTTATTTAGACAATACGAACAGACACTTTAGTTTTATTTATTTGTTAGAGATTATATGCATAGATAGAATTAATTATACAAAAAATGAAACGTTTCTAAAGCTTAACTTTATAATCACAGTGGCGGAATTTGCTGGAGTCATTAATCTTGCAGTTCACTGTTGAATTAATTAATAACTTTGTTGTTGTATACAGGCTGATTTTAATAAGTATCTAAATATTTATAGTCAAATATTATTTGGTCTTGTTGGAAGATAATAATATTTTTTTTAATGTCTAATATTGTAACAACAGTTGCTAAATTATAATAAATATTAATTTATTATATTAATGGAATTTTCAAAATAAGTCACAATATTTTGATATTTTTATATATTTTTTAGTATTTGACATGCTTAGACACAAAGTGTGAAAATGTGAAATCGAAAATAACAGTCACGAGCAGGAACGTATTTTCCTACGGTTTTCACCAGTAGATGAAGTGATTCATGAGTATGGTTAGCTGTATAACTTATTAACGTTTTGTGTATATTGGCCAAAAAATCACATTGACTAGGAGTTTTACTGACGTACGTCACGTTAACCAAAGAATTTATTTTAAAAACAAGATCTGGGCCAGAGCCTCGTGAAAACGATAGTAAATAGTATAACAAGTACTTTAAATCTGGCTTCGAATAATTAAAAATAATTTTATTCGACTAACGTCACATTTATTTTAAGTGAATTCGTGACCATGGCTGATGTAACTCAGTCGAAACATTGAGGTTAGGTAAAATACAATAATTTGGATAAAAAAGGAGTGTATGTACCCGATAGATTTGTAAACATAATTATAATACCCAAAAGGTGTACATAGTAATTATGTTTAATTCACGACAAGGTCAATGTTCAACCTTAAGTGTTTTAATTAAACAAATAACAAGTTCATAATTACCTTCTTGTACAGTAGATGGCCATAATTGTTTTGCTATTGTATTTCTTAGATATCTTTAATTATTTTGCGTTTATTTTGATGTGAAACATCTAATGCGGAGACGCAAACCGACTGTTAGCGTGGATGACGTATTATAAAAAAAATATGAATAGCGAGAGAGCCCTTATCAATAAGTATATAAGAATCTCTTCCCATTTATTTTTTGTATTCATTAATATAAATGTATATGAAATAAAAAATAATCTTTTTCTTAAAAAATAACTGAATATTATATTTTTAATTGTTATATATTTATTTCCTTTCATAAACTAACCTTTTATACTCATTATTTCTATAAAATAATTTCGATGGTTCACATCTGCAGCGTCCCACGACAGTTCATTTTTTTTTGTAAGATCTATAGTTAATAATTGAATTTGTCTTTCCGGTTGATATTAACTTAAATAAATAAGTTATTTACAAATTTAATGTGCATGCATTATAAAGCATTTTACAAAACATTGTAATCTATATTATAATACATTAGCTATAGCTTATAATAAGGGGACTGCCTGTACTATACCATGCTGAATAAATAATCTGTAGCCTAATAGATAAATTAAACACACTTTAAATTATACACATTGTCATATTTGAATGTATTAGTTTTTAAACCGACAGCTACTGTACTGAGGATTAATATCTTATCAACGGGATTTGATCGTAAGTCTGTTAGCATACATACTTGGAAAAACTAAACGTAAAACATACTAAATACATATAGGTACAGTATTTCAGCATGTATTTGAAATTGATATAGTGGCAGACCAGTAGTAAAACGAAGAATGCGAAGATACGAGTATTGATATTCAACCGTCAGTCTTGCTTTGAAACTGCCCATAGCACACTCCACAGATTTTTCATAATTAATATGCGTATGTTTCTTCGCAATGTACCACTTTTTCGTGATTAGTTCTCCCTAGTAACCCTCAGGGGTACCTGGGCCAGCTATGGCCTGAATACCTCTCAGAATGAGACAGCGGTGGGACAATAATATAGTGTTGTGTTAAAGTGGCAGATAAGTAATTGCTTGTCAGATTTTAAGTGGTAACTTCCGTAACAATAGCAGTCACCATCACCTACCAGATTTATATTTTTTGACTTTTCTGACTCTACCAGGACTCAATATTGTTGAGTTTACCGGACTTATTGACATTGCTGACTCCACCAGGACTCAATATTATTGAGTTTACCAGACTTATTGAATTTGTTGACTCCACCAGGACTCAATTTGAGTTGAGTTCAGTCAGATTGAGAGCCACAGATCATAGTGGTTATTGTTAGTCAGGCTGTTAATCTTTGCTAGCTTGTGAGCTAATCTATAAGCAGTGCTTACCAGCTAATATTGTGCGTTTTTCTACAAATATTCGTAACAAAACAAAGCCGATCATATAATATTTAAACAACCACGTTCAATTTCATATCTAATATCGTTTGATCAATACATAAACGTTTTTGCCAGATGGTAATTTATGCGGCTAGTTTGTACGGTAAACGATATATTCTTAAAAGTAAATATTGCCTAGAATAAATAGAGACGTATCTGTTTGTTGAAGCGAGCATTAACCGGTATGGTTTTATCGTATATTTCCGTACACGATTCTGGTGCTACCCGCAGAATTTTTGTAATAATAGGTATCAATATTTTAATGCTTTTTCTTATAATTAAGCGAGTTTCCAATATTTGCGTAAACATCAGAATGTATTAAATTAGCAATGAAATGATTAATTTTGATTTTGATTTTGTAGCACCGTTCGGGTTTTAGTATTCCACTATTTCGAATACTTCATTGTGTCTATAGCCATGATGACAATAATGTGGACATGGATGCAAATATGCAGCTAGTTTAGTTAATTTTACTGCTAGCGGGATACGAACCTGCGTCCCTTCCAATCCGGTGAAGAGCTTAGCGGTCTAGAACCTTTAAGCTAAAAGCTTATTCTCTTTCTCCACATTTGCACAAATAATTTATTGTTTAAAGTAGCTGAGCATGTCAAGTGCTGAAATACAGATCAAAATACATAATAAAATAAATATGGCTTAAACAAAATAAAGTAATAGCCACTATTTATCCCAGATAAACGGGTAGTTGCCGTGAGATAACATTCTTTGCATAAAAATCATTAAATGTGCCATAGAGACACATATTTATATGTGTCATAGTGACAAGTCCATGCGGACGGTAGTATCTAATAATTTAGTAAGCAATAAAAAATCACTTTAGTACATTACAGTTTTATCATAAGTATCAAGTCTTTTAATTATTACACTGTGTTGTCTTTGCTTCTAAATTTACATAAATTGAGTTACGATGACAAATAGCATATAATTTATAGAGATAATTAAATTTTGCATTCAATCATAAAATATTATTAGCTGTTTGGTTTTGGATCTAGTTGACTGTGCTACAGACATTTACATATATTAATATTAGGAAATTAAAGAACTCTCTCATATGCTAAGCTTCTGTCGGCAACTTTGGTCGCGTGGAGTTCAAAATTGGGTTCATGGAGAATTCAAAAACTTGTGAGGAGTAAAAAATATTCCACTTAAACTATCAGGGTGGAAATTCTATACCACTGAAGTTATGTAATATAGTTCCAGTGGGCCGCCAACACAGTCGGAGAGACGGCACACGGCGGGTTTATTTGCTAAATATATTTTACTTCCTTTAGAACGTGCCCAAAGAGCAATTTTAAAGGTAGCCACTTTTCGCCCATTTATATCTCCAACACATGAACTATATATATCATGTAAGCTACTAACGGTCCGACAACTATTTATACTGCACATAATTCAAAAACAGCATGCTGATCTTCCTTTAGACCCAATTCTTCCAGGTAAATGAAGGAAGGACCTAGTTTGTACTCAACCCCAGGCCAGACATGCTTTTGTGGACAGATTTTTCTTATTTCTAGGGCCCTTTTTGTATAACAAACTTAACAGGTTATTGAATATACATAGCGTAAATTATAAAAAATGTAAATATATTGTAACAGAATATTTAGATAAGCTCAATTACGCAGACACAGAGAAATTGCTAGAAATTACCAAATAATATTTGTATTCCCCTATATTCCTTATATACTAATTGTTTGTAAGCCTGTTTCAATATATTATAGTTTTATTTGGATATATTAAATTATTTAGTTAAGTACTTAAATAGAACACTATTTAAAATGTTTGGCAAAGCGATAGCCTGAAACACAGGTCTAACCTAGTTCAGGTAAGCTACCATAATTTATATTAATCTAATAAATATTTGTGAAAAATTTACAATAAATAAATCTATTAATATTATTATTATTATTTTGTGGGTGAAGGCCCCACATTACCCTGTTCGTTGCTCCGAACGACGGAGTGTGCGGTTAGGAACATTAATTCCCGCCTAAAAAAAGGGGTCACTCAACGGAAACCACCTGGGTTGACGGACCACTGGTACTATGTTGGATTACTTCAGTGGTGGGATAATATGTAGCCTATGTCCTTTCTAGGCTCTAGACTATATATGCGAAATTACACGATGATTGGTTTAGTAGTTAAGACGTCAAAGTGTACAAACAAACGAATAAACAAGCGCACTTATAATATTAGTAAGAATAATATTATAAGTAATATTAGTAATCTTTGAAAAAAATTAGTGTGTCTTAAAACAACTTATGACAAGAAAACGTAAATTGAATTTTTAGATTTAACATCCTACGTTATCTATATTATTTGTTAATTTATATTTTATTGATAAAATAGTCACTAGTAACCTTTTTATAAAATATGCAAGCTCGAAAATAATTCAGTGTCAAAGGAGTTTAAATATAAAACGGACACGATAAAGTTATATTTAAAATTAGAATTACTAAATAAGTAAAACACAAATATTTGTCCCGAGTGAGATGTGAACAAAAAACAGCAAAGAGGATTGATTACTCAACTAGTGCTTCATAATACCAAGTACAACCCATTCACCGTTATTACTGGTAAAGGCTTTGATCACTAATATTTGGAACAAGTATTATATTTAATATGACTAGGTAATCTCTTGTAATCACTTACACCACACGATACTTAAAAACCATATTTAAACAGAACTCACACTAAAAGCTCTTGTGTAAGATTTACCTACGTTCCAAAGTTAATGAGTTTCGTTAACTTTATGTAAGAGTATACTTAAGTAACTACTTAGTATGGTATGTAAAATAGTAACTGCCTCGGTGGTGTAGCAGTAGTGTGTGCGACTGCTAATCATAAGGTCTCGCCTTTGATCTCCGGGTCCGGCAATGTTATTGAGTTTTTCCTAAAAAGAAAAATTCTCAGTAGCAGCCCGGAGTTCGGAAATATGCCCGGTAGACGGCAATAGGCTCGCCCCCTATTACGTGAGAACTAAACATAGCTGGCGAATCGTGGGTGTGTAATACACCTCTGTTCACCCCTTCGGGGAATACAGGTTATACAGGTGTGATACTATGTAAAATAGTACAAAAATATATTTTCTTTTTTATAAAATATGGTATATTTTTTTAAAGGTACCAACCTTTACTTAGGCATTATCCCTCTATCGTAGGGGACTTAACACTTCTATTAGTAGAGCCTTGTTTATTCCCGCATGAATGGGTCGGCTGAATCGGGAATGTACCACTCTCTCACAGATGATCAACGTGTGAAACAACGATAGGCATTCCTTTTCATTTTTTTTTCGTGTCTCTGCTTATTACCCGTTCTATCCTCCTTATTATTCTTCCTATCCTCTCCTTATTATCCTTCCACTCTACCTCTCTTTCGACTCACAAGTGATGCCTCTGGTGTTGCTAGCGTCTATAGGCTACGGTAATCACTTACTATCAAGTGGGCTGTATGCTTGCTTGTTACCTACGTTATATAAAAAGAAACACGCGCTGCACCACATACAGTGTCACAATTTGTAAAACACTATCCCCCTTATTAATAAACATTGTATAAGCTCCGAATAATTATTCAGTGTTTTGTTTCGTTCTTTCAACGTTAAACTGTCAAATTAGAGATAAAGACAAAATACTGAATAACTATTCAGAGGTTATATACAACGTTTATTAGTAAGAAAGTATCTATATAATTTAATTTTTAACGCAATTTTACCTGACACACATATAATAAGTAATCAGGCGTCTGTATTATGTTAGGGATACTAATTGAGGACAAAAGAAAACACAGTAAATTATTTATAAGCTTTCTACTAAATGTAGTTCAAAATAGGTTATTAGTATAACGATGCGTGTTATTGATAACGGACTTAGATCAACAAAATGGAACTTTCCAGAAAAATGCTATTATAAGACTATTATAGCTATTTAAACATGTATTTATGTGAAAGTTTAATATATATACGCAAGTATTATACGATTTTATCATATTGATTTAAGTTATCAAATTGTGGCTCATGCAAATATTTGCCTTGTATGGTAATCAGATGTATAACATTCAAAAAACGAGGTGGTTCTTGAACCAATATGCCATCTATGAATTATTTGTTAAAACTGAGTCGATATCAGCTGCAATGTTGGTTGGCTATTATGATAATTTTATGTCGAACCCTTATGACGAACCAGTGTACTCTGATAATCCTGTAATATGGCGCAATAAAGGGCCCTTTTACGTCTTAAATACGAGGTAATATTAGTTCAACCGACACGTTCAATTGTACCATATAATGTAAGATTGGATCGTAAAATTGAACGACTTCATCGGTGACAATGTATGAACGAGAAATTTTATTAATTTGTTCTGTTTTTACACTGTTATTGTAAAGGTATGTGTTAACTATTTTAATTGTATTTAAATCAAGGATACTGTATTGAAATGCTGGATTCTATTTGAGAATGTTGTAGCGTAGTTAAGGCTAAGTTACTAGTGTGTTTCGGTCACACACATTACTGTGTACTAGCTTGTGTTACAATAATACAAGTGTACTCTTTATCTCCTTAATAGTACTATGAGATAACAGCAGCATCAATATGACATTGGTATGTAAAGATTTTGGATGAAAACTACGAATTAATTTGCCGTTCTAGGTGTAGGAATTATATTTTGATGTATAGTCTCGGTTCATCTCATTCTTTGCTAAGCGGTCCTAAAGATGCCTCGTCGAGAGGCGAAAGACGCGTTGAATTTTTGTTCGGAATTCAGCGGAAAATGGTTTCAGATTCTTTGCTAATTCAGCCATCTTGACTTAAGCTGAGCATGTCAAGTGCTTAAAATATACATGAAAATATCAAAAGATGTAAGTAAGACGGATATAAAAAAGGCACATAAGAATTCCAGTCTAATGAAATTAAAACGTTCTCTTACTTAGTCCATGACTGCTGGAGACCATAAACAACGATTATCATTTACTGTTAGATAAGTCTGTTAAATATTTAGCTAATATTACCAAAAAATGCTTTAATTGTGAGAATTTCGGTTATGGAAATAGTAGCTGTAAATATTACGCCATCGTAGCGTATAACGCCTGTATAGACCTCGCCTCTTTGGCCATACAATTTATAACTTAATAATTTTTGCTTCGTTTGTGTAAAATTTCACAGCACTGTGAATTTAAAAGATTATATCTTTGACTAAACTCGTTAGATATATTTATTAAATTTTATTTTATTATATAGCTTGTTTAGATTACGTTAAGCAATTAAAAACAAAACAGGTACACATTTTTGGGATTTTCCACAGGTTAAATAACTGTTTGTTCAATTTATATAGTTATGATTATGAAACATACACAGCATCACGCCTGTATTCCCCGAAGGTATATATGTACTACACACCCTTTTTTTTGATGTGAATCATCTAATGCGGAGGGAGGGTAAAATCGGCTGTTAGCGTGGCGACGCTTTTATTTTACTTGTCCTGTTCAAATCTTGCAAGTTAAATTTGACCCACTTTCCGGTTTCCGATTGAGCTGAAATTTTACACGCATGTGTATATCTCGTGACAATGCAATATTATGATGACATGGAGCTGATCTGATGATGGAGCTGGAAGGTGGACATAGGAACTCTATAACGAAACGGCGCAACCCCATGGAGTTTGGGTTCGTATGATTCGTCTTGCCAAGCACTTTGTGTCTAGATGGTGTCCAGGGGCTGATGATAAAGCTGGAAGGTAGCCACAATAACTCTATATTGAAACGACGCAACCCCGTCGAGTTTGGACGTGTTTGATTTGTCTTGATGAGTACTTTGTCTTTAGAAGGTTTCCAGGGTCTGATGATGGAGCTGGAAGGTGGCCATACAAAAACTCTATAATTAAATGGTGCAACTCCATCAAGTTAGGGCTCGTTTGAAATGTCTTGACTAGAACTTCACTCCTAGATGATATCCAGGCTCTAATAATGAAGCTGGAAGATGACCATAGTAACTCTGTAAGGAAACGATGTAACCCCGTCGAGTTTGAAATCATTTGATTCGTCTTGACGAGTACTTTGTCTTTAGATGGTATCCAGGGTCTGATGATGTAGCTAGAAAGTGGCCATAGGAACTCCGTTATAAAACGACTTATTTTCATCGAGTTTGGGCTCGTATGATTCGTCTTGACGAGTACTACTTTGTCTTTAGATGGTGTCCAGGGTCTGATGATGGAGCTGGAAGGTGGCAACCATAACTCCGTAATGAAATGACGCAACCCATTTGATTCGTCTCGAGGAGTACTTTGTCAAGTTATGATCATATTATTTCTACAAAATAATTTCGATGTTTTCAGCAGATGCTAGACGTCCCGCGACGTCTAGTTTTTGTTAAGGCGGGAAGAAATGTACTTAACCGCACATCCCGTCGTTCGGTTCAACGAACAGGGTAGTGTGGGACCCTCAACCACTAAATAAACCCGCCGTGTGCCATCTCTCCGCCGACGCAAGAGAGCGAGTAGGTATGAAAGAAAGTATTGGTGTAAAGATGCGAAAGGGTTGCTCCGATAGTTCGGACATGTGGAAAGAATGCCGGACATTCGATTGGTCATGAAGATATACAATGACCAGCGAAAGTGAAAGGATGTGGTACCTATCTAAGACCAAATTGATACATGACCGATCCGACCGAAAGAAGGTGTCGTCAGGAGTCTCCGAAACCGGCGAGCGTGAATGAAGATAGTTATAAATGTTGAGGAAGCGAGAGATGTATTCAAGAATAGAGCTTTTGGCACTCTGTTCTCTCTGCTTACCCCTCAAGGGAGATAGCGTGATGATAAGTAAGCAAGTATACCACAGGTACCATCGCCGGGGGTCCGCGTTGCTCTATGTTTCACGATGATCGGTTCTGTAGTTACGGCGTGACAGCGTTACCAAAACTCACTTTCGAATTTATTATATTAGTAAGGGTTTTAGAACAACTGACACGACACTAAGTTTTGCATTTGTGCACTGTAGTGTATTAAAATATATATTTTTTTGTTTTAAATTTGTAAATACTGTTGTTTTTTTTTGTTATTTGAAATAATACAATATTTTAAAGTTTTATTCTTGGCTTATTTTACAAATTAAATGCAAATTATACATTTTGACGTCAAAGTTGCTTGACCTTGTTAATATACTTACTTGTTTTTAATTGACTATTTGTTTTCAAACACTTCACAAGTGTATCTATCTATTAATTATGTTAATCTAATTTACAATTTCATTCAATAACTGTTATGACTCTATTTCTTTTTTCTACTAAACTCATGATCACGATTGCATATCGTTGATGGGAAATGAATAACTAGATAGCTTGGTTGTTTGTTAGTTTAGCTGTTTTGTATGTTACTGAATCGGCACGACTATTAAATGGCCATGACAGACGCATTCGATAGAAATATAACCATATTCATTGCAGTTATCTGGGTCTACTTAACACTTTGAACACTCGTGTTCTTGGACTAATTATCTACTTTTAAGAATTTTCTATAATAAGATTCTATAGCGTATATGGCCCCACGACTGACTGATATCTTAATATGTTATAATAACGTATCGTATACACAGATGGCGGAGTGGTTTAGATACCTACTAGCCTTGCACCCAAGTGTTGTGGGTTCGATTCCCACACAGGACAATTCTTTGATGGTTGTTCTGAGTCTGGGGGTATTTTGTGTCTTTGAAATTGTATGTTTGTAAAGTCCCCAGCGATACAAGGATTATTCAATACTGCAGGGTGATGTATTTTAATTAAAATATATATATGCATTTACCCGCGGCTTCGCTGCAGCCAAAAGCTAATTTTTAGCTTATATCTCAGGTTCTCGATATAGTAGCGGGATAAAATGTATACCAGTTTTTAAGTCTAATTAAGAGCTCTCATATAAAAAAAGTTGCATCAAAATCCGTTCAGTAGTTTTTGCGTGATGCGCGAACAAACAAACAGACAAACAGGTAAACAGACAAACAGACAAAAATTCTAAAAAAAATTGTTTAGTGTTTAGACACGTCTATATAGCCTACTACAGTATTTTTTTCCCAAATATCTTAAATGTACAGACACAGCTCTGTTACAGCATTATAATAGTATAGATAATGTATATTGAAAAATACTTGTGAGGAAATATAAATGGGGTGGTGTAGAAGAGAGTCTTTGAAGGCTTTTACGTCAACAAAACGAAACCGTTTACGGAAAATTCTCAACTAGGTAAAAACCAGATGACACATTTTAACTGGTATACGTTTATGTTTAATTTGTACAATTACCTTAGCGCGTCTATAGAACTTTCAATAATGCTACTTAATCGTCATCCTGTTGTATCGAAATAGCAATTAATAATAAATATTATGTAAATAATATTTAAAATGTTATTTTAATAGTATCTACATCATGACAATTTGTATTTATTAACGAATCTTAATTAGTGAGTGCCGGATGCTGTAGTTGTAGCGGAAGCACGCTGCCGCCAAGTAGCGAATATCAATTGCTGCATATCAATGCGATTTAAAATAGGTACGGATCTAGAACTTAAATGGAAATGTAAACCTTAGGAAAATAACCTTAAGTTAAAAAACTGTTTCAAATAAAAAAAAAACCTTCATCCATTTAAGAATTCTACGTAATTACTCGCATTTTAATAACTTTGTAGTGATATTCAAATCATACATCCCATCTATCCATCTATTTTTCAAAATTCACGCCGGAAATATGTCTGACAAGAAGAGATCGTCATAACAATTCTGTGCCGCCTGCTTCCAACTGCTTCCAACTACTTCCAGATTTGATAAGGTGATATATTTATCAATATTCCATAACATTTTAGATCTATATTTTTTAGCAATTGACATGCTCCGCTACTTTTTAAAGTATAAATTATTTGTGAATAAGGAAAAAGAGTTTTTTTTTATATTTCTTTTAGCAATTGACATGCTCCACTACTTTTTAAAGTACAAATTATTTGTGAATAAAGAAAAAGAGATTTTTCGTAAGACAAATGTGATTAAGAATTTGGGATGACATAATCTCTTTTTCTTTATTCACAAATAATTTGTACTTTAAAAAATGTATCCTATTATATTATACTAGTGCTGTATGTACTTGTGATGCTATGTTTTTATTTACCAAACTACATCTAAATGCGTTCAGTAGTTTAGTGAACACAGAATTAGTGATTAACAAAAATATAAACATGCAAACATCTTCGCATTTATAATACTGTACATGTAATAAAAACGTTTGTCTTCCTGATTTTAAATTAATATTATATTTTTACTGCCTCGGTGGTGCAGCGGTAGTGTGAGCGACTGCTGATCATGAGGTCTCAGGTTCGATCCCCGGGTCGGGCAGCCTGGACTTTGTAAATGTGCCCAATAGACGGCGATAGCCTAGCCCCTATGAAGTGGGACTTAAACATAGTTGGCAAATCATGGGTGTGTAAAAAAGTAAAAAGTATGATTTTTTAATGTTTTTTAAGCGAAGGAACACCATGAGAAAAATGCCTTTGAAGTTTTTCTTAGCAGTGTATTAAGTGAAATAGAATGTTTTGTGATAATATTAAAATTTTGAACCAGCACCATTCAGCAATCTTACTTGCTATAAGTGTTTTAAGTGTATCATAACTAGAGTAACAAAAATAATGTACTGTACAGAATCTCTCAGTTTCTCAGACTTTAGTTCTAATTAGGGTTGGCAATGTAGGTATGTTAAGTAGTTTATAGTTATGTATTTTATGTAGACGTGAACGGATACGTTGGTCTTAAGTCTAAATAACATCTATAGGGATTGGTTTTTCAGGAAATTAGCCTTGAAAGATCTTTGTTTGGGGGAACAAGAGCAGCTGAAATCTCTAGGGCGAGTGCAGAGATAAGGGAAGAAAATGTGCACCTGTAGTGCCAGTGCATGCTTGTGCATCATGGTCAAATATCTCGCATTGTTAATTTAATAAAACAGCACCCTGCACTAAGGAATAATCTTTGTTTTTCGAGGGACTTTTTAAACATAAAATGTTACGGATACAAAGTGCACCCAGACTCAGAAAAAGCATTTGTGGATCACATCAAGAGTTGTCCTGTGTGTGAATTGAACACGCAACACTCGGGCGGGAGTCGGTATTTTAACCTCTCCGCCATCTGTGCAGTAAATGGTAGTTTCAGTGAAGTACTTATTTTCTTGGAACAAAAAGCTCTTAATTTAATTGAAAATTTGGAACAATATCAAATTACAATGCATTATAATTTGAAATGATGTTTCCATACTAAGTACCTAAGTATATAACTTAAAATATTATTTTTATCTAACATCATCGTACATTAACAATGATATTGAGGCCTGGTGACATGTAACACAGATTTAGTACTAAATCTGCAATATGCACCAGTCTCTCACAAAGTTCACCTTTTCACTAAGCATAAAGCGTTTACAAAGCTTTGGGACGAGAAAATAAATTGTTCTTTTTTAAATTTTTTTACAAGGGGATTTTTTATGCTACGCGAATGGCAAACAGGCACGCGACCTGCCAAGTATCGTAGCCTATAGACGCAAGGAACATCAAAGGCATCACTCGCGCGTCGATAACTCCAAGGAAAGGGATAGAAATTGAAGAGGACGATTAATAAGAAAAGTATGGGAAGGGTATTAAGAAGAGGATACGGAGGATAATAAGGAGAGGAGAGAGTTTGAGCCTCCTGCGCTCTTACACACCATACGACACACAACGATAAGAAGTCCTGCTGTAGTTTCACATTGATCTTCTGTAAAAGCTAATCTAATAAGCTAATAATAATAATGGTAGGAGCTAATCGACCTTAGTAATCAATGTTATAATTGCTACTTAGCAACTGGGATACTGATTCAATATATGTTTATTTTATATTTCACTTTTACTTCTCTACAGTCGTCTCGACCAGCCCTAGTAGAACATAAATTCGAGAATATAACACGTAGTGGTACGTCCGAGCTATGGGATAAAATGCATACAAGTGAACCGTACCACAATGTACCTGTGTGACGAATACTCCGTACAAATTGTGTAGGGAATGAGGCTTACGACTTCGTGGGAAAACGGTTATTTTAGACTTTTTGTAAAAGAGTTTTGATGAATAACTAATTTATTGCCTTTTTTTTTGTATTTAATGCCGTGTGGGGCCGGCTTTAGAATTGTCCCACCCCTCTCCACCCATGGGATTCGTAAGAGCCGAGTGAGGGGATACCGAGGGAGTGGGCAGCAGCACTCCCTCGAGTATTAACAACATCTACTGCGATCGATCGCCAACCCTGCCAAGCGTAGCGATTACGGCAGTATCACCTCTTGGGGATGCCTATGTCCAGTCATGTCCGAACCATCGGAGCATTCCCTTTCGTATTCTTACACCAATACTCTCTTTCATACCTACTCACTCTCTTACGTCCTCGTTACGAAAAAATACTGTATTAAGCTATATGTAAAGGCGTGTCTGAACACAAAACATTTTATTTTAGATTTTTCGTCTATTTGTTTGTTTGCGCATCACGTAAAAACTACTGAACGGATTTTTAAATGTAACTTTTTTTATTTGAAAGCTTTTGATGACACTTTAAAACTGGTATACCTACATTTTATCCCGTTACGATACCGGTAACCTGAGATATAACCTAAAAACTAGCCATCGCTGTGGAGCCTCAAGCAAAGGCTAGTAAATATATATATGTATCAATACAAAATTAGAGAATATTCTTCTCTGAAGTTATAGTATGTAATAACAAGATTCGGTATTCTTTCGGTACATATTATACTCTTTTCCGGACAAACCTAATATACTCGTACTATTTCAAACTGGATCAGCCACTTGACATTTCAAACATTGTACGTACGTATTTTAAAGGATTCTAATTGCAAATATTTCACTTCATCTTAGGAGGTCTTCTATAAAATGCAAATATTAATGGTATACATAATTGGATAGTGTTTATATACTTAGTACACGATATCGACATTTATATTGGTTAAATAGTACCCATTATAAGATTAGTAGCTTGTTCTATAATGTATGTAGTAATATACAGCGAGTTTTCTAAATCCTAACTGTTATAAAGCTGTATCAGAGCGGTGTTACTGACACACATATAAAATATTTGAGAAAAATAACTGTAAGTATTAGGTTATTTAGGCGTAGATATTTGAACACATAAAATTTATTTTCAAAAAATTTGTCCAAAAAATAAAAAATACATTTTTGGTCCAAAAAATAATAAATACCTATTCACAAAAATACCTTTACCACTTAGGGGTATCAAAAATAGTTTACATCCTATTCTCAGACACGTGTTTCGCCTCTAAACGAGGCATCCCCAGGACCGCTCAGCAATAAGTTACAAGTGAATTTTATGACAAGTATCAGTCCATTCATCACTACATACATCTGGGAAACAGGGGTGTGTTTGTTATGCAACTATGTATATATGTTCTCTAGGAGGTATCTACGTAATAAAATTACTGATGACTATCTGTATGAAAATACTTCCGACAGATGGCGCATACGTTACCCAAAGACGTTAAGTATGAATGTGTTATCGAGATTAGCAGTCAGGAGCAATTGTCACGATGGCTGAATTGTCAAAGCATCTGGACGGTATCCAGGAGATGCAGGTTCAAATCCTGCTCGTGACTATTATTTTCGATTTCACATTTTTCACTTTGTGTTTAATGTATAGTGCTAAGCATGTCAAATGCTAAAAATATATATAAAAATATCTAAATATGCAAAATTAAACTTACTATATTGGAATAATGCATGTGAATGCATTCCGAAAGATGGCGTCAGTCGTAAAGACAAATGTGATGAGGAGATTGGGATGACCGAATAGGTCAGTACGATAGCTCAGTGGCTTAGAGCACTTCCCCGGATTGGAAAAGACGCGGGTTCGATTCCCGCTCGTACTAAAAATCTCGTTTTCCTTATTCACAAATAATGTGTACTTTAAAAAAAAGTAGTGGTGCATGTCAAATGCTAAAAATATATATAAAAAATGCTAGATTGATTTCAATATCGGAAATATATGCTGAGATTGCTTGTATCAATTTAGATCTTACGCTTGTAATTATTACAAGCGTGCATTACAAATTAGCATTACACCTTAGCTACTGATAATTTTAGCAACAATGTTGTAAGTAACACAACTGGAGATAGCTTGTTTAGACCGTTACTTATTTATAGTTTTATTTATCCCTTATGGGTTAGTTTACAACCCAAACTGTAAACATCAACATATATATATATCCAGGTCCTGTTGTTTTACATGTCATCTTAGGCTCAAGTTTCATGCAAATCGATGTCATAATATTTGCATTAAAAGACGGTGCAGCAGTTTGACTGAATTATGCTGATAACTATTGTCAATGCATCAGATTCGTGGATAAAAAAGAAAACTGAGAACCCCACGTAACTAAAACGTATACACATAATATTTTTTTATAATGTACTAAAAATAATTAATATACTTGTAAGGAAACAAAAACATGGGGCGCATGCAGCAGATAATGTAATGCATTAATAGCGTTTAACTATTTTATACTTTTTAATCCGTTATAAAAACATGGTATCTACATTAAATTATATTATTTTTATTTTCTGCTTTTTAGGGTTATGTTCTTCTTTTTTTTCACATTTTCATGCATTGTCATCATCCACTTCTGAGCCATGTTCCAAATTTCAAGCATCTAGCTCATCGGGAAGTTAGTTTAAAATCAATTATAAAATTAGTTAATAAAAAAAAATATTGAAAACAGTAATAAATACATGTATGCCTACATTTAAAATATGCTAATTAAGCAAGTAATTTGGTATCTATTAAGGCATGTACCAAAAGAAATCAATTTTATATTGCATAAGCTGGTAGCCCCTGCCCACCTGATGGTAAGGGGTAACAACGCTTATGGACTCAGCTATACTAATCATATATTATATCTAAAAATAAAAATGAATTGCCGAAATGTATGTACGCGCATAACTTCCGAACAACTGCACCAAAATGGATATTTTTTTTGTATGTTAGCACAAGAATGAATGAGTAATCGAAATTTGCAGTCCCGAGAAATTGTCACGAAGCAAAGCATCTGGGAAGGTATTCCAGGAGATGCAGGTTCAAATCCTGCTCGTGACTGTTATTTTCACACTTTGTATTGATTTAAAAATAAAATAATGTTATGAGAGTTCATTCTCGTATGATGCTGATGTACGTACATATATTGAAATAATTCCTTTTATGTAAATGTGCTTAAGCTACGAGTGATGTGTGTGTGCGTGTGTGTGCTCATTTTTTTTTAGCCTTATTACTGAACTCATTTTCATTTTTCAGATTATTCTGGTTCTGCATATAACTGAATAAGAGGTACGTAGAACAAATCTGACAAAATAAAAAAAAGCTATTTTCTTTCAATACTATTTCGTTTCGTTTTTGGTTCAATTTTGATTCGATAGCACTCCCTCGAGTATTAACTACATCCACAGCGATCGCCAACCCGCCTGCCAAGCGTGGCGATTACGGCATTATCCCCCATGACAGGACCGCTCGTTGTGGCGTTCTCTTGGGGAGGCCTATGCCCAGCAATGGACGTTGAAAGGCTGATGGAAGGATGGATGGATTTGGTTCGATATTTATAAATTAAGGTATTATATCAGACACCGGGGCCGGCTTTAGAATTGCCCCACCCCTCTCTACGCACGGGAGTCGTAAGAGCCGACTGAGGGAATTCCGGGGAGTGGGCAGCAGCACTCCCTCGAGTATTAACAACATCCACTGCGATCGCCAACCCGCCTGCCAAGCGTGGCGATTACGGCATTATCCCCCATGACGGGACCGCTCGTTGTGGCGTTCTCTTGGGGAGGCCTATGTCCAGCAGTGGACGTTGAAAGGCTGATGGATGGATGGATGGATCAGACAAGAACATTACCCGTGGCTTCGCTCGCGTCTTAGTGATGATTTATTTATATATTTCGATGTGCTCTTTTTTTCATTGTAATAGGTACAATACCACCGAACGAAAAGTTAAACGTTCATTGACCTTCGTCAAAAAAAAAAAACATTTTTGATATAATTTGCTTAAAATCCGCTCTTAGTGCTCAACAGTAACAACTCTGCAGTATAAAAGAACCCATGTGTAAAATTTAACAGTCCTAGCCCCAGGAGTTTGGGCTGTGTATATTTAATACCTAATAATGTCAATCTATAAACCAACAGTTTTAATTCGTCTATGAATAACGAGAGGGCCCAGAAATATATAAGACTTAAACAATATTTGAAAAAAGAAAGAAACTCGTTTTTTTCACATCTGCGAGACGTCCCGTGACGGTTAATTTTTTACGTAGATCGGCTAATATTTATGTATACAAGTTTTCCATACATTTTATAAAATTATTTAGATACCGTTGCAATATGCAACGGTATCTACTTAAAAGGGAATGTTTGTAAATGTAAAATTGTTTTCACAGAAGGCGATATCGCGTGTAACCGATATTGAGTAAAGCATAATAATGAATATACTCATCCAGCTAAATTCTACAATTTATAGTACAGTTATACTGTTCTAAGCTTCCACTATTTAAAGGTGTCATCTTTATTACAGAACTACTTATAAGCCACGGATTACATATAATTATAAAATAAATATACATAAAATTTTGCATTACTAATAAAAACAAATTATAAGTATACTACCGCATTACCGGTGACTTTATTTACGTTATAGTGATAGATGAATATTCTATTTTGGTTAGGATTTGCGTAATATCCTTTCTTTGTGACCACCTACTGTAGCAAAGAAACCAATAAGTAAATTTTCACAGCCCCTTTTTTTTTTTAAAGGCGGGAAGAAATATTCCTAACACCCCGTCGTTCGGGGCAACGAACAGGTTCTCAACCACTAAAGAAACGCCGTGCGCCGTTTCTCCGCCTTTATTGGCGGGCCACTGGAACTATGTTACATTCCTTCGGTGTTTGTTAGAAATATTTGAGCAAAAAATTTATGTATTATTCTATTTAGGCGTCTCTGAACACAATTTTTTTTCTGTTTATTTGTTCGCACATCACGCAAAAACAACAGTAATGAATTTGATACAACTTTTTTGTTTGAACTTAAAAACTGGTTTCATATATCAATTATTATATCGGGAAATTGAGATACGAGTATAATGTAAAACAAGCTAATAGCTATGAAAGTGAATTTGTTTATCGATCATCATAAAATTTTGCATCAGTTCATATAATTCGTAGTACAGAATAGGACATAAGTTATATGGTACAGGAGCTGCCGCCTATTTTTTTAAGTGATTAATAACTGGTTCAATCTTTGTGAGTAGGTTTTGCGAAAAATCTCGATAGAGGTAGCTGATAAAGAGCGCAGGTATAAAACATTTCGATTTGATTGGGTGTCGAAATTGTCTGACTAACAGTAAGTTTAAATGTTAAGATAATTGGATAATAAACTCGGAATAACAATTGTCCTACAAAATGGGTAGTTTGACTGGAGCGTGCTCCACTACAAATACAGAGAGACAAATATAAATAAAGAGGTCATTCAAATTATTAACCATCTTATTTTTTGAATGCAGCTTTGTAAATATTGGTATAATGAAATGGCCATATAGTCCTACAAATTTAGTGGCACGTTTTCTCTGTCCCACGCTTGAAAGTTGATAAATTCCCGGACACTTAATACCTCTTACAAGATTTTTCACGAACGGAACCTACTCACAAATATTCAGTCTGTTATTAATCACAAAAAAAATAGGCACTGGACTAATAGCTATTTTAGTACAGAAAGTTAATGGGCCGTAAAGTGTTATAAATATAACTATCTCACTCTGTCTCTACATTTGTCTGCCTGTTTCTGGATCAGAAAAACGGAACATATGTTCTCCCGAATATAGAACTACAAAACCGCTATAATCTATTGTAGTCTATTATTACACAGCCATTATTTAATTCACATAAAAACTGTTTAGACGTTTAGAGCCTAAGACAAGCTTAAGGGCTTATCCAACCCACCATTATTCCCTCACACACTTACACATATTATAAATATAAATACACACTCTACACAGGTCGTGCAATTGCTAATGGCCGCATAAAATGTGTTGTCACCCTTGCGTGGAATCGGGGTTGTTTTTTTGTATTCACCCTCTTAATTGCAGGTGATTGTAGCACCCAGTTTGAATAAAATATTATCACAAGGTGGGTACTGGCTCGATGAAATGACGTACGTGCTTGGGTCGTATTAGTACAACTGCCAGTTTGGAAAATGTCATGAAGAATCTTGCATGCCTTGGGAATATTCTTCTCAGCTTGTGATACGTACTAAGCCACAGTAGGTTGGCATGTTAGACTTCAATTTGGCAGGAGTCAAGTGCCCAATAATGGTGTGCGTTTATTATCCTAACTGCCTAACTGTTATAAAGCTGTAATAAATCTGTGTCTGTACATTTAAGATCATTCATCCATCCATCAGCCTTTCAGCGTCCACTGCTGGAGATACGGCTCCCAAGATAGCGCCATAACGAGCGGTCTTGTGCCGACTGCATCCAACGCCTTCCTGCGACTTTAACTAGTAGTCGGTTCGTTTGGTAGGGGGACGTTCTACCTCAGCGAGGTGGCCAGGTGGCAGGGCGACGTCCGCCGTGCTGCCATTGCCAGTTGGAGGGTGCGGCTGGAGACGCCCCGGGCCGGTCTCTGGACCGTAGGGGCCGCCCACTCCTCCTGCCTGTGATGGAGGAGTGGGCGGGACGACAGCACGGAGTCCTTACCTTTCGACTGGTGCAGGTGCTGTCGGGGCACGGTTGCTTCGGCAGATATCTGCACATAGTCGCAAGGAGGGAAGCGACGCCGGGCTGTTACCATTGCGGCTGCGACGACTTGGGACGGGCAGCGTCGTGAACACGTCGCGGCAATAGGGGGGGACCTCTCGCTGCCGAGCGTCGTCAGAGCGATGCTCGGCAGCGACAGGAGTTAGGCCGCGGTCGCTGCCTTTTGCGAGGAGGTTATCTCGCGGAAGGAAGCGGCGGAGAGGGCCAGGGAGGAGGATTCTTCTGCTGTGCGGTTAGGTACATTTTTTCCCGCCTAAACCAAAAAAAGGGGGACGTTCTACTCTTGTGCCATTCGATACGTGATTTAAGATATTTGAGGAAAAAAAAATTGTATTAGGCTATATAGGCGTGTCTGAATATACCTTCTTTTTGTAAAGGCGGGAAAAAATGTTCCTAACCGCACACCCCGTCGTTCGGGGCAACGAACAGGGCAGTGTGGGGCCTTCACCCACTAAAGAAATCCGCCGTGTGCCGTCGCTCCGCCTTTATTGGCGGGCCACTGGAACTATGCTACATTCCTTCGGTGGTCCGCCGGCAGCTTACCCTTTCGGGTACCCTCAACTGAGCGACGCACCTTCGCCGGAGGCCTTGCAGGTGGCGGACGTGTGTCTGAACATACCTAAAACATTTTGTTTTAGATTTCTGTTTGTTTTCTTTTTATCTGTTTGTATGTTTGATTGTACGCGCATCACGCAAAAGCTACTGAACAGATTTTGATGCAACTTTTTAATTGGTAGCTATTGATTATACTTAAAAACTGGTATACGATTTATCTCGCTACTATATTGAGAACCAGAGATATAACTTAAGTAAAACAAGCTTTTGGCTACGGCGAAGCCGCGTCTATAAAAACATACACAAATAAACGTGCAATATTTTACATTTATTTTATTAGAAATATACTTAAAGATACATAACGTACTTTATACTTATCCATAAGTGGTCCAAAGCTACAACATTGTAAGTTCAATACAAAGTTTAACACAACTAGGTCATTAGTAACTAATACGATAATTTTATACTTACATATACGAGATTTCACGTTCAAATCTCACTAGTAATAAAATAAGTACGATTTTGGTGTGTTAAGTTGGAAATGTATCTTTCAGGCTAATGTGGAGAGATGTTGTGTTTGTCCATCCCTCCATTAAACCTGATGAGGATAATCTGTATGTTTAGTTATTGCGGTTAAATAAAATAGTCATTGGCCATTTATAGTGTGATCATTACTTACTTCATATGCAAGGCAGGTGAAGGAATGTAACATAGTTCCAGTGGCCCGCCAACAAAGGCGGAGAGACGGCACACGGCGGGTTTCTTTAGTGGGTGCAGGCCCCACACTACCCTGTTCGTTGCCCCAAACGACGGTGTGCGGTTAGGAACATTTTTTCCCGCCTTTACAAAAAAAAAGGTGTGAAGTTGATCAGTAAAAGATTACCAATTTTGTAACGGCCAAAATTCGTTAGCGTGTCATTGACATAAAATTTAAATGTCCGTCAGAATAATAGCCTATTTAAAATTTGTTTCGTTAGATACGTATGGCGTCAAAATCCGACTAACAATGGTTTTAAAGAATGTGCAATTTTTTTGCCAAAAGTTGTGTAAAAACACGCATACATTTTCTTGCATCAAGGGCATGTGTAAGTGATTTACACCGTAATGGTTAATAAAATTTCAATAAATTCTTCGTAATAATTTGTATACGGCGTTGTTATTTCTATACCTATATATATTTTAAGCATGTCAAGAACTTGCCATTTACCAGAATTAACATGTGTTATGAAAATCAGTTGAAAGAGCGCTTGAACATTATATAGAAGCCGCAGGTTCAAATCCCTATTGGCTTATTTTATATTACAACTTCGCACTATACATAGTATATGACGGTATGATCGTGGCGGTACAATTATGGCGCCATAATTGATCAGAACTGGAAGTACCCGATGGCGTGATATACACCTATTGATAGTGGATGGCTTACAACGACATACTATATATTGTTAATCATGATATGCATGCCTGTAATCCAGAAACGGACATATGGAAAAATAGACTCTACACAAATTTCCTATTACTGGGATAAATAGCAGCCTTCCTTCTTTGTATTCCGAACTATCTGTATACCAAATTTCGTGATGATCGGCTGATTAGTTTTATTATAGTTTATTAGCGTTCGGGAAGCTAAGGAAGATCTTCTCATTCAATATTCTGCAGTGTCTGAAAACGAAGGTCTACGACCAGTGTGTGTTACCAGTGATCACTTATGAACAGAGACGTTCTCTGAATGTTGGCCTTGTACCAAGGCTCAAAGTCGCTCAGCGGGCCATGGAGCGGGCTATGCTTGGTATTTCCCTACGTGATCGAATCCGTAATACGGAGATCCGTAGGAGAACGAGAGTGACCGACATAGCCCGACGGCAGCCATGCGGAAGTGGCAATGGGCAGGCCACATCGCTCGACGAATCGACAACCGTTGGGGAAGAAAAGTTCTCGAATGGTGACCACGTATCGGATGGTACAGCGTAGGACGGCCCCCCACCAGATGGACCGACGATCTGATCAAAGCCGCGGGGAGCCGTTGGATGCGGTCGGCACAGGACCGCTCGTTGTGGCGTTCTCTTCGGGAGGCCTATGTCCAGCAGTGGACGTTGAAAGGCTGATGGATGGATGGTTGATTAGTTACAGAGTTAAATGGTAAAAAAACAAACAAGTTCACTTTACGCTTTTATTTTACTTACCAATAAAATAAAATAAAAAATATTAGTTTCCCACAGACAAATATTTGTAAACTGCCTACAGATAGTACGTTATAAAACAGCTATTACCTAACAAGATTACTTGGATCATTTCGCTAATTAATCTTATAACCTCTGTATGACCGATCATATAAATCGATGTCACGGCTTCACTTTTCGTGTGATTCGACGGCACACGGCACACGGCGGGTTTCTTTAGTGGGTGCAGGCCCCACACTACCCTGTTCGTTGCCCCAAACGACGGTGTGCGGTTAGGAACATTTTTTCCCGCCTTTACAAAAAAAAAGGTGTGAAGTTGATCAGTAAAAGATTACCAATTTTGTAACGGCCAAAATTCGTTAGCGTGTCATTGACATAAAATTTAAATGTCCGTCAGAATAATAGCCTATTTAAAATTTGTTTCGTTAGATACGTATGGCGTCAAAATCCGACTAACAATGGTTTTAAAGAATGTGCAATTTTTTTGCCAAAAGTTGTGTAAAAACACGCATACATTTTCTTGCATCAAGGGCATGTGTAAGTGATTTACACCGTAATGGTTAATAAAATTTCAATAAATTCTTCGTAATAATTTGTATACGGCGTTGTTATTTCTATACCTATATATATTTTAAGCATGTCAAGAACTTGCCATTTACCAGAATTAACATGTGTTATGAAAATCAGTTGAAAGAGCGCTTGAACATTATATAGAAGCCGCAGGTTCAAATCCCTATTGGCTTATTTTATATTACAACTTCGCACTATACATAGTATATGACGGTATGATCGTGGCGGTACAATTATGGCGCCATAATTGATCAGAACTGGAAGTACCCGATGGCGTGATATACACCTATTGATAGTGGATGGCTTACAACGACATACTATATATTGTTAATCATGATATGCATGCCTGTAATCCAGAAACGGACATATGGAAAAATAGACTCTACACAAATTTCCTATTACTGGGATAAATAGCAGCCTTCCTTCTTTGTATTCCGAACTATCTGTATACCAAATTTCGTGATGATCGGCTGATTAGTTTTATTATAGTTTATTAGCGTTCGGGAAGCTAAGGAAGATCTTCTCATTCAATATTCTGCAGTGTCTGAAAACGAAGGTCTACGACCAGTGTGTGTTACCAGTGATCACTTATGAACAGAGACGTTCTCTGAATGTTGGCCTTGTACCAAGGCTCAAAGTCGCTCAGCGGGCCATGGAGCGGGCTATGCTTGGTATTTCCCTACGTGATCGAATCCGTAATACGGAGATCCGTAGGAGAACGAGAGTGACCGACATAGCCCGACGGCAGCCATGCGGAAGTGGCAATGGGCAGGCCACATCGCTCGACGAATCGACAACCGTTGGGGAAGAAAAGTTCTCGAATGGTGACCACGTATCGGATGGTACAGCGTAGGACGGCCCCCCACCAGATGGACCGACGATCTGATCAAAGCCGCGGGGAGCCGTTGGATGCGGTCGGCACAGGACCGCTCGTTGTGGCGTTCTCTTCGGGAGGCCTATGTCCAGCAGTGGACGTTGAAAGGCTGATGGATGGATGGTTGATTAGTTACAGAGTTAAATGGTAAAAAAACAAACAAGTTCACTTTACGCTTTTATTTTACTTACCAATAAAATAAAATAAAAAATATTAGTTTCCCACAGACAAATATTTGTAAACTGCCTACAGATAGTACGTTATAAAACAGCTATTACCTAACAAGATTACTTGGATCATTTCGCTAATTAATCTTATAACCTCTGTATGACCGATCATATAAATCGATGTCACGGCTTCACTTTTCGTGTGATTCGAAGGAATTAACAATTCGTTCCTTTTAGAAACGCGTTGTTCAACGGAACTAGTAACATATAACGCACGCAACACTGTTTTATTCTGAGAAGGATATTTTTATAATAGAAAATTATAAGAATGGAACAGGGAAGAACTCTACTTGGGCTTAGTGGTAGGTGTAAATTTTTTGCTTGTATCCCAGGTTTCCAATATAGTAGCGAGAAAATGTTTATCAGATTTTAGGTATAATCAAAACCAATCAGATCAAAAAGTTTTAGCAAATCAAATAAATAGAAATTCTAAAAGAAATGTGATCGGGGACGCCTATCTAACTTATCATATCGCCATTTCCCTTGCGGGGTGCCAAAAGGCTCTATTCTTGTATATAGGTATCTCTCGCTTCCTCATCATTCATAATTCTCTTCATACACGCTCGCCGGTTTCGGAGACTCCTGACTCCACCTTCCTTCAATACATGAAGATATAACCTAAATAACTAATACGGTATTTTTTTTTACTTAAATTATCTTAAATGTGCAGACATAGATAGCTCTGATACAGATTGGGGCTTCAGCTTTTCAACGAATGATGAAATATATTGTTACCTTTGTAAAGTACTGGAGGGTTAGGCAGAATCTCATATCTCACATGTCGATCGTATCGCGATCACTGTGATTGGTTGAGAAACCGACGCGTGATGTCGCAATAATCCGTTGGCCAATCACGGTGATCTCTCAACCAATCACAGTAATCACGATACGATCGACATGAGAGATGTGAGATTCTGCCTAACCCCCCTGGTTCGAGAATGCTTTGCGTCCATTTTATTTAATGTATGAAATGTTGAGTTATACGTAAACGATTTTGTAACTGTTGAGTTATACGTGCTTATAGCAAAACTGTTAACATTTTTGACGAGGTTTTCAGTGTCTATCGGTATCATCGTGATCCCAGTCCATATTGTTATTGTGTACTAAGTATTGTCCTACATGTTTTCTTCCACCCCTCCCTCCTCTACCACGCATCGCCTCAGTGTTAGCCCCTTTCTTTCTTTTCCAAATTTTCATTCACACCATCCATATTTTCCTTGATCTGCCAACCACTCTCCTCCTAGAAAGCCGTCTTATACTAAGTATATTGGCCACCATTTTGAATAATAAGATATTGACATATAGGTATGTCTTATGACTAATATCTAATATAATAGAGAATAAAAGTATGTTTTTTGTTTGGATAATGAACGCGGTAACGTATATAATAAACGTGTATATTATAGTGTTTATATTTATCTAGTTTCTATTTAACTTTATGCTGCGACCTTAAGGAACGAAGAAATTAGCTATTAAGTAGTTTGTGAATTTTGAATGAATGTTCTTCCTATTCTAAAAAACTTTAGGCCTCGAGATATATCTAATAAGTAATAATTGATATCACGAAAGTATATCTTCAGCTTATTATCAAAATGAAAGGAAACAATAAGTTGTAAATTTTATCAGTTATTTATATTTCTGTGTAAAATAAATTGTGGGAAAACTTACTCCAGATAAGTGCTGGTAGTAAAAAGTGTAACTTATTATGTTCTTTATGAATAGAACGAACATGTTTTAGTAAAAACACATTAAATTTATGTTTCCGCCACGGCGCTTGATTGAGTTTTTAAAAGACTGTAATGTTAGTAGTATTCTACTATGTTCAAAACGTGAGACTCAGTATCTATTTAAGTTTTAAATATAATATTTGAATAACGAAATAAGTCTGTTCCTAAACGACTGTTTATTAGAATATTCCTCAACGAAATTTTTATAGAATAACGGAACGTCTTTTGAAAAATAACAAAAATGTAACACTACATACTAAGTACACGCTACAGATTCTCTAGCAAATTATTGACAACCGATATTAGGTATTGCATATTTATATTTATAGTATATTACCTATTTAAAACGATAGACCTGAGTTAATAAACATCATATTGAAATTAATGTCTGTCGTTCAGCAATTAATGAAATATGGTTTGTGTCAAGTGAGAGTACTCACTTGTCTATCTGGCACGAGCGAGTCGACAGACAGAAGATAGCCGTTCATTTCTTCATTTCACATCCGCAAAATTGAGAGTACACTTGGTATAGTGAAGTCCATGAGTGACAGTTACCACTTACCATCAGGTAGGCCGCAGCTCGTCTGCCACTATCCGTAATAAAAAGATAAAAATATTCTTTGAAATGAAGTTACTAAAGAACAAAAGATTATTGATTGATACAAACATACCACGTTAGTAACAGGTATTTTATGCATGCGTAATTACTTAGTTCATTAAAGCTTTAGGTATGTTGACCCTTCAACGGCTTATAATAGTAGCCGGAAGTTTGGGAGGGGGAGCGGAAGTGACGTAGGCTGCGCGCGCGCTCGACCGCGCAGCCCTGCGACGATGCCCCGATTTTATCAATTTATTCATTATAACGGTTTTTAGGATAATTCATAACTTGTTTTGTTTTTAAATAGATTTTAATTGATTTGCAGAACTATAGTTTTATCAAAATATATGGTTTGCGTTTGGTTTTTTTTGTAATTTAGATTGCAGTCGTTTATAGCCTATATCCGACTCTATTTTATTCTCATGGATGTCATTGATATTTGTAATATGTGGAGTAAGGTTAACTTGTAAGTATATTGAACTTTGTTACATATGATTTAAAAAATGGGCTGTGGTGTTTTCCAAAGTTCCATGGTTTTATAATAACTTCGCTATTAAATACAGATATTAACTGCCTCGGTGGTGTAGCGATAGTGTATGCGATTGCTAATCTCGGAGAGAGAATGAGAGAAATGAGGTCACGGGTTCGATCCCCGGGTCGGGCAATGTTATTGAGCTTTTTCCTAAAAAGAAAAATTCTCAGTAGCAGCCCGGAGTTTGGAAATGTGCCCGGTAGACGTCAATAGGCTCGCCCCCTATTACGTGGGACTTAAACATAGCTGGCGAGTCGTGAGTGTGTTATACACCTCTGCCTACCCCTTCGGGGAATACAGGCGTGATGCTATATTAGTATTTATTTCACAGTATCCTTCCATAGTTTTAGAGTTTACACTCAATTGTTCAATGAAGGAAAACATCGTCAGGAATCCTGCACGGCTTGTGAACTCTACCTACCCGCACTGGGCCATTGTGGTACTACGGTCTAAATCTCTATGACCATGAGAAGACAACCGTGCCCTTAAAAGGGTTGAAAAAAAAAATACGTATCGTAGTTTAGATATTTTTTATATATATTTTTAGTATTTGACATGCTTAGCACTATACATTAAACACAAAGTGAAAAATGTGAATTGGTAAAGCATCTGGACGGTATCCAGAAGATGCAGGTTCAAATCCTGCTCCTGACTGTTATTTTCGATTTCACGTTTTTCACTTTGTGTTTAATGTACGTATCGTAGGTTGACGTAAACTAAATTCTGGCTTCTTCTTGACTTCAACTCTTCTGGATTGCACAAATATTTACCTATATGGGAATTGAACCCGGCTCGAGAAGTAAAATTTTTATAATACTAATCTATTTTGGTAGTTCGATTAACCTCTTTTTGATTAATATCTGAAATGAGGTCAGCTAAATAGCAGGTACATAGAAAATCGTTTTTTTTTACTAATTTGTCAAATAAAATATTTTACGCGTTAGTGTGTGCTTCACAATTAAAACAATACAATCATAAATCATTTGATATCTCATAACATCATCACAACATCGGCTTTCTCTTGGCCGCAGGTCTTTGTGGTCCAGTTCCAGTCTCGTAATGCCTTCGATCCTTTAAGTTATATACCTACTTCTGTTATGTAGAGTATCTATTGTATCCAGCTAAGTTAGTCTTAGTAGTTTCTACAAAATATATTTTTACACCGGGCAACTAATCTCATTTCAGTAACTAAAAGGTATACCTACGTATAATTATTAGAAAAAAATAAGTAGAAATAAAAACTCGATATCGGAAACAAAAATGGTTAAGGTAGAGGGAGAGCAGTCGCATGTTTGTATACCATGTGTGTCTGAAACACCTAAAAATATTCCATCCATCCATCCATCAGCCTTTCAACGTCCACTGCTGGACATAGGCCTCCCCAAGAGAACGCCACAACGAGCGGTCCCGTCATGGGGGATAATGCCGTAATCGCCACGCTGGGCAGGCGGGTTGGCGATCGCAGTGGATGTTGTTAATACTCGAAGGAGTGCTGCTGCCCACTTCCCCGGTATCCCCTCAGTCGGCTCTTATGACTCCCGTGGGTAGAGAGGGGTGGGACAATTCTAAAGCCGGCCCCATACGGCCATAATTAGAATAATAATAAATAAATATTCACGGACATTTCACACAACGTCCTCTGGTCCCAAACTAAGCTTTTCGTACATATAATTGATAGAAAACACCCAGACGTAGCACAAATATCTGTGTTCATCATACAAATAATTGTCTTGAGCGGGAATCGAACCCATGACCTCGTGCATGCAAGTTGAGGCCCGTCAAAGAATAAAAGTTAAAAATAAGGTAAAGTTAAACTTTAAACTGACTTTGTCAACAAAATATAATTTATATCTAACAACACAGGCTATATTACTACTTAAAATTAGCAATAGTTTTTGGTATTATATGTAGTCTAGACGTACTTAATAGTCTAGACAGAAATAAAAATAAAATATGCTGATTTAAGCTAGTTGTTAACGTCTTCTAGCTGCCTAAAAAGGCAGTTTTAGCACAGACTGCATTAAAAGTTGCGCTATCAATATTCTCAATATGGTATTACGATAGGCTAAATATCTAAAATCAATTAAGATACGGACTCAGTAATACTTTAGTAAATATTTTTGTTAATTTGTTAAACAGCATCAAAATAAGCGAAGTTTTAACATAATTATGTCAAGCATCATTCATAATTGTTACTCTTTTATTTTTATGTCACCACCTACTATATACATTGTGGAATGCGAAAATAAATGAATATGAATATTATATTGTAGGCTAGACACTTCTACCACTGAAGGGATGAAGGTGGTAGTGGTAGGCGGTTAGGAACATTTTTTCCCACCTTAATAAAAAAAATAAGGCTAGATAATTGTTTGTGGAAGTGGCTCATATTAAAAAATGAGGTGGTGGTTTATTTCATAACCAATTACTGATGGTGATCATGCTACCTTAATAACAAAACGCTTTTCATCGTCCTTAAGGGTGAAAGAAAACTTAAAAGAAAATTAAACGAGAAAACATGGCATCTGAATTAAATAATCTGATGAATTTTAAAAAGCAATATATTCTACTCTATTTTATTTTGAAAGCTGGGAAGTGCTCTAGACTGCTAACGTGACTCCCAATCTCCACTTCAATAATTGATTTTTGGATGCCTTTACGAGACACGCCACCCACCTATCGGATGAATTTAGATACATTATTCCAAAATAGTAAGTTTAATTTTACAATTAAAATTTATACCATTTTATGGCGCAATTTTGTAAATATTTCGATCTAAAGTTCAGCTACTTTAAAGCGCAAAGCTCTCTTTAACCACTTTCACAAATAATTTGTTCTTAGCTGAGCATGTCAAGTGCTAAAATTCAGAAGAAAATATTATTTGCGTGCTTAGTAATTTAGCCATACTAATTTATTTACAATCTGTGTTTTAAGACGGTTTAAATATAGTACAGTACTAAAATAAGTAAGTCTTTGAAAATGCTTGTTACCAACTGTAGCAAATGCAACGTAATTCTTTGAAGGCGTTTGATGGACAGAAGAAAAGAATTTGCCCTATTTACCATTCTCAGAATACAAAATCACATATGTAGCAACATTATTACATCGTATGGTATGTGACTACCAACAATAGAAAACATTGCTCAAACGACTTCATTCATTCGCAATTTACTGACCCGAGAAATGGTGATCACTGACCGAAACATTAGTGCAATCGTAGCTAAAAAGCAGGAATTCACGAATTATCAGGAAGAGAATACCTGAACACTACTACTGTATGGTTCAAGATTCTAAGACAATAAATTAACAACTATTAGAGTAGCTACAATTGGGTGTCTATATAATAATAAATCTTTGACTGGTTGAAACCCCCGTTTTTTCCGTGTGGTAACGGACTAAGAATACAAGTGTCCACCCCATTCTTTCCCACGGGTGTCGTATGAGGCGACTAAGAGAAGTAAGCAATTATCATCCATTGCATGACTGGTGGTAGGGCTGGGTACCAAGTGGGAGTACTCACTTGGTAGCGGGCCCGAGCGGGTTGGTACCACCATCTCCCGTGTGACTGGCCATGAAGCACATCGTTGCGTTTTGGCTGTAGCAGGAGATAGCCGTTTATTCTTTAATTTCATATCGGAGAAATGAAATGGTGAGCAGCGGCTTGACCATACTCTCCGTATAGTTGAGTTCATGAGCGACGGTTACCATTAACCATCACATGGGCCGTGGCTCGTCTGCCACTATATGCAATATAAAACAAAAAAAAACCCAATTGCAAGTTGATGATCTTAGACATGAAGGATTTTGTGTAATTAAAACGCAGATAACCTTTAAGATTCTCCGACAGCTATTAGTAAAGGTGGAGATGTCTAAGACCATACACTTGTGACTTTAAAGTGTATGAGTCTGTAGTTATCACCTACATCATTGCTAACATCGTCAAGGTTAAATGTTTTGATAATATGATTGGTGTTAGTGTCGTGCCTGTTTAGCGTATCTTCTAAATGATTATCTAACCAAATTAATATACCGACAGATCTCAGAAGGTTGTAAAGCACACTTCGACAAACCTTTTTTTGATAAAGCAGGAAAAATGTACATATCTATACATCCCGTCATTCGATGAATAGAGTTAGCGCAAGGCTCTCGCTCAATAAATTAACCCGCCGTGTGCCGTCTCCACCTGTATCGGCAGACCACAGGACTTTAAGAAACCCTGCCATAAGCAATATACTCATTATAATAAAACGCTAGTATAGCCTATTTGGAAAACGTAGAGACTATAAAATATAAGTGAAAGGTACTGTGTCTGTTTCGTTGTTAATGCTTACAAAAACGTCATAAAATATGAGTAAAACTTTACGCATAAGATTTTCCTTGCAATAATTTTAAGTATCCATACATAATACTATACATACTTACGTAAACTAAATAAAAACAATAATACTATCTGATATTTACGCGATTTTATTTAATTTATTGATGTTTATTTAATTTATTTCAAAAAATAAATAAAAACAAATAAAAACCTCATAAAAATCCCTATTGAAATATCCCACCTGCCCATGGTGGGACTGTGCAGTAAATCTATTTCAATAAGTGTATGAGTATTAAGGGTAGAAATCCAGACCTGATAACTAGACTATAAGAAGATAGAGTTGACGAGATATGATACTGTCAATGCTTTTATTTAACAATTACTATCGCAGCACACAAATTATAGTAAAATAATTTTAATTTACTCGCATATTATTTATTAAATAATTGTAAATAAATTTTATTTAAAATTGTTAGATAGAAACTCTATCTTGTGTTGTGTTGTTCACGGTAAATAAATGTAACACTTATTATGTTCAATTTAAATTAAAATTATTATTATCGAAATGGCCATTGCTTGCCGCGTGAGGCTGGCTTTAGAATTGTCCCACCCCTCTCCACCCATGGGAGTCATAAGAGCCGACTGAGGGAATACCGAGGGAGTGGGCAGCAGCACTCCTTCGAGTATTAACAACATCCACTGCGATTTCTAAACCCGCCTGCCAAGCGTGGCGATTACGGCACTATCCCCCATTCTTGGGAAGGCCTATGTCCAGCAGTGGACTTTAAAAGGCTGATTGGATGGATTAACGAAATTGCACGAATACAACTATTAATATTTTTAAATAAATTCGCTTCACAACAGTGTTTAGTGAACAACGAATACTTATTCTATTTTCTTTCTACAATGTCGCCATTTTTAGATTTCTATCACGTTTAACCAGATTGGTACTGAATTATCAGAGCAGCGAAGTGGCAACTGTTCTTTCTTACCATTCCAAATAATAAATAGGTATATAACCTGTATACTATTAGTCTTTGCCTGCGGCTCCGCCGCAGCCAAAAGCTAGTTTTTAAGTTATATCTCAGTTTCTTGATATAGTAGCGGGATAAAATATATATCAGTTTTTATTCTAACCAAGAGCTATCTAAATTTGCATCAAAATCAGTTTTTGCGTGATGCGAGAACAAACAAACAAACAGACAAAAAATCTAAAAAAAATATTGTTTTGTGTTTAGACACACCTATATATTTACTGTATTTTTCTCAAATATCTTAAGTGTACAGATACAACTCTCTATTACAGCTTTATAATAGTTAGAATAATATTGCTAGATTCTGCTTCAGAATTTGAAAATAAATATGTCACTCTTTAGCACGTTAATTATCTCTAAGCATCGATAGCTATCGCAGTAAGCGTATTTCGGGTTGAAAAGCATATGTCATTTCCTTCTTTGTTATATGCATGCAAAATTTCATGGCGATTGGTTCAGTAGCTACGGCGTAAAAACATAAAAAATAACTCTATTGCGCATTTATAAGTGAGGAGCAATGAAAACTAACGAAGATTACAGTCTTTGGAAACATCTGTGTAGTAATATACAAAGATGCGATTTTCGTAATAACTAATTGTTGTTTGTCGCAAGAATATGCGTTCATAGATACATATGCTTGTAAATATCGTATATTGCTGACTGACGATGACAGGCGTCTATTCTCAGGAAAGAACCTGTTATAAAATCGTTATCGATTTTGCACGTCACTTTGTCATTCTGCGAACAGCTGTCCATTTCACTTCCTGTACTAAAATGTTGTAAGACTTTAGGTGTATTTTGCGTAGTCACTTGGTAGTCGAGTGCTATCTAAGAATACAATATTTAAACACAAAACCCGAAAATTTTAAGTATAAAAACACTTCTAAATTATAATTAAATTTACACGCGTGACGATACGAAGCCTCTTATTAAAATACTGTGTACACAATAAAGCAAATACATTTAATTTATACCACAAATGAATATGTTTATAATCTCATTTATACAGTAGCTGTCACTTAATATCAGACCCGAACAGACCACTATAATAATTTTCCTTTAAATAGCTGTGAAATATTTTAATGTATTTCGGTAATGGCGGGAAGCCGGAACTATTTCTAATCTTCGCATAGTTCTTGATCGTCATACTTGTTATCCTTGGGTATGCTCTCGATATAATTGAGTCCCTATGCATTACTAGCTACTCATAGGCCACCATAAGGTATAAAAAAATCACATGCCACACTAGTGCTAGGATAAATGTACTACTTTCCGCGAGCGTTTAAAGGATATAGAATTTAAAACTTCATATTTTTTATATTAACTAATTACTTACTAATCATCACGCTATCTTTTATCGTAGGGGCAGAGAGAGCAGAGTGCCAGAAGGCTGCATACATCTCTCACTTCAACATTCATAATTCTCTTCATACACGCTCGCCGGTTTTGGAGACTCCTGACTCCACCTTCCTTCGATACATGACCGATTTGGTCTAGGTAGTGTAGTCTTGGTCCCTATACTGACTATACTATTCGTTATTAGCATTCAGTATTTTTAATATGACTATGGACTTCCAGAACGCATCAGCCTATCACAGTTATATAATTTTATATTTATTCATCAACATTTAGGGCAGTTGACATAGATAGCAGAAAGGTCCCTTGTATGAATGACGTCATTGAATAAGGGGCGAGGGCATATTGAGGTCGTGAACTATATACAAAGGGATGGTATTGACAAATTACCTTAAACTGTGGGATAATATATATACTCACACTAGTGAGCTGCCCTATTTTGGCATAAGGTAATTTACTAATAACTATATAAGCAGTGATAGACTAGCAGTTGTAAAACCAAGGACTGGGAAGAAAACGATACCGAATTCGATCCCCAGTCCATGGTAACGCAAATTATCACGGCTCGGTGAAGGAAAAACGTAAGGAAACCTGCATAGCTACGAGATTTTCTGGATGGCGTGTGTGAAGTCTGCCAACCCACACTGGGCCGGCGTGGTAGACCTACCCTCGTGGTGGACTGCGACCTAAGTCCCTCTCACTGTGAGAGGAGGCTTGTGCCTAAAATAAGACAGTAACAGGTTAAAAAGTGCTTCATGAAGTTTTTTGCGTATTGAATACAAAACGTTTGATTTTCTACTTTCGGATGTTATGCAGAACATACATGCATACATTGTATACATAGACTCACGCCTGTTTCTTTGTTGATATTCTTCCCTATTCTTCTAAAATTCGTCCTAATGAAGGGCAGGAAATAACCGCTGGCGTGTCTCATGCTCTCATGTAGGTTTGTTGAGACCAACACCATTTTGTTTATTTTTTCTTTGATTATAATATTATTTATTGTTGTATTATATTATGTCATCGTAAGAAAATTGTAACAAAACAAATAAAGGTATCTTTGACGTGATAAGGTCTTATAAATCGATGAACGCCGGCTGCACGCACGAAAAAGTCTCACGTTCCGAAAAATGTATGGCGACCGATGCATTGTTTGTGAAACTCTCAGAAAACATATATGACGTTATCACGTAAAATGATCGTCCGTGCACCGACTTTACAGACAACCATATAGTTTTTTCTTTCTTTCACAAGCATCATTATTTATAAAAGGGAAATTAGTCTTCTAGTGGTGCCTGCGCCGCAGCCAAAAGATAGTTTTTAGTTTATATCACAGGTTACTGATACAATAGCGGCAAAAAATGTATACTAGTTTTTAAGTCTAATCAAGAACTATCAAATAAAAACGTTTCATGAAAATCCAATCCGTAGCTGTGACACATAGTGATGCCCGAACAAACGAACAGAAAATAATAACAAGAATGTTTTGTGTTAGAACGACGCCTAAATAGACTTTTTTTTCTTAAGGCAGGAAAAAAAATGTTTCTAACCGCACACCCCGTCGTTTGGGGCAACGAACAGGCTACCCTATTCTGGAGTTTGTTGTGGAGCCCTCACCTACTAAAGAAACCCACCGTGTACCGTCTCTTCGCCTTTATTGCCTTTATTGGCGGGCCACCGGAACCATATTACATTCCTTCAGTGACGCCGCCTAAATAGCCTAACATTTATTACAAATAAATCTTAAATGTACAGACATACTTAGCTCTGTTACAATTTTATAATACTTTAGACAGATAGATAGATACTGGATTGAATTGAGTTTGTTAGTATTACACGTCGAGAATGATATTTCTGGAAAAAAAATATTCTCAAGTTAACCACAGCGGCTTTGATAGCTTTATATCGAGGAGACCATAATGTTCCAATCTTTAGATGCGTTCACCGTAGCGATGGGAGCTATATCCGCCTTCCACTTCAATCTAATACAATGCTTTGTATATTTTAGCTTAGTATATATTTTGCATTGCTTGAAAATTAAATACATATTATGCTATGAATGTCCATGCGCTTATTTTTATCTTTAAATATTAAAAGGGTATTTTTTCAAATATATTGTACTTTCCAGATATATTTTTGCTTCTGGCAATATTTTTGTAACCTTTTTCAATTCCATAATCACATTTCTTTTGTCTTGATTGTTTTTTTACAATCAATTCGTGTACGACTATTGGCACAGATAAATAAAAATAAAATAAATATTCACTGACATTTTCACACAACGTCCTCTGGTCCGAAACTAAGCTTAATGCTTGTACAATGGGTACCAGATTACGGATATTATACATATATTACTTTTTTTTTTGTAAATACATATAATAGATAGAAAACACCCAGACGCAGTAAAAATATGTAAATGTGATTCTGTGTTCATCACACAAATAATTGTTCTGAGTGGGAATCGAACCCACGACCTCGCGCACGGAAGTCGGTTACACTACCGACTACGCCACGAGGCCCGTCGGATATCCACTCAGAGGGGAGAGCTAATGGATTGTAATCACTACTGGCCAGCAGTGTGAGTTGGCAGACTTCAAAAGCCAACGAGAAAATCTCTCAGGCATGCAGGTTTCCTCTCGATGTTTTCCTTCACGGAATAGTGATGATTTGTATACAAATACAAATCTCTAAAAGTTAGATGTTGTGTGTGGCGCTGGTTTAGAAGGATCTTGGACTGGGATCGAACTCGATACCACTATTTTTCATTCCTTGGTTTCACTAGCCTATCAATTCTTATTTTGTTTTGTCAAATGTCTTTTTACAGTCCCGAGCCATTGTCACGATGGCTGAATTAGTAAAGCATCTTGGACGGTATTCCAGGAGATGCTGGTTTAATTCCTGCTAGTGACTGTTAGTTTTTTTTATTTATATGGCTAAGCTTATTATATTTTGTAATTGATGTCAATCATCAATTACAAAATATTTAAAAATATATTTTATTAACTAATAACTAGTTAATAATTTAAAGAACGAATTATTAGTGAAAGTTGAAAAAGAGAGCTTTATTTCCAGCAGGATTCAAAACTGCGTAACATCCAATCCCGGGGCAAATTAATAATTTGTTCTTTATAAGTAGCTGAGCATGTCGAATGCTCAATACAAATCACAACATCTTTTTTATTATTTCCAAACTGCAATTTAGTACCTCACTTTTCAAACATCCACCGGATCACAGCTGTTAAACAAAAGAGGGGGAAAAGCTTGCATTATTGGAAGCCACAAAAGCAGTTATCACGGAAATGGCAGGTGGCCGCCGTTCTCATGGCCCAACTGCGGTGGAGCCATAATGTCCGACAATCATCGTGTGCACGGACCGTGGTGGGAGCACTCGTTGTTACTTATCATCACCATTGCATTTTTATACCCGAAAAACTTGGTACTACTTGCTGCATACTTTATATACATACGATTTCATATACGATATGTATATAGGCATATTCAATTGTCTAATCTAAGCTTTACTGAGGGATAGTCCATTAATCATGTGATGTTTTTAGCATTTTTTTTAAACAATCCCCAAAAAAATCACGTGGATTTTTTTAGTACAATGTATGAAAATTTCAGAATATAAATACAAGTAAGTATAATCTAATTCAAGCTCACACGTCAGTTTTTGGTTGTTTAGAAATCGCGCGTTCAACGACAACATTAATACGCGTGATATATCACTACAACTTTTGGCCATATTAACTATGAGCCGTAGAGACCTTGACAATTTAGGAGTCTATAATATCCATATTTATCATGCTCACGTATTTTTAAATATAACCCAGACTTACCCTTTATGCCGAGATTACACTCCAAAGATCAGCAAACACTCCTGTCTACGAACATGTAGAACTTTTGTACTTACATAAGGACAGACCGCTCTAGGCTCAACCGTGGACAACTTTATAAGCAAAAATAGTTATTTGTGCAACAAAAGAGCAAAGTCCTTTTTTTTTTTTGCTGCGAGTGCTGATTTTGAATCCTGAGTGTGGTGAGGGATTCAAAGGCACGAGAAGTGAAAACGATCTTTAGGACTTCATTAAAATGTTTAATTCAATATTATTAGATTAAGAATTTTTTTTTCCATTCATCAATCAGCCTTTCAACGTCCACTGCTGGACATAGGCCTCCCCAAGAGAACGCCACAACAAGCGGTCCTGTGCCGACCGTATCCAACGGCTCCCCGCAGCTTTAACCAGATCATCGGTCCATCTGGTGGGGGGCCGTTCTACGCTGCGCCGTCCGATACGTGGTTGCCACTCGAGAACCTTTCGTCCCCAACGTTTATCGGTTCGTCGAGCGATGTAGCCTGCCCATTGTCACTTCAGCATGGCAACCCGGCGGGCTATGTCGGTCACTCTCGTTCTCCTACGGATCTCTGTATTACGGATTCGATTACGTAGGGAAATACCAAGCATAGCCCGCTCCATGGCCCGCTGAGCGACTTTGAGCCTTGATATGAGGCCAACATTCAGAGACCATGTCTCTGTTCCGTATATCATCACTGGTAACACACACTGGTCGTAGACCTTCGTTTTAGGTAGGTTTTCAAATTAAGAATATTATTGATAAATTTCTTTTTCACTTCAGTAGCTCATACATGTAGGTTTTGCTGCCTGAAATCAGAGAGCAAAATGCGATTTTAATCACTGAGTGGGATAAAGTAACTTTTTAATATTTTTTTTGAGATAGCCGCGAATATCTTATTCAAGCCTTGAGTTCATTCATATAATTCGAAACATTCACGCTCTATCTCTTTCCCGCCATTAGAAAGAGAGAGAGACAAAGACCAGCCCTTTCGAAGTTCCGATTTTGAATTCGACCTCAAAGACAAACTAGTTCGGAATTTCGTACTAACTAAAGAAATTTTGCAAAAAAGATAATTATCTATGTCTTTTAATGTAATTTATTGAATTTTTAACTTATTGTTGTATTTAAACGAAAATAAGTATTTACTGCAAATAAAACTGATATTTAACTTGTAAATATTTAATTCTAGTTTCAAAAATGTTACTTAATATATTTTGAATAATAAAATATCATGGGTGCTATTTCTGAACACGCCTTAATTTAAATAAAAGAGCGGGAATAAAATTTCGTGGCTGGCGTAAAGAGTTGAATAAGTTAAAAAATATTAAAATAATCGTAAAATATGAGTGAAACTAGCGATGAGAACAGTATTTTAACACTGGAAGAGTTAAAACAACAAGTTATTAATGCAGTCTCGTGCCTTTGAATCCCTTGCCACACTCAAGATTCAAAATCAGCACTCACAGCAAAAAAGGACTTTACTCTCTTGTTGTACAAATAACTATTCCGCAACTGGCTACCTAGTGAACAATATTGCTGAGAAAACTATTGTTGTGTTGTTAAATACTACTGCTAGTTAATTTATAAAATATGAATATTTTTATTATCATTTCCGTAAATATTCTATCTAACAACTAACCAATATATTAACAAGAAAATAGAGTATTGAGTGTAGCTAGATTATATATTCTGATAACAACGTCCGCGTCTCTACGGCTAACGTCAGTCAAACAGCTTGCAATGTGACATAATATCAATCTAGCTGACACTAGGTATTTTTTATTTACTGTGCGAATGTAATTACTTATTATGAATTTAATAATAAAAAGAAATAAATACTTTATGCCGATATTTTCATTCTTTTTTTTTTGTTTTTTTTTGTTAAGGTGGGAAAAAAATGTTCCTAACCACACACCCCGTCGTTCGGAGCAACGAACAGGGTAGTGTGGGGCCTGCACCCACTAAAGAAACCCGCCGTGTGCCGTCTGTGTCTGTCTGTGCCTTTATTGGCGGGCCACTGGAACTGTGTTACATTCCTTCGGTGGTCCGATATTTTCATCCTGGAGATGTTTTTACACTGGATAGGGATAATTGATTGAATGAGGCGACACTTCGAGGAAGTCTCTTGTTATTATTATAGAATGGATATTTTAGGAGGAGAGCCCACCACTCACCTACGGAATGTCAATCCCGGTTATCTTTGGGCACACAAAATCTTAGGTAGATTGCCAATCCACACTCTCACAGATAGACGAGAATGTGATAATAGCAGAGTAGCATGCACGCTAGTGACAAAAAATCTCACCAACGCGACACAACCATGCGATACGACAGGACTCTCAGAACTATAACGTTGCAATATTCCGCAAAAATATGAACACATTTGTTTCGCCTCTACACGAGGCATCCTCAGGACCGCTCGGCAACAGACAATAGGAATTTTGCAAATAGCATCTCCTTACTACAACAAAGTAAGTACAGAGTACATTTCCCTACTCAAACATATCATGACGCTATCACATAGTACCTGGGAAAGATATGAGAGTATGGTACCCCTCCTGCTTACATTTGAATAACACATTATGAACATAACGTTACGATAATAAGATTGTTAAAAACTACAAAGGTTTGTACAAAATTTTTTTTAAGTGTTTCATAGCCTCACGCCTGTATTACCCGAAGGGGCAGGCTGAGGTGTATTAAACACCCACGTTTCGCCAGTTATGTTTAAGTCCCACGTAATAGGAGGCGAGTCTATTGCCGTCTACCGGGCACATTTCCAAACTCCAGGCCGCTACTGAGAAATTTTCTTTTTACGAATAAGCTCAATAGCACTGCTTGACCCGGGGATCAAACCCGAGACCTCATGATCAGCAGTCGCTCACACTACCGCTGCACCACAGAGGCAGTTAAGTGTTTAGTGTTTCGTTACTAATATACTTGATACACAACTTCATATATATACTCGTAAATATGGCTTCTATATAATGTTAGGTGCCCAAAAAGACGATTTAATAAATATTTAGTTGTAAGTTTGAACCCAGAGGCCTATACAAAATGTAGTCCTTTATACTGAAGGCCGTAATAAAATCCATTCGTCATAAATCAAAAATCCACAAAACTAACGCATGGAGTTGCGCGTGCGTCGATCACAATTCACAAGGCCGTTGACCCTGACTAATATGGCTAACGACTCATGAATGGGTACTATGTATTTTTGATACGTTTTTTTAGTTTGGATACGTGCACAATCAGTGGCGTGTGACTAACGTAGATTTTATGACTGTTTGTAAATATGGTTATGACAAGATGTAACAATGATTCCCATTGTGATTACGTGCTGAAACCTATAATAAGTACACAATAACTACAGGTATAAAGTATACACTATGCCTTAACTAACTACTTAAACAAAAATAAAATTACTGGTTTTAGTCTGTTACAGCCATTTCCCGCCACTGCTCGTAATCAATCCCAGAAAATATCAATTAAATAACACTTATTATTTTGAGGAAATCGTAGCTTAGTTGTGCACTTACAGTTCGAGCGATCGGCAAGTTTAAGTAAATTTCGTTCGGCTGGCATCAGATGGGTGACCAAAAAGTGATAGATATTTGACCTCCTCCGTGCTTCGGAAGACACGTTAAGCGGTGGATCCCGGATTTCAAATAATATCCTAGCAATCGTTTCAGGTTGTTAGGGTCCTTTGGGGTTGGTTAGAATGTATCTCACTAAATCGTATCGATATCGCATCGTGTAATTGTGATTGGTTGAGAGATCACCGTGATTGGCCGAGGGATTATTGCGACATCACGCGTCGGTTTCTCTGCCAATCACAAGCAAGACGATACTATTTAGTGAGTTACATTCCACGGGCCCTGACCAAAATATTTGACTTCGCTCTTGTTCTATGGTCGCCAGTTGTTCCTTTAATTGGGTCATGGAGGTCAGATAGGCGGTCGCTCCGTGTAAATACTTATGATTCAGCTAAAATCGAATAGATTGGAAGCCGACCCCAATAAATATAAGGCTATATATTATGATGACAACTGCCTCTGTGGTGCAGCGGTAGTGTAAGCGACTGTTGATCATGAGGTCTCGGGTTCGATCCCCGGGTCGGGGAGAGTTATTGAGATTTTTCGTAAAAAAAAAAAAACTCAGCAGTAGCAGTCCGGAGTTTGGAAATGTGCCCGGTAGAAGGCAATAGGCTCACCCCCTATTACGTGGGACTTAAACATAGCTGGCGAGTCGTGGGTGTGTAATACACCTCTGCCTACCCCTTCGGGGAATACAGGCGTGATGCTATATTATGCTTTTTATATGAAGACGAGGGTGATTTGAGTATTATTACTATTCCGATTAGAATACCTGTATGGATACTGAAAGTTTTTTGTTCAGTTTTGTCTGTAGGCTGCAAGAGATACTATGTGAGTGGCAAATAAGCATATGGCCCACCTGATGGTAAGCAGTTACCGTAGCCTGTAGATGCTAGCAACAGCAGAGACATCATTTGCGCGTCGCTATCTCCAAGGAAACGGATAGGAGGTGGATAGGAAATATATTAAGGACAGGATGTTGAAAAAAAAATCGAATAGATTGAAAGCCGACCCCAATAAATATAAGGCTATATATTATGATGACAACTGCCTCTGTGGTGCAGCGGTAGTGTAAGCGACTGCTGATCATGAGGTCTCGGGTTCATCCCCGGGTCGGGGAGTGTAATTGAGATTTTTCGTAAAAAAAAAAATTGAATAGATTGGAATTTCGTTTTATCTATGGATTGTCCGTGTGGTGACGGACTAAGAATACAGATGTCACCACCCCATTCTATCCCGCGGGTGTCGTATGAGGCGACTAAGGGAAGTGAGCAGTTGTCATCCACTGCATTATTGGTGGTAGGGCTTGGTAAAAAGTGAGAGGAGTCTTGCTTGTTGGCGGGCCCGAGAGGTTCTGTACCACCGTCTGCCGTGTGACCGACCGTGAAGTATTTTGGTGTGTTTTGGTCGTAGCGGCAGATTTCCGTCCCTATCCCATTCCCCATCCCTCGGTACGTGGTGGGTTGCGGTGGCGCTTAGAGTGGACGGTAGTTGGATTGTGACTGGTGAGGGTGTGAGGAGCTGGTACGGGGTTCAGGGAGACCCGGTGGAAATGGTTCCACCGGCCACCTGCTGGTCAGTAGGGGACCCGAACCCGGGGATATCCTACCTCGGGAGGCTGTCCCGCCAACCGGCGAAAATCCTGTCAGTAGCCGTTGTGCCGGAGCGGGAGACCGGAGTGGACCCGACGGTTGCTTGCAGGGGGCACCGGGGGTCCTTCCGTGCTTCGTGTCAGCTCCTCACAAAACCCACTACCTAGCACTGTACCAGGTGATACCGTTTCTTTTTGTTTCTTGGGTACTATCGCTCCCCATTGCGTGTACACCCTAAAACTTCTTAAAACCATGGCCAAAAAGACAAAAAAAAAGAGTAGACTTTCTACGGCGGCACTCCACATCCACACTTACAGTGGAATTTTGCAACATTAGGGGACTACACAGTAATCTCGACGCCGTCCATGAACATCTCGAGACGGAGCGGCCTGCTCTGCTCTTTTTAACGGAGACACAGATAGGCGCCGAAACCCGAACCCGGACGAAATATCGTGCCTTAAATACCCTGGCTACGATCTGGAGCACTCTTTCCGTCGTAAAGCTGAGGTGTGCGTGTTCGTTCGGGATGATGTCTGCTGTCACCGTCTTCGGGGCCTCGAACATGGAGACCTGTCTATTTTGTGGCTACGCGTAGAATATGGAGGGATCACTCGCATCTACGCGTGCCTGTACAGGTCTCATAGCAGTGATTCGGGGTCAACTCATGTTTTTGAGAACGTCGAACGGGGAACGGACGAAATATTGGAGCAGTATCCATCTGCGGAGGTGGTGGTCTTAGGTGACTTCAATGCTCATCACAAAGAGTGGCTGGGGTCCCGGACCACTGACCTCCCGGATCGGCACCTCTTCAATATGCTTTCGGCCTATGGTTGGTGACACAACCTACCCGTGTCCCAGATATTGAGTGCCACGAGCCTTCCTTGTTGGACCTTCTGCTGACTACTAATCCACGCAGATACCGGGTGGTGGTCGATGCTCCTTTGGGATCATCAGATCACTGCCTGGTCCGCTGCACAGCCCCTGTTGCGAGGACCAATCGCTCTCCCGCGAATGGGTCTCGCAGAGTCTGGCAGTATAAGTCAGCAGATTGGGATGGACTCCGCGAGTTTCTCGCGTCCTACCCTTGGAAGCAGCTATGCTTCTCCTCTAGGGATCCTGACACCTGTGCGGACTGCGTTACGGAAATGGTGACTATGGAGATGGAATTATTCATCCCCAACACCAAAGTACCGGTCGGCGGTCGCAGCCCTCCATGGTTTAACAAAGCCTGCAGGACGGCTGCACGCCAGAAGCAGTCCGCATACCTGGCCTGGAATAGGGCCAGGAAAAGTCGGGATCCGAACGCCAAAGAGGAAAAGTGTAAATTTAATGCTGCTTCCAGGTGCAACAAGAGGGCTATTGCCGAAGCCAAGGCAGAACACGTTGCCAGACTTGGCGAGCGGTTCGGAAGCTATCCTGCCGGGAGTCGTGCTTTCTGGTCGCTCGCCAAAGCAGCACAGGGCAATTTCTGCCAGTCTAGTCTCCCACCGCTGCAGAAACAGGATGGCAATTTAGCCCACAGTGCCAAGGAGAAGGCCGATATTTTGGGCCAACTCTTTGCCTCGAACTCGACTTTGGACGCCGGGGCAGCCATACCGCCTACCATCCCGCGGTGTGAAAGCTCCTTACCTGAAATCCGCATTACGCAACGTACGGTCAGGAGGGAGCTGCGGCTGCTGGACGTCCATAAGTCGAGCGGGCCGGATGGCATCCCTGCAGTGGTTCTTCGAACGTGCGCCCCTGAGTTGACCCCCGTCCTAACGCGCCTGTACCGTCTCTCATACAGTACTTCCTGCTTCGTGGAAGGTAGCCCATGTTCACCCGATTCCCAAAAGGGGTGACCGGTCGGACCCGTCGAATTACAGGCCAATCGCAATGACATCTCTGCTCTCCAAGGTTATGGAAAAGGTCATAAATCCCCGACTTTTGCAGTACCTAGAGGATCACCAGCTGATCAATGATCGCCAATACGGCTTTCGTCACGGTCGGTCTGCTGGTGATCTTCTCGTGTACCTTACCCACCCTTGGGCGGAGGCCTTGGAGGGTGGAGGTGAAGCTTTGACATTCAGCCTGGACATTGCGAAGGCGTTTTACAGGGTCTGGCTTAGGGCCCTTCTATCGAGTTACCATCTTATGGGATCCCCGAGGGACACTGCAAATGGATCGCCAGCTTCCTAGATGGTCGGAGCATCAAAGTCGTAGTAGATGGCTGATGGATGGCTTCTGCTCCGATACCATGGGGGTTAATGCTGGCGTATCACAAGGTTCGGTGCTGTCCCCAACACTGTTCATCCTGCATATCAATGACTTGCTCTCAATAGAGTATATACATTGCTATGCGGATGACAGTACGAGTGATGCGCGATATACCGGCCGTCAGAAAGTCCCTCGGAATATGCTTGAGGAGAGACGGACCGAACTTGTGTCTGAAGTCGAGCGCTCTCTTGGGCGGGCCTCGGAATGGGGTGAAAAGAACATGGTTCAATTCAACCCCACGAAGACACAGGTTTGCGCATTCACTGCAAAGAAGGACGCATTTGTCGTGGCGCCCCAGTTCCAAGGGGTAACTCTCCCGGTCTCCGAAAGCATTGGGATCCTCGGCATCGACATATCTAGCAAAGTCCAGTTCGGGAGTCATTTAGAGGACAAAGCCAAATTGGCGAGTAAAAAACTGAGCGTCCTGAACAGAACCAAGCGGTACTTCACACCGTGGCAACGACTTGTGCTATATAAAGCACAGGTCCGCCCTCATATGGAGTATTGCTCACATCTCTGGGCAGGTGCGCCTAAGTACCAACTCGACCCACTTGACTCCCTGCAAAGGCGTGCTATTCGAATTGTCGATGATCCTGATCTCACGGAGGGTCTGGAGTCGTTGGAGCGGCGGAGAGATTTCGGGTCCCTCTGTGTGCTCTACCGGCTCTACAATGGGGAGTGCTCGGAGGAGCTGGTTGAGGTGGTACCGACATCACCATTTTACCACCGAACCACGAGACGTCGCGGTAGGGTTCATCCACACCACCTGGAAACGATTTCGTCAAAGACAGTTCGTTTTCAGCGTTCTTTTCTAACACATACGTGTAAGCTCTGGAATGACCTACCTGCTACGGTGTTTCCCCGGCGCTACGACATGTCCCTCTTTAAACGACGTTTGAAAGGAGCACTTAACTTGCGGTAGGCGGCGGCTTGGCTGTGCCCCTGGTGTTGCTAAAGTCTATGAGCGGCGGTTACCACTTACCATCAGGTGGGCCGCTTGCTCGTCTGCCACCGTTGGCAATAAAAAAAAAAGGATAGCTAAGCAGAGGATTGGAGGGATAATAAGGAGAGGATAGGGAGCTGGTTTGGGCCTCCAGCGCTCTCACTAACCATACAAAACACAACGGTAGGAGTACCTACCATTGTTTTACGCTGATCTTTTGTGAGAGGGTGGTACTTCTCTACCAATACAAGCGAAATTTTTATAACGGTTTAAGGCCATATATTCATTCGCACCTACACATATCGGCCAATATAACAATATATAAAAACCATTGGAACTGGTAGATATTACTTCAGTGGTCCACCGGCAGCGTAGCCTTTCGGGTACCCTCTTTGAACAACGATTCCGGCCACCGGAGCGTCGCACCATCGCGGAAGGAATTGCGGGTGGTGGACGTTCCCCGGTCAAAATGTTTGCATGCCTGAGAGTATTTCTCGACGGCTGGTTGAGTCTGTCAAGCGTTGTGGACTACGGCCTAATTTCATCTCACTATGAAACGAGACCCGTAGCCAAGAGTGGAACAGTTAAAGGGTTGAAAAAAGTACCACATAAAGCTATATAAACAAATATACATATTCACATAATGTTTGATTAATAGACGCTTGAATCGTATATGTCTGCCATCAGTACAACAACAATAGTGTTAATTAATTCTGAATACGTTTGAGTGTACTGTACATTATTGTGCAAAATCTATATGATGCAGCCTGAATGCTCAGACTATGAATAATACAATGAGTAATCTGACAAGTGTATGAGTTAAATATTTATTTTGTATTTAAAAGTAAATAAAGGCGGTATTTAAGTTTTTTTTTTCTTTTTATAATTTTTTTTCTGCCAGAGGCACGAGAACTTTAGGCCAATAGGTCTGTAATTAATGCTTGCTGGTTATAATTGTTTTTATTTTGTTTATGTTTTTGAAAGTAGAATTTTCAAATGAAATGTTAACCTACATATATTTTTCTATGAAATTTAAAACTATATGATTTTATATCCATAAGCCTCTTTATAAATAAAGAAAATACACAGACAAATATTCTTAAAATAGCTATCAATTCTAACTTAGTAATGTTCACTTTAACTTTACCTTTTAAAGTTTGCGAGCTCCTACCATAAAGTTCAAAGAATTTGAACTCGTATCGATCGAAGTCAACGGCATTAAGCAGGTGTTGCCTTCTTCAGGCTTACTCGATAAAAAGTATTATTCGCTGGAAGGCACATAAACGCATAGACTCGCGATTGTTTCCCAGAGGGTAAGTAGAGACTGCCTCAACTACACTAATCGTGTGCTTCATACCCACACGATTTTCGGTTCATAATATTCTTGACCTGTGCTTCTAATAAAATACCTTTCATAATTTTATTTTATAGCCGTATATAATTATTATACCTAAGCTTTATGGCTTTTCTTTATTTTATAGACTAAATTGTGTTTGCAATTTATTTTTTGTGATATGCATGCCACCATAACAAACCTTTAAGAAAACTCTTAAAATGCGTACCAGAGAACCCAAAGATTGCTAAAAGAGAGTTAAATTCTTAGTCTGAGTCCTAGGAAGCACTAGCTATTTTTTCTGCAAATCATTACGTCATTACAAAAAAATACAGTCCGGTGAAGTAAAATATTGCGAGGAAACCTACGCGTCGAATCATGTGTGCGACACAACAGTAAAAAAAACTAAAAAACTAGTTTTGTGTTCAGACTCGCCTATATTAATCTGTATTTAGGTATATAGGCGAGTCTGAACACAAAACTATTTTTTTCTCAAACATCTTTTAAAGCTGGTCGTGTGGGGCCGGCTTTAGAATTGTTCCACCCCTCTCCACCCATGGGAGTCGTAAGAGCCGACTGAGGGAATATCGGGGGGAGTGGGCAGCAGCAATCCCTTGAGTATTAACAACATCCATTGCGATCGCCAACCCGCCTGCTAAGCGTGGCGATTACGGCACTATACCCCCAATTTGAGGAGGCCTATGTCCGGCAGTGGACGTAGAAAGGCTGATGGATGGATGGATCTTTTAAAGACACAGCTCTATTACAGCTTTATAATATTTAGGAAACTATTTTTTCACAATGGAATTAACAAAACCCGACAATCGTGAAATACATAAAACCTAAATCTGCTATGATAATAAGTTTCTATAGATAAAATCAAAATAAGAGTTTGACAAGATCGTCAAACATTACGGGTGTCCACTTACATCACCGTATATATACGTTTAACGTGTTGATGGTTAACTTCAACGCAGTGTACAATATTACAATCGGCGGCTTTAAACCACTATTAAATATCAGTGGCCACGATAATGCTCATTGCGTAAGCATCCGCTCGACATCACTAAGCTTCATTTGGATAAAACAATTTAATGCCGGAAAACATTAACCCTACAATACACGGACGTAATAAATAGGGTTGTCACTAATGTCATTTTATATATCTATACTATTATAAAGCTGTAACATAACTGTGTCTGTACAGTTAAGATATTTGAGAAAAAATGACTGTAACTAACTGTGTATTATGCGTATCTAAACACAAAACCAATTTTTTATATTTTTTATCTATTTATCTGTTTGATCATTCGCGCATCACGCAAAAACTACTAAATGGATATCGATGCATTTTGTTTATTTGATAGATCTAGACTGATTAGACTTAAAAACTGGTATACATTTTATCCCGCTACTATATCGGGAATCTAAGATATAACTTAAAAACTAACTTTGGTGAGCCGCGGAAAAAGGCTAGTCTTGAACAAATGATTAGATATTTTTTTAGAGCAATTGGTAATGCACAGTTAAATTATATATAATAAATCTTTTAAATCCTGATTTATTTAATTATGACTTTTCAGAAGTATGAGTATAAGGTGGACTGCCTTAGGCGATGGACCTGATATGGAGCAAGGAGCAGAGATACCTATTATAGTGAATGTAGCACATGATTTTTAAATCCATATTGAATGATTGGTCAATTCGTACATAACTTTCTCTCAACCCATCATTGTCTCACTATTGAGCATGGGTTTCTTCTGAGTGATAGAGACTTAAGTCGTAGTCCCCCACTCTGGCCCAGTACAGGTTGGCAGACTTCACAAACTGTTGAGTAAATACTCTATGGAAAAAAATCCGGCATGATTTTCATATGATATTTTCCTTCACCAAGCAATCATAATTTGTAGAGATGCACACAATCTAATAATCGCGAAAATTTTATTAAATGAGTTTTAAATAATATGTGGCCTAATCTCCTTATTATTTATACATTTAAGACAAAAGACTTTTTTAATTTAATAGACTTATTTATGTTCTATAATGATTTTTGCATAATTAATAATTTAAGAGCATTCTAAAAATATTTAGTACGTCAGTATAAATAAAAGTGTCAACCCTAGAATCAAGGTATGATAAGTGGTCCGCAAGTGGTATTCGTTTTTTAATAGAATCCCGATCGTTGAAGTTATCCGGTGCGCAATACGATAATGTACCGGTCTCAATCTAACGGTGTGAGGATCCTTCTCTTTATCAAGTTACAAATAATTTAATTCCAACACTGATCTAAGTAACAAATAAATTACTAAATAATGTTTAGCTTTATTTTTTAATTTAGAATTAGAGTTGTAATGAATGGCGGGATCCAACATAGAGTATTTAACTTATTGCTTATCTGTAGTAAAATTTCGTAAGGTGTAGTGTGGCCAGGCTTGACAGCTACCGATGCTATGAGAATGTCCTCGATCACATAATACATTTTTTTATTTGTTCTCTTTGTCTGTTTCCTTACTGGCTGGTTCTTTCTTCATGGTTCCTTTAAAATCAATTTTAATAAACTTTAGTGCAAGATGATAAATAGCTAAATATAAAAACGTATACACCTCCAAACGAGTAAACAAATTAAAAGAAAAACAAACATTGCATGTTTGCATAGCCGATTTAGTTAAACTACATAGTAAGGCGTAAAATGTAAGAGAATAGACCTTATTCCTATTCTCATAGGACGAGTGTAGGCCACAAAATAATCAGTCGATAGTTGTAGGACGAAAACGTGTATCTCCAGGGCTGCTGTTCTGAATCGTGATTTTAATTAAATAGTTTAAAGCATAGCATTGGGCCTCTATTTCCCGAAGGGATAGGCAGAGGTGTATTACACACTCATGAGCCAATTACCGTCTACCGGTCGCATTTCCAAACTCCGGGCTGCTACTGAGAATTTTAATTTTTATGCAAAAGCTCAATAACACTCTGCCCGACCCGGGGATCGTACCCTCATGATCAGCAGTCGCTCACACTACCGTTGCACCACAGAGGCAGTTAAAAGTTTGAAAATTAGAAATCGATTTATATAATTCAGTTTCAACTATTCACATATATATATAAAAATATTTATTAAGTAACATGTCTTATAAATTCGAATTCACTGAAAGTCATTTAAAAACTATAACCATCAGTATGCAAAATGCAAGCATCGTGAATTTTGGCAGCCCTAGTCTTTGACAGTGTGTTAAAAATAAAATATTACTTTATCCGGCAGTCTTTTGCCTTGTGCAAACGAGCATACAGTACATACGTATACATTCATACAACGTATTTTTGTCCAATTCAGATGTTATGATAATTATACGAAATGTATTAATTACTAGCCTTTGCCCGCGGCTTCGCCGCAGCCAAAAGCTAGTTTTTGGGTTATATCTCAGGTTCCCGGCATAATAGCGGGATAAAATGTATACCTATCAGTTGTTAAGTCTAATCCAGAGCTATAAAATAAAAAAAGTTGCATCAAAATCCGTTTAGTAGTTTTTGCGTGATGCGCGAACAAACAAACAGACAAACAGATAAAAAACTAAAAAAAAATCGTTTTGTGTTTAGACACGCCTATATAGCCTATTACAGTAATTTTTTTCTCAAATATCCTAAATGTTCAGACATAGCTATGTTACAGTTTTATAATAGTATTGATTTTTATAATAGTATAGATGTTAGTTTTTGTTGTTGTCCAAGAATATTAGCTTAACACAATATGTCATCGAAGCTATCAATATCTGTGAAGCTGATCAACTTTACGTAATTAAATTATAATTCAGAGTATTTCAAATTATCCCATCGGCATTGAAAACAGAATTATCGGTCACAAAGTACGAGTACACTTAAATTCAGAACATCTATTTAGTGGCTTGCTCAAATATTTGTGCTATATGATTCTTGAACAAAACACTTTATGGATACGCCATCTGTGCACTGAAATCACTGAATCTATTATCTCACAAAATCTCATTAGTAGGTATCGACCACAAACTAGACCTGACCTTTACTCTATAATAAACTAAGTATTTCATGTGTCAGTATCTAGATCAATACAAAAATATGAAGTTGAATGTATTGAATGAACAGATAAATCAGTCTGTATAATTATAACTTGTCCCTTAATCGGATTGCGTGTAATGTGTTTTGTTGTATAGACGTACTTTGTTCGCATAATAAATTGAGTCTTAAGTTACTATAGCGACTTGGCTTGACTGGCTTTTCACGAGTAAAATGTACTAAGGTTATGGAAGAAAAATTATAGAAGTTTTAAAGAAGTACCTATAACTTTCTAGTAAGTAAATTATTTTGATTTACGTTCTAAGGTTTAGGCAGCGTAAATTGATATTTTCACGACTATATGCATATACCTATTGAAATGTTCTACAGCGGGTTTTATGAAAAAAAAGTAAAAAAACAATGCAAGCTTTTATATTTTTCATTTTCACAAAAATTTGGTTTTATTAAGTTGCAATACATCGCACTTGATATCATTGTTTATATACATACGTAGTTATCTTAGAATGTATAACTTTCTTTTTCCTTCACTGTATATTATATAGTAGCATATGTTATGCTAACATACCTCCAATCTACAAACCACCACCCTCTGGCACAAAAATATTATTTACACATAGCTATCCCATTGACTGTAACTATCCATTTTTTCGCGATAAACATAGTCACTTTCATATTATAATATAAGTAATGTTTTTTTATTTTGTATATAACGAAATGTGCCTACACATTATTGTGAAATTAATGAATGCATTTTTGAATTTTGACTATAAAAAAATCTTGATAAATTGTCGAATGCGACCTAAGAAGGTCTAGGTACTTCAAAATACCTTTTCTTTGTTAAGGCGGGAAAAAAATTACCTAATCGCACACCGCGTCGGTCGGGGCAACGAACAGGGTTGTGTGGGCCCCCACCCACTAATAAGCCGTGTGCCGTATCTCTGCCTCTATTGGCAGACCACTGGAACTGTGTTACATTAGTTCAGTAGGTAGCTACTTCAAAATACCTAAACGATTAAAAGCGTACTAAAATCATTCACGTGGTTAAATAGAAGCAAGCCAAGAAACAGACCGTTTAACGTGTGGTAAAGGACTAAGAATACAAGTGTCATCACCCCATTCTTTCTCACGGGTGTCGTATGAGGCGACTAAGGGAAGTAAGCAATTATCATCAATATTAAGATATTTTTTATATATATTTTTAGCATTTGACATGCTTAGCACTATACATTAAACACAAAGCGGAAAATGTGAAATTGAAAATAACAGTCACGAGCAGGATTTGAACCTGCATAGGGTTTGCGTCATTATTGGGTAAAAATCTTAATTGTAAAATTAAGTTTACCAGGTCGGTATAATGTATGAAAATACTTCCGACAGATGGCGCAGGCGTCACCCAAAGACGTTAAATATGAATGTGTTATCGAAATTAGCAGTCAGGAGCAATTGTCACGATGGCTGAATTGGCAAAGCATCTGGACGGTATCCAGGAGATGCAGGTGCAAATCCTGCTCGTGACTGTTATTTACAATTTCACATTTCCGCTTTGTGTTTAATTATCATACATTGAATGACTGGTGGTAGGGCTGGGTACCAAGTGAGAGTACTCACTTGGTATCGGGTCCGAGCGGGTTGGTACCACCATCTCCTGTGTGACCGGCCATTAAGCACATCGTTGCGTTTTGGCTGTAGCAGGAGATAGCCGTTTATTCTTTCATTTCATATCTGTGAAATGAAATGACGGTTACCATTTAGCATCAGATGGGCCGTGGCTCGTCTGCCACAACATGCAATAAAAAAAAGATAGACTTTATTGTATAAATTCAGAGTGAAATAAAACCAAAAGGTATTTATGAACCCATAATCATCTGTCTGTATCTGTACAAACCCACAAAAATCAATGTAACCGAATTGTGTTTACAACGTCGCAGAGGTTTCGTAATATATATGCAGAGCCAAGTTCACGGTCATTCAGCGTGTATTTAGAATGCAGGTCTCGTGTATCTTGACTCGAAGTGCTAAAACTATCTTTCATCAGAAGAGTAACTTCGCGCTTTACTTGAGCAGTAAATCTTTAACTTGCTGTCACCAAAGCTTAGTACTTTTTGGTTAAGTCACATGACTTAGCGTTATGGATATCGTTAAAGATGTCAAATTCTATATCGGAAGCATTTACATGCATTAAAAAATCACGCCATCAAATAGTATGAATTTTAATTGCAAAATTAAACTTACTATATTGGATTAATGCATGTAAATGCTTCTGATAGATGGCGTTGGTCGTTAAGACAAATGTGGTAAGCAGATTGAGTATTTCTAACAAATAGTACGGTACCTCAGCGGAGTTGGGATGATCGAAAGATCAGTAGGATAGCTTAGTGGCTTAGAGCACTTCCCCGGATTGGAAAAGATGCGGGTTCGATTCCCGCTCCTACTAAAATCTCTTTTTCTTTATTCACAAATAATTTGTACTTTAAAAAGTAGCGGAGCATGTCAATTGCTAAAAGAAATAGAACTAAAACATACTTTATTTTTGTCATGTTTAAAAAATTATCAATAGCATCCACTCCGTCGTTCGGGGCAACGAACAGGGTAGTGTGCGGCCTGCACCCACTAAAGAAACCCGCCGTGTGCCGTCTCTCCACCTTTATTGGCGGGCCACTGGAACTATGTTACATTCCTTCGGTGGTTCAATAGCAGTCCTTGAGTTTGGAAATGTGCCCAACAGACGGCAATAGGCTCGCTCCCTATTACGTGGGACTTAAACATAGCTGGCGAACCGTGGGTGTGTAATACACCTCTGCCTACCCATTCGGGCTATGTTTTTTTATGTTATATGATAAATCAAATATAGGTCTAACGTTCATGCAAATATTAGAAAGGGTTTTTAAAGCAATTTCTTATTGATAATTACGATAACAGGCTTGCAATTACCGCGCAATCAGAGACAAAAACTGATCGTTGATTATAAACGACATAATTGAACTTATAGCAGAGTCAAAATTTGCAATGAAAGTTTTTATTATTTTAGTACCCGGTCATAGGTCAAATACCTATAAAATTAAATATGCTATTAGATCCGTAGTTAAGATATAATAGTTATATAGCAATATGTAATCATAGGTTTAATATGTTATTATTTGAAAGCCGTACAAATATTTTATACGGAGAGTTAAAACATGTAGATAGATACCAAACAAGTTTCAAATGTAAGTGATGTTTAAAGACAATCACTTAAAAGCTGTGTTACCTAAAATATTGTAAATATTAAAAAAAATTGAAATGTTATTTTTTTTTTTTAGTTGGTTCACTATTTAAAGACATACAAATATCATTCGCTCTCCAGAACGACGTTCGCATATCTGACAAAAAATTCAATTCAAAGACGACATAGTGGCTTGGCTTATTACTGATCTGAATGGCGAGTGTTGTAACAGTTGTAAGTTCCGTGACCACACAAGGCAATTATATAAATATCCACAAATCTAATATATTGAGTCTGGGTGCATACTTTGGGTCCGATAATTTTTTTGTTAATTCATATTACACGGGCGGCTAACAAGCAAACGGCCCACCTGAAGGTAAGCGGTTATAGTAGGCAATAGACGCTAGAAACACCAGAGGCACCACTCGCCTCCAGGAAAAGGTATACGAGGTGGGGAGGAAAGATAAAACGGATAGGGTAAGGGGAGAGGGGTAGTTTGGGTCTCCGAAGCTTTCACTCACCATACGAAACAACTGTAGACGTACCTATGATTTTTTCACGCCCATCTTTTGTCAAGTATTTCCCCGCTCGAGCTGGCCCATTCATGCTGGGATAAATAAGGCTCTAACTCTGGATGCATAGTATATTTTAAAGAAATAATATATATAATATTATTATAAGCTAATTATGCTACTGTAGGTAGTTCATCCAACATGATTTGGTAGCAAATTGATCTTTCTTTATGGTAATAGTTTGTGTGGCTTTGAGGGAAATATACGGCCTATTTGACTATGGTGATTTATGTCCATGTGGTTACAGACCAAGATTACAAATAGTTACGAGCGGTGCAAAACAAAAGTCAACAGTAGCCTTTAATAATCGCTCATAATACTCAAAGGTTCGTAAAAATGTCTAGAATAGTATTTAAGACGATTAATATATATTATCTATGTCATTACGCGCCATTACTCCGTTTATTTTCTTTCGTTAATTTTTTTAAATTTAATGACCTGATTTTTGCTTGTCAACGAATTTATGTTCATCATTTTGCAATTGAATGATTCGGCCACTAACATATTTAGGTCAAGCAATGCTATATAATCATCGCGTACTAGTATAGATATTTTTTTTTTCTAATTTAAGTGTGAATAAAATGACAAGCGTCGCCAGGACAGGACATTGCTGAAAATTATCGTTATGATGGCATTACGACATCGCAACTTAAGCCGAGCAATGTAACTTTTTCTGCCGTTTTGATGCATTATTACTGGTATTATCACTATATTTATCCCCCATGACGGGACCGCTCGTTGTGGCGTTCTCTTGGGGAGGCCTATGTCCAGCAGTGGACATTGAAAGGCTGATGGATGGATGGATCACTATTTTTTTTAAGTTTTCATATTAATAACATCATGTCTGTATACCCTGAAGGGGTAGGCAGAGGTGTATTACACACCCACGGTTAATTCCCACAGCTATGGTTTAAGTCCCACGTAATCGGGGGCGAGCCTATTGCCGTCTATCGGGCACATTTCCAAACTCCGGGCTGCTACTGAGAATTTTTCTTTTTACGAAAAAACTAAATAACATTGCCCGGCCCGGGGATCGAACCCGAAACCTGATCAGCTGTCGCTCACACTACCGCTGCACCACAGGGGTAGTTTTTACTAGATTCTTTTACTGTATTCTACTCGTATTAGCATTACTTGCGTCTTTTATGTGGCGTAAAATAAATATTTAATTTTTCTTCTTCTTGAAACAGTTTCACGAAATATAACGATTGAGTTTATGAACCTATTTTAGTTTGTTTAGGAATTCAATCCATAGTTAAAATTTTATGCTGGGGGTACAGAGTGTGACAATTCTATGATGATTTCTGTATATATCCGAGTGTATAATTATGAGGCCTATAATAATTTGGTCACATTATTAATTTACTACGCAAATATGTCTGCTATTAGATTGTATAACAATTTACATACATATATAATGTCGTGGCTTAATTATATGTTAAGTAGCAATTCAATAATCTGGCTCTGATATAATAATCTGTTTATTAATGAATAAATGGAAAAATATTATACTTTTACTGAATCTGAAGTCATAGAATTTTAATCTAGGTTAATATATATCTAACATAAAGTTTCATATTGTCGAAGTAATTTTTCAGTCATTGGCAACAGATAGTCATATAATAAAAATAATGTTCGTTCATTGTTTTCTTTTCCAGTGCTTTTCTTAAGTTCAGTCTACTATTGCGGACGGGTCTTCTCTCAGAGTGAGTGAGGAATTTAAGCCGTAGTCTACCACCCTCGCACATAGCGGGCTTGCAGTCTTCACATTCAGATTCGGAGGTGTAAATTTTACCACCGAAGGAATGTAATATGGTTGCGGTGGCCCGCCAATTTAGGCGGAGAGACGGCACACGGTGGGTTTATTTAGTGGGTGAGGGTTCGTTGCCCCTAACGACGGGGTGTGCGATGAGGTACATTTTTTCCCGCCTAAACAAAAAAAGGCATGTAAATTTCATCATGATGATGTTTTCCTTCATCGAGCAGTAATAATTTGTAAAGGAATAGAGGTTTCGAAAAATTTCGATTTCTAAAATTTCGATTTCGAAATTAATTTAAACCTTACTTTGCAAATATTGTTTGTGACAAAATTATATAATGCTGTCTTTTCATTTTCAGGTTAAACACTGGAAACATTCGCTATTAAACAGAGGTAATGAACATTTTATAATAGATCATATTAATATAGAATTTAAATTAGGTATACCTACTTTATTGCTAGCTTATAAAAAGGTTCACTCGTATAGTTTAATGAAAAACAAAAGCTCAAGCCGCTATACCTGGCACTCAGAAATTTAGAATAAATAAAAAACTTAATTAACCACAGAATATAAGAAAAAGCTGTAATACGTATAGACCATGACTCATATTAATTAAAAAAAATAAGGCATAACCCGTTTTTTTTTCTAAAGTTAGGCAGGCAAATAAGTGAAGTCATCCTTATATTGTTGCGTTATTTGATGGTACAAACGATTTGTCCAATACAACAATCGTATATCTACAAAATATGTAAGGTGACTTGGTTAATGGGTTTGTCATTGGGAGGTGACATCGATATATTCTTTCTCGGTACTGGTCGCCTAGCAACGTTGACTTGAAACTATGTTTTATAAGGACGTGAATAAATGTGGTGTCATAGTGTACAACATTGCAGTAATACAAGTTTATGTCAAACACTTTATTGTATTTGTATGTTTCACATTTTCGAGAATTCTAAATCCTATAATATATATATTTGTGGGATATAATGTTAAAATAATAGTGTATAGTAGCGGGATAAAATGCATACTTGATTAGATTTAAAAACATAATAGCAAATGTATTTTTTTAAGTTTAAATAAGAGCTATCAAACAAAAATAACAAAAAAGATGCATTAAAATCAGTTCCTGAAAAAGAAAAGTTTTGTGTTCAGAGATGCTTAAATAGCCTACAGCATTATTTTCTGCAAAAATTTACTCGTATAATCAAAATAAAACTGCAAAAAAAAAAGTATTACGCTACTGTTATTTTCCCTTCTGTGGCACTGTGACTACCGTCACCGTGTGAATTAGTTTTGCTTAAAAAAACTGTTTAGCTTGTCGCAAATAGAATTGATGATTTTCTTCAATAGCACTTTGAATAGTCAATGGTTGTCAAAAGAAACTACTTCCATGCTTAGAATGTTAATGTGTATTTTGAATAGCTCATCGGAATATATAAACAATTTATTTATATACATATCATTCTATGTTATTAGTTAAGTAGCATACATATATCAATACTTTATGGTAATTTTTGCTTCGTTGAACAGTATAAATATGTTTAATCACAAAAGAATATGTAGAATAACACATTATTAGACTTAAATTTAGTGTGAAATTATGATCTAAGAATTGAGGATACCATATTATTCAATGTCAAATATTAGTCAATTGTAATTATTCAGTTAACTTTATTTAAAAATAGCATTTACTCCTAAATAATATATCGTTAACTCGCCAACGTTATCAAACATTAATTATAGGTTAAAAAACTAAAAAAAACACTATATACTAATTTAAAAAATAGAAAATAATGTCATAAATAATAATATTTGTAAAATAGAGTAGGGGTGCTTGTCATCAAATTGATTATTATTTAGTTTGTAGTGAGCGTGTTCTTTTAGTTTTTTAAACCATAATTTATTTTCTATTAAAATACCCTTATTTATCGTAGATGTGACGATAGTCACATTAGTCACTGAAGTAACGTCACATAGTTCTGGTGGTCTGCCAGCACAGGCGGAGAGACGTAACGCGGCGGGTTTACTTAGAGGGTGAGGGCCTCACACTACCCTGTTCATTGCCCCGAACGACGGGGTGTGCTTTAGGTACATTTATTCCCACCTTATAATAAAATAAAACAAAAATATTAACTACCTCTCAAATTATTATATTGTCATTAGTCCTTAATAGGTTATCAAAGTTTCAATTGAATGCAACATTTTGAAGTGATTCAAAATCACGCCCAAAGATTCCTTTACATACATATATATATATAGATATAGGCGAACCTAATAAAAGCTTGTTAAAAATGCCGTCATTATATGCAGAATATGATTATAGCTTAATACATAATACACCGATACATGCGAGTACTTTTCATATACTAGTATTCCGTGTCAGTATCAATGACTAAAACATTCTATTGCCGTGACAAATGAATTCTTAAATTCCAATCGTTTTAAGTTAATTATACACATACATATTGGTATTGCTGTTAATGCCGCAATATGTCGCAATAAGCATTACACGTGGCCGTGTGGGGCCGGCTTTAGAATTGTCCCACCCCTCTCTACTCACGGGAGTCGTAAGAGCCGACTGAGGGAATGGGCAGCAGTACTCCCTCGAATATTAACAACATCCACTGCGATCGCCAACCCGCCTGCCAAGCGTGGCGATTCCGGCATTATCCCCCATGACGGGACCGCTCTTTGTGGCATTCTCTTGGGGAGGCCTATGTCCAGCAGTGGACGTTGAAAGCCTGATGGATGGGAGCATTACACACAAAACAAAAACATTAAAATACAGTTTTTGTCTTCAAAATGCACACAAATTAATAACCGGATCGTAATTTCAGTCACCACCAGTGTCACCAGACACTAGCCATGTATGCGGGAGATATTATATATGAAAGCCTCATAGTGCCTAATCTAAAACATAATGGGAAAGCCTTTAAAGACAAAATAAATTCAGTCAAGAAAGTATTGGGAATGGATGATTTGTTTATGGTTTCAAATTAACATTTTAGATTTTTTTGTTGTTGTTAGATTGGCACAACTGGCGCGGAGTTTGAGTTGCATCTGTTAGTTATTTATAAATACAGTGCTGTTTTTAGTTATATCATATCTAGTGTGTATTGCGAATTTCATAATGGACAAAAACACCGAACAAAGAGTTTGTCTTAAATTTTGCATCGCCAATGGAATTTCGTGTTCGGAGTCACTGAAAATGTTACAAAAGGCTTACGGTGAATCGACTTTATCAAAAACATGTGCTTATTAGTGATGTGATGGAAGATTTGCCTCGCTCTGGTAGGCCATAAACGTCTGCAACTGAAGTTAACATTGTAAAAGTGAAGGAAATAGTGACTGAAAATCCTCATTCAACTTTGAGAGAGATAGCCACCGAACTTTCTGTGTCTCACGAGTCGATCCGTACCATTTTAAATAATCACTTGGTTATGAAACATGTTTCCGCTCGGCTAGTTCCAAAAGACCTGAATTTTCTCCAAAAACTCAATCGCATGAGAGTCGCTGAGGACATGCTAGAACGAGTCAATTCCGACCCAACATTCATGAAACGCATTGTTACTGGTGACGAGACGTGGGTTTACGAGTTTGACATGCAGACTAGTTAATAAGCTTCGGAGTGGCGACTTCCAACTGAACCGAAACCGAAAAAAACACGCCAAAGTCGATCAAAAGTCAAAGTCATGTTGACTGTTTTCTTTGACTATCGCGGTGTTGTGCACTCGGAATTCTTGTCAGTAGGTCAAACGGTAAATAAGGAATATTATTTGAGCATTATGCGGCGTTTAAGAGAGCAAATTCGACGAAAAAGGCCAGATTTGTGGAAAGAAAATTCTTGACTTTTTGCACCACGATAATGCGCCTTCGCACAAGGCCATCATTGTGAATGATTTTTTGTATAAACACTAAACAAATACCATCGAGCAACCACCATGTTCACCAGATATGGCTCCAGCTGACTTCTTTCTTTTTCCTAAACTCAAATTACCACTTCGTGGCACCCGTTTTCAATCGGTAGAAGACATAAAGGAGAATTCGCGGCGAGAACTGAACTCAATTCCGGAAACGCTTAAAAATTGTTTTGATGATCGGATTATTCGTTGGCGTAAGTCTATCGTTTCTGAAGGAGCATACTTTGAAGATGATAAAATAAATTCGGATGAGTAACAAAAATTTTGTATATTATTGATCTTTTCCCGGTACTTTCTTGACAGAGTAGTATTAATGAATAGAGACCACTACACTCAAACAAAAACTCACATACATGAACAATTCGTATTCATACACTAAGTCTAATTATAACTACTATACAAATAGCGACCTTGTCAGGCCTATTCAGTGGACAAACAATCAGACAGACAACGATGGGAAATAGTTAAGGATGCCACAAATTGTATAAGTACCTAAATAATATAATGTGTATTATTATTATATATTCTTTTAAAACAAGCATTTGAAGAAAAAACAATGTTTTCTTTATATTAACATTAATACTAGCACAGGCAAACCTGTGATTTTGTTTCCGTGGGCTTGTGACAAAATTTTTACTACGTGCGTGGCAAATAAGCATACGGCTTCTTTTTTTTGTTTAGGCGTGAAAAAATGTACCTAACCGCACACCCCGTCGTTCGGGGCAATGAACAGGGTAGTGTGGGGCCCGCACCCACTAGAGAAACCCGCCGGGTGCCGTCTTTCCACCTGTGTTGACGGACCACTGGTACTGTGTTGGATTACTTCACCTCCGAGGTTCCTAAGGTGGCCAGGAACGCCGCTTCCTCGAAGTTTCCACCATGGGCCACGACCAGCGTGTCATCCACATAGCAGATGACCCAGTCGTAACCGATGTCCCACAGGAGCGGCCCTAGAACCGAACCCTGTGGGACACCGCACGACATGGGTCTCCTCACAACGTCCCCTATGCAACTCTCATAGAGAACGCTGCGGCCCTCAAGATAGTCCACCACTAGCCGCCTCAGGTATGCAGGCACCCCGTGATACCGGAGCGCCTCCCTGATGCAGCTGAATAGCAGACTATTGAATGCGTTGGCGATGTCAAGCGAGCACTCCACCGCCAGCGACGACCGCCGCGGCCGTGGCCCTCAGGCGCATGATCGCGCCGTCCGTCGAACGACCGGCTCGAAAACCGATAGTTGACAGCCCTAGAGTCAGCCCCATTTTGTCAAGCCCAACAATACTGTGTTCATTTAGTAGGTAGATACACGAATACTCAATGGGGAGTTCAACCTTCACGTGTTTTCTCGAAAAGGTGTGTTTAAATCTCGATATAGTTAATGTTTTTGCCCATATCTTATTGAGACTAGTGATAGGTTTTAGTTATACTCGTATGTAGAAATTCTGCCTTAGCAACCTTTATTTGTTTCGAGCGTAGGAATCTAAATCATCGGGCAGATAAGGTTAGGCAGTTTAATCAATCGCAGCTACGTTAAATAAATCTATTGACACATTATAAGTCTATTACACTATAGGCAGCAACCTTAACATCGATAGCTATGACACTATGTAACAAATTCGTTTGAAAAAATGGTATCAATACTATTCATCCGTGTGACCGGCCATAAAGCACATTGGTGTGTTTTGGTTGTGGCAGGAGATAGCCGTTAGACGACCCTCCGGCGCCCCGCTAGCAGGCATGGAAGGGGCCGCTGTGGTTTTAGTGGGTAAAAGGAGATAGCCGTTAATTCTTTCATTTCATAACTGTGAAATGAAATGGTGAGCAGCGGCTTGACAATACTCTCGGTATAGTTGATTCCATGAGCGACGGTTTCCATTTACCATAAGGTGGGTCATGGCTCCTCTGCCACCAAATGCGATAAAAAAATTGTATGATGACCACATCTATACTAATATTATAAATGTAAAAATAAGTTTTGTTTGTTTGTTTCATTTCGATGTTAGTCGAAAATAATTAAAACACAACATAAAAATATTTTGTTCGCTAAAATATCTCTTTATTGAGAAACATTGGTATAGAACAAGTCTAGGTCAAATTTAGAAGAAATTTAAATCGAAAGTATTGCCGTATTGATGTAGAGAATTACTGTCATGGACGTCTACGCAGCATTTCGGCGGTTAAATATCGTCTCACGTATGTGTTATACGAGATTCTAGTATCAGATTCTACTATTGTTGCATTACAATGAAATTATAGGCGTGTATAAGTCTTGGCCATATCTTAAAATTGTTGTGGCCAATTCTATGTTCTGGCTACACATTATCCTAATAATACTAATATTATAAATGCAATTTGGTCACACTTTCACGCCACAACTACAGAACCCATCAACATGATATGTCATATAGCACCAGAAAAGAACATAGGCTACTTTTTATCAAGTAAAAATGTATAGTTCCAGTGAAAGAGCAATTCTTGCATAGCCACAATTAGTGTCTCGTAGACGACTAACAAAAAAATAAAGACACCGCATTTTCAACTAAAATGTGAAGCCGATTTTTTAAAGATGTGTGCGTGAAAGTGTTAAAGCGGAAAAAAATAATCTCATAATAAGTATAAAGTAAGTTTACAGCAAATCATACAGGGAATATTATGGCACTGATGACGTATTCATGTACGTGACGTACGTACGAAATCGCCGAGTCATTTGGGGTAATTTAAAATCATACTCTGGTAACACTCGTCGTTTATGACACTTTGGCATGGTTTTGTTTGTATTTGTGTGCGTGAGCGCGTGTAATTACTAGTTTGGCATAGTTTTATATGGTTTCACTAGATGGTATGAGGTCGTAGAGTGACGTTAAATACGTCCATTCCAAAATCCACGCGGAAAAAGTAGCGAGTAGAATTTGGTTTACCTATAAAAAGCACTTTCATTCTCAGAAACAATACAGCTAGCTTTTTCTACTTTTCTGATAGTAGATACAATTAATTAACACGCGTTAAGATAATAGACATCTGAATAGCATGCTACGGACATGAACAATTACGAGAAATATTATTGTTATATGTTAGTTTGTATTATTGTTACTAACAAATTCTTACAATATACCGTCTGTTTTTGACTTTGACTAATTTACTATTGTTTTACCTTTGAATACAAAGATACTGCGTGTTGATTGTTTATGTTCTTACACAATTATTTAATTTTGATATAAAGAAATTAACTTTGAAATCTGAGACAAATTTATAGCTTGAATCACTAAAAAAGTATTTTATAGCAGATGGCGGAGTGGTTTAGATACCGGCCTCCGATTCCCACACAGGACAACTCTTTGTGTGATCCACAAATGTTTGTTCTGAGTCTGGGTGTACTTTGTGTCCGTGAAATTGTATGATTGCAAAGTCCCCAGCGATACAAGGATTATTCCTTAGTATAGGGTGTAATATAAAAAAAAAAAAAAATTTAATATTAGTTACGTGGATGTCAAACAAGCATATGGCCCACCTGATGGTAGGCGGTTGCCATAGCTGGTCTAACACTATATTATCTAGAAGAAAGAAGGAATCAAAAGGAGTTAATTCCTAACAGACATTTTAAAATAAGAATAAATGCGAATGAACCTCTTATAAAACGAAGATTAATTTAATGTGTGCCTGCATTACAATGTAACATAAGCCTTTAACATAATTTGTGCCTACGTGTGAACTACAAATTACCAATTTAAACTTTCCATAATTAAATGAAGCAGACTTACTAACAGCAAGTACCACAAGCTCATTGTTAAAGCGATGGTACAACTAATTACGACGGCGATACTATACACATATGAGTTCGCACCTATACGATACAACGTGGGAACATGTAGTATTATGTACGTATGTTTTTAGCGTATTCCTAAAAGATTTTGTTGTTTCTTAAGAGCTTACTGCGTCGGTCCGTAAAATAAAACAAAGAAATTGTTTAGTGCCAGTGCTATCTTTTAGTTCCTAACCTAAATCATTTATGATGCATGAACTTTTGTCGATCGGGGAAGTACTACCCTTTCACAATCAGCTGCAAACTGGTCGGTACTCCTACAGTTGTCTTTCATATGGTGAGTGAGAGCACCGGGGGCCCAAACCCACTCCCTATCCTATCCTTATTATCCTTCCTATCCTCTCCTTAGTAAATAAATAAATAGTCTACCCTCTCCTTAACATCCTTCCTATCATCTCCTTAGTATCGTACCTATCCTCTCATTGATATTCTTCCTTGGATGGCAGTAACCGCTTACCATGAGTTAGGCCGTGTGCTTGTTTGCCACTCACCTTGTATAAAAAACAAGTTTGACTATTAGTTTTATGTTTTATTCCAGGTGGCAATCGAGCCAATCCCGACCTAGTGGTAAATATAGTATGTTGATAGTTTATTTAAATGAAATTTGCTTGTAATGCAAATGAATTAGAAAGAATGACAGTACTCTGTCATTTTGTTGTCTGTTAGCCATACAAAGTTACCAATATTGAACGTTTAATTTTTTTATTTTTTTTATAAGGTGACCCTTTTTTTACTAGATGAGTGGAACATAACCTTAATGGTTCTTTTAGTCTTGTATAACCATTTTCTAATACGTATTATTTAAACAGTAAAGTTATTAACCAGAAGTATGCAAATAGGAAATATAATATCTATATGATACAAGTTCTACCCGCGGCTTCCTTCGCGTGGACTTCAACATATAAATACTTGGGTCCACGGCACACTAAAATAGCAATCCCACGGTAACCATTCCGTCAATTACTGAACTTCAGACTATATGTCTGCAAAATTCCACCCATCCATCCATCAGCCTTTCAAAGTCTACAGCTGGTCATAGGCCTCCCCAGGAGAACGCCTCCCCAGCAGAGCGCCCCCCCTAACGAGCGGTCCCGTCATGGGGGATAATGCCGTAATCGCCACGCTTGGCAGGTTGGTTGGCAATCGCAGTGGATGTTATTAATACTCAAGGAAGTGCTGCTGCCCACTCCCCCGGTGTTCCCGCAGTCGGCTCTTACGACTCCCGTGGGTAGAGAGGGGTGGGACAATTCTAAAGCTGGCCCCACACGGCATCTGCAAAATTTAATGATGATTAATTCAGTAGTTACAGCGTAAAAGCGTAACAAACAAGCAAACAGACTCACTTTCGCATTTATAATATTAGTAAGTTTAAGGTCAAGAAATCGCTTTGTTTTATTTATCCTACACCACTTAAAGAAGACTGGCGAAAGGCATTGCGTACATAATATGTTAATTATTAAATAATCATATTTAATATGTGTAATTAATTAAATAATATATGTATTTGTTAATTAATGCCTTCATAAATAACTAACGAGATCACGATATGAACGCAACACTAACTGCTTATCTAAGTATTTCCTGACGAATGATACAACACTACTCTATCACGATGTTGGTACTTACTACATTTACCGGCATCACAATGTAGCTTACAGGCACGGCTTACAATTACGGCGATCATTCACACCGTTATGTAATATGAAAACAATATACTGCACTATTACATTTTGCTCGTTTCTTCGCTCGTGTTTTCTTTGATTTAAAAGCACTTTATATTCTAAAAGCAATGATAGCTTAGCAGTAAAACCAAGGACTGCAAAGACAGTGGTATCAAGTCCGACCCCCAGTCGTAAGACCAGACCTCGTACGGCACACAGCTCTGAGTTTTCGAAGCTTATCAAATAAAATGATATGTGTATTTGTTTACAATTTATCTCTGCTCGACGAAGGAAAATATCGTGAGGAAACCATCAAGTCTGGCTGATGTTCTTGCATGCCTAATGGATTTTGAAGTCTGTTAATCCACGCTAGGCCAGCGTGGTGGAGTTTCCTAATCCCTCACAGCACGAGAGGAGACCTGAGCACAATAGTAGGACAGAAAAATGGTTTAAAAATAAATTCTAAAAATGGTGTGAACCAATTAACTTCTTCGACATAAAATAGTCTAATTATATCATGAGGTCTCGGGTTTGATCCCCGGGTCAGGCAGCTATATTGAGCTTTTTCGTAAAAAGAAAATTTCTCAGTAGCAGCCCAACGTTTGGAATTGTGCCGTTATTACGTGGGATTCAAACATAGCTGGCGAACCGTGGATGTGTAATACATCTCTGCTTACACCTTCGGGGAATACAGGCGTGATGCTATGTTGTTGTTGTAGTTATATTAATATAGTAACTAATTAATGATAACTCATGGTTTGAGACTAAATGCAATCAAAACGAATATAATTTAAAAACTCCTTGAATTCTTATTGATGCTTTTTTGTTTGGTTTTTGGTCACTAATCCTTAATGCAAAAGTGCATTTGTTTGTCTGTTTGTGACGTTTTCACGACAACTACTGAACCATACGTATATTTTGAAGCCCAGAAGGACAGAAGCTGCGTTATATTCTGGAAAAATTTATGATTCCTTTTGGCTAGCTAATTTTTTCATAGAGATTATTAATGGGCCACAGAATGACGTGTTCTTATTCTGAAATCCGCATGAAGTCGAGAATGATGATGTCGCAGGTCAAATCTTCTTATTTTAGTATAGTATTTAGCTACATTTTAAGTAGGTAATGTTATTTAAAATACAATTACATAGGATTATTATTCAAATGTACTTTTGACAATAAAACACACACAGTATTGGGATATTACTCAAATACTGGCTTGATTTATGTAGAAATGTGTTCGTAGCGGTGTGACAGAAGCCTGTTATTTCTTATATGTGCATGCGCAACCGTTATAGCCAAAGCGTGTGATGTCCGCGGTCGCGTGACGTGTTGTGGTGAGCATTATGATTATTCGATGATTTGTGACTCGTTATTACATTTATGGTTTAAAGTCATGGCATATTTACGATTATCAGGATTTAGGATTATTATTCGATGTGAAAATTATATGATTTGGTTTGAATTTATACTCTATTCATACGTTAGTTTCCGCTTGTAGTGAGTGGATCTCTTTTTGTTAAGATATAGGTTAATGAATGTAGCGTAAGGTTTGTTCGGGCTCAAAAATGGGATCTTTCATTGAAGATCGAAGCTGATACCATTATGTTGATAGTTATAGGTTTTATCACTAGACTTCTAGTGGTCGAGCCTTGCTTATCTCAGCATGAATGGGCCGGCTTGAACGGGAAGTTCCACCACCCTCTCACAAAAGATAAGCGTGTAACAACGGTAGGGACTCCTATCGTTGTGTTTCGTATGGTGAGTGAGAGCGCCGGAGGCTTAAACCACCTCCCTATCCTCTCTCTATTACCCTTTTTATACTCTCCTTGGTATTTATCCTTTTTGAAATAAAACTACGTTTACGGAATCTTAATATACTTCCTTTCACTTTCCTTGGAGATGGCGACGTACGAGTCATGCCTCTGGTGTTGCTAGCGTTTATAAGCTACGGTAACCGCTTACCATCAAGTTGGCCGTATGCTCGTTTGCCACCTATACGTAGTATAAAAACCAAAACTATTATAACTTTTTTGTGTCTAGTGACAATTACTAATAAGTAAGATTCCGCCACAGCCCTTATGATGGTAAGTAGTAACCGTTTATGGACTCTTCAACACCAATGGGTGACGATTTGTTACTTGCTTGAGTCGCCTCTTATGACACCCGCGGGAAAGAATGGTATGGTGACACTTGTAGTCTTAATATTTAGATTAAACCTAATGAGCTTTCGAAAACCTATGTAAAATAATACTACCACTACTTATTATCACGCTATTTCCCTTGCGGGGTAGGCAGAGAGAACAGAGTGCCAAGAGGCTCTATTCTTGTATACATCTCTCGCTTACTCAACATTAGTAATTGTCTTCATACACGCTCGCCGGTTTCGGAGACTTTTGACTCCACCTTCCTATGCATTACCGATTTGGTCTAGGTAGGTGAGTCTCGGTCTCCCCCTGTACCTACATCCTTCCAGGTTCGCATGGTATTAACCAGACACTCCTCCGGCATTCTTTCCACATGTCCGAACCATCGGAGCATTCCCATTCGCATCGCAAAGATGAAAGTTATTGGTGTAAAATACTCTATTAAACTCTATTTCATACCTACTCGCTCTCTTAGGTCGTCATTACGAATGCGGTCAGTCAGCCTCACTCCACAGATTCTTCGCAGAGATCGCATTTCGACGGCATTGATGTTATTCACATACTCCTTTTTGCATACCCAACTCTCGCTTCCATATAATAACGTTCTTTTTTTTTTAATACAAGTCAAATATTCATTAATTACTGTTCTCAATAGTATTGCCCCATTCTCTTATCTTAAATCATTCGGTTTGCGATTAGAATTTCGCCTAAATCCTCTTTCTACTAATATTGGTCATAGACATTTAGTACACAGTGCACATTTATGAATAGGTCCATTAGTGTTCTCGCGGCATTCTATTACGTCACCAGCGCGAGCGCACGCTGTGATGAATACTATAAAAACAATAACACGATAATTGTATGTATGTAGGTAAAGAGCTATGAAGATTATATATATAAATACTCTATAAGGCCTACTAGTCACATATTAAGTATTCCTAGATAGCACAACAGCTCTTAGTAGGTAGGGCTTAGGTAGTTTTAAGTATGCTGCGGCAAAAATCTACAACATTCCTCCTCCTATAAGAAATTTAAAATCAGTTCAAACATTTAAATATAATTTTAAAAAGTATTTACTGGATAAACAGATAAATGTCACGCCTTAAATAGCAGCTGACCATATTGTTGTTGAGATCTTGTGCTCTCTAGTAGGGTTTGTTGTGATAAATCGAATGCTTTACACGGGGAAAGGTTAGATGAAGGATATATTCGTGGAAGTGCATATACAAGTGTTTGTGTGTGCATATGTGTATATATATGTATATATACATTAATGTTATTGTTATTTATAATTAACTACTTACTTATTTATGTATTATATTTATTTTATCTCTTATTGTTATATTTTAATTATCATTGGGTACCTACTGCTGGAATCAGTGCTGTTATGCTCATTGCGTAGCAGCAATAAGCTGAGCATTATCTATTTTTGGATGGACTTTGTGACGCCCACAGGGTAGACCTGAATTTTTGGGAGGGGAAGGAGTATTTTTATTATTTTTCTTTTGTAATACCATCAATGTATGTTAATTTTTTTACCCTCATTTTTTTCCATATATGTGCATGCTTGTCCGAAATAAAAGCTTTTTCTTTCTTCTTTCTATTATGTGCGAGAATTTTTAAAGAATCTACCTATAATATTTATTAAAGAACAGTTATGAGAGCCATATTTATTAGCACTCTACTACAACTATGTGGGTATGTTAAATCTTAGCGTGCGCGTAAGACAATAAAATATATAAGTAATAAATAATAATATTTTCTAATTGCTTATCCCAGTTTGAATACGGCGCGATCGGGGAAGGGGATACCACACTTTTACAAAAGATTAGTGTAAAATACCTAGGTAGGTAATACTGCTACCATTGTGTTTCGTTTAGTAAGAGCGCCGGAGACCCAAACCCCCACACTATCCTCCACTTAGTATTCTTCCTATCCTCTCCTTAGTATCCTACATATCCTTTGCTTAAAATCATTCCTAACCTACTCCTATCACTTTCCATGGAGATGACGACACGCGAGTGACGCCTCTGGTGTTGCTAGCGTCTATAAGGCTACGGTAACTGCTTACCATCATGTAGGCCGCATGCTTGTTTGCTGCCCATGTACCATACAAACAGACTAAAAAATCAAACCTTAATATATCACAGAATCTATACCACAATAATAAGATGATTAACATTTTTGATCTATATTTTTTAGCAATTGACATGCTCCGCTACTTTTTAAAGTATAAATTATTTGTGAATAAGGATAAAGAGATTTTTAGTAGGAGCGGCAAATGTGGTGAGGATATTGGGTCTTTAAGACAAATGTAGTGAGGAAATTGGGATGATCGAAAGATCGGTAGGATAGCTCAGTGGCTTAGAGCACTTCCCCGGATTGGAAAAGACGCGGGTTCGATTCTCGCTCCTACTAAAAATCTCTTTTTCCTTATTCACAAATAATTTATACTTTAAAAGATGATTAATTTCTATCCATCCATCCATCCATCAGCCTTTTGATGTCCACTGCTGGACATAGTCCTCCCCAAGACAATGCCACAACATGGCTGTGTTTCGCTCATATGGGGGATAGTGCCGTAATCGCCACGCTTGGCAAGCGGATTGGCGATCACAGTGGATGTTGTTAATACTCAAGGGAGTGCTGCTGCCCACTCCCCCGGTATCGGTATCAGTCGGCTCTTACGACTCCCATGGGTGGAATGGGCAGCAGCACTCCCTCGAGTATTAACAACATCCACTGCGATTGTCAACCCACCTGCCAAGCATGGCGATTACGGCCCCATATGAGCGAAACACATGTCGTGGCGTTCTCTTGGGGAGGCCTATGTCCAGCAGTGGACTTCGAAAGGCTGATGGATGGATGGAATGACCAGATACAGAACAACTTCGTGATACAAAATTTATTCTATGTGGGAATTGAACCAACCAATTACTAATTGAAATCACATAACCTGTCTACTGTCCTTATATAAAAACAAACGTTTTCTGGATCGATTGATTTATTCATCTTTTGATTCTGTAATTCTTTTATTAGGAGGGATTCGTATCACCTTTTCTAATTCTGTACTTTCTATTCTGTTTTGTATTTTGCCACTCATCAAAGCAGATTACCTTTTGTACCAAAATTCTAATAAAATATGTAAAACATCGCAAAACACAGACACCTGTTTTACATATTCAAATGCTGATCTTCCGAAATCTTTCGACGTACTTATTCTGAGAAGGGATTCCATTGATCACCGTGCATGGGAACTGAAGTACCATTAAATATTCATGTAGTTACGTTGAACTGGTGTGGACAGAAACACAATTGGTGAATGTATGATTAAAGCTGACAACCATTGCCAAGCCACCGCTTGTTGGGTATAAAGATTAATTATAATATCGTGACCATATCTAAGAATTGGTGGCTTCATGATGTGGCCGACCAATTCGTGAAATGATTAGTTTTTGCTAGGTTAGGTTTCATACATAGACTCGCATCTGTTTTACAGAGGGGAATGCAGAGACAACATGTCACATGTCATAAAATTACCTTTCGCCACCTACTTTACGCGTGACGGATGGCGCACAACGTTGGCGTCAATCAGATGATTGTTACTAGAAATGTCCGTTCCGTTCTTATGGTTATTATTATAAATGTATACGAGTAATAACATCTAATCATTTTATTTACATCATATACCGAATATTACACCATATATGTTAAAACCATGACATTTTACAAAACCAAATGCCCATTCCTACCTTATTACTACCGTATTTAATTGGGCACGCCTCTCCTCTCAAAACGAGAGGGATTTAAGCGATTGGCTACCACTCTAGCCTTAGCATATATTGGGAAACTTCACAAGCTGTCGAGAAATATCTGAGGCATAGACGTTTCCTCGCCTATTTAGTATAAAATTATAATTATTAAATTATACCCATATAATTCATAACTAGTCAAATCTTATCTATAAGTACCAACATTATAGAAAGTTGCGTATGCATAAATGAGCATCTGAGTAAAATCGATGCCATCGAAAGGCGATCACTGCGCATAATCTGTTGAGTTAGGCTGACTGACCGCATTTGTAACGACGACGTAAAAGAGCGAGTAGGTATCAAAGAGAGTATTGGTGTAAAGATGCGAAAGGGAATGCTTCGATGGTACGGACATGTGAAAAGAACGCCGCACGAGCGATTGGTTAAGAAGATACAATACGAAAGTGGAAGGATGTAAGTACAGGGGGAGATCGAGACTAACGTATCTAGACCAAATCGGTCATGTATGGTCAAGGAAGGTGGAGTCAGGAGTCTCCGAAATGCGCGAGCGTTTATGAAGAGAATGCCAGAGAGAGAGAGCCTTTTGGCACTCTGTTCTCTCTGCCTACCCCGCAAGGAAGATGGCGTAATGATAAGTAGGTAAGTTAGTATTGATATCTTGATTTCTCATTGTTCTAATCCTACCACCTCATCTGGAATAGGGATCTCTCTGTCTCTATTAAAGTTGGATTTTAATTACAACAGAGAAGAGAAACAGATAATATGTAAGGAGGTACGTATTTAATAAACATTTTTCTTAATTATGTTTAAAAATATAAATGTAACATTTATACATAGAAATAGTACTATTTACTAAATATTCAATACATAAATTATGTTAGAGTTCATTCCGTTAAGAGTGCATCAAATATTCATCTATGCTTTCCCAAACGTTGTGATCGATATATAAATGGGCATCAGTGCCTTAATGGTTCATGTATTGACGTGTGCTATTCATTTTTGTATCACGACTTAATATGATGGCTTTTAGAAGGCTTCTATGCTATAATATGATTTTTTTTATAATCAACGTGAAAATTTGTTGTTTTTTTTTTACGGACCTTTCACACAACATCCTCTGGTCCCTAACGAAGCTTAACGCTCGTGCTATACCCATAGCAGATTACGGATATAATACATATATTACTTTTTTTTTTTGTAAATACATACATATAATAGATAGAAAACACCCAGACGCAGTACAAATATCTGTGTTCATCACAAATAATTGTCCTGAGTGGCAATCGAACGCACGACCTCGTGGACGGAAGTCGGTTACACTACCGACTACGCCACGAGTCCCATCAATTATTGTGTAACCACAAAGGTACGTTAAGTAATGGGTCCCAGATGTCAAATAAAGTGCTGGTAGTGTTTTTTTCGGGATGAAAAATAGCCTATATCCTTCTCTGGGTTCCAAAACTATGTGAAAAGTTTTTATGTTGATTGGTTCAATAGTTGCAGCGTAAAACTGTAACAAACAAACAAATAAATAACAGACAAACTTTCGCATTTATAATATTAGTAAGGATAACATTATAATGATCTCCACACAAAGACTTGTGCTGTATAGGAATCACACCTACGCCATCTGTGGAAACATTGATACAACTGATAACAGCCACTCATGGCCAACAGTGAAGGGATATATTAGGATAAACTTTTCTATCATTATAAAATACGTTCACCTATAATAAAAAACTAATAAACTAAGAATACAAGTGTCACCACCCCATCCATTCCTACGGGTGTCGTACAAGGCGACTAAGGGAAGGAAGCAATTATCACCCATTGCACTACTAAGTACCAAGTAAGAGTACTTACTTGGTATCGGGCCCGAACGGGTCGGTACCACCGTCTGCTGTGTGACCGGTCGTGAAGCACGGCAGTGTGTTGTGGCTGATTCTTTCATTTCATATTTGAGAAATGAAATGGTGCGCAGCGGCTTGACAAAACTCTTGGTATAGTTGAGTCCATGAGCGACGGTTACCACTTACCATCAGGTAGGCCGTGGCTCATCTGCCATCATTAGCAATAAAATAAAATAAAAAATAAGATAATTTATAATAAGAAATGAAAGAGAGTATTGGTGTAAAGATATGAAAGGGAATGCTCCAATGATTCGGACATGTGGGAAGAATGCCGGACGAGCGACTAGTTAAGAAGATATAGAATGCGAAAGTGGAAGGATGTAGGTACAGGGGGAGACCGAGACTAACGTACCTAGACCAAATTGGTCATGTATTGAAGGAAGGTGGAGTCAGGAGTCTCCGAAATCGTGTATGAAGTAATGAAGAATTATGAACGTTGAGGAAACGAGAGATGTATGCAGGAATAAAGCCTCTTGGCACTCTGTTATCTCTGCCTACCCCGCAAGGGAAATGGCGTGATGATAAGTAGTAGTAGTCTGAGAAGACGATAAAGAATTGTAAGGAATCATTTTGTCTTTCGTTGTCACATCACATCTAAGTCTATAACTCGCAATGTTTGTGCCATCATAATTGAAAGGAAAGTTTCTACTCTCCATTGATACAATATTGGGTAGGTGATGTAACTAACTATTTAGTTAATTTCAAGTCTGTTATTCAACGTAGAGCGAAATAACATCACGATTCTCAAGTATTTTCTCATATTTCCGTATGTTTACGACCGGCGGCGATGGTTGCATATAACTGCGCATTTCGCACCACTAAATGCACGCTAACAGTGAGAACGTCTTGTTTTGTTTAATATTTTATATCTTATTGATGTTTATTGAGCAATACGTTTAGTTGGAAATATTCTAAGTAGATACAGTTACGAAATGTGTCTTTAGTTGTGAACATACAATTTCATATGGATATTTTACTTATACATTACCAACGACAATGTCGAATATATGGAATTATTACATGGAAGCGAGAGTTGGGTTTGCAAAAAGGAGTATGAGAGTAAAATCAATGCGGTCGAAATGCGATCTCTGCGAAGAATCTGTGGAATGAGGCTGACTGACCGCATTCTTAACGACGACGTAAGAGAGCGAGTAGGTATGAAAGAGAGTATTGGTGTAAAGATGCGAAAGGGAATGCTCCGATCGTTCGGACATGTGGAATGCCGGACGTGCGACTAGTTAAGAAGATATACAATGCGAAAGTGGAAGGATGTAGGTACAGGGTGAGACCGAGAGTCACCTACCTAGACTAAATCGGTGAGGTTGAGGAAGCGAGCGATGTACGCAAGAATGGAGCCTTTTAGCACTCTGTTCTCTCTGCCTACCCCACAAGGGAGATGGCGTGATGATAAGTAAGTAATTAAGTGCAATGCCGAAAACTCACGAGTTCATATATATGAGGTACCACTAAAATGGCTTTCATATTATTGATAAATGGACTAATAAAAACATTAAAAATTAAATGTTGAAAAGCAACCAAACTTACAAGCTTAAATGCTTTAATTATGAATAAGTGCTTTTAATCTATAGGTATTAATAACATCGATTACCGCCCCTTAATATGGCAAAAAGGGGAAAACTGACGTACTTAACGTAAATATTTATAATTTCTGTAGAAACAACTACTTTGTGATGTCTGATTTATTTAGTTTGGTAAGTTTATTCTCTAACAAGCTAAATATCACACCTCACCGTCAGTTTTATATATCGATACTGTTTATTACTTACTTACTTATCATCACGCCATCTCCCATGCGGATTGGGTAGAGAGAACGGAGTGCCGAGAGGCTCTATTAATGCATTATATCTCTTACTTCCTCAACATGCATAATTCTATTCATACACACGCTCGTCGGTTTCGGAGACTCCTGACTTCACCGCAACTCGACCGCTCGTTCTCTTACGTCATCGTTACGACGACATAGGCATTTACTTTATTCGTTCGCTTATTACATACTAAATACTTATATTACTAAATAAATAAATAAATATTCATGGACATTTCACACAACGTCCTCTGGTCCCAAACTAAGCTTAACGCTTGTGCTATGGGTACCATATTACGGATATAATACATATATTACTTTTTTTTTTCTCTTAAATATATACATATAATAGACAGAAAACACCCAGACGCAGTACAAATATCTGTGTTCATCCCACAAATAAATGTTCTTGAGGTTATGCACGTAAGTACCTATAACTGAGTATATTAAAAATATCCATCAGGAAACCTAACAACATGAAATAGTAATTTATATTTAAGAATCAACGAAGCGATCTATTCAAATCGTTGCATATAACAAAACTGAAAAGGTTTAATATTGTTTCGTAAGTCTAATGTGTCTGCGCGCCGATGCGTACACACATCTAACACATCTCACCACCGCATCTCCGTTTTTCGTAGTGTACACTGAATAAATATAATGTGGTACAGTGACTCAACTTCAATATACTATTTTGTAAGTAAAAACGTTATCAATTATGAAATGTTCTGTTCTGATTGCTAACAACAATACTTGCCTATTTGTTACATCGAGGATGTACTTTTTAGATTTGTCGTTACACCTACTCTGGTCTTCTCAACTTTGAGCTCACGAATGTTATCAACGGCGAAATGTCAGGCAAGAATGTTAAGTGGGATGTTTAAGAACAGGACTTTAATAATACTATTAGGTTTTGAAAACATTGAAAATATTTCCAAAATAGATTCAACTAGCTTAAACACTGTAGGTTTCATATTTATTTATTTATAGTATTTTAGGAAAACTAACAGCTAGGTAACACAATTAATTATATATCTAAGCATATGCAACTGAGGTGCATATGTATGTAGGCCAATTGTAAGTTTCCGCAGATAGGGAAATTAAATATTATAAGAAAGACATTTCTGACGTTATCGGAGCGTCCATTTTGGTGTTTATGGTTTGATAATCAGTTGTTGAGTTCTCTTGCTACTTATGTATTTTAATATGTTATTACAAAATCCCATGAACTGTTTTGGATTTTGGGATTCGGCTTTCTACGTATTGTAATAATATTACCAAAATCCTCCTTTTCTAATATTATCTAAATCCTTCTTTTCTAAATATATAACAAGATAGGCCTATAAAAAAAGAAACATTTATTTTAAAATTCAAAAGTCCGAATCTCGAATAGTCAAGTTCGAAGAAAAAGCTATATAAACTGGAACATAGACGTTGCAGAAAGATTCTGGACTCGGACGTGGTCCTATTAAGATAGCTGTCAAAGCTCCTATTCTGAAATTTGTCTTAAAGTTTGACTTGAAATTTGTCATAACTATTCTGAAATTTGTCCTAAAGTTTGACTTGAAAGTTGTCATAACTATTCTGAAGATTGTCTTGAAGTTTGATTCTTTACTTGAAGATATTTCAGATATTTCGGGTGTGATCTCAACAACATATTACTGTTGGACCTCAAGCTTTGGTTCTAAGACCGGGTCTGACCTTCAAAGACAGTAGGGATTATATGGAATCCTAAAAAAGTGAACCTTCGTACAAGATCGTCTATAAACTATCTAAGTGTTGCTGTGAATGATATCTCGAGGTAAAGACATTAATAACTCTCAACTAAACTTGCTTCTTACAAAATTTCTATGTATTCCTAATTGTTTCTGTATATTTAATTAAAAATTGTGCTCTTTAATTTTTTTAATTTAAGACTCATAGGTAGGCCCTAAATAATTGTGACGTGACGGCTTCACCGTTACGCTACAGTATCAAAAAAGAAATGTTAGGTCTTTAGTACATTCATTTGTAGGGAAAGATTCTTTCCCTCTAACCAAGAAAAAAATATGCACCCCTGGGATCCTGTGTCCAGTAAGGCCCTGCCATGACTACAACTAGGGTACCCGCCTGTGCACAGACCCGTACACAAACAATAGGTAAAATTTAAAATTTCAATAGGAGTAAAGGCGTGTCTTGACTAGAGAATCTAGAGATAGTAATGAGCATAGCGACTGATATATTTTGGTAAACTTACACACAAACAGCTCAACGCCCACATATATAGTATAGTATTGTGACAAGTATATCAGGAATAGCAAAGGAAGAACATGTACCTATTGTAATTCCCAGAATCAATTGCACAAATAGTACAATTCAGTAAGCAGCCTTCGCGGTGATAGTAAACGAGCTTCAACGACACACGCAAACGGAGCAATATATAAAAGATTATGTTTCTCATGTGCAACTCTATGTGACATGGTCCCACAAAAACAGCATATTTTAACATAAAATCGAAAAACTAAAAGCAACTAGATGTATTATTATGTACCTATTCTTTCTTGAACTTTTGAATTCGCTAAGTGACTCTTGTAATTACTGTTAATTTGACTGTAAATTAATTAGGAACCAGATACATAACAATGAATAAATTCACTGTATAACACTCTCTTATGATTTATGATGCCACTGTGTGAATTAGTTGTGATTCATGTTAAGTCAGTGTCTATTTGAATTAAATAATACTTATCATAGTGAATGAAGTTACTCTCATGCTCGTAATAAAATGTCGGTGTTACCATTTATAGTTGAGGGAACATAGTGACAGTTTGTCATAGTCTGAAAAACATTTGTTGTTTTATGTTACTAGCATTATATATGGCGTTTACGTTAATTTTGCTGGCGTTTTAAGTAGTTTTTAGTAAAATAAGTAGGTAAAAAGATACTTCTGTTTTAAACGCAAATTCTATCCTTTTGATTGTAAAGGATCTTAAGAGAGAAAAGCATGTATATCCAAAATATTAAAGTAATTGACTCGATAAATATATTATGCAGTAAGTACTCGCGACTAATTAACTTGACGTTTTGATAGATCCGATAAAGTTATATATTGTTGAGACCTAGCTATTTTAACGAAACCTAAGTTGTTACAAAATGTTAATTTATATAAGATTTATAGTGTTAAATATCGTGAATAATTTAATGGAAATACCTCTGACATTTTAATTATCATTTTAATTAAAATTCTACTATAAATCATATTTTATTTCGTAATAATTTCAATATGAATTTTCGTAAATAACCACAGTCGTTCGGCTTTTCGTACATTGCTATCGAGCTAAGAAAACACCTTAATATAGTTTTTCACGGGTATTTTAAGAGACAAATCTTTATTCGTCAACAGACAAGGAGCGTTTAAACAAATCAGTCTGGTATAGAAAGGAAACTGATTTCTCGTGTGTTCAACAGTGTGGATGGATTTAGAAGACAAATATCACCACCCTTGCGGGTGTTATTGTATAAGGGTAGTAAGCAATTATCACCAATTGCGTAACTGTATGGGTTCGGTACCAAGTGAGAGTATCTACTCACTTGTTATCGGGTCACGGGAATGAGCTGTCGTCTCTCTCCCGTGTGACCGGCTATGAAGCACCCCGGTGTGCTTAGGTTGTAGCGGCAAGTAGCGGTTTATTCTTTCAATTATATCCCTGATAATTATGTACAGTGGCTTGACAGTACTGTAGGTACATGAGTCTATGACAGATGGTTACCACTTACCATCAGGTAAGCTTGTTCGCATGCCTTGCTAATCCCTCTTAAATATTTTATGGATGAAAATAATAGGTATTAGAATATTTTTATAGTTCTGGACATACTCTGCTACATTCAAAAATAACTTTTGTAAGAATCGAGAAAGGTCGGGTTTCGATCCCGCGACTTGTGGAGTGCTTTAAGCGCTAAACTGCCGAAGGCCTATATATAGCCTTAAAGATCAATTGTATAGGGGTCGTAGTTTGTGTCTTTGGAGTACCTACTTGCCTGCTTAAATTGATTTTTAGCCGACGTTACGTTTTTCGTAGTGTTAAAAGATTTTTTACTCTGGCAAGTATAACAATGGTGCCCAAAGTATTTAGCACACAGTTGTCCAACAACAACGAACCTTTCTAACCTTGTTGGATTGTCTGTCTATTGTTTAAGAATTTCTTACATGTCGTTTTTAAAAACAAGGGCTTTGTCTACAATGTTCACTCTAGAGAAGTTTGATTTTTGAAAGTTGTTTGATTTGTTTTTAAAAGTAAGTTTCCGTCAATCATTTTAATTTGTAGTAGAAAATTAAGTTTCAAATTCTCATAACATATTTTGGTATTACTATTTACTATACTATGTATTTAGTGTACATACTCATACCTGTATAATATATAGCTATAGAGGACTAACTAAGTTATAATTCAGACAGAAAAATATTTTTTAATATTGTAAAAAGAAAAGGTTTATTTGCTATGTATAAACTCTAAAACTATTAAACCAATTTTAATAATACTTTAAGCGTTACATAGCTACATTTTATTCATCCCTTTTATTATCTCACTATTGGGTTCAGATCTTATATTGAGAGCAAGGAATATAGTACACTCTACCGAGAGATTGAGAGGGATTCGGGTCCACTACGCTCAATCAGAGATGGCAGACATCACAAGCCATCGAAAAGATGGCTCAGGCATGTAGGTTACCTCACGACACGCATAATTAAAAAAAAAATCGAAACGATATGAGATTCTGCCTAAGGGTAGGCTCAGTGCCTGGGTAAACCCCAGAAATCATAAGCAGAATCTCATATCTCACATGTCAATAGTATCGTGATGACTGTGATTGGTTGAGAGATCACCGTGATTGGCCAACGGATTACTGCGACATCACTCGTCGGTTTCTCTACCAATCACAGTGATCACTTTACGATCGACATGTGAGATATGAGATTCTGCCTAACCCCGTGCCACCAAAGTACAATTACTTTAAGGTTTTAATATGTAAAGACACGACAGTTATTTTTTTAAAATACTAACATTCTAGAAAACATAGCTTTATAAAGAACATCTTTAAAATATTTTACCCTTTTATTTTACCTTTATTATATACAGTCAAGATTCTACGTCAAATAAAACAATGATATATTTTAAAGACAATGTACCGTGACCCTAAAACGATCAAACAATGGGATACCAGGCTGCTAAGGCAGGAAACACCAGCGTTGTTTGACACTGAGAGAATTTAAAGTAGGCTTAGTGGGTACATGCCTTTCATGGAAATATGTCTAAGAACGATACTAGATAATTTGATTGCGGGAATGGCACGACGGCTTGGACTGTAGATGATTTACATACTCATAATGCTTAAATCGAACCAATGGAATAATAAAAATGCTAGTATTATTTACTAAAATTACATTATTTAGTTAAAATTACAAGGCAGCGTATTCAATTTGTGTACGGAATGCTTAAAGGCTCCGTACTTTTCTATTCAGCTTACGTTCTCTGTGTGCGTAGTTAATCCTACGTCACATATAACTAATGTTCCATGTTTTTATAACGTACTAAAAAGTATAAAATAGTAGTAGTTTTTTATTTTCTTCTTTTTTTACACTTCCATGCATTGTCATCCACTTCTGAGCTATGATCCAAATTTCAAGCATCTAGCTCATCGGGAAGTTAGTTTAAAATCAATTACAAAATTCCACATACAATAAAGCAAGTTAAATAAAAAAAAAAATGGTAGGTAATAACGGTTTCAAATGTAAACTTTTACCTAACTGCGTCAATTTCAAAGAAGGATTTTATATTTAGGAGCTTTGTAAACAGCTGACTTATTAAAATAGCTGACTTATTAAAATAACGTATTGGTTCACCAATTATACTGTAATTGTAGTAGTCAAACATTGTTAATAAACCCACTTAGCTAAGAAACATTCTCGAAGGCTTATGAACTCTACTAGTGTGGGGTGATACTCAAGTTGGAGCACTATGCTCTATTTTTGACATGAAACATGTCGGACCTCGTGTCGTAGTCGGTAGTATAACCGACTTCCGTGCACGAGGTCGTGGGTTCGATTCCCACTCAGGACAATTATTTGTGTGATGAACACAGATATTTGTACTGCGTCTGGGTATTTTATAACTATTATATGTAAGTGTTTACAAAAAAAAGTAATTTATGTATTATATTTGCCGTGTGGGGCCGGCTTTAGAATTATCCCACCCCTCTCCACCCATGGGAGTCGTAAGAGCCGACTGAGGGAATACCGAGGGAGTGGGCAGCAGCACTCCTTCGAGTATTAACAACATCCACTGCGATCGCCAACCCGCCTGCCAAGCGTGGCGATTACGGCACTATCCCCCATTCTTGGGAAGGCCTATGTCCAGCAGTGGACTTTAAAAGGCTGATGGATGGATGGATGATGTATTATATCCGTAATCTGGTACCCATAGCACAAGCGTTAGTTAAGCTTAGTTTGGGACCAGAGGACGTTGTGTGAAATGTCCGTGAATATTTATTTATTTAACCTTAAAGCGACACACTGACAAACGTTTCACTTTGAACTCTACGACTGTGTGTCCCGACATAGCTGCACCGCTTTTTATAATTGAAGGGTGAAAGTAGCCTATAGGCACTAGTAACCGCAAAGGCAGCACTTATGCGCTACCAATCCCAGAAAAAAGCGAGAAGGTGACGAAGTGTGCTGGATGATTAAACGGGAATGAGTTGGAGATGAAAAATTATAGACAAGGAAAGAAGGGAAGAGCGTTGGGCATTCAATACTTTCTTACACTAGACTAAACACTATAATAGATATATATACCATTCATTTCACTCCGATATTCTGTGAGAGAGTGGTACCTACTTCCCTGGTTGAACCAGTTGCTGGGTATAGCAAGGTTGTATTTCCGTAAAAAAAAATCTCATTTCGAAAAGAGGCCCGAACATTATTAAATATTTTATATTTTTTAAAACAAGAACAGTTTTAATACCATCTCATAGATAAACTGCCTCCGTGATCATGAAGTCTTGGGTTCGATCCCCGGGTCGAGTAGTGTTATTTATCTTTTTCGTAAAAAGAAAAATTCTCAACCTGGAGTTTGGAAATGTGCCCGGTAGTCGGCAATAGACGTAATAGAGGTATTACGTGGGACTTAAACATTGCTGACGAACTGTGGGTGTGTAATACACCTGTGCCTACCCCCTCGGGGAATACAGGCGTGATGCTATGTTTCTTTTATGTTTCATAGATAAAAGCATTTGCCCTGAATTAGAAATCTTTAACATGTTTTTATATTCACCGAGTACCGTTTTAAAAGGTATATTATATGTATTAATATTGTTTCATTGCCATCCATTTCCACTTAAACTTCTGTAAAACAGCACTAACCACTTAAAGAACACAATAGTAAAAGTCGTCGGCAGGAAACACCTAGGCGCAGTCGACAATGCACGGAAATTGTTTAATGTCTTACATGTTACAAACCGTGACACACTTGTGTAATGTTTCTGATGTGACAGAACGGATGGGTTGGCAGAAAATTGGTTGCTTGCCGTGTTGCTAAGGCTGCCGTTACACATGATTCATACTTGAAGTTGATAGTTGATGATATAGCGTAATTGCGGCCTAGGGTCTATATACTACCGAAGCAACGTAACATAGGTCCAGTGATCTGCCATTAAAGAAGGAGAGACAGAACACGGCGGGCTTATTTAGTGGGTGAGGGCCCCACAGTTCGTTGCCTCAAACGACGGGGTGTCCAGTTAGGTACATTTTTTCCCGCCTAAACAAAAAAAGGGCCCTCCTTCTTTTTGCATAGTCATGGTCTATTCTAATTATTTATATTCTATCTATCAGCTTTTTTCATCAATTGCTAGACACAGGACTTTCTCGTGCCGCCTGCATCATCCAACAGTTTCCCCCAGCTTTGACCAGATTGTAGTTCTACCTGGTATGTGGCCGCCCTACGCTGTGATACACTTTACTTCCAGAATGTTTGTCGGGCCGTCGAGAAATGTGGCCGCCCATCGCTACTTCAGACACCTTCACCTACGAATTACCGTAATATGACAAATCCCGCACAGCCCGCTACAATTTCAATAGCTACAGATGAATGATAAATTTAAAACCATATCTAAATATAAAAACAACTACATATAAAATCTTAATCTAACTTACCGTTTTAGAACATAACTAGTTTTTCGGTTATATCTCAGGTTCCCGATATAATAGCGGGATAAAATGTCTACCAGTTTTTAAGACAAATCAAGGCCTTTCAAATAAAAAAAGTTGCATCAAAATCCGTTCAGTAGTTTTTGTGTGATGCGCGAACAAACAAACAGATAAACAGACAAACAGACAAAAATTCTAAAAAAAATTGTTTTGTGTTTAGACACGCCTATATAGCCTATTACAGTCATTTTTTCTCAAATATCTTGAATGTACAGACATAGCTCTGTTACAGTTTTATAATAGTATAGATGACGTTATTCAGCTTGGTCAATCACTACTGAAGCACATAGTAAACAAAAATATTAGTAACGTGTTTTAAAAAATTAGAAACTGTATATGTATTATACTTATAAGCATATACAACTATCTAATATATTATCTATCTCGTTAACGGTTCGGCTACTGTCTTAAATGAATATAAAACTAATTGAAACATAAGTCGATCTTGTTATTCATTAATACACATAAACCTATTAACTCCAGTTAGAAATCATTATGCAAAACTATCGATTGAATATATTCGCAGTGGATTAGTGATGTAAATTGAGACTTATCGGTTTTAGTAAATACCTAGTTATGATTACTTTAAAGTTTATAATATCACGTGTTTCTAGTAATCATTTTTGAAAGTTTTTGTAAATATTTATACGTTTATGTGAAGCAGTGATAGCCTATGGGTAAAACCAAGGACTGCAAAGACTGGTATCGAGTTCGATCCATAGTTTAAGATTTAGACCTCATATGGCACATACCTCTGACACACACAATTTATCGCTCGGTGAAGGAAAACATCGTGAGTAGACCTGTTTGCCTGACAGATTTTCTCGATGGCTTGTTAAGTCTGCCAACTAACATTGGGCCAGCGTGGAGGACTATGCCCTAATCCCTTTCATCATGAGAGGAGATCCGTGCCTAATCCATCCATCCATCAGCCTTTTAAAGTCCACTGCTGGACATAGGCCTCCCCAAGAATGGGGGATAGTGCCGTAATCGCCACGCTTGGCAGGCGGGTTGGCGATCGCAGTCGATATTGTTAATACTCGAAGGAGTGCTGCTGCCCACTCCCCAAGTATTCCCTCAGTCGGCTATTACGACTCCCATGGGTGGAGAGGGAAATAAATAATAATAATAGTGGAACAGAAAAAAAACTAAATAAAATATGTTTATGTAAACTTTTCATTCAGATCTTATTTATTTAAAAATGATATAACATATTAATCGAGGGATGTTTTTTTTTATTTCTTATGATAGCAGACGAGCCACGGCCCACCTGATGGTAAGTGGTAACCGTCATGGACTCAACTATACCGAGGTTATTGTCAAGCCGGTGCGCACAATTTCATTTCTCAGTTAAAAAATGAAAGAGAAGTAACATCAAAATATCAGATAAATTAATATTTATTTATGATTGAGATGGAGTTGAAGGAAGTATTCTGGATTGTATCTACGTCTGGTAGAAGTTACAACAAACATGTAAATTATTTAGATCAAGTTTGTTATTTTTTTGGTATATTGACAAAAAATAAGCACCACCAATTTTATAGCGTAAATTAGAAGAATTTACGCTATAAAATTGCCGAAAAATAATAAATCTATTTTAAAAAATGAGCTTTACTGCGAACCAGATTTGAACTTGCATCCCTCCTAATCCGGGGAAATGCTGTAGACAGCTAAAGCGAAAAAAAAACCTCTCTTTTTAACTTTCACAATAATTTGTTTAAAGTAGCTGAGCATGTCTAGTGCTAATATACAGATCAAAATAATACCATATTTTAAATGGAGTTGTGTAATGTGAGTATTAGCCAGGTTTCGACGATTTTATTGACATCTTAAATAATTCAGACAGGCGTCTGTCCATGCGTGCGTGGTCGGTAGCAATCAGGTATCAATGAGCTTCATGCCATTTACTGTTGCGAAAACGTGTTTAGAATAAATAGGGAAAGTTTGTATGGCTATAAATAATAATTGTGCAATTTGATTGAACGTCACCGGACAGTAGGCAAAAATTTAATTTGTAGTTTTATCGCGTAAATTTACATAAAGCTTTATAATTTATTTTAATTGTCTACTAGCCACTTGCGTATGCTTCGAACGGGTCCAATTTAGGTACTAACAAAAAATCTTGTAGATCACTTCTTTGATATAAATTTTAAGTAAATACCTAGACGTGTTCTGGTTTATAGTAATTAGGAATATCTATATATATTTTTGGGCATTCTTAATATATAAAATTCTCGTGTCACAGTGTTTGTCGCTATTTTCCTCCGAAACGGCTTGACCGGTTCTTATGAAATTTTGTGTGTATATTCAGTAGGTCTGAGAATAGGATATAAACTATTTTTCATACCCCTAAGTGATAAGGGTTGTTCACCCCAAACATTTATTTTTTATTTTTTAGATAAAACTTTTTTTTTATGAATTAAAATTAAAAAATACATACAACCATAAATGTTCACCCTACTACTGCCAACTATTTTTAATAGCGATATTAGTACTTTAATAATTTTAAATATTTACGAAAAAAATATGGCGGTACGAAATTCGCCGGGTGAGCTAGTATTTCTATATAATTAATATAATTATATAAAACATTTAAAGTATCGTATAAATGGAATTTAGGTATTAACGGTATTTGCTTTATGGTATGGTTATTTTTTTTAATTAAATAGTGATTATAGTCCAAATTTATTACCTATGTAGGCACTAAATATGGCAAGTATAAGTTGGACCTGTTTCGTTTAGTATCAATTTCAGCTATCGCTAAGGCTAAGAAATTGAACATGTGTTCAATCGATAAATAGGTTTATGAAATGTGAGGTCTAATAGTAATTATTGTACTGTACTTTACGACTCAGGTTAGGCTAAATGCTAATTAATGCCTTTGATTATCCGAAGAATTGCAGTAAAACATACGGGTTGAATGTGTATATCGGCGTATCGGTATGTAGGGTGCTGACGTTAAAGCCCGCCTAGTGCCAACTGGTGTTTATACGTTAATATTGCGATGTCGACGAGACTACATACTGGGCGTAAATCACATCGTATCGATAATTGATACCATGGGTTCAGTAATCGATTTTGAATACTCAGTAGAAATTCGCATCGGTCTTTTCATGAAAATTGCAATTACTTTTTTATTTTTTTCTAATTTAATATGAGATAAAATTCTTATATTATTCTATCTAAATTCGATTTTAAGTAACAAACCACCAATTTACTCCAAAAACTACATTAGGATCATCGAATCCGTCTAAATATGAAGGTTTCAAACCTTCATATTTAGACGGATTCGATGGCGGCTAAAGCTTGCTAACTTTTTAACCCGTCGTCGACGAAAATGGTATGAGGCACATTATCACACTTATTTGGTGAAATCTTTGCTCGGAGTTATCGCTATTCTGTAATTTACATTCGGTATAGATCTTCAAAAACTTTTCAATTCGATCTGTTCGGTTTTTACATAAGGAGCAATCCGTTGTCTTTGCATACCTGTATGGGAAACAAGCGAATCTATATACCTATGCATATTTTTCTAATGACGGAGGTCCAGGAATAGATACATTGTTCCCGAGTGAGAGTGCTCCTTGTCGTTGGACCGGAAAGGGTATCTTCCACCTGCTTTTGTTTATTTATATCCTGTGAAGTATCTTTTTTATATACTACGTCGGTGGAAAACAACAATACGGTCGACCTGATGGTATGCGATTACAGTAGCCTTTAGACGCTAGCAATACCAGAGGTTACACTGGCGTTTTGGCATTTAAAAGGAAAGTGTTAGGAGGTGGATATGAACGATATTAATGAGAAGATCTCCTTAGTGTACTACCTGGATACTAAGGAGAGGATAGGATGGATAATAAGGGGAGAATAGAGGGTCTCAGGCGCTTGCACTCACCATACGAAACACGACGGTAGGAGTAGGTTCCTACAGTTCTTTCACGCTGATCTTTTGTGAGAAGGTGGTACTTCCCCAATCAAGCCGGCCCAATCATGCTGGGATAAGCAAGGCTCTACCACCAGATATATCAGTGTCCTCCGTCAGCTGAAGATAGCTGATCCATTTCCACTTTTATAAAGCGAAGAGGTTAAATATCACGATGGACAGTGCCTTGGCAGTGCTCCTGTTATTGCTCAGTTCATGACCGGCAGTTACGACTTAGCATCAGGTAGCCTGTACTTCGTCACATACCACCGATAAAACCAAGAAAGAAGAATATTTGTTACAAATATTATGAATTTAAATTGCAAAATTAAACTTACTATATTGGTTTAATGCATGTAAATGCATCCGATAGGTGGCGTGGGTCGTAAAGACAAATGTGATGTGGATATTGGGAATGACCATCGGTCTGTGCGATGGGTTAGTGGTTAGAGCAATTCCCCGGATTGGAAGGGATGCAGGTTCGAATCTCGCTCGCACTAAAAGTTCTCTTTTTGCACATTCTCAAATAATTTGTTCTTTAAAAGTAGCTGAGCATGTCAAGTGCTAAAATACAGATCAAAAATACCAAGAAAATTAAATATCTTGTAAATGCGATTTCATTTCGAATTTATATTATACGATTTTGCATCATGAATAACAATGCAAGTATTGATGAATATGAAACTGCGCGGTGCCTTTGATTCGTACGAGAGAACCGTGGACAAGATTGATTAGCAAGGAATTTGAGGCAGTTTACATATTAATATGGCATTAAATAAATGTTAATTTGTTGGCTTTTGTTATTTTTTTGTCCCTTCGTTATCAGGACGTTGTGCTTTATTAATAATTCAGTGCAAGCTCTTAGAAGTCTTAAAGACCATTGCGTGTCTGATGCCGTTGTTGATAATAATCAGTAAAGATAATCCTTTAATGGTTTCGTAAACATGTGCATTTAGAAGTCTCTTGTTGTTTTTTTCTACAAACCATTACTGCCCCTTCATCGGGCAAGGGTATCCTTGAAGCGTAAGAGGGATTATGGCCATAGTCCACCTTACTGGCCCAGCTTTCTTTCATCCTCTTCACAAGCTGTCGAGAAAATCTCTACAGTTTGCAGTTTCCATTCTCCCAATAGTAGTTATAATTTATCAACAAGTACTCAGTTAATTTAAGAAATTCAGAGTTGTATGCCCGGTCGATCTTTTTTTATTGTTAAGACGGGAAAACATTTACTGCCTAATCGCACACCCCTATCATTCGGGGCAACAAACAGGGTAGTTTGGGCCCTCACCCATTAAATAAACCCACCGTGTGCCGTCTCTCCGCCTGTATTGGTAGACCACTGGAACTATGTGATATTACTTCATTGATAAGGTAAAGATTTCAACCTCAGGCTGGAGATTAATTTGAACTCGATACCATTGTGTTTGAAGGCCTTGGTTTCACTGCTAGACTATCAGTAACTAACTTAACTAACTTATCATCACGCCATTTCCCTTGCGGGGTAGGCAGAGAGAACAGAGTGCCAAGAGGCTCTATTCTTGCACACATCTCTCGCTTCCTCAACATTCATAACTCTCTTCATACACGCTCGCCGGTTTCGGAGACTCCTGACTCCACCTTCCTTCAATACATGACCGATTTGGTCTAGGTAGGCGAGTCTCGGTCTCCCCCTGTACCTACATCCTTCCACTTTCACATTGTATATCTTCTTACCCAGTCGCTCGTCCGGCATAGACTACCACTGAACTAATGATAAACTATGTTTATTAAGTATCAGCGTACATACTTATGTTCTATAATATACCTGTAAAATAGACTGATATGACTCGGAAAATTATAAATGTACGATGGGTTATAGAAATAACAACCTTGTATACAGAATTATTTACTTGGTAACACAATTTAATAAAAACATTTATCTCAATGTTCAACGAGCAAGCTGCCATAAAAGTCCAATGCACCTGTTAAGCAATGAACGAGCATTAATTACATTAATTTAAATAATCTACATTCTACAGTATCACTATCCGCAGTATTGTTAATTTAGTTTTTTGTACATTAACAAGAAACTTAATAAGTCATGGATCTTAAAATTGTAGAGGTATGCCTATAGTGCGGTACTTTTATGTACAATGTAATTTTGCAATCAACCATTTATATAAGGTATACGGAAAATAATCAAGAGACTGCTGCTTGCACAGAAGACAACGAACTAAGAAATACTTAAACTGTCATGAGCTACAAAAAAATATATGAAAATAAAAACGTAAGAAAAATAAATCTCGTTCTCGACAACAACGCTACCCACTGATTTCAAATGCAGCAGTAAGATTTAAGTGACCCATAACAATAAAAAATCCATAAAATCGGTTAAACTGTTTAAAACCAACACACGCAGTCTAGATCTTTTTATTTGAAATTCAACAAATTTATTTGAATTTAGAAGAAAATATCAATTTGAATTTAAAAAGAAATTAATTTGAATTTAGAAGAAAAAATAATTGGGATTTAGAATAAATTCAATGTGAATTCTTTACCTATATATTATTTTTTATACTATTTTCTCTGTTTATTGTTGTGCAGTGATAACCTATTGGTAACTTAGATTTTTCTAGACTTTTCGAAATACATACATAGTGTTTGTAACATATTTTACGGCTATATTCCTCCAACTCTGAGAAGAGACCCGCACGATGGGATAATGGGATAACAAAAACATGTTATTTTAAAAAAGTTTGCGCAAATATGTTATATAAGATAACCGGGATTGACGTTGGAGCGCGGTAGGTTCTCCTCGAACTATCGCCATATTTTACCTCATTCAATTACTTATTCTTATATGTCTGACTTATTATAATAGGTACCTATTATAAAACGTAAGAAAACGTAATTTAGTGGTTGTTTTTTTTTGGGAATTTATTAGCATAGCAAACTGTTAATCTATGCTATATCTTATTAAAAGAGTTTAACAAAAGAAAGCGTTTGTCTATACGTAAAAAAGTAAACCACACTATTTTATAGTTTTATTTTTCCACGCAAAACATTACGTGTTCGGCGTTCTGTTAATGTATTTTGGTCACAACAGTTCGGCGCTAAAAAGCGCATTGCGGCAACGGAGGTCAAAGGATCATTACCTGTATAAAATTATGCTTTCGTTGAATACTTAATAAACAGAATAAAGTGTAATATAAATAATAAAATAAATTTCTGTAGTAAGTTATAATTTCTGTGATGGTACGACATGAAACCAAAACAGATTTTTAGGAAATCCATAATTAGCGTGTTTCAATTTTCACATAAACTTTTGAAATGATGTGTCTCGTATTTAGTATAATATTATAAACTACCTACGATTTCTACGGTGTAGGGTTCAGTTATTTTCTTTTTTTTGTGGAACCCTACATATTTTCAAAAATAAAAGTAGCCCAAGCTACTCCTTATAAAACCAGCTATCTGCCCGGGAAAATCCCGTTCAAATCGATCCAGCCATTTCGGAGATTAACAGGCAGACAAATATTAAAAAAATGGTATATTGTAATAGGTACCTAACTATGCTTTTAGTAAAAAAATAGACATTAGAAACGGACAATTCAATTTTATTAATTAGCTTAAATGCGAAAGTGATATTGTTTGTATTTACTCTTTTACACCAAACTCCTAAACAAAATTATCATGAAAGTTTGCATACATATAGTCTGAAGACCCAGAGAAAGTTATGTCTTTTTATCCCGGAAAAAATATTGTGTCTGTAGGATAGCAATTTTTGCAAAGAGATAATTAGGTATTATGTTATATTCTAAAGTCTTAGCGGATGAAATCGCGGGTAAAATTTAATAACTCATAAACGACTAGCCTCTCTCATTTTTAGGTTATAATATTAGGTGACCGGTATAATGGCGGGATGAAATACATATTAGTTTTTAAATCCAATCAGGGGCTATCAAACAGAAAAGTTTCATCGTAATCTGTTGAATAGTTTTTTCCTGATGCCCGAACAAACAAACAGACAAAAATTCTAAAACAATATTGTTTTGTGTGACATCTTTATAATATTAGAGATAAAAAATCCGGTGTGAATTGGCACCAAACGACTGAAATTGAGGAAGAAGGAAAAAAGCGTTAAATTTTCTACTTTAATAAACTTAATTAACAATTAAGGTTTCATTTTATTTAAACACTTCTTTTGTTTTATCTTTTTTGTTTAATTATCATTATTTAAATATCCGGTATATTAAGTGCAAAGATTTTATTTTTATAATACAAAGCATTAACATCAGTGAATTAAAAATATTTGGAACAGTTTTAAAAAACATTGTGGGTTCGATTTGGACTCGCGATAATAGTTTTTTTTAATATAACCAAATAATTATTGGAATAGATCAAAGAAGGTTAATGTTGTTAAAAACATATTGACACTAAACCTATTTTATTCTAAAATAAATTGACACTTAAAACATGTTGATTACGTTTTAAGTGCATTTTTTTAATAATAAGATCATTAAAAAAATAGACGAATAATACCATAAAGATATCTATAATATGATTTTGTAGCAATCTAGCGATGCCTTTACTGCAGCTAAAACATTTCGTTCAAATTAAGGCCAATGGCAGTCATTACAACCCAACAAAGACCATAAATCAATGCGTATCGTTTACAATTATTGACGAATTGAACAATGTTTCCTTAAATCGACACCTTAGCTTTAACGGTCTTATTATAGCTACTAGATATCGATTTTGAAATCATCATTAGACATATTAGGTACAAGTACAAAGAGCATTTAACATTTATACTTTACAGAAAACACTGTATATTTTTTTAAATAAGGTCTATAAAATCTGTAAATAAAACTAACAAAATTTTAAATTGAAAATAACAGTCACGAGCAGGATTTGAACCTGCATATCCTGGAAAACCGTCCCAGATGCTTTGCCAATATAGCCATCGTGGCAATTGCCCGGGACTGCAAATTTGAGAACACATTTCTGAACATTTTGATCTGTATTTTAGCACTCGACATGCTCAGCTACTTTAAAGAACAAATTATTTGTGAATGTGGAAAAAGAGAAGATTAGTGCGTGTGTATATGGGTCGTAAATACAAATATGAGGTGGAGATTGGGAATGGCCATCAGTCAGTGGAGCACTTCCCCGTAATGGAAGGGACACAGGTTCATATCCCGCTCGCACTAAACTTCTCTTTTTCCACATTCACAAATAATTTGTTCTTTAAAACACATTTCTGCATAATGCCTTGGGTGACGCGCAATGATAAGCCCAGGATTTATTCACGTATAATTCGGATTTTACGTCCAGGCTTTAAATAGGTACGACTGGGTTTGATAAATACGATCTATTTTGAAAAGAAATCCTTGAAAATATTCACCATTTACGCTTTCTTAAATATTAATTAAGAATACCATCCATTCAGTGGTAGACGTGGGTAAAGTCGTACCATAGGTTCTGAGGACAATCCCAATCAATCATTGCGTACCCTACATAATTAATACCTTTAGGAATCACCCCACTACCAATTTGTATACGTTGCCGTGAATACAGCCCTTATCAGTCCATCATGGCATAGGGGTAAAAATAATCAATATTTTTCTGCCCCACCCATGGGCGCATGCGTCATGGTATTCACCTGGTGGTGGTGGGATCACCCCACGAGGTGGTTCCTACCTTGGTATTACCCCATGGCTCATTCTAGTACGAATATTCAGGAAGAGAAGTTGTTCACAATGTTCGTCGGGAGACGGGGACTTTGGTATTTTTTACCACCATGTAAGTACAGTTAGGTAACGATAGTTATACTAAATTATGTGATTTTAGTATTTTTATTAGTTCAAAATAATAGATTTTCTATAAAATAATATCAATAATTTTCACAGTATATTTTTTATAGTAATATCTACTAATATTAACTTAAATCTAGTTGTCATTTTATACATTATCCATGTTATATAATGGTTCATTTTTATGGTCCAAGATCCCGTGAGCATAATGACTATGCTCATCTGTTTTTGATCAAATGAAGTTTAACAGATAATTATGAATGGAATCTACTGTCGATTAGTAACATAGTAAAATATTTGGTATCTTTTTTATTTTTTTTAAATATTTCCTATCTTTTTCAAAGATAGCTTAGTTGCAAATTAAGAATTATTCACATCCTTTTTGCAGCTAAGTGTAAAAAGGTTAGATTATTTTGAATTGTTATGTCACATTTAGGTAATCGTTTTATTAGGAACATAATTATTTCAGAAATTAATTACACTTTAATAAAAACTGAAATTAAGAATATTTGACATAATCTTACAGGTATAAAAAAGGGCAACTTAGCGGAATAATAGACTTGAAAACTATAAAATGTATACCGAACGAACATCAGTTGAATGTAGATAAATGTAAAAGTCGCTCGGTGGGATGTTGAGCTATTACGCTTCAACTATATTCTAGTAGTTATGTTTTATAATATGAAATTGGTATTATTATCTATTTCAAAACTATAAATTTCTTATACCTACCTATAAAAATTACGGTGATAACAGATATAATGATCACCGATACAAATGAATTATCGAAATTAAATTAAGATGAAATACAATCGAGTGCTAATATATTTTAATGTTTTTACAGAACAGCACATAATCCAAGGCAATGGAAAGCGGTAAGATGTGTTTTAAAGATGGCTTCCACTGCAACGAATTTGCATCACAACTCTATAACATTTGACGCAAATTGTGTAATTTACACTACGTATATACATGCTTTTATTTATTCACGCACATGTTTAATTGAATATCGATGTATATACACATTTATGTAGAGAATAGTTTAATAAAACAGCTTTACAAAGACACACGATATTTATTTTAAGGCCCACCTAAAAATGTAAATGTTGTTCATTAAAGTGATTGCTATTTTTTATAGTTTGTAATAACATCCCTTGTGTAACAACACACTCACAAGGGTGAGTTACACTTTAATGTTTAGTCGTCCTTTTATAGCTGTGTATTAATTAAAACTATACTGTCATATTTTGATCGTAAGGCTCAGTATTTTTCAATAGGGCACAGCTACTATTTTTATATACCGCACTCATTATATCGAGTAGCTTTATTAACATTATTAATATTTTTTTCAACCTTACTAAATTCAACTTTCATTATTATTATCGTAAAACAGAATCCCATTAATAAATATCAATGGGTTTTACACAAATATAAAAGCAATAAAAACATCTATTAACTCTAATCTAAAAGTATTAGCATTTAATTAAAACGATTTAATGAACGTATATTACTTCAATATAAAAAATAATTTAAATATCTTAAATAATAATTCATGCAGCAGCACACTTGTGGTAATAATTATATATGTACCTATATGTATATGGCTTAAGGTCATGAAACTCAAATAGTATTTATATTTTTTTTGTTAAATTTGAAGTCTTTCTTTCTTTATTCTTTAATACTTTTATTTATTTATATAATTTGTATCCGTCTATTTCATGTAATAAAAACATAAGTATTTTACAAAACATGGTTGATTTAAAAGAACTACTGGTTAAAACCTACTAAGTGCATAATAGGTACATCTTTTTAATTAGTGAATCCATTACTACGCTATACCATGATACCATGTTGATCGAAGATAAGGGCTAACAACAGCTTCCCTTATTATTATATAATGTTTTTACACAATATATATATATATATATACAATAGTATATTTTCATATCAGTTTCTCAATTCTTCTAAATCTTCACAGATTAAATATTAAAATTATAATAAAATTATTTAGTTTTGTGTGTCTCTTAAATTACAATACTATTTTTATGGTATAGGTAATTCAAGTTTCTATAAGACAATGTATATTAATAATGAATGCCATGCAAAATCAAGACATGATTTTGCATCGCGTGTTCCAATAAGGAGACCCTGATAATTCTATTAACACAAAAAATCTCGCGTATTCAGAATTTCTAGCTGAAAATAATACATTATTTTCGCATTTACATTTAATTAAATTTTATCTCTTAGGGACAAGAAACTTGTTTTCTTTTTTACGAAAATATAAGACTGTAGGTGGACGTTTACAGCACGACAGTAAATAAACTTTATGTTGCTTATTTACGTACCATTTCAGATTTAATGTAGTATGCGACGCTCATAGCATGACTTAAACTCTTCAGACTCACAGAATGTATGTATTCATTAAGCGAAGGGTAATTAGGGAGTCTATCCATTTTAACAATGTCACGCTTATTTCTAAAATGTTAATTAAAATGTTAAAAGGTTTGCTATGAAATTAAATTATGAAGTTGAAATTTTATGCTAATTTGATGTTTAAATGGTTACATAACGACATTAATCTTATATGATAGCCGGAACTATTCATATGAACGAGAGTGTTTATGTGATTATTTGTTACAATTTATTTATTTGAGAAAAAATATTTTATTGGATATTATTTTTTTTGGAAATAGAGAACTTTAGTGCGAGCGGAAGCCCGCTGGCACTAAAGTTATCTTTTTGCACATTTACAAATAATTTGTTCCTTAAAAGTAGCTGAGCATGTCAAGTGCTAAATACAGATCAAAATGTTTATTGAAGTGAAAACTTTTTTTAGCGCGGTACGCATATTTATAGATGAGATAAAATCTCTGGACGACACCGTTACGAGACGCAGCTATAGTGTGTTCATTGGAAATTAAATTTGACACACTTCCCGGTTTCCGATAGAGCTGAAATTTCACACCCATATGTGTATCACGTAACAATGCAATATTATGATGACATGGAGCTGATCTGATGATGGAGCTGGAAGGTGGACCTAGGAACTCTATCTATCTCTCGAAACTTCGCAACCCCATCGAGTTTGGGCTTGTATGATTCGTCTTGACGAGTACTTTGTCTCTAAATGGTATCCAGGGTCTGATATGGAGATGGAAGGAGGCCACAGTAACTATGTAATGAAACGACCCGAACCCATCGAGTTTATATTCGTTTAATTCGTCTTAAGGAGTACTTTGTCAAGTTATGATCATTTTATTTTTTTTCAATGCCTGAATGATTAATTTTGATTTACAAGTTTTAATTTAAGATCGAACAATTAATTTGGATATCTAAAAATAACAACTGTTTGTTTATCTTTAACTTTTCACTTCTGTCGGTAGTCCTTGGACTGCTTTGATTTTTTTTAACTTAAATTGTAACATTATAGCGTATTACTAAAAAATATTTAGAAAAAAAATCAAAATTTTCATTATACTTATCCATTAATATCGTTACTCTTTATAAGACCAAGACTTAACTTTGGTTGGTACCACTGAAGTAATGGTACACAGTTCCACTGGTACACCAGTAGGTACAGGCGGAGAGACGGCATACGGCGGGTTTATTTAACAAGAAAGAAATAGAGAAAGAAAGGTGGAACTTTGGTCTTGCTTCATGTAGCCTTGCATTTTTGGTACTAATTTTGGTCTTTTTCTTGCTAATGTGCAACAAGACTGATTTTGCTCATTATAGGGACCCTTTGTATAAATTATACATATGTGGCTAGCTATATTACATTTATTCAGACAATTCTATTTTTATCAACAGTGGAAATAAATATTTACAGTTTGTCTATTCAAATGACGATATAGCGGAACCTTGGTTATCCCTCAGTCGGTTTCAACGCTTTCCACAGGTTGAGATGGGTAATTTTAATTAAGTATTTACGTGATCTGAGGTAGTGTAATTTGAAGCAAAATTTTTTTATGATCTATAAATCAGATATAAATATATTTGTATGTGCATAAAGTCCTATAAATAGTAGATATAATATATTTTATCATCTATACTATTATAAAGCTGTAACAGAGCTGTGTCTGTAAATTTAAAATATTTGAGAAAAAATGACTGTAATAGGCAATATAGACGTGTGACACAAACAATTTTTTTTAGAATTTTTGTAAGTCTCTTTGTCCGTTTATCTGTTTGTTTGTTCACGCATCACGCAAAAACTACAGAACGGATATTGTAGCAACTTTTTTTATTTGATAGTTCTTGATTCGACTTAACAACTGGTATAGCCACGGGCAAAGGCTAGTATAAAATAAATACCGTAAAGATACCGTCTAATTTCATAAGCACACTGTAACTATTATATTTAAAACTAATTTAATACTTCCTATTGATGTATTGTCTTCCTATTGATATTTAGCTTAGAATTTAATAGTGATACGACATGGTTTATATACCTAACTCGGCTTTAATCGAGAACTCGCAAGTATCCTTTCGCAATGAAATGAAACACGATAGCAATGCTTAAGTCATAAGAGCATATGAATAATTTTTAATCGAATTCTATCCAAGAATATTATTAACGTAAGCAAATCGAAAAGAATATCAAATAGAATACACATATATTTTTAGTCTATTAAAAATTACGGCCAATTGTAGTGCTAACTGCAGCACCTCAGCAGTGCGTCTGCAGCGCTATTGCAATCGTGAATGTTAGTACGTTTGTTACGCGATATTAGTATATTTTTTTTTTTGCTAAAACGGGAAAAAATTTACGTTATCGCACATCCCGTCGTTCAGTGCAACGACATGGTAGTGTGGGGCCCTCACCACTAAATATACCGGCCGTGTGCCGTCTCTCCGCCTGTATTGATGGACCGCCGGCGACTTACCCTCTCGGGTACCCACTTACTAGGCGAGGCATCCGCACACGTAGCGTCGCAATTTCGCGGGAGGCAGTTATAGTACCTAGGTACTATAAATATAATTCCGCTGATTTATTATTATTTATTTATTTTGGAAATAACAAAACCGACAGCTACACTTTCTTTTACTTTTGTGGTGGTAAAATACGTGTCAGTTTATTTTTCAAATCTTTTTACTTACCCAATATCTGACACGGATTTCTTCTCACAGTAATAAGGAATTAGACAGCAGTCCACCACGCTGGCCCAGTACGGGTTGGTAGATTTCACAAGCTATCGAGAAAACATGCAAGGTTTCCTTACGGTGTTTAGTTTCCTTATTTAATTTACAAAATTGAGAGGTGCCGGACGAAGAATAAAAGTGTCTCCACCCCATCCTCTCCCACGGGTGGCGGTACTAAGGGAAGTAAGCAATTATCACCGATTGCATTACTGGTGGTAGGGACGGGTACCAAGTGAGAATATTCACTTGCTATCGGGCCCGAACGGGTCAGCACCACCGGATTCTGTGGGACCGGTCATGAAGCACATTAGTGTGTTTTGGCTGTAGCAGAAGATAGCCGTTTATTCTTTCATTTCATATTTGAAAAATGAAATGGTGCGCAGTGGCTTGACAATACTCTCGGTATAGTTGAGTCCTTGAGTGATGGTTACCACTTACCGTCAGGTGAGCTGAGGCTCGTCTGCCATCATTAGCAATAAAAAAAGTAGGTGTTTGTCGCGTGAGACCCTTGGACTGGGTATTGATCGCGATATCACTGTCCTTGTTTTATCACTAGTAAATCGCAAATATTAATATATCCATCGATAGGACCTTAGATTAATAATATGTCTAGATGGAGTGTCACTCTTATAAACGTCATAAAAAACAGGCCAGAATTATTATGCTAGTGTGTGTGACAGCTGTCATTACGCTTGTGCAATTTGAGTTTGTGTGCGTGCGTAAATGATGCCAGTTTCAGTAGTAGTTCCATTAAATTATGGGAAAATTATATTATCATAATTCATTTTTTTTCCGTGTGGGGCTGGCTGTCCGTGTGGGGCCGGCTTTAGAATTGTCCCATCCCTCTCTACCCACGGGAGTCGTAAGAGCCGACTGAGGGAATACTGGGGGAGTGGGCAGCAGCACTCCCTCGGGTGTTAACAATATCCACTGCGATCGCCAACCCGCCTGCCAAGCGTGGCGATTACGGCATTATCCCCCATGACGGGACCGCTCGTTGTGGCGTTCTCTTGGCCTATGTCCAGCAGTGGACGTTGAAAGGTTGATGGATGGATGGATGGATGGAATTCATTTTTTTATATATAACCTCTTCTTTAATGATAATACTACGCCTAACGCCGATTGCCCATCTAGACTTTCTAGACATATTATTAATCTAAGGATAAGGCTAAATGTGGCCTATAAAGTACCTGAGTATTAGTATGAAAAAACACGTCAGCGATGTCGCCGTGAAGGCACGCGCCACCCGCATGGAGTGTCTAGTGCAGTATAAAACTAAATGCGACAGAAAAAACTTAACTACCTTACTTCTAACTAAATATACGCACATATGAATGTACTCTAGACTTAGCTAACGCTAGAAGGTACTTAATAAAATATACAATAGGAATTTATATATTGTAAGCTTAGCTAAACATTTGGCCAATATTTTCGTTGGATTGTCTAATCACTAGAACCTTCGATCAACAGAGCAATAGATATCGCGTTTACCAAAAAAATCCGTCTCGGTAAATAACAGCCCGCTTGAGAATGGGGCTCTTATTTTTTTAAGTTCAAAAATTACTTTATTTGTTGCTATTTAAGCTTGATTTCACAGTAAATGTTAGTTGTCTTTTCACTTTTAAGTGGCTGTTGTAAATTATTGCTTTGCTCGTTTTTTGTGACGAATGATCGTAAATGAAAGACAATATTTTAAAGATTTGTGACTTTATCACTAAGTGCCATGATTGTAATTAGGTTGAAATTAAAACTGTTTTAGAACCTTTGTCTCAGTTCGTTAATAAACAGATGTAGCTGTATAAGTATATATTCACACGGACAGTTTTTATCTTGATTTTGTTCGTGACACTGCATCTTGTTATTATTGATGATCGAGGACTAGAACCTTAAACCTACTCATAATAGAGAGAGAAAGTTACCTTTTAATCAATATATAAACATGTTACTATATTAACAGGTATTGTCTTGTCAATCAATGGCGTAATGTAACATAGTCCCAGTGGTCTGAACATACAGGCGGATATATAGCACACGGTGGATTTATTTAGTGGTTCGTTGCCACGAACGACGAGATGTGTGGTTAGGTACATTTCTTCCCGCCTTAATAAAAGAAATGTATTGTCTGGTCAGAATAGGTATATCAAGCTATGATCATTCTATTAGTATGATTCTATTAATATTTTCTACAAAATGTATCATAATTACTAGAAATTGTCTGTGTAAGTTTACCCTTATTTAAAATAAAATCAAGTAGAATCGAGTAATTGACGTGTGGCCGACGACTCGGAGCTCAATTTACCGGTGCCCTTTTGCAATCACTATTAATTAGTTTAATATGAAAAAAACTGTAGTATTTCTAAATTGCACTAGACACGGAATTGTGTAAAGATAGCAGAAAAGGCTTTTGAATGTGCTATTATGAAGTTGAAAATGATGTTGTGCATTTTTTTTATTGCACTTAGTGGCAGACGAGCCACACCCCATCCGATGGTAAGTGGTAACCGTCGCTCATGGACTCAACTATACCGAGAGTATTGTCAAGCCGCTGCTCACCATTTCATTTCACATATATGAAATAAAAGAATAAACGGTTATCTCCTGATACAGCCAAAACGCAATGATGTGCTTCATGGCCGGGACACACGGGAGATGGTGGCACAAACCCGCTCGGGCCCGATAACAAGTGAGTACTCCCACATGGTACCCAGCTCTACCACCAGTCATGCAATGGATGATAATTGCTAAATTCCCTTAGTCGCCTCATACGAACACCCGTGGGAAAGAATGGGGCGGTGACACTTGTACTCTTAGTCTGTCACCACACGGACAATAAACGGAATCTTTGAGCATGATTTTTCCACTTCAAAACTTCGGACTTAAATGTTTCTAGACATGTCAAGGAACGAAGACAATACAATAATTTAAAATTTATCCGTTTCTTTTTGTTTTTTATTATTATCACAAATATATTTATAAGATAGTCATATTGTGTTTGTTTAATACCGTTTTGAGACTAAAAAAGAAGAATAGTTATTTGTACAACAAGAGAGCAAAGTCCTTTTTTGCTGCGAGTGCTGATTTAGAATCCTGAGTGTGGCGAGGGATTCAAAGGCACGAGATGCAAAAAACTTTGCTCTCGTGTAACACATATAACTTTTCACTTCAGCAGCGAGAACACTTTAGGAGATAAAATATATTACGTAACATTTTCGAAACTAGAATAATAGAAGAACTAAATATTTACAGGTTAAATATCAGTTTTATTTGCAGTAAATACTTATTTTCGTTTAAATACAACAAAAAGTTAAAAATTCAATAAATTACATTAAAAGACATAGGTAATTATCTTTTTTTGCAAAATTTCTTTAGTTAGTAAGAAATTCCGAACGAGTTTGTCTTTGAGGTCGAATTCAAAATTGGATCTTCGCAAGGGCTGGTCTTTGTCTCTCTTTTTCTAATGGCGGGAAAGAGAGAGTGTGAATGTTTCGAATTATATGATTAACCCAAGGCTGAATAAGATATTCGCGGCTACCTCAAAATAACAAAATTAAAAAGTTACTTTGTCTCACTCAGTGAGCAAAATCGCATTTTGCTCTCTGATTTCAGGCAGCAAAACCTACATGTTTGAGCTACTGAAGTGAAAAATATATTTTTACTATTACTTGAACTAAAAACTAGAAAATAATAATATTATAATAAAAATAATAATGATTAAAAAGTGTGGTATAATATATTTTATACTTTTAGTAAAAAGTTCACTCACTTTTACATTTATAATTCTTAGTATTGATTATTATATGAAAAAAAAATCGATGTTAATTACAAATCATATTTATCGATGTAACTCATTAATCTGATTTAAAAATAATATCGATTAAATTGTTGTTTTGCTGTCATTCGTATCTTGTTTTGCTTTCGCAACAGTATAATTAGATCTGCAGTATGTAGGCTATACCCTTACTAGTCAGAGGGTATCCGACGGTATTGCTTAAAGATTCAAATGAGATGTAATGTGTGACAGTTTTTTAGACTAAACCGGTATATGGAATTCACGGTATGGTATGACAAGTACGAGTTAATTGATGTTGGCTTAGCCTGGATAATATGGCCAGTAATGGCTTCTGAGTAAGTTTATCTGTGGATGAGAAGTTATCTTTTTTTATTTTATTGCATGTAGTGGCAGACGAGCCACGGCCCATCTGATGGTAAATGGTAACCGTCGCTCATGGACTCAACTATACCGAGAGTATTGTCAAGCCGCTGCTCACCATTTCATTTCACCGATAAGAAATGAAAGAATAAACGGCTATCTTCTGCTACAGCCAAAACGCAACGATGTGCTTCATGGCCATATACACGGGAGATGGTGGTACCAACCCGCTCGGGCCCGATACCAAGTGAAAACTCCCTTGGTACCTAGTTCTACCACCAGTCATGCAATGGATGATAATTGCTTATTTCCCTTAGTCGCCTCATACGACACCCGTAGGAAAGAATGGGGTGGTGACACTTGTATTCTTAGTCCGTCACCACACGGGCAAATCTGTATTGCCTGTTCTAGTAAAAATATTAAATTATCTATATTTTTACTATAGATCTCTAAAGTATTGATGGCATCTGTAATAGTTTCTAGTGAAATATATATACATAACTGCAATGAAGGTCTAGTGGTTGTGGGTTCGGCTGCTGATCATGGGGCCTTTCTTTTATCTATATAGATAATCGCCTGAAAGCATAAATATTATACGTACCTTAGCAGATTTACTCAAAAATGCTACATGTCCTCCTGCGAGACCTCACTTATTCTTATTTTTTCTCTTGTTCACAGATAATTATTCTTGATTGTGATGGAGAAAATGTTGCCGTGACAAACAGACACGTGGTAAGTTATACCATTTTGGTAACTTTTGTTTCTTGGGAAAATCTATTTTGAGAAGATAACCTTTTTAGTTAAGTATCTTCTCTATCTATTTTCAACGAAATAAATTTTTTCACGTGGATTATTGAGAAAGCCAACTCTTTGATGATGTAGATATAAAAGTTAATGTACGATTCAACTTATGAGTTAGCATAAAGTTTAACAGCTCTCGAATACAATTAATTACGATAACACTTACTGAATAAGTTGAGAAATATAATATAATAGCTGCAGATGAGGCTCAAGCCTGTAGCCTTAAAAATAATTTTACACAGCTCATCCAGTTGATGCACTGAATTTCTAAAAGGATACAGTTTCCAGGTCTACCATTGCTACTCTATTAAATTTACATAAATTCAAAATTCAAATTTGAAAATTTGCCTATTTTGTAGCACTTAAAACCATCAAGAATCTCTTAATAACTAACACGAGGCGATCACCACAAGCTGCGGGTTTCCGTATAGCCTTTTATGAAAAGAACCCGGCAAGAAACTCACGGATACTGCCTTGAAATCGTCAATTTGTTACAACTTAATACGGTTTCTTATAATTTAAATGATTTAAAAGATGCCACAACTACTGTACGATGCGGCTAGTTCTAGTAGCAGTTCGTTTTTGAGACAGTTTTTCCTGTCGATTAGATTTTTATTCCAGGAATGTTTCTATTTATAATAAGTACAGCCTAATTAGATTTTTAGTAAGATAAATTCGTTGTTATATAATGAAGTTTCAAAAAAATTTATTTGCAGCTAACGCTGCACTTCCTTAACAGATAGGAATCTATCCATCCATCCATCAGCCTTTCGACGGCCCCTGTTGGACATAGGCCTCCCCAAAATGAGGGATAGTGCCGTAATCGCCACGCTTGGTAGGCGGGTTGGCGATCGCAGTTGATGTTGTTAATACTCGAGGGAGTGCTGCTGCCCACTCCCTCGGTATTCCCTCAGTCGGCTCTTACGACTCCCATGGGTGGAGAGGGATAGGACAATTCTAAAGCCGGTCCCACATGGCAGACAGGAATACATAACAGATAGGAATACATCGAAAATGCACAACAGAATTGTAGTACTAACTTTATTCTTAAATATAGTCATTTTTTCAAACATTTGCAAAACATCTAACTGTAACCTCGAACTGAAAGTCACCGCATGACGACAAACCCTCCATTTTTATATTTGTTTATCTACTGTTTTGATTTTTTTTTATGTTTCATTCTGCGTCATGGCAATCTGTTTTTAAGCAACAATAAGCCTTGGTTTTGTCTGATACATTCATCTGTAATGATTTGAGTCACAGTGAGCCTAGCCAGTTTTATTGGGAGGCTTTCACTTCTTGTGGCGGAATCTATCCATGAGCGTAGGGACACTATGTCTTTTTAATCGCTTATACTGAATCGATCCGCATCCACTTAGTTTAATAGCTAGTGTATTCTTGTGTCCAGAAAGTCTTTCTTGATATTTAATACTATGGTTAGTAATCTCTTCCTTAACAGTGCTTAGTTTTAAATCATTGTAGATATATTTATTGCTTATGCAATACGGAATTTTGAAGATTGCTCCATATTGGTTTTAGTATGGCTTTGTAGACCATAATTTTGCTGGCATAGCTCAGACGAGAATGTTGACCTATTATCCAGTACAAGAAGTTACGTAGTTTGGTGTCCAATTGCATTCGTTTGGTCCATATGTGTTTTTTCCACGTTAGTCTTCTGTCAAGATACATAACTAAGTATTTTGCATCTTGTTCCTGTGGGATTTCTTCAGCGTTTGGTGTCACTAGGGGACAAGTTTCTTTTTTGAGTGTGAAAGTGACATGGGTTGACTTATTTTGGTTAGCCATTTCTCTAGTTCGTACAGGTGTAATTGAAGCTGTGCCGATGCTGTTACTGGATTAGAGTGTGTGGACAGTATTGCGGTATCATCTGCATATGTGGCAACCATGGTTTGGTCCATGGTTGGTACGTCAGACGTATACAATACTGGCCCCAGAATACTACCCTGGGGTACACCCGATTTTATTTCGTGCAAGTCTGAGAGGTCATTGTTCAGTTTCATTTCAAAGTATCTGTCTTGGAGGTACGATTTTATTATGAGGTAGAATGAATTTGGTATTTTTTTATTGTTTTATAGAGCAGACCCTCATGCTAGACTTTATCAAAAGCTTGACTAATGTCCAGGAAGACAGCAGAACAAAATTTCTTGCTATCTAGCGCTCTATTTATAGTGTCCACGATACGATGTATCTGTTTTATGGTACCATGGTATTCTCGAAATCCGAACTGGTGGTTCGGAATGATGTCCTTGAGGTGAACTTTTATTCTGTTTAACAGGATACTTTCAAAGAGTTTCCCAATGACAGACAAGAGACTTATGGTCTATACGAGGTATCATGTTGTGGTGTTTTACCGGGTATGGGAACCATTACAACCTGAGCTATCTTCCAGTGTCCAGGCAAATACAAGAGTCTGAGACAGGCGTTAAAAATCTTAAATATTTGCTTAATTCCCTTTTTTGGTAGTCTTTTCAAGAGGGTTGCGTCTATTAAGTCATATCCTGTGCAGCTTTTGTATTTCTTTTAATACTTCCTGAGGACTTGTCATTCCTATTGGTGGACACATTTGTAATGCGCTTACTAGGTATTTTTTTATTTTAGTTATATATTTTGGAGTTGTTTCTGAAAATGGTTGAAATACTTTACAGAGGTGCTCTGGGAAAACGTTAACTTTTTCTGCGTCTGATCTGTCCCAGTCTCCGATGGTATTTTTGATTGGTGGAATCTGTGATTTCGGACGATTCAGGTTTTTTAGTAGCCTTCCATAATGAGTAATTTGTATCAATAGTTGGGGTTAACCTTGAAAGGAATGTTTTCATGTTCTCACTTTGGTAAGTTTTAATTAACTTTTTCAATGACTCAGAGGATCTGTTAAAAGCTGTTTTGTCCGATGGATATCTGGTCCTATGCCATATAGTTCTGAGGTGTCGGCGTTCTGCTATTAAGTCCTTTATTATTTTGGGATATTCGTCTAGTATTAGAGGCAGTCTTTTCTTTGCTTTAGTTGCAATTTTAGCTGCACTGTGTATGATTTTGTTCAGTTTGTCAATTTCTATCTTAATGTCATCTGTCGTCTGGATTCTTGTACGTATGCTTAATTTAGAGTTTATTTGATCTTGAAATTGTTCCCAATTAGTGTTTTTGTTATAAATTTTTATAGGGGGATCCATGAGTACAACTGTCGAGTTGACTTTAAATGTAACAGGTGTATGGTCAGATGATAAATCAGTACAGGATTCTGTAGTCATGTAGTTACGGCTGATGTTTTTGGTTACATAGAAGTCAAGAAGATCAGGTATCTTATTTCGATCTGCTGGCCAGTAAATTGATTTACAGTGAGCCATGCATTCTAATCTAAACGTCTGTATTGTTTTGTATAATTGTCTGCCCGTAGGAGTGATTAATCGTGATCCCCACTGTATGTGTTTGGCATTCCAATCACCTCCACATATGTATTTGGGTCCTAGCGTTGAGAAGTACGTAACAAAGTCTAGTTCAGATATTGTGTGCCTGGGTGTACACTTTAATAGTAGTCGCTTTTATTTTTTCTGTTTGGTATTCCTCCAGTACTTGATGATTTAGGTTTTCTTTTATGATTACTGCAGTTCCTCCATGGCTATTACCTGATGAGTGATTTGTGGTATAGATATTGAAGTGTTTTATTACAATGTGTGATTTTACAGTGAATCTCATTTCTGATAATATCAGAAACGAGATTCACTGTAAAATCTAAACTATATCAATTTTCTCCGTTACTAAAAATGTGTAGAGTTCTTGACGACGCTCTGTCAAGCCATTGGCGTTCCATGTCATAATTGTAATGTCTTGAATCATTTTGATACCAGGCTTGCGACGAGTTGGACCATACGATTCATCATTTTGTCCATGATGCATACCATGACTTGTTGTAGGTTAGTGAACATACTTTCTAATATTTCTGTTAGGTTGTTAGGATCCGTGTGTTCTACTGTTTGTTTTGCGCAAGTTACGTTAGATGTTAGAACCTCTGCATAGGTCAGATTTTGCGTCCGGTTTTGTTTAGGTCTTAAGTTAGTCTTGTTTCCTGTTTGACGCGTGTTTAGTGTCATACTGCGTTCTTGAGATTTTTGTGTCTTTTCTGGTTCGTGCTTTTTTAATGTCATTTGTTTATGTTTTGAACTGGTTTTAGCTACTTTGTCTTTATATTGTTTATATAAGTATTGTGCATCCTTTGTAGCTTGCAGGATGTTTCTCCTGGCAGTTTGCACAGGCGGCTTCAGTGTCAGGCTTTTTAGTGCAGGATGAGGTAGGGTAGTCGTTTCCACATTTGACGCATCGATAGGGTCTGCAACATTGGTTTTTTGAATGTCCAAATCTCTTACGCTGGAGTATTTCTTTCCCCCCTTTCTCTCTCTATCTATTGTGCCACAAAAAAATACGCAAGTAATTATTGAAGTAAATACTTCTTTATGCACGCTTAACTTGGGGAGTAAGCTGATGAATGCGTGATGTGAGCGTTACGAAAAGTGCTGATCGGGCGACGTGAGCGTTACGAAAAGTGTGATAGTGAAGATAGGATAATACTTCTTTACGCACACTTGACTTATGGAGTAAACTGGTGAATGCGCGACGTGAGCGTTACGAAAAGTGTGATCAGGCGACGTGAGCGTTACAAAAAGTGTGATAGTGAAGATAGAAAGAGAGAGATTTACGTTTCGTATATTACTGTAGGGGCAAGAGAGCACACATTTTGCTTTCTCTCTTTCTCATTATTAATAGATATTAACATTAATAATAATATATATATTTATTGTTATATTTCAGTCGTATGGTCTAAAGCACACTCGTTTTTTTATTATTGAAAAGTAAGGGTCAGTGTAAAATAATATACTTATTTTACAGTGACCCTTTAGCAGATAATTAAGTACGATATAAATAGCTTTTTGCCGTGTGGGGCCGGCTTTAGAATTGTCCCACCCCTCTCCAACCATGGGAGTCGTAAGAGCTGACTGAGGGAATACCGGGTGAGTGGGCAGCAGCACTCCCTCGAGTATTAATAACATCCACTGCGATCGCCAACCCGCCTGCCAAGCGTGGCGATTACGGATCTATCCCTCATTTTGGGGAGGCCTATGTCCAGCAGTGGACGTCGAAAGGCTGATGGATGGATGGATGGATTAAATAGCTTATGGCTTTCAAAATAATGATATAGTGGTAGGTATGTCACGTTGACATATCTATATAATTAGTTTTCGACCTTGGAAATTGAAGATTTAAGCCACCGATAGTGTCATTGTCCACTTTTAGCTGATAGACATGTTGATATTGTTATGTCGTTATTGTACTTTCAGTTTTGCATAAGCTCATAATTATGCGTGTGTAAACAAATGTCGGTAATCAATGATTAGCTTCGGGTTATATATTGTAAAGCGACAGGTATAGGTATCTATAATTATATCTATATTAGTATAGTATCTAAACATATAAGTAAATAAAATTGAAGTGTCTGTTTGTAAGAACAGCTTGTTTCTAAATGAATATGAAAGTATATACGTTACTCCAAACAAAAAAGCCATTTTTAGAGTTTTTGTCTGTCTGCCTTTATTCCGGCTAAACAATTGGACTGATATGACGGGACTTTCACTGGCAGATAGCTGATGTTTTAAGGAGTAACTATATTTTCAAAAAATGTTTTGGGTTCCACACATTAATAGAAAACGGTAACTAAAAAGTTGTTGTGTGCATTGAGTCTATTGCTGTATGGGGCCGGCGCCAAGAATAGCTCCACCCCGTCTCTTCCTATGGGAGTCGTAAAAGCCGACTAAGGGATTACCGGGGTCCGGGCAGCAGCGTTCCCCTGTGTACTAAAAACATCCACTGCGATCGCCAACCCGCCTGCCAAGCGTGGCGATTATGGTTAAACCCCCATTTTGGGGAGGTCTATGTCCAGCAGTGGACGATGAAAGGCTGATGGATGGATGGATGGAACTAAAAAGTTGCACGCGAACGAAGTCACTACCCGTAGCATAATGGAGGTAATGTTTTTTATTTAAACACGCTAATCCCTAGAAATAGTCTAGTCAAATTAGAATAATTATTTTTAAATTTGATAGTTGAATTCTCGAGAAAGGCTATTATAGACTATTTTACATCACGCCACTACTATTATACCTACCGAGCAAAAGATCAAAAAGCCAGAAATAAAGTTAGTAAGCAACGCAGCTTGGTTCGTGTTTAACCGCGGGCTTTAGATTAACTATGATGTTCGCAGTATAATTACCTACTTATTACCTACAACAAAAGAAGGGGGTAAAGGGCCTAGATCTTGAGGCGGGGTCGCAAACACGCAGTGTAACGATAGGGGGGAGTGAGGTTCAAAAAGAAGTAGAATTAAGCGTGACGAGATTTTCCGTCTGTATATTTGAATAATCAATAAACCTTATAAGTTAAAAGGTATTTTATTTTCATAGCAACTTTGTAGCATAAAATGTTTTGTGTGTTTCTTGTTATTAGCAACAAAACCAATTCTGCGTTTCGCTTATTTATTTAAATAAATGGGTCGATAAAGCTACATTTATTGATGACATCTGACAATAATTTAGTTTCCAATAAAACCACAAAGTTGAAGATAATATGCATATTGATTTGGGAATATGCAAATTAACATTTTTTTATTTTTAACGATGGTGGACGGGTCATTGCTTGACAGTATGTGGTAACCACTATAACAAATCTACCATTTCTAGTGAGCGGGAATATGGAAAAACCGTACACCCTATAGTCCGGGACAACGTGATAGTGTGTGGGATAACCTAACCCAATTGCTCTGTAGGTCTAAATTTCCATAACGGATACGGTCAGTCGATCGGTTTCAGCAACCGAAATGCAGTAAGTTTTCTTTTGAAGTAGGTGCCCCAATTACTTTTAATAACAGTTTCTGCAGCGCTAGTGGCAGGTGGAATAAACACATATAGCATCACGCCTGTATTCCCCGAAGGGGTAGGCAGAGGTGTCTTACACAGCCACGATTCGCCAGCTATGTTTAAGTCCTACGTAATAGGGGGCCTATTGACGTCTACTGGGCAGATTCCAAATGCCGGGCTGCTACTGAGAATTTTTCTTTTTACGAAAAATCTCAATAACACTGCCCGACCGGGGGATGAAACCCGAAACCTCATGTTCAGCAGTCGCTCACACTAACGCTGCACCACAGAGGCAATATATTTGTAAATAAAGCGATATTTTAAGTTTTCCATATTTTAAACAAGACAATATTGATGAGAAATCATATGACGCGTAAATAATTGCATCACTAAATTCGAACCACAAATACACCTTAAGCAGGTCTAGGTATTTGTGTATTTTGTTAAATAGTTACTTTGAATAAAAATTAAATTAGAATATGAAACCAAACGCCAGATACCTATTTTAAATCAAAGTCAAGTAGTCTGTTTATCAAACCACCAATTTTATATGTATTATTAGGACCTAATATCATAAAATGGTAAATAACAAATATGTGCATATTGAGATTCTTAAAAATACCTTTAACAGGTTTATGGTCGATCGGTGACCTACGAACGCGACTGTTTGTTTTTCTATCTTATTATGTTTATTTATGGATCTGGTTAAAGTATAATTTAAAATTAAACACCAAAAATTCAGTATTTTTATTACTTTAGGTAAGCAAAATATAAAAAAAAATATTATCTAGATTCGGGCTCATTAAGTTACTTTTTTACACCCAGACTTAGGAGTTGTAGATCACACGACCAATTGTCCTCTTCGGGAGTTGAACACACTAAAACCAGGCATAAAATATCGATATACTAACCATTACGATATCTTGTATTATTTTGTTGATACATATACATAATTTGCTTAATTAATCGCCACAGAACCGGTTCAGTATCGCGGTAGCCGATTACGCACGAGAGTTATATTTGTATTATGATTCTATTTGTCTTTGTCTTTGTTTATTAAAATACAGATAATATACCAATATTTAAACACTCACACAATAAGCTTTGTGTGGCTTAAAAAAGATTAATTAGATTCTGGATTTAGTTACATAGTGTATAATGGTGTTTATTTATATAAACAGAAATCAATTGCAAGTAGTTCAACACTGTACCACAACTGTACCACGGTAATGTTAACATTATTAATGTTAACATTACCGTGACTGTACCTATGAGTTGGGACTGGGTTGTGTTTACAAAAAACTTGCTATACAGCCACTGTGTGGTCTACAGTATGAGTTTATCAAGGGAATGTGTTTAAATACAAAGATATTTTAGCTGTACAAGGTATTACTTGTAAAAGTGAAAAAGAGAACTTTTACTGCAAGCAGGATTTGAACCTGCATCCCATTCAATCCGAGCAAGTGCTCTGGACCGCTAAGTTATCGCAGTCACCAACGGTGACCCCAAATCTCCATTTCACATTTGTTTTAGATGCATTTACGACCCACGCCACCCATCGAATGCATTTACAGTAGGTACATATATTATTCTAATATAGTAAGTACTAAAGCTCATTTTTTCCACTTTACCTAAATGTTCTTTAAAGCAGCTAAGCATATCAAGTGCTAAAATACAGATCAAACTATGTAAAGAGTAGATATCCTTAGAACGCTAGGCACTATATGTTAGTGCAATTAGGTACAGCTTAGGCTTACATTAATCCAACTAGAACAATTTTACAATATTGTTACGCAATCTGTTGATGTCAACTGACAGTTTCATAAGCTACGTCAACATCATCACTCTGAAGAAAAACACTATTCTAGTCGAGTTTTTAATAGCAAATAGTACCCTAATTTTCTCCTTTGTATTGGCAGTCCTTGCTTGCGTTATGCTTGATAAATATCCTGTATATAGATGATTAAGAGTTGTTCACAGAACACGTGAACTGTCTGAGCTCGCAAATTATATGGTAGGCATGTTATTAAACCAGGCTCGGCTAAAATTGTGAGCCTTTAATCTTAGCGCTCACTCAATTGGTTTGAAGATCCGTGTTTTTGCGACGTCTGGATAGATTTATGCATCGCACCCTGTATTATAAGCAGAAGATACATCACCATACACAGCAGAACAATACAAGAATTGTGCCTTCAATCAGCTACATACTAAATTCTGCTACTTAGCGAAGTCCACGGAATTGATCAATGAAACCAATTAAGTAAATACTACTGAATAAAGGCACGTTAATTGCAGGTTAATTGTTAGTCTGTTAACTTAAAGCGCTGTCCGATGAATGGAATATCGAAATGTTTCAGGGTCCAAGAATATACACAGCGCTTTAAATGCTTGTAAGTGCTTAGCAAACGATTGCCTTCGATTTATTGCGTAGTCTTTTAAAAAAATATCATATATTAATGATATGACGTCACTGTAAATTTAAACTTCTTGTTGTAATACTAAGTAAATGTCCAATGTTGTTTCTATAATTACTTCAAAATTATTTTCGCAACGTAAAATTATTTCAAACCATAAAAGCTTTGTAACCACAGTCACATATAGGTATAAGACCCTTGCACTTACACGCATATTATTATATACCAGACTCGATAATAATGTGAACTCTGAATAAATACTAGAATCACAATATTGTAACATACTTGAACATTATTTTCTACTAGTACCTATCTTTGACAATTTATAAACTTATTATAAACAACTTGAAATTTATAAACAAACTAGCTTTTGCCCGCGGTTCCACTGTAAACAAGCTAGTTATATCTCAGGTTCCATATATGTATAGTAGTGGGATAAAATGTAGGTATAGGTACCAGTTTTAAAATTTAATCAAAAGCTATCAAAAAATAAGCTTCACTAAAATCCATTTGGCAGTGTTTGAGTGATGTGTGAACAAACAAACAGACTACATTCTAAAACTATTGTTCTCGATTGTTTGTTTGTTTCAATCACGTCTAAATGACTGAGCCGATTTGGAGGTAAAATGGTAGGTCGATATAGATAGTGCCATCCACGAAGACGCGCCCCACTCTTTTTTCTAATTACTTACAATTCAAGTGTGTATCGCTTCACCGAATTGCCTATTACGCACGCACCCATCGATGAATAAACAAAATCACGACAGAGCTATACGGTCAACTAGGAAGATGCTCTACTTTAATATTATCAACCGACTTCAAAAAGGAGGAGGCTTTCAATTTGACTGTATGTTTATTTTTTTGCTATGAAATAATCTTTCTCTACTGCGCTCTTGTACTCAATGCTTTCTTATACGAGATGCACCCAAGGAATTCCTCCCTATCGTGAACCACCTACTTTGACCTATTTTATAGAAAACACTAAAAAGCAAAAAATAAATTACATACGATATCTGCGTTAGACACCTACTGATGTGTCAACCAATTATTTTTTGCGTTTTAGTTCCTGGGTGTCCTTTGAAAGCGGTTTTTTTATTTAAAAATAATTAATATTTCATGTTGTTGTTCAGTGTGTTGTTGTTGTTTGTCATTATTAGTTAATACAGTGTAATATTACCATGTTAAGGGAGCAATTATAAACATTAATAGTATACTAAAAAAACTATATGGTTGTCTGTAAAGTCGGTTTGAGGGCGATAATTTAATGTCATATATGTTTTCTGAGAGTTTCACAAAATGTAATACTGATAGAAATCGAATGGTACATTTTAATTTTCTAGACATTTTAATTTTTTTTATGAAGCAGAGCAACTTTCTTGCCAAGTCTGGATTCAAGCAACGTGAACTGTACTACCCATGTGCATCGAGCCGCTAACGTCCCACACCCCGCGGCCCCCTCGCCAAATTTTAAGGGGCGCGTCTTCGTGAATGGCACTATCTATACACGAGATACTGGATTAACATATTTATAGCATAATTTTTATCGCGAATAAATAATAGTTCCGTAAAGTAATTGTGGGAGTAGTAAAATAATAGTAGGAAATGACCTAATAACTAAATATATTTGTACTAAATTTGGTAGGTATACAGACAAATTATAGCCTTGATAAAGACATAGAATATTCGTTCTCCGATAAGGAATTCCACTTAGATATAGAAAGAAGAAAGAAAGAAAATACTTTTTATTTGACACACGTACACAGAAATATGCATAGGATTAAGGCAGTACTCGAAAAAAAGAGGAAAAAATGTAATAACAATAAAAAGGCTAACATAATATATAATTAACACAAAGTCAGTCCTGCTCGTGACTTATTTTCGATTTCACATTTTCACACTTTGTGTTTATTTATATGGCTAAAGCATGTCAAATGCTAAAGAAGTATATAAAAATATCGAAATAATATATAATTTACAATAAAGATAATGGTGGCAATGCAGCCAGCCTTCTGGGCACGTTACCCAATGACGGTGACGCGGAGGAATTTTTCGATGCCTAGAATTAGCCTATATTATTATTGTACATATTGTTTTGTAAATATACCTGTCGGATATAATAAAAAAATAAAATAAAAAAAATTACAATATAGAAGCAGAGAAATTTGGAGGTACTATATGTTACAGATATACATATAGCTACATAATTATATTATTACCGAGGCTGCATTTATTTTGTTTAGTTTTGATTTTTGATAGTCTGCACGTGAGACGTACCAATAAGCCTAAATGTGTCTATGGACCAAATGTTACTGCTGATCATGAGGTCTCGGGTTCGATCAGTGGTTGGGCAGTGTTATTGAGCTTTCTCGTAAAAAGAAAAATTCTGAGTAGCAGCCCGGAGTTTGAAAATGTGCCCGGGAGACGGACTTAAACATAGCGGGCGAACCGTGGGTGTGTAATACACCTCTGCCTACTCCTTCGGGGAATACAGGCGTGATGCTATGTACCAAATTTTAAGGTCTACGCAGAGAAAGTCGCGAGCAGAAACTAGTTTGATTTATTTAAAACAATACCGTTCCATTGAAATTAAAGTATTTTAAGCCGAAATACATCTCACCTCATCAGAGATATACAAAACTAAATATCATGATGGGACCTTCGCTTAGGACTGAATTGTTGTGCCTTTAGTTCGTAGAAGACGCATGATAAAATTGATGATCTGCCTTTGGATAAATTAGGAATAATATCCAAGGCTTGGAATTTTACGTGGTTAATGCACTAGCCTCGTGTTGCATTCGTTCTTTGTACACACCCATGTTATGTCATGTTATGTTAATTGACCACCCTCTTCCATTATTTGCACACCTATTTTAACAACAACAAAAGAACATAGCGTCACGCCTGTATTCCCCGAAGGGGTAGGCTGAGGTATATTAGACACCCGCGGTTCGCCAGCTATGTTTGAGTCCCACGTAATACGCGAGCCGTCTACCGGGCACAATTCTTAACTCTGAGCTGCTATTGAGAATTTTTCTATTTACGAAAAAGCTCATTAACACTGCTCGACCTGGGTTCGAACCCGAAACCTCATGATCAGCAGTCGCTCACACTGCCGCTGCACCACAGAGGCAGTTGGAACTTGAGATATAACCTATTTAAAACCAAATTTTATTTGTTTTTTTTTTTCTAAATTCCACTGGTCCCGGGTGATTGCTGGTTTAATTTATGTTTCTACGTATATTGCCTTTTCGCATCAAACTAAATAAAAAAGCTTTTAATCGGCACTTAGTTTTAGGGTTGCTATAAAAATATAGCCTATATTTAACAGGTTGTTGTAGCCTGTAATAAAGTGCCTAACGTATGGACGCATGTTTTAAATTGTAACGACTTTATTTTACGATGTAGAAACCAAACCGTGATTTTATTTGTCGCAAATAAAGACAAACTTCTGTTTATTTCTTTATCGCGTTTATGAAAGTCGATTATGTACATAAACGTTTCGATGCTTAGGAACATTCATACGTTTGTTTTAATCGCATTATTCTGAAACAAAGTATGCCTATACAGATCTACGATATAGGCATATACATTAATTTATTTTCTTAATATTAAATCTAGGATCATTATTAGACACAGCAACATAATTAAATGTGGTTTATTATTATTGACAGGCTACTAAATTATCGATAGGAAACACATGTCAGTAGAGGCCTTAAATTATACAGTGCGCGGGCGCAAGCCTGACGCCGATAGAAAGGCAATTTGCAGTAGTATAGCTCAGAAAAATGCTGTACTGATTATACCCGAAAAGTATTTCATTTTATGCTAAGTTAATTGTCATTATTTTCAAGATTCAAGGATAATAATAAGATTACCATTGATTATTACGTCAGGTTTTTTGATTCCGCTCGCAGTAAATTTCTTTTTTTCCAGATTCACAAATAATTTGTTGTTTAATATTAGTTTAGTCCAATTTCTGCTATGGCGCGCAGTCCTAACAGAGATTGTATAACTGTGAATACAAATGTGTACGCAGATCCATGTGCATGACACATGAATTCTCTCAACGAGCGTTGCCACTAATTTTCTAAACACGGAGTTGATATTATGATTCAAAAACCTTCTCTCCTACTTAGTTACAAGTTGCACACTTGCTACTAACCAGACAGTCCAATTCTGATATTATAATAAAAACTAGACGTGCGACGTCTATCAGATGTGAAAACATCGGAATTATTTTGTAGAAATAAAATGATTATAACTCAACAAAGTACTCCTCAAGACGAATCAAACGAGTATAAACTTGATAGGGTTGCGTCGTTTCATTACAGAGTTACTGGTGCCCAGCTTCCAGCTCCATCGTCAGACTCTGGATACCATCTAGACACAAGTTATGTCGTTTTTTAACGGAGTTCCTATGACCACCTTCTAGCTCCATCATCAGACCCTGAATACCATCTAAAGATAAAGTACTCGTCAAGACGACTCAAATGATTCCAAACTCGATGGGGTTGTGTCGTTTCGTTGTAGAGTTCCTATGTCCACCTTCCAGCTCCATCATCAAATCAGCTCCATGTCATCATAATATTGCATTGTTACGCGATATAAACATGCGTTTAAAATTTCAGCTCAATCGGAAATCGGGAAGTGTGTCAAATTTAACTAGCAAGATTTGAACGGGACAAGTAAAATAAAAGCGTCGCCACGCTAACAGCCGATTTTACCCTCCCTCCGCATTAGATGTTTTACATCAATAATACTTTCTGATATATCTGATATAAGCAAATATTACACACTAAGAAATAAAATTCTTTAATGATTCAATATTTATATATACGAACATTGGACGTACACCCGTAACCATTGTAACTGTACAGTATTTGAAACGTCGGGATAGTAGAAAATCAAATAAACGCCAGAGTCCGTAAAAGTAATTTTACTCGTATTTCATAATATTGACAGGATATTAAACTGATTTTATCTAACTAAAAGCCTTGATTCCGTGGTCAGCAATATAACTACAATATTTTTTACAGCCTCTTAAGAGGTAACAGTTGACCTACTGTAATTCATTTGGAAAATGTTGCTCATTTAATAAGTGCAGTAACTTTGTAGAAATAAATACGCTGTCGATTTATTACGAAGAATATAGATTGCGGTGCGGTTTACTTCAAAGTTTAGATTAGTTCAAGGATGTTACTGACATAGACCGTTATAATCTAGACGAAATGTCATTTTGAATACATTTAGGCCTTATTAGAGCACGATGCATTTAGGTCTTATATTTCACTATGACAAACGAACCCTTACTCCTTTATCTTCAATTATTTGAAAGTGTATTTATAAAGCGGCCTGTAGACCAACAAATTATTTGTCTTTTAAGTGTTGGCCAAATTTATTTGAGTCTGTGGCTTTGTTTGTCGTGTTTGTCAAACAAACTACGTGTTGGACGTGTTGGTCACAAATTGTGATTGAAACATTGATGTATAGAAAGCGTTGTTTGGCGTTATGGAGGAGCGTGTGAAAATCATGTTTGAACGTTTGAGCTAATGTTGGATGAAAACATAAAATTTTTAGATATTTTTATATATATTTTTAGCATTTGACATGCTTAGCACTATACATTAAACACAAAGTGAAAAATGTGAAATCGAAAATAACAGTCACGAGCAGGACCCTTCATCTCCTGGATACCGTCCAGATGCTTTGCCAATTCAGCCATCGTGACAATTGCTCCCGACTGCTAATTTCGATAACACATTCATACTTAATGCCTTTGTGTTTAACATAAAATTTGTCAAACGCTTTGGTCAAACAAATTTGATCATTTATAAGGCGCATAAGCTGCTTTGTCACTAGTGGTACTTGATATTTTGACAAGAATTAAAGCTAAGCTGGGCTGGTATTTTAGTAGGGTATTAATTACTACTGAAGTTATGTCAAATATCTTCATTAGTCCGCCAATACACGCAGAGGGAAGGCACACGACGGGTTATTTTTTTTTGGGCGCACACTACCCTGCTCGTTGACCCGAACGACTGTTTAGGAAGAAGGAGGTGTTTTCGCTTTAACAAAAAAGGTATATAATTATCTGTTCAACACATTTCATTTGTTCATAGGAACATAGAATCATATTTACTATATTTGGGACAGATATTCATTATCAGAAAATTAAGCACAAGGCCTATAAATAAATTTGAAGGGCTATCACTCCCATAAAAAGAAGCGCAGATATCATCACCCCAGTGACTCGAATCGTCCCTTTACAGAAACGATCAGGTTTTCAATAAAATGACAAAAAACTATGGTTTTGAAATAGCGGCAATACCCCAAGTAGAATTAACTATTTTATATAAAACATTATCTTTTAAACGATAGTTTATCACCGTCGTGTCACTATTATTTGAATCAATGACAGGATATTAAAACTAACAGGCTATCAACAGGATAGAGTCAACAGGATTTGGAATACCGTTGCACATCTAACGGTATTCCCACTCAGCTTATCACTTATAATAATGATATCTGATTAAAAAATATAAGCCTGTTCAAATCTTGATTACATGAGTGTCATATTGAGCTGGGATTAACGGTGATAGACCTTTGGTTGCCTCACGTGTTTATGAATGATAGCTTCCTGTAGTTATAATATTTGATCCGTGTGGTGATGAACTAAGCATACAAGTGTCACCACCCCATCCTTCGCCGCGGGTGTCGTACAAGGCGACTAAAGGAAGTAAGCAATTATCACCTATTGCATTACTGGTGGTAGGGCTAGGTACCAAGTGAGAGTACTTACTTGATATCGGGCCCGAACGGGTCGGTACCACCGTCTGCTGTGTGACCAGTCATGAAGTACGTCAGTGTGTTTTGGCTGTAGCAGAAGATAGCCGTTTATTCTATCATTTCATATCTGAGAAATTAAATAGTGCACAGCGGTTTGATAATACTCTCGGTATAGTTGAGTCCATGAGCGACGGTTACCACTTACCATAACGTGGGCCGTGGCTCGTCTGCCATCAAAGCAAAATACAAAAAACGATAGAGTGATGTTCTTAAGGTAAAAAGTAGAGTTAAAGTATCGTTGGTCGCTTTGTACTCGTTATCATACGGCAGATAACACTTATCGTTGAGAAGGTCGCTATAACATAATCTTTGGTTACAAACTTATTTTGTCTACAGACCACTTTGAGCACGGACCACATTGGACGGGCCTCGTGGCGTAGTCGGTAGTGTAAACGACTTCTGTGCACGAGGTCGTGGGTTCGATTCCCACTCAGGACAATTATTTGTGTGATGAACACAGATATTTGTACTGCGTCTAGGTGTATTCTATCTATTATATGTGCAATATATTTACAAAAAAAAAAGTAGTATAATGTATTGTATCGGTAATCTGGTACCCATAGCACAAGCCTTAAGCTTAGTTTGGGACCAGAGGACGTTGTGTGGAAATGTTTGTGAATATTTTTATAATATAATTTATTTTCCTCGTTATTTTTAACTTTACCGTATTTTAACGACACAATTTACTGTATTTTTTTATGCTAGCTACACCCGAGGCATCACCCGCGCATCGCTAAAGAAAGTGATAGGAGGTAAATAGTAAGGATAATATTGATAGGATATGGAGGGTGTTTCTCACTATACGAAACTTATCAGCGGAAGTACTACCATTGTTGAACACTGATCTTCTAGGAGATGGTGGTAGTTCCCTGATCGAGCCGTCCCATTTATCTTTTTCTTCTTTTATCATAAATTTTCTACAGAGAAAGATTTACCTACACTGATTTTAAAGAACAAATTATTGTGAAAGTGGAAAAAGAGTGAGAGCGGGATATGAACCTGCGTCCCTTCCAATCGGGAAAGTGCTCTAGAGCGCTAAGCCATCGCAGTAGGCGACGGCAACATCCAATCTCCACTTTACAATTGCTTTTTAGATGTCTTTACGACTCACAGTAAAGCTGTCTTTTTCCACTTTCTCAATAATTTGTTCGACCATGTCAAGTCCTAAAATACAGATCAAAATATCTACACTGGTTTGTTTAAAATTTCCCTTTGGTCAAAATTGAAATTTGATTTAGTTCCGTCATCAATCTTTGAAACGTCCGTGGAATGGAACGGTGTGGTTTGTATTCTTATTGTACTGGAAAGCACGTAAATAGAAAACTGCCCTTTAATTCCCTCTCTCAATGAGATAAAACGCTTGCCGTGTAATGGAACATTAATGGTTTGATAATCTAAAGACTGTGTTGCAGCTGTTATTTTAAAGATTACATTTAACGGATACAAATTAATTTATTCGGTATTAAACTTTGTTACGATATAGTCGATATTAGCACGATAAAACATGTATTTATGAATGTCATAATAAAAAGCTGTTCGGGTTTAAGAAATATCCGTAAAACAAGGAGGCTACGTGTTACACCGACCTGATATACTCGTAAAAGGAGATAACGTAGTAGACTATATTTATTCTCTTTCCTTTACTTATATACACATTACATTATAATATATAATACCTAGTACCTACTATTACTTAATAGTATCATTTATAGCTTAGTACCAATTGTTGGAAAAAAAAGGCTAGTCAAGTAGACTAGCCTTTGCCAGCGGCTTCGCCGCAGCCAAAAGCTAGTTTTTCGGTTATATGTAAGGTTCCCGATATAGTAGCGGGATAAAATGTCTACCAGTTTTTAAGTCTAATTTAGGCCTTTCAAATAAAAAAACTAGAAGTCGCGGGACGTCTAGCAGATGTGAAAACATCGAAATTATTTTGTAGAAATAAAATAATCATAACTTGACAAAATACTCCTCGAGACGAATCAAACGAGTATAAACTCGATAGGGTTGCGTAGTTTCATTACAGAGTTACTGTGGCCACCTTCCAGCTCCATCGTCAGACCCTAGATACCATCTAGAGACGAAGTATTCGTCAAGACAAATCATACGAGCCCAAACTCTATAGAGTTATGTCTTTTTATAACGGAGTTCCTATGTCCACCTTCTGGCTCTATCATCAGACGCTGGATACCATCTAAAGACAAAGTACTCGTCAAGACGAATCATACGAGCCCAAACTCAATGGGGTTGCGCCGTTTCATTATAGAGTTTCTATGTGCACCTTCCAGATCCATCATCAGATCAGGTCCATGTCATCATAATATTGCATTGTTACACATGCGTGTAAATTTTCAGCTCAATCGGAAACCGGTAAGTGTGTCAAATTTAACTTGCAAGATTTGAACGGGACAAGTACAATAAAAGCGTCGCCACGCTAACAGCCGATTTTACCCTCCCTCCGCATTAGATATTTCACATCAAAAAAGTTGCATCAAGATCCATCTAGTAGTTATTTTAAATAAATTCCACAAAAATATCTAGTTTAAATAATTTTATAGCCTTTCGGTTATATCTCAGGTTCCCGATATAGTAGCGGGATTAAATGTATACCAGTTTTTAAGTCTAATCAAGGCCTTTCAAATAAAAAAAGTTGCATCAAAAGCCGTTCAGTAGTTTTTGTGTGATGCGCGAACAAACAAACAGATAAACAGACAGATAAAAATTCTAAAAAAAAATGTTTTGTGTTTAGACACGTCTATATAGCCTATTACAGTCATTTTTTCTCAAATATCTTGAATATACTACAGACACAGCTCAGTTACAGTTTTATAATAGTATAGATTATGCAATAAATTGGTCAGTACCAATTTCTACTCTATTTTGAAGGTCTAAATAACAGCCGAAATAGCTCAGTTGGGAGAGCGTTAGACTGAAGATCTAAAGGTCCCCGGTTCAATCCCGGGTTTCGGCAAGTTATTCTTTTTGTTTTATTGAAAAAAATAGCAAGTTTTCAAACGTGTTATTTTTTTATGTATTTCGTTAATTTATATGTCATTATAAGTTACCAACCTTTTTGTTTCTTTTTGTTAAGACGGGAAAATATGTACCTAGACACACACCTCGTCGTTCAGGGCAACGAACAGGGTAGTGTGGAGCCCTCACACAATAAACTCGCCGTGTGTGGTCTCTCCGCCTATTTTGGTGGACCATTGGAATTAGTAACCATAATAATAATATACCTTACGATTTCAAATTAAACTTAGACAAATATTTAAAAGTAGATTGCAATTAGGATTAGATATTTGCTTTGAAAATGTGATGCAAACTAAATCATAGATTTCAATATATCCGCATGGTATTTATTAGACAAAAAAGTACATTTTAGGTTCAAGACATACAAACCTCACCCATGGGAACCGGGCGTGGCTTTTTATTACCCATAGATTATATTATTGAATATCCCTTTATTAACTAGGACTTAGGGTAAATTATGCTCGAACATTTTCCCACACATTTCAACATACGCACAAACATTCTATCCTCCAACGACGTACTATTCCTTAATTTGGATAGTCTGTAATTCTGATACATAAAGTATAGAGAGATTCCCATCGATTTTATTACAGACATAAGAATCACAATAAAGGGAGACAAGGTAAAGCGCTGAGTCTCAGAGTACGGACAATATCCAAAGAGCCTTTGGTGTTTTTATTATGAAATTATATTATTTTCATGAAATTTTTAAACAGTTATACGATAATTAAATGAATGAGGAGACACTTGGTAGAAGTCCATTGTTATTATTATAGAATGGATATTTTAGGAGAGCCCACCACTCACCCACGGATTGTCAATCCCGGTTATCTTTGAACACACACAAAATAACCTAAGATTGCCAATATCACACAAAAGTCGTAAAATTTAAAGCTATTATAAAAACAATATAGAAAAGAGTAGCTAGTCTTTAATTTTAATGTTCTTAGAAAGAAATGCATATAAAAATGCCCTGGCACAGTGTTTGTTCACAATTAACTCCGAATTATATCTGAACTTGCTGTATTTTTTTTAATGTATATGATATGCTTGAAGTATTTACTTTCAACCTAAAATATAGGACGGTTTTTATGCCAATTGTTTTAGTTTGGTAGAGTTTTTAAATTTGACCACTAGCGAGAAAATAATGCAAGCGAAATGCGATCTCTGCGGAACATCTTGTGGAGTTAGGCTGATGACTGACCGCATTCGCAACGATGAAAGAGAGCGAGTAGGTATGAAAGAGAGTATTGGTATAAAGATGTGAAAGGGAATACTCCGATGGTTCGGACACATAGCAAAAATGCCGGGCGAACAACTGGTTAAGAAGAAATACAATGCTAAAGTGGAAGGATGTAGGTACAGGGGCAGATCGAGACTCTCCTACCTAGGCCAAATCGGTCATATAATGAAAGAAGGTGGAGTCAGGAGTCTCTGAAACTGGTGAGCGTGTATTAAGAATTATGAATGTTGAGGAAGCGGGAGATGTCTCCAATAATATAGCTTTTTGGCACTCTGTCCCCTCTGCCTACCCTGCAGGGAAGATGGCGGCAGTAGATACCCTTTTTATTAAAAAAACTAGCATTAGCAGTAATGGTGTTACTATAAAAATAAATCAACATAAATCACGTCAAATCTCTATAAGGCGAGGGCGACCTGGACAGTTGACCTATAAAGTCACCCCGACATTTAGAAACGGGGTGGGTTGGGGGTCAGTTTCCTGTGATTTTGGACACGCAACCTCCTTTGATGTTTATGTATATTTGGCGATAAAAGGCAAGAAAATGATTAATGAATTGAGTAAAGGTATATTCTTAAGAATAGTTCTTTACTCTACAGTGTTATATGTACTATATTAAATGTTGTTTCTACGTACAAGGAACTTTATATGGTATTAGATTTTGAAGTGTTTTGATAATGTGCCGTGAAGTGACTTACATATATATTATAATTTAACTCAATGCTGATATGCACGCCTACAAATCTCACTATTTCCCGGGCAGAATAAGTCACTTATGAATTTACAGATATATCAAAGATAACGTGAAGATGACATACGATTCTGTCGTATTATGGAAACAAATTCAAATGATTTTAGATATTTTTATATATATTTTTAGCATTTGACATGCTTAGCACTATACATTAAACACAAAGTGAAAAATGTGAAATCGAAAATAACAGTCAGGAGCAGGATTTGAACCTGCATCTTCTGGATACTGTCCAGATGCTTTACCAATTCAGCTATCCTGACAATTGCTCCTGACTGCTAATTTCGATAACACATCATACTTAACGTCTTTGGGTGACGCCTGCGCCATCTGTCGGACGTATTTTCATACATTATACCGAAAAAATTTAAAAAAAAAAAAGCATCTGGACGGTATCCAGAAGATGCAGGTTGAAATCCTGCTCCTGACTGTTATTTTCGATTTCACATTTTTCACTTTGTGTTTAATAAATTCAAATGAGTTTATAAACAACTCAATTTTAGTAATTAAAAAAAAAGTAATTGATAGTAATTCGTAACTAATGGTACCTATGAATGTATAAAATTGCAGCTCAGTATCTATAATTTCTCAAGGAAGAAATGTTTTATTCAACTTTTCAAGTTCATTTTCTATAAATGTACTCTTGACGACTCTAAGTCTAAAAAGAAGTAATGGTTATACAAAAGCTAACGAGGACAAACTTTAAGGACTTGTTATGCGGTGTTCCTTTGATGTCGATAGTACGGTTGCTATAGTAACCGATGTAACAACAACTCTACATAATTTATAAAGCACTTGGTTGTTGGAATATGGACTTTATATAATTGAATGGTTTTGTTGGGGTGGTTTAGGTGGGTGGAAATGAAAAAATAACGGCTTCAAGTTTACATTAGTGATTAATTGGAATACTTTAGTATACTTAGTTTTACCGTGATTAGTTAAAGTACAAACATTTATAGGTTTTTAAATGAAGGATTTATACACAAATCCTTCATACACACAATGTTTATTTTTTTAAATCATTATTTTTGGAGTTACGCGTAGGTAGAGTAGTCCAGTCATCTTAGACCAAATTAGGTGAATATCTCGGCAAATCGACATACCCAGTATATTACCACGTAAAAACTTGTATTTTGGCATCCTAAAACTGTTCTCAAAATTCACATATAATTGGATGGTGGATACAAGAATGACAGGACAAAAGAAATTGCAGTTATGCTTATATTTTGCCTAAAATGTATTAGAACGTGTAACATTAGCAAATATTACGTGATTAATGAACGTTTTTTTACGTAAATACAATTCAAGCTTACATACCGATGAAGGGAACGGTTCGCCACCTTATTGTTGGGACCCAGTTGATTGGGTCCAAACAACAAGGCGAACGCGAAAAGGATAAAAAGCTTATACATGTGTCTCGCTCAATCTTGCTAAGTCCTAATAAGTGCATCCTTTTCTTCATCCTTAGTATTAAAATAGTAGCGAGTAGTAATTATATACTTATTGCATGGAGTTATGTTAGCGATTGTCATAATCATAGTTTGTGTATGCTTTTTGTGGGATAAGCATATATAATTATTATTTTAGCAGTAAAAAAGAATATTTAAAATCTCTGAATTATTCAGAAACTGAAAACCTATTGATCATTCCCAAGTAACATAGTCATAATTAACAAACTTCACTCTACACATACACACTACACTATACACTCGTCTGATGTAATTCTGCAAAGTATTCACTTGTATTTTATTATTCTTAATTACATACTTACTAAGATTATTGTTTTACTAAATTGCTTTGATATTTTGTTTTTATTTACTTTATTGTTTTTAATATTTTTTATAACTTCCTCTTTATTTTGAGCATACTTTTAAATCGATCCGTAGCGGGGGTCCTGGTGACCTGTAACACAGGTTATTGTTTTTAAACCTACTTCAGGCACCAGTCTTCCACGAAGGTTAATTTCAGAAAATAAATGATTTCTTTATTCTTAATAATTAAGCTAACTTTTGTGTAAGAAAAATAAAGAACTTATTATTATTATTTTAAAATTTTTACTACTAGGTATTCCAGTGGTATTTTCTAGTCTTCTATTTTTTTATACTACACGATTCACAAACAAGCATACGGACCATCTGATAAGCCTATAGAGCCTATAGATGTTAGCAGCAACAGGGGATTCACTCGTACGCCGCTAACTCCAAGGAAAGCAAAAGGACATGCAGGGGAAGGAAAATAAGGAGGGGACGGAGGCTAAGAAAGGGGTTTGGGCTTCCTGCTCTCTCACTCACCATATGAAATAGAACAATAGGAGTACTTACCGTTGTTTCACGCTAATCTTCTGTGAGAGGGTGGTATTTGGTATATTACCCGTATTTCCACGATCGAACCGACGCCGCAGTTTTCTGTTAGCCTGTCTTTTATATAAAATTGTTATATGTCATAAAAATAACCAGTTTTGAAAGTTTCAGTTAAATAGCGTCAAATTCTTTTATAAATAACATTTATAACGTACTCAATATAGTCACTGTCACTACACATTAGCGATATGGCCGGAGTCACACAATGCCTTGCCGGCTGGTTGGATGGAATGACGCATCCAATTCTACAAGGGTGCATTTGTTATTATAACTGTATTGTGCTTCCAATAAAAGAGGGTTTTGGGTTAGGCGTTTTAATGGATTGGATAGCGGAGCTGTCAATTTGATTAACACCGAACTCAGAAGTGATAGGTACTAGGCAGTATCTGACTTGTATATAAAAATCTATTGCTGTTCGTCAGTCATGCTAAAACTTAAAAATGACTTGACCGAGTTGAATAATTGTTTTTTCTTGTATTGTTCACTCTAAAACAGGGGCGTTTAGAAGATGTGTGTGGTTTAAAAGATTTAAAAGTAGGGAAATCCCATGAAAAATGTTGAAAATTTAAAAATTCTTAATTGGTAATTTTGTATAAGAATCGCCTTTTTGGATTGTGGGTCTGACAACAGACGATAAAATGACATCTAGTGTCATTATTTCTAATTCATTTGAATTACAAGCAAGTTTAATAACCCTGTTTACAGCTCAATGTTAATAACCTATCTAAATTCAAACCTTAGACGATTTACTTACATTGATTAGGATTGATATTGATAATCACTCATAAAATAAATTGTAAGTAATACGAAGTTTACTGGATCATCTACATAACATAGTATCACGCCTGTACATCTGAAGGTGTAGTGTAGGCAGAGGTGTATTGTACACCCACGGCCAGCTACCTTAAGTCCCACGTAATAGGAGGCGAGCCTATTGCTGTCTACCGGGCACATTTCCAACTCCGGGCTATTACTGAGAATTTTTTATACACCAACTACCAACAGCTGCACCACCGGGTCATCTAGTAAGCATAAATCTTGCTTGCCAATGAGCTTTCCTCGAGGACTTGAAAATCCTGGTAACCTGCATTAATCTAGCTTCATAGACTACGGCGTAAATCTCTCTCGTAGTACTAACTAACTTATCATCACACCATTTCCTTTGCGGGGTAGGCAGAGAGAACAGAGTGCCAAGCGGCTCTATTCTTGCATACATCTCTCGCTTCCTCAACATTAATTATTCTCTTCATACGCACGCTCGCCGGTTTCGGAGACTCCTGACTCTACCTTCCTTGAATACATGACCGATTTGGTCTAGGTAGGTGAGTCTCTCAAAGTCTTTTTTATTTATTTGTACATTGTTAGGAAAAATGAGAATGACAATAATAAATAAATAAATATTCACGGACATTTCACACAACGTCCTCTGGTCCCAAACTAAGCTTAACACTTGTGCTATGGGTACCAGAATACGGATATAATACATATACTACTTTTTTTGTAAATAACATATAATACCTAGATAGAAAACACCCAGGTGCAGTACAAATATTTGTGTTCATTACACAAATAATTATCCTGAGTGGGAATCGAACCCACGACCTCGTGCACGGAAGTCGATTACACTACCGACTATGCCACGAGGTCCGTCATGATATTTATTTTATCCCGCTATTATGTTCGTATTCTGAGATATAATTTAAAAACTAGCTTTTGGCTGCGGCGGGGCCGCGGCAAAGGTTATTTTATAATAAAGATGTTAAGGATTTGCATAATCAGCCTAAAAAATATAATAACTGTATTCACTTATTGTATGCGAAGAGTGCTGCGCTTGCACTTGATTCCTATAATTTCTTCTTGTGGGATATATCCATCCATCCATCAGCCTTTCAAAGTCCACTGCTAGACATAGGCCTCACCAAGAGAACGCCACAACGAGCGGTCCGGTCATGGGGGATAATGCCGTAATCGCCACGCTTAGCAGGCGGGTTGGCGATTGCAGTGGATGTTGTTAATACTAGAGGGAGTGCTGCTGCCCACTCTGCTGCATTTCCTCAGTCGACTCTTACGACACCCGTGGATAGAGAGGGGTGGGACAATTCTAAAGCCGGCCCCACACGGTGGGATATATAAATAATATTTATTGACAAATACATTCAGAATTTTATGTTATTATAGATACAAAGTTTATGTTACTAAAAATATACATTTTGCAATATAGTTTACTTCTATAACGTCTTATTTACCTATTCATGCCATTTAAATGAAAATTAAGCCGCTTACCGTGTAATTTATGTGTTTCTCACATAAATATGTATGAGAATTATAGCCGTTATTAGTGTCAAATTAAACATCATTAGAATTGTCTTTTTTTATTTATGTATGTACCATATATAGTACCTAAAAAACCTAATCCTACATAGAATGACCTGTGCCTCTACTTTATATTAATGTAGCCGTTAATAAAAACACTAAAATAAATTGTATATATTACTCAAGTTATATATAGGTATATTATTTAAAATATTCGAAAATAAAACGGGAGTAGTACCCACCTCAACGCTTTGCTTATGAGGCGTGCAATAACGTTATTTAATTAGCATATTGCTTAATTAAACAAAACATGAGCGTCTTCAATAATAACGATTGTTATAATAAATATTTTTATAATGTACTTACACAAACTAATATTACTTTTCTTATTTGTTACAGATATTGTAGAAGCTGCCAGCTAACATATGAGGTAAAAACTTGTTCTAATTATACCTAACTCTAGACCTATTAGTAATCAATAATTTAAATATAGTTTCAGAATAATACATAGTTATTTTATAATCTGCTTTAACATAAATCACATGATATTCACAATAACGGCCTAAACCACAACAGAAACTTATGCTGTTGCCAATTAGATAGGTAGCTACCACAGCTTGCATCGAAAACGATGTTGTTCCAATTTGTAAACAGTTTTATACGGAAATTTGCGGTTTTCTACGCGTAACCGTAACTGATTACCGAAATTATCGTAATAGTTTTAGTAATCCTATTCAGAAAAATAACTATTGCACTATCTTGACAATATCGCTGATAGGTATGTCAATTTATGATCGTAACTGTCGCAGATTGATTAATATTATAAACTGCATCGAGACATGATGGTGTCCCTCATTAAATAAATATTCGATTCGTATACAGCTATTCAAATCTAAATATAAGTACTTTGTGACTGTTACTTTGTCTACGTTATTCAGAAATAATATAGGCAGAGTTGATGAATTTTACTTCGACGTGACCATTTCGCTGTTAAAGACATACAGGGTATAAATAATATGATACCAAAAACTCCGGGCAAAGATCATCATCATCATCATCTAATAACTGTAATAATATGATACGATGATATACGATTTTTGTCGACAACGACGGTTTACAAAGATTTAGAAGCCATTTTTTAGCCGACTAAAATATGACAAATGTTTCAATCCATTGTAGTTTTTGAAGTAAATCGATGATTAATGGTCTTATTAATGGGTTTATCTGAAATCTAATTTAGATAGAACAATATAATTTTTATGAAAAGACTGTAGGTTATTTCCACCCCCTGGGGGTTCAGAATCGAGTATTGGATCCATGGTATAAATTATCGGTACGATGTCGTTTACACCCTGTATACCTAATATTCCTGTTATACCGATATGTTTGTAAAGTTAACGCGACATATTCACATGTTACTACATTAATTGTGTAAGTATCTATTTTATAAGAAATATAAGTTTATAGAATATCTATATAAAAAGAACTCTTCAAGAAAGAAAACTGGGAAGTGAAGAGAAGCAGAAAGAAAAGAACTACCATACTGGGTCTTGGCACTGGGAGAATTCACAGGAGCTGTAAAAATACCCGTGAATTTCCTGATGCCTTAGCTCTTTGTGGTCACCTACATCACCAGTTGGACGAAGATTATGAACATTATGATTATTAAATAACAAATTATTTAATACAAATATTTGGTATTCTATTGTGATGGAAAATGTTGAGTATGTATGATTGGCTAACAAAGGACGTCTTATAACTACACTATTATTATTGTTAATAATAAATTATAGTTTAAAAAACTAATATAACACGCAAATCGCGCACGCTTTATTGTATAATATGCCTATAGAAGGAAAGTTGTAAGGTTCTGGTCGTACAATAAATTAGATATATTATATTTATTGAATGGATTAGGCATCTAATGTTGTTTTCATTACGATGATATTTAGAATAAAAAAGAAAGAAATTATTTTTGGATAATGTGCTCTATAACGTTTTTGCAAACCATCCCTGGTTACAAATCACCAATCAAAACAATCACTCAACACACAAAACAATCGCTCTCGCTTATCCATTGAACGGATTATACAACAGTTACGAAGATTGTTATTTTATTAAACGATTATCGTCTGTAATCCATATGTAACAGATAATAGCGTTATTTCCAACGGTATGTTATTGTATCTGCTTTTTGTAGTGACGATAATACAAGACCTTTCATTATTGTCTTCATTCTAAGTTTCGGGTTCGAACATTTTACATTAACAGCACAGTCGGTGGAGTTATTCGTCAGTTCAGGGCGTTGTCTATAAAAAAATAAATAAAAGAATAATGAAGATTCTAGTTATTGCTTTTGGATATATTATTGTTGATGTAGCTACTAGAAATTTGATACTCTGTGATATATTCGAGTCTTGGTAGCATCATCGATCTCTCGATTATTTAGTGGTCTCTTTATGACTTATTTGGATTGGAGTTTGGAGAATGTTTTGAGTTTCACAAATAATATGTTCTTTAAAGTAGCTGAGCACGTTAAGTGCTATAAAATACAGATATAATCTATTATTACATATTATAATTTAATAAAGCTGTAACAGAGCTGTGTCTGTACATTTAAGATATTTGAGAAATAATGACTGTATTAGGCTATATAGGCGTGTCTGAACACAAAACTACTTTTTTTTAGATTTTTGTCTGTTTGTTCGTTCGCGCATCACAGCAAAACGGATTTTATTGCAACTTTTTTTATTTGAGCTTTTGATTAGACTTAAAAACTGATTACATACATTTTATCCCGCTACTATATCGGAAACCCGAAATATAACCTAAAAACTAGCTTTTCGTAGCGGCGGAGCCGCGGGCAAAGGCTAGCTATATATTGTTTTCATAATGTAACATTAGCGTAAATATCAGGAACTATTATAGAAAAGTATTTTTTTTATTCTTGATTCGTATCACTATAATTAGAAAATTACAATCACAAAATAAACTCATGTTTCCATAGGCTGTTTTATCAGTTTTTGTATGCAATCACGAGACGGATGGGAGTTACTTTAGTACACAATGCTGTGACTTCCTCATATCTGGCATCAGACGTCTAATTGCAATTGTAATAAGCCGAGATAAGGGTTTAACGACGATATAATGCTATACGCTGAGAAAACACGATATCGATAAAAAAGTGTGTGGACAAATTATGGGAAAAATACATTTTTGATCTGTATTTTAGCACTCGATATGTTCAGCTACTTTAAAGAACAAATTATTTGTAAAATGTGGAAAAAGAGAACTTGAGTGCGAGCGGGAATCAAACCTGCGTCGCGTGTGTTGTGGTGATCTACTCGTATAAAGGATACATAAATGTGTTTAGAGTTTAGACATCGAGGCGTGTATAAGTATAATAATGTATACCTAGCATTCATTTCGCATTCATTTTATAAAATAGTAACGACTTTTAACTGCATGTGTGAATGTAACGACACTATTCAGAAAGAATGAGAGAAAAAAAAACAGCCTATGAGTTTTTCAAAAGAGTTTTTAATATTATTAGGCATGTTGACACATTACGGGCGTTGCGGCTGCTCGCGCGTCGATACAACACTAAACGAAATGAGTGCAGGAAAGGGTAATGTGGACACTTTTAGTTCTTAATTGTGGATCATGTCTTTAATACATCAATGATGGCTATGTGAGTTTTGACATCCAATATATATCTACGTAGGTAGGTCCATCCATCCATCCATCAGCCTTTTAACGTCCACTGCTGGACATAGGCCTCCCCAAGAATGGGGGATAATGCCGTAATCGCCACGCTTGGCAGGCGGGTTGGCGATCGCAGTGGATGTTGTTAATACTCGAAGGAGTGCTGCTGCCCACTCCCCCGGTATTCCCTTAGTCGGCTCTTACGACTCCCATGTGTGGAGAGGGATGGGACAATTCTAAAGTCGGCCCCACACGGCTACGTAGGTTGGTACCTAATATGAAATAGTTTCATGACCAGGAGCCATTGGCAGTAGGCTTGTAAAGTGGAAATGAAACTATTTTCTTCCACAACCGAAAGACATTAAAATGATTCTTTGCCATTTAAAACAAAGAAGAAGAAATTCTTTTTGACGTGATAACGTCTTATAAATAGATGAGCGCCGTCTGCACGCACGAAAAAGTGTCACGTTTCGAAAAATGTATGGCGACCGATGAATTATTTGTGAAACTCAGAAAACAAAAACATATATGACTTTATCACGTAAAATTATCGTTCGTAAACCGACTTTCCAAAAAACCAGATATTTTTTTTTATTGTTAACGGGCAAAGGGGCATACATAGGTGTAATACCTACATTTTCGCTTAAGTAGGTATATCTTAATCCTTCGTAACAAGGCTATCGCTGTCTTCAAGCGGCTCTGTTTCTCCAAGTCAGGAATCTAATCCTGGACCTTCCGGTTAGAAATAGCTTGCATGTGCGCTTGATAAATTATTCTTAATTGACCTTTTTCTAATAGAGAGTACATTTTTTAATAATAATAATATATTTATCGACTCTATAGCTTCAATAACAACAGCGCATTTTATTTCCTTTAGTTGAAGATCGGTAATAGATTTTAAAACGTTTAAATAAAATCGTTTCGAAATTCTCAGAAACTAAATAACGGCAGTGATTTGGCTCGTGCCAGTAATAATATACAATTTATTTGAATTGTTAACGTTTCTAAGAATACCAGCAAAAGTTCGTTCTGAAGAAGCTTGTGTAATCGATTAGGCTCTTCCAAAAACAACCAAAAAGATTAATTTTAAACGAGAATCATTTTCCTAATATCTAACCTAATAGTAGTAGGTAGTGCTATAGTGTTGGTTAAATTTTAATACTTATTTGTTTATTTTGTTTGTCTAAACCGTCTCAGATCAGGGAAGGAGGAGTACGAATTGACAGTTGTTATAAGTTCAAAGCCTTATATTGTAACACACGTACGCAAGCACGCTCATGCACGTACACACTGGTTGCCCCTTAAAGACACCCGGTATATACCATAAGTTTAAAAAGACAGCTGGTAATTAGTAAGTTAACATTATTATATATGGTTCCTAGAAATATTTTTCCACCTCTGAGAACTACACAGCATATGAACATAAACACAAAAATCATTGGTATTTTAGCAATACATAGTAAAAAATTATAGTGCCTTATGCACTTAACATACAAGTAAATTATCTCAATGTTAATTTTTAACCTTCGAATATTTAATTTCGTAGAATCAGATGCAGTTTTTAACACCGGATGCAACTGTTACCAATCTGAATCCTGCGTTTATTCTGCAAATTACAAGCACGTATTCGTTATTTAGTGTATTATTTTATTTCACTGAGACATACAGTCTTAGCGTTTGGTTAGCACTGTTTCATTTTGAACGACATCACTCATACAATCATCATCACTCATAGAGCAATCTAATTCATTGTCAGAAGGTAAATAATGTTAAAAACAGTTTACAGATAAAGTAAATATCATAGATTTAAGACATGTGCTAGTATGTAACAGCGCTTTGCTAGTTACAAAGAATAAGGCGTTGTACCATAAAACTTAACCATAACCGTGCTAGCATTTACAATTAAATTAAACTTTATACATACATACATAGCATCTCGCCTTTATTCCCGAAGGGTTAGGCAGAGGTGTATTAAACACCTACGTTTCGCCAGCTATGTTTAAGTCCCACGTAATAGGGGGCGAGCCTATTGCCGTCTACCGGGCACATTTCCAAACTCCGGGCTACTGAGAATTTTTCTTTTTACGAAAAAGCTCAATAACACTGCCCGACCCGGGGATCGAACGCGAGACCTCATGATCAGCAGTCGCACACACTACCGCAGCACCACCGAGTCAGTTAATTAACCTTCAACGGTGAACATTAGATATTGTGATGTAACAAGAAATAGTTGTCACCGAAGATACATAATTTCCTATCTGCGGAAACTTACAATTTGGCCTTCATACATTATGCATCTCAATTGCATATGTTTGATTATATAATTAATTGTGTTACCTAGTTGTTACTTACTTATCATCACGCCATTTCCCTTGCGGGGTAGGCAGAGAGAAAGTTGTTAGTTTCCCTAAAATTGTATAAATAAATAAATAACAAACAAACAGCTTATATTAGTATAAAATTATATGAAAGTTACCCTCGCATTCCCTATTTATTATAATGTGGTGGTAAACTTTTAGTTGTGGTGCTATGTAACAAATACCTAAGTTGTAATAAATCTATTAGATATTAGACGTGATCGTATTAAATCTTATTTAAGGTTCAATGAATGAATGATATCAAAGTTATAAAAAAAATACCTTGTTGACCTGCTTACCTGACCGTGTGTCACTTTGACCACTATAATTCAGTAGGACCTTGCGTGCGTTGGCAAAAGCTTCTGTTATTACGCGCAGTGAATAAGTGTGCCGATAATTTGCGTGTCAGTGTTGTCAATATGTCGATATCTCATCTGAAATAGGATTCTAGTCATAATAATGCGTTTAATGTTTGAATGCTGTAAATACACATGCATAAACATCCAGCAACAACTGCCTCTGTGGTGTAGAGGTAGTGTAAGCGACTGCTGATCATGAGGTCTCAGGTTCGATCCCCGGGTCGGGGAGTGTTATTGAGATTATTCGTAAAAAAAAAATCTCTGTGGCAGCCTGGAGTTTGGAAATGTGCCCGGTAGACGTTAAAAGGCTCGCTCCCTATTACGTGGGACTCAAACATAGCTGGCGAATCGTAGGTGTGTAATACACCTCTGCCTACCCCTTCGGGGAATACAGGCGTGATGCTATGTTAACATCCAAAAAAATCTATATTTTTCCCTCTGGGCCATTTATGTCAAATGATATCAATTTTATAATGTTTTAACGGTGCCCGCGGCTCCGCTCGCATGAACTACGAAATGTTATTTCGGGTGAGTGGTGCAGAGTATAGTTATGCTTTCGTAGATTTTGTCCCAATACTAGTGGCCCTGGCCACAGTTTTTTTATTTTATTAGAATATGAATAGCCTATCCCCGGTAGACGTGAATAGGCTCGTCCCCAATTACGCGGGACTTAAACATAGCTGGTGAATCGTGGGTGTGTAATACACCTCTGCCTACCCCTTCGGGGAATACAGGCGTGATGCTATGTTTATGCCATTCCTTATCGGCCTAAATATCGATAAAAATAATTGAAAGTTTGTTACATTACCTTTTTATAATCCTAACTATTATAAAGCATGTATTAGTCTATACATAGAGGCGTGTCTGAACACCAAACATTTTTTTTTAGATCTTGTCTGTTTTTTTATTCGCTCATCACGCAAAAACTAACACTGAACGGATTTTAATGCATTTTTTTTTAAAGTACAAATTATTATTTGTGAATGAGGAAAAATAGAACTTTAGTACGAGCGGGAATTGAACCTGCCCCCCCCCCCTTCCCTTCCTTTCCGGGGAAGTGCTCTAATCCACTGAGCTATCGTACTCCCTTGCGGTCGTACCATCTTCCTCATCACATTTGTCTTAACGAAGGAAGGGACGGCAGTTACCACTCACTATTAAGTGTGACGTGGCTCGTCTACCATCATAAGCAATATAATATAATTTAATCTGAATCTGTTCTTATCTAGTTAAGTTGTGGAGATCAGATAGGAATTCACTATGTAGTTGATAATGATATATTTTCTTTTTTACTTTGAGTGAACCGCCTCGTTTCTGTGCATTTAACCAAGTTGCTGTGGCATAAAAAATTTGAGATAAAAAGAAAATGATTTTAAAAAGTAGGCTTGCAGTAAGTATATTTATGTAATTTTATGTCCCTCAATTTTGACAGCCAAATAATCGTGTGTCACAAGTCTTGAGGGTGGAATGGACTCTAGTAAATTGACTCGAAAATTATTTAAAACCGTCATAATGAGCTGCTCGTTCTTATTCCAAGTACGGTTATTTTAAGTACAAAAGTAAAATAAAAATATAATATGATTTTATATTATATAATGATAAGTATAATGATATCTATCTGCATAATCACAGAAACATACAGAGATATTACATAGCGTCCGCACGTCATTAGTAAGACAATGCTCTGCAGTTTTTTTTTGTTAAGGCAGGAAAAATGTACCAAACCGCACACCCTGTCGTTCGCGGTGACTAACAAGGTAGTGTGGAGCCCTTACCCACTAAATAAACCCACCATGTGCCGTCTCTCCGCCTGTATTGGCGGACTACTGGACTTGTGTGACTTCCCTTAGGTACCTACGCTCTGTATCGTTTGGATATTACAAACATTCAAAGGTTCCATATAATTACCTTCTAAGTTTCAGAACCACTAGATTTGTGGATCACATAATTGTCTTAGTGGGAATTGAACCAATAATTATCGGCACAAGAGATCGGTATCTAAATTACTAGCCCATCACCTATGCGGTCAATTCCTTTCAATCTTTGGATGTCAAAAAGGGGAAAGACTTATGCCCAGGAAGATAAGGGCTATAAAGCCGCTCCCTATGCTAGCTTACTCGTAGATGTTTACGAAGAATTATCAACTTACATAATGCTTCATGAAAAATAGGAATATCGGTTACCTACATAAATTTCAAATTTTATGTTAGGCTCCATATTAGAATAACGATGTGCGTTGCATTACTGGTTTGTTTACACACATGATGGAACAGTATTCATTCCACATGAAATTTACGTCGATAAAATAAACTAAAAACGCTCGCAGGGTTTAGACACCCCATAAGAAAATATTTAACATGAAAACACGTCGGGCGTGGTGGCGCCCTAAATGGGGTTGGAAAGTGGGGTGGCTGGCGGAAACTCCTAATGGTAGTCTAACACGAACCACCCAAATTACCACCATGCTAATGTTGCTACAAATATACGAAAATATATCGATGTGTTTATACTACCTACCTACTCTATACTTTTTAACATATAGATACAGTAGAGCGTCGATTATCCGAACTAATCGGGGGACATGGGTGTTCTGAAAACCAGTTTTTTTCGGATAATCGAACGGTTATATATTATATACGCTTATATATTTTGTACAACGAATGAAAAACATATTTATATATATTTAATGACAAATAGTAACAAGCTTGTAATAAAACTGGTAGGTATGCAAGCCTACTCGCTTACGAGCGGCTAGGTCCCGCGCTTTTGTCTACGCGCAACGCGAGTCGGACGGGCGTGATAGGTAGTTCGGTTAAGCGGTCGTTCGGTTGATCGACGTTCGGATAATAGACGCTCCACTGTACCTTGATAACCTAACCTAACCTAACCTTGATTTAAATAAAATAGAACATTCCTAGAAATGAGGGGTTTACTTACTTGTTTGATCTGTATTTTAGCTCTTGACATGCTCAGCTACTTAAAGAACAAACGGTTACGGAGAGGATTTTGTTATAGGTAGGTAATGTACTTCATTAAAGCTTTTCTTTAGACATTTTTTTAATCTTTATTTATTTGTTTTGGGGCTTAAAACAATAAGTGTTAAGCCAGCCCAATCATATATTTAAAGTAGCATAAACGGGTCTTTTTTCGCGTATAAAATAGGTGAAATTATGAACTACCTTTTACCCGACGTTTCAACTGCGTTGCAGCAGCCGTGGTCACGGGACAACTGGAGAGGCGAGCTACTTTATTTTTCCTCGACAGTTTGTAGGGTAGATTGATCTACACCGATGTTTGTCAGACACACAACACTCACTATATCGCGAGACGAATGTGAAGATATGTTAGGTAGTTTGCACTTATTAATCACTGGATTCCACGCTGATGATAGATTAGATTAGAGCCCAATCATAACCAAAACTAAACAAAACTCACAAAAAATATTATAAATCCCAGAAAAAATTACCTATGTAAGTAGGTATAAAAGTCCATATATAAATCACAAATATTTTTAGTTGCTTTAGATGTCGGAGTGGCCAAAATAGTTTGAACCACACCGACATCCATAAGGTTCACATGAAAATCTTGTATAAAAATTTGTCTTTGCACTTTGTTCCTGACAGATTCCATCAAGACAAACAGACACTTCACTTTTATATTATTACTTTCAATTACTTTTATAGATACTTCTTGGAACAGTGGCATGGATCATCGTGGAATCGAATGCCATATCATATCCACTAGAAACTGGCGCCATAACCTTCCTTTAAGTAAATCAATCGGTTCAATTTACCAAACACAATTGCTGCTTGAGTTAGCGAAACAACTTGGTCCATAATAAGTAAAATTAGTCCCTAGTCTAGTGTTGTACCGTACGTTTTACCTCTGCCTACCCCTTCGAGGAATACAGGCGTGATGCTGTTTTCTTTTTAAGATTGGCCTTCTAATTTACTAATATATGTTGGTGAGCCATGATTACCTTCCCTAGTAGTTTAATAGGCTCACATAATTAAAAGTGCACACGGTGGCTCGAAAGCCTCGGCTTGGCAAAACCTATTGTATTATAACCCCCTCGCACTATCGCTCCTAATGAAAATAAACGCCATAGAACCTAAATTACAAAATGTCCATTTTCAAAATGCATGTAAAATCTTTAGGATAATTTATCGGGCGTTTCCCTTTAAATTGGCATAGGTACCACCCCATACGAACGTGCCAGGCACTACTGGCATCGAAATTGTGCAAACTTATGCAACAACTTTCGTGATCAGACGGGAAAAGTTTGCAAGTCGTTACGATGTGAATAGCATCCATTTTACTTGACAACCGTACCTGTAGGTACCAACTTACGCCCCTTCTAATTTTACGACGTTTTTTGTAAAATGGAGTTATACATATATGTTGGTAATCGTATTATGTTCGAAAAGTTTTTAATGAACTGTGATTGGAGATATTGGAAGTATAATAATAGGTATGTCAATGGGTTGGTCGCCAAGAGTCTCGACCAACTCTAAAGAGGCTCTCGTTGGACAACTGGATCAAGGGCTTGATACAGAAGGCAGTACTCCTCGACACGGCACGTATTGTGACTATTGTGAGAAGGTTCCTTCCTCTGGAGACCTAACCATCGGCAGTTTAGTCCCTGCACTCGATGTCGGTCGAGTCCACTACTTTATACATTTTTATTTTTGCTCTATTTGTTTCCCGCTCGCACTAGTTCTCTCTTTCCTTATTCATAAACAATTTGTACATAATTTTTTTTTGTATTTAGTTGTTTGTATTTTTATAATTATGTTTGTTTATTTTAATAGTAAGTACCTACCTCATAAATGTCTAAAATAAATAAAGAGAATAATAATAAACATTTGTACACTTTCAAATTAACATAAGTATAGGTAGGTACACTACTACATGGAGAAACAGAAAAGTATAGTTTTTTTTAGTCATATTTTTTTATTTGCAGTCAGTCTATAGGTAATCAAAGATTTTGTAATGATGAGATAATTTCAGTAGTAAGAACGTTCGTGGGCATTAGATTATAAAATTAAGGATGGATTTCCTCTTAATATTATTTTTCCTGTAGGTAATCGTCATGGAGGCCTCATCTTCGGACTACAGTGATGAGGAAGTGGGAGTTTTGGCAAAGGGACAGAAGCTCTGGGTGCGTGGAGTCAGGTCTCATACGACTTGTGCAGATATCGTGCGTGCATTACAGGATGCTCCGGAAGGTAAAAATAATACTGCACCTAATTATCTTCCCAAGTATGTAGATATAAAATAATACCTATGTAATTTTAACCAAAAAATTTTGAGCAAAATAAATCCACAAATAAATTCACAATGATCCGTCGACATGTCTGTCAGCGGTTGGATTTATACTTAAGTTTTAATATCGTTGTGATCTGATCACAGCTGGAGGCGCAGTGAGCGAAACCGGGGAATGGGTGCTGGCAGAACGGTGGCGAGGAGTCGAGCGGCCTTTACCTCCAGACGTTCCAGTTCTCCACGTCTTGGCTGCGTGGGGTGATGCGAGACACGAGGTTTCTTTTTATCCATTTTATATTTTAAAAGTACATAATTTTAGCAACATACATAATATTACGTTTTAGTACACAACATTATTAGGTATTCTAAGAGTAAATTAATACTATATTAATGGCCAAGTCATTTTTGCGCCACAGTTGTATTTTTCTAGATATCCCGATAATCGGTTCTAAACATAGACATAGTATATAGCGTATATAGGTATATGGTTCTAGATTGGTGGTCGTAGGTATTAATTGCAGGAGTCGAATTTGTAATTCCACTAGTCTTTCTTTTTTGTTTAGGTGGGAAGAAATGTAGCTAACCGCACACCCTGTCGTTCGGGGCAACGAACAGGGTAGTGTGGGGCCCTCACCCACTAAATAAACCCGCCGTGTGCCGTCTCTCCGCCCACGTTGGTGGGCAACTGGAACTATGTTGCATTACTTCAGTGGTCCACCAGCACTCCACTCTTCACTATAGCCTAGGCTAAAGTTTTGATCTATATTTTAGCATTTGACATGCTCAGCTACTCCTAAAATGCAAATTATAATTTGTGAATAAGGAATAAGAGTATTTTAAAATTCGGTATTTCTAGAAATAGTAGGATAGCTCAGTGGATTAGAGCACTTCCCTGGAAAGGAAGGGACGCGAGTTCGTTTCCCGCTCGTACTAAAATACTCTTTTTCCTTATTCACAAATTATAATTTGCATTTTAGGCTAAAGTTGTGGTTGTTCAGCGTCCAAGTTGTGTTAGTACGTAACACAGCGGTCGAAATAAGGATGATAAAAGTTGTCCAAAATTAAAGTTGCTGTTGCAACTTCAAAACCTATATAAATTATTTGTGTGCATCACGATGACAACGGATCTAATAACTCTGAATTATAATAAAAATTCTATTCTACTGTTTTTCTAAGGTTCGTCTTGCACTCAGACGGGTTTCAAGTGGCGGAGAAGATGATTCTGGTCGTGATAGTGACAGTGGCAGTCGAGGAGGGGCACGAAGACGTCGACGGAGGGCCGTGAGGGCCGCCACGCCTCCTCCAAGAGCCAAAAGTGAAGACCCTGCAGCCAGACTAGTATCAGTCATACAGCACCAAAGCAGAACTATTCATCAGCAGCTTGATAAATTAAGGTTAATATCTATTACTTTTTGTTAAAACCTTATTATTGGCAATAATAATTACTTACAGCAATTGAGTATATTTGTATTATTCTTAATTAGTTCTTAAATAAAATTAGCATATATCACCAGTTTATAGTTGATTAATTTTTAGACATGGCTAAATTCGAAATATAACATATTAATTTTTTCACGTAGTTTCCTTCCGTCTAAGACAATGCATGATAGTACTGTACCTACTTATTTACTATTTTATTAAATTTATAAATAAATATATTGATAGACTAGCTGCTACCCGCAACTTATTATGTTTCCAAAATAAAAGTAGCCTAAGTTACACCTTGTTACAACAGCTAGCTGCTAGTGAAAGTCCCGTCCAAATCAGTCTAGCCGTTACATAGTATATTTATATACTCTTGTATACATTTTGTTAAAAGTTATTATTTAGACATTGCAAACTTCAATTTTACTTATTTGTATAGATCTATAGATAGGTATCTACCTACATAGTATTCTTCGATGTTTATGGAAACATTATTTACAATATATGACTGCACTAATGGCGGAGTGGTTAAGATACAAACCTCCCATGCTATGTGTTGTGGGTTCGGTTCCCACAGAGGACAACCATTCTTGTGTGACCCACAAATAGTGTGTTCTGAATATGAGTGTACTTTGTGTTCGTGAAATTGCATATTTGTAAAGTCCCTCACTTAAAAGGATGTTGTCTTAAAAAGAAAACACTAATATAAGTACCTGTACTAAATGTACAACTTGAAAAATAATATATACTAGCCTTTGCTTCGCCGCAGCCAAAAGCTAGTTTTTCCGTTATATCTCAGGTTCCCGATATAGTAGCGGAATAAAATGTATACCAGTTTTTAAGTCTAATCAAGGCCTTTCAAATAAAAAGTTGCATCAAAATCCGTTTAGTAGTTTTTGCGTGATGCGCGAACAAACAAACAGACAAACATAAACAGACAAAAGACAAAAATTCTAAAAAAAATTGTTTTGTGTTTAGACACGCCTATACATATAGCCTATTACAATCATTTTTTCTCAAATATCTTGAATGTACAGACACAGCTCTGTTACAGCTTTATAATAGTAGGTATAGATTACGTATATAGTAGAAAAACTGAAATAAAACTTTACTTTTTTGGTATCCACAGAGAACAAGAAAAACTCATCGACCAACTTGAAGACCAAACTCACAAAACTCGTATGGAGAAACACGGTACGAACTACCTTCTCGAGTCATATCTCCGTGACCTGGGGCGCTCCAGCGAGGTCAACGATAGTCAGGCAGGAAACAGCGATAGTGGGGTAGGCGTGGGAAGCGGCACTCCACCCAGAAGGCACACCAAACACAAATCAAGAAGAGAAAGGCATTTAATGAGGGAACATTATTTCACAAAAGAACTCACTGATATATGTCAAGTAAACTCCGATAGACTGATGCCAACACAAAACGACACAGATTCAGAAGCATCTGCTGATGAGCTTTCAAGAATACGAGAAGAAATCGAAATGCTGGAGAAATTGGCAATCATTAATAAAAGGTTGCATCGCGAAGAGGAACTTGTAGTAAGACTGACGGCTAAAGTAAAACGTTATATGGATGAGAATAAGGCATATAGTTGCGAAAACGTATCTCAAGTACGTATGCTGCTCGACAAAATTGAACAGGAATTAATGAAAACTACAAAAGAAATGCAAGACAATGCTGTGGAATTAGCAAAAACGGATAGTGAAATAGAAAGCAGGATGAAGCTACTTGATGAACTTACACTAGAATTAGAAGAAGAAGAATTACAAAATGCTGTTTTAGAGAGACAATTAAACGAGACTTCCAGCAGGCAACCCATTCTATTACAAGATAGTTACGTACCAATTTTAGATCAAACGAACCTAAATCAATCACTTAGTCATGGAGGTGCAGGCTACGTTTTAGACACACTGGTATGACACAGATTTAAAATTGTAAACATTGGTCCAAAGATGTCTTTTTCAAATTACCATATAATCTAAGATATAATAAGATAAAATTGATGGAAAACAGAAATTGACCGGCGACGCAACAAGTTAAGTATTATAGATCTCGAGTCACGGTGTTATCCAGAAAGGAGAATGCCCATACATGGTTTTGTTTTGTATCAATTGTCTCAAAAATTAAAATTTTAGTATCTACAATATCAAATCAAAATTTCGACGGATAAAAATCTGCTAATTAAAAAGTAATTTACTTACTTTGATCGTTCGAGTAGATACTACCATGTAATAGTCGGCGAGTTTATTGCCATCTATCGGACACATCTAAAACTAGCAATGATTAACATATATTACATTCAAAAACATTGTACTTAATTATATTGCTTTTCTTTATATTACATTCAAAACATTGTACTTAATTATATTGTTATGACAGAACTATTTATCACATTAAATACATATAAGAAAAAACTTGATGAAAACGCGAAATATTTGCATGATTGTAGGTATATACAACACGTAAAATATAACCTAATTTGATGAACTTCATTAGTATTTTTTCTCGAAAATCCGGCCGGAATCCGGAAAAAGATATTGTATTATCTATTAATTTATGTAATTTAAAACACTATAGGTAAATTAATTACAACATGATACAATATGAAACCAAAGCCCATGCATTTGAGGGCATTCTCCTTTGACAATAGGAAATATGGAAATGTATTTATTATGAGAAGGCTGACTATCGATAACAATGTCAAAAGAAGTAATGCAACAAGTTCTCAATTTTACCTGCTTTAAAGTTAGCAATGTATTTAGAAATATATAAAATTATTTTCGAAGTTATATAGGTACACATTATGTATTTGATATATAACTGTTATAGAATAAGTACACAGTGGTGCTAAGACTTACCTTACATAACCAAAATTACCTGTATGTTATTAAGTGATAAGTTTACAGTTTTATTTTGTATAATCTGTGATTTGTTTTATTAAATTTTATTACCCAAACAATCAGATCTGTCGCATAAATATATCTATGATGAAAGATTAATTCAATAAAATATAATAATCTCCAGATCGTAATATCGATCACGGCGACCAGTGCCTACAGACACTAGCCATACATTCAGGAGATATTATAGTGCAACAGTGTGTGCGCAAAACACAAGTGCACTCCTCGTTACCTCACTGTCATAAACCGTTGGGATATGGCATTCCTACACAACCGGAGAACCCAGGCATAGACTAATGGCTTCGTGATTTCAGAGGCACGAGGGTGAAACACCTGCATCCTAATTCCGAGTGAGAATTTCTTAACGCAAATACTAAATAATATTTTTGTTGGTCTGACCCGGGAATCAAACAAAGTTTCTTCAGTAATTAAAGTATCAAGATATTAGTTAGTAATTATAAATTTATTCGAATACCAAAAATCTGCAATCCACCCCATCATTTTCGTTTTAAATAAACCTAGTCAAACTTCTAGGAATATACCTATATATTTCAGGTTTGTGTATATTTTTTTTTATTGCTTATGATATATGAGCCACGGCCCTCCTGATGGTGTCGTAACTACCGCTTATGGACAATATTAAGAATACTGCCAAGCTGCTCCTCAGCATCCCATTTCGTGTATTCATACCCACCCTTACCACCGGTAATGCAATTACTGCTCCAACTCTCTTAGTCACTACCCGTGGGGAATAATAGTGTGGTGTCACTTGTATTCTCAGTAACCACATCGACAAGAGAATCAGGTAGAAAAACTAAGACCCCTAATTTTGTGAGGAGACTAGTTTCAATGAAAAGGGTTGTGGATATTTTGCGGTCCTATGATATCGCTCACGGCATTAAACTTTTCGTTGATGTAGGTATACAGTACTTTACCACACAAACGAATCGGAACTCTTACTGAACATTTTATGAAAATCAGGTTCGAGCCTCCTACACTGACAGGGTTGAGTCAATTAGCCAATGATTGCTGTGGTCTTAACAATGGATATCTACATTCCTGTCCTGTCCCAGTAGCAGAATAGTATATACATCGCTATCTTTAACTTACCTGTTTTTAGAACAGAACTACCTTCTGTTGGTAGGTACCGTCTGTAATAAAAAATCTGAAATATAAATTTTGTGAACCGCCAAAACTTATTTACCTAGGTGTTATTTTTAAATAATTATAGATAATGTTTATTACTTGTATAGAAAATAAAACATACAACGATTTAAGAGTTATTTTATTTGAGACCTAATTAAGGCAAACTCCTTTTTTATATAGGTACTAGCCTTTGCTTGCGGCTCCGCTGCGAACAAAAGCTACTTTTTAGGTTGTATCTCAGGTTACCACCAAAGGAATGTAACATAGTTCCAGTGGCTCGCCAATAAAGGCGGAGAGACGGCACACGGCGAGTTTCTTTAGTGGGTGAGAGCCCCACACTACCCTGTTCGTTGCCCCGAACGACGGAACCGCACACCGGTTGGGTAATTTTTTTCCGCCTAAACAAAAAAAAGAAGGTATCTCAGGTTCCCGATATAGTAGGGGGATAAAATGTTTACCAGTTTTTAAGTCAAATCGAGATCTATCAAATAAAAAAAGTTGCATCAAAGTCCGTTCAGTAGTTTTTACGTGATGCTCGAACAAACAGACAAAAAATCTAAAAAAATTCGTTGTGTTTAGACACACCTATACAGCCTATTACAGTCATTTTTTCTCATATATCTTAAATGTACAGACACAGCTCTGTTAGTTTTATAATAGTATAGACTACGTGGGTGGCAAACAAGCATACGGCCGGCGGTTGGACCTCCGGCGTTATCACTCACCATACGAAACACAACGGCAGGAGTACCTACCTGCCGTTGTTTAACGCAGATCTCCAGTGAGGGTGGCACTTCCCCGATCGATTCATGCCACGATAAGCAAGGCTCTACCTCATTATACATTTTCTTTATGTAAAAATCTTTAACGTAGTGTTAGTGTGTACTTTGAGCATATGCATATACTACTAACTTCGGTCCGCCATATTTGCTGGTGCAAAAATGACGTGGATAATCTCACAACACAAAATGATTTGTGATTAATGCCAGATTGGAAGCAGCCGCACTACTAGGAGGTGCTAAGTCTGCCCTTAGGGGCTGTCCTGGTAGGTGTCAAACCTATGAGTATTCCCAGTTTGATCTGGCTGCTTGCAAAGAGTATTGAAACAATCTTCCAAGTATTATAATTTATATCAAAATGGCATGGACAATGGGGATCCACGGGCAAATCTAAGCGCTGATGGCGATATGGCCACTGTAAAATTGTAACTGCTTTGTTAGCCTGAGAATTGTTTGCTATTTTTTGTATTTTAATTCGGTTGAACAGCGATATTGTTAAAATGTATGGTACCTGGAAAATTAAAGAATTAAAAGACGCTATGCTGCGTCGCCTTAGACTATTTACGACATTATTCACTTTTTTTTAATGTTGGAACTTTGGGAAATATATGTACATCGGGGTTATTACACTGCACACAGGCACAATACGAGAAAATTGTTTTCAATGGCCATGTCGATAATACGCCATCTGCCGTGAAGTGATGGCAGTAAACATCCCTAACCCCCCCAACAACGGATTTTTTTATGCGAGCTTTTAAGTAGGTATGTACCCTGACAACAGAAAATATATTTTTAACTAATGTGGAAATTAATAGGATACCATGATTTCCACCAGCTAAATACGAGTGGAAAAAAGAAATTCCCTTTAACGAGGTAGTCAAAAACTAGAAACTACATTTAGTAAGACTAAATAATAATACGACTCGGCCTTTATTGAAATAAAAATATTTAATTTCTTTTTAATGTGCCTTGGCCAGTGGTCGGAAAACAACTATGTGCAAGCAATCACGGAAAAAGTACCTTTAAAATAATAAGTGCAGCATTTTTTTTTAGATAATGGCAGTACAAATAGCTTTTTTTTATATAAATAACGAAGGTTTTATTGTAGCAAATTTTTCAAGGTACTAAGAGAGTTTAAAACTTGAAATGTTAACACATTTTCTTGTTTGCAACACTGTTTTTCCAACCACTGGCCAAGGCTAATCTTTGCAAAAGTAAAAGGCTCCTAGGGCCACAGAATCTTCATGATGGGCTGGTTCTCTGTGACGATGATAATGAAAAGCAGGATCTCCGTCACGTAGACACTGATCACCATCATCGAGACTCGAAAGGCGATCATGGTTTACTCCGTGTCCATCGCCACCTGGAAAAAAAAACAAAATTCATCACAATAACACCACCATTTTGTCATTTACTCAGCAGACTCGACAGATCGCACGGGCAGTATGTTTACTTATTAAATGTGGTAGTTGGCGAGCCGAGACCACCAGATAGCAGGGTTGAGCAGTATTTGAATTACTTGTAATTAAAATACGTAATTGAAATACAAATACGTATTTGGTATTTGTATTTCAATTACTTCCTTAAAATGTAATTTGTAATTAGTATTTCAAATACCTGACGCCGAGGTATTTTGAAATTAGTATTTCAAATACTTGAGGCTTCAAAATACATTTTAACATTAAAATACATTTAACCTTCATTTAGCGATCGTGAGTGTGAGTGCGAGGCGAGAGTGCAATGATGCTAAATGGTATTTTTCAGCAAAAAAATTACGTTAATTTTTTTTTGTTTACTATTGGATGAAAGACTATTAAACGAGGAACAATTTAAGACCTCAACCACAAACGTGAACCGAGGATAAGCGACAGAAGGTAAGTGTTAAGGTGAATATTTTAAATGTGAGTTTACGAAAATGTACTTAAAGCAGCTATTAGAGTTGGCAACACCGCACCTGTGAAGTATACTGTACGTTACTGACGACTGTACGACAAAATTGGCCAACAAAACGCAAAAAAATGTACGTCAAATTGTCAATGTCAAGTCATAACGGTTTGTTTTTAGTTTTTTCACGGAATAAGTAATGCTTCTGTTCTGTGTAGAAAAGTGTTAATTTTTTTTCGAGCCACGGCCCATCTGATGGTAAATAGTAACCATCGCTCATGGACTTAACTATATCGAGAGTATTGTCAAGCCGCTGCTCACCATTTCATTTCACCAATATGAAATGAAAGAATAAACGGCTATCTCCTGCTACAGCCAAAACGTAACGATGTGCTTCGTGGCCGGTCACACGGGAGATGATGGTACCAACCCGCTCGGGCCCGCTACCAAGTGAGTACTCCCACTTGGTACCCAGCCCTACCACCAGTAATGCAATGGATGATAATTTCTTATTTCCCTTAATAGCCTCATACGACACCCGTAGGAAAGAATGGGGTGGTGACACTTGTATTCTTAGTCCGTCACCACATGGAACAAATCATGAAAGGAAACTGGTTTTACTGATTAATTAATCTTGTTTTCCTCTACTTTTCAGCCCATGCTGGTCTAGATTACTTATTTTATAATTTGTATTTTGTATTTCAATTAAAAATAGCTAAAATACTGTATTTTGTATTTTATATTACAAATACCTTACTTAAAGATATTTTGTATTTTAATTACTTGCGATACTGTATTTTGTAATTTGTATTTCAATTAAAGCAAAGCATGTATTTTGCCCAGCCCTGCCTGATAGTAAATTACCTATAACTCACTCTCACAATATTTATTTTTTATTTGTATTTTACAATTCAAATTAGGTGGTTTCCGCACTAAGCTCGAGGCTTGTGTTGCGTCAACCAGATAATTTTACAATATCAGTTTAACCATAAATATACGGACATAGGTATCGGTAAAAAATCTAAGGATAATAAGACTATATAAAGATCTACAAAATTTAAAGAAAAATAGAATAAAAATAAACGTTATAGTATACGAGCCCCGATGCAAAATACTGTAGTAGTAGTGAGATTTTTTCTAACTTCATTATTTTTGTATATCTACATAAAATATTAAGCTGTTCTACTATCACAAATGTCGCGTTACTTATACCATTTTTTAATTATGAACCAATAAACTATTTTAGATTTTTTAATTCATACATATCCTGTTTTAAATTCGAAGAAGTTATAAGCAAAATAGTTCGTCTAATTGTTAATCGATGCAAAAGAGTTCGTCTATCGGTGAGTTAAATAAGATTATTCCTTCTTTGTACAATTATGTTGCATAATTTAAAGGACATTTACGTACCATTTACGGCCTGTGGCGGCCATAATGTTTTCAATATTTAAAATTAAACTAATAATTTATAAAATCCGTCAGTGGTTTTCTTTTCTTTATAGAACTTCAGAAAAAGATTATAGTTTAAAAAGCTATTATTTTGAATTTGTACTTTATCGTAATGGTTATTGGTGAATTATTGTTATCTGTTGACAATCAAATAGGATATCGCCACTACGCTGAATTGACAACATTAAAAACTTTGGTACTATTATATTACAAAACAATATTACGTAGTTATTTCTTAAATAATTTCGTGAGAACAGTAATATGACTATTTAAGAAAATATTTTTTATAATTATTTGGTGAAAACTGATATTATTTCTAATCAAGAGTAGCAATTATGATTCAAAATATTGGCAAAACATTTTACATCTGTAATGTCATGTCATTCTACTCATCTAATGTTGTTATTGTGTATTTATTGTGTATCTTATATGTCTTTTATCTCATCATCCAAAAGTTTTAGTGTGAAAAGAAATACACAGGGCAATAGGGTAGTCATTTATCTTAAAAAACACATATTGTTTTATGTATGTCCTTTCCAGGCCGAGAATGTATGGGCATTTGGTACATTTCCTTTGTAAAAGTAATTCTGTGTCATTTGTCAAGTGAGACAGTATAAATTCTGAAAATTTTCAGTTCTTTTCATTAGTTTTCAAATAACAATGGGTCGTGGCTACCCGTGTGTGAAGAGCTTCGAAAGCGAATAGTTTGGGGGGGTCGATGCTGGGAATTCAAGTTACCAAATATCTAAAGACTTGATACTTCCCAGGTCTACAGTCCAATCTATTATTCAGCACTATAAAAAGAATAGAACGACTTCTTGTTTAAAGAAAACTGGTCGACCACGCATCACAAGTGCAGTAGAAAACAGAATCCTGAAGAAAATTATCAAAAATAATCGTCGTGCTCGAGCTGGAGAACTCACGGTGCAATGGAAGGACATGATTCACAAAGACGTCTCAGTTGATACTTGCAAAAGAGTCCTAAAAAGAATGGGTTACGTATTTTACACCGCTAAGGAGAAACCACTGTTGACTGCTGTACAAAAGAAAAAGAGGTTGAAGTTTGCTCGTGATCATTTAAATTGGACTTCCGATCAGTGGCGTAGTATCATTTGGAGTGACGAGTCCAAATTTGAAGTGACAGTCGGCGAAGGAAAGGAAAAAAGTGATTCGGAACAAAAATGAGGCATTTCATACTGATTGTCTCAAACGCAAAGTGAAGTTTCCGGCGTCTCTTATGATATGGGGCTGCATGTCTGCACAAGGTGTTGGTGGTATGCAGTTTGTGGATGGTTCTATCAATGCTGCAAGGTATCAAAACCTTTTGGAAGAGAATTTACTGCCCTCTATTCCGTCACTTAAGCATCAAGATTCCTTCATTTTTCAACAGGATGGTGCTTCCTGCCATACTGCAAGGACAACAAAGACGTGGCTACTGGCGAAAAGCATCCCTACAATCGAATGGCCATCTAATAGCCCGGACTTGTCGCCGATCGAAACCCTATGGTGGAATATGAAAAAAGTTCTCCGTAAAAATCCATCAAGATCGAAGAGCGACTTAAAGGCTACACTCTTGGCTGTCTGGGAGTCAATTACGCCTGAGGAGTGTGCAGCGTTGGTTGCAACCATGCCTCTTCGCATTAAAGCTGTCATTGAGAGCAAAGGCGACACAACTAAGTGGTAGACGAACTATTTTGCGTGAGTGACAAGGGTAGACGAATACTTTTGCGTTATGTAATTTAGAATATTTTTTAATTTTTTTTATGTTATATATAGTCATGAAAGAATTTCAATTATGTTAAAATAAACTTTAAAATGTTCCTCAAATTGTGGTTTACTTTTTATTAAACGTTCTTAATTATTTTACCAATATTTACTTTCTATATTTTACCCTTTGCACTACTTTCCATACTAGCTGGCGTTGGTACAGATTCGCTCGAATCCGATAAAAGTGAATATTCCTACTTGGTACCAAACCTATCACCAACCATCTAATACACCAGGATACTTTTGCTATACTACATGCGTGGCGAACAAGCATACGGCCCACCTGATGGCAAGCGGTTACCGTAGCATATAGACGCTAGAAACGTAGCAACACCAGAGGCATCATATCACTCTCGCTTCGCCATCGTCCAGGAAAGGGATAGGAAGGATAATAAGGAGAGGATAGGAAGAATAATAAGAAGATAGGATGGGGGTTTTGGCCTCCAGTGCTCTAACTGACCATACGAAATACAACGGTATTAGTACCTACCATTGTTATACGTTGATTTTTTGTGAGAGGGTGGTACTTCCCCGATCGAGCCGGCCCATTCGTGCTGGGATAAGCATAGCTCTACCACTAGAAAACATAGCATCACGCCTGTATTCCCCGAAGAGGTAGGCAGAGGTTAGTATTACACACCCACGATTCGCCAGCTATGTTTAAGTCCCACGTAATAGGGGGCGAGCCTATTGACGTCTACCGGACACATTTCCAAACTCCGGGCTGCTATTGAGATTTTTTCTTTTTGGGAAAAAGCTCAATAACATTGCCCGACCCGGGGATCGAGAATACATACAGTATTTATTATTTCATATTGAAATTTAAAAGTATTCGTCTAATTAACGAAAACCTAGCGTGGACACCCGGGAACTTATCAAAGCTTTAACGCAATAGGAACCATTCTTGGATGTTAATCTTTTATATGCATCACACAGTCTGAGGAACCTCCATTAAATTATTATTTCCACCATCGGATGTCCAGACGTCGGAATATTGGCGAGTTGTAGGCATTCCATCAATACCGACCTTAAGAGCCGTGGCTCCTCTCATTATAACAATATTATTGAAGTGAAAACTTATTTAAGAAGGTTTGGATAGAGAAATTCATGTAAGTCGTTATCGACATGGTTACGTGATTGCGCTGGGCCAACTATGAATGTAGATATATGTATAATATACTCAGAGGTGCATTTTTTTTATAATTTTAAGATTTCTCTTCTGAAGACAGTCGTCATGACTGTTGTTTTTTAAAATTATTATGCATGTACGATGAGGGTGAAAAAGAAATTGTGTGGTTTATAAGCTAGTGCGCTTAAAATAAAGCAGTTATATGACCACTTGACATCAGGACGAGTCCAAAGTTTACTTGTAATAAGTACCTACATGATTATGCAGGGTGCACAAGGAATTTTATAATGGCGTTCCCTTTAGCAGACCAGTGTACAGGAGTCGACGATAACAAACTGATAGAAGAATAAATACTATAGATATACGTAGAGAACAATTATTATTGAAATTTATTTTTTAACTAGCTGCTACCCGCAACTTCGTCCGCGTGGAATTTAGATATTTTCTTTTTAGTGCAGAATCCTAATTATTTTTCCAAAATAAAAGTAGTAATCCCCGTCCCGTGAGTCCCATCCAAATCGGTCCAGCCGTTCAGGAGATTAGCCGTGGATATGTATTCGACGTATATACTTATTTGAATTGGTATTTACTTAAAATTTCATGGGATTGTTTATTGCGAATTGCGATTAAAAGTAGCCAAGTTACTCCTTGTAATAACAGCTATCTGCTAGTGAAAGTCCCATCTATATCGGCCCAGCCGTTCCTAAGATTAGCCAGAACAGACAGACAGACAAAAACTTTAAAAATTGGTAATTTGTTATAGGTAAAAGTTGTTATTTAGACATTACAAACAGACATTTCAATTTTACTTATTTGTATAGATCAGGTGTGGTCAACCAGTCGATCGCGATCGACCGGCAAAAATATAAAGAACTGTCTGCGTAAATTAGTCAAAATACTACATATAAGTACTCATATGTATACCGTTTTATTTAAAATTCCAAGAAGTGTGTAATTGGTAGATCGCACAGGGTTTCGGCAATAAAAAGTAGATCTTTTGTCTAGTCAAGTTAGCTACCCCTGTATAGAAGATAAAAAGCGAAGGAAATTGCTTATACCTACGGGCCTGGTTAAGTGATTGTAATTATTAATTAGGTTAAATTACAACGAAACACAATTTAGTTAATTATTGAAAAACAGGTCATTAAATTCTATAGCAAATATAATTTCCGTAAGCACATGTAAATACAATAAGTTATCTATACAGCTAATCTAAAGGCGTAGTGTACATAATCACCGACGATCCATCTGGCGTATATTCACTTTCAGATTCTACAGCCATCGTTGGAGTACTCTCATTTTTAATTCTCTGGATAATCATTATTGGCAAGTCATTGACATCGGCTACATAAACCCACTTTCTGTAAAGGCTTTTCGCTAAATCTATAACCTTAGTCAAATGTAAGGGACTTCTAAAAAAAAATCCCCTATCCGGAGGAGTCATTGTGGTGGCATAAGGAATTTCCACATTCGCTGTAATAACGCGTCTTGTCACTTTCTCATCGAACATTTCACCAGATTTTTTAGCTTGTAGAGCCGCAGCCAAAAACATACGCCACCTCTCACTATAATACTCGCTAATTAACTCAGCCCATTGCTTGCAAGCGTAATCCGAGATCTCCCCCTTAGGTCCCCATAGTGTGATTTGATTTCTTGCATTGGTCTCATATAAATATTGTTCATCCAGATCTTGACTCAAACTTCTAGCCTTACTATACCAATTGGACGCAAGAAAAAAATCACTTTCTTTTAATATTGACGACATATCATCAAATACGCTGAGAAATCTGTTAATTGAGTTCTCAAAAATGAAAGTGTTAGTATATCTATCACTAACAACGTTCGTGTATAATTGTTCCGCTCTGTATTGCAGCGCTTGTCGTGTTACATCAACTATATCATATCGAAAGCCTTCTGTACCACAATTTGTAGAGTTAACAGAAACAATCTTGTTTAAAGCCTGAAATAGATCAAAGCTCTTGTACCACGCCCATGGTTCAATTCGAAAACTAGGCCTACGTGTTACAACGTATTTGCCTCTCACCCTGTTTAATCCATTAAAACTATAAACGCTTCTAAGCAAATATTTCCAAGCTTCAGCAGTTTCATTACATCCATATCTTCTTTCAGCGTAATCAGCTGCCCAGTTGTCTAGATCCTGAACGGGAGATTTGCGCCATGCTGATTCTAACATCAGATCGTATACAACATAGTTCTGATTGATGCCTTCAGGAGTTAGGCCTATACCAATCATTGTACTATTAACTCGAGATCTGACTTGATAGACATCTTTATTTATTGTCACCATGTTCCCAAACATGCCTAAAGTTCCGCCGAAATTATGCAACATGCACCAAATGAATGGTTGCCCAAAGTACATCTTGTATAGATCATATTGGGGAAACTGTTCTGCTTGAAGGTCGAGTATGAGCATCCTACCGTTGGGAACAGCGTTTATAAAGGCCTGCACTCTATTAAGTGGCCACATCAGAGGATCACTGACAAACATCCAGTTTTGAATTAACCATATACTGTCTTTATCAAATTCCGATAAAGTAGAGAAAATTGCATAAGCCGTATCACGAACGAAAGGTGTAGAAAATTCTGATAGTTTAACTTCATTGAATGGATCTGCTGAGTAAATGTGTATTCCTGTGACGTTTATTTCGTTTAGAAACATTTTTCCAATGACCTTAAAAATAGGATCATTGGGATCTACGAAAAGGCCGCAGCAATATTCAGTTTCAAATCTGTTCCACTGATTAACTTTATGAAAGGTACTGTTAGGAAATATTCTTGCAAATGCTCCTGGAACGTGTCCGTTGAATGCTGGCAATACGGGAATCATACCTAGCTCCAACATCGCTTTAAGGACGCCGTTCTGAATGACTATTTGCATGTCATGCCAAGACTTAGGTAAAGGACCTCCCCAGCCGTGAACGTTCCCCATTCGCAGCCAGGATAAAAACGCTGGTCCTGTTATATGCTGGTCTATTTCTTCTTGTGTCATACCTATACGTTGATAAACTCTTATCCAGGCGGCCTCTTGGGCTATAGGAGCTAGAGCCAGATTGATACCATTAAGCGCCATCCATCCTAAATGATTATACCAGTCGTTATCAGTCCACCAAACAAAACTATACGACGCTGTACATACATTCTGATAATATCGTAACCTGTCGTTGGCGACCACTGTTTCTTTCACATAAGGCAAAGGATCAGGGATGTTAACATTCTTCGTTTGCCACTCAATTTGACTCTTGCAGTACTTTTTGAGATAATAATTAAACCCCCATACGGCTGCTACGCCTGTACTGGCTTTTATGTGCAATCTTCCTTCAAGTATGTCTAAGGAAAATGTATCTTTGTTATCCTTAAACCACAGAGGATCGATTTCAAGAAGCACTTTATTAATGTCGATATATTTGGTTAGAATATTTAAAGCGGCTCGTTTCTGAACTTCGCTTGAAGATACCGTTTGAAGTTTAGTTGGGTCTAAGTATTCCAGATTGAAAGCGGATGCGAGGGCTATTCCCGAGAGAATTAACGCGATGGTCCGCCACATAGCGACAATGAAGTTAAACTGATGCGTTCAACAATAGTTATATTATAGGAACATTATACAGAGCATGTAGCAGTAAAAATTACGAACCTGGTAGTTGACTAAATGTCTAGACGTTTTTGTAATGTTAGTTTTATGACGCCAATTGGTATTAACAATAGTAAGTGGTTGAGGTAGGTTTTTTATACGTGTGAAGATCGACACGGCAATGTCACTACAACACGGTGCAACTGCTCCGGAGCCCGAGATGCGTTGCAACGAATGTGAGGGTTGAAATCCCGCCACGTCTAGCTGATTGCAACTCTGTACGTTACATCTGTCTGCGTACTGTGTTTCTTATTAAGTATACTTCTGTAACGGCAGGATCAGAACGCATCTGAAGAAGACATCAAAAAAAATAATTCTTCAGACTTTTTAAAAATATACATTGTTCGAAATATAAAAACTTAAATTATGAATACAAAAGAGTTTATAGCACGTCGGCAACGCCATCTTTAGTTGTAGTTGTAGTAGTAGTTTAGTAGTAGTAGTGGTACTTCCTTGTTCTTACTAATGTGCGGTCTTAGTATTGCAAATTGATTTGACACATAACTAATACATACTATGAAATTCCTTTCCAATCCATCAGTCAAGTCTCAGATTGTTCGTCACTTTTTCCTGATTACCAAGTGAGAGTTTGCAGATATCGCTTATTATGTAGGTACAGCAATTGATGTTAATATTTTTCTCAACTCATTCTTGTCGGCACGGGCGAGAGTAATCAGCCGTAGTCTGCGATTCTAGCATAATTTATGTTGCCAGACTTCAAAAGCCATCGAGAACCATCGAGAAAATCTTGCAGGAATGTACTCGTACAACGATGTATTTCACCAAGCACTAACAATCGATGGTGTGTTCAGAGTTCTTGCTAATCCACTTACCATCAGATAGGCCACGACTTGTCTGCAGCTGTTGTCAAAATCTTTCAAAAGCTAATATTTATTTTCATATCAGAACTACTACGTTCCTTCAGGGCTCATATGTGCCGTACCTAATTTAGTTTTTTTAATTTCTTTGAAGTATTATCAATACACCCATCAAGTTTCTTTACAAAAAGTCTGATAAGTTTATAGGACTACAACATGTGATGTTTTCAATTGACCCTTAGCTTATGTTATTAGATAACGGATATGTAATCTATTAGGAGTAATAATATCTTATCGCTATTTTGTTTAAAATTGTAAGTCAATGTTACCATTGTCGGTCGTTACATACTATTATGATAATGTTAAAGTGCATTTGACCACAAGCCTGAAGGCTTTTTAATCGGCTTTTATTCGGGTTTAGTGTGAATTTTTCAAACGGTTCGATCGCGTTATAGAATTGGATTAGTGACACCTAGCGGAAATTATCTGAAACATATTTTCTGAGTGCGATATTGTTTAAATTCAATTTGCGGAACGCGGACATCAGTAATTTAAACTTAAAAACGAGCGCGAATGTGCTTTTGCGAGTGCGAGTGGCAAAATATGTCAATTTTGAGTGTTTGATAATAACAAGATACGCATTCGCGGTGAATAAATGCGGATCGAGTAGTAAGATACGAACATAACTCACACTAGCTTGTTTACGATTTTCGATTTGTTTTATATTAAGTTGATTAACTTGATATCAAAGTTGTTCGATTCGCATTGTAAAACTCACACAAGCCGTATCGACTCCCAAGGAGGGATCTCGCTCATAATCATAACATAGGAAAACTAAATGCTAAAATATGTATCCATCCATTCATCAGTCTTTCGTCGTCCACTGCTGGACATAGGCCTCCCCAAAATGGGGGTTTTACCATAATCGCCACGCTTGGTAGGCGGGTTGCCGATCGCAGTGGATGTTTTTAGTACACAGGGGAACGCTGCTGCCCGGTCCCCCGGTAATCCCTTAGTCGGCTTTTACGATTCCCATAGGAAGAAACGGGATGGAGCTATTCTTGGTGCCGGCCCCACACGGCAGTTGGCTCTTATTCTGATAGCTAAAAGTTTGGGTTTAAGGGCACCCACCGATCTTTCACGCTAATCTTCTGTGAAAGAGTGGTACTTCACCGATCAAGCTGGGATAAGCAAGGCTCTCGACACCACCCAGTCCCTCGCCTTATCACTCTTCATTTCCACTCCCTATACATTTCCTGTGGTGTGTGGTGCCGGCTTTAGAATTGTCCCACCCCTCTCTATCCACGGGAGTCGTAACAGCCGATTGAGATCGGGGTAGTGGGCGGCAGCACTCCCTCGAGTGATGTTGTTAACAACATCTACTGCGATCGCCAACCCGCCTGCCATGCGTGGCGATTACGGCATTATCCCCCATGACGGGATCACTCGTTGTGGCGTTCTCTTGGGGAGGCCTATGTCCAACAGAAGACATTGAAAGACTGATGGATGGATACATTTTCTTGGAGTTAGGAGACGCGCCAGTGATGCTTTTGGTATTGCTAGCATCTATAGGCCATTATAACCGCTTACCATCAGGTGCGCCTTATGCTTGTTTGCCACCCTAGACATAAAATTACGTCGAACTGTTATGAGGATGATATATCATCCACAACAATAATAACATACATCCACAATATAATACAATCATACAAAAGTAAATACTTATCACGTATGTGTATATTTTTCGCGAATACTGATAGTTCTTGGCCCGTAGAATGTAACTCACTAAATCGTATGGACATTGTATCGTCTCGCTTGTATTTGTAGATAAACAAAAACAAAAATCTCTGACCCGATGCGATGTCGATACGATTTTTGGACATACATCTAAACCAGACTAATTATTCAAATTTTTTATGACCTAATGTAACTTACCCCCACCTGTGGTTCCCTGTCGTCCCCCGTGTCGCGATCCCGCGGAGGCGCCGCGTCTCCTGTGGCAGCAGAGCTACCACCACGGCGTTCCTCTCCCTCCACCAGAGCAAGGTACCGAGACAACTCATCTTCTTCGCAAATGCGGAGCGGTGTCTTCGGACCCACGATAGCAATTGATACGTTCTGCGTACAAAAATGTTATGGTATGTCATATAGATAGTGTACCCAATAGTGCCAATTGATTTTTTTACATATTTTTTTAAGCATTTATTAGTAAAAATCAACACAGTGTGAAAATGTGAAATCGAAAATAACAGTGACGAACAGCATTTGAATCTGCATCTCCTGGAATACCGTCCTAGATGGTTTGCCAATTCCGCCATCGTGACAATTGCTCTGAACTGGGATTTTTAATAACACATACATTCTTATTGTTTTGGTCTTACCTGGTCGGAATCATGTATGCGAAATACTCCCAACAGATGGCGCAGGCGTCATCTAGGAGGGTAATAAGTTTTCGGAGATTAGCCAGAACAAACAAACAGACAGACAGATAAACTTTAATATGTAATTAGTGTTTTGTTATAGGTAGGTAGGGAATATATTCTCGTATACAAACAGACACTTCTATTTTTATTTATTTTTATAGATGTATAGAGTAGCATAGCCGTGTGGAGCCGGCATCAGGAATAGCTGCACCCTGTCTCTTCCTATGGGAGTCTTAAAAGCCAACTAAGGGATTACCGGGGGACCGTGCAGCAGCGTTCCCTGTGTACTAAAACATCCACTGCGATCGCCAACCCGCCTGCCAAGCGTGGGGATTACGGCAATACCCCCCTCCCATCAGCCTTTTAACATCCACTGCTGGACATAGGCCTCCCCAAGAATGGGGGATAGTGCCGTAATCGCCACGCTTGGCAGGCGGGTTGGCGATCGCAGTGGATGTTGTTAATACTCGAAGGAGTGCTGCTGCCCACTCCCCCGCTATCCCTCAGTCGGCTCTCACGACTCCCATGGGTGGAGGGGTGTGACAATTCTAAAGCCGGCCCCACACGGCAAAACCCCCCTAGGGGAGGCCTATGTCCAGCAGTGGACGATGAAAGGCTGATGGATGGATGGATAGAGCAGCTAACTAAAGTTAGAAGGGCCTCGTGGCACAGTCGGTAGTGTAACCGACTTTCGTGCACCAGGTCGTGGGTTCGATTCCCACTCAGGACAATTATTTGTGTGATGAACACAGATATTCGTACTGCGTCTGGGTGTTTTTTATATATTATATGTATGCTTGTATGTATTTACAAAAAAAAGTAATATTGTATTATATCCGTAATCTGGTTATAACACAAGCGTGAATCTTAGTTTGAGACCAGAGGATGTTGTGTGAAATTTCCGTGAATATTTATTATTATTTATAACTAATATCTCATACAAAATTTACATTTTGTATGTAGCCTTACCTTAGTATTAAGGTCCATTTCATTGGGGAGAGTATCCCTTAGTGCACGAAGTCCATGAGCCACAAGCTCTTGCAGGTCACAATCCATGAACGAATTGAGATGCTTCTCGAGATATGTACGCGCAGATTGCGATCGGGCGCCTATGGCCATCGCACGACAGTCAAAGTAGTTAGCAGATGGACAAGTCTGGTAAATGTGAGGGCCTTGGTCCTATAGATATAAAAAACACATAGCAGTCATATGAGAATAAATTTAACCACAAACATATACTTATTTTTTCTCTGCATTTAAAACTCAACGCTTTTCCTAAAGCTGTACAAAATACTGTACCGCCACAAGATCATTTTTAACATTGCTGCACGAGTTGCACTGTACCATAAAGAAAACAAGTAGGTATGCTAACTCAGACCCCGTGCACGAGATAGTTACATACGCACGCAGGGCACTTTTAGTTTATTCAATCGTCATAAATACAGAGCTAGTTTTTATATACAAAATTAAAATAAAGATATAATTATATCCATAATACATACTTTCTTAATTATATGTTTTTATGCATAGACCGGGAGCTGAGTATATAATAATATATTTTTTTCAATGATATCATGTTTTCAGTGTTGTGATTTGAGAAGATCTCGTCTACATGTCATCCAAATACAATACAGTATTTTCTTTTCCGATATGTAGCCATCTTTGAGCTTGAATAAATTTTAATAAATGCCAAGCGGTAACGGCGATCAACGAAGCCTGAGCGCAAGCAATGCGAACGAAACGACGGCGCAGCATTGACGGGTGCACCTTTAGCAGTTTTAAATTTTGTTATTATGTGCATGCGGCGACTCGTAGGCACTGACACGCACACATGCAAACCACGCTCGGCTCGTTTGTATGAAAATAACTTACTTCTTTTCTTTTACTATGACTGTACACTATTTTTATACCATACTAGCTATGCCCCGCGGTTACAACCATCAGCGGGGTTAAGTATGTTGATTAATTTTAATTTTCCATTATCTCTGCAAATAAAATGCTATAACAAGCAAAGTTTATCTTCATAAACCATTTTCAATATTTTTTTGTCACCAATTTGCTTAACAAATATTTAAAGCTAACTGAGATGATACATAGCTTAATGCAATTTGACTATTGTATAAATAAAATCCTATGCACATTAAGTTTACCTTATCCAGGCCCCTTAAAATGTGATAGACGAAATCGTATTGTCTCCCCAGATTGGGATAAAATGCAGTTTCTAATACAAATATCAGATATTCATTATTCACAAAAAAATGTTTAAATGAAAACAGTGGTTCATATACAAACTCAATAGAGCAAGCCTAATGCCCTTACTAAGAATTTTTTGATAAAAAATCCAATAACTTTTTGTTGATCCAATCCCAATTTTGGAATGTTCTAGTTAGGAGTTTTATTAGGAGATCGCCATTGACGGTTCAGTTCGCACCGGCATCATTTTTATAGAAATATGGACCGATGATTCCACCGGCCCACAAACCACACCAAACCATTGTTTTTTCTGGATGAAGTGGCAGTTCTTGAATCTCTTCAGGTTGCTCTTCGTCCCAAATGTCCCAATTTTGTTTGTTTACATACCCATTGAGCCAGAAATGGGCCTCATTACTTTGTTGTTACCAGTCGAAATGCTCGAACGAGTCATCGAAAATTGGACTCAACGGATGGGCCATCTGCGACGTAGCAACGGCCAACATTTGATATACATAATCTTCAAAAAATAAATGCCAAAGAATGTTCTTTCAAATGATAATAAACATTCTCCATTAAATTTGAATTTTCTGTTTTTTTCTTTATAAAAGTAGGGAACCTCGAAATGGATCACCGCTTATATGCCATTAAACCAAGAAGGCTCTATTTTTCTGATTATAAAGTAAAAATAAACATACTAACATCATAACCAGCAACCAGCAGTCCAACTCCTAACGGTCTCTTGTCATATCTCTGTGTGCAGATCTGCATCTTGTTACCAACTAAGCCGATAAGTCTACCAGCTGGCATTGGCGCATCGTGAGCGTAGCGATGGTTTAGGCACTCGGTGCGCATGAAACGACTGTAAAACAATAACCAGACACCTGAATTAATATATTTTTTTTGTTTGAGAACTTTTTTTTTTAATCTATAAAGGTCTCAACTGGCTACGATCCTCTCCTTATTATCCTACCTCTCCTATTACTTTCCTTGGAGTTGTTATGCCCACGTGGAGCCTCTAGTGTTGCTAGGGTCTATTATAGGCTACACTTATTTACACTTGTTGGTGTGAATAAAGCAAGTATGTGAAATTACTCACGGTAAGCATCTACATTTGTATCTCTAGACCAGACCTAGGACCAACATAAAAACTAAAAGTAATAAGAACAAGTATTCATTATCCATCTCATTTCTAGAAATACTCAACATAATATATGTTTAGAAGCAGAATAATTAGAGACTAAATATGGGTGAGTCAAAATGAACTCAGGTTTAAAAGCTACATGACATACATTGCCCATCAAATGTAGATAGTCTGCCTCAGCACAATTTTTTTAAAAACAGGCAGGCAACATGTGTCTTTAACGTGAAGCGGCTTCTATAGTCAAGTGAGTAGGGCTCTAACACTTATTGCCAGATAAAAGAAAATATCTTAGCAGGATATCTGGCTAGAGAATACTTTAAGAAAGAAAATTGTTTAGAATGTTGATCTGATAATGCAATATAAATAATATGTAATTGTATTTTAAGTTACCTTAACATTCGAGCATCAGCTGTTAATCCAGAGATGGATATGGCTATATGATCATCAATGGGTATTATCTTCTTTTGATAAGCAGAAAGTTCGCTCACAGCACGCTTTAAAGCTATAAGTGTGGCAAATTGTTTATTCTTCAAACCAACTGTTGCAGACCCAAGTTTGACTGCCTCCATAGCATACTCCACTTGGTGAAGGCGTCCTTGAGGGCTCCATACTGTGACGTCACTGTCATATTGATTCCTGAACTATAATAATCAAAAATATAAAATAAATTTTTGATGGTTAAACGTTTGGTTTTGTGTTTAAATTCACATTTAAAATAGCACAAACATAGAAATTTTAATTTTCATTAGGAAAATAAGTAATTCTGTTACAAAGATACTGGCCTAGTGGCATAAAAATACTAATTAATGTCATCAAAACGGTGATGTTTTTTAAAAAAAATATACAATTATCATCAGCATAATGTTATCTCTTTAGTTATACTTTGGAGAATTAATTGTGATACAGTATTCCATCAGCCTTTCAACGTCCACTGCTGGATATACGCCTCCCCAAGAGAACGCCACAACGAGCGGTTCCGTCATGGGGGATAATGCCGTAATCGCCACCCTTGGCAGGCGGGTTGGCGATTGCAGTGAGTGTTGTTAATACTCGAGGGAGTGTTGCTGCCCACTCCCCTGGTATTCCCTCAGTTGGCTCTTACGACTCCCGTGGGTAGAAAGGTGTGGGACAATTCTAAAGCCGGCCCCACACAGCCTACGTATACAGTATTATATCTAACAAAATTTGAGTTTACTGCCTATGCAGACTATATAACCACCCCATATCCTCAATTGCTGCCTGTACAGAAGGCGGAGTAGTTTAGATACCGGCCTCTTGTCAGTACAACACTGGGTTCAATTCCCACACAGGACAACTCTTTGTGTGATCCACAAATGGTTGGTCTCAGTCTGGGTGTACATTGTGTTGGTGAAATTGTATGTTTGTAACGTCCTCCGCAGTACAAGACTTATTCCTTAGTGCAGCAAGCAATTAAAAAAAATAGGAGATGTATGATTAATGAAGTATAATGAAATAAAAATGTCAATGCAAGAGAAGAAACCTTTCAACTATAACCATGAGAGAACCCATCTACCGTGGGATATACCAATCTACCATTTAGTCCCAATGTGGAGGACTTGCCCAAGAATTCATACCAATATTATAAATGTAGGCGGGTTTGTGAATTTTTTTAATTGCTCTTGACGCCATAATCACATAACAGGTAATAAAATTTGTCGATAATATAGTCTGGAGTACAGAGGACATAGACTCTGTCAAGAGATATAGAAACTGGTATAGTTACTTATTACTAATAGGTTATACTTTAAATATATAAGAATTTTATTTATTAGAAGTGCTTTGTCGTCAATAATCACAAAATAATTAGGAATTGTTGATTATCTGTATATAATATATTAATTATCACTCGACAATATACATAGTGATATACCGGTGACAATGCATATAAATGAAATTTTTAAACAGATAGACATAAGTATTATTAATATTCTACAGTTGTTTCTTAAACATCCTTACTTACCATTTTATCTGTCTTCTAATTTGCAAATAATTCTCGAAATTAAAGCTTTTTTCATAAATTGGCAAAACAAGCCACAACGAACTATGCAAATGGTACTCTGTGGAACAATGACTGTCAAAATCAAAACTATCTATTGTAAACTAAAAGTCAGTGTTGCTATCACAGAAATCTGAGTCATATATCATAGCTCGGACTGCCGTATTATCTTTGAAAAATCACAAAATTGCCGTATAATTAGTAAACCACTCATTACATTATTCGTTAAAAAAAAATCTGACTGTAACACTGGTTTTTAGGTTATATCTCAGGAACTGAATAAAACAAATATCAGTTTTCACAAGGTCAAGAGTTATATTAAAGTCCTTTATGTAGTTTTTGCGTGATATGGGGACAAACCCAAAAAAATCGAAATAAAATATTTCATGTTCAGAGACGCCTCATTAACCTGATGCAGTCATTATAACTCAAATGTACATACATAGCTATGTTATAGCATTATAATAGCGTAGGAGATAAAAATGCATGTGCACATTGGTATTTGTCTTTTTTTTTCTGATCCTGTGATATCATATAAGGCAAGCTAAGCCAAGGCTAAGCCGGCTGCGTATCGACGAAGATAGCGCAGAGTTTATTTGATGTGTTCATCGTTATAATCAGGCGATCGGATTTGGTCTAATCAAGTGAGCGTGTCTGAATAGCGTGCGAGTAATTGAGGCATATAAAATCAAACCCGGCAATCTCCATATTTTGTTAAAACTTAACTAAGAATGCATTTTTTTTTATCTATGGCTTGCAATTATATACATAAAACTATACTTGTCAAAGTCAGCAATATCCCATTCAAATAATCATTTAAAAAATAATGTTCAAACCAAACTCGGCAATCTCCTACAATGCGTATGTCAAAGTTGGCAATATCCACGACAGCCAATGACAGCACGGTATGAGGACGCCATACTTGCTGCTTCAGCATGGCTGTGCGTGAGATGCTTAGGTTGTAGCGGTTCAGTTTTGAAGACAGTTTTATTACTTTGAACAATAATTTGTTAAATTACTAAACTTAAAACGATAATATGGAACTCACAGCAAATCCGTGTATCACGAAGTACACGAGAAAATTGAAATCAGAAGCAAATAAGTGGAAGAAAAATGTGGCAAAAATAACACGCTAAGTACGCAATAATAACTAATTTGATACTTGAATTTAAACCTTTTTTAAACTGAATTTGTTTCAATAGCTGATCTTTCGGTTAACTTTTAGAATAACTAATATTTTCATATTATGATTTACACTTTTATTACCTTGTACCCTACTAAAGTATCAACATTGTTCGCGTCGTAGTTCAATGCCAACTTATCATAACAAAACCGGTTTTCTCCAGACGTGAGCATATCAAAAACGGCAATATCCTTATAGTCATATCAAATTTGGTAATCTCCAAATGTTTTTTTAATATTACTAAAGTTATTTGTAATTATTATAAACATATTTATTGTTTTTTTTTATAATCTAGTGCTACTCTATGTACGTAACAAAGAATTGCATTTAAAAACCACATATATGCTTTTTTATCACATTTTTCGATTTCTCCAAAAATTCAATCAAGTGGAGAATGCCGGCTTTGATTTTATATGATTCAATTTTAATGTAGCTGATGTGGGATGTTTAATATATGCCACTAGCAAATTTTCTTATTTTGTGATAGGGCAACGAAAAGATTGCGTATTTTCTAGTAGGTAAGACAATAGTTTATTGCCGTCTTATGCGGCAACTGCCATATCAATAACAACACTGTTAAAAATCAAAATTAGATCTTTAAAAAAATATTTATTACAGGCTTTGGCAGTGCCATCAGTCTGGACGAATCAAGCTATATTTTACAGAATTAGAATTTACAGTAGTAGAGGAGGAGGATCCAATAGTATTTATAACTATTGTATTATACAGTGATGGAAATTATAGTAATCTTGTACAGAATTCGGAACGTGGTATATGGTGGCCTTATATAAAGTACCTATAGATGTAGCCATCGCGTGGCCACTCATGAGACAGCAATATTACACTTCAGTGAGGATATTACGCTACGGCTACGGCTATTCGCCCTAAATGTGGCAAAAATAAAATGAAGATCGCGATATAATTTTTACCACTATCTAAATAAATTACTAATTGATTAAAACATTAATATCGATCACTTATTATCCTGATTAATTTGTAAATTAATTTGTTAATGGAAGATTAAGTGAGAGGTTAGAGATAATAAACTCTTACAAAATTTTAACGTAACTTTTTAAAAAAGGCTATATTTTTTATGTTCAAGAATAAAATTCTGCAAAACATCACGTAGTTATTAGTAAATGTATTGTAGCGATTTCACATTGGATATTGTGATAAATAAAATGTATGAAATACTTGTAAAGGCGTGCAAAGGCACACTGCCTTTTACAATCTGAATCATATTTATAAAAATGCTTACAGCTAGAACATTAAAAAAGAAAATCCATCACACATATCCTAAACTTTTCTCTTCAGTGTAGTGTGTTTAAAGTAAGTTTTTGTTTTAAGTATAAGAAATAAGTATCAGTGATATCAGGCAGTTATATTATGATGTTGATGATTTCGACGAATTTAGTGAAATTCAAATAAAGTTTGTTTATCTCACATATTTTTGTAGATTTTGTGCGGAAACCTTCTTTTTAATCACTGTAACTATAGGCACACTATGTAATTATTATTATTATAATTTGGTGTGAAAGTCTGCTTTGAATAAATTTGTTTGAGACACGGCATTTCTTCAACTCCAAAACACAGCACCTTTTTTTTCTTTTAATGGCATCGCTGGTAGTCATGGTGGTACAGTTAAATGGCGAACTATTTTAAAGTTCGCCAGTTAAAAAACCTGCACGTCATATGAGACAGGAGGACACGATACCTTATCTCAATTTTCTTAGGTATTTCGTATATGCCCGTCTCTCTTCCACACTTCCTAATGTATCATGGCTATATCTATAGGTTATTTTTTTCATGTATATTCATATGACATCTGTGCCTCCCTGAAATCAGTCCTATTTCAGGATTGGACTGAACAATGGCATATTTCTAAAAACGTTAAAGGGAAATTTTATGGTGATATTAAACATGATATTCCCCACAAACCTTGGTTTTCTAAATTCAAAAAGGCTGATAAGGCTACCACCTCTACCATCTGTCGGTTACGTTTAAACCATTCTTGCGCTCCGGTATTCCTTGCTAAACTTAGGATTAGAGATAATTCCATTTGCGAATGTGGTCTGGCTCAAGGAAATATAAACCATATATTTTTTTGCTGCCCTAAATTAAACTGTTCTTTATATAATATTTTACCACCTGAAATCTCTCGTCCTACATCTTTTAAACTTCTTTTGTCTCTTGTATTTACTCCATTTATTAAAACACTGTAAATTCATAAAGATTAAATTGTAAATGTATGTTAATATTAGAGGTATTTAGTTTAAAAAATAAATAAATAAATAATTGTATTAAATTGTATTCTTGTAAGTAGTTGTATGTCATGTAGTTAGAGTTGTATTTTTTGTTTCAGTGTATCTCATGGTAATCCGTCGTGTTGGACTCATTTTTCACCGTTTATTTCTCTTTCACCGAACAAATTTCCTTCGTTTGACCGTCTACCTTAAATTAATACTCGATATTGGCGAAATTTTGTTCACACTGCCACAACAAGAGCCATTAAACAAGAAGATAAGATAAGATATAGGTTATTTATCTAAGTTATTACCACTATCTAAATAAATCACTAATTGAATAATACATTAATATCGATCACTTATTATCCTGATTGTGCCCGACCTTATGCCGTGTGGGGCCGGCAGCAAGACCCCGTCTCTTCCTATAGGAGTCGTAAAAGCCGACTAAGGGATTACCGCGGGACCGGGCAGCAGTGTTGCCCTGTGTACTAAAAATATCCCCTGCGATCGCCAACCCGCCTGCCAAGCGTGGCGATTATGGCAATACCCCCCATTTTGGGGAGGCCTATGTCCAGCAGTGGACGATGAAAGGTTGATAGATGGAGATAGATAGAGATTATCCTGATTAATATTGTGAATGCAAAATTAGGAAAGAGTTTAGAGATAATAAACTCTCACAAAATTTTAACGTAACTATGTATTAAAAAAGATTTTATTTTATATGTTCAACACTATAATCCTGCAACATCGCGTATTTATTAGTAAATGTGAATTAGCGATTTCACATTGGATATCGGGATAAATAAAATGTATGAAATACTCGTAAAGGCGTGCAAAAGCACATTACCTTTCACAATATCAATCATATTTTTAAAAATACTTACAGCTACAAAATAAAAACGGTTTCCAAATGCTTATTCTGTATCCTAAAACATGACAATCGGTACACCCACATGAACAAGCATTAAGTCGCAGGCAACAGCTAGTCCACAACGAAATTTAATATTATCTATAACACTATCCGTTAATCGTATTCACTATTTTAAGTTTTTATTTTAAGTTTAATGTTGGCCTTGTATCAAGGCTCAAAGTCGCTCAGCGTGCTATGGAGCGGGCTATGCTTGGTATTTTCTTACGTGATCGAATCCGTAATACGGAGATCCGTACGTGAACGAGAGTGACCAACATAGTCCGCCGGGTTGGCATGTTGAAGTGGCAATGGGCAGGCCACATCGCTCGACGAACCGACAACCGTTGGGGAAGAAAGATTCTCGAGTGGCGACCACGTGTCGGACGGCGCAGCGTAGGACGGCCCCCGAAGATGGACCGACGATCTGGTCAAAGCCGCGGGGAGCCGTTGGATGCGGTCGGCGCAGGACCGCTCGTTGTGACGTTCTCTTGGGAAGGCTTATGTCCAGCTGTGGACGTTGAAAAGCTGATGGATGGATGGGATGGAGATTATTCAACAGTATATAATAAATATTTTGTCCCTAGTTCACGGAATCATTACTTCGACCATCAACAACATAATTGGCAAAACAATATATGCAGGCCGAAGGAAATTGCACTTATTTTAATCTATCCAAACAATTGTTAAATTATATGAAAGATAGCTTAAAACACGATTTGAGATAAGAAGTAGAAGAAATAAGTATCAGTGATATCAGACAGTTATATTATGATGATGATGATGATTGCGACGAATTTAGTGAAGTTCAAACAAAGTTTGGTTATCTGACATATTTTATAGATTTTGTATGGAACTGTTACCTATATACACCCCTTGTTAGTAGGCAGGCTAACCATCACAAACCCCCTGATGTGTCAGCAGTATATTATAATATATAAGGAGCCCATCCCAGAGGGAGTCAGTCAGACTTCAATCTCGATACTCGCGTTACGTAGCTACTAAGTAACCCGCGAATCCTACTATGTCTCTATGTTGTATTAGTTACTATATCTTCTATATCTTGTAAAAGTTATCTCAAGTGTAAATTAAATAAATATTAGTGTGTGTAATTAAAGAGTTTTTTTTTAAACTCTAAAGCCGAATCTCGTATAACATTTTGGTGGCAGCGGTGGTATATGAAAATCCCTGTATACCCAAATACGTCTTCGAAAATCGACAATTAAGTGTGCAGTGGAAAATCCTAAAAGTGAAGTGAAAATAAAAACGTGTTAATAACCCCTGTGTCGCTATTACCGTTTGGCAAAGCCCCAAGGTACACCACGCTGATCGCAAGCTCATATTGAACCAAGCCAAAGCTTGATCATCACGATGCCGACTTCTACCACCGTCTCGCTGGTCGGACTGATGCTGCTACTGTGAGTCAAAACGTTATATACCATTAAACTCATTCCTGAAAATAAATCATGAAAATAAAACCATCTATCTTATTTTTACCAGAGTACACTATTTCGATGAATCAAACTATACCGCTATATACGAGTATAACGCCTTGAAAAACGTAAGAAATGAAATCATGCAACACGAATAACCTACAGATATTGCTATGTCAGATTTTAGAAACCCTTTCGATGAACACGCTTACACTAAAATTATATCATTACATATCTCTTTCACAATACCAAATTCAATATACATGTATATTTAAATAAAATAATCTACCCGATATTAAGCAAAAGACAAAAAAATTATGCGAGAGAACCACGATATTGCCACAGCAGGACATCTGGGATCAACACGTATGTACAACCGAATTCACGAACAATTTTACTGGAAAGGCATGAGAACAGATATAGAAAACTACGTCAAGAAATGCAAATTATGCCAGGAAAATAAGGCGTTAAGAAAACTCAATAGAGCCCCCATGGAAATAACAACAATATCTACGGCACCATTCCGACGCGTCGCTCTAGACATTGTGGGACCGTTACCAGAAGCCAGCACAGTTAAACTTAAGTACATACATTACACTACCTTACCAAATATTCTGTAGCCTATCCCATACGCAGCACAACAGCTGAAGAAGCAAGTGATTGCTTGGTCCATTTCATTTCTCTATTTGGAATTCCCAAATCAATTTTAACGGATCAAGGCACCAACTTTACATCTGAAGTATTCAAGAGTACTTGTCAATTCCTGAAAATCAAACAACTATGGCCATCTCCTTACCATCCACAAACTCAAGGAGCCTTAGAACGTCGTCACTCTACACTTAAGGAGTACCTAAAATCATTCACCAACGAGAACCAAGACAATTGGCCTAAATATGTCTACACTGCCATACTTACATATAACACTACTATACATTCTACAACCAAGTTCACTCCGTATGAACTTTTATTTGGGCATAAACCATTCATACCCAACTCCTTATACGAAAATGAACCCAATACAACCTACTCAGACTACGCTAAAATGTTGCAACACAGACTCAGACAGTCACGACAAAAAGCATTTGAGAACATCTTACAGTCCAAGGAATCCTCCAAATCCTACTATGTTTCGCGAACCAAACAACCACCGAAATATAAAGTTGGCGATTACGTGTACCTAAAAAATCACTTACGACTAAGAAAAGCTCTGTCCCTGATCTGGAACGGCCCATACAAAATAATACAAATCCACAACAACCATCCATCCATCTATCAGCCTTTCAACGTCCACTGCTGGACATAGGCCTCCCCAAGAGAACGCCACAACGAGCGGTCCTGTGCTGACCGCATCCAACGGCTCCCCGCGGCTTTGACCAGATAGTCAGTCCACCTTGTGGGGGGCCGTCCTACGCTGCGCCGTCCGATACGTGGTCGCCACTCGAGAACCTTTCTTCCCCAACGGTTGTCGGTTCGTCGAGCGATGTGGCCTGCCCATTGCCACTTCAGCATGGCAGCCCGACGGGCTATGTCGGTCACTTTCGTTCTCCTACGGATCTCCGTATTACGGATTCGATCACGTAGGGAAATACCAAGCATAGCCCGCTCCATGGCCCGCTGAGCGACTTTGAGTCTTGAAACGAGGCCAACATTCAGAGACCACGTCTCTGTTCCGTATGTCATCACTGGCAACACACACTGGTCGTAGACCTTCGTTTTCAGACACTGCGGAATATTGGACGAGAAGATCTTCCTTAGCTTCCCGAACGCTGCCCAGCCGAGTTGGATTCGTCGATTGACCTCTTTCTCGAAGTTGTGCCTACCTAACTGGACCGTTTGTCCCAGGTAGACATAATAGTCGACAACTTCGAGAAGCGCACTCCCGACTAGGACCGGTGCTGAAATGACATGGACATTAGACATGACTTTCCTCTTGTCCATGTTCATTTTGAGATCTACTAGTCGGGAAACCCTGCTGAGATCATTGAGCATGGTGCCAAGGTCCTCCAGCGATTCTGCCATGACTACAATGTCGTCGGCATATCGAAGGTGAGTGATGTATTCGCCATTGATGTTGATGCCGAATCCGGTCCAGTTCAAGAGCTTGAAGACATCTTCCAATGCAGCGGTGAAGAGTTTCGGGGACATAACGTCTCCCTGTCTAACACCTCTCTGCAGTTGGATCGGTTTCGTACTCCTGTCCTGAACACGGACTGACATGGTGGCGTTTCTATACAAGCACTTCAGCACTTCGATGTACCGATAGTCAATTTGGCACCGCTGAAGGGACTGCAGCACCGCCCAAGTTTCGATCGAATCAAAGGCTTTCTCATAGTCCACAAACGCCAGACACAGAGGCCGATTATATTCCTCGGTTTTCTGTATAATCTGGCGTAGCGTATGGATGTGGTCTATGATACTATAGCCTTTTCGGAAACCGGCTTATTCGGGAGGCTGGAAGTCGTCAAGCCTGCGCGTGAGTCGATTTGTAATGACCCTCGAAAACAACTTATAGACGTGGCGTGAGCGAGATGGATCTATAATTCTTCAAGAGGGTTCTGTCACCTTTCTTGAAGAACAGCACCACCACGCTTCTGGTCCACAACTCTGGAACGTCGCCCCCGAGAACGACGGAATTGAACAGCCTCTGAAGAGCTTTTAAGACCAGCTTTCCGCCAGCTCTCAGAAGCTCCGTGGTGATTCTGTCGTCTCCCGGTGCCTTTCCGTTCTTTAGTTGTTTAGAGAGCCATTCTGATCTCGTACAGGCTGACGTCCGGGATATTTTCGGTAAAGTGCCGAGTTAGCTTGGATCTGGGATCTTGGACCAAGCCGACAACAGGACTCTGGGATCTATACAACTGTCCATAGAACTGGTGGACCTCTCTCAAGATCTCATCTCGGGTTGAAATGACAGTGCCGTCGTTGGTCCTCAGCTTAGTCAACTGGCTTTGGCCGATAGACAGATCTCTTGCGAACACTTTCGAGCCTTGGTTCCGCTCTATCACCTCTTTAATGCGGATAGCATTAAATTGGCGGATATCATGTCGCACGGCCTTGGAGATCTATCTGTTTAACTGCCTCAGGCAGGACCAATCGGCTAAAGACTGAACTGTCATTTCTTTTCTCCTTTCCATGAGCTTGAGAGTATGGTCCGAGAGATCACGAGTCCTACTAACGCGACGGGCCTTGAAATGGGTCGACCCGACCGCTTGCACACTTTGCACGAACCTGCTGTTCAAATCGCTCGCTGATTCGCACTCATCTAGACATTGGAAGCGATTTTGTAGTTCGAGCTGAAAGCTCTCGGGGTTCTGGTATTGGGCAGGTGTTGGTCGGAGCGTAGACTTCATCAAGCGTGACCGCTCGACTTTCGTGCTAATATTCAAGATGCCCCTGACTAGTCGGTGATCACTCCCAGTTTTAATCCTGCTGATCACTGAGATATCATTGAATATGTGTCGTTTGTCCGACAAGATGAAGTCTATCTCATTTTTTACTGAACCATCAGGGCTGTTCCAGGTCCATTTCCGCTGGGGCTGTTTCCTGAAGAAGGAATTCATCATATAGAGGCCTTCCTTCTCCAGAAAATCAGCCAGCATCTGGCCCCTGTGATTCCTCTGCCCGAAACCATAGTGCCCCACTTTCAGCTCATCGTCTGTCCTTTTGCCTAGTTTCACGTTAAAGTCTCCCATAACCACCGTGAAGTAGGTTTTAGACGAGTGGATGGCCTTCGAGATATCCTCATATAGGGTCTCCACCTCGTCGTCGGAGTGTGTCGAGGTCGGTGCGTAAACCTGTATGACCTTCAACGAATACCTTTTGGTTATTCTGAGTATAAGGTACGCTACCCTACTCGACACACTCTCAATCCTCTCCACGTTGCCTACAAGAGACCTGCAAACGATAAACCCGACACCTCCTTGGGACTGGTGGTCGCCCTCCCGGTGGAAGAGCAAGTTCCCGGACTGGAGGATTGTCGTGCCCTCACCCTCTCTTCGGACTTCTGACAACCCTATAATGTCCCAGCGGATCTTGCTCAATTCCTCTTCCAGCTTGGTGATTCTCTCGTCGGTCCGAAGTGTCCGAACGTTGTGCGTTACCAGGGCCAGAGGTCGTTGTTTGTGGTAGCCTTTTCGCGACCGGAGATTCTTCGCACCCCCTGCTCAGCCGTTACCGGGCCCGCTACCGTTAGGCCACGGAATAGCGGAGCTGCCGTGACTGGGGGCAAATTTTTGTTGTGTGCTTATCATGGGGGATAATGCCGTAATCGCCACGCTTGCAGTGGATGTTGTTAATAGTCGAGGGAGTGCTGCTGCCCACTCCCCCGGTATTCCCTCAGTCGGCTCTTACGACTCCCGTGGGTAGAGAGGGGTGGGACAATTCTAAAGCCGGCCCCACACGGCCACAATAACCACACAGTCACAATCCTCATAAACAGACGACATGTCACTCACCACTTTGATGAAATTAAACCTGCAGAAATCAATTAGATAACGACAATCCATTTCTATTTCAGCTCTCCACCACACGCCCAACCAGATTTCTTCAAGCCATACCCTAACAGCTCCGGTATCTACTTCAAAGCTTTAGGAAAACTTAAGTTATGGCGGTAAAAAATCCCTATCCCGGTTCCTAACCGCACACCCTATCGTTCGCGGCAACGACCAGGGTAGTGTGGGGCCTGCACCCACTAAAGAAACCCGCCGTGTGCCATCTCTCCGCCTTTATTGGCGGGCCACTGGAACCATGTTACATTCCTTCGGTGGAAACTCACACCTCCTAAACATTAACGAAGTCCTGGGCACAGTGAGATTTGCGTGTCAACAGACTTCTCATTACCACTTCGGAAGCATATTATCCCTGTTAACTGTTAGGTATAAGGATGTCCAAAGAGAATACGAATCTATTTCCCATCTAATTTCTAAACGTAGCAAACGATGCTCATGGTTTAGTGGAATAGGTACCGTATTTAAAACGTGTTCGGTACACTCGACGAAGATGATGCAATAAAATACGATTCCGCCTTAAGATCTGTTCAGAACAACGCGAAAAAGATCGCGCAACTAATGAAAGCAAATATACTAGTAACTACGTCGACATTAGAATCATATAAACAAACTATAAATAAATTAAAAATAAACGAAGAAACTCTAAATAAAGCATTAAACTCATTAGTAAACAACTAATATCACAAATAAATAATATCACAGAAACTAAAGTCCATTCCATATTAACTAGCCTCGAAAGTTCGTTGCTTACATTGTCATTCCAATTAGAAGATCTGGCTAACGCCATTTTGCTGTCTAGCCAAAACATCCTGCATCCTAACATACTGACTCCAAGTCAGCTGTTCCAAGAACTCGCCAATAACCATCGACACCTACCTCGAGACTCCGAAATCCCTGTATCTTTATGTTTAGATAATATTCATTTAATACTAAGTATATCTAGTGTAGCAACTTACTATTTCAATAATAAATTAGTACCTATTTGTCTTACAAATACTTACCTCTAGCCTCTAACGACGAATTCAACCTGTACCATAACTTGGCTCTGCCCCATGGGACAATTAATGTTAATACTTTTAGTCTAATATTACCTTCTAGTTCATATATCGCTATTTCTTAGGATAAGTTAAGTTTTTGTAATTTAGATAACCTAGATAAATGTAAGACGATAAACTCTGAGTTCTATCTGTGCGCTGTATCTATGGTACTACTCTCGGGAAGCAACCCTACGTGCGAGAGTGAACTATTGACCAAAACTATCAGTGTTATCCCAGTGCAATGCGAAACTAAAACAATAGTTGGCGACTTAGACACATTTGGAAACCTCTTTTTTTTTTTAGGCGAGAAAAAATGTACCTAACCGCACACCCCATCGTTCGGGGCAACGAACAAAAGGGTAGTGTGGGGCCCTCACCCACTAAAGAAATCCGCCGTGTGCCATCTCTCCGCCCGCCAAGGGCCACTGGAACTATGCTACATTCCTTCGGTGGTCATTTGGAAACCTCTAGTAAACAATCAGTGGATTTTCGTGCAATCGCGCCCACGCGCGCTTTGACTGCTGTGAATTACGGGAAACAGTAGTGTCCGGTGTCGGTATACTAAACCTCACGAACCAGTGCACAGTGGTACACCAAAAGAGCACCAGACTCATATCATCCCTTGATCCACTAAACATAAGCATTTCATCGCCAAGCCTAGATTTTAATATTATAAATTAGATTCTAAGTCGAATAGTCGGTGCGTGTGGTACGCCGCCGCGAGCGCACGCAGATAACTACTATTGTTTACTAACTATCGTGACTCGTAGTGTTTTTACGTATACCGTACTTTACATGTAATAAAAAGTATGAGTGAAGTTGAATCTATTAGTGGGACTAGTGTTAGAAATGAGTTTCTAGAAGAAGCGCTGGAGAGGAATTGTGTGATATTATATAAGATAAGATGTGAAGAAGACAACACAAATAGTGATTCGGAGTCGGAAAGACGATCGCAGATCCTGTCTCCTATTTTTCGAGCTTACAAGCGAATAAGATCAGAGGGAGATGATAACGAGGAGGGTGAATTTATAACAGTACAGTAAAGAAAGAGTTAGAGACTAGCGCGCAGTTTTTCACACCCCTCAAACCATGAATTAAGTAGTGAAGAAGAAGAAGAAATGGTATGCAACGAGATTTGTATTACTTCTAAAACAATATTGCCAAAACAAATGAGTATGGCTAAATTATTACGTTTGGAGAATATACAAAATATACAAAGTATTAAATATAAAAACCCGTAGATACTTGTGAGATTTAAAAACACTAACGATGCGGAGAAGCTATTAAACTGCCCAAAATTTACAGAATTGGATTACAGGTGAATCTAAATTAGTTTATGGTATAGTGAAACAAATTGAACATGAGCTCACTGAGGAGGAGTTGCTTAAATTATTTAGTTGTGAAACTGATATTATATCTGTAAGGAGATTGAGACGGAAAGATGAAAAGGGTATATGGGTAGCGAGCGAAACTGTCCGTCTGTGTTTTTCATCCACCTCGCTACCATCTTATGTCTACGCTTATGACTGTAGATTCAAAGTGGAACCATACACCTTTCCCTTCAAACAATGCTCGGGCTGTTGGAAATTTGGCCATTTGGCTCGCGTATGTCCAAGGAATAAGATAATATGCCCTAAATGTGGTGATAACCATGCCAACTGATAAAAGGTTTTGAATGTGTGAACGTGCTCTGCCTTGGCTTCGGCAATAGCCCTCTTGTTGGACCTGGAAGCAGCATTAAATTTCCGCTTCTTCTCTTTGGCGCTCGGATCCTGACTTTTCCTGGCCCTATTCCAGGCCAGGTATGCGGACTGTTTCTGGCGTACAGCCGTCCTACAGGCTTTGTTAAACCATGGACGGCTGCGACCGCCAACCGGTATTTTGGTGCTGGGGATGAACGATTCCATTGACATAATCAACGTTTCCGTGACGCAGTCCGCACAGACGTCAGGGTCCCTAGAGGAGAAGCATAGCTGCTTCCAAGGGTAGGACGCGAAGAACTTGCGAAGTCCATCCCAATCTGCTGACTTATACTGTCAGACTCTACGAGACCCATTCGCTGGAAACGATTAGTTCTCGCAACAGGGGCGGTGCAGCGGTTCAGGCAGTGATCGGATGATCCCAAAGGAGCACCAACCACCACCCGGTATCCGTGTGGATTTTTAGTCAGCAGAAGGTCCAACAAGGAGGGCTCATGACTCTCAATATCTGGGACAAGGGTAGGCTGTGTTACCAGTTGAGAGAGACCATAGGCCGAAGCTTAGTATTAGTAGTCGTAGGTATTACTCTTTGCCAAGGTGGTATCGCTAGTCAAAATGTCCCACAGGGCACAGATCTCCTCTTATAGTGAAACAAGCTGTCGTAAAAATTACTCAAGTTTGTCGGTTTCTTCACGATGTTTTCCTTCATCCAGCAGTAATACTTTTTAAGCAAATAGGGCTAAAAAAGCTCCAAGCAGTCATAAGAGGCAAAGCGGCCACTCTTCATATTTCACTTACTTCGTTTAGGTATAGGTATGTAGGTAGCCCCTCTGTCGCAAAACATACGACCCGCCCCGTCCACGTGATTTGGTGGGAGTCGGTCTGAGCGCGTGTCTTTACTGTCCAAAATATTGTTATTACTTACCTACACATTTTGCTAAAGAAATTGCAAGGTAGGTAAATTCAACTTGTTTTGGCCTTAAAATACTTTTATTAGGGGCGGCACGGGCAAAGCGGTCAGTTGGCTACTTTGCCCGAAAGAGTAAAGTTAAAATAATTATGAGATAATAAAGCTGATGCTGATAAAGATAAGAACCGGAGAACTTAAATAGAAATTTGTCTAATTTTATACAAAATGTTAATTGTTGCTAGATGAGAGAAATAACTTTGAAAATGGGAAATCGAAAATAACTACTTTCACACTTTGTGTTGATTTACATGACTAAGCATATCAAATGCTAATAAAATATATGAAAACATCTAAATATTTATAGGGCTACGTGTTTATTTGGTAAAAATCTTAATTGTAAAATTAAGTTTACCTGGTCGGTATAATGTATGCATATACTTCCGACAGATGGCGCAGGCGTTACCCAAGACGTTAAGAATTAATGTGTTATCGAAATTCACAGTCCCGAGCAATTGCTACACGACTAAAAATTTAAAAGGAAAGAGACAGGCTTCCTAATATAACCATTCCCTATAGCTCGGCGTTGTTGATCATTTAGCCCCACCCGGGAGACCTACATGCACAGGTAAAGATTGGGTAGCTAACAAAGGTACCAATTCGCTTCTGCCCGATACAAGCCATTGGCCAACCATGAGATTTTTCGAAATTGCGTACGTATTTGCTTACAATTGATCAATACTCGGTGAAGGAAAACATTGTGAGGAAACCTGTATACCTGAGAGATTTTCTCGACGGCTCACTATGAGAGAAGACTCGTGCCCAATAGTGAGACCGTGTAAAACGGTTGAAAAAAAGATAGAAAGGTTAAAATGGACATAGGTAATTAATTATTGATTGTACGAGGTACAATTTGACACTACTGGCGATATTAGTCGGTTTTTGAATAGGATAATGACAGATCTATTATGGGCTCATTTGTCACCGAGCGGTCCTGAGGATGTCTCGTATAGAAGCGTAACACGTGTTGAATTTGTGACAGAATTTCAAACTTCGTCTGGCGTGCCTTAGGTATATTAGCAAGTCAATCAAGGCCTTATCTTTCTACTGGTAGAGCCTTGCTTTTGACACAAGATTGAGCTGTCTCGATCGGGGAAGTACTTACGACCAACCAGGCTTGCAGTAAGTGAGACCGCCGGAGGAACAAACCCCCTCCCTATCCTCTACTTATTGTCCTTCTTATCCTCTCCATAGAATCCTTCCTATAGGCGATGGTCCTATCCTTTTCCTTGAAATAACAACGCGCGAGGAATTCCTCTGGTGTAGCAACACCAGAGGAATCTCATTCCATCTATAGTATGTGGTTGTTTGCCACCGACGTTCTATAAAAAAAAAAAATGTTATTCAAAGCCCTGATCAGATATCTTGGACATAACATTATTATATATATATCTGCATAATACTTAAGAGCAGCGAACATTCGTCAACAAAATTAACAAAACCCATCGACTTTCAGGTTATTTTATATTTAGATATCTTCAACAAAGAGATTCCAATACTTTTTCGCTTTACAATCCGTTCCAATGCGCTATCTGTATTTTATCAGAAACCACTTAGCCACGTTGCTTTGATCGATTGCTATACTATTTAGTTACATATTATTTCAACATTACATCTAAAGTGCCAATAACTTATATTTAATTTCAGTTCGTCATTGTTTTTGAATCGAGATACACTTGATTTATTGTCCTGAAATTCAGTCCATTGTTATAGTAGATAAACGACGTACATCTAAGTATATAATATACGATCAACTTCATCCATCAACCCAAGGGCGTCGTAGTAATAGGTACCTATTAGACAGTAGCCTCAATAATTGTACTATAAACAAAATTGAGTGCCGCTATATTTTTATCTCGCAAAGGGCAAATAAAAAAAAAATACATAAAATTCTTGGACAAAATTAATGTTCTTAGGTTTGTTATTTACAATACAGGAAATAGGTAGTGGTCGACGTCATTGGTAGCTATGGTTTCAGTGAGCATATGCATAATATAAGTCAACCCACAATAACTCTGCAACGAAGTGACAATCGTAAAAGCTATAACTTTGATTATGGCAATACTGACTTATATTATGGCAATGACTGTTATTTTCGATTTCACATTTTTCACTTTGTGTTTAATGTATAGTGCTAAGCATGTCAAATGCTAAAAATATATATAAAAATATCTAAATAAGTAGATGAATATTCCAGATGGTTTAGTTGAGTCACACAGGTCATCTAGCCAATTAGAACACAAAATATACCATTAAACAAGAGTGTAATTATAATCTTAGCTACATATATCTTCAGCCCCTTAACGTTTCCATATAATATTCATAAATAAACTAGCCGGGTATCAAATTCCGTCCGCCTGGAACCTGCAGACCACTAAAACCATGGTAACGTGTAATTAAGTACTCGTCTCAATGTTGTTTAAGAGATTGTTGTAACAGGATATTTATATTGTTAAGGGTAGATGCAGACTGAAACTATTAGGCAAACTATTTGTTCTTACTGTAGGAACTGCATCGATCGTTAAAATACATTAGGTAAAACTATTATAAAGCTGTAACAGAGCTGTGTCTGTATTTTTAAGATATTTGAGAAAAAATGACTGTATTAGGCTATACAGGCGTGTCTAAACACAAAAAATTTTGACGTGATAACGTCTTATAAATCGATCAACACCGGCTGCATTCACGAAAAAGTCTCACGTTCCGAAAAATGTATGGTGACCGATGCATTGTTTGTGAAACTCTCAGAAAACATATATGAGAAGGGGGTCTAGGCAACGCGCGCATTTTAAGTTTTCGGATATCATATCCGTTATAATTGAATATGCGACTTCACAATTTATTTAATTATTTGATCGGTTACATTGCAACAAGCGGAAACCTGAGATTTATCCTAAAAACTAGCTTTTGGCAGCAGCGCAGCCGAGGGCAAAGGCTAGTACATTATAAACCCTCCTCCGTTTCATTCTAGAGCTGTACTAACAGACAACCAAATCAGAGATGAAAAATTGGAAATAAAACCTACCTATGCTGGCCCTAGCCCCACAGGCAAGGGTAGCGTAGTATAATAGGTCTCTTCAATTGACGGAAGAGCTCGCACAAAAAGATCTAAACAAAAAGACTACGAAAAATGTTACCAAAAAGGAACTGACTGCACAGATGGCGGAGTGGTTTAGATACCTGCCTCCCGGCCGAGTGTTATGGGTTCGATTCCCACATCACAACTCTTTGTGTGATCCAAAAATGGTTGTGCTGAGTCTGGGGTACACCCAGACTCAGCACACTCAGTATGTGTCCATGAAATTCGATGTGAATGGCGATACAAGGAGGATTCTTTAGTGCGGGGTGTTGTCTTTTTAAAAAGAAAAAAAAAACTTAGTGTGTCCACTTTTGGGCATGTGAGAACTATAATGAGCAGTCATGTACCATATGTATCCGGTTCGAAAAAGCTTCTTACAGCTTTTCCTAGCTTTTTTTTTTCACACTTTAACAAAAACAAAAAGTGTACTGATTGGGAGAGCTCACTTATTGTCAGACCAGATTCAGTTGTTAGCATCATTTTATCGGTTTTAACCAACTGTGTACTACCTTCGAGTGTATTAGTCTAGGAGGAATGGGCCGATCCTATCCCGTCTGCTCTCTGTAGAGGAAATTTTTGATGACTTTCTAATGAATTACAAATTTAGAAAAAAAGTTATAAACCTTGCGCTTTCTCATAGGGTATAAATGTTGAATAAAATTAAGCCTTGTTTGCCCTTTGCGATTTCTTAACCTGATTAGTTTTAAATTGTAGACTAGCCTGGAGATGTGCTAAAATAGACCTAAGCCCAATTAGCCTTGTTCATAATGTTATTAGTACCTATAGGGAATATTTATTAATTCATTTTCAAGACTAGTAAATTTCGCATTTTAGGTGTCAAGGGCGATCAGCTTCCACCCCATGGACCTCTGGGATCGGGTGACGCGCATACCTTGCACGCCCGGGTCAGACGGTTCTGAGAATAGCGGTGGTCTTGCTTCACATGCGAAATACTGAGTGCTTCTTTATTGTGGCTTATATATTCCAAATAGGAAGCAATAGGCAGGCAATTTTATTAAAAAAGATCAGCTTCCAAATTATTTAAATTAGTATCAATTTAGTTGGAATTGAATAAGACAGTTTTTAATTACTTATATTTGTAACAAATCGAATCTTAATTATACGACTAATAAGGTGGAGTAATGTAAGATGTTATATACACAAAAAAAATACTTCCTCTGCTTCTCGGTATCGGTTAATTCTATATGTTAAGTTATAAAAAAAGAACTTCCTTATATTATAAATATAATGGTAAAATAGCATTGTACTGTATTGCATAGATTTTCGTCACCAGCCACTATTATTTACCAGCGTAAATTCCAATAAATTACTTTAGCTTGCTACGATCGCTGTCAAGGATTATACGCAAGAGCGATGTGCAGAGAGCCGGCTAGAAAATACGTGGGCTGTCCATTCACAAAGGAGCTGGAGTCATGCCAGAAGAATGACTAATTGATGTCATAAGTATAGCTGAATCCTACGTTACTGTTGTTCGATTTGCATTTATTATAGGTCGTAGGTACATATATAAGCAAAAAAACTACTAATAGATGATGATTTTCATCTTCTATCTATACTATTATAAAGTTGTAACAGAGCTATGTCTGTACATTTAAGATATTTGAAAAAAAAAAATGACTGTATTAAGCTATATAGACGTGTCTAAACACAAAACGATATTTTTTAGATTTTTTGTCTGTTTGTCTGTTTATCTGTTTGTTTGTCCGCCGGATTTTGATGCAACTCTTTTTATTTTATAGCTCTCGATTAGACTTAAAAACTGGTATACACTTTATCTCGCTACTATATCGGGAACCTGTGGTATAACCCAAAAAGTAGCTTTTGGCTGCGACGGAGCCGCGGGCAAAGGCTAGTTGACTTATAAAACTATGACTAATGGAATAAATGTTATACCTAAGTTCGCAACTTTAAATAGGGAAATACTCATAACTATTACAAAGCTGTAACAGAGCTGTGTCTGTACATTTAAGCTATTTGAGGAAAAAATGACTGTAATAGTCTTTAAAGGCGTGTCTGAACACGATATAATCTTTTTTAGAATTTTTGTCTGTTTGTCGATTTGTTTGTTCGCGCATCACGGAAAAACTTTTGAACGGATTTTGATAAAACTCTTTATTTGATAGCTCTTGATTAGACTTAAAAAGTACAGCTATAGTAGCTGAGATCTGAGATCGGGAATCGAAGATATAACCTATAAACTACGAAAATAAAAATTAGGATATAGATATGGGCAGATACATCACATAATTTATAAGATTTTTAAATTGATTGAAAACTTATCACATACTTAGTTATTTGTCAAAGACATTCATGATGAGTTTTTTTTTCCAATTTGATTTTTAAGCAGCTACGGATAAGTACTGATATAATATGTGTGTGAGGCTTCCATAGTATGTAAAACGTGGGTGGTATGGCACTATGACATTTTATCTACCAAATACTAGGATTCTATTATGCCTGAACTCCATAACACATAACTTAGCTGAAATAAAAATAGTTAAATGTATATTTGCAGCCAGAAAACATATTCGTATAATTAACAAAACGCACTAGATCATTCGCTTACCATACTAATCATGTGCTGCACTTATGATAATTATAATAATATTAGGTGAATACAGCTACCGGTGGCCCGCCAGTAAAGGCTCCACATTACCCTCTTCGTTGCCCCGAACGACGGGGTGTGCGGTCAGGATTTTTTTTTCCCGCCTTCACAAAAAAAAAAGCGAATACAGCTAAGACCATCGCCTGCGTTATGATCTCATATAAGGTTTTAGCTGCAAGCAACTTACAACGTTTGTCCGAGGGGTAGACAGAGAAAACAGATTCCTATTTGTTAAATAACGGGGTTTTCCGCTGCCTACTTTAAAAGTGATTTTTAATAAAAGATGTTTTTTTATACTACGCGGGTAACCAACTTGAAGGAAAGGGATACGGGATGAAGTATTGTAAGGAAAGCATAAGGATACAGACAGCCCCCTCTGCAGAGCCTGCACGGAGGCAAATGAAAAAACCACTCATGTCATCCTTGAATGCCCAGGGGTGGAGGAATACCGGGCACGATACCTCGGGTGACCGAGGTCACTCCCAGAAGTCGTCGGCAATATCAAGGGTCTGCTAGACTTCTTGGTAGAGTTGGGTTGGCTAGAGCCACTAACTCGTCACGCAAAATAGGCGCATTAAAAGACGTCAAGTTGCCGAAAACAGGCCCGCGTATCACTTATCACTTAAGATTTAGGCCAGCGACGTTCTCACTCACCATACGAAACAGGAGTAGGATTACCTACTGTTGTTTCACTCTGACCTTCTCTATAAGAAGGTGGTATTTCCTCAAAAGAGGCGGCCTATTCACGCTGGGACAAGAAAGGTTTTACCACTAGAAAATGTGTATGAAATACACAAGATAAAATACTATTGAAATTCAAGAGAGTTTGTTGGGTTTAAAGGCAAACTTTGTATCTATACTAGAACTTAACGTGCAACATTATCTTATTAACTTGTAAAATTTGTAATTTATGATAACTTGACATTTAATAACGAGAAATATCTTGTCTCTTTTTTCAAAATATTTTTGTACCTTCTTGTATTTTTTGTGGAAAACAAGTGAAGGTGAGCTTTTAACCCATAGCAAAAGCGGTGGCTCTACATTAAAAATACTGACATCTGTACATAGTCGCAGTTTTAGCGGCCCAACGTCTTGACCTCTGCGAAAGAACGACGTAATAGCTGTTTTGATCAACATGTATCTGACTCATATTCTTGGGATACTAAGACAGCCAAAATATCAATGTTATTTATATTTTTTATAGTTATTGCCTTTTACTTAGAATAGGAAAAAATGACATACAATTTTAATACATTTATTAACAGAAATGTTTAGTTAGTAAATAATCTGATCTGATCTGTTCTGAAATTTACAAAAATAAGTTATAAGAATATATTGTGGTTAGAAAGTAGTTTGTTTGTAATATTTTAGTTATCAGATTATGTCAAAATCAATTATCTACGGAGTTATCTTGTATCCACGTCTTGGCAGACTTGACACACAAGGGCCATAGCTAGGATGACGGCATATCATTTCGACTTAATTAGGTTAGAAACTGTGCACTAATCAAGAAGGCCTAATGTGTTACCAGCCCTGTTGCAAAGCTTTTTGTTTGATCAAAGCTACTTAATCTGTAAGCTTTTATAATAATACAAAGATTTATTTTAAAGACAACACACTTTCACTTTTTATTAAGGCGGGAAAAAATGTTTCTAACCGCACACCTCGTCATTCGGGGCAACGAACAGGGTAGTGTGGGGCCTTCACCCACTAAAGAAACCCGCTGTGTGCCGTCTCACCGCCTTTATTGGCGGGCCACTGGAACTATGTTACATTTCTTCGCTGGTTTAAAGACAACACCCTGCACGTAGGAATAATCCCTGTATCGCGGGGGACTTTACAAACATACAATTTCACGGACACAAAGCACACCCAGACTCGGAACAACGAAATTAGTGGATCACACAAAGGGTTGTCCTGTGTGGGCATCGAACCCACAACACTCGCACGGGAGGCCGGTATCTAAATCACTCCGCCATCTGTGCAGTCGTTTGTGAGTCTTGTATTAGTTACTTTTTATTAATGTGATGATGATGATCCAGACAGATTTCGTCACGGCTACCAGTGTCATCAGGTACTACAAAATCACGCTGCACGTGTGCAATGTGCACAAGTATGTACGCAACTCTCTCTGTTCCTTTGCTCTCTTAGTTCGACCGGGGATAGATCAAGCGCGATCCGATACATGGAATAAAACGACAAACTTCCTAACTTCAAGCAGTTATTGAGGAGTTCTTAGAGGAAATCTTTTTGTTGCCACGACCCGGGATTCCAACCTGAGACGTTATGTTTAGCAGTCGCTAACAGTACTACTAGACCATCGAAGCTAGTTTATATACCGGAAGAACATTCCCGTGGGACGTCTATAATGAAACTGCAAGGCGTTTAACAAATGAGCTGTAAAGTTGTCTAATTGTACGGTCAGTTCTGAACTAAACTTCATCAATGTAGTGTGAAGTGTTGGGAACAGAATGAACGCCAAACACGATTAAAACTAAATACTTTTAAATACCCATCCTTAACATCCCTGAATAGTTACATAAATAACCAGTCAGTTGCCGCGTGTTAATCTCGCCAAAACTATTTTTTTATCGATTTTATAATGATTTTTGACTGTATTATATTAAAGGTAAATGTAAATAGACGAAGGCAAAACACTTCAGAACCTTCTTCTCTTCTGTTACCTCTCACCAGTGTGATAATCCTTCTGTCACCTTCCTTTTACTTGTCATGAAATTTACAATCCTCCCGCATTGGGCCAGCGTGGTGGACTATGACCTAATCCCTCTCACCATGAGAGGATACCCATGCCCAATAGTGCGATAGAAAAAAAAAGGTTGAAAGAAATAATTGTAGCTACTCACCAATTTGTTTGGTTTCCAACAATAATTATGTACCATTACAGAGAGGTTAAATTTTAAATTCTTTATCCCTCACATTGTGTTAGAAGTTTTGTAGTTTATTAGAACAAATTGCAAAGCATATTAAATGGTAAACAATAACACAATACATGCAGTTACACTTACAACTTAAAATATAAGAAATAAACATTTCTGAGTTAAAATAGTTTTTATGTCCAGCCAGTTTGTATTACGAATTGTTTAGATAGATGTAATTGTACAATGTATTCGCAGTGTTAAGAATTTCCTGCGCACAGTATGTCAGTGACGCAAATGCATAATTTTTTTTTTTGTTTAGGTGGGCAAAAATATTGGTACATTTTTCCGCAGACCCCAACGCAACGAAAAGGGTAATGGGGGGAGGGGGGGGGGGGTGCTGGGGTCATCACCGACTACACAAATCCGCCGTGTGCCGTTTCTCTGCCTGTGCAAGACATTCTGTTTCACATACAAAAAGTTTCCCATAGACATCTCTAGAACAGCCTAGGGTAGAAAAGAAAAGGTGGCTTGTGTATTTTTGCATAATGATATATTTTTTTATACGCATAGTAAAATATTTCTTTTTCAAACTTTCATGGTCACTTATAATTCTAAACGTTTTTACGGGATTTATACCATGTAAATGCTCCGTGATCATGGCGCTTGCAACAGTGCCGAAATATCGGAAACTCGTAAGTAAAAATTTATATGGTATAAATCCCGTAAAAACGTTTAGAATTAAAATATTTCTGTCAGGAAAATTATGAAAATAAATCACCTTATTGATCTTGAACATGAAATGTATCATTATTATGCAATATATTCAATTATCTTTTAAGTACAGTTAGGAGTGTTACGTATACCCCATGCTGAGAACTCACAGGTACAGTAAAAGCCAATGGATCCTGAAACAATTTATAAGGAATTAGTCGTGCGACTGAGTGGCGACTTCGTCATTGTATACACGTAGGTATCCTAACTACTGTAAAGCTATAACAGAACTGTGTGTGATATTTAAGATATTTAAGAAAAAAGCTATGTAGAATACAAAACAACTTTAAAAATCTCGGGTTCGATCCCCGGGTTGGGCAATGTTATTGAGCTTTTTCCTAAAAAGAAAAATTCTCAGTAGTAGCCCGGAGTTTGGAAATGTGCCTGGTAGACGTCAATAGGCTCGCCCCCTATTACGTGGGACTTAAACATAGCTGGCGAGTCGTGGGTAAGTAATACACCTCTGCCTACCCCTTCGGCGAATACAGGTGTGATGCTATGTTTTTTTTTAAATTAAATATATATAATACTACTACTACTAGATACTAAACTTTTCCCGCGGGGGCTCAGGTTCCCGATATAGTAGCGGCATAAAATATATATCAGTTTTTAAGTCTAATCAAGAGTTATCAAATAAAAAAAGTTAAATCAAAATCCGTTCTGTAAGATTTACGTGATGCGGGAACAAACAAACAGATAAACAGACAAAAAATCTAAACACATTGTTTTGTGTGTGACACGCCTATACAACGTATACATTTTTTCTCAAAGATCTTAAAAGACATAGCTCTGTTACAGCTTTATAATAAAGTACAAATTTTAAATTGTAAATAAGGAAACAGAGTATTTTAGTACGAGCGGGAATCGAACCTGCGTCCCTTCCTTTCCGGGGAAGTGCTCTAATCCACTGAGCTATCGTACTATTTCTAGAAGTACCGAATTTCCTCATCACATTTGTCTTAACGACCAACGCCATCTATCGGCAATGCATTTACATGCATTCATCCAACGTAGTAAGTTAAAAAAAATTAATAATCTTTTTCCTTATTCACAAATTAAAATTTGTACTTTAAAAGTAGCTGAGCCTGTCAAGTGCTAAAATATAGATCAAAATGTTTAAAAAATTACGCCATCAAATAGCATGAATTTTAATTGCAAAATTAAACTTTCATTCAAGAGGATATCCTTGCCCATTAGTGGTGTTTAATACTAGCTCCTGTCCCAGCATTTATATGTGTGGACTTCAGAATTAGGTGTAAGAAAAAAAAAGTGTAAGAGATTTCAACCGAATAATATCACTAGCATCGAAACCAAATAATAAATACAATATAAGGCAGAGTAATTTGATGAATTTTGATTGACAATTTTCACATAAATCTTTGTCATTAATCGGGTTAAAAAAGTATTCGATGTGATAGTGATAATCTAGATTAGTTAATCTGTGGTGTGCTATTATTACTTGACTAAGTAAAAAATACATTTTCACATCTTTACTTTTCTATACTATTATAAAGCTGTAACAGAGCTTTTACATTTAAGATATTTGAGAAAAAATGACTGAATTATAGCCTAATTAGCTTTTAGCCGTGTCTAAACACAAAACGATTTTTTTTAGATTTTTTGTCTGTTTGTTTGTTCGCGCATCACACAAAAACTACTAAACGGATTTTGATGCAAGTTTTTGGTCTGATAGCTCTTGATTAGACTTAACAGCTGGTATACATTTTATCCCACTACTATACCGGGAACCTGAGATATTACCTAAGAAATAGCTTTTGGCTACGGCGGAGCCGCGGGCAGAGGCTTAAGTGCGTTTGTTTTTCTGTTGCGCTTTTACGCGGTAACTACTAAACTAATCATTATTAAATATTGCATACATAATATATAGACTATAGTCTAGAAAAAGAAAAAAATATATTTGTTCCGGAAAAAATGTGGTTACTTTAATATAGGAACTAGCTGACCCGGCAAAATTGTTTTACCATATAAATTATCTCTACGTTGGCAGTATAAGTGTGAAAATTTACGGTTGTGTGTGTTTTTTAATGCCAAATCATAAAACAATGAAAAAAATTGTCCAAAAAATTAAAAAATTAAAATTATAGTGGACCACCCTTTTACTTAAGGGTATGAAAAATAGTTTACATCCCATTCTTAGACCTACTAAATATACACACAAAATTTCATAAGAATCTGCCAATCCGTTTCGGAGGAGTATGGCGACAAACATTGTGACACGAGAATTTTATATATCAGATAATAAATATCGCGTAGAGTGACATATTTACACATGGACGAGGTTCCAGGCAAAATTTTGTCGATAATATTAGTAGATAGGATTACAATATAGAGATCCTTTGCAACCGGGGATAAGACAACGTATTAAAGTAAATAAAAGAACTATGATAACGCAGGCAGTACCTACCTCTATCACTGAATTGAATAATACGCTTTAGCAGTTGGTGGTCCACTGGTACAGCGGAGTAAGGGTGGGTGACGGTGCACGGCGTATTGCTTAGTAAATTTATTGTTACATATTTTAACTTAAATCTATTATTTTACCTGGAAATAATTAGGTTTTTAAAAAATCTCAAGTTTTATTTTATCGCAATCTTTAAAACTACAAAAATATTTCATTTGGTACCTAGCTAATTAGATATGGCATTTATATTTAAGTAGCATCTAGCTCGCGACTTCGGCATGGAATAAAAAATATATATTTGGTAGACGATGGTCCCACAGCACCTTAGCGGTGTTAAAATATTCTGTGGGTTTATCCAGGCATTATTTATCTGCATACCAAATTTTGAATCCATCCATACATCAGTCTTTCAACGTCCACTGCTGGACATATCCCTCTCCAAGAAATGGGGGATAATTTTGAATAAATTCGTTAAATTATCATGTCATTTGTGAAAAATAGATATACCACAGGAACTATTTTTATCTGGATAAATAATATCTTATATAGTATGTTAATCTAGTGCCTCGTCTACCTAGCTTTTTTTTTTTTTTTTTTTTTTTCCTACCTGCCAAATTACACAAATTTCACAATTATAAATTAATAGGAAATAGGTTTCATAATAATATCGTGTAAGCTTGTGTATCAGTTTTCTAACAATTCTTATTTAGATACAACGACGTATCTATTATAATCTACTCTTTGGTATAAGACTATACCTATTTTGAATGTTAGATAGGTATTTTAGAAGAAAAAAATCTTTTGGCTAATTGAAATACGATAAAACAATACTATATTCTGTTGACCTTACTTAAAAAAAGCAAGAAATGTTACAAAAAAATAATCACCTATAGTGTTTGTGTTCCATTGAATTGATCCTCAGTTTTAATGTGGGTGATTATTGTGAAGTCTAATTACGGTCAGACTATAGTCGTCCTACATTAGTCAAGTCCTATGATTCGTGAATGGAACAACTATATATTATATTTTACGGGTATCTATAATCATATAATATCATATATATATATATAATTAAAACCGACTAAGATTACAAAAAATAATTGTAATTTATAACATTAAGCATTTTGTCTTTAAACTATACTACTGTAGAGACATTTATCTTTGGTGTGACACTATCCTATAATCAAGGGTTGTAAGAGTATCCTCATCCCACGTTCCATGGTTTGATCTGTGGCCAAATGACGTCACACCTGGTAGACGCTACCACATAAAATGCTAAGCGCTCCTGCTACGACTACCAATATCGTAGAGCGTCCGCCCGACGTAGACGCGCTACACAGCGACCGCGTAAACTTCGTTCGAACTTCGAAATTAAGTGTTTTTTCGGGTATGTTGCATTTATATTTTAGTGTACTTAGGTAAGATTATTTTTAAGCTAGAGTAAAACAATGTTTAAACACCCTAACTACTTTTGAGATTAATAGAAACTTAGGAAACTAATATAAGTATGTTTAAATCTTTTATTTACTTAACTTAAACATATTTATATAACACAGAATTCAGCCCTTTTTAAAATTATGAATAAATAGATTTTTTTAATAAATTTGCGGTTTGTATGTTCATAAAAATACACAATGATTAATATTAAAGATAAAATGTTTAATTTTTTTTAAGATCAACTTAGTTTTCAATATGATTTTTGTAGGTGAATTAATGATATTAATATGAATAAATAATTTGATTATATTATACAATATATGATTTAGTTTATTTTAAATTAATCATAAAAAGATATTCAACATACTGTCTTATGGATATATTATAGTCATTCTACACATTGGTTTATCAACAATTTGAAACTATACAAAAGTTTATGGTATCATCTCTCATAGTGCACAAAAAAAGAACAAAACAACAACATTTCAAAAAAAAAAGAAAGAATTACAAAAGTCAATTGACGTGATAAATAATGAGTCCCATCTTCAAAGCTAGTCCAAATTTATATTAAAATTTATTTAGTATGATAAAAATATCATTGAAATCACGTAAATATTGTTACAGCTACTAAATAGCTGTTCTAAATTTAGAGAAAGTATCTAAAAAGATCCTATTAGTTATTACTAATAATCTGAATCCACAATTATTAATTTCTTTTTACATCAACCGATAATTTATGTTACGTGTCATACGTAACACAGATTCTAGTTGTCGCTTTCAATAACCTGTAGACTCGTTGTATAAGATACTAAACATCTAAAAGTAATTATTTTAAAAAAATGTATTCAATTGCTTGTCCAATTGCATTAGTTAACCGATAATCAAATTTTTATGTATTGGTTTATAAAATATTTTCCAGCAATAAAAACGATTGATAGGTATACAAATTAGGAAGCAGACAAAAATAGCAGTGCGAAGTCTATAAACAGTCTAAATCTCTATAAAATTAAGCTTACTTTATAGGATTAATGCATTTAAATGCATCCGATAGGTGGTGTTGGTCGTAAAGACAAATGTGATGAGGAGATTGGGTATAGCCGAAAGGTTAGTGCGATAGCTCAGTGGCTTAGAGCACTTCCCCGGATTGGAAGGGACGCAGGTTCCATTCCCGCTCGCACTAAAGTTCTCTTTTTCCTCTTTCACAATTTGATTTGTACTTTTAGCTGAGCATGTCAAGTGCTAAAATACAGATCAAAAAGTCTAAATATCGTTAAATTATCTATGATAGGTTTACTTTTCATGGCACCAATGACTGAATACGAGTATATTCCAATAAAGCAGCTTGTCCTGATTGACGATCAATGCACAGCCAACACTACTACTACATACTATATACAAGTACTACATAGCTGAAATTTGAAATATAACTTTATTTTATGACATAGCGGATCTAAGAAAAAAAAATATAAATTTAAACTTTAAGAGGGGACGTTGTATGAAAGTCTTTGTGCTTTTTAGATAGGAACATGTAAATTTGAAATGCAGTTACTGAGTATAAATAAGGACTCGCTTCTGTATTTTTGCATATTCACAGACTATGCGGAGAATAAACTTGAAAATAGGAATTGTCTCTACGTTTCATAAATAAAAAACACCGTTTCAGGTTTTGGGATTTTAAATTTTAATGGCGGAAAATGAGTGGTGAAAGTTTGTTTAGGAGGGTCTGATTTTAGAACAAGAACTTTGTATTATATATATATGTCATCCAATCATCCATCATCCGTCCATCCATCAGCCATTCAACGTCCACTGCTGGACATAGGCCTCCCCAAGAGAACGCCACAACGAGCGGTCCTGCGCCGACCGCAACCAAGGACCCCCGCGACTTTGACCAGATCGTCGATCTATCTGGGTGGGGGCCGTCCTACGCTACGCCGTATATATGTATATATAACTAATTATATATTTATAATATTCAATGTAGAAATATTTTTATTTAGTCAGATTCAAGTGTGGGAAGCTGCTGGCACCAGCTAGTTAGATAGGTATATAATACAAAGTATCAATTAACACAAAATACGAAATGTGAATGTCATTTTCGGTTTCACATTTTCACACTTCGTGTCAATTCATATGAATACGCAAGTCAAATGCTTTAAAAAATATATAAATAAACATCCAAAATATATCTCTCCATCTATTAATTTATACCAACAACCGATTTTTTTAAATATCTCCTTGGTTTCTCTATATATTAGAAATAATTTCAAACATTATTTCAATCAAATCTTATTTAACCTTTGTAGTGGTAGAGACTTATTTGATGGGCCCAGCATGAACGGACCGGCTCGACCTAGGATGTACCACTTTTCCCAGAAGAGCAGCATGAAGCAACCGTAGGTAATCCAGTAGGAGTTGTGTTTTGCATGATGAGTGAGAGCGCTGGAGTCCTAAATCTCCTCTTCATCCTCTCTATATTAAAATTCCTGTTCGCCCCCAACCCATTTTCATGGAGTTGACGATGCGCGAGTGATGCCCTGGTGTTGCTAGTGTCTATAGATAACGGTAACCACTTACGATTATGTGGGCCTTATGCTTGCTAGTCACCCACGCAGTATATAAAAAAGTAATATTGAAACCTATCAATAATAAAAAGTAGGTACTATAGTACATTGTTACCCTAGGGATGAAAGCAACTAAATAAGTCTTTATCCCGAGGTAAACACTGTGCTTTTCATGACGAATACGAGGAAACTAAAAATAAAAATCATGAGCTAAAGAAAAAATGGGAGACATTAAAAAATTTAATTTGGAATCGCCGTTTTCCCGCCGATTCTGTTTTTTTTTCTGCGGCCTGTCAGCTATTCAGCCATTATTTTTCACTTTAATCATTGAAAAAATATAAATCTTCGTTATTTTAAAAATATAGTTGCAACTATACTACAAGATATAGTTGCAACTATTTTAACAAATTAAAAATAATAATAATCTTTATTGAAACCAAACAAAATACAGAAATATAATTACTAACCTTATTATGTAAATTCTTTAATAAATAGGTAATTAACTTTATGTTATTTCAATTTTACATCGCGCTGTAATTGACTGGCTGTACAGAAAATAGAACTGTTTTTTTTTATAATTACTCAGCTGTCAGTTGAAAGTAATTCTCCCTAGGGCTGAAAAGCACTACTTTCAACCCGCTCCTCAGGCAACTTGAGGCCTACTTTCAGAGTATGAGTAAAGAAAAATATTATTAAATTGCAGATATATTTTTGGTTGGTATCATTTCCGATAAGATTCTGCCTTATCAGAAATATATAGACCCTCAAAATTTATATTTATTCTCAGTAAATAAGCTAAAAATAAAAAGAACCCTATTACGGGAGTGTTATGGTACATACGTGGTTTCCTCAACAACAATATCGTTAATATATGAAGTGATAGAGCCTCTTTTAAATGTTTATTTTATAGATGAACTCTACCGAGAAATTAACAAATGAAGATAGTATCGCAGATTTATATGCTTATTTTATTCATAAATTGCGTCTAAAGTTAGTTATTAATTGCAATTCAGTAAAACATTTTAGCATTAGTATAAGCATGTCCATCCATCAGCCTTTCATCGTCCACTGCTGGACATAGGCCTCCCCAAAATGAGAGTTTTACCATAATCGCCACGCTTGGCAGGCGGGTTGGCGATCGCAGTGGATGTTTTTAGTACACAGGGGAACGCTGCTGCCCAGTCCCCAGGTAATCGGCTTTTACGACTCCCATAGGAAGAGACGGGGTGGAGCTATTCTTGGTGCCGGCCCTACACACTACAGTATAAGCATGTACTTACATTAAATCCATGTTTCTTTACGCTAATAGCAACCGACAATGCATACTTAGTAATACTGGTAGGTCATGCTCCACCAATATGAAATTCCCTACAACCCTCAATAAAAATGTGCAAATGATTTCAGCTACCTAACAAATTGAAACATAGGTACAACAATACAATCATGATATCTGGAAATTCAGCACGTACTATCTGACAAAGAATCGCCAAAGCTGGAATTTTAGTACAACCAGCTGAGATATACTTCTTACATACCTCTCGCTCTGAGAAGATAGTAAGGGTTTACACAACAATAGGACTGTGGTTTGAGAAAAAAGAAAATAATTACAAAAAATCTAAGGTTTGCCTTCAATTCAAATTTCGAAACTCTGCGTGGTAGTCTATTGATTGTTTTTTTTTTAATTAAAAAGATAAAAAGGCCTTCCAATTCCGTGGGCTGTTCTTAATACATAAAATATTTGATTTAGATCGCATCCTTTTAATGAGTACCTATAGGTAGCTCTCATGACTTTGCCAGTTTCCCTTGCGTTTACCCATGTCCGCATTACTTTTAAATCAGAACAAGGACGCTCCAACTGGATATTTGCCAATGTAAAAATGTCCAAGTTGTTCAAGGTTTTACAAGGATAGCACTTATTTATGGCTTCATTGATAGTGAATTCATTTTAATGTATTACAGTTGCATATAGCTCCTTTCAAATAAGAGCTCTTTTGAAAACAAGGAGCGATGACAGATTCCCTTCATAGTTTAAATTATATTTTTTTTATTTTCTATGAGAAATAATACAGGAAATGTTTACGAGATCCACCAGTTGTATATCTCATATAAATAAATATATTTAGTCTGATTTTTTGAAAAGGAAATGGTATTAGGATTCATTATGAAAACTTAAGGGAATTCGTTTCAAATACAGGTCAGTGGGAGGCAGCTCATACAATATCCTACTATTAAATAAACTGCTTGCAAAGCAAATAAAAATTAGTAACTGGGTATATAACAAAAACTGCTATTTAGTTTAAGCTTATTCGGTGTAAAAACATAGATATAATAATTAATAGAATAGATCTAGATAAAATCTGTAATTGTATATTAAACCAGGTGCATGCCACCGCAGATTGGCATTTAAGCTTCACTACCTATGATAGTATATTTTACTACTATTGGAAGAAACATTGTTATGTATACGATATTATTCTTAAAGACGAAAAAACCTATAAACATAATTATTTATAATATAGTTTATAGTGTAAGGCTGTATAGGAATCCAAAACGTAAAATGTTTCCTCACACAATTGCCACCTGATCACACAAACCGAAAGAGACAATGATACATTGCTTTCCTTGAAATAATATTTAGAAATACATTCCAATAACTAAGGCTAATAAAAAGATATTTAATTTTGGAAGCAATACCCATGTAGTACATTGGCATTACCATAAAAAGTTATTTGTTTTACGGAAACGTATAGGATACAAGTACTTATCTCAATTCGATGAATGTCAAGATGAGGACTCTCCAGTTCATTTTAAATATAAATGTACCTATAAATGCTCATAAAGTACCTACATTTACATATACTATTACTATAACTTATCATCACCCTATTTCCTTTGCGGAGTAGACAGAGAGAACGGAGTGCCAAGAGGCTCTATTCTTGTATACATTTCTTGCTTCCTCAACATTCATAATTCTCTTCATACACGTTCGCCGGTTTCGGAGACTCCTGACTCCACCTTCCTTCAATACATGACTGATCTGGTCTAGGTAGGTGAGTCTTGGTCTCCCCCTGTACCAACATCCTTCCTCTTTTGCATTTTATATTTTCTTAACCAGTCGCTCGTCTGGTATTCTTTCCATATGTCCGAACCATTGGAGCATTCCCTTTAGCATTTTTACACCAATACTCTCTTTTATATCTAGTCACTCTCTTACGTCATTTACATATACTGATATAAAAAAGCATAGTCATATAATAATAAGCAGACCTAACATTATAATAAATAAACACTACTAATTTCGCAACGTAGATTGCTCCTACGGGCATTTTCACGTTTCATTTTGTCAGTGTGTATGTAGGTAAGTGTTACTCTCAAAGCTATAACTATAAGTATAATGGAGTTGGATTGTTCAATATATGCCAATAGATACGCCCACGATGTTAGTTATGCAATGCCTACCTAATAAAGAGTTATCAAGGATTTTTTTTTATTATAAAAAACTTTTTTAGATGATGTTTTATCTTTCATTAATAATAATTATAATGTATTTAATATTACAATCAAATTAATATTCAATATTACGACACAAAAGGTATTCAAAATTCCATACAGATTTTACAGTCAAAAAGAATTCCAGTTGATTAAACTTTTCGCATAATAGAGTTTGTTTAAAATTGCCCGTTAATTTTATGCCAACAAATTAATTCAAAGTTCTACAATTTACCTTGGCAGTAATAGTATAGTTTGTTAATTTGGTATAGTAGAAAATCAAGTAAACAAGATGGATTACGTAAACGTAGTTTTATTTCATAATATGTAACATTCGCGTAAATATCGGACGTGTTATAGTTGTTCCTTAATATCGTTTCGACTCTAAACGTACAAAACAGACATTTAGTCCCTTTTAAAACAATTTTAGTTAGGCACAGAAAAGAATATACTTGATTTAAAATATTAAATATTTGTTCAATAATAGTTCAAGTAAATATTAAAAAAAACTATCAATACATACTAGCATAACTCTAATATTACAATAACACATCTTAACATTATTAGCTGTAGCAGAGTTGTGTCTGTACATTGAAGATATTTGAGAAAAAAAACTGCATTAGGCTATATCGGCGTATCTGAAAACGAAACATTTTTTTTACTTAACACAAAGTGTGATAATGTACAATCGAAAATAATAGTCACGAGCAGGATTTGAAACTGCATCTCCTGGAATACCGATGCTTTGCCAATTCAACAATCGTGACAATTGCTCGGGACTACGAATTTTGATAACACATTCATTTTTAACATCTTCTGTATCTAGGACGGTCCTTAACGACGGTCTTCACTTTAGTCTTAACTTAAGGATGGTTAGAGACAGACAGATAAACAAACAAACACAAAACATCTAAAAAATATTGTTTTGTGTTCAGACCCGCCTATATAGCTTAATCAATAATTTTTTGTCAATTATCAATGTACAGACACAGCTCTGTTCCATCCATCCATCCATCAGCCTTTCAACGTCCACTGCTGGACATAGGCCTCCCCAAGAGAACGCCACAACGAGCGGTCCAGTCATGGGGGATAATGCCGTAATCGCCACGCTTGGCAGGCGGGTTGGCGATCGCAGTGGATGTTGTTAATACTCGAGGGAGTGCTGCTGCCCACTCCCCCGGTATTCCCTCAGTCGGCTCTTACGACTCCCGTGGGTAGAGAGGGGTGGGACAATTCTAAAGCCGGCCTCACACGGCCAAACAGCTCAACAGCTCTGTTACAGCTTTATAATAGTTAGGATGAATGATGAATGAAATATGATTGAGGACATTGATGTCCCTGTTCAACTATATGCTACGAAAGTGCATACATTAACAAATAAAAAAAATTCAAATATCTGTTTTTAATGTCTAAAAACAGCTTTTTACTTTGCATAATCAAAGTATAATTATAAATAACAAAATAGCAATTTTTAAAGTTTTGGGTTATCTGTCTATCTATAATATATCTGTTTGATCATTCAGACTAATCTCGAGGTAACAGCTAGTCTATGATAAAAATCTGAACCAAAATCACAAATCTGAATTAAATCTGTCATAATGCTATTGAAATATCTTTGATTATTAACAGACGGATAAAATAATACAAAGGATGATGAACCGAAGGAGGCTGCAAAGGTCTTATAATCCTTTTGACTTTTCATTTCAACCAAAACTGAAACAATGGGCTCCATTTCCTTTCATTATTGGGGTCGATATTAGTGTATAGTAAAATGAACAAAATACTACATTGTTCATAAAACCTACAAATTACGGCGTAGTGGGTAGAAAGCGTCTCATTACCGCGTGCCCTGGGTTCATAAATACGGTTTAATAATCTCTGATATAAAAGTAAATTTACTTACTTATAACGCCATCTCCCTAGTGGGGTAAGCAAAGAGAACAGAATGCTAAAAAGCTCTATTCTTGCATACATCAATCACTTCCTCAACATTCATAATTTTCTTCATACACGCTCGCCGGTTTCGGAGATTCCTGAATTCACCTTCCTTCAATACAAGTCTCGGTCTCCCCCTATTCCTGCATACTTCCACTTTCGCATTGTATACCTTCTTAACCAATCGCTCGTCCGGCATTCTTTCCCCATCTGTTCGGCCATCGGAGCTTTCCCTTCCGTATTTTTACACCAATACTCTCTTTTAAATCTTTACTTAGTAATTTTTTGTAAGGATGTATGTGATGTGATATGAATTAGTGGTCAAGTGTGGTGTGACAGAATAGATAATATATCATTTTTAACTTATTACTCTCCGACTATTTGATATGGATTTTCTCTCAGAGTTGGAGGAATTTAGGCGGTAGACCACCACACGTTGCAGTGCGGGTTGGTAGACTTTAAGTCATCGAAAAAAATCTCCCAGGAAACTGAATTCCTTACAACGTCTTCATTTACCAAGCTGTGATAATTTGTAAACAAATACATAATTATAATCTCCAACCTTGGATTGGGGATCAAACTTGATACCACTGTCTTTGTAATCCTTGGTGTTACCATTAGGCTACAATGTAATCTATTTTGAAATGTAAATAAATTGAATACATGCGCCTTTGACATAGAAGTTGAAAGTCCCGCACGCCTTTGAAATTATAAAATTAATTATATTATAAAAAGATTGGTCTAAATAAGAATAAAGCTGTCTGCGCATCATATTACGACATACTGCTTCAGTTCCAGTAAAAAAGGCTTATCCTAATACGACTTTCTTACGTGCCCGTTTATACCATTCGCTTAACTTCGATGAAATGTGTATTTACGGGCGAAATTAAAATGTAATCTATTCGTTAGATCTTTAGATTTATAAAGGTGGGCTTTCTTCTTCAAATTCTCTTTACTCGACAGCCACATATCGATTGTAATTAAAAAAAACACAGTCCCACTACTGAGATAAAACAAAACTAAATAATTATCGATAAAGCCTTTTCGAGTAAATAAAATATGGATGTGATTATGAAAGAGATTTTATGAAGCTAGTGCACATAATCACTTCCCCTATATATGTATATTCATATCACCATTTACCGTCAGATATCATGTCTCAACATGAGTTATGGTTAAATGCTTGCATAACAGTATTAAAAATAGAAAATGTGTATCTAGTTTTTATAAACTCCCTAACAATTATTAGACAGTTATTACGGGACTTAACGCATATCAAATACCTTTTTACTCCCGACGTTTCGACTGGGTTTTACCAGCCGTGGTCACGGGTCAACTGGCGATGTGCGGCGCCGCCTGCTTCGTCCGGGGGCACTGGATGTAACTACCCTCACTTCATCGTCACATTTCTGATATTTGTTAAAGTCCCTTCACACAACACTAATAGTGTCCACCGGCGCCTTAGACGGTAAACTACGATTTTTATATTTTCCTAGCACTGGATTCCATGCCGACGACAACAGTAACTTGTATCCCTCATTACGATTAAAATTTCTGTGTTTACTAATCCCAATCGCTTCGCGGATCAGTCTGCGGGAATATTTGCGATCTGTGGATAATACTTTTGGTCGGTGGACATCGCCAGTCGACCCGTGACCACGTCTGGTGAAACCCAGTCGAAACGTCGGGAGTAAAAAGGTATTTGATACGCGTTAAGTCCCGTAATAACCGTTTAAATACATAGTAATGAAACGCGATAGTTTCAAATTTTAAATTATTAGACAGTCTGTATTACTTTTTATATTTTTTCAACCCTTTTTTTATCCCATTATTGGTCAAGGTCCTCTCATAATTAGAGGGATTTGACCATAGTTCACCACGCTGGCCTAATACTGGTTGGCAGACTTCACAAGCCGTCTGTAAATCTCTCAAGAAGGCAACTTTCCTCACGATATTTTTATTAGGTATCGAGCAGTGATAAATTGAAAACAAATAGGTACACATACATAATTTCGAAAAATCTCGAAAAGTCATAGGTATGTGCCGTACGAGGTCCTAACCTTGGACTTGGAATCGAACTCGGTACCACTGTCTTGTAGTCCTTGGTTTTATCGCTAGGCTGTCACTTCATCTTGCATTGTTATAATATAGAACACAGTAAACTCAAAAACAACAAACGATTCGATTTGTTTTTTAAACTATTTATCCGGTTAGCTATATAAGTATCTAAGATTCTCCTATAATAAAAACCTTATAAAATATATAAAAGATAGGTTTACCCAAAGATAAAAAAATATGTGAGACACGTCTTAATATTGATTCGAAAACGATGTCAGTTGCGGCACAAAAGACTATCTGAGATCAAAGGGTTGATAGTTGGAATATCTGTCAGGATGCTCTTTAATTTCTTGTTAGAATTACAGTTAAATGACAGGCTTATCTCTGCCTACTGGCCGTTCAAATTATAGTCTATGCTTGAAGATAGTACTAAGTAATTTACTATTGGCCATGTAAAGGCGATAAAAAATTCTATTATTATTAATTTAGGTTGGTGAATTTGTAAGATTTTTTTTTGTTTACGGTCCAAAATGTACAAGAAGAATTTAATAAGGGAGAGTATATATAAGTATCAATAAAATAACACAACAAAACCTGAGATATAACCGAAAAACTAACTTTTGGCTGCGGCGAAGCCGCGGGCAAAGGCTATTAGTATATAACGCTGACCCGAAGCGGATTTTCAGCCTTTTTAAGCCTCTCAAAATCTATCAGACACGCATGGTTTCAGTCGCAATCTGGGTCAGTGTGGGTTGGGAGGCTTTGCAGGTTATCTCAACGAGCAGTGATACATTTGTACACACATACACACGTACTTTAGGATATCTCGATATAATACTGGAGATCGAACTCGATGCCACTGTCTTTACAGTCATTGCACTACTAACATTAGGCTGTCACAGCTAAAAAGGACATTATACGATTCTCATCCATTTACACTTTGAAAGGCCTCTGTTGACAGTATTGGCATATAAAGGTCTCTATCGGGTGAAGAGAGTCGTATTTCAACACTCTTACATGTGTACGCAGCTGCTGACCTTCTTATTATAATGTATGTAGATTTATGTCTTGAATTACATTATTTTTAGAATGAAGGATAAAAGAGTATTTAATAATAAAAAATGGATAATACACTGCAAATACAGATGACTCGGCTTTGAATCTAAGGCACAAGATAAGCGTTTGTTGTTCAATAAATAAAAAAAACGCCTTCTAATTCGAAATGCCTCGGTAGTGCAGCGGTAGTGTGAGCGACTGCTGATCATGAGGTCTTGGGTTTGAACCCTGGGTCGATCGGTCCTATTAAGCTATTATGTAAAAAGAAAAATTCTAAGTAGCAGCTCGGAGTTTGAAAAATGTGCCCGGTAGACGGCAATAGGCTCACCCCTATTACGTGGGACTTAAACATAGTTGGCGAATCGCGGGTGTATGATAAACCTCTGCTTACCTCTCCGGGGATACAGGCGTGATACTATGTTCAAATTCTGTCTCAAATCTGTAGAACCTATCATCAAATTATCAAATATACATTTTTATGGAAGCTTCTTAATTCGAGTGGTATACTCTATCAAAAACTCAAAAGTCAGGGATAAAGCGGTGCACCAACATCGAAAAAATACTAAGCAATTATTAATTATTAAAAATATTTGTTGTTCCTTTTTAACGTGGAGTTAGAGTTTCATGTGCAGCGATATTCTGCTTTAAAATGAAAATGAGTTCGCACCTAAAGCGACAAATGGTATATCACTTACATATATTTTGACTGTTTCTTAATTGTTTTAAATTCTTTTGATTATTAAGACACAAATATATAAGTATTTACTAGCCTTTGCCCGCGGCACTCCCGCAGCCAAAAGCTAGTTTTAAGTTATATCTCAGTGACCACTACTAGGTATATTGGGAACCTGAGGTTCCCAATATACCTAGTAGTGGGATAAAATGTATCTAGTATACTTTTTAAGTCTAACCAAGAGATCTCAAATAAAGAAGTTGCATCAAAATCTGTTTAGTAGTCTTTGCATGATGCGCGAACAAACAAACAAATAACCAGACAGTGTTTGGGCCTCGTGGCGAAGTCGGTATTGTAACCGAGTTCCGTGCACGACGTCATGGGCTTGATTCCCACTCAGGACAATTATTTATATGATGAACACAAATATTTGTATTGCGCGTCTGGGTGTTTTCTATCTATTATTATATGTATGTATTTACAAATAAAAACCCTTACCTGTGCAATTCACACACGGCAGAAGTGAAACTTCTGTAAAGTAGCTTACGAAAGATTGAGATGGATATAGAGTATCTGGAGCATTAGCATAAATGTAAGGTTTATTATTTATTACCAAGCTTAAAATAACCTCTTATTAATTAACATAATGGAGCATTAAAATTCATTTAAATTTTGTTTTCTGCAACGATCTAATGGATCCCGTAGGAATTGATGGGACAACTTTGGTAAAAGATCTTGTGAACCTCACCATAGCAACATTAATAAAAAAAGTATATGATTCCCTTGGGGAGTAGGTGAGAAAATACTTTATAACTGGTATGGGAATACCAAGTGAACATAGCACAACAGAGATATTAGTTTATTATTGAATGCATATTACTTTTTCAAACTTAACATTATGTACACCGTGGTCATATGGTTTAAGTATTGATCACGCAAGCTGGAGACCGAGGTTTCAAATCAACTACCAAGGATTACCTACTTTTTGTGACAAGAAAATAATATTTCAATGTTAAAATTACTTTAATGGATTTTTCTGCAACTGACTCTTAATCGTGTTGTTTTTTTTATCGTGACGCATTTTCGTTTCATCGAGTTTCAAATCACAACGATTCTAAAGAAGTATTCACTTCAAAAAGTAATATATGTATTATATCTGTAATCTGGTACCCATAGCATAAGCGTTAAGCTTAGTTTGGGACCAGAGGACGTTGTGTGAAAAATGTCGGTGAATATTTATTTATTTATTATATAGCCTAATACAGTATTTTTTCTCAAATATCTTAAATGAACAAACACCGCTCTGTTACAGCTTTATAATAGTGAGGATGGATGGTTATACTCCGATGGATGGTTAAACTCCGATCGAAGGTTATACTACATTATAGTACATACACAAAAGTTATTATAATCAAAAAATATTGGTTTCATCGTTAAGTAATTTTCAATAGTAACTTGGGGTTAGGAAATTGCATCCAGAGATCATTTGTAAGTTCAAAATTACAAAGAGATCAGACTGATGTGTAGCTAACATCAGTGAATATAAAACCTATATAGCAGCAACTTAAAATAAAGACAATGCAAATGTCACCACCCCATTCTTTTCCACGGATGTCGTACAACGCGACTAAGGGAAGTAAACAATTTGCAACCCATTGCATTACTGGTGGTACGGCTGGGTACCAAGTACTCACTAGCTATAGGACCCGGGCGGGTTGTTACCACCATCTCTGGTGTGACCGGCCATGAACGATGTGCATCGGTGTGTTTTGGTTCTAGCAGGAGATCGCTCATTTCATAGCATGTGAAATGTAATGGTGAGCAGCGGCTTGACAGTACTCTCGGTATAGTTGAGTCCATGAGCGACGGTTGCCATTTACCATCAGATGGGTCGAGTCTCGTCAGTCACCATAGGCAATAAAAAAATCATTTATTACGTCTGGCAAGTCCTGCTTAACTGCGTGAAAAAGATTCACCTAGTTTCAAAGCAATATTAAGCTTAGACATTATTGTGGTTAAATGAAACCTTTTTGTATACCGGATAATTAAGAACAACCGAATTACAGGATTCGGAGATCTTTTAATCCTTTTAAATCACAAAATTCTTCATCTATAACAAAAGGATATCTTCATTAAGGCCTCTTAATTGTTTTCTTTGGAATTATTATTACCTTTCAGTAGTTTAACAACACAATAAAAGAAAATTTTTTGTAATGCTTGTTATTGAAAAACGGAGATATTATTAATCTTTAAAATAAATTTAAATGTTTAAATTATTACTATGGAATGGATATTTTATAAGGAGAGCCCACCACTCACCCACGGATTGGCAATCCCGGTTATCGTTGGACACACACTAAATAACCTAAGATTGCCAATCCGCCTTCTCACAGATAGAGGAGAATGTCATAATAGCAGAGTAGCATGCATGATAATGACAAAAAATCTCACCAATGTGACACAACCATGCGATGCAGCAGGACTATCAAAACCACAACGTTGCAATATTCCGCAAAAATCCGAACACAAATTCGAATTTCGCCTCTATATGAGGCATCCTCAGGACCGCTCGGCAACAAATGCTCACGATGATGGATGTCTTATCCATTCTATAATAATAACAATGGTCTTCAGCCAAGTGTCACCTCATTCAATCAATTATCTTAATTTTTAAATTACTAAGTTACTGCTCTAACTGACAGTATTTTGCTCATATATCTATACATAATAATATAGTAAAATAGTAGAACATGGCGTGTTTACAGACACTGAAAAAAAGCTTTCAATATAATTATAATATGTATTTATATTGAAAGCACTTATCAATAATTGAGAAGGAGCAATAAATTTTTGATGCGGTTTTCACGGGTAGATAGAGCTTAGCTTGGAGAAAAATATACGTTTCTTATAAATAGGATATCATATAAAGAGGATACCAGAGAAAAAGTTAAAGAAGAATTTCAGCATGGAACGGAAACTTAGGCAACGGATAACTACCTTTACTAGCAGACGGGGCTACTTCCTTAAGATTGAGAATTAGGATTAAAGGACTATTGTTTATAGACTAATTATAATAGAAAAACAATAAACTACACGAATTTAGTCACCTCATATGAAGAGTAGTCTATGTGATAGAGATTACTGTTAAGACATAATAGTCACTCCTAATTACAAGACATACTCATCCATCCATCTATCAGCCTTTCAACTTCCTCTGCTGGACATATGCCGCCCCAAGAGAATAATAGTCACTCCAAATTATAAATTTAAATTACTAAGGGATCTAAACCAATATAGTGGTATTTTTAATATCGACTTCTTTTTGTTTCACCGTAGTCGGATAAAATCTATTTATTTGTTATTAAGAAAATGCCCCATGTTATTACAGTCTTCGTTGTTCTATAAATGCCTTCTGAGACTTTCAGAAGGTATAATTTGGGTTAAATAAACAAAATGTATTAGTTTGTTGTTGGAATAGACTAACATCTTTGGCCTTTTACTTGGACCCTGTTCACCATAATTTTAATACACAAATACTGTTATTTTCACAAGAAACAAATATGTGAATTCGAAAAATAAAAATAACTTATTTCCACTTTCACAAATATGTATTTTTTTAAATACATATATTATTTGTTTTACTTATTTAGCTTATAAGAATTAATATCGGTCGTTAAGTATTTCATTGCGTACAAAAATGTATGTATATTTGTTTTTTATATTTTTTATGTAATATATAAAAAATATTTTCTTAATTACTCCGTGACGTACCTTGGTATAATTTACTTTGTTTGATAGCTGATTTTATTCACATTCATATCATGAACATAGTAGTAACTAGAATATAGCAAATCTATTTACAAAGTCTTACAATAATTACATTCGTGGCAAGTTGCTAAAAACTTTTGATAGATGGCCCTGTAAGCATTTTCAGAGCGGTCACGAGTTATAAGTTTTGCACAATACATCATACCCACGTTATTTCTATAATTTTGCTTACAAAAAATAAATATATTGACTGCCGTATCAGACATGAACTCAATAAATGTTAGCTAGATAAGCAACAAGTCCAAAATTTGGGAATGCTGATGACGATATCTTACGAAAAAGATTATTTGTATTGACTTCCCAAATTCATTTTTTATTTTTAATAATTAGGTTTACTACAGTTTTATATAGCTACTTCAAAAGTAGCTATATAAAACTGTAGTAAAATAACATTTAATAAAAAAAAAAACAGAAATTTGGATAATGCTTGTCATAATTGACGCTAGATTTGATTGCACAGATGGCGGAGTGGTTTAGATAGCGGCCTCCCGCCCGAGGACCGTGGGTTCGATTCGCACACAGGGCAACTCTTTGTGTGATCCACAAATGGTTGTTCTGAGTCACCGACACAAAGTATAACCGTACTTTGTGTCCGTGAAATTGTATGTTTGTAATGTCCCCCGCGACACCAGGATTATACCTCAGTGCAGTTCTTTCAAAAAAAACGAGTGTGCTTTCGACCACACAGCTGAAGTAAAACTGAACAAAAATATATAATTATATAATATATTATTAATAATGTTATTATCTATTAATAATGAGAAAGAGAGAAAGAAAATGTGCTCGCCCCTTCTTTCCCTTTTTTTTTAAGGCGGGGTAAAATTTTCCTAACCGCACACCCCGTCGTTCGGGGCAACGAACAGGGTAGTGTGGGGCCTCACCCACTAAAGAAACGTGCCGTGTGCCGTCTCTTCGCCTTTATTGGCGGGCCACCGGAACCATTTTACATTCCTTCAGTGGCCTCTCTCTTGCCCCTACAGTAATATACGAACCATAACTCTCTCTCTTTCTATCTTCACAAACTTATATCTCCCTTTCAAGTTCCGTTCGCCTCGCCCGATCACCCCTTTTCGTAACGCTCACGTCACGCATTCACCAGCTTACTCCCCGAGTAAAGCGTGCGTAAAGAAGTAGTTTAATTCAAAAATATAAAGGAACTACACCGCAATACTGTTTGACAGCATAAATTATAGATAATTGCTCTGAAGCACTCATAGAGAGGTATTTTCTTGAATACAGTCGTTTTGTATTATGTTGTTATTACACATGTAACCTATTTTTAAAATGGTTACGGCTTCATAGTAATCGTAACTTTCATTCATTCGACATTGATTTTCACATTATTTGTCTACGTGTCGATTTAGTTTCCAAATAATGTTTTAAGTGGATGGTGAAACGTGAATCCAATGTTTAATTATTGCAAATTATTGACAATGAAAAACTGATAGAAATCGGACACATTTTTCTGTGGAGTTAGGCTGACTGACCGCATACGTAACGACGACGTAAGAGGTAGTGGAGTAGGTCTGAAAGAGTATTGGTGTAAAGATGCGAAAGTGAATTCGCCGATGGTTCAGACACGTGGAAAGAATGCCGGACGAGATTGGCTAAGAAGATATACAAAGTAGAAGGATGTAGGTACAGGGGAGAGCGAGAATAACCTATCTAGACCAAATCGGTCATGTATTGAAGGAAGGTGTGAAACCAGCGAACGTGTATGAAGAGAATTATGAATTGAGGAGGCGAGAGATGTATGCAAGAATAGAACCTCTTGGCACTCTGTTCTCTCTGCCTACCCGCAAGGGATATGGCACACAGTAAGTAAGTAAATCGGACACAGCGCACAAATATTTCTGATCAATATGAGAAGCCCCTGAGTAAACGGTGCAACATTCGGATTTGTGTCTACCGAATTCAGTCGGCACCAGTCCATCTTTTCATTGGACTGGTTGGCGCCCCAGTTAATAATTTTACGGTACCTGGCATTTCAAAAACTCATTGCTGATCGTTGTTTTTTTTACAGGTGAACAGGCTGGACGATAGTCCTATTGTGAGTGTCTTCTACATATAGACGCCGTAGATCATAATATACACTAGTTGTGGTGTTTAATCTTCAAGCATTGCGGTCAAAAAACTACCCTGTTCGTTGCCCCGAACGACGGGGTGTGCGGTTAGGTACAATTCTTCCCCCAGATGTGAATACATCGATTTTCTTTCTTTCTTCAAATATTCTTCGAGTCTTATATAATTCTTGGTAAGCGCCCTCTCGTTATCTATAGACAAATTAAAATTGTTATTGGTTTATTGACATTATGCTTTCCTAGTTATATGCTTTTGTCAACAGATGGCGTTAAAACCAATTAAATAAATGGGCGTGGCGACGTCGCCTCGCCAACAGCCGGTTCTTTCCCTCTCTCCCAATCTCAATAAACCAAGTGAAATTGAAATAAACAACAATTATAAAATTCTTCTCCGCAATATTTTATAAAAATTTGATAAACGTAAAATCAATATAAATCGAGGTTAACAAAACTTTTGCGTTCAAATTTATGCTGAATCCATTCGTAAACAACACATTTTATGGGGAATCTTCAGGGAAGCGTAGAGTACAACTTGATAATATTTCATAGCTATAATAAAATTTAAAGATCAATAACATAAATATATTGCAAAACGGATAGAACATGAGTTATTATAGTTCTTGTAGAAATATAGGAGTCTAGGTAAATTCCTAAATATTTTTGGTTTATTTTGGTCAATGTGACGACTTACGCTTGGTAGTTCTAGAATACTACATTTGATTTTCTTAGGCACATAATTTCTATATCTAATCTACTTTGTCTGTGTGGTGACGGACTTAGAATACAAGTGCCACCATTCTATCTTTTCTCGTGGGTGTCGTTTGAGGCAACTAAGGGAAGTAAGTAATTGGATACCAAGTGGGAGTACTCTCTTGTTGCCGGTTGGTTGTAGAAAGAGATAACTGTTCATATATTCATTTTTCATACCTGAAATTTTGAGCAGTTGCTGGGTAGTATTCTTAGCATTGCTGAATCCATGACCGGCGGTTACTGCTTATTGTGGGACGTCTGATACCATAAGCTATAAAAAACCTACAGCAATTATCTTAGAATTTCAGTATTGTCTATATTTTATCTATAGAATTATTATGTGCCGTTTGGGGCCGGCTTTAGAATTGTCCCACCCCTATCTACCCACGGGAGTCGTAAGCGCCGACTGAGGGCAGGGCGGGGGAGTGGGCAGCAGCACTCCTTCGAGTATTAACAACATCCACTGCGATCGCCAACCCGCCTGCTAAGCGTGGCGATTACGGCATTATCCCCCATGACGGGACTGCTCGTTGTGGCGTTCTCTTGGGGAGGCCTATGTCCAGCAGTGGACGTTGAAAGGTTGATGGATGGATGGATGGATGGAGAATTATTATGAACTATTTTCTTAAGACTCCTCAATTCAATATTTCTCTGTATCTAACTAACCTATAGTTAACTAATCAGTAAGATCTTGTAGTATGCGGGTATAACTGGCATCAATTAGACAGTGGATTAGCTTCATAGTGGTTCTGATCATAGGTAATGACCCTCGATATTGATTCAAGTGTACGGTACAAGTTAAGTATTCATTATAGTGATGACTTTTAGACTGTTATAACAGTAGCAATAAAACAACTACATAACTGATTATTATTAGTATTTAACATATTACTTTTTCTAATCAATACAAGACTCGGGGTTTTGACAGATAAAATTGGAGTGTTTTTCAAATCTTTCCTCAAAACTCAAAAGTACCTATTAGTGACACTGAAACAGGTGCTCAATTTGTTCGAGAATATTCATAGGAGCTATACCTATCTGTTAGTTGCTATTTCTTTTTATGAATTCTCAATATCAAGCGTAAAATGAGCATCGTGCACCTAGGGAATGTATTATTTTGAAGATGAGCATAATATTATGCAAAGTGACACTTGGAATGATATTTGCGCATATTAAAATATGTCAAAGTATCTTATCTACTCGAACTTTACTTCTATCTTATTATCGTTTGTTAAGGTCGGATGACATTTTCATAACGGTAATTTTTTTTAAAGCAATGTGGCATTTTCATAGAGGTGCCCATTCTGGTGCAAAATGAATGAGCCTATTTTTTTTTATTTTTTTAGGCGGGCAAAAATGTACCTAACCACATACCCCGTCGTTCGGGGCAACGAACAGGGCAGGGTGTGAGGCCTTCATACACTAAAGAAACCCGCCGTGTGCCGTATCTCCGCCTTTATTGGCGGGCCACTGGAACTATGTCACATTCCTTCGGTGGTCCGCCAGCGGCTTACCCTTTCGGGTACCCTCTACTGAGCGACGCATCCCCACATGGAGCGTCGCACCTTCGCGGGAGGCCTTGCGGGTGGTGGACGTTCCCCGGTCCATCCACCCGCAGCCTCAGCTAGGGCGGCATGAGGCGCGAGTACTCGCGAAGTATGAATGAGCCTGTCCACTGAAGAAGTATCACCCTGAAATAACATATTGACTTATATTAGCGGTAGGTATTCCTCGATAGGTATACCTCAATATATCTCTGTGTCTAACCGATGCGCGTTTCGTGCGGTGAGTGAGAGCGCCGGAACAATTTTAATCTGTGTTATCTCTCCTCACAATCTCCTTACCTAGGGGTTTCCCTGTGGTTGGCAATGTAAGAATTATGCTTCTGATATTGATAATTTAATCGTTATAGCCTTACCGTCAGACCTATGCTCATTTAGGTACTCTTGCAATACGAAAAGTGGCATAGCAGGCTAATTTATTATACTATATTGTTAACTCCTCCATTAAAAAGTCGGCCCGATCTAGTCTATAGGTTACTTTTCTTTTTCTTTTTAAAAAGGAATAATCCTTGTATAGGTGACTTACAAACATATAATTTCACGGACACAAAGTACACCCAGACTCAGAACAACCATTTGTGGATCACACAAAGAGTTGTTCTGTGTGGGAATCAAACAGCACTCAGGTAAGACGCCGGTATCTAAACCACTCTGCCATCTGTGCATTACTGTTCGTTAGTCTCACCAAAACTCAAAACCAGCTGGACCGATTTGAATAATTGTTTTATTTTTGTTTTGTTCGCTCTAATAGGTACAAGGGTGGAATAAAAGTAAACTGCCTCGGTGGTGTAGCGGTAGTGTATGCGACTGCTAATCATGAGGTTTCGGGTTCGATCCCCGGGTCGGGCAATGTTATTGAGCTGTTTCCTAAAAAGATAAATTCTCAGTAGCAGCCCGGAGTTTGGAAATGTGCCCGAAAACGTCAATAGGCTTGCCCCCTATTTCGTGGAACTTAAACATGACTGGCGAATCGTAGGTGTGTAAACACCTCTGCCTACCCCTTCGGGGAATACAGGCGTGATGCTATGTGTTATAAAAGTAAAAAAAAAGAAAATTGTTAAATTTCTCTATTGGTAATTTTGTATGGGTATTTGGATAACAGAATACAAACTGACAGCTACGGTCATCCTTTCTAATTAATTTACATTACAAGCTAGATTTAAACACAAAGTTTGTGTTTAATGTATAGTGCTAAGCATGTCAAATGCTACAAATATATATAAATAAGCTAGATTTATTTAATGACCTATCAAAATCCAAATCTTAGACGATGCAGATTAATTAGGATTTATAATCGCTGATAAAATAATAAATTTGCCGTGTGGGGCCGGCTTTAGAATTGTCCCACCCCTCTCTACCCACGGGAGTCGTAACAGCCGACTGAAGGAATACCGGGGGAGTGGGCAGCAGCACTCCTTCGAGTATTAACAACATCCACTGCGATCGCCAACCCGCCTGCCTAGCGTGGCGATTACGGCACTATCCTCCATTCTTAGGCCTAATATGTATTATTATTTAGATACTAAATTTTCCCCGCAACTTCGTATACGTATACGAGATTTTAAATCTAATCAAGAGCAATCCATCAAAATCCGTTTATATATTATATGTTTTAGGCTATATCTCAAGTTCCCGATATAGTAGCGAGATAAAACGTATACTAGATTTTAAGTCTAATCAAGACAAATCAATCAAAAAATGTTTCATCAAACTCGGTACAGTAGTTTTTGTGTGATGCGCGAACAAACATACAGGCAGACAGACAGACAAAAATTATAATAATTGTTGTTTTGGCTTCTGTTGCTCTAATAGAGACCCGCATATTATTTTTTTCAATATCTGCTATGTACAGACATCAGTTTGTTATAATTTTAATATATGTATAGATACTATAAGTTCATGGTATTGTTTAGAAGTCAACTGCCTGTCTTGCCAGCAGTTTCCGTGTTTTCCTTTGTTGAACAAAGACGAAGACTTGCATTCATATTGTGTATAACGAAAGCATTTCTATTGATACATTTTCTATATAATAAAGTTACTAGTTTTAGTTATATTTTTTTTATTAATCAGTTATTGTTATTCAAGAAAAAGTTATTCTAGTGAAATAAACAAACCGACTGTTCCTACTACTCTATATGCTTATTTACTACTCTATATATTACATACTTAAAATATGCCTTAATCTAACATATAACATATCGCTTACAAGTTTTAAACATGCCATCGCCTGTGTCTGTGCATTTTGTATACATTATTCCGACCAGGTAAGCTTAATTATTACATTTAAGATTCATACCAAATAACCGCAGTCCTATAAAGGAAGTCACTCTAGATATTAAGAAGGAATGTGTTATCGACGTTAGCAGTTCCGAGCATTGGTCACAATGGCTGAATTTGCAAAAGCATCTGGGACGGTATTTCAGGAGATGCAAGTTCAAAACCTGCTCGTACCTATTATTTCCGATTTCACATTTTCGCACTTTATATAAGAAGTATAACTACTTGATACCGTATTCAATTTCAGTTTTAAAGATAATGTGCATACGGACCGCCTGGTTTAGTAAGTGGTCAACGTATCCATCGTAGCCATATCAAGAGAAACACTATTGCATTGCCAGCTCTAGGGAAAGAAGAAAGAAGAATATCAATGGATAAAAGAGCCCCTCTCTATTTATGGAGAGTTGGATAATATTAATTACAAAATACTGTAAAATGTGTTCCAATATTATTTTTATATAACGTCAGTAGGCTTTATTTTTGGGAGTGTTGGGTGATGTTCATTGGGAAGGACAAACTTTTACGCACGTATGAATATACATAATATATGTCTGTGTCTTTGACATCGAGCCCTTCTATAAACAACTAAATATCAGTATACTTTTAACCAAGCATTTTAAATAGTTTGCCGTGTGGGGCCGGCGCCAAGAATAGCTCCAGCCCGTCTCTTCCTATGGCAGTCGTAAAAGCCGACTAATGGATTACTGGGGGACCGGGCAGTAGCGTTCCCCTGTGTACTAAAAACATCCACTGCGATCGCCAACCCGCCTGCCAAGCGTGGCGATTATGGTAAAACCCCCATTTTGGGGAGGCCTTTGTCCAGTAGTGGACGATGAAAGGCTGATGGATGGATGGATTTTAAATAATTATAAATTTGGCAAAATAGTGTAAGTACAGCGATAGGAGCGCTGTGGGTTCGAGTTTTGAAACTTTTGTACGCACTAGAAACAGTTACTTGGAATGTGTTCCATATCTAATCTACCAAAGTATTCTTCATTAGTGAAAAAGAAGAGAAGTTATTTGATAAAGAATTAAATAAATAAATAAATATTCACGCACATTTCACACAACGTCCTCTGGTCCAAACTAAGCTTAACGAACTAAATTAACTTAATTAACAACAGTATTGCTATTTGTCACTCCGATGCGATGAAGCAAAGTTTGTTTGATGTCAAGTCACTCTGTTGCAGCGATGTATAAAAATCCTTACTAATATTATAAATGTAAAAGTTGTTTGTTTGTTTGTTACTCTCCCAAGCAGTAACCGCCGAACCGATCATCATGAGATTATGCATAATTTTTACCCATTCTTTTGTGAAGGGGGAAAAAAATGTAGTGTGGAACCCTCATCCACTAAATAAACCCGCTGTGTGCTATCTAGCCACTTGTATTGGCGGGCCACTGGAATTGTGTTACATGACTTCAGTGGTGCATACTTTTTACCCTGGAAAATATATGGATTCTATGGAATAGCTATATTTACATAGAGATAATTAGTGTGCCTTATAGTAATTTTTTTTTTTCTGAAGTCTATGTAGAGGGAGTCTGGAGCAAATTCTAGTATATTAAAAGGATATACCTTTTAAACCCGAGGAAGGACATTAGTAGAGTTTCTTTGGTAACTTCAACAATAGATCTCAACTACAAAACACGACGCACTTGCGCTAGCTGTATATCTCAATTAAAGATACTACGCGTTTTACTCTTGCTTAAACGTCTATCTGCTAGCATATCAAATAGGTAAAATCATTAGCTTCTCAAATAAACATTATCGAAATTGGAAATTAAGCACTCGTGTCTAAACATAGCTCTTAAGATCAGCAATTAATTCACATCTCATTAATTACCTAATCGCTGTAAACTCGAGAATTTGCCAGCTTTAATAGCAAACGTTATTCAATTAATACCTGTGTTTGCTAAACTAACGTTAGTGTACCATATCATTAAGTTAATGATTGTTTTAGATTACTGTCGATGTCAATAAATTATTATACGCAAGGTTTGGAGGAAGGATTTCTTAACCTCATTACTTTATTTATTTATTCACCCTCTCACTATTGAATTCATCATTAACTGCCTCGGTGGTGTAGCGGTAGTGTGTGCGACTGCTTTTTCAAAAAAATTCTCAGTAGCTGTCCGGAGTTTAGAAATGTGCCCGTTAGACGGCAATAGGCTCGCCCTCTATTACGTGGGACATAGATTTGTCATTAACTTAAATATTCTTACATTTTATATTCCCGAAATAAAATTTTACTTGACCGATATCTAATGTCAAACGATGATATCGTCTGAATTACGTTTACCTAGCCGATACCTACTCACTCAAAATTTAAATATTCTATCTAAAAAGTTTCTAGTTATCTCTACTGAAAACTATAAATTAAAAATAATAATAATAACGTTATGTCACATGTGTCTATACAAAGAATAGTAAAAAAAAAATGTACCATGTTTTTTTATAACGGACTATTCTATACTTTTTAGTCCGAAACCGTAACCTATAAAAACATTGTAACTACATTTTATTTTTCATTATTATTTTCATCTTTATTTTTATTTTCTTTTTCATGCATTTTCATGCATTATCAACCACTTCTGAGCTATGGTCCAAATTTCAAGTATCTAGCTTATGGGGAAGTTAGTTTAAAATCAATTACGAAATTCCACCCGAACAGACAAACAAGAAAGCGAGTTAATAAAGACATGGTAAAAAGAAACATACATAACGGAGTGATTCAGATACCGACTTCCCACCCGAGTGTTGTGGGTTCGATTTCCACACAGGACAACACTTTGTGTGATGAACAAATGGATTTTCTGAGTCTGGCAGTACTTCGTATCAATTAAGTTGTACTTTGATAAAGTCCCACTCGATACAAGCATCTTTCCATATTGCAGGGTGTTGTCCTATAAAAAAAATAATTAATTATGTTGGAATCGAACCCACAACAGTCAACATAAGAGGCTAATATCTTAATCAATAGATTTATATAGAAACCTTATCAATAAAATTTTATTTATATAGTTGCAACTAACTAAACAATGTTGCAATAAACTAATGGACTGTCAGACTTATGCTTGGGGCATTTTTATCGGTCTAACATTTATTTAATATATTTATTCTATTATATTCTAAAAATCATCTAAAAAAATAAATATAAGAGTACGTCAACACAAAATGTTCCATTTGTTTGATCAAATTCTGCCCTCCAGCAATGCTTTATATACTGTTCAAAAGGAAAGCCTTTCGTTTTGGAACCAAAACAATATTTTTGTAAAATACCACCAGATTTATGAATTACATGTAACTATTCTTATTTCATTACTAGTATGTGCGTTCAAATGTAAACAATGATCATCATAGGTATGATGGTTCGGACATGTGGAAAAAATTACGGAAGGGCGACTGGTTAAGAAGATACACAATGCGAAAGTGGATGGATGAAGGTACAGGTGGAAAGCCGGGACACACCTGCCTAGACAAACGGTCATGTATTGAAAGAAGGTGGAGTTAGGAGTCCCCGAAACCGGCGAGCATGTATGAAGAGAATTATGAATGTTAAGGAAGCGAGAGATGTATGCAAGAATAGAGCCTCTTGGCACTCAGTTCTCTCTGCCTACCCCGCAAGGGAAATAGCGTGATGACAATTAGTAGTAGTATCATTGCTAGGTCATCATATTAATTCGGAAATAGTGCTTACACTGTCTCTTGATACCTTTATATCTAATATATAAAATTCTCGTGTCGCGGTGTTTGTGGTTGAACTCCTCCGAAACGGCTTAACCGATTCTCATGAATTTTTGTGTGCATATTGGGTAGGTCTGAGAGTCGGACAATATTTATTTTTCATTCCTCTAAATGTTAAGGGCAGTCCACCCCTAATTTTTTTTTAAATTTTAGATAAATTGTTATATATTTATTTTTTTATGATACAACATTAAAAAATACATACAACCCTAAATTTTCAACCCTCTACGATCAACCCCTATTTTTTATTCGTTAATTATAAACTTTAATTTTTTGGCAAGATATTTATTTTTATTTAGTCATGACTTAGAATAAAAAATATTATAATAAATTTTGTATTACTCTAAATTTTTCACCCCTCTACGATCAACCCCTATTTTTTATTTGTTAATTATAAACTAATTTTTTTGGCAAGATTTTTATTCCTATTTTGTCATGACTTAGAATTTTTTTTTTATATTACTCTCGATTTTCCTCCCCTCTACGATCAACCCCTATTTTTACATCGCGATTTTTTATTTTTTTTTATTTTTAATATTTTCCTTTGATTATGATTTTTTTCTCAATTCAATTTGATCTTCCGCCTTCATCTGTCGATAACTGATCAACTATCAATCGATCAGTTATCCCCGCTAGATGTCTACCGTTGTCACCTCTCATCCAGCAAACATCACAGAGTAAGGATGAGAACGAAGCCGGTCTCCTGTCTTACTCTTTTTTGGTTTTATTTGTGTATCGATCGTAGCAGTCTGTTATACGTATTATTTTAATTTTTCTGTGTAACTCTCATGTTAATTTTACTCTCATCGTAAATTTAATATTAATTTCCAGTGCAATAATTATTTATTCGCAATTTATTAATAACTGATAAAGACAGTTTTAACTATTAATTAATTAAGTGATCTCATGTAAATAAACACGTGTTGTGAGCTCCCGCCAATAACGGCCATTACCGTACCTGTATATATTGTACTTAACATTTTTTGGAAATAGTTTTAAATCAAACCGAAAACGTGTACATGTTTAATAAATATACCTGTTTTATTATTGTTAAAAGTAAGTTAAATAATAAGCAAACGAACACAATATTAATTCACTGTTTGTCACCAATACACTGATAGAAGCATTTATTAATTATTAATAATTTAATTTATTTGAAGACAATTTTAATAAATATTTTTTTTACATTCAATAAACATTTATTTGGGAATAAAGTACATCCTAAATAAAGCATACTTTCATTGTCTACAACGCTTTCGATTATAAGTAAATCCCCGCACACTTATAGTAGATAGTTATTTTTATTGAACTAAAAAAATGTTTCCTAGAAATAATATACATGGCAAAACAACGTTTGCTGGGTCAGCTACTACTATATAAAATAATTACTGCCTCGGGGGTCTAGCGGCGTCTTGTCTGAAATTAGTCTTACGCACATTTTCCCTGAACAGGCAAGCAAAGGAGTTAAGTTATCTCAATTTTATATAATAATGACTTTTTAAATGAATATTTGTTGTTTGTTAGAAAGTATTATTGATCCATCAGCCTTTTATCGTCCACTGCTGGACATAGGCCTCCCCAAGAGAACGCCACAGTGAACGGTCCTATGCCGCCTGCATCCAACGGCTGCCTGCGACTTTGACCAGGTCATCGGTCCACCTGGTGGGAGGCCGTCCTACACTGCGCCGTCCGTTACGCGGTCGCCACTCGAGAACCTTTCTTCCCCAACGGTTGTCGGTTCGTCGAGCGATGTGGCCTGCCCATTGCCACTTCAGCATGCTGACCCGGCGGGCTATGTCGGTCACTCCCGTTCTCCTACGGATGTCCGTATTACGGATCTTATCACGTAGAGAGATCCCAAGCATAGCCCGCTCCATAGCACGCTGAGCGACTTTAAGTCTTGACATAAGGCCAACATTCAGAGACCACGCCTCTGTGCCGTAAGTCATCACTGGTAACACACACTGGTCGTAGACCTTCGTCTTCAGACACTGTGGAATATTGGACAAGAAGATCTCCCTCAGCTTCCCGAACGCTGCCCAGCCGAGCTGGATTCGTCGATCGACCTCTTTCTCGAAGTTGTGCCTACCTAACTGGACAGTTTGTCCCAGGTATACATAGTGGTCGACAACTTCGAGAAGCGAGCTCCCGACCAGAACCGGTGCTGAAATGACATGGATATTAGACATGACTTTCGTCTTGTCCATGTTCATTTTTAGACCCACTAGTCGGGAGACACGGCTGAGGTCGTTGAGCATGGTACCAAGGTCCTCCAGCGATTCTGCCATGACCACGATATCATCTGCAAATCGAAGGTGAGTGATGTATTCGCCATTTATGTTGATGCCTAATCCGGTCCAGTCCAAGAGCTTGAAAACATCTTCCAATGCAGTGGTGAAGAGTTTCGGGGACATGACGTCTCCCTGTCTAACACCTTTCTGCAGTTGGATCGGTTTCGTGCTCTTGTCCTAAACTCGGACAGACATAGTGGCGTTTCTATACAAACACTTCAACACTTCGATGTATCGATAGTCAATTTGGCACCGCTGAAGAGATTGCAGCACCGCCCAAGTTTCGATCGAATCGAAGGCTTTCTCGTAGTCCACAAACGCTAGACACAGAGGCCGATTATACTCCTCGGTCTTCTGTATAATCTGGCGCAGCGTATGTATGTGGTCTACGGTACTATAGCCTTTTCGGAAACCGGCTTGTTCGGGAGGCTGGAAGTCGTCAAGCCTGCGCGTGAGTCGATTTGTAATGACCCTCGAGAACAACTTATAGACATGGCTCAAGAGCGAGATGGGTCTGTAATTCTTCAAGAGGGTTCTGTCACCTTTCTTGAAGAACAGCACCACCAAGCTCCTGGTCCACGATTCTGGAACGTCGCCCCCGAGAACGACGGAATTGAATAGCCTCTGAAGGGCTTTGAGGACCGGCTTTCCGCCTGCCCTCAGAAGCTCTATAGTAATTCCGTCGTCTCCCGGTGCCTTTCCGTCCTTTAGTTGTTTGAGAGCCATTCTGATCTCGTACAGGCTGACGTCCGGGATATCTTCGGTATAGTGCCGAGTTAGCTTGGATCTGGGCTCATGGACCAAGCTGACAACAGGGTTCTGGGATCTGTATAACTGTCCATAGAACTCGTGGACCTCTCTTAATAACTCATCTTTGGAAGAAACAACAGTACCATCATTGGTCTTCAGCTTGGTCAACTGGCTTTTCCCAACAGACAGATCTCTTGCGAACACTTTGGAACCTTGGTTCCGCTCTATCGCCTCTTTAATACGCAAGGTATTAAATCGGCGAATGTCTCGTCGCATAGATTTGGAGATCTGTCTGTTTAGTCGCCTCTGATTGGACCAATCAACCGAAGACTGCACCGTCATTTCTGTCCGTGTCGCTATGAGCTTAAGAGTTTGGTCCGAAAGCTTTTGAGTCCTATTGACGCGACTGGTCTTAAAAAGGGTCGACCCGACCGCTTGGACAGTTTCCACGAACCTGTTGTTCATATCGTTCACTGAATCGCACTCGTCTAGGCATTGAAAGCGATTTTGTAGTTCGAGCTGAAAGTTTTCGGGGTTCTGGTATTGAGCACGTGTTGGTCGGAGCGTAGACCTCATCAAGCGTGACCTCTCGACTTTCATATTTAGATTCAATATGCCTCTAACTAAGCGGTGATCACTCCCAGTTTTAATCCTGCTGATCACTGAGACATCATTGAATATCTGTCGTTTGTCCGTTAAGATGAAGTCGATCTCATTTTTCACTGAACCATCAGGGCTAATCCAGGTCCATTTTCGCTGGGGCTGTTTCCTGAAGAAGGAATTCATCATAAAGAGGCCTTCCTTCTCCAGAAAATCAGACAGCATCTGGCCCCTGTGGTTCCTCTGCCCAAATCCATATTGCCCCACCTTCAGCTCATCGTCTCTCCTTATGCCTAGTTTTGCGTTGAAATCTCCCATAACCACCGTGAAGTGACTTTTAGACGCGTGAATGGCTTTCGAGATGTCCTCGTAAAGGGCCTCCACTTCGTCGTCGGAATGTGTCGAGGTCGGTGCGTAAACCTGTATGACCTTCAGCGAATACCTTTTGGTTATTCTGAGTATAAGGTACGCTACCCTACTCGACACACTCTCAATCTTCTCCACGTTACCTATGAGAGACTTGCGAACGATAAACCCGACACCACCCTGGGACTGTTGGTCGCCCTCCCGGTGGAAGAGCAAGTTACCCGACTGAAGGATTATCGTGCCCTCACCCTGTCTTCGCACTTCTGATAATCCTACAACGTCCCATCGGATCTTGCTCAGCTCCTCTTCCAGCGCGGTGATCCTCTCGTCAGTCCTCAGTGTCCTGACGTTGTGTGTTACCAGGGCCAGAAGTCGTTTCTGGTAGCCGGATCGCGACCGGAGATTCTTAGCACCCCCTGCTCCGCCGTTACCGGGCCCGCTACCGTTAGGCCACGGAATAGCGGAGCTGCCGTGACTGGGGGCCGATGTGTGTGTGTGTGCACTCATATGGGGGGGTATTGCCATAATCGCCACGCTTGGCAGGCGGGTTGGCGATCGCAGTAGATGTTTTTAGTACACAGGGGAACGCTGCTGCCCGGTCCCCCGGTAATCCTTTAGTCGGCTTTTACGACTCCCATAGGAAGAGACGGGGTGGAGCTATTCTTGGTGCCGGCCCCACACACAAGTATTATTGATTAAGAAGTAATCTTCTATTTAGATATTTTTATATATATTTTTAGCATCTGACATGCTTAGCACTATACATTAAACACAAAGTGAAAAATGTGAAATCGAAAATAACAGGTATCCAGCATTGGGCTATTATTGCATGTGGCAAACGAGCCACGGCCTATCTGATGGTAAATGTACGTAGCTCATGGACTCAACTATACTGAGAGTATTGCCAAGCCGCTGCTCACAATTTAATTTCACCGATATGAAACTAAAGAATAAACGGCTATCTCCTGCTACAGCCAAAACGCAACGATGTGCTTCATGGCCGGTCACACGGGAGATGGTGGTACCAACCCGCTCGTGCCCGATACCAAGTGAGCACTCCCACTTGGTACCCAGCCATACAGTCATGCAATGGATCATAACTGCTAATCACCTCATACGACACCCATGGGAAAGAATGGGGTGGTGACACTTGTATTCTTAGTCGGTCACCACACGAACAACATATTCAAACATTACATACCTATTTTTCACCAATGTTCCAGTCACTTTTCAAATGGCATCATAATTTAATTTAGGCCTATCATTACGCTGATCATAGTTTTGCGTGTCAACTAAAAGGTGTCTGTAGTACTTTCTATCCATAATGGAGATCAAATTATTTCCCGGCGCAGGGTTTCCATTTATTAGGTATTATTTTTTATTGCGTTTAGAACGTAAGTAAAGATTATAACCGACCTAATATTGGCGCATTGTAACAGATGACTATAAACGATAACATGAAACCACAATTTTCTGTTGTTTTCGTTAAAAATCCAGACCACTCCATAATCATTAAATTTTATTTCACTTCAGCAACATAAAAAACACATCAACTTTTACTTGGAAATGTTCACTATGTCTTTATTTCGGGGACTTTTATACCACCCGGTGAGAACTTCATGGTTAAAGAGGGTTAAATATATTTTAAGAATCGATGAAACAGGGATCAGGCCCAGTTATTTTATTTCTTACTTACAAAAAGAAAAAGGATTTTTGTGTGGGAGCTTTTAATTTTTTCTCAAAACAACACTGCACTAAGGAATAACCCTTGTATCGCGAGGGACTTGACAAACATAGAATTTCAGGGACACAAAGTACACAGTACAGACTCAAAACAACCATTTGTGGATCACACAAAGAGTTGTCCTGTTTGGGAATCGAACCCACAACACTCGGACGGGAGGCCGGTATCTAAAACACTCCGCAATTTTTAATTATTTTAATTTTTGTATAGGTTATTTTTATAGGTTATTTTTGTATTGGGGGACTTTAATTTTTTTTTTTTACCAGTCGATCTCATAATTGTATTTATTTTATGTAGCAGTCTATTCTTAACACTTATGATTGTAGAAATAAAGAGACTATACGGTCCATGTGGGTACCCACTCCGGGTTGGATTACTTTTATTTTTTATAGCATCACGCCTATATTCCCCGAAGGAGTAAGCAGAGGTGTATTAAACACACACGGTTCACCAGCTATGGTCATAGGTTTAAGTCCCAGGTAATAGGGGGCAAGCCTATTGCCGTCTACCGGGCACATTTCCAAACTCCGAGCTGCTACTGAGAATTTTTCTTTTTACGAAAAAGCACAATAGCACCGCCCGACCCGGGGATTGAACCCGAGAGAAATGAAACTGTGTGAAAGCATTTTGTACTGCCTCCTGGGAAGAAAACTTTTTATCACGTAGAAAATGGTCCAAATTACGAAAAAAATGGTAGTCCGTTGGAGCGCTTACGGTTATCGTAAAGAATCCACTTTTTATCACATGTCACAATTCGATCCAATAATCCTTCATTTCTGTATCGATTCAACAAGGCAACACAAGTTTCAACACGCGTTTCTTTCTGCAGATCAGTCAAATCATGAAGCACCCATTTTTCATAATGTTTTATTTTTTTTCAAAACGCAAATGGGTCAATATTGTTGGTAAGGTAACGTTAAACCATGCCGCTAATTCCTGGGTAGTTTGGCTCGGATCAGCTTCTACCATCTCTTTCAATTCATTGTTATTCACATGTGTGGGGCTTGGTCTCGATCGTGGTTCGTTTTTCAAATCAAAATTTCCATCACGAAAGCGTTTAAACCAAAATCACACGGTGCGTTCATTAGCAGTCCCCTCTCCACACGCAACATTGATATTGCAAGCTATTTCTGCAGCGTTAGTTTCGCGTCGGAACTCGTATTCAAAAATCACTCGAATTTTCGAAGTATCCATCTTTCTTGTCTAAGCTGAATAAAAAAAATAACAACTGAAAGTTTTTTCAAAACTGAAAGTCGATAATCGAATGTTGCGCATTTTTTAAAAGCAGAACATCATGGGTACCATTTGAAAAAAGTTTCACTAAGAAATCTCAAATCATGAAGGTTCTATGTTAATTCAAAGTACCTATTACAATAAAACGGCAAACGGTAAACCTACATACATCAAAAATATATTCAATAAAATAATTTAATCAGAATCTTTGTTTATCTGTTCTCAATAAACGGAGCAGCACATCTATTATTTTTTAAGGTTTCGTTGTTATGATTTCTTTTCAATTATATTGTACAATATAATTCACAAAACAAGAATCCTTAAACATTACCTTCTTAGATTTGATAAACGACATTTATTTTATTGTTCCATTTCGAATCTACGAATACATTGTGACTCTCAAGACACAACAATACGATACGCACTGCCACGTTACCTAGAATGGAATAAAATATTATGTAAAAATATATTTTTAAGTTATACGGTTTTAATGAAAATAAAGACAATAATGATGTAGATAATGTACTAAAAGCTAAAAAAGAATTCAGTACCTAGGTCCAAGGTACCAGTCTTCACACCACTTTTCATCAATCTAGGGAATTGACAATAATAAAATCGGCACATTAGAGCGCCGCAACTTCGCGGGAGGCCATACGGGTGGCGAACGTCCCCCGGTCCATCAACCCATAGCATCAGTTAGGGCGGCATCAGGCATAGGTACTCGCGCCAGTGCCACCCCAGTCAGATTCGGGTCAGTGGACGGATCGTCTTCCCCAGCCATCTCCACCGCTTCCTTCTGCGAGATCATCTCCTCGCAGAAGAGTGCGACTGCGGCCCAAATCCTGTCCCAAGCTTTTGCTACGACTCGCTTGTATACCACGTCGCGCGTCGTGTCGTAGTCGCAGTTGCAATGGTAACAGCGCGGAGTCGCCTCCCTCCTTGCGACTATGTGCAGATATCTGCCGAAGCAACCATGCGCCGCGTCATCGTCACAACATAGCGGGAACACGACCTAAGAGGTTACTGCAGAAGGCACAGGCACTTTTGTTTAGCCTGATAAAGCGTTTGTTCTAAAAATTTAGAACAAAATGCATCACAAATGTTAAAATTATACGTAGATATATTGGACCGGGTTGCCATCGATCTGGTCAAAGCCACGGGGAGCCATTGGATGCGGTCGGCACAGGACCGCTCGTTGTGGCGTTCTCTTGGGGAGGCCTATGTCCAGCAGTGGACGTTGAAAGGCTGATGGATGGATGGATGGATGATATTGGATCTTATCATTATGATGATATTACAATAATCTTTAAGTAATATTATTTTCATAATAATAGATACCTACTATTTTTATATTTTGGTATTTTATCTCACTTTAGGAAATTAAAATTATAATTTTATTTTTAAAATGGTTAGGTATTTTTTGTAATTAACACCAAAGGAATGTAACACAGTTCCAGTGGCCCGCCAATACAGGTGGAGAGACGGCACACGGCGGGTTTCTTTAGTGTGTGAGGGCCCCACACTAGCCTGTTTGTTGCCCCGAACGACGAGGGTGGTTAAGAACATTTTTTCCCGCCTTAACAAAAAAAAAGGTACCTATATTATGTAATTAACTGCAATCAATCCCTAAGCAATAGACCCATAGACATCAATGCATGAAAATATTTATTTCCTTGTACTTCTAAATATATATGAAAGGTCAATTTCAATATTCGTCTTATCACAATCTGAAATCTTTCAGCGTTTGCCAAAACCTTTTATTTAGCTAGTTGTAACAAAACAAGAGAAACCATTCCTTTTATAAGGATATATGCCACAACGAAGCTAATCAATCAGAAGTTCAATGACAATATAAAATATGAACCAATAAATCAACACAAAGTGCTAAATGTGAAATCGAAAATGACATTGTTGTAATATCTTGGGTGACGCCTACGCCATCTGTCGAATGTATGACATTAAGGAATATATTATCGAAATTAATAGCCCCGACCTTATTCCATGATGGCTTAGTTGGCAAAGCGTCTGGAACGTTATCCAACAGACGTAGGTTTAAATCCTGCTCGTGGCTATCATTGTCTATTTCACGTTTTTAATGCTTAAAATCTATAAAATAGTGACATATTTATAAATATGTCACTATTTTATAGATTTTAAAACCCTAGGCCTATAGGCCTGCTTTATCATTTGGTATAAATCTTAATAGTAATAACTAAGCTTATCTCGTCGGTACAATATATGCAATCGGATAGATGGCGACCAAGGCATTAAGAAGGAATGTGCTACTGAAATTGATAGCATCGATCACACATCACGATAGCTTAGTTGGCAAAGCGTATGACACGGTTATCCAGGAGACATAGGTACAAATCTTGCTCGTGGCTATCATTTTTGATTTCATGTTTATGCTCGTTGTTCATTTATGTGGTTAAGCATGTTAATGTTTATAAAAATATATAAAATAATAACATATATTTTATTGCATGTAGTGGCAGACGAGCCACGGCCCATCTAATGGTAAATGGTAACCGTCGCTCAAGGACTCAACTATACCGAGGGTATTGTTAAGCCACTGCTCACCATTTCATTTCACAAATATGAAATGAAAGAATAAACGGCTATCTCCGGCTGCAGCCAAAACGCAACGATGTGCTTCATGGCCGGTCACACGGAAGATTGTGGTACCAACCCGCTCGGGCCTGATACCAAGTGAGTATTCCCACTTGGTACCCAGCCCTACCACCAGTCATGCAATGGATGACACCCGTGGGAAGGAATGGGGTGGTGATAATTGTTTTCTTAGTCCATCACGGACATACACGGAACAAACCAATAATTTTGTGTAGTGGTGATACCAATAACGAAGTAAAATTTAAACTGTGTCCAACTTATCAGCTTAGTAAGGCCGAGTTCATTCATTGGTTGCCGAATCATCCACGAAGTGGGCAAGCAATATAGAAGCTTTGAAGAAGAAAGAAAGAACAATACTATATATATTTAATAATATATTTTTGTTCATCCTAACTATTATAAAGCTGTAACAGAGCTGTATCTGTACATTTAAGATATTTGCGAAAAAAATACTGTATTAGGCTATATATTTGTACGTATCACGCACTAAGTACTGAACGAATTTTGATGTAACTTTTTTATTTGATAGCGCTTGATTAGACTTAAAAACCGGTGTAATTATACATTTTATCCCGCTATAAGGAACAAGAGATATAAACTAAAAACTAGGTTTTTGGCTGTGGCGGAACCTAGTGGCTAGTTATGAAATAAAACTACGTTTACGGAATCTATCGCGGAAGAATACTTTTGTTCATTCAAATCGATACTCAAATATAAGCAATAAGCTTATGAGATCGATGATATTATGTGTAATGTTATTTTATAATTTCATGTAATTATTCTTGAACAGGCGCACATTTTGCCTGTGCAATTAAGTTCTAACCCAACGTAATCTCTGTACTTGGCAAAGATTCCAGACAAGTAAAGATTTTGTTTATGAAAACCCCAAGAACATTGTGACTTTGTCTGCGTCGAAATGAGGGTAACTACTTTCCTATCATTCGATTAATATTCATGTGAACCCTATATTCTACGTCAAAGCAAGTTTCATCTACCCAAACCTCACTAGAGTTATTAGTTCAGTGATTTTGAGTGATTTGTATTATCAAACAAACAGAAAAACAGCTAGACAGGCAAAAAACATCATTGTTTGTTATCTATTACTTCTCTTTGATCTTCTCTCTATGTTTCAGACACACCAGGTCCTATTGATTTATTATAATTCCTAAATAAGAAGGTTACTTGTTACTAGTATATAGTTCTATACATACTAATTTTCAGAATGGCTGGATCGATTTGGACGGGACTTCCATTAGCAGATAGCTGTTGTTATAAGGAGTAACTTGTCTACTTTTATTTTGGAAAAATAATTAGGATATGTATTGCGCGAAAATAAATAAAACCCATGAAATTGTATCGGTGATTCAAATAGATATATTATGTATATATCGAATATACATTCACAGCTAATTTGGAGCTGATTTGGACGGGACTCACAGGACGGGGATTACCTACTACTTTTATATTAGAAAAATAATTAGATTCTGGATTCAAAAAATAAAATAAATAATTTCCGCGGACGAAGGTAGTTGGTAATAAATAAATAAACATAGCATCACATCTGTATTTCCCGAAGGGGTAGGCAGAGGTGTATTACACACCCACGATTCGCCCGATACCCCATCTCTTCCTATGGGAGTCGTAAAAGCCGACTAAGGGATTACCGGGGGACCGGACAGCAGCGTTCCCATGTGTACTAAAAACATCCACTGCGATCGCCAACCCGTCTGCCAAGCGTGGCGATTATGGTAAAACCCCCATTTTGGGGAGGCCTGTGTCCAGCAGTGCACGATGAAAGGCTGATGGATGGATGGATGGGATTCGCCAGCTATGTTCAAGTCCCACGTAATAGAGGGCGAGTCTATTGACGTTCTACCGGGCACATTTCCAAACTCCGGGCTACTACTGAGAATTTTTCTTTTTAGGAAAAAGCTCAATAACATTGTCCGAGCCGGGGATCGAACCCGAGACCTCGTGATTAGCAGTCGCATACACTTAGTACCGCTACACCACCGAGGCAGTATAATAGTGAGTGAATTTATCACAAATCCATTTCCATGTTACAAAATACTGCTCTCGACGGCGTCACCCAGGACGTTAAGTATGAATGTGTTATCGAGATTAGCAGTCGAGAGCAGTTGGCACGATGGCTGAATTGGCAAAGCATCTGGACGGTATCCAGGAGATGCAGGTTCAAATCCTGCTCGTGACTGTTATTTTCGATTTCACATTTTCCACTTTGTGTTTAATACTAAGTACTTATCAAAAAACTCCATAAATCTAGCTCTTAACCAACTTACATGACAATAAATCCTAGTAATAATTGTGTTATAAAACTTTTAACTGTTTTCGGAATTGTGCTACTGCTATTTCAGCGCTAGGTCAGGCGGCCTTCCCACTCAGGCGCCAAAGTGTCTGGTTTCCCGACCTTGTGAGATCATGACTGCGTTTATGTTATACCAGCATTCTGTGACGATAGTTATTTAGCTACCGCTTAAATGGCATAAGTTTGTAGGCGTCAGTGACTAGACTGTGTCATAATAAGCTTTTTATTAATGAGATCATATCTACTTACAGATAAAATGTAAGTTATTCTTAACTAGTCTGACCATGACATCGTCTTCGTGGTTTTTGGAATTGAGTCTATTATAATACATATAAAATAAATAGGAAAATTCTCAGTAGCACTCCGTAGTTTGGAAATGTGCCCGGTAGACGGCAATAGGCTCGCCGTCTATTACGCGTTAGTTGACGAACCGTAGGTGTGAAATACAACTGCCACTGAAGTAATCCAACAGAGTACCAGTAGTCCGTCAACACAGGCGGAGAGACGGCACACGGCGGGTTTCTTTAGTGGGTGCGAGCCCCACACTACCCTGTTCATTGCCCCGAACGACGGGGTGTGCTGTTAGGTGCATTTTTTCCCGCCTAAACAAAAAAATAGTGAGTAATACACTTCTGCCTATCCCTTCGGGGATACAGGTGTGAGGCTATAAAATATATAGCTATCCCACAGGAAACATCTAGGTTTTCGTCATAAAAAGTATCCTGTGTCATTTTCTAGTTTCTAGAATTTCATAATGATCGGTTGAGTATTGATAGCGGGCAAGCGTATTAATATATAAACAAACTCACTTTTGCATTTATTATATTAGTAGGTAAGGATAAGGTTAAGTTTTGCGTTAGTTAGGTAAATATATAAATGTACCACTGAAGGAGTGTAATATGGTTCCGGTGGCCCGCCAATAAAGGCGGAGAGACGGCACACGGCGGGCTTATTTAGTGGGTGAGGGCCCCACACTACCCTGTTCATTGCCCCGAACGACAGGGTATGCGGTTAGATACATTTTTCCTCGCCTAAACAAAAAAAAACACAAAAAAAGGTAAATCCCTACTGTAAAGGACCAAGGAACAAATCTAATGAGTCTCGTAGAAAACAGCTAAAGAATTATAAAAAAGCGGACAATATCATGTGAAAGAAGGAAAATTGGAATTACAGACGAACATCTTGAACAAATAGGATAAAAAAATGAAATAGAAAATAAAAACTATGGGCTAGCATCGAATTTGGGTCTTCTGGACTGCTGGTTGAACTCTCTCTGCCACTGAGCTCTCTTACCGTCTTAGGTAGCACTCACGCCATCTATCGCATGTATTTGCATACATTGTTCCGTTACAGCAAAATAAAGTGTTCATTTCAAAATAAGTTAGTCAACATTTTTCGATGGCCTCGTGGCGTAGTCGGTAGTGTAACCGACTTCCGTGCACGAGATCGTGAGTTCGATTTGCACTGAGGACAATCATTTGTGTGATGAACACAGATATTTGTACTGCGTCTGGGTGTTTTCTATCTATTATATGTATGTGTTTACAAAAAAAAAGTAACATATGCATTAATCCGTAATCTGGTACACAATCGTTAAGCTTTGTTTGGGACCAGAAGACGTTGTGTGAAATGGCCATGAATATTTATTATTATTCTTTTAGAAAATCTTTTGTAATAATATTTTATTCATAAAAACTCTTTCATGAGATGATAATTAGACTATTTGTCCTTGCAAATCAAAAAGAAATGCGTCGCATTGTATAAATTGAAATAACGTTATATAAATAATTTCATCTAATTACATTTGAGAAGGATTAGAGCACACCACCACGCTGGCCCAGTGCGCATTAGCAGATTTACCAGCCATCGAGAAAATCTCTCAGGCACGAAGGTTTTCCTCACGATATTTTTCACTGAGCAGTGATAAATTGTGAAGAAATACACATATTATAATTTCGAAATGTCAGAGGTGTGTGCCGTACGAGGTCTGAACCTTGGACTGGAGATCGAACTCGATACCACTGTCTGTGCAATCCTTGAATTTACTACTAGGCTATTACTACTAAATATACCTATTTGTTTAATTAATATGTGTCTATTATGTATCAGTCTTCGTTTCGTTATCCCGTACTATAATGTTTATAATAGACTTAGATAAAAAGCAACTTATAATTAATTAATATTTCTTCCGTCTAAAATACAGTTCTTAAGACAGAAGAAATTGCAGTTCTTAAGACGTAGATATTCCAACTAGAACGGATTTTGCAACACACATATATGGCAATAAACAGTTTCCGCTTGCGAAACTGTAATGTGCAACCGTTTGTCACTAATAAATCAATATACTGTTACTCTTTTATCCGATAGATAACCTATGTACATAACAAGCGAAGGAAAGAACATGATTAATATGTACGGGGAGAAAATTTATGATCATGGTTTTGTTTTTCACTTATCATTTGTAAACAACACCCTCCTGTAACCTCGAGCTCTACTTAAGTTAAAAATGTAGGAAATATTATACTTTACCTTCAATAGTATTTATTTGATACATCGTTAATATATTTAGCTCTAAAGCAACCGATTTCAACTGATGAAAGACATAAAGACTAACAAGATTCATTAAACTCAAACTGCCTTACTAATAACCTCTGAATAGTTATTCAGTGTTTTGTCTTTTTATTGTGTGCGCCTTGACTACTCGTAATATTATTGATGCTTATTTTTTTATAACACTTACTCCCGACTCCTGAAGTAAAGATGACACATCGAGAATTTATCGTTTTTGTTGTTAGGTTATCTCTCAGATTCGTGATATAGTAGCGGGATAAAATGTATACCAGTTTTTAAGTCTAATCAAGTGCTATCATATAAAAAAGTTACATCAAAATCCGTTCAGTAGTTATTGCATGATGCGCGAACGAACAAACAGACAAAGAGACAAACCAAAAAAAAATTTGTCTGAACAGACAAAAAATAAAAATAAAAAGTTTTGTGTTCAGACGCGCCTATATAGTCTAATACAGTTATTTTTCTCAACAGCTGTGCTACAGCTTTATAATAGTTAGAATGAAAACTAATAATGACCACAATGATAAGTAAAATCAAATCATAATTTGTGAATAAGGAAAAAGAGTATTTTAGTACAGGCGGGAATCGAACCTGCGTCCCTTCCTATCCGGGGAAGTGCTCTAATCCACTGAGCTACAGTACTATCTTTTAGACATACCCATTCTCCTTATCACATTTTTCTTAACGACCAACGCCCTCTATCGGAACGCATTTACATGCATCCAACATAGTAAGTTTAATTTTGCAATTAAAATACATACTATTTGATGGCGTGATTTTTTTTTAAACATTTGATCTATATTTTAGCACTTGACATGCTCCACTACTCTTAAAGTACAAATCAAGGAATCGAACCTGCGTCAGGTTCGATTCCCGCCTGTACACGTAAATTCCCGCCTGTACGTGTAAAATACTCTTTTTCCTTATTCACAAATTATGATTTGTACTTTAAGAGTAGCGGAGCATGTCAAGTGCTAAAATATAGATCAAAATGTTTAAGTAAAATCAAATTTTAATAAAAGAATGTAAAATATAAACAATTCATTGTACATTAAACACAAAGTGAAAATATCTAAACAATTCATTGTTTTAATTGCATTATTGTGTTGTAATAATTTTATTACAAAAACTCATAAAACGACGGAAACTAAAGAAAGAATTTTATTTCAAAAATTTGGAATGCCTCTTAACTTTTTCTGGTTTTAATTAATTTAACATTTCATCAATTTAATCTAATTACAATACTTTTAGCTTATTTTTAGGTAAAAAATAACAATAAAAGTTAAGTTTCAATGTCGACTTTTTGCATTAATGTTTTGGTATTTAGCCTCAACCGGCTCTGCCGCAGCCATTAGCTAGTTAGCTTAAGTTCCCGTTATAGTAGCGGAATAAAATGTAGACCAGTTGTTAAGTCTAATCAAGGTCAAACAGTTCATCAAAATCTTTTCAGTAGTTTATGAGTGAACAAAGGGACAAAAACCATTCTAAAAAATATTGTTTTCTGTTCAGAGGCGCCTGAATAGTCTACCCTCCAATATCTTAAATGTACGGACATAGCTCTGTTACAGCTTTATAGTACTTTGTATAGTATAGTATGTAATATAGCTATAGATGTTTTTTTGTTTTAACGCCTTAGCTCTTAAATTATTTATAAAAATAATTATATTGTATTAAGACGGTACGGTAAACGGTTGGTGAAATTGTTAGCGTTTTAATATGATTTGTCGAATCAAATGGATAAATAAAAAGGGCAGCTTTTCCAAATATTTAATAGAGGACCATAGACTGAGCGGTCTTCCTCATAATGTTTGTTTACGTAAGTTTTGTGAATAAGATATGATTTCATTTAGCCTACCCACGCGCTGTATTAAGATATTAGATTAATAGTTATTCGTGATATCTATCTCATGTCAGATGTTTTAGTACTGACGACCAATGTAATGTTATTTATCTCGAGATCATTATTAATTTACTAAGATAAATACAAATGTCAAAATAGTCAAATACCAGACGTATATCAGATGAATAATGTACAGCGTCGAATATCATGAAGTACAAAGAGCCTGTTGATATTTGTCAGGTTTTCCTCTGTAAAACCGTTCTTGACGTGGCAGAGACATCCTACAGGATATCTTCCAGTAAGACAGGGTTGTTTCTTCTTGATCCATACCTAGTTTACAACAAAAAATAATAATAAAGTATTAAAACAAAGTGTGAAAATGTGAAATTGATAATAACAATCACGAGCAGGTTTTGAACCTGCATCTCCTGGAATACCGTCCCAAATGCTTTGCCAATTCAGCTGAAGGTTCAAATCCTGCTCGTGACTGTTATTTTCGATTTCACATGTTCACCATCCATCCATATGGGATAGTGCCATAATCGCCACGCTTGGCAGGTGGGTTGGCGATCGCATTAGATGTTGTTAATACTCGCGGCAGTGCTGCTGCCCACTCCCGCGGTATCCCTCAGTCGGCTCTTACGACTCCCATGGGTGGAGGGGGGTGGGACAATTCTAAAGCCGGCCCACACGGCGTGACATGGTGGTCACACTTTGTGTTAATTTACATGGCTAAGCATGTCAAAGGCTAAAAAAATGTATAAAATATCAAAATAATAATAATGTACTTAATTAATAATCCATTATCTTTAAAATTTAATGTAATTGTATTGCTTTTGTTACTAAATTATATATTTACGCATTATTATTATAGTAGAATGTGACATGACTAATATCAATCATCGCCACTGTGTTTACTAGATTCTTGTGAATAAATTATTATTATTATTTAAAGAATTTACCGATTTAGGTCACAAAGTAGCCTAGTTGTGTACTTACCACTTATATGATCGGTAGTATTCATCAATTTTCGTTCAACCAGCATCAAATGAGTGACTAAACATGACGTTGATGAACTTTCTCGATCTTTTGGCTCGCTATGCAATGAGTTCCAGCTGTCAAATTATGTGATGGCAGTGGTTTTTTTCGGCCCACCTGATAGTAAGTGGTAACCGTCGCTCAAGGATTCAAGTATACCGAGAATATTGTCAAGCCGCTGCGCACCATTTCCTTTCACGATATGAAATGAAAGAATAAACAGCTATGTTCTGCTACAGCCAAAACACACTGACGTGCTTCATGACCGGTCACACAGGAGACGGTGGTACCGACCCATTCGGGCCCAACAGCAAGTGAGTACTCTCACTTGGTACCCAGCCCTACCACCAGTAGTGCAATGAGTGATAATTTGCTTGTATTTCCCTTAGTCGCCTCGTACGACACCCGCGGGAAAGGATAGGGTGGTGACACTAGTCTTACTCCGTCACCACACGGACTGTGACACGTTGTCAGAGTTCTGAATAAAAACTGATTTCAATTTTGTTTTAAAATTAACTCAATTGTGCATTCACTCAAAAGTATTCACTTTCGTTTCAATATTAAGTGAGAACTTTTACAAAGGTAACTAAATAAAACGAAAAAATTACGTCGCTGGCTGCACACATACTAAGCCTACCCGTCGAACAAATTATCAGCAACATAACTTTTCAAAACTGCTAATTGGCGGGAACCATAAAGAAGAAATGAGTTAAATTGCTCCGAGGTCGCCAGTTCTTCTCCTAGTATCTAGATAGACAGTCGCTTTGTTTATACACTGGTAATCAGCTCAAATCAAACAGATTGGGAGTCGACCCCTACGAATTTTGTGCTAATGCTTGGAAAGGATAAGGTCACAATGTTTACAATACCACATTTGTCAAAGGTCCATCATTATGAGTTGTGTAGTAAGAGTGTCCACGTATTGGAAGGCAGTAAATATCTTTTTTCCCATATAATATTTACTAGTGTTTGGTTTCAAATGTTTTTGTTAGATATTAGAAAGAGAGGTCAGATGCTTTTAATACCTGCACGTCTATGGTCACCGGTTTGATGGTGATAAGAATAACTACTCAATTGACATATACTTACCTATCTATATTGAGTAACAGTCGTAATATACAGTGAGACTCGTCTACTAAAATCTATTATATCTTATAATCAGTGTTTAATAGATCATTATATTTTTTAACTAGCTGGGTAACATTCTATGTAGAAAGGTAGCCAATTCGAAAAAAAAGTGCGATAAAGTGAATTATAAAACGATAGTCACAAGCAAAGTCAAGACTGCACCTTCTAAACTAAGACATTTACGTGGGGCCATCAATTTCATCGTGAGCGACGCCCGCACCATTTGTAGGATGAATGTAATTTTTAAACTTTATGCTCTGTTCTTTGTTTTGTAAATGGTCAAGTGCGTAAAATAAATTTAAATAACATATTACATTCTTTTTTCAAGTACAGCACCAGGATGTGCACGTATTATTTCTGTCAATAAGTGGCAGCTAATGTTGAGTGGGTTACTAGCCCACCCGCCACCATTTTAATAATACAAAATCCCTACCGTGTATTTGAAAGGCTGACGTACAATTAACCACAATTTTTTTGATATCCCTTCAGGGAATTTTACCTCAAAATAATCTTGTGTTTTTGCGCTGTGTTTATCCGTCCTTGGTCCTTTATGAATCAAGAGATTTGTCTTATGAAACCGTTTATACCGAAGAAAATATTTATTTAGTTGGACATTGTGATTGCTCAAACTGTAATGTGTAATTTTTTTATTACTGACTGAAATGCCGAATATTTAAATATATATTTTTTCTTTTCACAAACCATTACTGTCCCTCTGTTTGGCGTTGGACTCCTCTCAGACTGACAGCAAGTTGGTCATAGTTTACCACGCTGGTTCAATACGGTTTGGCAAACTTCACGACCTGTCAAGAAAATCAGTAAAACTTGCAGGTTTTATCATGATGTAGAGCAATGATAGGTTAATGAATATACTAATAATATTGAACATTCTGAAATATTCTAATAGGTGCCGCACGAGGTCCCGACTTCACACCAAGGACTGAATTCGATAGCACTGTCTTTGTAGCTCTAGATTTTACTACTAGGCTATCATGGCACAGTATAGCTATACCTACTCGTAAATCTGTAAAAAACTTGAATGCTTTAGAAATTTTCGCATTTGGTCATAGTGGTAGACTATTGCATGAAATTTCCCACTCTGAAAAGCGATCCTTGCTAATTGGAGATACTAGTCTTATCTCGCGGCTCCACCGCAGCTAAAAGCTACGTTTTAGGTTATATCTCAGGTTCCCGATATAGTAGCGAAATAAAATGTATACCAGTTTATAAATCTACTTAAAAGCTATTAAACATAAAAAGTTGCATCAAAATCCAATTAGTAGTTTTTGCGTGATGATCAACGTATTTCAAAAAGGGAGGATATTTTAAAGGAAACGCCAAAATTCCCAAACTCAATTTTATTATTTGTTTACAGAACACCAGCAGTCATGAGTTGTTACCATCAAATGGCCCTGTTAGCGGCCCTCTGTCTGGTGGTGGCTTCTGCTACCCCTGTGAGGCGGTCTCCAGATCTGGAAGCTCGGCGCAGAAGTGCTATAGACAGGAGCATGATTAGGTAAACCATATTATAATCACAGCATGATCAAGAACGATATAAATTTTTAGTTTTTTTATATTGCGTTTTGTGGCAAACGAGCCACGGCCCACCTGATGGTAAATGGTAACCGTCGCACATGGACTCAACAACCGGGAGTATTGTCATTTCACTTCAAATATGAAATGAAAAATAATACGGCTATCTACTGATACAACCAAAACACACCGATGTGCTTCATGACCGATCACACTGGAGATGGCGGTGCCAACCCGCTCGGGCGTGATAGCAAGTGAGCACTCACACTTATTACCCAGTCCTACCACTAGTAATAAAATGGGTGATAACTACTTACTTCCCTTAGTCGCCTCTTACGACACTTGTAGGAAAGAATGGAGTGGTGTCACTTGTATTCTTAGTCCGTCACCACACGGACAAGAACCTCTGATATCAAATTTTCCCGATTCGACAACTTTTTTAGTTACATACTTACTTACATATCATCACGCCATTTCCCTTGCGGGGTAGGCAGAGAGAACAGAGTGCCAAGAGGTTCTATTCTTTATTTTAGTTCCATAACCTAGAAAATCTACTCAAACGCTTTATCAGTTACCAGGATATTTCCTGAACTTTCATCTTTTTCCACAGATTTGGTAGGTCGTATCCTCCAGAGCCATCAGCTGCAGACATTCGTGAGGCCTTTGAGCGCTCCACACGTAGAGGAAACAGTTTCCTCAGGTTCGGTCGCACACAACCCTTGACCTTCTCAGCCGATGATCTCATCTCTCTTTTGAATAATTATGACGAAGATTATGACATCCCTGTTTCAAAGAAATCAGCCAGCTTCGTAAGATTTGGCCGAAGCCCTAGCTTTGTTCGCTTTGGAAGGTCGCCCGACGAAGACAAGGCTGGCTACGAACATAGCTCTGAATTGGTAGTCAGCGGATACCCGCAAAGGAAAAACCGAGCAAGAAACCATTTTATCAGGCTTGGTAGGAACAACGAAGCGGTTAATGAGAACGAGTTTGAAGACGAGGAGGAAAGCAGAAGGCAGAGAACCACTGAAGCGTGCCATGACTGCCAATCATAATTCTGTCACAACGTCATTCTATCCGAGATTTTAATGTAGATTAATCAGGTAGTTTAATAATGGTTTGATCTGGAGTTAGATTGATTGTATTCTACTGCATTTAAAACATGAAGTAGACAGTGCGTTTTCTGATGAAAAAATAATCAAGATTATATCAACTTTAAGATCAACTTTATAAGCTATCTGTATTTTAAATCTGTCAATTTGATTACTATAAAAGGATGAAATGTGCGGTACGTGATATATATTTACTCAAATTTCCTTATAAATCTTGTTAATGTATTTAAATGCGGTCTAAATTTTCAAACGAGGCTAACAATATGGTGCATTGAGGTTTCAGAGATGCTAAAATGTAATGATTATTTATCATCTATAAACATTTTAGGAAATGCTATCAAAACGCATACTCTCACATTATGTTTTTCTATTTGATGCCCTTTTAAAGATAAACAAGCTTACAAAATTATATAAGTATGTAATTTGATATTTTTGTTCTAGCAATCTAATGTTTAGAAAACCTTTTTAATATAGGATTTATTATTTTTATATATTTCTTTCAGGGTATCCTTCGATCATCAATGCAATATATATCGCGTCGCCCCAAAAAATCCGTCTCGGTAAATAACAGCGCACTGAAGATGTGAGCTCTTATTTTTTTTAGTTCAAAAAGTAGTTTATTTGTTGCTGCTTAAGCTTGATTTCACAGTAAATGTTATTTGTATTTTTACTTTTGGCAGTAGTAATTTATAGCTCTACGCATTTTTTTGTGACGAATTATCGTAAATGTAAGATAATATTTTAAAGATTTGTGACTTTATTACTAAGTGCCATGATTGTAATTAGGTTGGACTTAAAACTGTTTTAAAACCTTTGTCTCAGTTCGTTAGTAAACAGATGTAGCTGTGTAAGTATATATTCACACGGACAGTTTATAGCTTGATTTTGTTAGTGACACTGTATCTTGTTGGTATTGATGATCGATGAGGCTCTCATTTTAATTAAACTGAAATTAAGAATACTTTAAATCTACAGTGTAAACATCTGGAATGTAGGCTGGGTGATTTTCAATTTCGGATGCTCACACCCGTAGACAGTAATTACTTTTAAAACATAATAGTGTGTGTTTAAAATGATAAAATATTTAAAAATAATAATAATAAATGTTAAATCGATGTTAAATATAGTATGTATTGAATTGTTGCAATACTAATAAAGCATTATTGTGTAACCAATGAAGATTCATTTCATATTTTATTTAAATGAAACAACAATAACATTATCTGTATCGAAGAAGTTGAAGTTTGATTGCTTCACGATCGACATTAGAACTGAAACAATTTGATTAATTAAAACGACAAGATAGCTCTCCCTTAAAATGTTGCGTAATTGAGTTATTGAGGAGAAAATTACTTAAAAAATAATGGAAAACACTGCTATGTTTACATTTAATTAGCTTTTCCGATACAATCAATAATTAGGGCGTAACAATAGATGCTGGCTTGAATGAGCGTAAAATTGTTATTATTTTCAATTTGTTAGAAGCCAATATAATAGGGCTTGAATAACTATTAAAAAATAATAGATAACATTAACTTTTTATATTAAAATTTATTATTTTTACTCAGTTGTAATCCGTAAGTAACTCTTAGTAAATAATAATAATCACAATAAAGATTTAATCACTGAAGCAGCCATACCGTAGTAGTAAAACTAATGACTACGAAGCCAGTGGTTCCTAGGTCAAAGCACGGTACCACCGAAGGAATGTAACATAGTTCCAGTTGCCCGTCAATAAAGGCGGAGAGACGGCACACGGCGGGTTTCTTTAGTGGGTGAAGACCCCATACTACTCTGTTTGCTGCCCCGAACGACGGGGTGTGCGGTTAGGAACATTTTATCCCGCCTTAACAAAAAAAATGGTTAAAGCACGGTACACACGTTTCTTTCTTTCTTTCTTTCTTTCTATGATGCCTACAATTTCACATGCTTCAAAGATTAGACATTGGGCCTGTATGACCATGTTCTAAATTCCTCTCCTCTCACATGAAGAGTAAACTCGTGCACAATTGTGGGTAAAGGATTGAAAAAAAAAATTGTGAAGCTTAAACTATAAAAAAAAAATTAAGGTTGACTAAACTAATTTGTCTATCTGAGCATGGTGTTTATGAGAGTTCAGAAGTATGGAAAGGATACAGGTAAAAATAAAAAAAAGGCGAAAGGGCTAATCACTCAATAATCATTTACGAGTAGTCAACAATCTCTCAAAAGGCTTGACTGGCCGTGTGTGGAGTGTTAGTTCTAACTTTAATGGGAGAAATAGTATAATATAATATCTTAAGAGTATGGTAAGTTAGGCCAATATCCCACACATTGTGACTCTATTTTTGTTAATGCTAAGTGTCTATTGTTCAGCACAGCACGCACCGCATTGAACGGATTTGACGAAAGTGGGCGTCCACTGTTCCGCAACGGACGCATCGAATAAATCAACAAAACCATCATCATCAAACAAAAATCCGTTGCGTGCCGTGCGTGCGTTGCGTCCGGCGCTGAACAATGACGCGCAGCTTAGGCGACTACGTTACCTAACCGCACGTGTGTGGGCTAGAGGCAGTGTTCTCGGAACGAATCCACGAAACAGACCTCTCCATTTTCCGACACGGGATGTTTGTTTCAGTATGACTAGCCAGAATCGGGAGTATGCGGCGAACATTCGCCCTATTCACTGTGTCCTCTGCTACTCAGAGGGACATGTGGAAATTCATCCCCTGCCGGGATTTAGCCACCAGCACAGGAGTGCCGACGTTTCCCGGGGTGCACCTGTTCATACGAGTATGAGCACTCACGGAGGTATCCCGGTCCGCAACTTCTCGTGACTCTGCCAAAATATAAGGAAACAGAATTTTATACTATGATTTGCACTAATTAAACAACGTATTTGAAAATCTTCATTAAAGGTGGATGATTCAATGACACGTGGAAACAGAGACGCTACTTTTCACTCTAGATACTCTAAATTTATCTGTTGAAAAAAATATCCTGAACGCTTTACAGTAGCGAGCAACTGGGTTAGTCGTATCTCATCTAAGTGCATGTAACGAGATCTTTATTTCTAAAATGGTCCAATTAAACTGTTAAGTGCGTCGTAATGTCGCTCTCTGTTTTATATTGTTGTCATACGAAGCTCATTTATTGGTTTTACGACTTTTGTTGCTGAAATTTCAACAAGTTGCTGCTGTAAGTATGATTTAAAATATGTCTATTGGTCTTACTATTATAAAGCTGTAACAGGGCTATGTCTGTATATGAAAAAATCACTTTATTAGACTATTTATAGGCGTGTCTCACACAAAACGCAGAAAAACTGATTTTTTAAACTTAAAATGTCTCTATTTATCATATATTGCACTTGTATAATAATATAAAAACACACATATCAAGAAAAAATACAATTTTTAACACTCATGATGTTTTTGATGCCATTTTTGTAATTCAAACTGTTTAAAAAAGTTCTGTCTTGGACGTCCGTGTGTTGTAGGTAATGTATGTTAACACGATAACATCCGAAATACTTTACTAATCGAGTTTTTTTTTCTTTTATGATACAGTATAACTACAAATAGAGCCCTATCACTTTTCATGGTGTGATTCGATGTGGTTTAATTGTTATTAAATAAACAAATAAATAGTGAATATTTACGCTAGACGCGACACTAAAACCAGTGCTATCCTTATTTCGTGAGAACTATTTCTATAGACCAATATAGAAGTACTTCTTAAAATTAGCGCTAGATGGCATATAAGACATGAAAACCTCATTAGTACTTTTTGAAATTAGCGCTATCTATGTGATTTATTGAAAACTACTTAGTAAGACCAATACATTATTAGTTACTTATCAAATAATCAATTTTATGGTGAAAAATGAAGATTATGAGGCGTGCACTTTTGGATTTTCCAAACTGTTTTAGATTTCTTGTTTGTTTGTCTGTTTCGTGCATCACGCAAAAACTACTAAACGGTTTTGACGCATTTTTTTTTTTATTTTATAATTTGATTATGTTTAAAACTGGTATACATTTTATCCCGCTACTATATCGGGAACTTGAGATATATCCTAAAAACAAGCTTTTGGCTGCGACGGAGCCGCGGGCAAAGGTTAGATAGAAATACATTTAAAAAGCTTGAGACGGTTAAACATTTGGCTTACATCATAAAACAATAATAAAAGTCGTGTAGCTCTTTTACTAAATGAACACTAAAAAAGTTACATGAACTTTATTATCTGCCTCGGTGATCTAGCGGTAGTATTGCGACTAAGGTTCATGAGGTTTCGGGTTTGTATCCTGGGTCAGGTTAACAAAAAGTGACTTGGTTTAAAGCTATCGATTCTTCTAGTGGTGGAGTCTTGAGTATTCCAGCATGAATGGGCCACCTCGAGCCAGGGGCGGAAGTCATGTCGCAGTCAAATCATAAGCGTGGGAAATCACATTTTGCCAGCAACGGCTCGAGCCGAGGTTCGTACCCAACAGGGAGTGCCCTCGGTTAGCGTTGTTTAAATGTTGGGTTGAGAGCCCTAGACTAGAAGAAGAGAGTCTTAGACTAGAAAATCATTTCCAGCTCGAACAATCCTCAATACTTACAACTGGTTAGCATAAGATCCAATGTGACACCTATATGTGAATAAATGACCTACTCCGTGTTTCAGAAGACAAATTAAGCTGGAACCAGCTTTTAAATAACATCGTACCACGATTGTCAATAAAGGTTGTCAAAATCATGAAATATTAAAGATTTTTGTTAAATACTACTGATTCTGTGCGGTGACGGACTAAGAATAAAAGTGTCACCTTCTTTCCCATAGGTGTCGTACAAGGCGACTAAGGGAAGTAAGCAATTATCACACATTGCATTATTGGTGGTAGGGCTGGGTTCCAATTGGGAGTACTTACTTGCCAGCGAGCCTGAGCTGGTTGATACCATCATCACCGGCCATGAAGCATATCGGTGTAGTTTGGTTGTAGCAGGAGATAGCCTTTAATTCTTTAATTTCATATCTGTGAAATGATATGATGAACAACGGATTGATAATAGTCTCGGTATAGTTGAGATCATGAGCAACGGTTACCATTTACCATCAGGTGGGCCGTGGCTCGCCTGCCACCATAATATGAAAAAAAAAAAACACCCTGTGCTAAGGAATAATCCTTACATCGCGGGAGACTTTACAAACATACAATTTCACGGACGCAAAGTACACCCAGACTTGGAACGATCATTTGTGGGCCTCACAAAGAGTTTTCCTGTGTAGGAATCGCAACCACAACGCTCAAAGACTGAAAGGCCGGTACCTAAATCACACCGCTATCTGTGCAGTCAAAATTATAGGTATATCTGAAATCATCGCTGTAGATTTGTTAGTTGTGTCTGATCTCAAAACATTTTTTTCAGATTTTTGTGGTCTGTTTAAGACAATTGGCGGCCTTATCGTATATAAGCGATTTATTCCAGACAACCATTGGATGGAAATTGAATTAAGAATTATTTATTTATAATTTTGCTTTAAAATGTAATATTATCTAAATCCTCTTTTCTAATATTACCTAAATCCTTTTTTTCTAAATAGATTACAAATGATAGGCCTATAAGAAAAGAAACATTTATTTTGAAATTCAAAAAGTCTGAACCTCGAACCTCGAAGTTCGAAGAAAAAGCTATATAAACTGGAACATAGACGATTCTGATTAATTCTAGACGCAGGCATGGTCCTGTAAACATAGCTGAAGATTCTGATTCATTCTAGACTCGGACGTGGTCCTATTGAGATAGCTGTCAAAGCTCCGAATTATCTTAAAGTTCTTCACTGGAGGCCGTTTCAGACATTTCAGGTGTGATCTGTTGGACTTCGGGGTCTGTTTGAGACCGGGTCTGACCTTCTAGAACGGAAGGGATTGTACTGAACGCTAAAGGGAGTGAACCTTTGTACATGTACGGAATGCTAAAGGGAGTGGACACTTGTACAAGAACATCTTTTGAGGTATCCCAAGTGTTGCGGTGAATAAATCTCTAGGTAAAGACAGTAATAACTCTAGTAGTACTTAGTGCATACTAAACTTGTTCCTAACTAACGTATTTTCTTATTTATTAAAATTTGTTTCGATCTGTTTCGTATTTAATTTCTTTTAAGACCCCTAGGTAGGTCCTAAATAATTGTGGCGTGACGGCTTCACCGTTACGCTACAAAAAGTCACTTGAATTGCGATATATTATTGAACTGTCTGATGGAAAGTGGCAATTTATTCCATAATAGAAATAATACAAACAAACAATTTATTCCACAATAGGTAGAATTAAAATACTAAACCGATTTTGTTGCAACGTTTTCTTTCATCCATCCATCCATCAGCGTTTGAACGTCCACTGCTGTACATAGGCCTCCCCAAGAGAACATCACAACGAGCGGTCTCGTCATGGGGGATAAGGCCGTAATCGCCACGCTTAGCAGGCGGGTTGGCGACGTTTTCTTTGGTAGCTCTTAAATAGATTTAAAAATTGGTAAACATTTTATCTCGCAATTTGTACTAAGAACCAGACATATAGCCTAAAACTACCAACAATTAAATATTTCTTGCAGTGTTTTTCCAATTAAAAATTAATGAGCAATTGTTTACAAACGAGTATGTAGGCTAAATTACTTTCGTGAGAATAAATTTGACCCTCAAACAGCCTTGAAATCTGGGACGTCGTTAGGAACTGTTGGTAAGTATATTGAGATCAATTCTGTTAGAAATAAAAATGTATGTTTACAACCCCAACTTATGACTTTTGTCATCATCAAGTATTTATTCATAATAATATAGGTTTCGATCTTAGCAAGTCTTAATATTTAAGGATATATTATACTCTCTATAATGGCTTTTATAGGTACATATGACAGCTATAAGCAAGCTTTACAAGGCACTAAGATAGTTTGAATTATGTGCCCGTCGTGTAAACTGAAATTGAGGCCTCTGTTATGGAATCTATTGGTTGGCCACTAAGCTCTAGCTGCATAGTTTAAAAAAACACAAAAGCATAGCATCGCGCCTGTATCCCCGAAGGGACAGGCAGAGGTGTATTAAACACCCACGATTTGCCAACTATCTATTAGTCCCATGTAGTAGGCTCGCCTCGAGCCTATTGCCGTCTACCGGGCACATTTAACTCCGGGCTGCTAGCGAGTTTTTCTTTTTACGAAAAAGCTCAATAGCACCGCCCGACCCGGGGATCGAACCCGAGACCTCATGATCAGCAGTCGCTCACATTACCGCTACACCACCGAGGCATAATTTTGATATGGCTTAATAATATTCGAACGAGGTTTAAATAGTAGCCACTTTGCTACAATGCTACTGATGCCTTTAGAAATATGGTAAAAACTTTACAGGAATGTCACAATTTGAATATTTTCCTAAAAATAATCGAGGGGGATTATTTAATAAAATATAACGAATACGAAGTGCGAATTTTAAGTTGAGGTGAGCCCCAAACTCTTATTTGTGAGTAACGCAAATATTTTAATTACCGGCACCTTCGATCAATCTAAACGAAAGTGAACACTGTGAAGTTCCTATGACTATGGGTCTTAATTCACATTATCACTCATAGGATTTTAATCCGAACATGGTAACGGATATTCTTTAGGGTTATCGAATCGAAAATTATAAATAAAATCCTAGACAGCAAGTTCATATCCTAATTATTGTATAGCTGTAATAGAGTTGTGTCTGCACATTTTAAGATATTTGAAAAAAATATGACTGTATTAGGCTATATATAGGCGTGTCAACACAAAACCATTTTTTTTAGATTTTTTGCCTGTTTTTCGGCTTGTCTGTTTATCTGTTTGTCTGTTCACGTTTCACGCAATAACTACTGAACGGATTTAGATGCTATAGTACGAGAGCTAGCAACGTTAGAAAAACAATAATTTTAGGAAAGATCAGCTTTCCTAACTCGAATATAAGTCGAGCGCTGCTCAATAGATGTCGCTAGTCTAAAATTTGATACTGATATCTCTATCTCCATAATATATTCAATGTATCTTTTCATTTTATAATAATAATAATCATGTACCTATAAATATATATAAATAATCCTGTCTCTCTTCCGCCTACCTACTTTGCCACTGTCTCTTTCTAACGATAGGCATAATGCCGCTGTATACTACGGCAACAAATCGACCTGGCTATTGAGCAAACAACCTAATGAATGTCTGGCAAATTAAATTTGTACGTATTTATGCATAAATAAAACAATATTAAAATTACACATCCTAAAATTATTTAAAAAATAATATTTTTACCTGTAAAGGTATGATGCGCATTAATAAACGCAACGTTTACCAGCAGCCAGATAGCTCGCACGCAGTTCGGAAGAGCACAGAGAAAGATATATTAAAGAATCGGCTTTCCTAAAATTCTTTCTCGAAACCGTTGCTAGCTCTTAGACCACTACGTTTTTATTTGATAGCTCTTGATTACGACTTAAAAAATTATATACATTTAATCTCGCTACTATATCGGGAACCTGAGATGTAATTAAAAACTAAGTTTTGGCTGCGGTGGAGCCGCGGACAATAATTAAAATTAATATGCAGATAAATGTATTCATATACCTCCATTCTGTTTGGATCTCGCATTTATCACTTTAAATATAAGATAACATTTTCCTTCTTACCAAGGCATTACAAAGCCCTTAATCCTCCCACGGGAAATGTTTTGACATAATCTGACAGGAACCTTAGTAGGACTGTGCACTGCTTTAAAATTATTTTATTATTATTTTTGTTTTCTCGACTTCTTACTGTCGAGAAAATCTCTCGGACATGCAAGTTTCCTCACGACGTTTTCCTTCATGGCACAGTAATATAATCACATATTCTCGAAACATATCGTCAAAACAGAGGTGTGTACCGTGTATACCTTGAAGTGAGGATTTAGTCCGTGTGGTGACGGACTAAGAATACAAATGTCACCACCCTATTCTTTCCCACGGGTGTCTTACATGGCGACTAAGGGAAGTATGCAATTATCACCCATTGTATTACTGGTGGTAGGGCTGGGTCCCAAGTGGGAGTACTCACGTGCTATCGGGCTCGAGTGGGTTGGTATCACCATCCACCATGTTTTGGTTGTAGCAGGAGATAATAGTTCTTTGTGGTGAGAAGCGGCTACTGAATAGTTGAGTCCATGAGCGATGGTTACCATTTACCATCAGGTGTGCCGTGCCTCGTCTGCCACCATAGGCAATAAAAAAAGAGGATTGAACTTGACACCGTTGTCTTTGCAGTCCATGGTTTTACAACTGCTCCTGTTATAAATTACTTATATTAAAATGAGGGCGTGTTTACAAAAACAAGAATTATTTTCTAGTACAAGGGGTTGTTTTTAAAAACAAAAGCATAGACAAGTAAATAACATTGCACCATGAACAATCTGCATAAATTATGGATAGCGATCTTAAGAATGGTTTCATTAAAAAAAACTTTCGACTATTCGGATATTATAGACAAGCTATCAGCGTATGCAGTGTCGAGATAGCACTAGATAACCGGAATAATTTTAAAAGATAACTATGATTATAACTTTGTTGACAAAAAATTTACTACCTGTTTTAGCCGGATAAAAAATGTCAGGACAAAAGAAATTGCAGTTATGCTTATATTTTGCTTAAAATGTATTAGAACATGTAATATTAGCGTTTTATAACGTGATTAATAAAGGTTTTTTTTACGTCAATACAAAAACAAGCTTACATACTGATGATGGGGACGGTTGGCCACCTTATTGTTTGGACCCAGTTCATTGGGTCCAAATACAACTGACGCATACGCGAAAAGGAGAAACATACTTATACCTGTGTATCTCTCACTCTTGGTAAAACCTAGTATGTGCTGCATCCTTTTCTTCATCCTTAATGTCAAAATAGTAGCGAGTCTATATTATTCTTCGTCTAAGAAACACATATATTACCTACTACTCTCAGTCAGCCGCTCCTCCACCCGTTCGTAGCTTAGTAACGGTTCGTAAGGGTGTGGATTCCCTGCAACACATGCGGGGCTGCTTTAAAATACTAAACACTGACTTGTAAAAATCCATTAGTAGCTTTATATTATACTAGATCCTGCCTGCGACTTTGTTCGCGTGTCCTTTAGTATATATGATTACGTATCTCTACGGCCCAATAATGATCTTTCTAGTGTATTTAAAAATTATAGTCCCACAGAAACTTTTCAATTGTCCAGGATTCTTTGCTGAGTTTCGGACTATACGTATGCTGAATTTTATGATGATTGGTTGAGTAATTACGGCATAAAAGCGCAACACTTTTGTATTTATAATATTAGTACTCAGAGTAACTAAAAATATAGATGGAACATTACGAACAATCCAGTGAAGCCATATAAAACCATGCCAAAACGAAGTGTCATAAACCACGAGTGTTACCACAGTATGATTTAAAATTACCCCAAATGACTCGACGATTTCGTACGTACGTTACGTAGGTACATGAATACGTCGTCAGCGTCATAATATTCCCTATACGATTTGCTGTAAGCTTCCTTTATACTTTTACTTTTTTATGTTTTAAACATAAAAATTAAAAATTTACCCAAATTATAGAGAATATTTCTTACCGGTGACAATACTTTCTTATCCCCCATGACGGGACCGCTCGTTGTGGCGTTCTCTTGGGGAGGCCTATGTCCAGCTGTGGACGTTGAAAGGCTGATGATGACGATGACAATACTTTCACGCACACGTCTTTCAAAACGTGGCTTCACTTTTTAGTTAACAATGCGGTGTCATTATTCCTTAATTTGTCTGTAAGGATAAGTACCTACATGATTATGTTTCTGAACGGACCGCCAGATGTTCTGAGGTATTAGCATGATAATTAAACAGCGCACATTTCAGTAAAATTTAGTTCATTTGGGATGAAGTGCCTGCGCTTCAAAGTTTAATTTATCCCGTTGTATTGTTTTAATATTCCTATTAAAGCTTTTCTAATGAAGACTACATAAACCTTATATTTAATTGAGTGCTTAAAAATAGGTGTTGGGAGTGTCTAGACAAAACATTATATTAGTGTGTATTGAGTGGTTTAGATACCGGCACGCCCGAGTGTTTTGGGTTCGATTCCCACACAGGACGGCTCTTTATGTGATTTACAAATGGTTGTTTTGAATCTGGGCTTTGTGTCCGTGAACTTGTGTGTTTGTTAAGTACCCCGCTATACAAGAATTATTAATTAAAATAAAATGTTGTCTTTAAAAAAAACTCTATAAAACTGAATTTAATTATGCTAATAAGTAAAACAAGGTTATTAATTCGCCGGTCAGTTACTTGTAAATACAAAAAATATTTGTGAAAATGGAAATTATTTATTTACTGCGCGTTATAAATAAATAAGTAATATTCGATGCGTATCTATATTAGATAAATTACGTCAACCTGGCATATGCACTAAGTCTATTGTATTGGTAACAAAGGAGTATGTCATTCGTAGAAGCAAAGCGGGAAACGCGCCAGGAAATAGAAAGGACATTAAAATGTTAAGCTCGCATGCTCGTACAAAGTCTATAAAATGATTAATTGATAAAAAAAAATTTACAATATAAGTTTTAACGGATTTTATAGAATATAATAACTACAATGTGTGTGTGTTTATGTAATAGTGTACCTTCACTTCCAAAGGGGTAAAGAGGAACTATAATAAGCCCAAATTTCACGAAAAATTCAGCAAACCTAATTTTTCTAAGGACCACAACTTCAGACACAGGTGTCGTGTCAACATAATCATCACCAGCCTGTATCCCCGAAGGGTTTTTTTTTATTCTTTATATTAATTTAAGGGACATTTAATCTACTAGATTATGCCAGCCCCATCGTACCCCATACTAAATGTTAAACGGCTAAATATCTTGTAGGCTCCTAGTTATAAAAAGGTAAATCATTTTAGCTTCTCTCGAAGAAGGTGAAGCCAGAATGGAATTCCCCGAAGGGGTAGGCAAAGGTGTATTACGCACCCACGGTGCCCTCTATATTTAAGGTCCACGTAAAAGGGAGCGAGCCTATATAATTATTTGTGAAATTGGAATAGCAGAGCCATCTACGAGTCGTAAACACATCCAAAAGCAATTGTGAAGTGGAGATTGGGCGTCACATTGGGCATACCTTGATAAAACTCCTTTTTATACTCTTACAAGACTCGTGGAATTATGCGTCAAAGTGTTAATACTATATAGTATTCTCACACATGCCGTAATTGACTGTAAGTGCATATGAACGATCCCGAGAAACAAGCCAGGCTCGAAGTTTATGAAATGAAAATGGGACATTAGATGATCAAAGCAAACACTGATATCAAAACATCATTTGTTAATGAACAGTGTCCCACAACGAGACAACTATTCTACAGATGCAAGTTGAGGCACACCGATGGCATTAGTTTTTAAACGACAGAAGTGAAACATGAATATGTATAGATATTATTGTTAAACAATTTTTTTTTGTATTACACGCCACGCGATACCATAGTCCGTGTGGTGACGGACTAAGAATTCAAGTGTCACCCCATTATCTCCCGCGGGCGTTGTACAAGGCGAATAAGGAAAGTAAGCAATTATCACCCAATGCATTGCTGGTGGCTGGGTACCTAGTGAGAGTACTCACTTGCTATCGGGCCCGACCGGGTCGCTACCACTATCTCCTGTGTGACCGGTCATGAAGCACGTCAATGTGTTTTGGCTGTAGCAGAAGATAGCCGTTTATTCTTTCATTTCATATCTGAGAAATGAAATGGTGCGCAGCGGCTTGACAATACTCTCGGTATAGTTGAGTCCATGAGTGACGGTTACCACTTACCATCAGGTGGGTCGTCATTAGCAATGAAAAAAAAAAGAAAATATACGCTAAGCAGTGGGTCCTGGCAGTAGTTACAGGTTCGCCCAAAGACGTTAAGAATGAATGTGTTATCGAAATTAGCAGTCATGAGCAATTCTCACGATGGCTGAATTGGCAAAGCATCTGGACGGTATCCAGGAGGTTCAAATCCTGCTCGTGACTGTTATTTTCGATTTTAAATTTTCACACTTTGTGTTTAGTTACTGATTGTTAGAGTTATGGATAAAAATCTGACTGCGATCTTGTTCCAAGGTCGCCAGTTGGCTCCTCAGTTGGGTTGTGGTCAGTCGACCTATGTGTATACTGGTTAATCAGTTAAAACCCGTGCAGGAAGTCGACCTTAACAAGGTTTGGTATAAGATTAGGACGATGATCATAAGTCTAGTGACAAAATAAATTGCTACAAAGATACTAAGTGCAAGTATCGTGTACGATCCCCGCTCCAAGGTCCAGACTTCATACACTTTTTTCAGGCTTCACAATTTTTTTCTAAATAATATATACTTACCTATATTTTTTATACTACATGGGTGGCGAACAAGCATACGAGCTACCTGATGGTAAAGGATTACCATAGCTTATAGAGTCTATTAGCTATGGTAATCTATAATATAGACGTTAGGAACACCAAAGGCATCACTCGCGCGTCGCCATCTCCAAGGAAAGGGATACGCCATCTCCAAGAGGGTACGAAGGCTAATAGAGAGGATAGGCAGAAAATTTGGGCCTCCGGCGCTCTCACTCACCATACGAAACACAACGTTAGGAGTAACTACCGTTGTTACACGCTGATGTTTTGTGAGAGGGTGTTATTTCCTCGATGTATCTGTAGGACTTAAGCAAGTTTTAGTTAATGCCTAAATTCCTAAACATAATACAAATAAAAAAATATATATATTTTATACGTAAATTATAAACGATATTCAGTTCAAGTAAGCGACAAATTATGAAAAAATGCAAGTGAAAATCCATTGCGGGGTTCCTGGTGACGACCTATGTGTATACTGGTTGGTGTCACAACACAAGTTTCTTTTCAGAAACTTACTTCAGGCATCAGTTCCTCACGAAGAATCAGTAAAAGGTAAAACGTCTTTATTGAAGAAACTGACTCATTTAATGATGAACCAGAAAAAGGAAGCAGCAGTTAATATATTGTTAGATCTTGTAACTAAAGTTGAATAAATCAATCAATAATAATAATAATACAAATTTATGTCAGATCATCGCTACATTCGGTTTGATGTCTCCACCCAGACCTCCAACCCGCCTGCTCATACCGTCTCTTTGGGGACAGACCGCGCTGGTCAACAAAATGCCTCAATCGGGAGGTCCTCCTGGAAATGATGATTAACCAGTATACACATAGGTCGACTGACCACAACCCAACTGAGGAGCCAACTGACGACCTTGGAACAAGATCGCAGTCAGATTTTTTATTCAGAACTCTGACAATCTGTAACTAAGGCCTGAAAATGTAGATTTGAAGGCGGTATGGTTCCGGGAGGCACTGTCAGATAGGGTACAGAGTGGCTAAGAGGATCCTTAGAGTAGCAATCTGGCGGGCCAAGGTTCAAGCCCGCCAGGAGTTAACGAAGGCTCTAGAAGATGACCCCTGGGGGCGCCCATACCGCTTAGTAAGAGGTAAACTGCGTCCATGGGCGCCTCCTTTAACGCAGAGACTCCGGCCGGAGCTTCTCGAGGAGGTGGTAAGCACTTTGTTCCCCGATAGGGAAGAGCACTCATTTCCGTCCATGACTCTGCCCTCAGGAACTGTGTCCAGCGCGGTATTTGACAACGATATTCCCGAAGTGACTCGGGTGGAACTCGGGGCGGCGGTGCAACGTCTCCAGGCAAAAAACACCGCCCCAGGACCTGACGGCATACCAGGCCAAGCTTGGGTTATAGCCCTGAAAGCCCTCGAGCCCCGGCTAAGGGGGCTCTTCAATGCATGCATTGAACGGGGCCAGTTTCCGAAACTGTGGAAAACGGGGAAACTGGTCCTAATCAGGAAGAAGGGGCGCCCTTCAGACTCACCATCTGCCTACCGCCCCATTGTGTTTCTTAACGAGGTGGCCAAATTATTTGAACGAGTGATTGCTTACCGCCTCGTCACACACCTAGAAGGGGTGGGGCCAAGTTTGGCTGATTCCCAATTCGGGTTTCGTCGAGGGCGCTCTACCATAGATGCAATCATGCGCGTGACAGCCCTGGCGGAGGGTGCAGTTTCACAGGGAGAGGTTGTCTTGGCGGTATCTCTTGATATCGCCAACGCTTTTAATACCTTGCCCTGGGGATGCATTAAGGAGGTACTCCTTTACCATCGGGTGCCAGCCTACCTCATCCTGTCGGGGCTTATCTGTCAGATAGCGCCGTGATCTACCCGTGTCACAATATTTGGAGTCGGCGGGAGATGTCGTGCGGTGTTCCACAGGGTTCGGTCCTGGGGCCGATTCTGTGGAACTTCGGATACGATTAGGTTCTGCGCGGTGTGCTCCCTCGCGGTATCGCTATGATATGTTACGCCGATGACACGCTAGTAACGGCGCGAGGGAATACACACCTGCAAACAGCAGATTTAGCTGCGGCTGGGGTCGCACAAGTCGTCGAAATAATTCAGCAGCTGGGCTTAGAGGTGGCCTTACATAAAACCGAGGCCCTGTGTTTCCATGGGCCCCAGAAGAGGCCACCGGCAGGGTCCAGCATCACAGTAGGGGGTGTTCGCATCGGTATCGGAAAGACCATGAAATATCTCGGCCTAGTTCTTGATAGCCGATGAACCTTCGGACCTCATCCCGAGGGTTGGTTCCCAGACTAATACGCAGCGCGGCTGCACTTTCGCGTCTACTGCCAAACCTGGGGGGACCCGAAACCTCCTCTACGTGGGGATCATGCGGTCCATGGCACTCTATGGGGTCCCAGTTTGGGCAAGATCCCTGACGGCCCGAAATGCTGCAATCCTGCGGCAACCACAAAGGATAATGGCCGTCAGGGTCATCAGAGGGTACAGTACGATTTCCTATGAGGCAGCAAACCTCCTCGCTGGAACTCCGCCGTGGGATCTGGAGGCAAGATGCCTTGCTTCCCTATACCACTGGCGTAAGGAGGCTCGAGAGCGGGGAACTGAACCAGTGACCCGCGAAATAAAGGAGCACCGGGAAGAGCTCTACCGGATCCTACTGGCGGAATGGAGGGAACGGCTTGTGCGACCGAGCGCAGGGCACGCCACAATTACGGCGATAAGTCCCGTTATGGATAAGTGGCTGGAGAGATGACATGGCGCCCTCTCTTACCGGCTGACGCAGGTGCTTTCTGGGCATGGTTGTTTTAGGAAGTACCTGTGTCGCATAGGCCGGGAAGAGTTAGCCCGGTGCCATCACTGCGGCGACTGCCCTGAAGATACAGCGCTGCACACGCTGGTGAACTGTCCGGCATGGACAGAGCAGCGCCGTGAACTCGTCGTGGCAGTTGGCGTGGTTGACCTCTCGCTCCTGGCTATGGTACAGACCATGCTTCGGAGCGAGAGTGGTTGGAACACCGCCGTCTCCTTTTGCGAGGAGGTGATGTACGGAAAGGAGTTGGCAGAACGTGAACGAGAGAGGACCAGCAGTCGCCCTTCCCGCAGAAGACGCACTGGGCGCCAGAGGGCGCTTAACGATCTCCGACCCCCATAGGCGCTGGCCTGAGGGTTACGGGCCTAGGGCAGCCTGTCACCCTAGCAGAAGCAGGCCCGAGACGGCGGCGCACGTGTTCCGCGAGCGCCTCTCGATGAAGGAGGGCCTGGCCCTCCAAAACAGATGGGGCCACCAGAAATGGAGGCCCATATCTACTAGGGGTGGAGGAACTCATGCGTAGAGCGTATACCTCACCCCTGGCTAAAGTTCGTCTGAAGGAACACCGCGTGGTTTTAGCAGGTAAACCAGTTCCACTAGGAGTCCGGCATAACCCCTCCGTCAGCCCGGCGGACGGGTATCCATAAAGAATTTCCAAAAAAAAAAAAACAATAAGGTGGATTAAATAAAAAAGGTTGCATCAAAATCTATTTAGTAGTTTTTTCGTGATGCGCGAACAAACAAACAGATACACCGACAAACAGAAAAAAATCAAATTTTTTTTTATTTAGATTCGCCTATATACAGACATTTTTTCTCAAAGTTCTAAAATGTACAGACACAACTCTGTTATAGCTTTAAAATAGGAATAGTTATTACCCACTGCTAATCCCCAGGAAAAGCTTATGTTTTGGTTATCTTCAAGTCCTCAGTAGCGAGTTAAAATGTATACCATTTTAAAGAAATATGATTATCTTCGAATTGTATTGATAATATCGAATAGTCAGATAAACCATAGATTCGTACTCGATATATCGTTAACTATAGTAACTGACCTTTCTATTTTGTGGACAAGTCTTTATCCACAATCCGAATATTTAGATAGCAATTTATATCCATCAATCAATTATTTGATGACGAAAGGCACCTCTCTATCTTCGATTACTGACCCATGACATACGACAAATCGACACGTAATGGGGACCAGATTTAAGCGGCTGTTTGCGCATTTACAATGTAGAGATTTAGATTGCCGAAGATTTATGAGGTAATGCTTTTTATGTAGCAAAGATTTATAACCATTACGTTTCTAAGAGCGTTAGTAGATTTTAACTGCAAGCAGTAGTTTGTTGTGTCCGCAGTATAGCCATTGGTTTTTTCAAACTATACAAAAAAATTCAATGTTTTTGTGAAATGTGGAAAGAGTGAACTTTAGTGCGAGCGGGTGTTTACCGGTTAGAGCTCTTCTCCGGATTGGAAGGGACGCAGGTTCGATTCCCGCTCGCACTAACAGTTCTCTTTTTCCACTTTCACAAATCATTTGTTATTTAAAGTAGCTGAGCATGTCAAGTGCTAAAATACAGATCAAAAATATACAAAAAATGATCTAGGCACCTCAAATCTTACTCGTACCTTCTTCTTGATAAATATTAAGTTTACTGCACAGGAGGGGGACTGGCGATTGTAGGTACTATGCAATAACAGCTTAGGGAGCATCAGAATTATGAGATAAAATGTAATGTACCTACAGTTTTTCTTATTGCGTATGGCGACAGACGAGCGTTCAGCATTCCATTTCACAGTTATGAAATAAAAGAATTAACGGCTATCTCCTGCTACAACCGAAATACCCCGATGTGCTTCATGGCCGGTCACGCGGGAGGTAGTGGTGCCAACCTGCTCGGGCCCGATAGCAAGTGAGTACCCCCACTCGGTACCCAGCCATACCACCAGTAATGCAATGGGTGACGACATCTGTGGAAAAGAATGGAACAAATTTGATTGCTTTCATGCGCAACTTTATTACCTGGTTACCTGGTTTAGTACACCTATATTCAGTTGCAGTACGGTAAATGAGAGTTCTTCTTAAGCTATCATAAAGAAAAATATGTTAGAGCCTAACAGCGCTCAGAAAGTACCTTTTCACTCTTTCAAGCAAGACTACCTCGTGTATGACATGGAAGAATGCTGGAGAGTATTGAAAGAAAGTACGGTAGATACAGCGAAAGAAGTATGTGGATGCTCAAAGAAGCATAGAAAAGCGAAAGGTGATGCATGGTGGGATACGGAAGTAGCAGCTTCCGTAGACCAAAAGAAGAAAGCGTGGCTGGACTATGTATCTTCTTTGAACCTGAGTGCAAGTATGAAAGAACAGAAGAAAGAAATATACCGGCAACGTAAGAATGACACCAAAGCCTTAGTGAAAGAGAAGCGTGATAGAGCAAAAATGATTGCAGAAGAAAGGCTGACCAAAAACTTCGAGAGCAACACCAAACTTTTCTCGAGGGAGGTGAAGAAATCTCGGAGTGGTTGGTCAGCTTTCAGAATGAATAAAATAAGGTCTAAAGGTGGAGACATTCTTAAGCAAACACAAGATGTGTTAAGCCGATGGAGTGAATATTTTGGATACATGTATGCGGATGTTCAGGGTGATGCCGGTGCCATATGTGGTCTAACAGATCAGCATTCGGTACCGGCATCCTCTGATGATATTAGTATGGATGAAGTTGAATGGGCGATTATAAGTTTGAAAAATGGTAAGGCAGCGGGTATTGATATGGTGTCTGTTGAGATGATCAAGCTTGGAGGCTCATGTGTCTGGGAATTCTTCCTGATGCTTCTCAATTTATGTTGGAGCTCAGGAATGGTTCCCAAGGCCTGGAAAAGCGCAGTCATCGTGCTCTTGTTTAAAAACAAGGATTCACGTTATGACTGTGCAAACTACAGAGCCAAAGTGTATGGTAAGATTATTGAAAGTAGAATGAAGATGGTGTCTGATGAATTTTTGTGTGAGGCACAAAGAGGTGTCAGGTGTGGAAGGGGATGCATGGATCAAGTGTTTTCTCTGCGCAACATTGTGGAGAAGCATCTGGCTGTAGGCCAGAGGGTTTTCTGCAGTTTTGTGGATTTGGAGAAAGTATTTGACACGGTTGTACGAAAGGAACTATGGGACATTTTGCCGGAATATGGTATTAACGGTAGACTGCTACAAGCGGTGCAGTCCAACTACATGGACTGCAGAGCTTGTGTGCGGCTGGATGATGGAATGTCACCCTGGTTTGATGTCAATATCGGCGTTAAACAGGGCTGCGTTCTATCAGCCAGACTGTTTATCATATATCTGGATAAATGTCTACAAAGGTTGAATGAAATGAATGTGGGAGTTCAGATGGGCGACTCAGTAGTTAGGTCTCTGCTATATGCAGACGATGCGGTTTTATTAGCGCAGTCCGCGGCTGACCTGCAAACACTAGTCAACGTAATGGCAGAAGATTTTAAGAAACGGGGCGTACGTGTGAATGTGAGCAAAACCAAAATAATGGTTTTTGAAAGAGAAGAAGCCAGAACAGATGTTAGAGTAGCAATAGGAAATGGTGTGCTAGAACAAGTGGATTCAGTCGGGATGGAAGGTACACCACTGATTTAGAGAGAAGAATGAATGCGGGAAATAAAGTGAACGGAGCATTGGGACAACTTCTCGGCAGTCATCACCTCAGCCAGAAGGCACGTGTCACAATACACAACGCAGTGCTTGTCCCAACGTTATTGTATGGAAGCTAGAGTTGGGTATGCAAAAAGGAGCATGAGAGTAAAATCAATGCGGTCGAAATGCGATCTCTGCGGAGACTCTGTGGAGTGAGGCTGACTGACCGCATTCGTAACGATGACGTAAGAGAGCGAGTAGGTATGAAAGAGAGTATTGGTATAAAGATGCGAAAGGGAATGCTCCGACGGTTCGGACATGTGGAAAGAATGCCGGACGAGCGACTGGTTAAGAAGATATACAATGCGAAAGTGGAAGGATGTAGGTACAGGGGGAGACCGAGACTCACCTACCTAGACCAAATCGGTCATGTATTGAAGGAAGGTGGAGTCAGGAGTCTCCGAAACCGGCGAGCGTGTATGAAGAGAGTTATGAATGTTGAGGAAGCGAGAGATGTATGCAAGAATAGAACCTCTTGGCACTCTGTTCTCTCTGCCTACCTCGCAAGGGAAATGGCGTGATGATAAGTAAGTACCTCGTGTATTTTTGTTAACAGTTCTGTTTCTATATATAGGTATACCTAATATGCGTGTCTAAACACAGAATATTTTTTTTAAGATTTTTTGCTTGTCTGTTTTTTTATTTAATAGCTTTTTATGAGAATTAAAATCTGCTATATACCGGTAACCTGAGATAAAACCTTAAAACTAGCTATTGGCTGCGGCGGAGCCATAGGCAAAGGCTAGTGGTTTTTAAAGTGATTCGTAATGTATCTGTAATTCTTACTGAACGGGTCGAGAAAACGAGTGAGAACACTTTTGCTTTGAAGGAATTTATAAACGTTTGTCTAAATAAAAATTACTTCTTATTAGCTGAATTAAATTCAGTTTTTAAAAGATTTATTAAAAGTTTTTGACAACAAATTTGATTTGCTGGCATTTATTCAAGAGTTCCATTGTCTGTCTTCAAAGGTCATCATAAGATAAAATTTAATTCCTCCATAATTTTTTTTCGTAAATTTATCCAATGTCTTAATAGTTATTCTACCGAGACGGAGACAAACAAATCAAAGATCATAAAAGTCGCTCCACTCGTTCTTGAGTTATAAATGGTGTAACTAATTCGACTTTGTTTTACATAGAAATGTATCTATAAAAATCGTCATCCATCCATCGATGAAAGTAAAATAAATAATTACCTCATAAAATTGTACTGTTCAACATTTGAGTGCCGCAGGCAGTTAGAAGTAATTAGCTTAAGACGGTAGACCGGACTACCAAGCAGCTCTTGTTTAATGCGTAAATCTGGTTATGTTGGTAGACTGTTATTTAATAAACCTAATGCTATTTAATATACTTAAATAGCAATTTATATATGGCATGGTCAGATGTTAGTTAATTGATTACTTCATGTGGCTGATTATATTTCATTAAATAGTTGTTTAAATACAAACTCAACAATAGCTTTATTATATAGCACTAAAAATCGTCAACAGGATTTTGTTCACAACAAAAAAGTGGCGCTTGCAATCGCCACAAGTGGCCGGATTGTTTGTAGTAGAGCCTTTCATGAGAAGAGCCCCTTGTATTGCATGATACGTAAAATACCCGCTGCCCATGGTCTGGTCAGATCAATTAATTATCAACGTTTAACCATATGAGCAGCTAAACTCAGGGTTACTTTATGATATGATCAAAGATTAGTGATCATATCGTAAAATAGTTACAATATCCACCGTTAGAGGTGCTGATATCATATTGTTTTTGTAAGGCATGATGGTGGTGAGCAATTATTCTGATAAAAATGCTAATAATAATGCGCCAATTAAAGATAAGCAAACGTTATATAAAAGTTGCTTCTTTAACTGCCGCTGTGGTGCAGCGGTAGTGTAAGCGACTGCTGATCACAAGGTCTTGGGTTCGATTCTCGGGTCGGGCAGTGTTGTTGAGCTTTTACTTAAAAAGAAAAATTCTCAGTAGCAGCCCGGAGTTTGGAAATGTTCCCGGTAGAGGGCAATAGGCTCGCCCTCTATTACGTGGAACTTAAACATAGCTGGCGAACCGTGGGTGTGTAATACACCTCTGCCTACCCCTTCTGGGATTCCAGCATAATGCATTTGTTATGTTTCTTAATTTGGATTCTTTATCAAATATACCTCTAAAAAGTAACTCTTATAGCATCTACAAAAATAAATTATTACAATGAATAGGGGTGAAATTATTGTTATAGTTGTTTGTGTCAAAGATGCCGTAGTTCATAATATGTCATATTGTTTAAAATTTATACTGCTGACAGTTCCGGGAGCCGGAAAAATAGTGTGTGCAACTCCGAAATTATATCTTGAAGAAATCGTAAATACCCGCTTGACTAAAAGCTGTAACAATGCACTTAGCTGTGTGTTCTCTGTTAAAACATCTCAACGAAAGTGACTAATAGAAAAAAAGATTTTAGGTATACTGCAGTCATGCTTATTTTCGTTCTTAGAAATATTTCTCATTCAGTTTACTGTAAACAGAAATTATATTCATTTTATTAATCAATGTTTTCATTGACTATGATCAAAGACTATGTTTTTTCTTGAACAAGTTATTTGGGAAAATAAAAAATGAGTTTTTTAACGCTTTCACAAATAATAATACCAATATATTCGTAGCCGATACTCACGTCAAAGGGTAAAATATAACAACAGAAAAACATATATCTACAGATCACGAAATTATTTCTTTCTTTCTTATAAGATATACAAATATTTAAGTATCTGTATATTCTGAAAAACACGTTTTGAGTGACTCTCTTGTGGTTTTAAATATGGCCCGAGGCCACCAATTTTAAAAATATTTAAATAAGCATATTTTTCAAAAAACTATAGACTAGTAAAATTATTGTACTTAGCTTAAGTACAATAATTTAAAAAATGTGCAATATTTATACCTTCTTTTTGTTAAGGCTGGAAAAAAATTTCCTAACCGCACACCCCGTCGTTCGGGGCAACGAACAAGGTAGTGTGGGGCCCTCACCCACTAAATAAACCCGCAGTGTGCCGTCTCTCCGCCTTTATTGGCGGCCACCGGAACCATATTACATTCTTTCAGTGGACAATACTTATACCTACTCCTGTGATTTTAATAGCAATCAGAATACACATAGCATCACGCCTTTATTCCCCAAAGGGGTAGGCAGAGGTGTATTACACACCCACGACTCGCCAGCTATGTTTGAGTCCCACGTAATAGGGGGCGAGCCTATTGACGTCTACCGGGCACATTTGCACTCCGGGCCGCTACCGAGAAATTTTCTTTTTAGGAAAAAGCTCAATAACTTTGCCCGACCCGGGGATCGAACCCGAGACCTCATGATTAGCAGTCGCATACACTACACACACATACAGAATATAGGGCTGATTTACTTTATACGGTCCCTTCAACATCGACAACTTGTAAAAGTTTTGTGTCTAGCAAAGAATAGTATAAATTGCATAGAAAAGTTTAGGAACCCAAGTAAATTAGATCATGGCGGATATGAAGAATAACTTAAATGTGAAACTTTCTTAAAATCAAGTTCGATAGATTTCTTCTAATGAAGTTTATACCTGAAGGGCATAAGCTCATAGTTTTGCATTAACTATTCTTAGATTATTTAAAATCATAATCAAATAACTTAAAACTGCTTATTGTTGCAACTTAAAAACAAATGAAATGACTAAGTACACTTTTGTTTTAATGAGAAAATTTAAATTTAAACGAAAAACAACAATCTGCACTCAGGAATAATCCTTGTATCGCGGGGGACTTTTACAAACATACAAATTCACGGTATCCAAACCACTCCACCATCTATGCAGTCCACTTCATACACACTTTTCACATTCTTAAAAAGTTATAGAAGTCTTTAAAGTATTTATTACAAAGTATATAATCTCTAATTTAAAAATGATTGTATTGTTATTGTGATTGTGAGAAATATTTAGATAATTCAACTAAATTAATTATAGTTCGGATTTTAATGCGGACTCACACTTTCTCATTTCGCACAACATTTCACTAGTTGCTCTGCCTATATGCTTTCTGAATAACGTAAAAAAGTACAAAATCCTTACAGCATCAGTTAGCAATAAAAATTCCGTCCAAATTGCTACAGCCGTTTGGACAATTAGCCGGAACAAACAGACATTTATTTTCGAAATTGTGCTATGTTATAAGTACTATACTTTTATATGTACTTATAATAGTAAAAACGATTATTTAGACATTACAATACATCCATCCATCAGCCTTTCAACGTCCACTGCTGGACATAAGCCTCCCCAAGAGAACGCCACAACGAGCGGTCTTGCACCGACCGTATCCAACGGCTCCCCGCGGCTTTGACCAAATATTTGGTCCATATGGTGGGGGCCCGTTATACGCTGGCGCCTGTCCGATACGTGGTCTTAACTTGACAATCTTTTTTCCCCAACCATTGCCAAATTGTTTTATGTTTATGTAATATGATCTTTAAGGTCGAATAAAATATTGTTGTTGCCGGTTCGTCGAGCGATGTGGCCTGCCCAATGATTTTACAAAATCATTCAACTCATTCTGCCACCCCTCAGAATTGTCCCACCCCTCTCTACCCACGGGAGTCGTAAGAGCCGACTGAGGGAATACCGACGCAGTGGGCAACAGCACTCCCTCGAGTATTAACAACATCCACTACGATCGCCAACCCGCCTGCCAAGCGTGGCGATTACGGCATTATCCCCCATTTATTTCTAGCAGTGGACGTTGAAAGGCTGATGGATGGATGGATGGACCCACTCATTACATGTTGATATTACAAGTAGACACGCAGCTATAGTGTGTGCATTGGAAATTAAATTTGACACACTTCCCGGTTTTTGATTGAGCTGAAATTGTACACCCATATGTATATCGCGTGACAATGCAATATTATGATGGCATGGAGCTGATCTGATGATGGAGCTGGAAGGTGGACCTAGGAACTCTATAATGAAACGGCGCAACCCCATCGAGTTTGGGCTTGTATGATTCGTCTTGACGAGTACTTTGTCTCTAGATGGTATCCAGGGTCTGAGGATGAAGCTGGAAGGTGGCCACAGTAACTCTTACAATGAAACGACGCAACCCCATCGAGTTTGGACTCGTTTGATTCGTCTTGATGAGTACTTTGTCTTTAGATGGTATCCAGGGTCTGATGATGGAGCTGGAAGGTGGCCATGCGAAACTGTAATTAATTGGCGCAACTCCATCTTGTTAGGGCTCGTTTGAAATGTCTTGACTAGAACTCCAGTCCTAGATGATATCCAGGGTCTGATGATGGAGCAGAAAGGTGGCCACAGTAATTCTGTAATGAAATGACGCAACCCCATCGAGTTTGGAATCGTTTGATTCGTCTTGACGAGTAATTTGTCTTTAGATGGTATCCAGGGTCTGATGATGGAGCTAGAAGGCGGCCATAGGAACTCCGTTATAAAACGACATAACACCATCGAGTTTGGGCTCGTATGATTCGTCTTGACGAGTACTTTGTCTCTAGATGGTATCCAGGGTCTGATATGGAGCTGGAAGGAGGCCACAGTAACTCTGTAATGAAACGACCCGAACCCATTAAGTTTATATTCGTTTAATTCGTCTTAAGGAGTACTTTGTCAATTTACGATCATTTTTTTTAATGCTTGAATGAATAATTTTGATTTACAAGTTTTAATTTAAGATCGAGCAGTTAATTTGGATATGTAAAAATTACAACTGTTTGTTTATAGTTTTAAGTTTTCACTTCTCTCGGCAGTCCTTAGACTGCTTTGTTTATTTTTTTATTACTATAAACAGATGATCTACAGAAAGCAAATTCGGCCACGGCGCGCCGTGGCCAGTAACAGACACTAGCCATGTACGCAGGAGATAATATATTGCATGAGTGTATGCTTAACACCTTACCTCACTCAAATAGTCCCATGGGCCGGCATTACGATACAACCGAAGTCATTATCAGGCGCAGAACTAACGGATTTACGTGCTTTCTAAGGCACGAGGAAAACTCTGTCAACTTCCTATTTAAAAGCTGGTATTGAGAATTTCTTGATGAAAAAGCCTAATAACTTTTTGTTGGCCATGTTCAGCAATGGCACACACTACCGCTAAACTAGCGAGGTATTTTTATACTATCGAAAATAAAGTATGGTTCCTCGCATGTAGATAATTATCTGATACATGCTACTCCAAATACATCTACATCTATGGGTTGTCACCATCATAAGATTTGGTGTTTCCAATTTAGAAAATCCCACCATTCCTAACATAAACAATATGGGGGTACATAAAGGACTTATTTTTTGCACTAATCCTTGTATCGCAGGACACTTTACAAACATAAAATTTCACAGACACAAAGTAGGTTATACCCAGACTCAGAACAGCCCTTTGTGGATCACACAAAGAGTTGTCCTGTGCGGGAATCGAACCCACAACACTTTAACCGGAAGCCGGTATCTGAACCACTCCGCCATCTGTGCAGTCACTGACTATTTTAAATAAAGCAACCGCGTAAACTTAGTCTGAATTTTCACTACAATTGACACATATTTAACTTCGTCTGGACTTTTTATTTTATTAGGTGGAAAAAATTACCTAACCGCACACCCTGTCGTTCGGGGCAACGAACAGGATAGTGTGTAGTCACTGTTTTCTAACCTACCTCTCACCAAAGCGCTATAATTAGAATGTTTAGATAGCAGGGACATTTTGAAAGTTGTGAGATTGCCGCAGTAGAAACTCCAAATTTTGAAAAGCTTTTTTTTACATTTATGTATTTTTTTTCTTTGGGACAACTTCTCGGCAGTCATCACCTCAGCCAGAAGGCACGTGTAGCAATACACAACGCAGTGCTTGTCCCAACGTTATTATATGGAAGTGAGAGTTAGGTATGCAAAAAGGAGCATGAGAGTAAAATCAATGCCGTCGAAATGCGATCTCTGCGGAGAATCTGTTGAGTGAGGCTGACTGAACGCATTCGTAACTATGACGTAAGAGAGCGAGTATACAATAATAGAGTATTTTAGCACTCTATTCTTTCTGCCTACCCAAACAAGGGAGATGGGGTGATGATAAAGTAGAAGGATTGAAGTATAATTTCACTCTCACTCCATTCCACAAGTATGCACTTCTGCAGTTGTAAGCAGTCGTTTTGACCCGTGTTCCGAAGTATCAATTTAAATTCATCCGCAAAACCGATACTTACCCACCGTGCTCAACATATTACTGTCTGTCTTATACACAGATTCTAAAAAAAAACTCAAGAGTGCCATCTTTGTTAACAAGGCATCATTATACACAACATCATAGTATTTTTTTAAATCAAAGTAGACTGCGTCCACATGCACACCAGCATCCATAGCAGGAACAGCGTATGTTTAAATACAATAAATTACTCTCGTGTTACGGCTTAGCCTGAAACCATGCTGGGCATCTGAGAGCTTCACACCCAACTGTGAAAATAAGCTTTGCTGTAGAATTCTCTCGAAGACTTTTGTAAGCTTTGACAGCACAGCTATTGTCCTATATCCCAATATGTTAAACTCTCCTTGGGTTTTACGCATAGTACCACGTATGTTAATTTCCACTCGTCCGGATAAAAAGTCGATCCTAATAAAAGTCTCAATTATGCAACAATGGCGTGGATAACCTACTCGCAATCCTTTACAACGAATAAAACTACCTACTAGTGTCTAAGCTATCACTTCCCATTACACAATTGAAAAATAAGAATGTTTTGATGAGCAGCTTTGATCAATAATGCAATGATCGAAGCTGATTCTTTTGTGGAGGGTTAAAAGGAGTTAACCTTTCACCGTGTTCTTTGTTTTAAGCTAGCTTATAGTTGTAAACTCTCTATCTATATTGTAAGCTCTCTTCCTGGCTATGTATTCCACATAATGGAGGGGGCCCTACTGATCCACTTCGCCTAGTTTTTCTTCATCTGTAAGCTATGAAAAAGTTATATTCATTAGTAAATCCAAAATCGTAAAAATAGAGCTAACTAGTTCCACCCAATGTTTTGTTGACAAAAAGACGAACGTAAATGCCAAATAATAAAACAAACCAATAAATCTTGACCTATATGTCAATTAATAAATTATCCTGTCGTTTATGGCGATTCTAACAACTTAAACAAGCGAGCTGTGGCGGCCGGCGGGCTTACATTAATGACATTAGCGTTTTGTGGTGATGGGACGTCTACTAATAAAAACATCGATATTTTTGTTTTCTTTACTTTCCCATCCATCCATCAGCCATTCAACGTCCACTGCTGGACATAGGCCTCCCCAAGAGAACCTCCACGGCTTTGACCAGATCGTCGGTTCTTCAGGTCGTTCTACGCTCTGCCGTCCGCTGCGTGTCGTCACTCGAGAACCTTTAACCTCTTTTCTTTTACCTTTTTTTTAACCATTTTTTTTTCTTTACTTTACAACTCATATAAGTCCTAGTGCCGAATGCCAGGCTCTTCCAATACAGACTGACAATTGGTGTACCATTGGCCAAATGGATTACTTTTGAGTACTTACTCACGAGTCACGAGCAAGACAGGCCATGTCTTGCTCGTGACTGTAATTTTCGATTTCACATTTTCACACTGTGTTAATTTATATGGCTCGGCATGTCAAATGCTAAAAAAATATATAATAATACTATCATATTTATAGGGCTGCGTCATTATTTGGTAAAAACCTTAATTGTAAAATTAAGTTTACCTGGTCGGTATAAAGTATGCAAATACTTCCGACAGATGGCGCAGGCGTCACCCAAGATATTAAGAACGAATGTGTTATTAAATTCACAGTCAATTGATTAAACAACAAATTGACAATTGCTTGTGTCACGATTGCTGAATTGGCAAAGCATCTGGGACGGTATTCCGAAAGATGCAGTTTTAAATCCTGTTCGTGACTGTTATTTTCGATTTCTCATTTTTCTACTTGGTTTTGCACACACTCCTAACACAGATGGCGAAGTGGTTTAGACACTGGGCTCCACAAATGTCTGGATGTTTTTTGTGTACGAGAAATTATGTGTTTGTAAAGTCCCTTGAGATACAACGATTATTCCTTAATGCAGGGAGTTGTCTAAAAAAAAATCTCCGTTCAAAGTAGAAATTGTAGGATAGCACTATTTTTGATTCTTCTTGTGTTCTAAAGTATTTATTATTGGTTATCATAATATTGCTTATTACAAACAGATATAAGAATCGTAACAAAATACATAAAAATGTGAACGTCAAAGCATTAAGGAGATAAAGCTGTTAGTACAGTTATTAGTTTCAGCAACGCCTACTTTAAGTCGTAAGTTAGATGATTTGCTTACATTTACAACCAATTATATTCTTTCCTCACTCATAGTGTTTTATATATCGATCACGAGTATATGCGTTTATGTTTACAAAATATTAACATTTTGAACGTAGAAAATATTTGGAATTCTGTCAAGATTTACATATAAATTACATCATTATTTCATTTCGAATACAGCGGAGGTGTAGTTCTCTAAACAAAAATGTTTCTAATATTTTTTAAGGTTTAAATTATTTGTGAATAAGGAAAAAGATATTTTTAGTAGGAGCGGGAATCGAACCCACGTCTTTTCCAATCCGGGGAAGTGCTCTAAGCTACTGAGCTATCCTACTGATCTTTCGATGATCCCAATCTCCTCATCACATTTGTATAATACTTTTTTCTTAAAAAATATAGATCTAAAAAGTTTCTAATATGTTGAGATATAAAAAACTACAGAGTGAAATTAAGTTGCTGGTTTCTTATTTTATTTTTACAGAAAACCACTATGTAATATTTGTATATATATTTTTCAAATGAGTTTTTATAACTTTGAAATATCTTCTTTGACTTCTCCTTAAATCCATATTTGATTAATTTTAAAGTGTTTTTTCCTCGATGCTGAAAAAATAAGTACCCAAATAAAATATTTTGCATGATGTATCGACTTTAAAGAAACACTTTTATAAAAGTGTCTTTTAGCTTGATTATAGGAAGATGATAAAAATATGCTATCGTTGGTTTGCCATGCTGTTGCTTTAACATCACCAATATTGTACGCCAAGTATAATTTGTGCAATATACATAAGTAATGTACTCTAATATACGTTAGATTTTTTTTTTCACTTTATATTTAGGCAGATAGTTACTAACCGTAATTATGAGCTATTTATTATATATAATTCCAGTGTCACAATGTTTGTCCGGGATGAACTCCGAAACTACTGAACCTATTTTAACTTCTCTTTTTTTAAAATGTGTGTTTTGTTCCAATGTTTAAGAAATAGTATACTTTATATCTCAATTTATAATTACAATATTTATTCATGAAAAAATATATTATGGCGGTACGAAGTACGCCGGGTCAGCTAGTGATACTATAGGATTGGTGAACCGTATCAATACATAATTTTCTATTGACAAGATATTCAGTAAAAAACAAAGATTATTCCTTAAATATTAAACCACATTTTTCTCGCCGTTACAATATTTCAAATACTATGACCATTGCCAACGGTCTACCATTTTATTAATATTAAATTCAACAAATCAACATATCGATTAGTAATTTATCGACATTATTTGCAAACCTATGTCATCCCTATTGGCGAGCCCTCTTTGAAAATTCGATTAACGTGTACACTTACAATATTGTCAGTCGTGTCCCGTTGGACTATGGTACGTACTGCCACCTGAAACATAATATTCGTGTGTGAATATGAATTAGGAGCCATAGACCTTGGTAAGTTTTTTTAAGTAGTCTCACCTCTATAATCTATAATATCAGAACAATCTATCTTCGAACCGTTATCGGTTCGAAGATAGATTGTTATCCATTTATTTTTTTTTGTTTCCTCTAATGTCAGTGTACATGTGGAACATTACGTTATCACAGCTTGTTTGTGACTTTACTCTTTCTTAGACCATCAAAAGGCTAACGAAGTCCATCAGTTCATTTGTTTTAGTTTAAGTATAAATATTCAATGCGTATCAAATCTTATTTTTAGCTTTAATATGCGAGGTGGTCCTCTTAAAAATATATAGAACATTTTGTTAGTTTTGGACCTGTATTAAAAAATCAGCAACTCAGATATTCGCTCCTCATTTTGTTGGTAAAATTTTAAGTATTCTTAAATTGTAAAGTCCCGCTGCCAATACATTAAAAAAGTCAAACAGTAACGAACTAAACATACTCCCTTACTAGGAATAGTCCGACATGTGATAAATACTTAGAGCAAATCTTCAATAGAATTAATTAGGTATCGGATCACCACTCTAGCGAATAATAAGTTTTTTTTATAATACGCGGAAGGCAAACAAGCGGCAGATACGCTAGCAACACAAAAGACATCATTCGCGTGTGGCCATCTCCAAGGAAAGGAATAGAAGGTAGATAGGTAGGATAATAAGGAGAGGACAGGTAGGATACTAAAGAAAGGTTAGGAAGGATTATAAAGAGAAGATAGGGAGGGCCTCCGGAGTTCTCAGTCATCATACAAAACGCAACGGTTGAAGTCCCTACGGTACGTACTTCTACCGTTTTTCTATAAAAGAACCCCGTGGTCTTCCCCGATTGAGCCAGCACATTTATGCTGGGATAAACAAGGCTCTACGAATAGAAGAACCGTAAAGTCAGTTGTTCGCTAGGATAAAACTTTAAATTGACACAATATGTAATCTTGATTTAATATAAATTAATATAAATGAAGCATTAAGAGTATAAACTTACATGTATTGGTAATATATATTTTGTTCTCGACCGAAGTTTTGCATAAATATACTCTTTTACTGTTATTCGGTGAGTTTTCTGTCAAGAAGACCAGATAGTCAGCTTCCAACTGAGAATTTATTACTGCCAAATATGACTGTTCAGCATTGCACACAGAATAAGCTTCTGTCCAATTCCTTGGTTGTAAGTGAAACTTGTAGCGTTTACCTATTTGCTCGTTGAAATGGTAATCTGAAATAACAAGTTCAGTTCATCACACTAAATTTAGATTTAAAAACGTCGCTCATGAACATAATAAACAAAATAAATAAATAAATAAATATTCACAGATATTTTTCACAACGTCATCTAGTCCCAAACTAAGCTTCTAAAAATAGGAGAACAAATAGAGACAGAGGTTTATGATGGTGAACGGATGGTTTCTGTGGGATAGCAATAGCGGTAAGGTAACATACTTGTCCATTTAGGTAGACACAACTTCGAGAAAGAGGTCGATCGACGAATCCAGCTCGGCCGGGCAGCGTTCGGGAAGCTGAGAAAGATCTTCTTGTCCAATATTCCACAGTGTCTGAAAACGAAGGTCTACGACCAGTATGTGTTACCAGTGATGACTTATGGCACAGAGGCGTGGTCTCTGAATGTTGGCCTTATATCAAGGCTTAAAGACGCTCAGCGTGCTATGGAGCGGGCTATGCTTGGAATCTCTCTACGTGATAAGATCCGTAATACGGAAATCCGTAGGAGAACGGGAGTGACCGACATAGCCCGCCGGGTCAGCATGCTGAAGTGGCAATGGGCAGGCCATATCACTTGACGACCCGACAACCGTTGGGGAAGAAAGGTTCTCTAGTGGCGACCGCGTAACGGACGGCACAGTGTAGGGCGGCCTCCCACCAGGTGGACCGATGACCTGGTCAAAATCGCAGGCAGTCATTGGATGCAGGCGGCACAGGGCCGTTCGCTGTGGCGTTCTCTTGGGGAGGCCTATGTCCAGCAGTGGACGATGAAGGGCTGATGGATGGATGGATGGATGGAACTTACTTATATTCCCTCATGCCTCATTCATCAACCAAACAACCGATCTGATACTGGTAGAAGGGCTGAGTACCAAGTGGGAGTACTCACTTGCTATCAGGCCCGAGCGGGTAGGTACCATCATCGGCCATGAAGCACATTACTGTAGCGGGAGATAGTCATTAATTCGTTAATTTTACCATTTTCCATCAGGTGGGCCGTAGCTCGCCTGCCACCATAGGCAAAAAAATTAAAAATAAATTGTCCCAGGTAGGTATGCTGATTACCAACGTCAAGAATTGCATTCCTGAGTTAGAACCTATGCTGAAATAATTCGTAATCCACAAATACTAGACACGAATGTTCTCTATAAGCTGGAGCAACGCTTTTATGTGGTCTATGGTACGTATAGCTTCTTCTGAAACCAGAACAATAGACCTGATGTTAGCTCACTCTCAGCTGAAAGAAAGAGTTTTAAGTTAGTCCAACATGTCGGCCCAATTTAAGTTAGCAAGCTTTACAAGATACTGAAAAAATACCTCAGAAATGCAGTTTTCTCACGGATTTTTCCTTCACCTCTGTTATGACAATCTTGGATCTACTTTTTTTCTTTCCTTTCATCTACTACGATAGGTACTTAAAAATATGCGCAGGGCATTCTATAAAAAAGCTGAAGAGTTTGTTTATTAAAACAACCTAATTTATCAACTAGCAGTCGATTTTAAAATGTCTTTATTTATTTATTTTTCTATTCCAATAACTCAAACGTTTATAAATACAAAATATATAAGACTAACAATAGGATTGCGTTTTCACTGTAATTTTCGTGACGCCTGCTTTCCGCGGGGCACTATCCCAGTCTCCGAGAGCATGGGAATCCTCAGCATCGACGTAGTAAGCAAAGTCCAGTTCAGGAGTCATTTAGAGATCAAAGCCAAATTGATGGCATCCTAAATAAAACCAGGCGGTACTTTATACCGAGGCAACAAAACTACCTATATAAAATTGTTTAACCTGACTGACGATTAACGCACAGCCAAAAGACTTTAGAACTCAAAGTTGGAATGTAGGCATTCGTTAAGAAAGGATTTTTGGAATTCCAACTTTAAAAGGACAATTTCTAAAGTCTTTTTTCTTTATAGATATAAATAATGTAAATTTGAAATAAGTTACTGATTACCAATAAATAATGGCGCGCTTCCGTTTTTATGCATGTTATATTACGTTGGGTGTTTAAATGTTGTATGGGAGTATCGTTGTTTTTTTAAGATAGAAAGTTGAAAATTTAAATTCTATCTACTTATTACTAATACAATACAATCCACACCACCTAGGAACACCCAAGAATGTTCGTTTACTGCGTTATTTTCTAGTATGTACGTGCAGACTCTACGCGAATGACTTAACTGCTGCGGTGTTTCCCAAGTGCTTTGAGAAGGTTACTTTACTCAAGATAGGTTGGGGCGGTAGCTTGTTTGTGCCCCTGGTGTTGCGAAAGTCCTTGCGCTGTGATTACCATTTACCAGCAGGCGGGCCTGCTCTTATACTAGCGTTGGTCTTTAAAAAAAATAAAAAAGCAAATAAGCGCCGTTTGACGTCACAATATCAGCACTGGACTGGTATATGTAAAATAGATGATGTTTTGCTAAAAACCACAAGCCGCTGTAGGTAACTACATAATCTTTTTTTTTAATTAAAGGGATAGTCACCGCTTGTTCTAACTATTATAAAGCTGTAACAGAGCTGTGTCTATACCATATATATATATTTAAGATATTTGAGAAAAAAAAATTTATTAGACTTGTCTGAACATAAAAAAATTTTTTTAGAGATTTTGTGTTTTTCTGTTTTTCAGTTTGTTTGTTCGCACATTACGCGAAAACTACTGCATGGATTTTGATGCACCTTTTTATTTGATAGCTATTGATTAGACTTAAAAATTGGTATAAATTTTATCCCGTTAATAGGTATATCGGAAACCTGAGATATAACCTAAAAACTAGCTTTTGGCTGCGGTGAATCCGCGGACAAAGGCTAGTACTTTTTTAAAATTAATAATGGCCAAAATATTATATAAACTAAGTTATTCTTTTGATACTTTTTCACAATAAGTTGTAAGGTATCGCAGAACGTCGACGTCGGTGACGTGACCATTATTTTACGTTGAGCCTTTAATCCGCTTGCCAGTTGTACGAAGTACTTATTGAAAACTATTGGTATAGGAGCTTGAGTGTATTAATAAATTCATTTTTCGGCAAACACGCACGGCTTATTTGTAGAACAGTTGTTGCTCCTTAATATTATCCTATTTATACATTTCATTACATTCTACGTGTTATCTTACTATACTTTCTACGAGTAGATATCGCCTTTGAATGGACAAACCCCCCTGAGGCAGAATGTCATATTTCACGTGTCGACCGTATCGAGATCACTGTGATTGGTTGAGAAACCGACGCGTGATGTCACAATAATCCGTTGGCCAATCACGGTGATCGTACAAGCGCGACGATATGATCGACATGTGAGATATGAGATTCTGCCTAACCCCACTGGGAGGTTAGAATGTATCTCACTAAATCGTATCAACATCGCATTGTGTAATTGTGATTGGTCGAGAGTTCACTGTGAATGGCCTAGGCATTATTGCGACATCATGCGTCGGTTTCTCTAACAATCACAAGCAAGACGATACGATGTCGATTGTGAGATATGAAATTCCGTCTAACACCCCTGTATTCTTTTCAGGGGGGTTAGGCAGAATTTCATATCTCACATGTCGATCGTATCGTCTCGCTTGTACGATCATCGTGATTGGCCAACGGATTATTGTGACATCACGCGTCGGTTTCTCAACCAATCACAGTGATCTCGATACGGTCGACACGTGAAATATGACATTCTGCCGCAGGGGGCAGGTTCTAGACTAAATAATGTATAAGTGGCCTATGTGCTATTCCAGACTATAAAAAAATATCTCTGTGCCAAATTTCATCAACTGTTATGACGTAATTGTGTAAAACTATCGCACTTACAATAATATTTATGTTTTTTTTTTTCTATTTTTTGAAATACGCAATGGAAACATCAATCTTTTTTTATTGTTTGTAGTGGTAGATGAGCCATGGCCCATCTGATGATAAATTGCTCATAGACTCTACTGTATCAAGAGTATTGTCAAGCCGCTGCTCACCATATCATTTCACCTATATGAAATGAAAAAATAAAGGGCTATCTCCTGCTACAGCCAAAACGCAACGATGTGCGGACTATTTTATCTACCAGTTAAAAGAAATAAATAAAGAAAGAAAAATAAATTATTGCTCCATTCGTATCAGAGAGCGCGCTTATAACTAATACTTATGTACTTACAGTAAAATGAACATAAGCAAAACTAAGTAAGTTGTTTGTCTACAATTCTAGAGCAGCTAACAAATAACAAAAGAAAGAAAAAAGGCTGTAAACGTGCTTACAAATATATTGATTTTATATAGTATATAAGCTTAACTTAACTAAATTATAAATAAAGAGTAATTGGTCCCTTGACCACAAGCGAGCAAACGGCTCGCTACTCAGTTTGCTGTGAGAGAGGCTAACACGGCACCACAACACTGATATTCTGTAGCGCCCGAAGCGCTCAACGTCCCACCGTTCGTCGACAGTGACCACAGACTAAAAAAAATATAGTTTAAAAAAACTAAAAAAACACGCTTTTTATAGAAAACTAAACTAAAAAATAGAAAATAAATTTTAATAAATTTGAATTAATAATAGTGTAAAAATTTTTAATAAATATAAATTAATAATAGTGAAAATAAGGAAAAAATGTATTTTATTTTAAAAAAAGCGTGGGGTGCTTTTTAAGATATTGTCGAAATAATAATCCTTCTATACTTATAGATATAAGTATTCTATGGACAGATGTCAACTAAATATTTATAACGATTGACACCATGCACCCCACGCTTTTTTTAAAATAAAATACATTTTTTCCTTATTTTCACTATTATTAATTTATATTTATTAAAAATTTTGACACTATTATTAATTCAAATTTATTAAAATTTATTTTCTATTTTTTAGTTTAGTTTTCTATAAAAAGCGTGTTTTTTTAGTTTTTTTAAACTATATTTATTTTTAACTTTTTAGTTTGATTTTTCACAGAAACTACGAAATAACTAAAAAACTATATAAGATATTGCTACAAATGTGGTGTTGAAATAGAGGGCTGTTAACAGCGGACAATCTAAGGTAAGAACCACCACCGTGCAAGCAGAATTACCGGTAGTGGATAGGTGCAAACCCACGGAGAGTTACATACTGACATACTGACATACTGACATACTGACATACAAGTGAAGCTAATAAAAAGCGTGTAATATCATTGAACACATTACATATTACAATATTACATAATTATCCAGAAACTTAATTATCCAGATATACAAGCTATCTACTATTATCCCACAAATTTTGGTAGAGCCTTGCTTATCCTAGCATGAATGAGCCGGCTCGATCGAGAAAGTACCAACCTCTCACAGAAGTTTAGCTTGAAACAACGACAGGTATTCCTACCGTTGTGTTTCATATGGTGAGTGAGAGCGCCGGTACACACCCCCTCCATATCCTCTCCTTATTAAGCTTCCTATCCTCCCTTTATTATTCTTACCATCCCCTCTTTCCTTAATCTAATAGGAGAAATAAATTAATTCAACATTAATTCCTTCGTTCCTGTCCTCACCTTAGTATCCTTGATATCCTCTCCTGACTATCAGGTGACGATATTTTGGCACCGTTGGCAATAAAAAAATAACATAGTAATTAGCCATTAAATGCCAACAAGTAGAGAACGGCTTAACTGTTTAATGACCGTATCATTTTCAATAAATTATAACAGATAGAAACCATGATGTGCAGCTAATATGAAATACGTGCAAAATAATGACACGGAGTTTAAAATTAGATATTATTTGGGAGCTTGTGTTTATTTAGTTTATGATTTATTTTGGTAAAGCAACCGTGGTATAATAGTTTTATGAGTTACGAATTTATTTGTAAATTATATAAACTGTAAGCTGTTACGTAGAGCTGCTTAACAGCTGGTTGTAATATCCAAACGTCTCCAGGTTTCTGACCATCACGACATTTTATAGCTTTCCCTTTGCCACCTCTTTCCGCGGCACCACCGCAGCAAGAGTTAGTTTTTAAATTAGTATCTCTATTAAATATCAAATCAAATTTCAATTAAAATTCTACAAAATTCATTCAGTCTTCGCCTGATTTGCGAACAAACAACAAGACAAACAGATAAACTGACAAAAAGTCGAAAAATAAAACTATTTTGAGAGACGCCCCAAATAGCCTAATACATAATAATTTCTGATATTTACGCGAATGTTACAAATTTATAAATAAAACTACATGAATAGATGAAACCGCTGAGACAACATATCAGCCTTAGACATCTACCATCTAAGTGCACCCGTGATCATTAATGTAAACTATTCGAAACGTCGGGATAGTAGAAAACCAAATAAACACGATAGATTCCGTAAACGTAGTTTTATTCCAAAATAGCCTAATAGAGTAATCTTAGAGATATTTGATTATGCAATGAGATTGAGCTCTACCAGCACAGTTCTACAGTTTTATAATAGAACAGAAGACCATTTTAGTGAATTAATGGATTGGTTATCAGCATATTGTTTCCGTCTTGGTAATGAAATATATTATATTTCCCACTAAATCTTTAAGAGAATCAAAAGGTAGTAATGTTTATTCTTTGTTACATACATTAAAACATATACCTACATATTTATAACGTGAAAAACAAATGTAGGAATCATGATAGGTTAGAGATATAAAATCGTGAATTGAATGTGTTAGACAGTTTTTTATTGCCATTAGAAGAAAAAAAATGTTGCCTATTAGACCTTTACTAAGGTATCTTCACTATGCCTTCTTGTGGAGCCAAGAAACCCTCAAAGTTGCTCAAGCTGCCTTAAGTTGTCTATATAACTCTAAAGTGGGGGGAAACTTTCAGTTCAGTCACTACTTTATTTATTTCTCTCATTAAGGTACATAAGTTACAAATTGTTAGTTGATAGTGATAATATAATAATCTTGTCAGAGCTGGAGTCTGCAATAGACTCGAGACCTGTATGACAGATCACCAGGATCCCTCACAATTAGTAGTACAAATAATATCTGTGCATATTTATTATACCTACACGAATTCACCTTAATTTGAACAAAATATGTTCAACTTAATTTGAACAAAATATGTTCAAATGAACTTACAAATTAAATTAAAAAATAATAATAGGTGTATGTGCGCGTGTGTTTGTGAGTGTTGTGTTTGTGTATGTTGTGTTGTGTGGAGTCTGCAATAGGCTCGAGACCTGTTTGACAGATCACCAGGCTCCCTCACTATTAATAGTATAAATATTATCTGTGCATATTTATTATACCTACACGAATTCACCTTAATTTGAACAAAATATTTTTAATTAAACTTACAAATTAAATTTAACAAAAATAAAAGGTGTATGTGTGCGTGTGTTTGTGAGTGTTGTGTTTGTGTGTGTTGTGTTGTGTATGTTGTGTGTGTGTGTGTGTGTGTGTGTGTATGTGTGCGTCTGGCCTGTATGCTTATCGCGTGTGCGTGCGTATGTTTTTGTGTGTACGTGTTAGAGCTTGTATTTGTGTATGTGTATGAAATTGAAGGCATTCAACTAACCTAGTTATTTCAAAACCTGTATAATACTTTCAGTCGCTGCGTAGTCCAGATTTATACATTGATCCTGCCAAACATGCTTACTGTCACTTGGGAATCAGTATTTATGGCTAAGAATGTCTCGATATAATAATGTATAATGATGAAACTAATACCAAAATTAAATTACTTATAGGCCTAGTGCCTATAATACGCGGCTGCTTATATTCATTCATGTACCTTTATAATATACATAATATCTAGACACGCGGTAACGTGTCAAGCCAAGTTCAAGCTATATAATTGGCGAGCAGTAGCATACGTAATATTACACGAACCATTTGGAGCCACTTTTGACCCCCTCATAACTTAAAAACTATTTCACATAAACATGTCAAAGGAAGCGGGCGAATCTGGGCCTAAATGTTACACAAATGAAAAGTTCATCAATATTTCTTTCTATATTTGTTATTGTCAATTGCGAAATATTCAATCGTAAAAATATGGGATAATAAATAAAATGATAATTAAAAAGATTAATGATTTCCTTCATTTCCAGTTTTATAATGTTGCCAAATGAAATAAGTTAATCGAGTTGTCGAATAACATTTTTAAAATGATTTTATATTTTTTATAGTGATACACTTATTTTTAGTATATAAAGAAGTTCGGAACATACTTTGCTTTAAAAGTACATAAAAGTAACTTTATTTAAGGCAATTATATTTAAGTTTTAAAAAAAGTTGTAAAACTTTAATCTCAAAATCGGTCAGAAAAATCGATAATTTCATTTTTTTAAAACAGGCAATAAAGTGAATAATGTGTAAATGTCATGTCAAACGTCAAGTGATTCACTTCGTTTAGCTTGACCTTGCTCTAGTGGATAATTCCGTTGTTTTCGTGTGAGTTGAAAATGAAAACGTGAAAAAGATTCTGACGGTTATTGCTTTGACGAACGACCCATGCATTTCTCTACGGATTTTGATAACTTGCCTACTTACCTGACAGCCTGATCTACCGGATTATGAATTTATTTATTCATACTGTTTTAATACATACTAGGGACGTACCTACCTCTTCTTTTATTTCTAATAACTTAGGTGTTATTATTAATTATGTACAATGCAGTTGTTTGGCGTCCTGTGTGTATAAAAATACAATGTGAGAGTTTATTGTGATGAAAATGACGTTGTTTATGTGGCTAAAGATGTATATTTTTTAGACCTATATTTTTTTTGAAATATTATATTCATAAACTTTTTAGTTTTTTAGAAATGGTAAATGAAATTAGCAGTCAGGAGCAATTGTCACGATGGCTGAATTGGCAAAGCATCTGGACCATGATCCAGGAGATGCAGGTTCAAATCCTGTTCGTGACTGTTATTTTCGATTTCACATTTTTCACTTTGTGTTTAATGTATAGTGCTAAGCATGTCAAATGCTAAAAATATATATAAAAATAATGGTATTATATATAAATCAAATTATGCAGGAATCAACACTGTAACGTCAAGCCCAGCTTTCTATGAATTTTTGCCCGCTTCCTTTGGCTCATATATGGGTGCCAAGTTTAATGGTCAGTCCTGAAATTGATTTATTTATATTTTACAACATACAATATTTTATAAAAAATTCAAATATAATTTTCAATTTGGGTGATCATAGGCCGGAGCGTGCTCGTCGCGATCCCTGCCAGCCTGCAATTCACAGGCTGCAATCCGGCTCGAATGCGTACCGCAGTGCGGGTTAGGGCGTGCCCCAGAGGCGACGCGTACCGCTCCGCCCCCGTCGGTACGAACAATGGCAGATGCGGCGATGCGCGATGCAGTTTGGCGAGTCGAGGGGAGCGAGTGTCGGGTAGGCACGTGGAATGTAAGAGGTGGTGTGGAAGGCAAGTTACACGAGCTGGTAACCGTCATGTACCAGACAGCTTGATGTGCTCTGTGTAACAGAGACCAAGCAAAAGGGCAGTGGCACCTGTGATCTTCCTGGTGGAGGGATAGCTCTGTGGTCTGGTGTACCGCAGAGCGATCGGGCCAATATGGGAGTGGGGTGTTGCTGTCCGCTCGCTTGGCCTCAGTTGTGAAAGACTACGGTTTGATCCCAGACTTTTATGGGTCCGAATAAAACTAGGTATCACCAGGGTCTTCATGGTCGCAGCTTATGCTCCCGTAGGCTCTTCGGTGGCATCGGGTATAGAAATTCTGTTCTGGGATAATGTAAGGGAAGTTCTGGATTTGGCAGAAGCTAGTGAACGTGTGATAGTATGCGGAGACTTGAATGGATGTGTTAAAACCAAGCGTCCAGACTTCGAGGACGTGCTTGGTTCATTTGGTGATAAGAGAGTGAACGATGCAGGTAGGCTCATTGCGGATGTATGTATGGAGAAAAACCTTTTTGTGTCAAACACATTTTTTCAACATAAAGACATCCATATGTACACATGGAGAAGGAATGAACAGAGAAATATGATAGATTTAATTCTGGTAGACAGTCGCCTCCGAAGTAAAATTCTGGATACAAGGGCCTACAGGGGTCCCACTGTCGACACGGACCACTATCTCATTATTGCGAGATTTTGTGGTCTGTTAAGATAGTGGAGACACTGGCGAGAGCGTATCCACTTCGGAGGGCTTGAAAGAATAAAGATTGAAAAGTTGCAAAGTATGTAGAGGGTGTCCGTGAACGGCTGACAATGGCAAGTCAGCCGGAATCTGACATGGAAGAATGCTGGAGAATATTGAAAGAAAGTATGGCAGATACAGCAAAAGAAGTATGTGGATGCTCAAAGAAGCATAGAAAAGTGAAGGGTGATGCATGGTGGGATACGGAAGTAGCAGCTTCCGTAGACCAAAAGAAGAAATGTTGCCGGACTATGTATCTTCTTTGAACCTGAGTGCAAGTATGAAAGAACAGAAAAAAGAAATATACCGGCAACGTAAGTATGACACCAAAGCCTTAGTGAAAGAGAAGCGTTATAGAGCAAATATGATTGCAGAAGAAAGGCTGACCAAAAACTTCGACAGCAACACCAAACTTTTTTGGAGGAAGGTGAAGAAATCTCGGAGTTGTTGGTCAGCTTTCAGAATGAATAAAATAAGGTCTAAAGGTGGAGACATTCTTACGCAAACACAAGATGTGTTAAGCCGATGGAGTGAATATTTTGGAGATATGTATGCGGATGGTTAGGGTGATGCCTGTGCCACGTGTGGTCTAACAGATCAGCATTCGGTACCGGCATCCTCTGATGACATTAGTGTGGATGAAGTTGAATGGGCAATTAGAAGTTTGAAAAATGGTAAGGCAGCGGGTATTGATATGGTGTCTGCTGAGATGATCAAGCTTGGAGGCTCATGAGTCTGGGAATTCTTCCTGATGCTTCTCAATTTATGTTGGAGCTCAGGAATGGTTCCCAAGGACTGGAGAAGCGCAGTCATCGTGCCCTTGTTTAAAAACAAGGGTTCACCTTATGACTGTGCAAACTACAGAGCCATAAGCTTAACCAGTTTGGCAGCCAAAGTGTATGGTAAGATTATTGAAAGAAGGATGAGGATGGTGTCTGATGAATTTTTGTGTGAGGCACAAGGAGGTTTCAGGTGTGGAAGGGGATGCATGGATCAAGTGTTTTCTCTGCGAAACATTGTGGAGAAACATCTGGCTGTAGTCCAGAGGGTTTTCTGCAGTTTTGTGGATTTGGAGAAAGCATTTGACACGGTTGTACGAAAGCATTTGAACTTTGGGACATTTTGCCGGAATATGGTATTAACGGTAGACTGCTACAAGCGGTGCAGTCCAAGTACATGGACTGCAGAGCTTGTGTGCGGCTGGATGATGGAATATCACCCTGGTTTGATGTCAATATATTAAACAGGGCTGCGTTCTATCGGCCAGACTGTTTATCATATATCTGGATAAATGTTGAATGAAATGAATGTGGGAGTTCAGATGGGCAACCCAGTGGTTAGGTCTCTGCTATATGCAGACGATGCGGTTTTATTAGCGCAGTCCGCGGCTGACCTGCAAACCCTAGTCGACGTAATGGCAGAAGATTGTAAGAAAAGGGGCCTACGTGTGAATGTGAGCAAAACCAAAATAATGGTTTTTGAAAGAGAAAAAGCCAGAACAGATGTTAGAGTAGCAATAGGAAATAGTGAGCTAGAACAAGTGGATGAATTTGTATATCTTGGATGTGGATTCAGTCGGGATGGAAGGTAAACCACTGATGTAGATAGAAGAGTGAATGCGGGAAATAGAGTGAACGGAGCATTGGGACAACTTCTCGGCAGTCATCACCTCAGCCAGAAGGTACGTGTCGCAATATACAACGCAGTGCTTGTCCCAACGTTATTGTATGGAAGCGAGAGTTGGGTATGCAAAAAGGAGCATGAGAGTAAAATCAATGCGGTCGAAATGCGATCTCTGCGGAGACTCTGTGGAGTGAGGCTGACTGACCGCATTCGTAACGATGACGTAAGAGAGCGAGTATGTATGAAAGAGAGTATTGGTGTAAAGATGCGAAAGGGAATGCTCCAATGGTTCGGACATGTGGAAAGAATGCCGGACGAGCGACTGGTTAAGAAGATATACAATGCGAAAGTGGAAGGATGTAGGTACAAGGGGAGACCGAGACTCACCTACCTAGACCAAATCGGTCATGTATTGAAGGAACGTGGATTCAGGAGTCTCCGCAACCGGCGAGCGTGTATGAAGAGAGTTATTAATGTTGAGGAAGCGAGAGATGTATGCAAGAATAGAATCTCTTGGCACTCTGTTCTCTCTGCCTAACCCGCAAGGGAAATGGCATGATGATAAGTAAGTAAGTAAGTCAAATATAATTTCTTCTAATAACTTAGGATTATAATTATATTGAAACCAAAGGTCTGACGTGGCTAATTCTAATATACGAATTATTATTAAGTACCTACTAAAACAGTCATGCAATAGCCCTATGTTCGATGGCTAGTTTTTTACCAGCAAGCCAAATTTTTTGAAGAATAAAATAAGAACTTACAGCTTTAGTACTTGCAGGCTCGAAAATACTGGAATGACCATTGAACTTGGCACCCATTTAGATCTCACTTATTTAAACGTTGAAGTCATCACCCAAACCCCCACCGTGCGCCCTCACCCGCCCCTGCTACGGTGAATCACGGGTACCGTGTCGTTTCGACCGCGATCCGCAGGCGGCAGCCCCTTCAGGCACCTTATCTTGTGCGACGCCTCGCGCACTTGGGCGTCACACCTTCGCGGTAGGCTTCCGCGGACGGCAGGGTACTCCCCAACCCCACCGTCCGCAGCATCAACAACCAAACCAAGGCAACCAAATCAATAATATTGAACTTGGCTCTCATTTCACATTTATATTTTTGATGGGATTAGAATTACTGTACGTATATATTATGATTATATATTATTACGTATTATGTCCATAAATACGCACATTAAACACGCTGCAAGTTATCACGGACGAACGCACAGGTGGAGAGACGACACACGGCGGGTTTCTTTAGTGGGTGAGGGCCCCACACTAGCCTGTTCGTTGCCCCGAATGACAGGTGTGCGCTAAGGTAATTTTTTTCCCGCCTAAACAAAAAAAATATATTTAGATATATTTACATAAACAGTATAATAATAAGTGTTTTGAAGTTATACTTCTAATGCGACTTGCAAAAGGTTGCGTTGAACGTTTAACGCTACCAAGGAAAGGGGGTATGAAAGCACTTAAACTCTTAACATCGACTTATAAGAAATTTCAAAATTTTACTAACGCCATCTAGTGACATTAGACATAGGTAATTACTTTATCGAACAAGGCATTTAAAAACATAACTGTGACAAATTTTGCAATTACGAATTTAATAATTACTTTATTTATTAATGATGCCAAAGAAGTAGAACTTCTCATGCGCGTACATAAGTACACGCATTTTTCTCTTTAGAAGTAATCTTTTGTGGTTGATATTCTTATATTGGTGAACTCGTAACTAGTAACCCAGAATCGATTTTTTTATGTTAGTAAGGATATAATAATATGATTTATGATACATACCTCACTCCAATTAATTGTACTATATACTAGCCTCATCCAGCAGTTATACAATATATAGGTACATCTCCGTTAAACGATCGCTGTTAGCGATCCAGTCGTCTTTGATCCGCACATTTCAGACGTGTATTTGTTTATATTTTAAAAACGTATGGCCCCGGATACTTGGCACCAAATAACGTATGATTTATAGTATAGATACATTAATTATATACTTATGTTATAGTGATATAGACGTTTAGATTACAGTGCTAACAACTACAGACAGTCATAACTCACAAAGAAGACAATATTATATATATTTCAAAGACTTTTTGATTATTTTTTTCGTTTATTTAGGCACATGCAATTATTACCTGAAAAAAATGAACTAGTAATAGACAACGAGTACCGAGATTAAATAATAAAGAACAACCTATTGTAAAGATGTTCAAAGGAATTGTTTGTGTGAAGAAAGTGAGTTAAACAAATACATTTTAGAGTTTCTATTATAATTGTAGAGGCAACGAGAGAAAACTGCCTGCCACCTCGCACTGTGCCATGGACAATAACCATGCCAAAAAGTAGGATAGTAAATTATAGTAATTTCTAACATTTCCGCGAATGTTAATAAAACTACGTTTACAGAATCTATCGCGTTTACTTAATTTTCTTCTATCCCAACCTTTCGAATACTTTACAGCATTCATGGTCACAGGCGAACCGATATTATCCACCCATCCATCAGCTTTTTAATATCCACCGCTCGAAATATGCCTTTTTTTATTTTTTTTTGAAAGTCGGGAAAAAATATTCCTAACCGCACACCCCGTCGTTCGGGGCAACGAACAGGGTAGTGTGGGGCCTGCACCCACTAAAGAAACCCACCGTGTGCCCAGCTTTATTGGCGGGCCACTGGAACTATGTTACTGTTCCTTCGGTGGTCGACATATGCCTCCCCAAGAAAGCGCCACAACGAACGGTCTTGTACCGATTGAATCCAACAGCTCCCTGCGGCTTTTTTTCATGGTCATTTTTAGAACCTGCTGAAGTCATAGAGCATGGCACCAAGATCCTACAGCATTGTTGATACTAAATCCGATCCACTTCAAAAGCTTGAAGTCATCATCCAATTGCGTGGTGAAAATTTTCGTGGACATAACCCCTGTTTAACAACTGCAGTTGGATAATCTTTGTACTCTTGTCCTGTCCATTTCTATAAAAGGACTTCAATACTTGACAACGATGTAGTCAATGTGGCACCGCTGAAAGAACTACCGCACCACACAAGCCGATCGAATCAATGTCCCAACGAATCTTCCTTAATTTCTCTTTTCCGGTTCGGCGATTTTCTCGTCAGTCCTAAGTGCTTAAACGCTGTACGTTACTAGCACCAGAATTCATTGTTTTTCAGTAGCGCGACGGAGATTCTTCGCACCCTCTGCTCCACCGTCACGATTGCGATGGCGATTGCTGTGGATGATACTCAAGAGCGCGCTATTTCCCACTCCCTCGTTGTTCCTTCAGTCAGTTTTTACAACTCTCACGAGATGAAATAGTGTGGGACTATTCTGCCCCCATGGATCTAAAATTGGTCCAACATGGCCAATATTTAAATCATACCTACATTATACCGTAACCATATATTTCATATTAGGCCAGTAATTGGTTCAAATAGTATTTTTTGTGTGATAAGACAACTTTGAAGTTTAACTAACTTCAAAATGTAAAAACCAATTCTAGCAACGATAAAATGTTTTATTTGATGTATTTAGATACGGTGCACAAATCATTCCGTTTTACTTTTTACAGATCTATTGTAACCTTGTCAGAGTAGAAATATTTTTTGCAGTAAATTCTTACATGCATCGTGAAACTTGCTATTTATATAATCATAGTACGAAATTCTAAAGAAATAATGATTCCTCAACACTTGTTTACAACATATCTCATTAGATTTCAAATATTTCTTCGTTGTAAAGGAAATATGGTCCATAATTATTTTTCTGATCTATTAGACCTTATCTTACTGATGTACGACTACGATAATCTTTTTTTTCTTTATTTCTTTATAACGTATGTCTAAGCATCTTTATTTCTGTCTGTCTCTCTTCCACGACGACCTAATGTTATGCAGATCCGACAGATTGGCACGCAACGTTACGTTATAAAACTTTCCAAAGATAAATGTCGAGTTAAAATTTTGTTGATGACCTAATCTGTTCTTATTTTCCTCTTACATCAAGTATTAATCATGATCGTAATTTAAAAAATGCTTGTTTCATGAATTTTAAAAATGCTTGCTGTGGACTTGTATATTTGTTCTTTACATAATAATAATCAAACACATGTACCGTACTTACGGCCTTTTGCAGTATTATAAATCACAACCAATGAACATTCATTCAAAAATTCAAGAGTTATTTAAAAATAGAATTTGATCGTGTGGAACTATTCTCACGATTTAGTTCGCTATCATCCGTGCGCTTTTCACTACGTTCGAAAATGAAACTAAAAAATAAGGTCAACGTCGTGTAATAAAAAGTTTCTAAATAAACACGATGAAGTAATGTGTTTAACTAGTATTATTTTACTCTTTGGTTTAACTGTATCGAAATTAAAAATAGGTTTCAATTTTTAAACTTAAATATCGATTTTTACGCTCGCCTTAACTATTGTTGCCAAGCTTAATAACTCTATTCATTATTAGTAATGAGGTATTCATTAAGTACTCAAATAAGCTATTTTCGAAGACGTTTCAATACAGAAGTATGAACAATATGATTAACTTTACCAAATCGTAGCAGAAATAAAAACATTTTCAAGCATGGTGAATAAATTAACAATAATGGGTTAAGTGGCTTATAGTTTTATAAACAATAATTAGCAAAATGAAAAGACGAAAAAAAGATAGCAAAGTGCGGGTTCGATTCAACATTAGCAATGTGGTAAGCATAAAAAAAATATCTTAATTATGAACTAAAATTTATTCCTAACAATATAAGTTGATTGCCGATAATAATGCGTATAAATAATTGATGATACTTATTAACATATTTAAAAATCAGTAGATTCATTTATTTATTATAGTAAAAATATTTTTTAACTTTACCTTTAAACATGTATAGTTATACGCAGTGGAAATTGTCATAAGACGATAAAATAATGAATAATTTACTAAAAACGTTATGTTGAGTGAATTATACAATGAATTTCCATATTGACATGAGTACTTATACAAAAGCGAATGCCTACAACAATGGCATTCCTGAGGTCATTCAAAAATATCGTATCTCGTAGTACCTTTAAAAAAACGCGACGGGGGCACTTCGCCACTACAGAGTTCCGAGATGATGACAGTCTAATGTTGTCTCTGATTGAAATTTCGTTGTTTCTTGATTTATTTGGCTTCGTGGATGAGCCTTTGGTAGAAATGGCGTTCCATGGAGAGGAATTTAGGGTCGTGAAACGCTTTTAAGTGATTTGTAACGGATTTAAGTAAATCCTCCGCTTTGTGTCCGTGTGGTGACGGACTAAGAATACAAGTGTCACCACCCCATTCTTTACCACGGGTGTCGTGTGAGGCGACTGAGGCAAGTAAGCAAATGATCACCCATTGTATGACTGGTGGTAGGGCTGGGTATCAAGTGGGAGTACTCATCCGAGCGGGTTGATACCACCATCTCCCGTGTGACCGGCCATGAAGCACATAGGTGTGTTTTGGTGGTAGCAGGAGATAGCCGTTTATTCTTTCATTTCATATCTGTGAAATGAAATAGTGAGCAGCGGTTGTCAATAATCTCGGTATAGTCGAGTCCATGAGCGACAGTTACCATTTACCATCAGGTGGGCCGTGGTTCGTCTGCCACCATAGGCAATAAAAAAATCGTTGATTTGCCGGACTGACCATTCTTTATACTTTATAGATCGCTTCGTTAGGCCGATATAATCATCGGCATCGGCAGCTGCAATAAATTTTGTAACCTTCTAATATTCGGAATGGGATAAATTCCTTTGCTGTGCGGATTTGTTGCGCCACTTTGGATAAGAGTGATATATATATATATATATATATATATATATATATATATATATATATATATATATAGATATATATGTATATATATATATATATATATATATATATATATATATATATAATATATGATTATATATGTACTATATCCCTATCTTTATCTCTATGGTTAACTTTCACATACAGCAAAAATACTGGATGTCTGTTTACATCGAAATTAGTTGTCTGTTTACATGTGCGTCGGGGTCATCTGCAATCCACTTTACACCCGTTTTTCTGCACCTCATGAACACACGACAGTTCCTCTCCAAGGTGTTCAGGGTCATATAGGTCATTACCTATTGGGTTCGTTTTATCGAATCTATGACAACGGACTTTAAGTAACATGGATGATGTGTGGCATTTGTTGGTGTGTGTTGGTTTTCTGTAGACCGTGTGCAAAAGCGGGCCATCAGGTTTGACTGTAACCGTTATATCAAGGAAAGCCAGCAATATATGTGTTTCTATTCCAACAGTAAGGTATTGTGTGCGTAAATGTGAAATTGAAAATAACAGTCAGGATTTGAATTGGCATCTTCTGGCATTCCGTCCCAAATGCTTTGCCAATTCAGCCGTCGTGACTATTGCTTGGGACTGTAAATTTCGACATTGATATAGGCGTCAGCTTTAAAACAATCTCAATTTTATTTAATCTGTGATAAATCTTATTACTTTGTGGATTTTTAGAGTATTTGTTTAGACAGAACGTTTGGCACGGCAATTAATACACCTGCTAAAATTACGTGTAAGTCTGTGTTAAGATCGAATGTAACAAAAAGTTAAAATTTTATAGATTTAATTTAGTTAGTTTTACTCTGTGGTGTCCATTAAACGTGTGTAACATTGCTACTAGTATAATTGTTGTTATAAGTGACTCGCAGTCATAATGTGTAGTATTTAAAATAGGTATTTTGGAGGAAAAAAGGTCATAATTTTGAAAATCTGCTTACATTTTACGGGATTTTTGTAAACTATCGCTCTTTTGTGAGTAACAGATTCCATATTCTTATATTAATTAGTGTTCTGTCTCTATAGATATGTGCAATAGTTGTCACTATGATGATATCTTCAGTTACTCGTTGGTATGTATAATTCTATCGTATCCTAACTATTATAAAGATGTAACAGAGCTATGTCTGCATCTACACTATTATAAAGCTGTAACAAAGCTGCGTGTGTACATTTAAGGTATTTGAGAAAAAAATGCTGTATTAGGCCATATAGGCGTGTCTAGACGCAAAACATTTTTTTTAGGATTTTGTCTGTTCGCAAACATCACGAAAAAGCTACTAAACGGACTTTGATGTAACTTTTTGTATTTGATAGCTCTCGATGAGAATTAAAAAACTGGTATACGTTTTATCCATAACTTAAAAACTACCGCTGGCAAAGGCTAATATTTCATATATAAGGAAAAAATGACTATATTAGGCTATTTAGGCATGCTTGAACTAATTTTTTGTTAAGTATTGTCTGTTAGTCTGTTTGTTCCCACATCAAGCGAGAACTATTGAACGGATAATAATGAAAGTTTTTAGTTCAATAGCGCTTGATTAGAATTAAAAACTGGTATACATTTTATCCTAGTACTATAATGGAAGGCCGATGTTTACTGCACATCCAAGTTATTGGTTGTACTGTAATAATACTCAAGCGAATATTATGAAATTTAGCATACCTACATAATTATATTCCAAAAAAATAACAAAGGCTACGTGTAAAGAACAAATTATTTGTGAAAGTGGAAAAGAGATTTTAGAGAAAAGAGTTTTACTGGGCAGGATTCGAACCTGCGTCCGATCCAATCTAGGGAAGTGCTCTGGACTGCTAAGCTATCGCAGTCACCCAACGGTGTTACCAAATCTCCACTTCACATTTTTTTATTTTAGATGTCTTTACGACCCACGCCACCTATCGCGTCAATTTACAAGCATTAATCCAATAGCCGTATAGGGCTGGTTATAGAATTGTCCCACCCCTCTCCACCCATGCGAGTCGTAAGATCCGACTGAGGGAATACCGGGGGAGTGGGCAGCAGCACTCCTTCGAGTATTAACAACATCCAATGCGATCGCCAACCCGCCTGCCAAGTGTGGCGATTACGGCACTATCTCCCATTCTTGGAGAGGCCTATGTGCAGCAGTGGACTTTAAAAGGGTGATGCATGGATGGATGGATGGAATCCAATATACCTAGTAAGTATCCGATCTGTATTTTAGCACTTGACATGTACTATAAAGAACAAATTATTTGTGACAGTGGAAAAAGAGAGTTTTACTGTGAGCAGGATCCGAATCTGCATCCCATCCAATCCGGGGTAGTGCTCTGGACAACTAAGCTATCGCAGTCATCTAACGGTGTCACTCAATCTCCACTTCACATTTGTCTTCAGTCTCAAAAGGCTACGTGTTGTACCTATAGTTATATTGTGTGTAAAGTTGCTGTGGTATAACAATTTTTGCATAGAGATCATTACTCTACCCTAGATTATAATCTAAAGTCGTATTTATAATCTAAAGTCCAATTAATTATCCATGTGGTGACGGACTAAGAATACAGGTGCCGCACGGGCTCGATACCAAGTGAGTACTCCCACTTGGTACCCAGCCCTACCACCAGTCAGGCAATAGATGATAATTGCTTACTTCCCTTAGTCGCCTTGTACGACACCCGTGGGAAAGGATGGGGTGGTGACACTTGTATTCTTAGTCCGTCACCACACGGACACGTAATGGTGGGAGTTGTCCCAATGCTCCGTTCGCTCATATTGAGAGAAGGGTAAATGCGGGAAATATCCCGCATTTACTCTTTTCTCTGTATCAGTAGTGTATGTGTGGTGCTTCCATCTTGACTGAATCCACATCCAGGATATAATATACTCGTATATATATATATATATATATTACAAAATTTTTTGTTTATTTATTTTAACCCACCTAATATTCGTTTAGAAACACAATTAAAATATCTACTTCAAATTTTTATGCTTACAATGTATGAGACTTTAAGTTAGTATATTAAAATGAGTATAATACTCCTCTTTAAACTGTAAAAGTTATTGTTTTTATTTAGTGCTCAAAAATTAAACGCGATAGATTCCGTAAACGTAGTTTTATTTCAAAATGTGTAACATTCGCTTAAATATCAGAAAGTATTAAATTATTAATAATTAATAAATCCTTCTATCAGTGTATTGGTGAAAAACAGTGAATTAATATTGTATTTGTTTGCATGTTATTTGACTTAATTTTCACAATAATAAAACAGTTATATTTATTAAACTCTTACACGTTTTCGTTTTGATTTAAAACTATTTCCAAAAAATGTTAAGTACAATATATACAGGTACGGTAATGGCCGTTGTTGGCGGGAGCTCACAACACGTGTTTATTTACATGAGATCACTTAATTAACTAATAGTTAAAACTGTCTTTATCAGTTATTAATAAATTGCGAATAAATAATTATTGCACTAGAAATTAATAATAAATTTACGATGAGAGTAAAATTAATATGAGAGTTGCACAGAAAAATTAAAATAATACGTATAACAGTCACTGCAACGATCGATACACAAATAAAACAAAAAAAAAATGGTCGAAAACTAGTATAGTGAGTAAGACAGGAGACCGGCTTCGTTCTCATCCTTACTCCGTGATGTTTGCTGGATGAGAGGTGACAACGGTAGACATCTAGCGGGAATAACTGATCGATTGATAGTACATCAGTTATCGACCGATGAAGGCGGAAAATCAAATTGAATTGAGAAAAAAATTATAATTAAAGGAAATTATTAAAAATAAAAAATAAAAAAGCGTGATGGAAAAATAGGGGTTGATCGTAGAGGGGTGGAAAATTGAGAGTAATATATTTTTTTTTATTCTAAGTCATGACAGAATAAGAATAAAAATTTTGCCAAAAAAAATAAAGTTTATAATTAACAAATAAAAAATAGGGGTTGATCGTAGAGGGCTGAAAAATTTTGAGTAATATAAAATTTAATATAATATTTTTTATTCTAAGTCATGACAAAATAATAATAAAAATCTTGCTAAAAAAATTAAAGTTTATAATTAACAAATAAAAATAGGGGTTGATTGTAGAGTGTTGAAAATTTAGGGTTGTATGCATTTTTTAATACTGTATCATAAAAAAATAAAAATAAGAAAAGTTATCTGAAAATTAAAAAAAATACGGGTGGCCCTTAACATTTAGAGGGATGAAAAGTAGATGTTGTCCGATTCTTAGACTTACCCAATATGCACACAAAATTTCATGAGAATCGGTTAAGCCGTTTCGGAGGAGTTTAACCACAAACACCGCGACACGAGAATTTTATATATTAGATTCATTCACTTGTTCTAGCACACCATTTCCTATTGTTACTCTAACATCTGTTCTAGCTTCTTCTCTTTCAGAGACCGTTAGGTGTGATAACGAAAATCTTTATAAGAATTTTTGAAGTGAAAACAGCTCCGCCATCTATGCAGTCAGATTTTGGTTTAGCTCACATTATTTTTAAAATTCTATATTAAGTACATTCTTACATTCATATAATCGTAATTACTAATTAGATTAAATAATTAGGTTTACTTAGTACAAATATTTGAGATCTGTATTCGTGCCTGTGTTCGAAGACTTGAACAGTAATGATCGTTTTCATATCCGTGTCTGCGAATATACATTTCTAACCATTTGGCACGTCACCAGACTGTAAATGGCACATATTATTACACTAATGATCGTGTTCATATCCGTCTTCCAGATATAGGTACCTATAGTTTTGACGATTCGGCACATATTATTATGTTTAAGCAACTGTCAATAAGGCTTTAAAAGTGGCTACACACGATGCAATTTCATATTCAATCCGTCGCATCAATTTATTGGATTCAAGATTGGACGTACTCTAGTCAGGAATAAACTCCTGCTCACAATTTCATTTGGATACTGTTAAAGGAGAGAAAGCTTGACAGCATTTTGATCATTTCAAAATACCAAAAGTATTCCTTAAGTTATTACATCAATAATTTAAAAAAAAGAAAGAAAAACAGGTAAACGGCTATTGAAGACGAAAAAATGTCACACATGATTTAATATTTTATTTAATAGATTTTATGTTGTATTTCAGGTTCCCGGTGTAGTAGCGGGGTAAAATGTATAACAGTTTTGTCTAACCAAGAGCTATCAAATAAAAAAGTTGCATCAAAATCCGTTCAGTTCTTGCGTGATGCGTGAACGAACAAACAGAAAAACAGATAAGCAGACAAACAGACAAAAATCTAAAAAAAAATGTTTTGCATTCAGACACGCCTAGATAGCCTAATGTAGTCATGTTTTCTCAAATATCTTAAATGTACACTCACAGCTCTGTTACGGCTTTATATAGACATACTTTATTTCTTTTATTGTTTGTTTTTCGATAGGTACGCCGTATTGTAGTGATAGTATCTGCAAATGTGTCCGTAAGGGCATAAAATCAAATCAAAGAGCATAAAATCGTAACGACATCAAATTTAAAATCAACCTTTCCATTCACCATTCAACTCACATTCTATCTGTTGAATTAACTCGTGGATTGCTAGGACGGTTGACTCGATATTCAACATGTGAAGGCAAGCGTCAATTTGCCTCCGCACTGCGCGATTTGTCAAATCAACTCATATACAATCAACGAGTTGAATATGAAATTGCATCGTGAGTAGCCACTTTAAGCCTAACGGTTGAGTAAAAACGCGCATACCTATTGCTATATCGACATTATCGATTTTGTTGATTTTGTGGGTTTGTAGAACGGCGGTTCGCCCACTTGAACCTTTCATGTAAATATTTATCTGATTCAAATTGGTTTATTTCGTGTAAATTAATCACATATATTTAAGGAGCGGAACGAGTCAAGAGTTTTATTTCAATGTACTTCCTCAGTGATGTTAACATGTTCTTATTCAAATGAGTTTTAAAATGAGAAGTTTTTTAAGACAGACAGCGGTTCAGCTGTAGTTTTTTTGGGTTCTATTTTACCTATAAGTTAAATAGAGTTATCTCTTAATAGTATTTAGAAGTTAATATATGTATTGGCAATGAGATGATACAAAAAAAAAACAAGAAATATTGAGATATTTTTATCTGTATGTTAGCACTTGACATGCTCAGCTACTTTACATGCAAGTTATTTGTGAAAATGTGGAACAAGAGAATTTTACTGCGAGTGAAATTCGAAACTGTGTCCCTTTAAATCCGGGAAAGCGCTCTAGACCGCTAAGCTATCGCAGTGACCGACCGCCATACCCTATCTGAACATCACATTTGTCTTTACGATCCACGCCACCTATCGCATGCATTTACATGCATTATTCCATTACCGCCATCAAGTAGTATCAAAAATTCTCTTTTTCCACATTTTCACAAATAATTTGTTCTTTAATATATTGAGGATTCCATGTCAGGAAAACTCCAATACTTAACTTTTTGTTGGCACGACCTGCGATTCGAACTCGAGACCTCATGATTCGCAATCACATATGCTACCACTAGACCACTGAGACATTTTAAACTTTAATGTAAATCTGCAATTAAAAGATAGAAGCGAAATGACTCTACAGATTGTTTATATTCGTACAATTCCGTCAAACATCACTGCTCGTCGTTACGATTGATTGGTTGCTGTTTACATTTGCATATACAATTTTGAATAGGTTCTATGTATTATTGATATTATACTATAAGGGATATATTTAAAATTATATTTACTACCTAACCAGGGGGTTAGAATGAATGTAAAGTGAAAGCCGTTTCCTCTCCTTAATGAATTTACTATACTCATCTCTTTATTATCCTTCCAATGCTCGCTTTAGTATCCGTTCTATCTTCTCCTTACTATGCTTTCTCTCCACCACGTATTCCTTTCCTTGGAAATAGTGATGTGCGAGTAATGCCTTTGGTGTTCCTACCGTCTATATACTACGGGTATATGCTATCAGGTAGGACGTATGCTTGTTTGCCACCCAGGTAATTTTATATTGCAATAGTATAAACTTGCATAAGTAGGTACGAGAATCAAATTTTTATACATGTCGTTCTATTTTCTCTTTTTTAAGGCGGGGTTTAATGTACCTATCACGCACACCCCGTCGTTCGGGGCAACTAACAGGGTAGTGTGGGGCCCTCGCCCACTACTTAAATAAACTCGCCGTGTGCCGTATCTCCACCTTTATTGGCGGGTCACTGGAACTATGTTACATTACTTCAATGCCATTCTATCCTGCTTATACTTTTTTCGTCTATACGAAAAGGTCTAAGCAATCAAATCTTTATTAGTCAATTATTTCTCGTTTCTTTATATCATACAAGGCAAGATTAAGGGATCGACCACATTTACACGCGTAAACAGATTAAGCTGATCACATAAAACCGCGGGACTTACATCAATGGAAACATAACATAGCATCGCGCCTATATCCCCGAAGGAGTAGTAAAGGTGTATTACACACCCACGATTCGCCATCTATATTTGTCCTACGTAATAGTGGGTGAGCCTATTGTCGTTTACCGGGCACATTTCCCGACTTCGGGCGGGTGAGAATTTTTCTATTTACGAAAAATCTCAATGACGCTGCCTGACTCGGGGATCGAAGTCACAAAAAACGACATCGTATATAAAAATTCATTCAAATAGTTTCAGCATTTATTTTCTCAAATAACAGAGAAACAATTAAAATGTTTATTTACCTTACGTGCACTTTCCTAAAGTATAGTTACATTTTTAAAACGAGGTACTATTTGCTCTGAGGTAACAACGAGTACTTCACATCACATGATTTAGATATATAAGAAGTCTTAGTACTTACGCGAGGGCACGTTTGCGATGAATCACTGTTGTGCAGCAGTATCTTGAAAGCTTATCCCAATAACAAGAGCAACAAGACCCATCATAAATTCTTGTGAAATCTTGAACAATTGTAGTCGTTTCTGTTTTCTCTTATATAAACCTAATCAAAATCTCAATCCTTCCATACTTTTATCTTCAACACATTCTTTCTTATTAATTACTAGTCTTTGCCTTTAGAGCTAGTTTTTAGGTTATATCTCAAGTTCCCGATATAGGAGCGGCATAAAGTGTATACCAGTTTTTAGGTCTAATCAAGAAGTCTCAAATAAAAAACTTGCATCTAAAACTACTTGCGTGATACGCGAACGAACAAAAGAACAAACCGACAAACAGAAAAAAGTCTAAATAAATTGTTTTGTGTGCAGACACGCCTATATAGCCTAATGCAGTGAGTTTTTCTTAAATATCTTAAATGTACAGACACAGCTCGGTTACAGCTTTATAATAGTACTACCGTACTGTACCCGTGGCTACGCCGCAGCCAAAAGTTAGTTTTTCGGTAATATCTCAGGTTTCCGATATAGCAGCGGAATACAATGTATGCCAGTTTTTAAGTCTAATCGGGAGCTATCAAATAAAAAAAGTTGCATCAAAATCCGTTGAGTAGTTTTTACGTGATATACGAACGAATAAACAGACAAACCGACAAACAGACAAAAAATCTAAAAAAATAGTTTTGTGTATTATAGTGTTTTTTTCTCAAATATCTTAAATGTACAGACACAGCTCGGCTTTATAATAGTACTAGCCTCTGCCCGCGGCTTCGCCGCAATCAAAAGCTAGTTTTTCGGTTATATCTCAGGTTCCCGATATAGTAGCGAGATAAAATGTATACCAGTTTTTAAGTCTAATCAAGGCCTTTCAAATAAAAAAGTTGCATCAAAATCCGTCCAGTAGTTTTATTTAAATAAACTCTAAAAAATCTAGTTTCAATAATTTTCTAGTTTTTCGGTTATATCTCAGGTTCCCGAAATCCCGATATAGTAGCGGGATAAAACGTTAGCAGTTTTTAAGTCTAATCAAGGCCTTTCAAATAAACGAAGTTGCATCAAGATCCGTCCAGTAGTTTTTGCGTGATTCGCGAACAAACAAACAGACAAACAGGTAAACAGACAAACAGACAAAAATTCTAAAAAAAATTGTTTTGGGTTTAGACATGCCTGTATAGCCTATTACAATCATTTTTTCTCAAATATCTTAAATGTACAGACACAGCTATATTACAGTTTTATAATAGTATATAAGACTATAAACTAGCTGACCCGACAGACGTTTTTCTGTCTTAGCTATTAAATTACTTGTGAACTGTCAAACGTACTAAGTTAAAATAGTCGTTAAGTTTTCTGAAATTTCCCAATTATGTGTGCAATTTTCTTATGTTTTTCTTTCATAAGAACATTCTCTTGACAATAATAAACACAACAAAAAAAGAATTAGCGAAATTATTACATCCGTTCACGCGTGATGCGATGACCAAGGGAGATAGAGATTCATTTTTATACATAGAAGATATAGATGGTGAATTAGTCACCGGCTTGATGCTAAAGTACTTCACTTGTATGGACACAATAGAAAAGGCAAAACAACTACACTGTCTACCATAGAGATTAATACCTCCATTATAAAAAGCATGTGAATGAAATTGGCTGAACAACTATTTAAAAGTAAATAATTTAAAGCTGAATTAAAAGTAAATCCGTTTACTTGTTTGGGCCAGCTCGATCGGGGAAGTACCCCCCTCTCAAAAAAGAATAACGTTAAATGCTCCTCCCTATCCTCTCCTTAGTATTCTTCCTATTATATCCTTATTATCCTTCCTTTCCATCTGCTAGCCATTTCTTTGGAGATAGTGACGGGGGTGCTTAACCCGTGACTTGTCTGCATGAACTCCAAAATTTAAATCATTTACGCGTATTCTACAGGAAGTCCTTATCGGGATAAAATTATTAGGTAAGTATATATAATGTTTCTCTAAATTATTTGTATTAAATATTTGTATACCAAATTTCGATCAAATCCGTTTACTTGTTAGAGCTATATAACAAAACTAGCTAACCTATTCCTAAGAGGCTATTACATAATTTTACGGAATTAAAAATTACCACAATCCTATTCTCACTTTCATCTAAATTAAAATATTAAGACGAAGATATAACAGTTTTCAAAAACTTTCGCAGTTATGATATAAATAGAATTAGGTAAGGGATGTTAAAGCATAGCATCACGCCTGTGTTCCCCGAAGGGGTAGGCAGAGGTGTATTTACACACCCACGACGCGCCAGCTATGTTTGAGTCCCACGTAATAGGGGGCGAGCCTATTGCCGTCTACCGGGCACATTTCCAAACTCCGGGCTGTTACTGAGAATTTTTCTTTTTAGGAAAAAAAAAGGATATTAAAGTAGGTAATAAAATCACGATATTTAAAATATAGGTAAGAATCGAAAAACCTAAACCCCCTCTTCATTCCCTCCTTATAATCCTTCCTTTCCACCTCGTATCCCTTTCCGGGGAGAGCGGCGACGCGTGCCTTAGGCCATACCATCCGGTAGGCCATATGTTTGTATGTCATACTAACCTTACAAAAGTTTGTTTAATTTCATTATTATTAAATATCAAAAATTAAAAAAGTCTTTATCTTTACTAGTCATTACTTACGAGTATATTATCCTTACTAATATTATACGAGGAGGGATCAAAAAGTAGTGAGAATGAGATAGAATATAATGACTATTGATAACTTAATAATTTATTTTTCTACATAGTCTCCGAGTCTCTCTAGAGCTTAACTTTTTTTTTTCCTAGCTTTTCCAACGCTTAAATCCCTTTAAAAAAAAAAAGATTTGTCTTGGTCCTGCAAAAAGCTCTCCACGGCATCCATCACCTTGTTATCGTCTTCGTACCTGTTTCCCTTAAGTACTCTTTCAATTTGGGGAACAGATAAAAATCGCTAGGCGCCAGATCTGGTGAATAACCAATTCGAAGCCAGCTTGCTGAATGGCAGCCATCGCAACTGCCGACCTGTGCGCGGGTGCGTTGTCGTGATGAAACAGCACGCCCCTTCGAAGTTTCCCTCTCCTTTTTTCTTTGATGGCATTCCTCAACTTGGGAACTAAAGCTGCATATTACTGGCCTGTAATAGTGGTCCCACGCTCCAGGTAATCAATCAACAATATCCCTTCTGAGTTCCAAAATATTAAGGCCATAACCTTGCCAGCCGATGCCACGGCACGAAACTTCTTCGGGGCCGGTGATGATGGCCGTTTCCATTGAGAAGATTGCTGTTTTGTCTTGGGATCAAAATGATGGACCCATGTTTCGTCCATTGTTACGAAACGAGACAAAAAGCTATCAGAATCTTCTTGAAACTTGTCCAACAATATCTTCGAAATGTCAAGTCGATTTTGTTTCTGATTGTCGGTTAACATTCTCAGGACCCATCTTGCGGAGACTTTTCTCATATTCAAAGATTGTTTTAATATTGATTGAATACTTCCATATAAAATGCCCGTTTCTGGAATTAAGTATCGGATGGTAACTCTTCGATCGCTCAATACAATTTTCTCGACTTTCGCAACATTTTCTTGGGTGACTGACGTCGATGGACGGCCGCAACGATGTTCGTCTTCCGTGCGTGTTCTTCCTATCGAATCGAATATTTTTTTCTTTATTAATATTACAAATATGTATCTAAGCTATGCCCGCCAGTATTTATTTTTTTTCTTACCAAGGAGTATGTTGTTCTCACTACTTTTTGATCCTTCTTCGTACATGTGAAACTGAGTTTGTTTGTCTATTACGCTTTCACGTCATAACTACTTGACAGATTATCATGAATTTTAAAACACTTATTCAAGAAGCCAAAAAAGGCTAAGGCTACTTTTTAACTCAAAAAATAATAGTTCCAATTAGAAATTTCTGCATAGAAATCATTCTAATGCCGTAGAGTTATGAATTTAATTCTGAATATTCACGTGGACGAAATCGCGGTTAGAATCTAGTATATTATTATGATATCGCTTCCAGAATATTCTTTGTATAGCATAAGTACACGTGAATATGATATTTGTATATCATTTTCTACGTTTGTTCTAACAATATCGAAGGGCGAACAAACCGTCTTTTTAGTCCAAGCTACGCTGCGGAACAGTGAAGTTCAGGTGTCGTGACGTTACTAAGCTGATTTATCCTCATCAAGTAATAACAAAATAAACTTAGTTTAAATAGCATTAAGTAATTTAAGTACATAATACTTGCTAAAGTTACTAATTCAATACTAATTAGATTTTCAGATTTAATAAATTTGCTTCTATACGATGTGAAACATTTATTCATTTTGGTCTTTGTTTATGTTAAAGTTTATAATTAAATATAACGTAATTAATTAATTAACGTAAAGCCAAGTGAAAGCTGACTCAATTTTCTTTAGTCATTACACAATTATCGCTTTATTTATTTTGTATTGCATTTGGTGGCAGACGAACCACGGCCCACCTGATGGTAAATGGTAACCATCGCTCATGGACTATACTGGGAATATTATCAAGCCACTGCTCACTATTTCATTTCAGATATTAAATTAAAGAGTTAACGGCTATCTCCTGCTACGACCAAAACACACCGATGTGAATCATGGCCGGTCACACGGGAAATGGTGGTAACGACCCGCTCGGGCGCAATAGCAAGTGAGCACTCCCACTTGTAACCCAGCCCTACCACCAGTAATGCAATGGATGAGAACTGCTTACGTCCCTTAGTCGCCTAGTACGACACCCGTGGGAAAGAATGGGGTGGTGACACTTGTATTCTTAGTCCGAGACCACACGGACAAGAGTTAGTTTCTCTTGATCATCGGAATTTCTTGTCATCATACCATAAGAGTGAATGATTAAGCGCGGTCTTTGCCTGATTCAGTGTACCCGCTTGTGCACTAAGATATGACCAGTGTAAGTAAATTTTAGTCGTATTATATTTAGGATTAGTTTTTGTCTAGATAGAAAAATAAGATGGCCATAATAAGTATAAAGATGGACGTTTAGGTTGCGTGGTAGGTAAAATATCGTTGTAGTATTGTAAATACAATGAACAGTGAGCACCACTAATTATTATTAAGATAGGTGGTTAAATATTTTTTTATACTTGTTGCAATAAATCGATACTACTATAAAGCTGTAACAGAGCTATATCTGTACATTTAAAATATTTAAGAAAAAAAAACTGTATTAGGCTATATAGGCGTGTCTAAACACAAGTCGTTTTTTTATAGATTTTTATCTGTTTATCTGTTTGTTCGTTCGCGCATCACGTAAAAAACTACTGAACGGATTTTGATGCTTATTTTGTTTGATAGCTCCTGATTAGACTTAAAAACTGCTATACATTTATACACATTTATCCCGCTAATAGTAGCTAATAGTAGCTAATAGTAGCTAACCTGAGATATAGCCTAAGAACTAGGTTGCGGCGGAGCCGCGGGCAAAGGCTAGTTGTGTTATAAAATTGCATTTATATACCAAAATTTAAAATACTTGATATTTGAATTAACATGTTGAAAATTAGCTAGGTACTATTTTTTATTCTAGCACGATACGACATGTTCTTTTTCCCTCAAAATCTTCATAAACTAACTTATAATTTATCTTCTAGACTGCTATGAATCGAGGCTCCCGGGAGGAGCTGCTAGGCAGCTCTCAGGAGGCGCTAAGGAATAGCCAGCATGATCTGCGCCAAGTTTACGAAAGACCACTTACTAAAGAAGAAAAGACTTTTTTACTGCATGCTGATAGAGGAGACTATGTTACTGTTAAGAGGTGAGCTGAAAATATAGATTAGTAGTTTACCAAACATCAGTTGGTTGTGTCCAAAATTCGCAATAGTTATTTGTGTGACTCTAGTGCTGATTTTGAATCCTGAGTGTGGCGAGGGATTCAAAGGCACGAGATGCAAAAAACTTTGCTCTCGTGTAACACATATAACTTTTCACTTCAGCAGCGAGAACACTTTAGTAGATAAAATAATAAACAGGCACAGATTGAAATAACTATTTATTGAGAATCAAAATAATTAACATTGTAGGTAGAGGTACCAATAACAATTTTCTTACCGGAGCTGCTACATCCACCCATCCATCCATTAGCCTTTCATCGTCCACTGCTGGACATAGGCCTCCACAAAATGGGGGCTTTTACCATAATCGCCACGCTTGGCAGGCGGGTTGGCGATCGCAGTGGATGTTTTTAGTACAGAGGGGAACTGCCCGGTCCCCCAGTAATCCCTTAGTCGGCTTTTAGGACTCCCATAGGAAAAGACGGGGTGGAGCTATTCTTGGTGCCGGCCCCACACGGCAAAGCTGCTACAACTATTGTCAAACAGGTGAAATGCACATTCAATTGCGAAGTCAATACCCTCTGTATACTACCGTCCTTACCGATTCGTTCAACTGCATAGATGGTGGAGTGGTTTAGATACCGGCCTTTCCAGCCTAGTCTTGTGGGTTCAACTCCTAGACAGGACGGCTCTTTGTGTGATCCACAAATCGATGGTCGGAGTCGGGTGTACTTTGTGTTTGTGTAAATTGTGCGTTTGTGAAGTTCCCCGCGATACAAGGATTATTCCTTGGCCTGCAGCTATTGTAGTATTTTTTTAAAAAAGAATAATACAAAAAGACCTGCCTCGGTGGTGTAGCGGTAGTGTATGCGACTGCTAATCATGAGGTCTTGTGTTCGATCCCCGGGTCGGGCAATGTTACTGAGCTTTTTCTTAAAAAGAAAAATTCTCAATAGCAGCCCGGAGTTTTGAAATGTGCCCGGTAAACGTCAATAGGCTCGCCCCCTATTACGTGAGACTTAAACATAGCCGGCAAATCGTGGGTGTTTAATACACCTCTGCCTACCTCTTCGGGGAATACAGGCGTGATGCTATGCTATGTAGAGACCAATTCAATAAAATGGAACATTTTAAAAGTTAAAAGTAAAATTACTGCAATTCTGCAAATTAAAAGTAACAGATTTATTTGGAAACGTGATAGTTGCATTGAGTTGAGTTTGATTATCTGGGATTAAGGTTTCTGTTTCGGTAGCGGTTTAAGAAGGAACAACGGTGAACGTTGGCGACTCTGATCGGCTTTCTGTATAAGTACACTGTGCGTTGTTGGAAGTGGATGGGCGTGGATAATACTAATTTGTATTATTAATAATAATATATATGTGTATTATTAATAATAATACAGATATATATTATTATTAATAATAATAAAATTCTAATAATTTATTATTTATGATGTTTCGCAAATCAGTTTCCTTATTAACATGAAATATCACTCCAAACCTCTACCACTCGAATCTCAAATATGGAAAACAAACTCTGGAGCCACTAATAGTGGACGAACCAACGTTTGTTTAGGACAACGTCGGTCAGGCTCATAGGTATTATAATTCTTAACTGAAAACACAAATATGTTTACAAATGTACCTATATTGAAGTAAAATTCAAAGTGTAGTTGCTTTCATAAACAAACAATTAGCAGAGACAGAGTAGGTACTCGAACATTCAGATTCTAAACAGTTGCATAACAGTCAGTTATTTTAAAATCTATTTTGGGCCTCTTTGTATATTTTGACTGTGTATTAAACACCTTGCTTTTGAAGTGTTACTGGTGCTGTGATTAATACCATTTGACATGCCTATTTACATACTAGATTTAGCATTTGATATTCGCAAAACTCATGTTGTAACTGCAGAATGAACCAACAGCTACAAACCAACGGTCACAATATGTGCTAAAATATTATAATGATGGGAATTAATCACAAAATTGATTTATTCCGTGTGGTGACGGACTAAGAATACAAGTGTCACCACCCCGTCCTTTCCCACGGATGTTGTATAAGGCGACTATGGGAAGTAAGGCACTATCACCCATTGTAAGTGAGAGCACTCACTTGCTATCGGGCCCAAACGGGTCGGTACCACCGTCTCCTGTGTGACCGGCCATGAAGCACGTCAGTGTGTTTTTGCTGTAGCAGAAGATAGCCGTTTATTCTTTCATTTCACATCTGAGAAATAAAATGGTGCGCAGCGGCTTGACTGTACTATCAGTATAGTTGAGTCCATGAGCGACGGTTACCACTTACCATCAGGTGGGACGTGGCTCATCTGCCATCATAAGCAAAAAAAAAAACAAATGGTTGTCTGTAAAGTCAATTTTTTATAACTACTGAATCGATTATAATATAGATCCAGAAAAGGTCATAGACTACTTTTGATCCATTTATATAAATATATTTCTGAGATAAAAAGTAGCCTGTCTTTTTCTGAGTTCTGGACTAAATGTATGCTAAGTTTCGTGACAATCAGTTGATTAGTTAAGACGTGATAGCAAAACAAATAAATAAACAAACGCAGACCCGCATTTATAATATCAGTAAGTACGCAATTCGTATTATATACCTTAAGAAAATATTGACTCCTGTCATCTAAAGGTATTTGTCATGCAACCTTAAAAACAAAACAATACCAGTATAGTTAGCCTAGCAACAACAAATAAGAGTAATTAGTACATTTTACAACTGGCCTCGGAAGCTCCAACACAACATATTTGAAGCGTCCTTGTACCAGCTTACCAAATTAGATTAGTAGACAGAATCAGCACTTGTAATGATTCAAATAATCGACTACTTATATACCAGACGAATTGGTTTCAGTATTGATTTACTGGTAAGTATAAGTAAAAAAATTCTTTAACTTCGTTACCTACAATTTATACCGCTAATTCTTACATGTGTCATGTAAGAATTATTATTTGGTATGATTTTGAAGTGAAATAATTAGGCATACCTTGTTGGAAAGTATGCTAATATAGGGTTTTCCAACAAGAACTTTGTTTTTTAAATCATAATAAAACAATAAATATAGATGATAATGATTCAAATTTTTATTGTATTACAATAAGTAAGGTTTGGCAATTATGAAGGACAAATAATATCTGATAAATGTCCACCACGACCACAGTTACAGCCACCGAAACAATGAATTTATTGCAAACAAAATTTGCCGATCGCATAATTTCACGAAATTCAACTGTTAAGTGGCCAGCTCGAACATTGTGATTTGACACTGCTGGATTATTTTTTGTGGAGTTATGTTAAAAACAGAGTCTATACGAAGCCAATCGAATCGATTGCAGCCTTAAAACTCAAAAGTGTGATGTGTGATTGACGAAATAAACCCACCATTTTGTCAAAAAGTGATTAAATACTGATGAAAGAGTCGACTTTTGTAACCGTGGTCGTGGTGGACATTTATCAGATATTATTAGTCATTCATAATTGAAAATTTTAATCATTATCATCTAAATTTATTTTTTTATTTGGAGGTTTTATTACTATACTTTCACCAAATGGTGTTAGAAAAAATATGATAATAGGTGACTCCGATCTAGGATAGTAGCAGAGCGTCTGGAAAGGTATTCTAGAAGGTATTGCTATGGATTTTTGGATTTTTTCTTCAGCAATCTCAGAACAACCATTTGTAGATCACACAAAGAGTTGTCCTGTGTGGGAATCGAACCCACAACACTCGGGCGGGAGAACGGTAGCTAAACCACTCCACCATTTGTGCAGTTTGATCCCCGCTTGTGGTTATCAAGTTTTAGTTTCACACTTTGCGTCTAAATAACAACTTTGTATTTAAGTCTAAAATGTTGTACTAATAAAAGATTCTTTTGCAGATTAATCGAACAATATGCCTCCCAGCCAGACTACTTAGACATCAACTGTGTGGACCCTCTAAATCGATCGGCATTGATTGCTGCCATAGAGAATGAAAATATTGAACTGATCAGATTGTTGCTCACTTCTGGAATCAAAGTCAAGGTTGGTAGTAAAATTATGTTCAACAGTTACTGTGAAAACTTAGAATAAGGCTAAGCGTATGCGCTAAAACGCAGACGACGCAGTACCATGCATTGCAGGGCAGGTCAGATTTTGTAATGCTTTTAACATCCTTAACTCCTTAAGCGCTGTACATTGCGGCGCAGGTACGTGCAACTCAGACATTTATCTGTCCTTAGATCCTTAGAAAATAATCGTTGTATACGCACATACGTTGTACACGTATAACAGACGTGCAACTAATGAACACTACGCTCTGAATAACTATTTGAGAATTGTCTGACGATGACTACCTCGGTGGTGCAGCGGTAATGTGAGCGACTGCTGATCATGAGGTCTCGGGTTCGATCTCTGACGATGACTACCTCGGTGGTGCAACGGTAGTGTGAGCGACTGCTGATCATGAGGTCTCGGGTTCGATCCCTGGGTTGCGCAACGTTATTGAGATTTTTCCTATAAAGAAAAATTCTCAGTAGCAGCCCGGAGTTTGGAAATGTGCCCAGTAGATGGCAATAGACTCGCCCCCTATTACGTGGGACTAGTTTAAAAATATTTAACATATTTGGCGAACCGTGGGTATGTAAAATACACCTCTGTCTACCCCTTCGGGGATACAGGCCTGAGACTATGTTATGATGCTGACATGATATCGAGCCATAAAGAAGGAACTGCTTTGTGTAGTCCATACTATTTAAGATATTTAAAATTACTATAGTGAACTTGCGAGGTCTCCGTCTTATTGCATTACAAGCTACCTTGATTCCAAGTTTCAGCTAAATCTATGGAAACTTTACTTGAGTTGTTTACACAAAAATTTTACAACCTATAAACTTCTCTGCACTGCGGATACGATCTGGACATATTCCATTAAATGCTTTTTATCATCTTATGGGCAAAACATCTTCTCCTTTGTGCTTACGTTGCAATATTAACAATGATCTGTTTCATATATTAGTTGAGTGCAGAAAGAATACGGATCTTAGGACAAAAATATTCAAAAATAGCATAAATAGAAATCAAGTTAATGTCATGCTTACAGATCCGCTTTCGCAAGAAACAAAAAATCTAAATAGATTTTGCCAGAGATGTATGAAAACGTGATAGGAGCTTCCATGCATATTTGACAATCATGTGACAAAACCTCTGCATCAACCCATGAGGCTGGCATAGTCGCCTAGTGCTGACTGCAGCCTCGATCAAAATAAGAAATTTAAAAAAAGCCTAAAAACTGAAACAGCTGTCATGATTTATTTTTCGTAAAACTACTTAAATTCCACATAATTTGTGAACGAATACTTCTCACAAAAAAATCAATACAGAGCAAAATTCAAAAAATCTTGCTGCGAAAAGTCTACGAAGAAAAAGAATATGTTGAATAATGCTTCATTCCCGCGGGAAATCATTTCTGGCATAGTTTGCATGATCATATCGGCCATATATATCGATAAGCAATAGTTTATCGTTTATGGTGACATTACAAAATGTGAGTAATGGCGAAGTTTCAGGGTTAGACTCGGCCTAATGGAAGTCACGAAGGGCGTAAAGTGAATTCAGAGATCCCTTGTGGATTATTATTTATTCATTTGATGTTGCAAGTATTATGCGTACCTAGTTGATATACAACTTTTTAAATATGAGAGAAATATACGATTGGAAATATATAATATGTGGCCATGAGCCTTGCATGACAGACCTTTTGCTTTTTGTTAAGGCGGGAAAAAATTACCTAAGCGCCACAACCCGTCGTTCAGGTAAACAACGAACCGGGTAATGTGTGGCCGTCACTTACTTAATAAAACCATCGTTTGCCGTCTCTCCGCTGTGCTAGTGGACCACTGGAACTGTGTGACATTAGTTCAGTGGACTATGAACTATGCTTACGGTAGTTAAAGTTCAAAAACATGTACATACCTACTCTTTTAAATATTTAAATATCATCAAACTCACATCTAAGAAATCCAGTCTTTTAAAATTCACAAAAAAAAATACTAAATAACAATTGATGAAAAAATAAAAGAAAATTAATTATGATGGTGGACTGCACAAATAGTTAGTAACAATAAGAAAGTATCTGCAAAAAGTATATATATATATGCATAATAATTTAAAAAATGTAGACATCTTAACATGCCACATCATTTTCATAACAATGTTATACTTTACTCCGTTTATAACTAAAGATTACTCCTTAAACACAAAGTGTGAAAAAGTGAAATCGAAAATAACAGTCACGAGGAGGTTATTTTCGATTTCACATTTTCACACTTTGTGTTTAATGTATATGGCTAAGCATGTCTAATGCTAAAAATATATTAAACACAAAGTGAAAAATGTGAAATCGAAAATAACAGTCAGGAGCAGGATTTGAACCTGCATCTTCTGGATACCGTCCAGATGCTTTACCAATTCGAATTGCGGAAGATGCAGGTTCAAATCCAGCTCCTGACTGTTATTTTCGATTTCACATTTTTCACTTTGTGTTTAATGTATAGTGCTAAGCATGTCAAATGCTAAAAATATATATAAAAATATCTAAATAGCTAAAAATATATATAAAAATTTCTAAATAAAGATTACGCCGTTTATAACTAGATTGAAAATAGTATTTTTATATTTACGGCACGGGAGTTTCTGAATGTATTTTTATAACTAACATTTAATTAACTTAAAAACAAAGGGGACATGGAAATATGGTAAGGTTATTTTATCCGTAGCTGCGCTAAACAAGTTACGAAGGCGGTGACTCAGGTAATTTTATTTCTAACCTAATAACGCGTGCGCAACTCAACGTTGGTCATTTTAATATATGTCGCTTGCTTTATAAAGTTAATATTCGGCGTGCTATCTCAAGAATTGTATTTTTTTTTTTCATATATATTATCCCGTAACATCTATACAAATAAATAACATTGAAGTGTCAGTTTGTAATGACTAAATAACAGATTTTACTCACAGATTTAAAGGTATATAATATGTTACCAATTTTAATCTTTTGGCCTCCCTGTCTGTTTGTTAATTTGTTCCGAATCTTCAAAACGACTGGACCGATTTGGATAGGACTTTCACTGGCCGATAGCTGATGTCATAAGAACTTACCTACGTTATCTATTTTTAATTTAGAAAATAATTGCGAGTCCACACTAACTAAATTCCACGCGGATGAAGTCGCGCCTAGCAGGTAGTCCCTAATGAATATGACAAAATAAAGGTTTTATTGTAATAATTTTTATTATAATTTTTTTATTTTATTGTATGTAGTGTAGACGAGCCACGGCCCATCTGATGGTAAATGGTATCCGTCACTCATGGACTCAACTATACCGAGAGTATTGTCAATTCGCTGCTCACCATTTCATTTCACAGATATGAAATGAAAGAATAAACGGCTATCTCCTGCTACAGCCAAAACGTAACGATGTGCTTCATGGCCGGTCACACGGGAGATGGTGGTACCAACCCGCTCGGGCCCGATACCAAGTGAGTACTCCCACTTGGTACCCAGCTCTACTACCAGTCATGCAATGGATGATAATTGCTTACTTCCTTAGTCGCCTCATACAGCATCCGTGGGAAACAATGGGGTGGTGACACTTGTATTCTTAGTCCGTCACTACACAGACAAAAGGGGAGAAGGATCCCTAAAATCTCAATGTTGCATTTGTTATAGTAAAGAAGGAACATTCTAAATTATAATACTCAACTTGGTAATGTCTAAATAATAAACTGGATGCTGCCTGCGATTTCGTGGACTTCAGAATAGGGTCCATATTATGAGTACATCACCTTATGACACATTAATATCTTATTGCGTGAATAGCTATGCCGCGGGAACCTCTACTATAACCAGTTTTCGGCATAAAATGTAGGATACATTTTAATAAATTATGAATTTTAATTGCAAAATTAAACTTACTATATTGGATGCATGTAATGCTTGCCGGTAGATGGCATTAGTCGTAAGACAAATGTGATTAAGAATTTGGGATGATCGAAAGGTCAGTATGGTAGCTCAGTGGCTTAGAGCACTTTCCCGGATTGGAAAAGATGCGTGGTTCGATTCCCGCCCCTACTAAAAATCTCTTTTTCTTTATTCACAAATAATTTGTACTTTAATATAATCTTTCTGTGTATCAAAGCCTTAATGTATTCGTTAACCAAATTTCGTTCAAATCCATTTTGTTAATTTTTTTTTATGCGAGAAATAGCTGTGGTACAAACTATTAGCAATTATCATATTTTTTTTGGATTAAAATTTTTTTTGTATCTCATCGTAGATACCTACTCGTAGATAACAAATTTCATTGAAATTCGTTCAGCGGAAAAACTTGCGAACATATAAACTTATTTACAAACTTTCGCAATTATAATATTAGTGTGTAGGATTTACCATGATTGATTACAATAAACATCTCAACATTTTATGAAGAAAGTGTTGTACTGATCTCGCAATTATAACAATAGGTAGATTATTTAATATGGAGAATTTTGTCCAGATGCTTTGCCAATTCAGCCATCGTGACCCTTGCTCCTGACTGCTAATTTCGATAACACATTCATACTCAACGTCTTTGGGTGACGCCTGCACCATCTGTCGGAAGTATTTTCATACATTATACCGACCAGGACGGTATCCAGGAGATGCAGGTTCGAATCCTGCTCGTGTCTGTTATTTTCGGTTTCACATTTTTCACTTTGTGTTTAATGTATGTTGCTAAGCATGTCAAATGCTAAAAATATATATAAAAATATCTAAATATTTATAGGGTTTGCGTCATTATTAGGTAAAATCTTAATTGTAAAATTAAGTTTACCTGGTCGGTATAATGTATGAAAATACTTCCGACAGATGGTGCAGGCGTCACCCAAAGACGTTGAGTATGAATGTGTTATCGAAATTAGCAGTCAGGAGCAAGGGTCACGATGGCTGAATTGGCAAAGCATCTGGACGGTATCCAGGAGATGCAGGTTCGAATACTGCTCGTGACTGTTATTTTCGATTTCACATTTTTCACTTTGTGTTTAATGTATGTTGCTAAGCATGTCAAATGCTAAAAATATATATAAAAATATCTAAATATGGAGAATTTTGCTTTTGTATTTATTTCTTTAAACTGACATTTAAATGAGTGCAAGGCAAAAGAAAGCAACATCTTTTAGGAAATAGAGCCTCACGCCCCATACTCATTCCTTGGGATAACTGATTATAGTTAATCACTTACCTTTATGTGTTGGGCAATACTCGTGGAAGGTAATTTCAATGAAATGGGCAATCGAATGAAGGTTCATTCTCAATTTTATTACACAGCTTTATCTAATAGTGGTAAGTAGATCGATATACTTGAGTAGAACTCTTTTCATTTTTAACGGGTGAGCCATGACATGTTTGTGTTCTTATCGGGGAGAAGTATCTATATTGATTAGCTGCCCTACATATCAATATTTCCGCTGCCCAGAAGTTCTAGAATCAGCCTTTCATCATCCACTGCTGGTCGTAGGCCTTGCCAAGAAAGCGTCACAACGAACGATCATATGTAGCCTGCATTCAACAGCTGCCTGTGACTATACCAGCATATCCGTCCACCTGGTGGAAGTTCGTCCGATATGTGGTCGCCTTTCAAGAACCCTTCTTCACCAATGGTTATCGGTTCATCACGCGATGTGGCCTTTTAATTTCATACGTAAGGAAATCCTTTATAACCCCGACAGGCGAGGAAAAAAACCTGCTGTTGTTGCAGAGACCATGTAAATGCTTTTCGCAGGATTTCCTCTACCCCTGGCAGGTCTTGACCACCATATGTGGTGGTCCCGTCTGATTTGGAAGGCGTAGCCTTCCCTCATCAAGAGGCGCTTGCGGAACATATGCGGCGCCATCTCGGCCTTATTTCTTCGTCCTTTGGCGCCTGGTGCGTCTACTACGTGACGGGAGATTGCTGGTCATCTCCCACTCACACTCTCCAATAACTTCTTTGCAAAAGGAAACGGTAGTGACCCACCCGTTCCCATTCAAGACCATGGCTAAGTGAACTTATCTACCCTTACTGCTGTGACCAGTTTATGGCGCCGCTCTGCCCTAGCTGGGCAATCTACTAGCGCGTGCTGTCCTTGGGATAATTTCTGCAGTAATGACACCGGGCAGACTCTTCTCGGCCTATGTAACATTGGATGTTTATTATTGAGATATTCTTTATATGCTAATCATGAGGTCTCGGGTTTGATCCCCGGGTCGGGCAATGTTATTGAGCTTTTTCCTAAAAAGAAAAATTCTCAGTAGCAGCCCGGAGTTTGGAAATGTGCCCGGTAGAAGTCAATAGCCTCGCCCCCTATTACGTGAGACTTAAACATAGCTGGGGAATCGTGGGTGTGTCCTGACCTCTGCCTACCCCTTCGAGGAATACAGGCGTGATGCTATGTATTTAGTTCTGTAAGCAATTAGTATTAATAAACCTATGAGCCATGACTTGGTTAATGATATATAATCAAGACTTCTATAGATACTATTTGAATTGTAAGACTGACCTACCTATGTGACGAACTAAATAATATTTTCTTTGTACTAGGATGCTCTTCTGCACGCTATCAAAGAAGAATACGTGGAGGCTGTGGAGCTTCTTCTGCAATGGGAAGAAGACAATCACGTGCCTGGAGAATGTTACGTAAGTACCTATACAATGAATAAATAAACTCAATTACTAAATCTCGGTTACCAGTTCTTACCAACGATTCACAATAAATTTAAACACCTAGGTAACACGCACAAAAATAACTAAAAAACACATGCTTCCAAAAGGGTTCCCCAACCCTAGATGATCTTTTTATATTTCCAAATGGCTGCAGTGATGACATAGGACTTTAGATGTCAACCTCCCGCGCAGAATGTTATAGATTCGATTCCTATACAGGCCAAAATTATACGATCATGAAAAAATAATACTAGATTCTGAGTGCGACTATATTTTTTTTATTGCTTATGATGGCAGACTTGCCACGGCCCACCTAATGGTGAGTGGTAACCGTCGCTCATGTACTCAACTATACCGAGAGTATTGTCAAGCCGCTGCGCACCATTTCATTTCTCAGATGTGAAATTAAAGAATATATGGCTATCTTCTACTGCAGCCAAAACACACTGACGTGCTTCATGACCGGTCTCACAGGAGACAGTGATACCGACCCGCTCGAGCCCGATAGCAAGTGAGTACTCTCACTTAGTACTCAGCCCTGCCACCAGTAATGCAATGGGTGATAATTGTTTACTTCCTTTAGTCGCCTTGTACGACACCCGCGGGAAAGGATGAGGTGATCACCACACAGACAAAGCACATGGACTTCAGAATATAAATATGTAGGTATATGGTATATTCGGTAGGCGGCGGCTTGGCTGCGCCCCTGGTGTTGCTAAAGCCCATGAGCGGCGGTTAGCACTTACCATCAGGTAGGCCGCTAGCTCGTACGGTACGGTAACGGTGGCACCGTTGGCAATAACAAAAAAAAATATTAATTACCTTGAGTCCATTGGAATCATGCTTTTTTCGGCATTCAAATTGCACATGTCTCTTTCTTGGTTCCAGACTGTATAGGTATATACAAAATTGCATGATCAATGGTTCAGCACTTGCGTGAAAACATAATAATCAAATAAACTCACTTTTGCATTTATTTTAGTAAGAATTTCTAAGCCATTACCTATATCTTCAGTGCACATTAATTTATTGTTTGTAAAATTGCCTGAGTCAATAATTATATAATTCGACACAAATATATTTTTTTGACATATTTGATCTGTATTTTAGCACTCGACATGCTCGGCTACTTTTTCCACTTCACTTCCCCTGATTGGGAGCGGGCGCAGGTTTGATTCCCGCTCGCACTAAAGTTATCTTTTTCCATTTTTTCACATTTTTTTTGTGTACCTATATAATTTACCTATAGAATAAATTATTTGTGAATGTGGAAAAAACTCCACATCATTTGTCATTACGATTGGGAATGGTCGCCGGTCACTGCGATGACTTAGTTGTCTAGAGCACTTCCCCGGATTGAAAGAGACGCAGGTTCGAATCCTACTGGAGTGAAGTTCTCTTTTTCTACATTCACAAATAATTTGTTTTTTAAAGTAGCTGAGCATGTACCTACAGATGCATGCACATGCACAGATCAAAATATATATAGGTATAATAGTTTAGTATTTGAGACGTGCATAAAATAATTACCTTTCTACGTTACCTGCTCACAATATTTTTCATATAAGTAATTCATACGATCAGATAAGCTTCTCTAATATTCACAGAATCTGAACTCAACGACCTATTTGACTGTTCAGTGACTCGGAAACTTGGCCGAAGGACGGTGTTTCTTTAGTAGTGTTATTTATATTACTACAAATATGTTATTTACATAGGATATTTTACTTAATAGGTGAAAATGCAAAAAAAAATCTGTAATAACCTACCTACTTTCAAGGTGAACCTTGAAACCACGCACATAATTTTAATAAGTTATTTAAAAACAATAATATAATTTCAAAGCTGTAGATAGTAATATCAGATTATACACACAACTAATGATCATAAAAGAAAAAATATTAATAAAAAAAAATCAAAGCATGACAGGACAGTCAACAGAAGTGAAAACTTAAAACTATAAACAAAACAGTTTTTAATTTTGAATATCCAAATTAAATGTTAGATCTTAAATTTAAACTTGTAAATCAAAATTATTCATTCATTCATTAAAAAAATATATTATTTAAAATTATGCAATAAGTTGTACAACAATAAGTTTGCAATAAGTTGTAAGTTGTACATAGGAACAGATATCGTTAACACGTCACGTGACCATGTCTATGACGACTTACATAAATTTAAACCCTATCCAAACTTTCCTATAGAAATTTTCACTTGAAAAAACTTTATAGTTGTCTATACAGTCGGCTTACGGAGGATAATTTTACGTGATAACGTCATATATCGATAGATGCGTCACAAGCCGAACGCTTAGGCCGATCATGCCTCTCCATCGCGTGACATCGTTCATCGATTTATAAGACGTCACATCATGTCAAAAACAATTGAATCCTTTTTTTTTTAATTATTATTAGTTTTGTTAGTTATCTATATGAACAATTATTATTGTCTATTATATTCTTAAAAAACTCTTACAACCATATCTCTAGATAAAGCCCCTACATACAATTACTAAATGTACCAAATTTTCAAACTTCAGATTACGGTATCCAAACTAAAGGTAAAATGAGTATGCGGTAGGGTACGGAATTGACGCAGGCTGGATTAAATAATGGCACATCACAGGTATAACGTGAGATATATGCGTCTTAATGTTAGACTTAAGAGCGTGAGAGTAACGAGCAATTACGTGAGCCGGAACGGACCCAATATGAAGGTAAAACGGATTTTATATCACAGTTGAATTGCCTTTTGTTTGTTAACAAACTCATTGTCAGTAACTTTTTTAATTTTTGAGTAAGCTTAATCTTACTTTAGTATGAGGTAAATAATAAACTACATCGCATATAGACACCACTGGGTATTACTGTAAAGCCGAGATGTAGGCAATATGAAAAATGACATCTGGCTGTGAAGTTCTCAATTAGGGCTAGGATCAAAAATATTCACAAGATATCGCACCCAAGCTGGTCGGTACCACCGTCTATCGTAAGACAAACGGTGAAATATCAATGAGTTTTGGTTCCGTGAAATGAAATGGTGAGTAGCGGCTTGGTAATATACTTGGTATAGGCCTATGAGAAGTGGTCACCACTTACCATCCGTGTGAGCTATGCCTCTCCTGTCACCATAAGCAATAAATAAATGTGTGTGCGTGTGTGTAAATTGGTAGGGCCTTGCTTATCCCAGCATGAATGGGCCGGCTCGATCGGGGAATTACCACCCTCTCGCAAAAGATTATATAGTTTGAGACAACAGTGGGTATTACTACCGTGATGTTTCTTATGGTGAGTGAGAGAACCGGAGGCCCAAATCCCCTTCCCATCCTCTCGTTATTATCCTTCCTAATGTCTAAACTCTCTTTAGTGGATACCTATATTATTTATTTAATATTATTACAAAGAGTTTCTTATAACTATCATAATATTAACATTGTAGCATAAACCGCTTCCGTACACTGGAAAAACCAATAGTGTTTACAATTGTTCTCCTTATCTCTGGAGTTGCTAGCGTCTATAAGCTACCGAAACCGTTTACCATCAGGTGGGCTGTATGCATGTTTACCACCCACGTAGTATAAGAAAAAATCACATGTGTAAATAAACGTTTAAAAAACATTCCATTTACATATTTTTATAGGTAAAAGTTTTTACTTATAATTATTATTTGCTAGAGTTGGGAGTCCGTAGACGTGGCGTCCGCTACTTTCACACCTGACATCACACCCCTCATACTGGCGGCCCACAGAAACCATTACGAGATCCTCAAGATCCTTCTGGACAGGGGAGCCACGCTTCCCGTGCCCCACGACGTCAAGTAGGTACAGAAAAGTTTGTACTTGCACGTTATCTCATTATATTTATTAAGACATATTTACACTTCAATAAGTACAGTAGCGAGTAAAAAAATCAGTCAATTTAATAAGTGGTAGGTAATTAGTAGCGTTCAAACGTAGGCGAGTGAGTAGGCGAGTGAGTAGGCGAGTGAGTAGGCGAGTGAGTAGGCGAGTGAGTAGGCGAGTGAGTAGTAGTAGTAGTATAAGTTGCTGTTCCGAGACGAAAGACTAGTCGCGTTACGGTTGTTGTTTAAAGCTATTGCTAGTATGATATATTATATATTTAATACTTTCTGATATTTACGCGAATGTTACACATTTTAAAATAAAACTACGTTTACGGAATCTATCGCGTTTACTTGATTTTACTACTATCCCGACGTTTCGAATACTTTACAGCATTCATGATCACGGGTGGACTTAGATGATAGACATCCAAGGCTGATATGTTATTTCAACGGTTTCATCTCTACCCACAGTATAATTTTTGTAAAATCATATACTGTGGGTAGATAAAACCGTTGAAATAACATATCAGCCTTGGACGTCTATCATCTAAGTCCACCCGTGATCATGAATGCTGTAAAGTATTCGAAACGTCGGGATAGTAGTAAAATCAAGTAAACGCGATAGATTCCGTAAACGTAGTTTTATTTCAAAATATTATATATTTTTTAAGTATTTGACATGCTTAGCTATATAATAAACACGTTTTTTATGAAAATGGATTTCGAACCATGTACCAATGTAATGTCTACTAAAGTAAGTTACTATCCAACACATTTAAATTGAAATATTTATAATACATTAATAGAAATGAAAATGGATGTCAAATAATACCAATTTACACGCGATAACAAAAATTGTTTCAATGGTTGTCCAATACATTGAAAATTAAATATTAATAGAAATAACAACTTATGGTCTGTATGTACTACACGCCGGTCAGATAAGTTCGCTAGGAGCGGGAGACGCGAGGGAGATACTACTTTGCCCTGAATTTTCCGAAAATAAGATCGCGATCTATTCAACAACAATTACTACTTAACTCGCTTTTGTCGTTCCAACGACAATGACAACTAAACTCGCAGATGACGCAAGTTAACTCGCTACTGTACTTATTGAAGTGTAAATTGGGGTTAATTACATTTCTTTTTAGGTCTTGTTTAGAGAAGACAGAAAGAAACAAATAGTTTCGGTAAATTATGTTGATGTTATGTTGCTAAAAATATGGTAAATCATTATACGTAGCGACTCTTGTGTTCGTTACTAGTTTATGTGACGAAAATGTAAAATTACAAATAAAATATACTGTGGACGAAGGAACAAGCTTACCTACGTTTCAAATTGTGGTCACACGCCACTCTTTTACAGGCGGAGGAGCCACGGGCAAAGTCTGGTGTTTATATAAAAATATACATTACATTCCATAATTTCACATAGATATAATTAATTTATACAGTTTAAGGTTATTGAATAATATAGCATTATTGTAGGTATAAGGAACGTGTATTCGGCATTTTTCTTGTGAAACAAAGACACATAAACATGTATCATAAATTCTGAAACCCAGGTGTGGCTGTGACGAATGCGTGAAGTCCTCCCAAGAGGATTCACTCCGGCACTCACAAGCGCGAATCAACGCTTACCGCGCCCTCTCGTCACCGTCCCTCATAGCCCTGTCTTCAGCTGATCCCTTGTTGACAGCGTTTCAGTTGTCCTGGGAACTGGGAAGATTGAGTCGAATGGAGACAGAATTCAGGGTAGAATATAAGGTAAGATATATTATTTGAAACGCACCTACACAAAAATATCATAAGCTAAATATACTACATTGGCTTCTGACGTCTAAATAAAGATACAGTATCTATTTCCAATTATAGGAGTTATTATAACTAAATTAAGTCAGATTTATTGTCGAACTACTTACTTATCATCACGCTATTTCTCTTGCGGGGTAGGCAGAGAGAACAAGGTGCCAAGAGGCTCTATTCTTGCATATATCTCTCGCTTCCTCAACATTCATAATTCTCTTCATACATGCTCACCGGTTTCGGAGACTCCTGACTCCACCTTCCTTCAATACATGACCGATTTGGTCTAGGTAGGTGAGTCTCGGTCTACCCCTGTACCTACATCCTTCCACTTTCGCACTGTATATCTTCTTAACCAGTCACTCGTCCGGTATTCTTTCTACATGTCCGAACCATTGGAGCATTCCCTTTCGCATCTTTCACCAATACTCTCTTTCATATCTACTCGCTCTCTTACGTCGCCGTTACGTATGCGGTCAGTCAGCCTCACTCCGCAAATTCTTCGCAGAGATCGCATTTCGACGGCATTGATTTTACTCTCATACTCCTTTTTGCAGTTTTTACATACCCAACTCTTGCTTCCATATAATAACGTTGGGACAAGCACTGCCTTGTGTATTGCGACCCGTACCTTCTGGCTAAAGTGGTGACTGCCGAGAAGTTGCCCCAATGCTCTGTTCACTCTATTTCCCACATTTACTCTTCTCTCTATATCAGTGGTGTATCTTCCATCCCAACTGAATCCACATCCAAGATATACAAATTCATTCACTTGTTCTAGCACAGTATTTGCAACCGATACTCTGACATCTGTTCTGGCTTCACCTCTTTCAAAGACCATAATTTTGGTTTTGCACACATTCACACGAACTATTGTCGAACTAGATTCACCTAAATATCCTATTTTTTAATTGCTTATGGTGGCAGACGAACCACAGCCCACCTGATGGTAAATGGTAACCGTCGTTCATAGACTCCACTATACCGAGAATATCGTCAAGCCACTGCGCACCATTTCATTTGACAGCTATGAAATGAAAGAATAAATGGCTATCTCCTGCTACAACCAAAACACACCGATGTGCTTCATTGCCGGTTACACGGGAGATGGTGGTTCCAACCCGCTCGGGCCCGATAGCAAGTGAGTACTCCCACTTGGCAGCCAGCCCTACCACCAGTAATGCAATGGACGATAATTGCTCACTTCCCTTAGTCGCCTCGTACGACACCCGTGGGAAAGAATGGGGTGATGACAGTTGTATTCTTAGTCTGCTACTGTTTATTTTTGGATCCTTGAAAACAATGAACCATAATACAAATTTGGCTTAACGCGATTTATTTTTTCACTGCAAAAAAAATAGTCTATAAAGTTTTAATTCTTTTATACAATCCATCTAAATTATAATGTTGGGGTGGTGATATACATATTAACCCGTCCCCATACAAACGGTAGAATATATTCCAATTATAATACTTGGATACACACACACACACACACATAATAATATTACTCATTTATATTTAAGATTATTTCACACTATCGTCTCCTTTGTAGATTAGCGTTAATAGCTACGACACAGTATTTTCTTATTTATAAAAAAAAAAAATTATAGGCTCTACGGCAACAGTGTCAAGAATTTGCCACTTCACTTTTGGACCACACACGTACCTCTAGAGAACTAGAGACGATGCTGAACTATAACCCTTGGGACATGGATTGCTGGGAGCCGGGAGAGAGACAAACATTAGGAAGACTGAAACTGGCCATCAAATACAAACAAAAAATGGTATGAACGTTCCTTTATACGTGACAGCATATATTATATCCTAACTATTATAGAGCCGTAACAGAGCTGTGTCTGTACATATAAGATATTAGAGAAAAAAATACTGTATTTTTTTTTATTGCGTGTTGTGGCAGACGAGCCACGGTCCATCTGATGGTAAACGGTAACCGTCGCCCATGGACTCGACTATACCGAGAGTATTGTCAAGCCGCTGCTCACCAATTCATGTCACATATGAAATGAAATATAAACGGCTATCTCCTGCTACAGCCAAAACGCAACGATGTGCTTCATGGCCGGTCACACGGGAGATGGTGATACCAACCCGCTCGGGCCGGATACCAAGTGAGTACTCCCACTTGGTACCCAGCCCTACCACCAGTCATGCAATGGATGATAATTGCTTACTTCCCTTAGTCGCCTCATACGACACCCGTGGGAAAGAATGGGGTGGTGACACTTGTATTCTTAATCCGTCACCACACGGAAAAATTATATTAGGCTATATATGCGTGTCTGACATATAACAATTGTTTTTGACTTTTTGTCTGCTTGCCGTATTTGTTCGTTTGCGCATCACGCAAAAACTACTGAACGGATTTTAATGCAACTTTTTTTATTTGATAACTCTCGATTAGACTTAAAAACTTGTATACATCTTATTCCGCTACGATATCGGGAACTTGAGATATATCTCACTAGTTTTTAGGTTATACCTAAAAACTAGTTTTTGGCTGCGGCAGAGTCGCGAGCAAAGGTTAGTAAATTACAAATTTTTAATCGATACGTTAGTTCCTTCGCTTAATCATAACACCAAGAAATGCGGGGGAAAAAAAAAAGACTGCAAGTTCTTAAGAAAATCTTTTCCGCTTATTATTTTCCTATTCCGGGGAGTAACAATTTGTGCATATATACACACGTATTTTTTTTAAAGGCCGAGGTATGTGCCGTGTGATGTCGATAGAAAATAATAGTCACGAGCAGGATTTGAATCTGCATCTCCTTGAAAGCTTTTCATAATTTTCCAAATCCATCGTGACATCTGCTCGGGACTACGAATTTTAATAACATAATATCGCACTTTGGGTTCTTTTATAGACCATGTTATATGGTTAAGAATATATGACAATATCGACACCAATATCTTGCAATCCTTAGTTTTAGTACTTCATTATCGATATTTTGTATTTGAATAGTTTCTAATGAGACCATGAATGAGTATGGGATACTTTTCCGATTTTACTAACAACTTCCAAAATGTTATCTATTATATTCATTATCTTTAATGCGGTAGACAGCAATAGGCTCGCCCCTTATTACGTGGGACTCTAACATAATTGGCGAACCGTGGGTGTGTAATACATCTCTGCCTACCCCTTCGGGGAATACAGGCGTGATGCTATGTTTTATCTATAATGCGGTAATTCACTACCTCGGTGGTGCAGCGGTAGTGTATGCGACTGCTGACCATGAGGTCTCGGGTTCGATGCCCGGATCGAGCAGTGTCATTGAGCTTTTTCATAAAAAGAAAAAGCAGCCCGGAGTTTGGAAATGTGCCCAGTAGACGGCAATAGGCTCGGCCCCTATTACGTGGGACTTAAATATAGCTGGCGAACCGTGGTTGTGTAATACACTTCTGCCTACCCCTTTGGGGATACAGGCGTGATGCTATGTCTATCTATTACGCGGTTGGTAAAATTGTTTATAATAAATAATGAAATTGGGCATGGGTCTTCTCTCATATTAAGATGGATTTAAGCCGTAATCCACCACGCTGGACCAGGCGGGTTGGCGTTGCGAGACAATTCTTAGGTACGCAGGCTTCCTCATATTTTCGTACACCGAGCAGAGATATTTTTTAAACAAATACACATAAAGCGACTGCTGATCATGAGGTCTCGGGTTCGATCCCCGGGTCGGGCAGTGTTATTGAGATTTTTCGCAAAAAAAAAAAAAAAAATTCTCTGTATCAGCCCGGAGTTTGGAAATGTGCCCGATAGACGTCAATAGGCTCGCGTGTAACAACGGTAGTTACGCCTACCATTGTGTTTGGTATGGTGAGTGAGAGCGCCGGAGGCCCAAACCGCCTCCTTATCCTCTCCTTATTATGCTTCCTATCTACCTCCTATCCCTTTCCTTGATGGCGATAGAAACGCGCGAGTGATACTTACCTCAGGTGTAGCTAGCGTCTATAGGCTACGGTAACCGCTTACCATAAGGTGGGCCGTATGCTTGTTCGCCACCCATGTAGTTTAAATAAGAAGTCGATACAATTGTCTTTGCAGTCCAGTATTCCTATCCTTTAGTGCTTATACGAGTAATAAAGAGGAAAAATTACCAAACCTAAATTAAGAATATGTATGAAAATTAAAAATTTAGTTACAGCTTGTCCAACCGAAACGTATTACCTAATTGACATAAGTCAATAGCTTAAATCGATTGGTATAACTTATCCTTCAACATAATGCGTCGTACTATGAACACATTAATGTTTAGCTGGGGAATACCATTTTATATAAACATAGAATATTGCAGCCATTATTTTTATGGTTTATTTTACTTTGTCTGCCTTACTAATAAACGTTGTATAACCTCTGAATAGTGATTCAGTGTTTTGTCTTTGTCACTAATATGACAGTTTGACGTTGAAAGAACGGAACAAACACTGAATAACTATGACTGCAAAATTATATGGTTCTATTAAAGAGCCTAGAGCATACTAGATAGAGCTACTACACTACTCGTAATTATATATTTCAATTACTGTTATTTTATCTTTTAATGTCAAATTTTTTAAATATTTTAGCATGATGCTTAAAACGATAAACAAACAAATATGACTGCCTGCGTAGTTAGAGAGAGTAGATAGTTCCTACCTATTAGATAACAACTTCCTTAGCCGAGTATACAATGGTCGATTCGTTAAATGTTTGAGAGAGACCTATACTTATGAGTTGAAGGGACACGAAGTCCTCAAACCTTTATAAAGTCCTCCGCGACCCAGAGATTATTCTCTAGTGCGGTATATTTTCTTATAAATGTTGTCAAGAAAATTATTAAAAAATATAAAAAAGTGCGTGCGTGTAACCTTAACGCGCGATTGAAGTAAAACTTCTTTGGCGTTGACAGGAAAAAAAAAAACTGCAATTTAAAATATTTTTTTTAAAACTGTTGAATTTTTATTCACTTTGCTATTCACAATTGATCCGTTTGAAAATTTGGAAATAAATAATCCTAATTGATTATGATATTTGCCACTAGCTGGCGTATAAGTCAAGAAGCGTGGAGTATATGACATATACTTACGACCAATCCAAATTATTATTTTTAAATAGCGGAAACTATAGTAAGCGTTCCATCCATCCATCCATCCATCAGCCTTTTATCGTCCACTGCTGGACATAGGCCTCCCCAAGAGAACGCCACAGTGAACGGTCCTGTGCCGCCTGCATCCAACGGCTGCCTGCGACTTTGACCAGGTCATCGGTCCACCTGGTGGGAGGCCGCCCTACACTGCGCCGTCCGTTACGCGGTCGCCACTCGAGAACCTTTCTTCCCCAACGGTTGTCGGTTCGTCGAGCGATGTGGCCTGCCCATTGCCACTTCAGCATGCTGACCCGGCGGGCTATGTCGGTCACTCCCGTTCTCCTACGGATTTCCGTATTACGGATCTTATCACGTAGAGAGATCCCAAGCATAGCCCGCTCCATAGCACGCTGAGCGACTTTAAGTCTTGACATAAGGCCAACATTCAGAGACCACGCCTCTGTGCCGTAAGTCATCACTGGTAACACACACTGGTCGTAGACCTTCGTCTTCAGACACTGTGGAATATTGGACAAGAAGATCTCCCTCAGCTTCCCGAACGCTGCCCAGCCGAGCTGGATTCGTCGATCGACCTCTTTCTCGAAGTTGTGCCTACCTAACTGGACAGTTTGTCCCAGGTATACATAGTGGTCGACAACTTCGAGAAGCGAGCTCCCGACCAGAACCGGTGCTGAAATGACATGGATATTAGACATGACTTTCGTCTTGTCCATGTTCATTTTTAGACCCACTAGTCGGGAGACACGGCTGAGGTCGTTGAGCATGGTACCAAGGTCCTCCCAGCGATTCTGCCATGACCACGATATCATCTGCAAATCGAAGGTGAGTGATGTATTCGCCATTTATGTTGATGCCTAATCCAGTCCACTCCAAGAGCTTGAAAACATCTTCCAATGCAGTGGTGAAGAGTTTCGGGGACATGACGTCTCCCTGTCTAACACCTTTCTGCAGTTGGATCGGTTTCGTGCTCTTGTCCTGAACTCGGACAGACATAGGGGCGTTTCTATACAAACACTTCAACACTTCGATGTATCGATAGTCAATTTGGCACCGCTGAAGGGATTGCAGCACCGCCCAAGTTTCGATCGAATCGAAGGCTTTCTCGTAGTCCACAAACGCTAGACACAGAGGCCGATTATACTCCTCGGTCTTCTGTATAATCTGGCGCAGCGTATGTATGTGGTCTACGGTACTATAGCCTTTTCGGAAACTGGCTTGTTCGGGAGGCTGGAAGTCGTCAAGCCTGCGCGTGAGTCGATTTGTAATGACCCTCGAAAACAACTTATAGACATGGCTCAAGAGCGAGATGGGTCTGTAATTCTTCAAGAGGGTTCTGTCACCTTTCTTGAAGAACAGCACCACCAAGCTCCTGGTCCACGATTCTGGAACGTCGCCCCCGAGAACGACGGAATTGAATAGCCTCTGAAGGGCTTTGAGGACCGGCTTTCCGCCTGCCCTCAGAAGCTCTATAGTAATTCCGTCGTCTCCCGGTGCCTTTCCGTCCTTTAGTTGTTTGAGAGCCATTCTGATCTCGTACAGGCTGACGTCCGGGATATCTTCGGTATAGTGCCGAGTTAGCTTGGATCTGGGCTCATGGACCAAGCTGACAACAGGGTTCTGGGATCTGTATAACTGTCCATAGAACTCGTGGACCTCTCTTAATAACTCATCTTTGGAAGAAACAACAGTACCATCATTGGTCTTCAGCTTGGTCAACTGGCTTTTCCCAACAGACAGATCTCTTGCGAACACTTTGGAACCTTGGTTCCGCTCTATCGCCTCTTTAATACGCAAGGTATTAAATCGGCGAATGTCTCGTCGCATAGACTTGGATCTGTCTGTTTAGTCGCCTCTGATTGGACCAATCAGCCGAAGACTGCACCGTCATTTCTGTCCGTGTCGCTGTGAGCTTAAGAGTTTGGTCCGAAAGCTTTTGAGTCCTATTGACGCGACTGGTCTTAAAAAGGGTCGACCCGACCGCTTGGACAGTTTCCACGAACCTGTTGTTCATATCGTTCACTGAATCGCACTCGTCTAGGCATTGAAAGCGATTTTGTAGTTCGAGCTGAAAGTTTTCGGGGTTCTGGTATTGAGCACGTGTTGGTCGGAGCGTAGACCTCATCAAGCGTGACCTCTCGACTTTCATATTTAGATTCAATATGCCTCTAACTAAGCGGTGATCACTCCCAGTTTTAATCCTGCTGATCACTGACACATCATTGAATATCTGTCGTTTGTCCGTTAAGATGAAGTCGATCTCATTTTTCACTGAACCATCAGGGCTAATCCAGGTCCATTTTCGCTGGGGCTGTTTCCTGAAGAAGGAATTCATCATAAGGAGGCCTTCCTTCTCCAGAAAATCAGACAGCATCTGGCCCCTGTGGTTCCTCTGCCCAAATCCATATTGCCCCACCTTCAGCTCATCGTCTCTCCTTATGCCTAGTTTTGCGTTGAAATCTCCCATAACCACCGTGAAGTGACTTTTAGACGCGTGAATGGCTTTCGAGATGTCCTCGTAAAGGGCCTCCACTTCGTCGTCGGAATGTGTCGAGGTCGGTGCGTAAACCTGTATGACCTTCAGCGAATACCTTTTGGTTATTCTGAGTATAAGGTACGCTACCCTACTCGACACACTCTCAATCTTCTCCACGTTACCTATGAGAGACTTGCGAACGATAAACCCGACACCACCCTGGGACTGTTGGTCGCCCTCCCGGTGGAAGAGCAAGTTACCCGACTGGAGGATTATCGTGCCCTCACCCTGTCTTCGCACTTCTGATAATCCTACAACGTCCCATCGGATCTTGCTCATTTCCTCTTCCAGCGCGGTGATCCTCTCGTCAGTCCTCAGTGTCCTGACGTTGTGTGTTACCAGGGCCAGAAGTCGTTTCTGGTAGCCGGATCGCGACCGGAGATTCTTAGCACCCCCTGCTCCGCCGTTACCGGGCCCGCTACCGTTAGGCCACAGAATAGCGGAGCTGCCGTGACTGGGGGCCGATGTGTGTGTGTGTGCACTCATATGGGGGGGTATTGCCATAATCGCCACGCTTGGCAGGCGGGTTGGCGATCGCAGTGGATGTTTTTAGTACACAGGGGAACGCTGCTGCCCGGTCCCCCGGTAATCCTTTAGTCGGCTTTTACGACTCCCATAAGAAGAGACGGGGTGGAGCTATTCTTGGTGCCGGCCCCACACGGCCGAGTAAGCGTTACATCCGTCAGAAAAAAAATCTGAGTTACTCCCTAGTCGCGCCTAAAGAAGTTTTACTTCAAAAAACTTGTTCACTACTGCTGCAATTAAACTGATAATCTATACTATTATAAAGCTGTAACAGAGGTGTCTGTACATTTAAGATATTTGAGAAAAAATGATTTTATTAGGATATACACAAAACTATTTTCTTTAGATTTTTTGTTTGTTCGTTCGCGCATCACGCAAAAACTATTTAAAGGATTTTGATGCAACTTTTTTATTTGATAGCTCTCGATTAGACTTAAAAACTGGTATACATTTTATCCCGCTACTATATCGGAAACCTGAGATATAAACTAAAAACTAGCTTTTGGCTGCAGCGAAGCCGCGGGCAAAGGCTAGTCTGAAATAAACGCATTGAAACTTACATAAATGTAACTATATTTTTCTTTTCAAATACTGCAACTAAAAGGATAATAAAAGTCAAAAGTAGCTTCGCATCTATGTAATTTACACATAAATATATTTACATCTTTTTTAAATCCTAGATAATCGTGAATTTTATATACCTACACTCTCAATAATTTCGCTTGCACGATACTAAAACAGTCGTCAACTATCACGCTGTGCCACTTTTACTATTCTCACTATAAAATCTTAAGTATTCACGTATGTAGCTTACATATAATCTTTATATTATCTTACCTAAATTAGCTGAAAATAGCCAGTTATTGTATTAGGCATTCTTTTTCCATACTCCGTGATTAGGTATAACTTATTAGAAGCCGGCCTCCACTTCACACAGGTGCAATCAACTCTTTTTATTGTTAAGGCGGGGAATAATGTACCTAACCGCACACCCCGTTAATGTGGGGTCCTCACCCGCTAAATAAACCCGCCGTATGCCGTCTCTCCGTCTATGTTGGCAGGCCACTGGAAATATGTTACATTACTTCAACTTACTAATTTCATGGTATCAAATTGGAATACTCGCTCTTTATCAGACCCAAATGTGTCGGTACCGTCCCCCGTGCGACCAGTTATTCACCTTCGTGTGTATTAGTTGTAGTGGGAGATGTGTCTGTCCATTCACGTCTCATTTGAGAAATGTGAAGGTGAGCAGTGGCTTGACATTATTCTTGGTATTGCTCAGCCCATGAGCGGTGGTTACTAGTTACCATTAGGTAGACCGTAACACATCTACCACCATTAACAATCAAAAAACAAAGTTATCTTAATCATTAATACAAAGTTTCTAGCTAAAAAGGGTGTTTAATAGGAAATCGCTACCAGGGGTCTTAAAGCATCAATTTATATTTAGTTAGCTCTACATTTTAAAACCAAGTTAAGGTATCGTTACTTCTCATTTTGTTGCTCATCTAATACTGAGAATATTTTACAAAGTGGGAGCTTTAAATTACAGTATAAAGGACAAATAATGTTTCTAAAACTAACTTAAGAATTCTTGGGCTCGATTTAACTAAGTTTATATCACACAAGCGTTTATAAACATTATAAATTATATAGTACTAATGTCTAACTTAAATCAACGTTTCCATAACGACCATATGTTTTGAATTATATTACATTAAACACAAAGGGGAAAATGTGTATGGCTAAGCATGTCAAATGCTAAAAATATATATAAAAATATCTAAATATTTATATTACCCTAATTTGAAACATAATATAAATGCTATAATGCATTTATTTTAGACGTTAAGTTTCCCAAATAGAAATTATACTTTATTTCGATAGATGGGCAACTTATCCCGGATTTATCAACATTTCTTACTTAAATTCCCTTGGTAGTAACTGGTGAATTAGCTAGCTGTACAAGCGATAGTAAGTGGTAGCTGCTGTTCGTGGGCGTTAGCAAAACCAGGGACACACCTAGAAAAAAAATAGTTTACTTAACAATAGCTTATAGAATAGACCTAGAAAATCGGCATTCAACCTAACATTATGGCCAAAACAACATCTTGTTTGACCAATAGTAATGGTTAGACTACGGATCATGAGATCTTGGCTTGCATTTCCGAGTTGCCAACAAAAAGTTATTGGGATTTTCCGGAGGTCTTTAACCACCGTACCTTGAAAATCACGTAAAGCCGTTGGTCCTCCGCCTGATCTCTCTCCAGACGTCTCGGAATGCCGTCCCATCGGACTGAGAGTAAGGAGTGCACTTGTGTTTACGCACACACTCAAATGCACTATAATATCTCCTAAGTACATGGCTAGTGCTATGTGGGGCCGGCTTTAGAATTGTCCCACCTCTCTCCACCCATGGGAGTCGTAAGAGCCGACTGAGGGAATACCGGGGTAGTGGGCAGCAGCACTCCCTCGAGTATTAACAACATCCACTGCGATCGCCAACCCGCCTGCCAAGCGTGGCGATTACGGCATTATCCCCCATGACGGGACCGCTCGTTGTGGCGTTCTCTTGGGGAGGCCTTTGTTAAGCAGTGGGCGTTGAAATGCTGATAGATGGATGGATGTTTTTTTTTTTTTTAATTTGATAACTGATTAATCAATTATTTTAGAGAGACTAGACTCATTCGTTTATACATAAACAAAATTGGACCGTAAAATTTACACTTTCTTTTTATTTAAATCTATAAGAATTAACCAAGTCACTATATATGCTTATGCTGTATGCAAATCTTACAAAGCAATGAATTACATTGTAGAATTTGCAACAACCTAACATAAATATGCCAATAAATGTTTTAATCTAAAGATTTGACTCAGTGACTTGCGTCACGTGCGTAGGTGAACTAAAAGTATGTTAAAACAACAGGTGTTTCATAATAAGTCTGGAAATTACGAAAATGGTTGCAAACAATTTATGTTATGTTTTCTAACTATTCATTTGATTCATATTTTGGATGTTTGCCTATTTTTTTTTGTAATCACACGCATTTATTCCCGAAGGAGTAAATATAGGTGTAAATCGAAATTATCATTATTTAACTGCCTCTGTGGTGTAGCGGTAATGTGAACGACTGATGATCATGAGGTCTCGGGTTCGATCCCCGGGTCGGGCGGGTGCTATTCTATTTCGTAAAAAGAAAATGTGTCAGTAGCAGCCCGGAGTTTGGAAATGTGCCCGGTAGACGGCAATAGGCTCGCCCCCTATTACGTGGAACTTAAACAGCTGGCAAAATGTGGGTGTGTAATATCTAATATACCATTGCTTACACCTTCGGGGAATACAGGCGTAATGCTATATTTTTTTTTAATTATCTACATTGTACTACATGCATTGTCCGTGTGGTGACGGATTAAGAATACTATATGTCACCACCCCTTACTTGCCCGCGGGTGTCGTAAAAACCGACTAAGGGAGCAACAGGGGAATGGGCAGCAGCGTACTCCTGGGAAACGTTTAACATCATTCTGCGATCGCCAACCCGCCTGCCAAGCGTGGTGATTATGGCATAACCCATTCATAGGGAGGCCCATGCCCAGCAGTGGACGTTTATGGGCTGATGGATGGATGGAGTACATGCATTCTTAACAAGTACTATATAATAGTAGAGGGACCGCTTGTTATTATTTAATCTCTACTCCAGACTGCTTATTATAAAACTAGCCTATCGAAAAATATATGTTAATCTAATATATTAAATTCTCGTGTCACAGTGTTCGTCGCTATTGTCCTCCGAAACAGCTTGACCGAACTGAATATACAATTCAGTAGGTCTGCGAATAGGATGTAAAATATTTTTATATCCCTAAGTAAATAGGGTGGTCCACTCCAAATTTTATATTTATTTTTTCGACCAAATTTTTTATTTTAATGTTTTTATGATTCGGCATATAAGTTAGTTATTTTTTGTCTACGCTAGAAATTCCCTAAAAAATCTCTAGAAATAATTAATATGGCAAAACAACGTTTGCTGGGTCGCTAATCTAATATATAAAATTCTCGTGTCACAGTGTTTGTCGCCATTCTCCTCCCAAACGGCTTGACCGATTCTTATGAAATTTTGTGTGTATATTCATTAGGTCTGAGAATAGGATGTAAACTACTTTTCATACCCCTAAGTGATAAGGGTGATCCATCCCATTTTATTTTTTTCGGGCAAACTTTTTATTTTAATGTTTTTATGATTCAGCATATCAGTTAGTTATTTTATTACCCTAGAAATTCGCTAAAAATCCTCTAGAAATAATTTATATGGCAAAACAGCGTTTGCCGAGTCAGCTATTAGGTATAATATAATAATTGAACGAATTATAAGTGTACCACAGCACGCGTCACCGGGTCTACTCGTATATAAAATGAACCGTTAAAGTACTTTCAAACTAATTTACTAAAGGAGATGTGCCAAATGCCCATACATTCTCGGCCTGGAAAGGACATACATAAAACAATTATGTTTTTTGAAGATAAATGACTATCCTTTTGCCCTGTGTATTTCTTTTCACACTAAAACTTTTGGATGATGAGATAAAAGACATCTTCATCCATCCATCCATCAGCCTTTTAACGTCCACTGCTGGACACAGGCCTGCCCAAGAGAACGCCACAACGAGCGGTCCTGTGCCGACCGCATCCAACGGCTCCCCGCAGCTTTGACCAGATTATCGGTCCATCTGGTGGGGGGCCGTCCTAAGCTGCGCCGTCCGATACGTGGTTGCCACTCGACAACCTTTCGTCCCCAACGGTTATCGGTTCGTCGAGCGACGTAGCCTGCCCATTGCCACTTCAGCTTAGAAACCCGGCGGGCTATGTCGGTCACTCTCGTTCTCCTACGGATCTCCGTATTACGGATTCGATCACGTAGGGAAATACCAAACATAGCCCGCTCCATGGCCCGCTGAGCGACTTTGAGCCTTGATATGAGGCCAACATTCAGAGACCACGTCTCTGTTCCGTATGTCATCACTGGTAACACACACTGGTCGTAGAACTTCGTTTTCAGACACTGCGGAATATTGGGCGAGAAGATCTTCCTTAGCTTCCCGAACGCCGGCCAGCCGAGTTGGATTCATCGATTGACCTCTTTCTCGAAGTTGTGCCTACCTAACTGGACTGTTTGTCCCAGGTAGACATAATGATCGACAACTTCAAGAAGTGCACTGCCGGCTAAGACCGGTGCTGAAATGACATGGACATTAGACATGACTTTCGTCTTGTCCATGTTCATTTTGAGACCCACTAGTCGGGAAACCCTGCTGAGATCATTGAGCATGGTGGCAAGGTCCTCCAGAGATTCTGCCATGACTACGATGTCGTCGGCATATCGAAGGTGAGTGATGTATTCGCCATTGATGTTGATGCCGAATCCGGTCCAGTCCAAGAGCTTGAAGACATCTTCCAATGCAGCGGTGAAGAGTTTCGGGGACATAATCTCTCCCTGTCTAACACCTCTCTGCAGTTGGATCGGTCCCGTACTCTTGTCCTGAACACGGACGGACATGGTGGCGTTTCTATACAAGTACTTCAGCACTTCGATGTACCGATTGTCAATTTGGCACCGCTGAAGGGACTGCAGTACCGCCCAAGTTTCGATCGAATCGAAGGCTTTCTCATAGTCCACAAACGCCAGACACAGAGGCCGATTGTATTCCTTGGTTTTCTGTATAATCTGGCGTAGCGTGTGAATGTGGTCTATGGTACTATAGCCTTTTCGGAAACCAGCTTGTTCAGGAGGCTGGAAGTCGTCAAGCCTGCGCGTGAGTCGATTTGTAATGACCCTCGAAAACAACTTATAAATGTGGCTCAAGAGTGAGATGGGTCTATAGTTCTTCAAGAGGGTTCTGTTACCTTTCTTGAAGAACAGCACCACCACGCTTCTGGTCCACGACTCTGGAACGTCGCCCCCGAGAACGACGGAATTGAACAGCCTCTGAAGAGCTTTTAAAACCGGCTTTCCGCCTGCTCTCAGAAGCTCTGTGGTGATTCCGCCGTCTCCCGGTGCCTTTCCGTTCTTTAGTTGTTTGAGAGCCATTCTGATCTCGTACAGGCTGACGTCCGGAATATCTTCGGTAAAGTGCCGAGTTAGCTAGGGTCTGGGGTCTTGGACCAAGCCAACAGCAGGGCTCTGGGATCTGTACAACTGTCCATAGAACTGCTGGACCTCTCCCAAGATCTCATCTCGAGAAGAAATGATAGTGCCGTTGTTGGTCCTCAGTTTAGTCAACTGACTTTGGCCAACAGACAGATATCTTGCGAATACTTTCGAGCCTTGGTTTCGCTCTATCGCCTCTTTAATATGGGTAGTATTAAATTGGCGAATATTGTGACGCACAGCCTTGGAGATCTGTCTGTTTAACCGCCTTAGGTAGGACCAATCGGCTGAGGACTGGACTATCATTTCTTTTCTCCTCTCCATGAGTTTGAGAGTATGGTCCGAGAGTTTACGAGTCCTACTGATGCGACGGGCCTTGAAGTAAGTCGACCCGACCGCGTGGACAGTTTGCACGAACCTGCTGTTCATATCGCTCGCTGATTCACACTCATCTAGACATTGGAAGCGATTTTGTAGTTCGAGCTGGAAGCTCTCGGGGTTCTGGTATTGGGCAGGTGTTGGTCGGAGCGTAGACTTCATCAAGTGCGACCTCTCGACTTTTGTTCTTATATTCAAGATGCCCCTGACTAGTCGGTGATCACTCCCAGTTTTAATCCTGCTGATCACGAAGACATCATTGAATATGTGTCGTTTGTCCGACAGGATGAAGTCAATCTCGTTTTTCACTGAACCATCAGGGCTAATCCAGGTCCATTTTCGCTGGGGCTGCTTCCTGAAGAAGGAATTCATCCTAAAGAGGCCTTCCTTCTCCAAAAAATCAGCCAGCATCTGGCTCCTGTGGTTCCTCTGCCCAAATCCATAGTGCCCCACCTTCAGCTCATCGTCTATCCTTTTGCCTAGTTTCGCGTTAAAGTCTCCCATAACCACCGTGAAATAGGTTTTAGACAAGTGGATGGCCTTCGAGATGTCCTCATATAGGGCCTCCACCTCGTCATCGGAGTGTGTCGAGGTCGGTGCGTAAACCTGTATGACCTTCAACGAATACCGTTTGGTTATTCTGAGTATAAGGTACGCTACCCTACTCGACACACTTTCAATCCTCTCCACGTTGCCTACGAGAGACCTGCGAACGATAAATCCGACACCCCCTTGGGACTAGTGGTCGCCCTCCCGGTGGAAGAGCAAGTTCCCGGACTGAAGGATTGTCGTGCCCTCACCCTCTCTTCGGTCTTCTGACAACCCTATAATGTCCCAGTGGATCTTGCTCAATTCCTCTTCCAGCTCGGTGATTCTCTCGTCGGTCCGAAATGTCCGAACGTTGTGCGTTACCAGGGCCAGAGGTCGTTTTTTATAGTAGCCTATCCGCGTCCGGAGATTCTTCGCACCCCCTGCTCCACCGTTGCCGGGCCCGCTACCGTTAGGCCACGGAATAGCGGAGCTGCCGTGACTGGGGGCCATTTTTTGTTGGGTGCTCATTTTTTTGAGGGATATTGCCGTAATCGCCACGCTTGGCAGGCGGTATGGCGATCGCAGTGGATGTTATCGAGGAAGTGCTGCTGCCCACTCCCCCGGTATTCCCTCAGTCGGCTCTTACGACTCCCAGGGGTGGAGAGGGGTGGGATAATTCTAAAGCCGGCCCCACACGGTAGATAGAAAAGACATCTAAGATGGATATAATTATGAAATTGAAATACCTCAAAATCGAATAATAGATCATAAATAACACCATAATAATAAATAAATAAAATAATATCTACATATATAACAACTAATTGGACTTAATTTCACTAAATATATAACTTACATTCATAAAATCACGATACACAACTACAACAGTAGACATGACATGACAGATGTAAAATGTTTTGCCAATATTTTGAATCATAATTGCTACTCTTGAATAATATCAGTTTTCACCAAATACCAATTATAAAAATATTTTATTAAATAGGCATATTACTGTTCTAACGAACTATTTGAGAAATAACTACAAAATATTGTTTTCTAATATATAATATTACCAAAGTTTTTAATGTTGTCAATTCAGCGTAGCTGCAATATCCTATTTGATTGTCAACAGATAACAATCATCCACCAATAACCATTACGATAAACTCAGACTATTACAGCAATATTGTTTTTAAATGTTGCCAGGTTGACAAATATTTAACCATATTTGGGCAAAATAAACGATAGTTAGAATGAGGTCTGTAACTTGATCGTAAATAAGAAACTCTTCGTAACAAATATTTAATTGAAAATCACAGCGTTTGTCAAAATAATTATTTAAAAGTAAATCTACCACCCATTCTATTCATCCAACCATCAGTCTTTAAACGTCCACTGCTGAACATTGGCCTCCCCAAGAGAGCACCAGAACTAGCGGGCTTGTGCTGACTGCATCCAACGGCTCCCTGCAGCTTTGACCATATATTTGGTCCATCTGGTGGGATGCCATATTACGCTGCGCTGTCCGATACGTGTTTGCAACTCGAAAACCTTTTTCTCCAACGGTTGTCAGCTCGTTGAGCGATATGGCCTGCCCATTGCCACTTCAGCATGCAAACCTGGCAGGCTATGTCGGATAATCACGTTTTACGGATCTCCGTAATAAGAATTCAAACACGTAGGGACATACCAAGACTTTGAGCCTTGATGCAAGGTAAATATTGCTGCTCCATAAATTGCCGTTCTGTTCGATATCTCATCTGGTAAATAACAATAAGTTATATTTAATAAAATAATAGTACACAAGAATATAATTAAATTATTTTTTCTTTCTTTTCTGGGTCAAATAAGAAAATAATTATCTTCCTTCCAGCGCTGATTTAACTAATTGAATAAGAACTTAGAGCAAATCAGTTTCTCGGATTTCTCGATTATGACTACCGCTGTTGAGAATTGAGATTTACTTACAAAGACGAAATTACAACTGCCTCTGTGGCGCAGTGGTGGTGTAAGCGACTGCTGATCATGAGGTCTCGGGTTTGATCCCCGGGTCGGGCATAGTTATTGAGATTTTTCAAAACAAAAAAAAATTCTCAGTAGCAGCCCGGAGTTTGTAAATGTGCCCGGTAGGCGTCAATAGGCTCGCCCCCTATTACGTGGCACTTACACATAGCTGGCGAGTCATGGATGTGTAATACACCTCTGCCTACCCCTTCGGGGAATACAGGCGTGATGCTATGTGTTTTGAAGTTACAAAGACTTTAAAAGCTATACTTACATGACCATATTCACTGGCAATGATTTTGCTCCCAACGTTACTATTTTTTTATTGTGTATAATGAAACATCAACAAAATGTCGTAGAACATATTTTGGGTATTTCGTGGGTTGCCTCGTTTTCCCGTAGCATACACCCATTTCGATGTCGCATCTGGATTAGAGGGAAACCTAAAATAGTAAATATTTATCATCATCTCATAAATTACATATAAATTTTAGTAAAGTGAATACTGGGCAAATTAAATTCGCAATAAGGCAACACAGAAACAATTCTCAGTAATAGAAATTTAGCTAGTAAACGTGTTTTGCGAGTGTATCTTAGTAGCAATTATTAATTTCGAGTAAAAAATGCCCATTTTATATCACTTTATAGCATTCAATCGTTAAATTATTTATATGAATGAAATGTTATACTTGTGTTTTTTCGCTCGCTGTAGCTTTTGTAGCATAGTACACTATTTTACAAGCACTATTATCACGTAGTCTTTTTCTCAAAACACTCATTAACACAAATTAACATTAAATTTTAATTAAAACCCGATTTTTTATACAAATGTTCGATTATGTCAGTTGAATCGTGACAGACAAAGCATTTTGACATCGTGACAATACCAAAAACTAGCCACGGCGACAAAGACAAAAATCTATGACTTTGTCTGTTTTTTGCACCAGTAAATTGTATCTTGTATTCTCGCTTATACATGTCAAAGAACTTTCTTCGCTCTGTCTAGATATATTTAGTCTGAGACGATAAAGTACAAATTCAAAATAATAGTTTTTTAAACTATAATCTTTTTCTGAAGTTCTATCAAGGAAAGAAAACCATTGACGGATTTTATAAATTATTAGTTTAATTTTAAATATTGACAACATAATGTCCGCCACAGGCCGTAAATGGCACATGTCCTTTAAAAATCACTTGCTCAATGAAATATTTAAGAGTGAAATTGATGAAGATATAATTTTGCGATTGGGATCAGAATAATATTGGCATATCTCACCGATTTATATTTATAATTTATTAATACGAACGCTACGTAATCATTTCAAAATTGTTCGTGTCAATGACCTCGTTTATTTTTTAAATTAACACAGCTGCAGCTTGTGTGAAATTATGCACTCACCCCGGTAGGTGCGATGTGATATTTGAAAATAAAAATATTGTGTTTCATACAATAATGTACACTTCTTTGTGCAACAGATGCACTTAAAGACATTTTGATTGTAATAATATATTTTTAAGAGAATAATGGTAATTACTTATAAGATATCCTTATCCTTTTATAATTGGACGACAAGAATTTTTGTCTGTTTATTTTTCCGCACACCACGCAAAAACTACTGAATGGATTTTGATGAACCTTTTCATATTTGATAGCTCTTGATGAATCTGCACCTTTAGAAAATATCACGTCCTTTCTTACTATCACGAACGCAGAATTTCCCGTGTATTTTTAGTAGTAGTATCAAATTGGATGGTACACATTTCATTTGATAGAAAATGAGTAGTTTTTTTTATAAGTTCAAAACAAAACCACGTAAAAGTGTAACGAAGCATTGTGCTTACTTGCATACACAACGTGTATTCGGAAAAATATAACTTAATCGAGTAAATATTTTGTATATATGTAGGTACCTACAAACTCAGACCAAGAAAAAAAGATTGACGGATCATTTCGAACAATCCAGTGAAGCCATGCCAATTAGTAATTACACGCGCTCACGCATACAAATACAAACAGAACTATGCCAAAACGAAGTGACATAAAACACGAGTATTACCAGATTATGATTTAAATTTACTCCAAATGACTCGACGATTTCATAAGTACTTTACGTACATGAATACATCGTCAGCACCATAATATTTTCTGTATGATTTGATGTAAACTTACTTTATACTTTTACTGTTACTCTAAGTTTTAAACATAGAACTATTCAAAATTTACCCAAATTATAGGCATTTTTTCTTTACCCCAACAGTTTCACGCACACATCTTTAAAAAAGTGGCTTCACTTACATAAATATTCACGAACATTTCACACGACGTCCTCTGCTCCCAAAACTAAGCTTAACGCTTGCGCTATGGATACCAGATTACAGATATAATACATATATTACTTTTTTTGTAAATACATACAAAACACCCAGACGCAGTACAAATATCTGTTCATCACACAAATAATTGTCCTAAATGGGAATTGAACCCACGACCTCGTGCACGGAAGTCGGTTACACTACCGACTTCACCACGAGGCCCGTCAAGAGTTGACAATGCGGTGTCTTTCTTTTTTTGTTAGTCTGAGCCTACAAACAAATAAATACAGAGAGCACACGACTCAAGATCATTAAATACTTGCAAACAGTTTATTTGTACGTCCTTTTATCTTCATACTGTAGTCTAAACAAATACTTGGTGTGATGACATTAACATTAGTTTGTAATGGTACTGCACACAATAGATACTTTTGATTTGGAGATGGTTTCACTGTTCGTTTAGTATTTTAAAGCTCACTGTGTTCAAACATTTTGATCTATATTTTAGCACTTGAAATGCTCAGCTACTCTTAAAGTACAAATTATAATTTGTGAATAAGGAAAAAGAGTATTTTAGTACGAGCGGGAATCGAACCTGCGTTCCTTCTTTTCCGGGGAAGTGCTCTAATCTATTGAGCTATCGTACTATTTCTAGAAATACCGAATTTCCTCACCACATTTGTCTTAACGACCAACGCCATCTATCGGCAATGCATTTACATGCATTCATCCAATGTAGTAAGTTTAATTTTGCAATTAAAATTCATACTATTTGATGGCGTGATTTTGCAAACATTTTGATCTATATTTTAGCACTTGACATGCTCAGCTACTCTTAAAGTACAAATTATAATTTGTGAATAAGGAAAAAGAGTATTTTAGTACGAGCGGGAATCGAATCCAGGTGAATGTGGACCATTAAACTATCATAGCAACCTATAAGCAACTCTCGACCTTCCTTACACATTCTGTCTTATAAGATCCAAGCTCTTGCTCAGCGTGTCAAATAGTAAAAATCATAAAAGGCTTTTTTAAATTATTTATTTTAGTCCGTATTTTAGTACTTTACATGCTCAGATACTTGAAAGAACAAATGAACCGTGTTGTGCAGAAATGAACTAACTCACATAAAAGTTATGCTGATTTGAACTACTTTTGCTTTATTTTTTAAGTGTCATTCGTAGTCTGTGGTTGATTTTTCTACTATCCCAACGTTTCGAATAATTTACAGCAGACCATAGTTTTATTTCATCCATCCATCCGCCTTTTAACGTCCACTGCTGGACATAGGCCTCCCCAAGAATGAGGGATAGTGCCGTAATCGCCACGCTGTTGTTAATACTCGAAGGAGTGCTGCTGCCCACTTCCCCGGTAGCCCCTCAGTCGACTCTTACGACTCCCATGGGTGGAGAGGGGTAGGACAATTCTAAAGCCGGCCCCACACGGCCAAGTAGTAGATATAATCTAAACAGTAGATGTATAATTATTACTTGGCTTTTAAATATCTTTATCTTAATTAATTTAAATCATTCGTAGTTTACCTGCAATAAACAGAATTAAAATTACTGAAACCTGCCTTAGATGGTACACAGTTACACACTCATAATGAGACGTCCCGAAGAACTATAAGGTCCATTAAGTCCTAGGTCTACTGAACATCAGGCGAAGCAGACGAAGATGCCAGACCACATCATGGTGAGCTACTGTAATCCGTGATTTAGAACAGCCCAATTAGATTAATGTACTGCTTAACAAGGAGGAGAGGCGACTCCAAATAATGTAAAATTGCAAAAAAGGGAAACAGTTAATATCAATGCATTTAGGAAAGGCTTTAATTTTAGTATTTGTTCATATACAAAATTAAATTAAATAAGGCGGCTAAATCACGCGGTATCGCGTGTTGTGATTTCTTCTAGATACTTACCCAAAAAAACAAAATTAAAACAGTCAATTGCAAAAAAAAAAGGAAACAATGCATATCAATGCATTTAGGAAAGGCTTTAATTTTGATATTTGTTCAGATACAAAATTAAATACAATTAGGCGGTTAAAAAACACGAAATCGCGTATTGTAATTTCTTATATACCCAATATACCCAAAAAAACAGAATGAAAACGGTGGAGGAACGTCAGCAATGGGTCTAAGAGATGAGATGTCTGAGATTATCTGGGTCTAAAAATTGTGTGACGTAGTTTTAGTTATATCCATCCCAACGGGTGACTTTTCTAAATCCTTACAGCAATTTTGACATAAACACACATAAAATAAAAGAATGAGATTAATTTGAATTTACGTAGTGTGTACAAAAAACATAAGGCTTAGTATTATTTCATTTTATTACTTAGATTTATACAAAAATAATTTTCCAGAACGATGAATGCGATACAACTTCTTAAGCCCCGCATAAAACGTTTTTTCAATTAGACTGAAATAGAACACGCGAACGAAGCTGCGGACACAATTCTAATATTATAATATAATATTGTTTTTTTTTTAGTTTGTAGCACACCCAAACGTACAGCAGCTACTGGGCACGATATGGTACGAAGGATTGCCAGGCTTTAAGAGGAAAAACATTGTTGGACAATGCGTTCAGGTAAACAAAACTACCCACAAACCTTTTAGGTAAATATAGAACACAACCCTTTTTTTAAAGCGGGGAAAAATGTACCTAACCACACACCCGTCATTCGGCGCAATGAACAGGGTAGTGTGGGGCCCTCACCCACTAAATAAACCCGCCGTGTGCCGTCTCTCCGCCTGTGTTCGCGGGCCACTGGAACTATGTTACATTACTTCAGTGGTATAGAACAGGGGTCTCCAAACTACGGCCCGCGGGCCAAATCCGGCCCGCGACAGCTTATGTTTTAATGTTGCTATTATTGCTGTGATAGAATTAACACAAAATGATAATTACTCGGTTTTATTTACTTGCAAACTAATACTTAACGACAGAAATGATGACGCAGAAAACTTAAGTTTCAAATCTTAAGCATACGAGGGGTGATCCAAAAGTAATGATAATTGGTTACTTCAGGTCTACATAAAAATCCAAAAAAAAATTTTTTCGCTAGCTTATACACTCACTACGTCAGCCTAAAAAAATCATATAAATAGGTCAGGATTTCCGGGAGATACATTCATTTGAATACGAACTGTCGAAGAGATAACATCAACATGGAGAAAAACGAAATTAGAGCTGTGATCAAGTACCTCTGTTTGAAAAAAATGTCTACAAAAGACATACACTGTGACTTGGTGGAAACATTGGGGGACTCTGCTCCTCCATATTCTACAGTTGCACGCTGGGCCAAGGAGTTTAAGCTGGGCAGAACATCCACTGAAGATGAACATCGCGAAGGACGCCCATCCACGTCCCTCACAGAAGACAACGTGAAAAAAGTCGAAGATGTTGTGTTGGCAGATCGAAGAGTGACCATCAGGCATGTAGCTGAGGTCACAGGGATCTCATATAGAAGCGTTCAAAGAATCATTTCGAACGAGTTGCATATGAAAAAGGTCTCTGCGCGTTGGGTTCCCAGAATGTTAACCGACAAGCAAAAGAAAAAACGAGTTGACATTTCGAGGGTCAATCTCGAAAAGTTCCAAGCAGATAAAGAAAATTTTTTGTTGCGTTTTGTGACTATGGACGAGATCTGGATCCACCATTATGATCCTGAAACAAAAAAACAATCGATGACTTGGAAGCGAGCCTCCTCACCGACGCCAAAGAAATTCAAAGTCTCAAGTTCGGCGGGAAAGGTTATGGCGTCTGTTTTTTGGGACGCTAAAGGAATAATTTTGGTGGAATATTTGGAAAAGGGAGCCACTATTACGGGCTCTTACTACGCAGACCAAATAAGAAGATTACGGGAGGCCATTAAGGAAAAAAGACGCGGCAAACTGCGAGCTGAAGTGCTGTTTCACCAAGACAACGCACCGGCTCACAAAGCCGCAGTTGCGATGGCTGCCATTCAAGAAACGGGATTCGAACTGGTCGAACACCCTCCCTATTCGCCAGATCTGGCTCCTAGTGACTTTTACCTCTTTCCTCGGCTCAAGGAACACCTCCGAGGCAAGAAATTTGAAGACAATAGCGAAGTTATGGCCGCTGTTGAGGCGTTTTGGGAGGGTCAAGAAAAGGAATTTTTTTCAAAGGGAATCCTGGGTTTAGAAAAAAGATGGACTAAATGTATTGATTTGTTAGGAGACTATGTAGAAAAATAAATTATTATTTTAACTTTAATTACCGTGTTTTATTTTCATTATCATTACTTTTGGATCACCCCTCGTATTAATAACTAACAAATAATTAATTGAAATGAATCCTACTAATCAAAGAAAAAAACAAAAAACACTAATGAGATTTGTGTAAATGTGTTTAGGCGCTTGGAGCACACTGATAAAAAAATTATGGCCTTAAGGATTCAAAGTTTGGAGAGCCCTGGTATAGAACACAACCCTAAATGTAAGTCAGAAGGCCACTAATAGTGGGTTATGGAGTTCAATTTCCAAACCCCTTGAATAATGGCCCATTCTAACTTGTTCCTAATACTTCATGTGCACAGATAATGCAACGATAATATATCGCCCCTAGGGATAAATAATATCCTGGTCCAGGTAACTTCATATATCCTGAGATTTGGTCTATACTAGGTATACTTTTGCAGGCATGACAAGGACAAGGCTACCCTGTGGGCCTAGCAAAGTTGCATTCTATGATCGCTAACGCTATAGAAAACTATTAAAATGTATAGGAATTTGACATCATTAACGATATTTATAACGCTAAGTCACGTGACTTAACGTTAGAGATGACAAATTTTCATATATTTTTACAGTAGTTATAGCGTTAGAGATCATTGAATGCAACTTGGCTAGGCCGACTGGTTTGACCGCATAGTTCGTAGTAATAGCTGTTGGTTAAAATCTCAGGACTATAAACTGTTTGATGTTCAATTGTTCATAGGTAGCAAAACTGGGTGTGATGTTTCCGGTATACTGCACAATATACATGCTGGCACCTAACTCTGTATACGGAAGGTTCATGAAGAAACCATTTGTCAAGTTTATTTGCCACAGTTCTTCCTACATGCTGTTCCTTAGTAAGTAACTCCAGTATTGGTAAAAAATGCACGCACCTTCACTAATTAAAAACGCTATAGGTAACGATAACACTGCTGATCATGAAGTCTCGTATTCGAATACCGGGTTGGGTTAGTAGAAAAAAATCGAAATGAGTCACCCTCGTGGTTTGGACAGCACGTAAAGCCTGTAGTCCTGTGCCTGGCCTCTTCTGTCGTTTCGGAATGACGTCACATCGGACTATGAGAGTTGGGGAACGGATTGCACATATATTTGCTCACACACTTGAATAAGTTGGCTAGTGTCCGTTGAAAGTAATAAAGTTAAACGTACATATAAAAATATTTTTCATTCTCGCGTTTTTGTTTCACATTTCAATGAATAACGAGAATCCAACCGACCATATTCGTGCTAATATTCAGTAATGGATGCTTTCAAACATGTGCAAAATGAAAAAGTTATGCATTACTTTTGAATGAAGCTAAAGCACCCGTTAAATATAAAACCCATTAAAATACTGTCATATTTTAGCGGGAAACAGACTCGTGCAATAAAATATTAATCTAAAGATGCTATCTAAATATCAAGAACAGGAATTCGCTCTTTTTAACAGCAATTAAACACCCACGAAAGATTTCCGCGCACGAGGTCGTGGGTTTGATTCCCACTCAGGACAATTATTTGTGTGATGAACAACAGATATTTGTACTGCGTCTGAGTGTTTTATATCTATTATATGAATGTATTTACAAAAAAAATACAGTAATACACGAGTATGTATTATATCTGTAATCTGGTACCCATAGCGTTTGGGACCAGAGGATGTTGTGTGAAATGCCCGTGAATTTTTTTTTTATATTTAATAATAATTTCATTTTATAGCTTAAATATATACTTTCTTTTGATATTTAAAATGATAAAAGAAGCGTTTGTTACATTACCCATGCCCTAAGCGAGCAGATCCTGAAAATCTATATGATATAATGGCTGACCAGGCGAACATCATACTGCCATATTTATTTTTCCGAAATACTATCGTGGCGCTACCTACCGGGTCCAAATGTGAATCTAAACCATCCCGGTATATCATCCCATAATTACCATACACAAAAAAATTCGTCAAGATCGGTCCAGCCGTTTAGGAGGAGTTCAGTGACATACACACATACAGTAGAATTATATATATAAAGATTATGTATGTTTATTGTAAAAAAATTACAATCCTGCTCTAATTAAACATAATTACCTAGTACTATCCCACAATCTATGCATATTGTGGTACACTTTACTGAGAAACTATCACACATTCAGATTTGGGATTTGACATAGTAATTTAAATTTATTTCTAGATGTGTTATCTATCATAAAACATAGTATTTTATACACATAAAAAATATAACATTTTTTATTAATTAGAATTTTGTTGTATTCCTAAGGCCATCTGTCGAAAATTATAAATTAAGTAGAAAACTTCGCGAGCCCTCTTAAAGCACAGCGTTTTACTGGTTATTAAATAACTTCTTTACATACACCACCCATACCCATATCTGCGTTATTCTAATAATCTTCTTGTTCACTGTCCGCCTTACACTTCAAATCTTGCGCACTCCGCTTTTCATACACAAACCATTCATCAAGCTATTGTGGAATGCGTTGCCTCTGGGGATAGACCATTATGTTAACAAATCACTAACTATTTAAACTTAGAATGTGAATTATATTCCCGCCTTTTAGCGGAGTCCTCGCGTTGGCTATGAGTCAAATCCATTTTTAATCTATATACCTAATGTATATATGTATATGTATTATATTTGTGTGTATATGTATATTTTGTGCATTGGTATGTATTGATTTTATAATATACTAGCAGCCCGTCCTAACTTCGCAAGGGTAGATATTAATTTTTTAAACATTTTAGGATAATCGTAGAGTAAATGTACCCTTATGCAGGACATCAATAGCTTTTTTTTCTAAATTTCAATGTATATTCTTTTTATAAAATTTTATATTTTTATCCATAAACCTACATTATTGAAGTTTTAGTAAGGATTCCTATTTTTTTCTAGTAGGTATAAATATAGCCTGTGGTACTCAGATATAGTGTAGCATTCTAATGGTAAAAGAATTTTTGAAATCGGTCCAGTAGTTTTTGAGTTTATTCGTAACAAATATACAACAATACAAATCTGTCCTCTATATAATATTAGTTTTTTTATTGCTGATCATGGCAGACGAGCCACGGCCCACCTGATGGTAAGTGGTAACCGTCGCTCATGGACTCAACTATACCGAGAGTATTGTAAAGACGCTGCGCACCATTTCATTTCTCAAATTTAATATGAAATTAAAGAATATAGGTACGGCTACACTGGAGATGGCCGACCTGTTCGGGCCTGATAGCAATTAAGTGAGTACTCTCACTTGGTACCCAGCCTTTTTTTGTTTCGGCGGGAAAAAATGTACCTAGCCGAATACTCCGTCGTTCGGGGCAACGACCAGGGTAGTGTGGGGCCTTCACCCACTAAAGAAACCGTCCGTCCGTGCCGTCTCTCCGCCTGTGTTGAAGGACCACTGGTACTGTGTTGAATAACTTCAGTGGTCCGCTGGCGGCTTACCCCTTTCGGGTACCCTCTACTGAGCGACGACTTGGTACCCAGCCCTACCAGTAAGTGTAGATGTAGCAGGCGTATATTTTTATTATTATATGTATACTACTATACAGTATTAGTATTTATTTCAATATTTTGATCTGTATTTTAGCTCTTGACATGCTCAGCTACTTAAAGAATAAATTATTTGTGAAAAATAAAAAAAAAACAGTAAAATTCCCTTTTTCCACTTTCACAGATAATTTGTTATTTATGTATTTTTTATTGTAGCACATAGCACAATATTTTCTGTTCTGCTCCACCCCAGGCCGCCTGGAAGAGAATGCCTTAGGTATTAAATCCGCAATGTACTATTATATCGTGCAAAACAAATAAAATGATATCTTATTTTTCAGCATTGCTGTCACTAGCATCACAGCGCGCGGACTTTCTAGTACTAGAATGGTCAGGTATAACCTGGCTCCAAGAACTAGTGGATCACTGGAAAGAACACGAGCGAGGCTCGTTACCTAGCATCATTGAATTCAGCGTCATCATCTACATAGCAAGTAAATTTGCGCTTGTTGGCATGCTTATTTAACCACTGCACAGATACTGTGGTGGTTTTTATAACCATCAAAACAAATGTCATGTTCATCTCACAACAGTACAAATATCCGATATAAATTATTAATAATGAAGTGCTTTTCCTTTTTATATTTGTAATTTATTTTTTATTAAGGCGGAAAATATTTACTTAACCGCATACCTCGTCGTTTGGGGCAACGAACAGGGTAGTGTGGGGCCCTCAACCTAAATAAACCCGCCGTGTGCTGTATCGCCTGTAATGGCGGGCCGCTGGAACTGTGTTACATTACTTCAGTGGTTGTGAAGTAGGCCTTATTTTCTAGTGAGAGATTTTGCTTTTACAATTACCTATTATTTATTTATAACATTTCATATTTATTATTTTTATTTACTTATAAAAGAAAATTACATAAATTAGCACGTGAGTGGAAACTAGTAACACCAGATGCATCAGTCACGTGTGGATAGGAAGGATAGTACCTAAAGAGAGGAGGCCAAAACCCCCTCCCTATGGAGAGGGTTTGAGCCTCCACTCTGGCGCTCTCAATCACTATACGAAACACAACGTACATTACCTACTTACCTAGGCTTACCTACCGTCTACCACTGAAGGAATGTAATATGAAAGAAAGAAAGAAAATATTTATTGCAACGAATTATTAAAAGAATATACATACTTATAAATAAACTTAGAAAAAATTAACATTCGTTACAAAACGACCCCAACTTAGCAAAAAAGCAGGTCAAAAGACCTGTGCTGGTCTTCCGTTGGGGCGTCTTAGTGATGGCACGGACGTTGATATGCAAAAAAAATTATAATAAAAAATAACAAACAAACCTAGATAACCAACCTAAACAAAGTTGACTGTGCTATGGCTACTACAGAGAAAAAAAAATCGACTAATCTATGAGTATTATATAAATGTTAGGCTGATGGTCCTACTAAAGCCTGCAAGAAGCCAAACACAAAAAGAAAACAAATTTAAACCTAAAATACACGTGTTGACATGTCATTGAAAAAACGTACTTTAACGTACTCTTTGATTGAAGTAATTTGAAATGCAGAAATGGTAAATCTCGCAAAGACGAATTGTTTTTTATGTAATAAGTGGTAATAAGTTCAGTAATGGTTCTAGGTGATGTTATATACGTGCATATAGCTGGGAGACGCAAATAATGACATATTTTAAGTGTCCTGGATACAGAAATAAAATATAAAAAAAAAAATGTATATGATCCGGTGGCCCGCCAATAAAGGCGGAGAGACGGCACACGGCGGGTTTCTTTAGTGGGTGAAGGCCCCACAACACCCTGTTCGTTGCCACCGAACGACGGGGTGTGTGGTTAGGAACATTTTTTCCCGCCTTAACAAAAGAAAAGGGTATTACTTTCCCAATCGAGGCGGCCTATTCATTCTGGGATAAGCAGGGCTCTACCAACCAATAAAGAACTTTACTTACTTAACTGTACTATTTAAAATGTCACAAATTAGTATCTACGTGTATTTACAATTATTTAATATTTTAATAGTTTTAAATATATAATAGGAAATTTGAAAATATATACTTTAAACACAAAGTGAAAAAATCATCATCAATAAGCATCTGGACGGTATCCAGGAGATGCAGGTTCGAATCCTACTCGTGCCTGTTATTTTCGATTTCACATTTTTCACTTTGTGTTTAATGTATGTTGCTAAGCATGTCAAATGCTAAAAATATATATAAAAAATATCTAAATATATACTTTATTGAAATTATATGTGTTTCAAATATTAACAGAAAGTGTGAAAATGTGAAATCGAAAGTAACAGTCACGAGCAGGATTTGAACCTGCATCTCCTGGAATACCGTCCCAAATGGTTTGCCAACTGAACCATCGTGACTATTGCTCGGAACTGCGAATTTCGATAACACATTCATTCTTAACACGCAAGGTAGGTGACGCCTGTGCGATCTGTCGGTAGTATTTGCATATATTATACCGACCACGTAAACTTAATTTTACAATTAAGATTTTTACCAAATAATAAAGCAGCCCTATAAATAGGTATTATGATATGTTTATATGTGTTTTAGCATTTGACATGCTTGGCTATATAAATTAACACAGTGTGAATTGTCACGATGGCTCAAATGGCAAAGCATCTGGGACGGTATTCCAGGAGATGCAGGTTCAAATCCTGCTCAGGACTGTTATTTTTGATTTGACATTTTCACAAATTTGTTGTAATTTACCTGTATCTATGGCTAAGCATGTCAAAGTTAAATAAATTATTTAAATAAAAAACCGCCTTCGAAATATACCCAGGAACTATAAAGCAATAAATAATTGGTATTTACATATGGTTTCTGTGTTTGAATTCGGTGCCTAGCTTGGGTGCATCTCGTATGAGAAAGAGTCGAGCACAGGAGTCTGAAAATGATAAAGATGAGCGTCTAAAGCGCAATAAAGAAAGAAATAGAGCAAGCACAGCGTCTCGGAGAGTCTTCCAAAGACCGTAAAGAAAGGCTTTATGTTTAATATGGGTAGGACAACTAAACACACTGCTCCAATGAGTCAGCGAGGTTTCAGAATAAACGAAAAAATATAATCGATGTACATACAAATCTTTTAGATATATGTTGATTTTTTAAAAACAGCTCCACCGACTGCTATAATTTTTTTGGTTGTTTGATGGCCCCAACCATTTCGGAATAAACCCCTTTTAAGCAAAAATAAAGAATTTTGCAAATCCGTCCTCATCCGAAGGGGTTATGCCCGAACATACATAAAAAAAAATATTAACATCCGAATTTAATTTATTGGTTAAATATATCAAAATGTTTCAAATATGTTTTCTAGAAATTGTATAATTGCTGTTTAAACAAACATTAAGATTGCGTTTGTTTTTCAGGTCTAATATGGGCAGAAATAAGAGCATTATGGACCGGTGGTATTACCGAATACATAAGCGACTTATGGAACATTGTGGATTTTATTACAAATGCTTTTTATATTGCATGGATTAGTCTCCGATTTGCCTCGTGGTATATTGTGCAGGTATGTACTTTATTACTAGCCTATGCCCGCGGCTCCGAAATAGACAAATCTAGTTTTTAGATTATATTCAAAGAAAGACGCATGATGCCGCAATAATCGCTCACCCAATCACGATGATCTTTCAAAATCTCTCAATCAATGACAATCACGCATCTATGTGTCTACCAATCACAGATAAGACGATACGATGTCTATACGATTTTTTGAATCACATTCTAAAAGGGGGATACGTATTGTTCTAGATATATTATTTTTTCTTCAATATATTCTGTAATGTGCAGACATCGTCCTGTTGCAATTTTATTATATTTTTATGTTCCAATTACTCTCACCATTTAAACTAAGATAGTTTTGAATATTATACGGAACGAGCGCAATATCTATGCAAACGAAGTGTTCCATTAAAATAATTGAAAATTCTAGGAGATTATTAATTAATCTCAATTTTATTTAACGACCACTAAGGAATAAACCTTGTATCGCGGGGGACTTTACAAACATACAATTTCACGGACACAAGGTAGACCCACACTCAGAACAACCATTTGTGGATCACACAAAGAGTCCTGTATCCTGTGTGAACCCACAATTCTCGGACGGGAGGCCGGTAAACTGAATAATTATTAAATTACATAATTCAACTAAAAATATATAACTAATAATATATGATAAGAGAAAACTAATAAATTATTTAAATTTTAGCGAGACCATGAGAGCGGTATGGACCCCTGGTATCCTCGCGAAAGATGGGACTCTTATGATCCTATGCTTCTTTCTGAAGGAGCATTCGCAGCTGGGATGATCTTCTCTTTCCTCAAACTAGTGCACATCTTCTCAATCAATCCCTACCTCGGCCCTCTTCAAGTATCCTTAGGAAGAATGATCTTGGATATTTTGAAGTTTTTCTTCGTATATATGTTAGTTTTGTTCGCTTTTGGATGTGGTGAGTACAAGAAATTAAAATGAATACAGTACAATTATATATATTAATACGTGAAAAAAAAAACTTTGGACCCCTTTTTTAGCACATTGCGCGCGGGAAGTGTGAGATTTATTCCACTACTGTGATACTCCATTTCAGATATATATTCTACTACATTTAAGATAATGTTACCAAAAACATAGCCGAACACTGTCTCTTAAGTCACAGGATATCCTAGTTTAAGAGACAGGGTTTACTAATTGTGTACACAGTTATCAGCTACAATTTAGGAAAACTGTTCTATTATACATTCACCAGATGTTTTTGTTGATTAAGAAATAATCTATAATTTTTTTGGAAATAATTATTATTATTTATTTGGCACACTTAAAGTTTAAATGGAGAAAGAGTGCAGTAAACAATATTTAAGAAATAATATTTTTATGTTATATGCATTAGAAATAAATTAATTCAATAAAAATACATGTTATAGGATTGATTACATGTACGGTTACGGTCGGTGTATGGTCGAATGTTGACCACTGGACCACAGGACACCAGTTCTTTATTTTTTATCTTTATCTTTAGAATTCTTTTTAGAATTTATTTAAAAGAACTACTCCATGGATTTTGATGCAGCTTTTTTATTTGAAAGGCTTTGATTTGACTTAAAATCTGGTAGACATGTTATCCCGCTACTATATCTGGAACCTGAGATATAACCGAAAAACTAGCTTTTAGCTGCGGCGAAACCGCTGGCTATGGCTAGTTCTTTATAATTATGTCCTACAAGGTATCATCAAAGTAAAGAAATTGACCTACTACGTCAAAATGTCTACATAAGTTTTGCTTCCAGTTCTCTTCTCCCGGCAATAGTCTATAGCAGCGGCTCTCAAAGTTTCTGGTGGCGAAATCGTTTTAAAAACGAAGATTTTACGGATCCCTAAAATAATAGATATATACAACTCAAATTATTTTATCTGTATACTTTAATAATCAAATTAATTGACGTTATCCTTTTCATAATGGCAGGTTTAAAATTTTATCATACTGCTTATGTTTTAGCTATTTGTGTTTGGGTATGTTGGAAGATATAAAAAGGTTTTTTATGAGCACGTTTGGCAAATTTTCCATGGGTAAAATGTTAAGAGTTCGCGTCACCGACATGCTGTGCACGCGAAACTCTTAACACTGCCATTCAGAATACGTACACAATCCATCTATCTAAATATTTCGTACTAAATACAGTCCTTGCATAATAATAAGTTACAAAAATTACATAACTAGTAGATATGAAATCTATTTAGATACCAAAAAAACTATAATGACTTAAGAATGTTTTAGATATTTTTAGTTCTCACATCTGTCGGCAGTCCTCGACTATGTTACTATATTTCATGCCTATGTTATTTTATTTCATGAATATTATTTTTGAGGTGCACAAGGCTTGGCCGAGTGGTTCATTTTCATTCTACATTTTGTATGTAGGAACAAATAATTCAGATATTTCATATTTATACAGATTTTCTCGTATAAAACATTGATATTGTCACACGGTTATTTTTAAAATTTATTTCGAAGACATAAATTAAAAATAACTATAATTTTTCAGGTTTAAATCAACTGATGTGGTACTATGCAGAACTGGAGAAAAACAAATGTTACCACCTCCCAGACGGCATTCCAGACTTTGATAATCAAGAGCGAGCCTGTACGATATGGAGACGATACGCTAAGTAATATTACGCACATAATACTTATTTTATTTGTGTTTAACATTTATAGACGAGTACATACCTGTTTATATATCTAGATAAATATACACTTCCTTACTAATAAATGTTGTATAACCTCTGAATAGTTATGCAGTGTTTTGTCTTTGTCACTACTATGGCAGTTTGACGTTGAAAGGACGGAGCAAAACACTAAATCACTATTCGAAGCTTAAACAATGTTTATTAGTAAAGGGGGTTATTCTATCAAAATAATTTTAATCGTCCGAATTTTTAACTGCCTCTGTGGATTGTAGTGTGAGTTACTGCCGATTATGGTGTCTCGGGTTCGATCCTCGGTACGCGTAGTGTTATTGAACTTTTTCGTAAAACACAGGTGTAAAACCATATTGTTGCAATATATGTGTGAAAAGGTTTTCTCGAAAGAGTTACTTAACTATTCATATGCATGTACACACGGGTGAAAATCTATACAGCTGTGATATATGTAAAAAACCAAATGGTTGTCTGTAAAGTCGGTTTACGGACGATAGTTCAACGTGACAACGTCATAACAAAACATTGATGAAATGATTGCATACTTTTACGAATAAAATTGGATGCGGCACAAGCGTACAATGAGCGTAACGGGACACTGAGTCATCCTTTTTCGTGCGTGCAGCCGGCGTTCATCGATTTATTAGACGTTGTCACGTCAAAAAAAGAAAATTCTCAGGATCAGCCCGGAATTCGGAAGTGTGCCCGGTAGACGGCAATAGGCTCGCCCCCTATTACGTGGGACTTAAACATAGCTGGCGAACCGTGGGTGAGAATACACCTCTGCAGACCCCTTCAGGTAATACAGCTAGCTCTACTTAGCGACGCATCCGCACACGGAGCGTCGTAACTTCGCGGAAGTCTTTGCGGGTGGCGAACGTTCCCCGGTACATCCACCCGCAGCCTGAAGTTTGCAACCTTAAAATATATCTTGACCTGAACTATTTTAAGTAAAAACCCATACAACATGAGAATAGCTAATCGAATGCAAATACATCGATGACTTCTAACATATTGATTTTATTTCTAGTTTATTTGAAACCTCGCAGTCTCTGTTCTGGGCATCGTTTGGTCTCGTAGACTTGACTACGTTTGAGTTGACCGGTATCAAAAGCTTCACCAGATTCTGGGCACTTTTGACATTCGGGTCTTACTCAGTGATCAATATCATTGTGCTGCTGAACATGCTCATCGCCATGATGTCCAGCTCTTATCAGATTATTTCGGTAAGTGCATTTTTATAGCCTGAAACAGGTCAGTATTTAATAATAATTATATTAGTATTAAAGATTTTTTGACTAATATTATTACATAGTAGAACCATAGATATAGTATATACTAACGTACAGTATATACTATATCTATGGTAGAACCTGACTGCGACCCCGGCCGCGTGGACTTTAGAATAAATAATAACATCACTCTAGACACACAATAGCTATCTCTCGAGAATCGTTCATTTTCTCGGAAGGAAAAGTAGTCAGTGTCTTTTTCTGGGCTACTTAATATTAGTAAGGACTAGCAAGGTAAATGGAACGTTTTTGAGCGACTATTTAAAAACGCTTTATGATATAATAATACTACTAGTACCTTCTTCAGGAGTATAAGATAGATCAACGAAAATTATAAACATAGAGGTGCAGAATTCAGCCATCTCAAAATTCACCCACAATAACCTGTTTTTATGATTTTTTATAACTTTTCGTTACTATCTTTTTTTTTTAACTTTAGTACACATTTACATATAGTTTAACTCTATATCTGCTTTAATGGACCATTTTTGAAGTGGAAGTTTGACGCATTTTGGATGGGTAATTTTTTTTGAGTTCGCGGCACCGATAGTGTTGTACGCGAAATTTTTGACATCGCCATTCAGAACATAATTGTTGTGCTTATGTTATTGTTTTTATCTTTTTTGTTCTAGGAAAGAGCTGATACTGAATGGAAGTTTGCTCGCAGCAACCTCTGGATGTCTTACTTCGAAGATGGTGACACTGTCCCTCCTCCTTTCAACATTATTCCAACGCCTAAACAGTTAATTTCCTGGATTAAACAGTTATATACTAACAAGGATCGTGCCAGTTCCATTCTTGTAAGTTTTTATTTAGTTTTATTTGATATAAACGGTAAAGTTAAAAAGGATGTGTAATTTTCTAAAGTTTATACCTTACATAAAATACATAAGATGTAGCAATCGCGTGGCCACTCATGAAACAGCAACATAACATTTCATTTTTTTTGTGGCTATTACGTACAATTCGCCCTAAATGTGGCAAAAGTTAAATAAAGATTGTGATATAATTATTACCACTATCTAAATAAATAACTAATTGATTAATACATTAATATCGATCACTTATTATCCTGATTAATATTGTAATTGCAAAATTAGGTGAGAGTTTAGAGATAATAAACTCTCACAAAATCTTAACGCAACTATTTATAAAAGGTTTAATTCAACAGTATATAATAAACATTTTATCCCTAATTCATGCTATCGCAGATTGCGAAAGAATTTTTAGTAGTGCAAATAGTAAATACAATCCAGACAAAATCCAGTCATTTTGTACGGAACCCTTCTTTTTAATCACTGTTACTATAGGAACAATATATAATTAGGTGCGAAAGTCTACTTTTTGAATAAATTTGTTTGAGACATGGCATTTTTTCAACCTCAAAACATGGCACCTAATTTTCCTTTTAATCGTCACCCTCGTAGTCGTTAAATAGTTCGCCATAGAAGTGCTATCACTATGATAAAACTTGTTTAGCGAAAATGTATTAAACTAAGAAGAGACTATAACTTCAGGCTTTAGTTATTGCTGTCTCGAATTGCCAAAACTACACCAACATCCCATTTCAGAATAAATCCCGCGAAAAAGCTCGCCAAGAACATGAAGCTGTCATGCGCATTTTAGTACGACGATATGTAACGGCAGAACAACGAGCAAGAGATGAAGTCGGTGTCACTGAGGATGACGTCATGGAGATCAGACAGGATATTTCTACGCTGCGGTACGAGCTGATAGATATACTTCATAACAACGGCATGAAGACTCCTAGAGTCAGCATGCAAGATGCTACTGGTAAGATATGCCATTTTTTATTATACTAATTATATGGCAAAGAGTAGAACAATTATACGGTACCCTGATGGTAAGCGGTTACTGCGGCCTATTAAGAGAGAATAGCAAGAAGTATTCGTAAAGAGAGGATGGTAGGATAGGAGATAATACAAAGGATAGTAAGGAGGGTTAGGTTCTTACTCACCATACACAACACAACGGTAGGACTAACTACCGATGTTTCACGTCGATCTTCTGTGAAAGGTTAGTACTTCCCCGATCGAGCAGGCCCATTCGTGCTGGGATAAATGAGACTCCACCACTGGGTTTGTATTCTCTAAATTACAAAACTATCTGGCCGTGTGGGGCCGGCTTTAGAATTGTCCCACCCCTCTCCATCCATGGGAGTCGTAAGAGCCGACTGAGGGAATACCGGGAGGAGTGGGCAGCAGCACTCCCTCGAGTAGGTATTAACAACATCCACTGCGATCGCCAACCCGCCTGCCAAGCGTGACAATTACGGCACTATACCCCCAATTTGTGGAGGCCTATGTCCAGCAGTGGACGTCGAAAGGATGAAGTTACAAAACTATACAAAAATTTTTGCCCCTATAGAGTACAGCTGGTGCCTGGTGCTTCGCATGCGTGATTTATTTGTGGAGGTATTAGCTTTCCATGAAAGTCTTTGTCCTTTGGAAACAGAAACTTGTAAATTTAAAATACAGTTGCTGAGTACATTACATACAGTTGCTGGCAACATAGTATGTACGCTACATAATAAAATAACGGGTAATATTTGGTATTGGATTATGGTGTTTCAGGAATTTTACATTTTCATATATGTTATTGGAAGGAAATGGATGGACAATGTTTGTATGAGAGAGTAGTTTTCTTCAAATTCAAAAATGGGATTGTATATATTTCTGATATATAAGTAAAGAAATGTGAAGTCGATTTTTGGATTTTTCTATATTTAGGGGGGGTAAAATAATAGTAAATATTTGTATGGGAGTGTCATTATTAATTAATAAGAACTTATACATAATTATAGTCTTCTATACTATTATAAAGCTGTAACAGAGCTGTGTCTGTACATTCAAGATATTTGAGAAAAAATGACTGTAATAGGCTATATAGGTATCTAAACACAAAACAAATTTTTTTGAATCTTTGTCTGTTTTTCTGTTTGTCTCTTTGTTTGTTCGCGCATCACGCAAAAACTTCTGAACGGATTTTGATACAACTTTTTATTTGAAAGGTCCTAATTAGACTTAAAAACTGGTATACATATCCTGCTACTATATCGGGAACCTGAGATATAACCGAAAAATTAGCTTTTGGCTGCGGCGAAGCCGTGGGTAAAGGCTAGTTTCTAATATTTGTATATTTATTATTGATGTTGAATCTAGTTAAAAATATTCAGATACATTAAAATTCCTTGAATAGAACGTAAGTTACGAAATCCTAAAACCTGTACGTCTTACAGGTAGTAGATAAAAAATATTCCACAAAATCTTTAAGGAACTCTTACTTTGGTACATACATACATACATATTGCCACGTCTTTTTCCTGTAGTGGTAGGCAGAGACCACTTCTCTACACTTGCTACAATCCTGACACATCTTTCGCTTCATCTACTTTCATCAGCACTTTCGTGCTTGCTCGTCGGTTACGAGTACTCTTAACCTGGCCTGCCTTAAGAACGTCTCCGATCTGGTTAAAATACGTTTGCCTAGGTAGACCTCTACCAACTTGACCAGACACAGTCACAGCCTTTAATATCTGTTTCGTTAATCTTGTTTCATTCATCCTCTATATCTATATTATACGTGTTAGAACCGCCTAAACGTTCCTTTCTCTATTATTTCTTACTTTGGTGCTATCAAAATAATATTTTCCGACAAATACCGAAAGATTTTTTGTTGCAGTTGCGGGCAAAAAGGGTAAAGTAATGGAGAGAAGAATATTGAAAGACTTCCACATCGGAATAGTTGAAGGTATTATAAAAGACGTAATATCAAAGGAGAGTAAACCTAAGGATGTGTTCAGCCAAATAGCCAAGGCTATTGTTAGAAGAGGCAGCACAGATAGGTAAGTAATTTACTACTTAAGAGCAATAAATGCTCACAACTTACTATGTACCTACTCGTAAAGACAGATCCATAAATTCTATTCAAAAAGGTAAATTAAACAGGTCTCAACATCAGTGACATCGCTTGCGCATCGCCATCTCCAACGAAAGGGATAGGAGGTGGATATGAATAATAATAAGGAGAGGATAGGTAGGATACTACGGAGAGGATAGGAAGGATAATAAGGAAATGTTTAGGCCTCCGGGTGCTTTCACTCACCATACGAAAGAATGGAACGATTAACTACCGTTGTTACACGCTGATCTTACGTGAGAGGGTGGTACTTCCCCGATCGAGCCGACCCATTCGTGCTGGGACATACCAGGACCTTCAGTAATCAGTCATTAGGTACTCATTTTTTATCTTCAGTCCCATCCTAAACAATATTATGAACGTGTATAGAGTAGTGGGAAGTTTGTCTTCACGCCGTAGCTATTTAACATGTCGTCATGAAATTTTGCATACATATAGCTTGGAGTTTGTTTTTTTACCAAAAAAGTTATCTATCTTTATCTATTATAAAGAGCTGTGTCTGTACATTTAAGACATTTGAGAAAAATTGATTGTATTAGGCTATAGGCCGTGTGAGGCTGGCTTTAGAATTGTCCCACCCCTCTCCACCCATGGGAGTCGTAAGAGCCGACTGACGGAATACCGAGGGAGTGGGCAGCACACTCCTTCGAGTATTAACAACATCTATTGCGATCGCCAACCCGCCTGCCAAGCGTGGCGATTACGGCACTATCCCCCATTCTTGGGGAGGCCTATGTCCAGCAGTGGAATATAAAAGGCTGACGGATGGATGGAAGTCTATAGGCGTGTCTAACCACAAAACAATTTTTCTTAGATTTATTGTCTGTTTGTTCATTTGCGCATCACGTAAAATCTACTGAACTTTTTTTTGATAGGTCTAGATTAAACTTAAAAACTGGTATATATTTTATCCCGCTACTATATCGGGAACCTGAGATATAACCTAAAAACTAGCTTTAAGGCAGACTAGCCTTTGTTTATAAAGAACATAGACCTTGTTTATAAAGAACATAGGCTACTAATATATGCAAAAAATGCAATACCATGGACAGCGTCCATCTTTCCATAAAAACTAGCCTATGTCTTTTTTGGGGTTTCGGACCATATATATACCAAATTCATAATCATCAGTTAAGTAAACAGATGATCAAACGCATTTTGCATTATTAATAACACTATTAGTAAAAGTTTGTACACTAACAAAACTACAATATTATTTGGCAGTAGGAAACGTGATTGGAATGCTTTGGTCAGAACAAACACTGCACGCAAAGATCCTATTGGGTCTTCAACTGAAGCAGACATTCGGCGAAGCAGACAGTCACTTCGAGCTCATATACTGGACAACATCCCTACTAGAACTATTGATCCACAGAAACTTTTAGGTAACATTTTTAGTCCATATTTCTAAATTACTACTTTTGACCTAGGTTATAACTCAGCTTTACGATCTGACGAATCTTGACTACATACACTTCTATCTAACATATTTTTTCTCTAAAGATTCTCTTTTGACGAGATAATGTCTTATAAATCGATGAACGCCAGCTGCACGCACGAAAAAGTGTCACGTTCCGCCTGAGCCGAGCGCGCAAGCGAGAATAAGCGATAGAGAAGCACAATCGGCCTAAGCGTTCGACTTGTGACGCATCTATTGACATATGTATAACGTTCTCACGTAAAATTATCGTCCATAAACCGACTTTACAGACAACCATATAGTTTTTTTACTACGTGGGTGACAGGCAAGAACCACCTGATCGTAAGCGGTTGTGTTAGCCTATAGACGCTTGCAACACCAGAGGCATCAATTGCGCATCGCCAACTCCAGGTAGAGGTAAAGAGGCGGTGGATAGGAAGGATAATAATAAGGAGAGGATAGATAATGATAATAAGATGGATAATAAGAAGAGAATAGGGCCAAGCCAAGCCCCCCTGGCTTGGGCCTCCAGCGCTCTCACTTGCCATACGAAACACAACGATAGGAGTACCTACCCTTGTTTTACGCTGATCTTTTGTGAGTGGGTGATACTTTCCTGGTCGTGTCGGCCCATTCTTGTTGAGATAGCCAAGGCTCTATCACTAGGAATTGCTTCTGCTTATAAAATAAAATAAATAAAAATAAAATAAATATTCACAGACATTTCACACAACGTCCTCTGATCCCAAATTAAGCTTAACGCTTGTGCTATGGGTACCAGATTATGGATATAATACATATATTACTTTTTTTTTGTAAATACATACATATAATAGATAGAAAACACCCAGACGCAGTACAAATATCTGTGTTCATCACACAAATAACTGTCCTGAGTGGGAATCGAACCAATGAAAAAAAATAAAATTATTGTGTTAATCTTGTGTAAACTACACAACAAATTTGTTAATAACGGTTTTTGTAACATATTTAGACTAATTATTATTATATTTTTTTTAGAATACAATCCCAATCTCTCTGTTGTATCACCTACGACCAGAGTTGCATACGCCAAATTCATGAGAAGCAAAATCAAAACAGAATTCTTAGATAAAAATAGAAGAACATCTGTGGAAGAACTCGGCTTGGAAGATGAAGTATTCGAGACACCGAAGAAGAAAGATAGCTGTAAACGATGTAGTAGTGAGTATAATAGAAATCATTTGAGATATATATTACATGTAAATATACCAAATTGAGTTTTATTTTGACGTTCATTGCTGGACATATACTTTTCAAAGAGAGCGGTACAATGGGTCCTTAGCTTAGTTTGTCCAGCAACGTTTCACAGCATCTATTGAATTTCACATAATCCTATCAATACACAAATTATTGGTTATATTCTGCACCAAACAATGACGTTATTACCTTGAATCTTCGCTTTATAGTAAAAATGATAAAAGGTTTCCAAAAAGATTAAGAGTGGATTCGACCAAACTCGAATATATACAAGAATAACTATACCGAGAATAATCTATTCCATCGTGGAATATTCATTCTCTTAGATAAACAACAGTCGTTTTTCAACGCCATCTGACGTATCGCTTATACTTGGAATAGCTATCCCAGCAAAAATAATTTGTTCTATAAACGGAACAGTGTATAGCTTAACTCATCTCAACTCTTATTTGTCGTATTATAGCGTGAGAAAGTAGCTGTCACGCGTCTGAAACCGATATTGGTTTCGAAAAATGACAGCACAAAAAGATGACGCCATGTTTTTTATTCTTGGATTAACTCCTTATTCGATGCTTATCGGTGGTATAGTGACTATTCCCAAATAGGCTCGCTATTCTTCGAATTGTTTTTGGTAAAATGTAAAATTGATTTATTCTCGAGTAAGTACCAATTTTATTCTAGGAATAAAATGTATTCTTGTTTGGTCGAATCCGCCCTAAGGCGCCGAATCTTATTCGCAATGTTATTTTCCATTTGAAGACAATATTAAAAATAAACATAATTTATAAAACGAACACAACAAAAATAGTATGCTAAAAAAAAAAGGAATTTTACAAATTTAAATTATTTTTGTCTAATGGTACTCCATCAAATACATAATATCATTGTTTAAATACATTAACCAATTATTTGTTCTTCTTTTAGTCTTTTAGATCATTAAACACAAAGTGAAAAATGTGAAATCGAAAATAACAGTCACGAGCAGGATTCGAATCTGCATCTCCTGGATACCGTCCAGATGCTTTGCCAATTCAGCCATCGTGACGATTAGCAGTTAGGAGCAAGGGTCACGATGGCTGAATTGGCAAAGCATCTGGACGGTATCCAGGAGATGCAGGTTCGAATCCTGCTCGTGACTGTTATTTTCGATTTCACATTTTTCACTTTGTGTTTAATGTATGTTGCTAAGCATGTCAAATGCTAAAAATATATATAAAATATCTAAATAAACACAAGTATATTGACAGACATACAAGTTAATTTTATTAAGGGTATTGTACAATGTAACATAGTTCCAGTGACCCGCCAATAAAGGCGGAGAGATAGCACACGGCGGGTTTCTTTAGTGGGTGAGGGCCCCACACTAACCTGTTCATTTCCCCGAACGACGGGGTATGCGGTTAGGAACATTTCTTCCCGCCGTAACAAAAAAAAATGTGTTTTACTATCGATCAGAAGATAATATAACTCGTGAATAATCCTTCCAGGGGTACTTTTTTTATTTGCTTATGGTTTTGGACCCACACGATGATAAGTGGTAACTACTTTTAGATTGAACAATACGAAGAATACTGCTAAGAAGCTGCTCACCGTTTCACTTCGCGGACAACGGTATCAATTTCGATCCCTAGCCCATGATCCTCTGATGGCACACACATCTGGTTTTCCGAGATTATTTAAAATTAAGTTTGGAATATAAATGTTTACAAATTATCACTACTTGTTAAAGGAAAACTTCGTGAGGAAACCTGCATGCATGAGAAATTTTCTCTGATAAGTATGGCAGACTCAACTGGGTGAGCGTGGTCGACTACTGCCTAAATTACTCTCACTCTAAGAGGAGACACGTGACCAATAGCGAGACTTTAATGGGTTAAAAAAAGGTTTTTATAGTCTCTGGCCTTAACACTGCTACCTAGTTTAACCCCGATAGCTTAATAAAACCCATGTCCTTTAATAACCTCTTTAGCATGTAAACTTACCGTTAAATTTATGAAATATCATTTTTAGGTCGGTCATTCCGTAGTCGAACTCCAATTCCTGAAAATTCAGATGACGAAGGGAAAGAAGATGATATTGAAGTAGAAGCAGAAATTGAAGATAAAGGTAATATTAGTGAGTTATTTGTTTTTTGTAATTTTTTTATTAAGCACAATGAGAACTACCATTTGTTTTTGTAGTCAATAAAAAATACTTCTTTAATTGGATAATTTTGAATAACGATTAAGATTTATTATTTCAATTTTGAATAGATATTACAAGGCAGACTGGTTTTAAGATTTTTTTTAACAATAAATAAGAAAATATTAAAATCATAATTAAAAAATAATTATATTTTAAAATAAGCAACAATATGCTAGAGTAAGGCTGAGAACTGCCAACGTATTGAGTTCGCCTTGTTAAAAAACCTACTTATATGATAGATATAAACACAAAGTGTGAAAATGTGATATCGAATTATTTTCGATTTTACATTTTCGCACTTTGTGTTTATTTATATGGCTAATTATGAATCAGTATTTGAATACTTAAAAATATCAAAATAGCTGATAGATATTTTTCACGGTTGCGAAGTCCAGCAACTAGCATTGAACCTAAATCTATCTCATTGCTAGGAGAAACCACCACTGGTTACCAACACTGGGAGAGTAGCATCATGAAATAAGATTTAAAATTATCTAAAAGACGCAACAGCTTTTGAGGTAAAGTTCCCTCAGGATAAAATTTCCAGGGATCTGAACAGGCAACAAGAAGGTTTAAAATTATTTAGCGAAAGATGTTAAAATCAAACCAAGATTCTTGCTTTGTTCCCCTAGGGCTAGGCGAAACTATTCATAGTAGAACGCACAACAGTGATAAATTAATACAAAATAAACGCCTCGAGATATGATGCTCATTTGTGATTAGTAAGTTAAATATCTTGTTACGACTGGCTTTGTGAACATTAAAGACAAATTAGCAGTATATTTATATCAAATCAATGGAATATTACTCTATAAAATAAAAGTGTTGCTAGAACGCGATAGTATAAGTTTAACGTGTGCATCTGTGTGTATGTTTGTGGTATCATAACGTCCAAATGTCTGTACCGAAACTACTAACTTACCTATGATTCATAAATATACATCATCTTTTCTAGTTGAGAGGTAGCACCTTTTCTAGTAGTGAATTAAAAGCTATAAAACAGAAATTATACGACAATATTAAGAAAACCGGCCAAGTGCGAGTCGGACTCGCTCACGAAGGGTTCCGTACCATTGAATAGGTAAACAACATTACACTATTGTAACTCTCTGTAACCATGGTGTTTGGCTGTTACCAAATTTTGCAAGTAAAATTTGACTCATTTCGTGGTTTTCAACATAGACTTAGATGCGCATAACGAAACAGTTTTAAATGTAAGGAATTATGTTACCATTAGAGTCATTCGAGGTAACTGTGCGCAATGGTTAAACGTGCGCAATGTTGCCGTTCTTGAGATACAGCCTGGTGACAGACGGACGGACAGACAGAGCAAAAACGAGTAAAGAAACACGTTTGTGTATGGGAGGCCCCCTTAAGTATTTGATTTATTTAAAGTGAATATATAACTAAATATTATGTGAATATTTCAAGCGTCTACCTGTTGCTGTTATCAATAGCGAGCAAAAAAGGGCAAAAAAATAACACGTTTGTTGTATGGGAGCCCCCCTTAAATATTGTTTTTTTTTTGTTTTTAGTATTAGTTGTTATAGCGGCAACAGAAATACATCATTTGTGAAAATTTCAACTGTCTAGCTATCGCCGTTCTTGAGATACAGCCTGGTGACAGACGGACGGACGGACAGACAGACAGACAGACAGCGAAGTCTTAGTAATAGGGTCCCGTTTTGACCCTTTGGGAACGGAATCCTAAAATACGATCGTAATGACTGCCTATGTGTTGTACCGTTAGCGTGAGCGACTGTTGATCATGAGGTCTCCTCGGGTTCGATCCCTGAGTCGGGCAGTGTTATTAATAAATAAATATTCACGGACATTTTCACACAACGTCCTCTGGTCCTAACTAAGCTTAATGCTTGTGCTATGGGTACCAGATTACGGATATAATACATATATTACTAATTTATTGTATTTTTTACCAGGATCAGAAGTGGGATCCGAACAAACCCGCCCATTAAAATCTTCATCACAAGAACCCTCAGAACCCAGCACACCAGTTTTTGAACCTACACACGGCAGCAGCCAACTGACAGGTTCGTCTTCCACAGACCATGTCATAACTATAGAACCGGACACGCCAAACAGAAGTCTTTACATGACTGAACAAGAGGATTCCAATCTTCAGAAACCTATTACCCCAACGCCAAGCGTCCATTCCCAATCGGATCTCATACTATCAGCTTCAAATTTGGAACAGGAATTTGGCCGAGTTGTTGATACTCCTGTCATAACGGTTACCTCTGAGGAAGAGAGTTCATCTAGATACAGGACCTCATTAAGTTCACCAAGATCTGCAAGAGTAAGTCCCTCTGCTTCACCGAGCTACACAAGAGGCAGAGGAAGATCTAAAGTGACTGGGAAGATTGTATCCGGGTGGCTATAAACAATTTTATAAACGCTGATATTGTGCCTTTTGCTGTAACTAAGTTGTTTGTTAAAGCAGCATATAGTTACCAGTGTACCACGTGCTGTAATCTCCTCAATTAGGAGTAAACACAGTACACGTTCTATAAAGAAATAATAAGCTGCAGTCGAACGCCTGTTAGATGTGAAACATCAGAAATGCGTGTTAAATTAGAAAAAGTTTAGAGTTAAAAACTATAAGTAATCTTCAATTAAAGAATAGATATAAAGATTCACGGACATTTTTCACACAACGTCCTTTGGTCCCAAACGAAGCTTAATGCTTGTGCTATGGGTACCAGATTACAGATATAATACATATATTACTTTTTTTTGTAATTACATACATATAATAGATAGAAAACACCTAGACGCAATACAAATATCTGTGTTCATCACACATATATTTGTCCTGAGTAGAAATCGAACCCACGACCTCGTACGGAAGTTGGTTACATTACCGACTACACCACGAGGCCCGTCATATAGGTATATAATAAATATCTAGTCAAATTGCTATTTATTAATGAATTAAATCTTATGCTTACGTTAATCACAACGTTTTCCAGGAGAGCACAGTTCATTTACGCTTTTAAAAAATGAGAACTTGGTCGCAAATTTGACAAAAGATCAAAAGAATTTATCGGTTCGGCAACAAAAAGTAGTTATGCCTTCTATTCTTTAATTTAAGATTTAAATTTAATTTATGAATTTGATATCAAATACAGTATATATAAATGACTAGTTTAATGCCGGTACAATAGATATTACACCATATCACATTACTAGATAATGCAAAAATCTTAATAAAAATAGATAAAATTAGTTCCAGACGGTATCCTGTGGGATATAGAGTTCCTTGCATATGCTTTACTGCTACGCTATCGCAGATAGTAGTACCTAATCGTATATATGTGTATAATTTCTACAACAAATTATATTTCTTGGTCTATAATATCTCGGAGATATATTTACATACTATGTATTTTCCTAGCGTTATCCTAAACATTATTGGGGTCGGCCTCAGATTTGATCCGTTTTAGTTGGTCATCAGTATTCACACAGAATCAATCAGAATCTGACCACCGCGCAGGCGAGCTTTAAACTTTACCTTGCTCGACAGCTATGAGTGCACAACCAGTAGCTCAACCATGAGTTTTGCTCACGTAAACTCGCTAGCGACTACGTAAAATATTTGTATGACAAACCTTACAGCGCCTCTGGCGGTTCCGTAGGGAATTAAATTCGGTAGTATGAGTAACTTAATATTTCGAAGCGTAAAATACCTATCGAAAGGAATTCGATAGCGAGTTGGCATTGTATAGTTTGTAAACAAATTTGGTACCACAAGTTATGAATTTGTCTGACGCTATCGAACAAAACCGTTTCGATTGTAGTTACGTAACTCACTGCATTATTGTGTGGTGAAAGACTTAGTTTATCTATAATACTTACTAAACTTTTGGTGTAAATGCCTGAAAGGGAGCATATTTAGCATGGAATATGTTAGTGATGGCTGAATATGAGGATTATTCCCATAAAGAAAAACTCAAGCTAATATGAGAATTGTAGTTAGATGTTCATTAGAAAATATTAGTGAGAATACGTTTGCAAAACTTTACAGGTTTAACAAAAAAGTCTTTTTTTATATTATTTGTGCAATTTTACCTCAGTTTACAGAAATAAAGTCTTCACAAAGGGTTTCATTGGAATCAAAGGTAAGTTATGATGTCACAATAAAATTTTGTTGTGTTGGGTATGTTACAACCCGCCGGCGACCACCATCATACACTCCACTAGTAATTGAAATCGAGAGGCACTGGTTCTCATAATATTAATACAAAAAAGTTTCACAACAACAATACCGCGCATTATCGATCGCGATCTACAATAAATACAATGGGGATATAAGTGACATGTGAGATTGATTGACTTGGCAATATTTTGTTGACATTAGCCACTAACATTTGTTTACAATAAAGAGGCAAAATTCGAAATCGAACTATTACGAATACACACTTAAACAAAAGCGACCCATCTATTTAGTCGGATAAGAGCACGGAATTGAACTTTAGCATTTTTCTCATTCGTTTATACCAAGATGGAAAAGCAGAACAATAACAAGCCTGAAGCTAGCTGTAAGTTTACACTGTACCAACATAACGACATGCTACGTAAATCTACTGTCGAGCTTACTTGAGCAAGTGACGTAAGCAGCAATTTAACTCATGGTATGAGTACTATCGCAATTAAACACAAAGTGAAAAATGTGAAATCGAAAATAACAGTCACGAGCAGGATTTGAACCTGCAACTCCTAAATACGGTCGAGATGCTTTGCCAATTCAGCCATCGTGACAATTGCTCCTGGCTGCTAACTTCGATAACACATTCATACTTAACGTCTTTGGGTGACGTCTGCACCATCTGTCGGAAGTATTTTCATACATTATACCGACCAGGTAAACTTAATTTTACAATTAAGATTTTACCTAATAATCACGCAAACCCTATAAATATTCAGATATTTTTATATATATTTTTAGCATTTTACATGCTTAGCACTATACATTAAACACAAAGTGAAAAATGTGAAATCCAAAATAACAGTCATTTCACTTTGTGTTTAATGTATAGTGCTAAGTATGTAAAATGCTAAAAATATATATAAAAATATCTTAATACTATCGAAATCTATCCTATACACGTATAAACGCTAGCGACTCTAATTACCTATCGTATCTTTATAGCATAAACTCATGGTTGAGCTACAGGCATATGTAAGGTAACTCCAATAACCACAGTATCACAGTATTTTCCTCCTCCTCCTCCAACTCACAGTATTTTTTTCTATTTTATATAGTTCTATTAAGTAGTCGGCCATATTGATTGCTAAAAAATAACATTAAAACGTTAAGAGTATGGATTGATTGAATGAATAAATAATATATGGATTCTTTGTAGTTTTATTTGTATACTTTCTTAGTATCTACGTAAATGTACCTATGTATCAGTAACGAGTTTACTTCTGACAAACTACAATTATGTATGTATTCTATTTACTACGATATATTTGGTAGTTTGGTAGTCCGTGTGGTGACGGATTAAGAATACAAGTGTCACCACCCCATTCTTTCCCACGAGTGTCGTATGAGGCGACTAAAGTAATTAAGCAATTATCATCCATTGCATGACTGGTGGTGAGGCTGGGCACCAAGTGGGAGTACTCACTTGATATCGGGCCCGAGCGGGGTGGTGCCACCATCTACCGTGTGACCGGCCATTAAGCAATAGCCTTTTATTCTTTTATTTCATATCAGTGAAATGAAATGATGAGCAACAGCTTGACAATACTCTCGGTATAGTTGAATCCATGAGTGACGAGTGATGAAATGGTGTAACCATTTACCATCAGATGGGCCGTGGCTCGTCTGCCACTACATGCAATAAAGAAAAATGTATCCTTACTTGTTTCTTAAAACTTCAAGATGTAACATGTGCACTAATCATAATTAAATATACCACACATATATGACAGTCTAAAGCCTAGAAAAGGGTACAGGCTATTATTATGCCAGAATTAATGTACTATAGAGAGAAGTATTAATTATCTAACGTTTATTAGGTAATGTTTATTATGAGATAAGTTTTATTATTGACGGTGACCCGATCTATTGCTCACTTGATATTTGATGGTAATCGTCTCCGTTCTATCGTGTGGATAGAATCCACCATCTGATCCTGTACCAGAAACATGATTTAGCCAAGACAATCTAAAATTATTTGGTCTCTGGATCTCTCTGGATTTAACTCTCTTTTTTTCTGAACTCAAACATGTACCATTATACTGGTTCCTTTTGATATTTTTAATATGTTTTCATCATAACAAAACCTACCTCCACTTCTTGTAGGAATTGGATTGCAGGTGGGCCCTACTGCTAGTCCCACATTTGTTTTTCTTGTTTCCCAGAGGGGTAGATGAACAATGGATTGCCACTTCTCATAAAACCGTCTTCCACTATCCACTTTTTGCCTTAGAAGGAAAAACGAAACGTTAGACGAACTTTCGTTTCAAGTCATTGTGATTGATCAACATTCCGACGCGTGATTTCTGATTAGTCGAGATTTCGACGCGTGATAAAGGTGACCAATCACAATGAAGCGAAAGGAAAGTTTGTCTAATGTTTCGTTTTTCATTCTAAGGGCGACGACGACCAGCCCAGTCGTAAACCACGTCGCCGCATTTGAGTATCTGTTAAGTACTAAAAATCTCCATGGCATTCTCACAAGATTAATAATAATAATAATAATTTCTTTATTAACATAAAAAAAATAGACACTAAAGCATATGGGAATCTCTGGCTCCTACGCTAGTTATACACTGTGTTGCAGGAGCCAGCGTCCTCCCCCATTATACATGACACATTGTAAGGTAAGATTAAAATAATACTTTACAATGGCGAATTCAAATTGTTTGTTTCTTTAATTAGTCCGAGAATACTTATTGGGTAAAACATCTACATTCAGCAATAAGTTTCTAGGTACTCGAAACCATGAAAGTGCGTGGCCATCATACTGGTATCGAAAATTAATTAATCAACAAGTTTCGTTTTAAAGTAATAGCGGGTTTCAAATAACCAATATAAATTTAATTCATAGCATGTATTTATTTCAAAAGTTTAAACACCATACACTGAAAATAATAATAAAGTTCCTGGTACAATATAAAAACTGACTTTCCAAAAATTCCAAAAAATTCAGAATTCCAAAAAAAGCCAATCAATTAACTACTAACAAAAAATTGTACATTTCTTTATACTATGCGTGTGGCAAACACGCATACGGTCCTACCTAACGCTTAGCAGTTACCGTAGCCTATAGACGCTACACCAGAAACATCACTCCAAGGAAAGGGATAAGAGTATTTAGATATTTTTATATATATTTTTAGCATTTGACATGCTTAGCACTATACATTAAACACAAAGGGAAAAATGTGACATCGAAAATAACAGTCAGGAGCAGGATTTGAACCTGCATCTTCTGGATACTGATCTGGTTCAAATCTTGCTCCTGACTGTTATTTTCGATTTCACATTTTTCACTTTGTGTTTAATGTATAGTGCTAAGCATGTCAAATGCTAAAAATATATATAAAAATATCTAAATATTTAAAGGGTTTGCGTCATTATTAGGTAAAATCTTAATTGTAAAATTAAGTTTACCTGGTCGGTATAATGTATGAAAATGCTTCCGACAGATGGCGCAGGCGTCACCCAAAGACGTTAAGTATGATGTGTTATCGAAATTAGCAGTGAGGAGCAATTGTCAGGATTGCTGAATTGGTAAAGCATCTGGACGGTATCCAGAAGATGCAGGTTCAAATCCTGCTCCTGACTGTTATTTTCGATTTCACTTTTTTCACTTTGTGTTTAAGGGATAAGAGGTGAAGAGGAATGATAATAAGGAAATGATAAACGATAAGGAGGGGGTTTGGACCTCCAGCGCTCCCACTTACAATATAAAACACAACTGTAGGATTACCCACCTTGGTCTTACGCCGATCTTCTGTGAGAGGGTGGTACTTCCCTAATCGAGAGGCCAGCATGCATGCTGGGATGAGCTAAAAAAAAATAAGCGTATCTAATATCCTTTCTTAGTGCTCAAAGAGCCCAAACTTATTATGCCTACGGCTCCGCCGCAGACAAAGCTAGTTTTTTAATCAGGTTTCCAATATGGTAGTGGAATAAAACGTATCAGTCGCGTACTTTGTGTATTTTTACAATATGGGTGTCGATTATGGGGTTGGTCAAAAAATAGAGTTAATATCCAAATCTTGTCCATGCTTTCTAATTGATGTTAAATTAAATTATTTATAAGAATGCAAATACATTATATAATAAAGTTTAATAATAGGAGTTTAAAATCTAGTAGTTCAAAAAATCGAAAGTATATCAGTTGTACATTTAAAACTTATTGTAATTTTACGAGTATGTTTTGATTTATATCCTAGTAGGGTATTTGAGTTAGGTTACTTTTTACGTAGGGGAATATTTTTTTTAGAGCCAGTACAACAGATTTTTAAATGCTACACGTCATTGTACAATAATTTGCTTAAATTCTAATTTACTTAATTTGTTGAAGGTGTAGAAAAAAAAGAATGTAAAAAAATATAGATATGCTAACATAATGTATTTTTATTTCTTGCCGATGTGACAACCCTAGCACTTTTATTCGTCGCGACGAATGTCTAGACGGATGCGCTTTTTCGTCAACATCAAAGGCGAGGACTGACTGTATGGTCTCGACTGTGCTAATACATTCATTTTTTTTAAATCCCATTCACTCTGAGAGAAGATCGGCACCAAACAGTCAAATCAGTCACTTTCATAACTTCAAAATATAATAGATCCCTTTCAGCAAAATTGTTTCCGTATTTTTCATCTATATTTTTTAGCATTTGACATGCTCAGCTACTTTAATGGATACGAACTTTCTAACTTTTAAACTACGAATCTCAGGTACAAAAATCTAGATTGAACACACGCAGCAAATAAAACAGCAATTATTTTGTTAATATTTTAATCTTGGATCACAATTTGGTACAAAACATTATGACAAATTTCTTAGAACCGAAATTGCAATAAGCAACAATTGATGATGGCGCAATGTGTTTGTTACATACATACAAAATAAAACAAATATGTACTCATAAAGAATTGGCGTTAGCAACAAGCACGAAGCACTATGAAGCGCATGAAAGCATAAAACAATATCAGCCCTAACGGAAGAATATAATGATTTCATAACCCGTTTAAGTTAGATAAACCAACGCATTGTACGTGTGTTGGAAGTATACAAGTAATAAATCCCTTAGTCACAACAAGTCTTTTGGCAAGACACACTAACGATGAAAAAAATTAACTGCCTTGAAATCCTATCCATAACAAACTTGGGTAAAAGATTATGTTCTCAAAAAATATAAAAACAGGCAGGTCCACCAATTATTAATTTTGAAACTTCTAACGCTTAAAACTTGTGTTTTAGTAAAAAATCTATTATCAAAGATAAATTTAAAATCGTCATCAACACAGCTTCTGGACACGATATAAATAGTGCATTCTATAATTTAGTTGTAAGTTCAGAATTAAAAAAAAAATCTACCCCTATCGCCACTATTCGTGATGGTTGCAGTAAATTAAACAGGCCGTATTTTCTAATATCGTATGATATTTAAAATTACATTCACGAGTTATGTAACTAATAAAAGTAAAATTTATATTTTTTGTATTAACTTTACCAAAATTCCAGGTCGAAGTCAATAAGGTATCATATTAGTGGTAGGGACGACTGTGTCTATCAGACATTCATATTAGTCATGAATTTGACGCTCTGAAACTACGCAGTGCTCACTTTACCTTCGCGTATGTTACTTTATTGATTTCGTGCAAAATATTATACATAATATATATAATATCAGATTAGTATATAATGTACTGCATAGAAACAGTAAAAATATGTTTTAATAAAACAAAATTAATTGTACAGCGCAACCAGAACAACATACAGAATTTAAATTTGATTAGTTTTTTTTTTTTTTTTTTACTACATTGTAAATTCATATTAGTCACAGAACTACCAGTAATAGATAATGACAGTATCAAAACAATGACTAGTAAAAATTCCTCTGATACTCAGACAAAAAAAAATTATTTTGCTTTTATTTACAGTCCTGCTATGTCGATGTTTCAGATACTTACTATATAGCATTCATAACGCAGTAGTGGGATGCACCACCCACTCCTGATGTTAGTAAAAACCTCTATGCGGAAAATAATACTGATCCGTTACTTTGAAGTGAAATAGGATAGACAAATACCTAAACACGTGCTAGGTTTCGTTTAGTAGTATTTTTGTCTAAATTACTGTGCATTGAATACGGTACGCTTTTGTCGTCCTTTGATTAATTTATTTAGATACCGTTTACAAAAGCATTATACTACAACCTTTTTTGAAAATTTTTACACAAATTATACTGCAAATTTTTACACATATAGCATAAATTCCTAATTAAAAAGCTGAAACACATAAAGCCCTAATTAAAAAGCTGAAACACAAAGGCAGTGTGTAACTAAAGCCATCCTGTCTTAGGCTGTCGCTTGATCGTCTTGACTTCATCAAGTTTCTTAACTGGTCGGAGTGGTTCCGGAGATGACGGTGGTATGAGTTGTTCAGTGCTGGATGTTGAAGACAGACGTTTAGGAGGCGATGGTGGAATGGTCGGTGGAACCTAGGAAGAAAACGTATTACTGTTACACAGAGAAAAAATAGAAACAATTATTGCTACAATTGGCCCTGGCGTGCTGTTACAATTTCTGTTTGATTATAATAACAGTGAGGTTTAGAGGAATTTAAATAGGTGAGTAGAGAAATAAGGACGGATTGCTTTAACTCCTGTAGTTCAGCATCCTTAAATAATAATATTTTAGATTTACCTGAAGCATAACTATCATTTATGAACAAGTAATTGCGAAATCGTTAATTTCATATAAAATTTATAGGTACAAACAATTTTAAACTTTGCACTTAACCACTGTTAGTAATTCCTTTCTCACTGCAATGGTTTTTACATATTATTATCGGTCGTTAACACCCTTTACTTAATATAATACTAAAAGTCTATATATACTTATTATAGTTTTATCAAAACTTTATAGTTTCTATGACAAGAGGTGGATTATCGGTAAAAATTCAACAGTTTTTTTTGCATTTTCAATTTGATTTATAGAGCCCTTCTGTTTTCTCACACCATAGCGTAGTGCTTTTTAAGGCGACGTTTTGTACGCTGATACCCTACTTGGGGCGTTTTAAGCCATCCGTTCCCTATTTGTTATCCATCACTTTATAAACGCAAAAGCTTAAGATACTATATTATCTCAAGAGTCGAGGTACATCTCATCACATGGAAATAAATGACGCCACGCTAAATTCTGCTTTTTTGGTCATAAAAGGGGTAGTCTTTGGTCATGTATCAGCTATTTGATATCCACTGCTGAACATAATCTCCTCAAGGGAACATTACAACGAGCGGTCATGTGCCGACTGCATCCAATGGCTCCGCGCTTGACCAGATCGTCGGTCCACCTGATGGGAGGCCTTCCTTCGCTGCGTTGTCAAATAAGTGGTCGCCACTCGAGAACCTTTCTCCCCTTGGGGTGTCGGTTTGTCAAGATATTTTTTGAAAACTTATCGTAATTTTATTATTTCACGATCCAACTTAATAGATGTTTCCAGCATTATATTTTTTTTGTAGTAAAAAATAATTACCTCACATTTATATACAGAGTGTCTTAGCATAGTATCTCATTAAATGTAGATACTTTGAGTATGTGGCGGCTACTGTTACGATATAGTGTTATCATAGTATAATTTTAATGAACATTGTACACCGTCACTGACAAAGTCCTTTATGTCTCAGGTTTGTTCTACATTGTAGTATGGCCACTTAGTATTATTTTTTGAACCTGCTGTTCAAATCCTGCTCGTGAATGTTATTTTGGATTTCATGTTTTCATACTTTGTCTTAATTTAAAATATAAGTACTTCTTTTTATATATATATATATAAACAAATACTGTCATTGTTTCTAAATTTTATTATAAGCAATTATAATTATTGTTTATAATACATACAAGCAAGCAATCATTGATTACAAGCAAGTTTAATTTAATAACTTATCTAAATTCAAAACTTAGAAGATGCTGCTTGATTAGAATTGATAATCTGCAATGCTGATTTGCTACTTTGATCTGAAATGCTGATTGATTAGTATTGATAATCGCTGATAAAATAAATTGTAGGTGACGGAAGTGCACCGGGTCATAAGTTAATCATGTGAAATCACGCATATTCAGTGATTAGCGAGTTGTTATTTTACAAAATAAATATTTTATAACAATTTGTTACAGTATAGTATTAGGTATCAATTCAATTAAATTCACATGTTATAATTCTTACAATCAAATTACATAAATTTACTCGATAGCGTTTCAAACCAAAGTCCGTAAAGTAGTTGACATTTTTTTATTGCCCGTTGTGGCAGACGAGCTGCGGCCCATCTGATGGTAAATGGTAACCTAATGGGGTGCTAATTTGTCCGGTTTACCTCCTAGTGGTGCACCCCGGGCAACGTCGGCAGTCGCCGGCGGCTAAAATTCCGGACAGGACGGGTCTCCGCGTGTCCCTCTGACTGAGCAGAGGGCACAGCGGACAGACCAGGCGTCGGAGTCGGTGGGGCCAGACTGGCTCACCGGGCTCTGGAGAGGGGGGACAGTGGGGCCACAGCGGCCCCCCCCGTCCCAAATCGTAAACCTGAGCGCGTGTCTGTGGTTACGTCTCGCGGGCATACAGGAACGAGGGTCTTGGCTTAATCGCCCGGACCGCGAGGAAGACAACCTCTATAAAAAATTACCCCGAATCTCAAGCTCTGGCGCGCGGCGAGGAGATGCATGGCTGATGGGTAGTTCAGTCTCGAGCGCGGCCCCAGCCAGGGTACCTGCGGACCCCCTGTGTTGGGTTACAAATGTACGCTTACCCGGGTACAGGGAGCTCTGCCCGGGTGGACCTCCTTTCTCCCATACTCGTGGGAATCATATGGATTGTTCAAAAAATTTAAAAATAAGTTCGACGGAGTCGGGTAATGCACCTGACGCCTCAGGCGTAAGGGGTCCGGCTGTAAATGCGGCCCCTACTAGTGCAGCTGCGCGTAAAACGCGCGGCGGCAAGAAGTCCCGCAAGGGCAAGAAGACGACCAAGGGAGCGTCCCAGTCGTCAAGGGACGGCTCGATGACGGGCAGCTCGGCCTGCACATCTGCTGCCGAGGCGTCTGCTGAGGAGGGTGGCCTGTCTGAGGCTGCCGAAGGTCAGCCATCGCGGCCGGCAGAGGTGGTGTCGGAGTCGCGTTTCTGGCGCAAGCGCACCCTGTCTCAGGGGGGCGCTGCCTCGGAGTCGGACCTGAGCTCGACAGAGATGCCTCCCCCAAAAATACCCGCAGCGGCTAGGGGTCGAGGTATCAGCCGACCCGGGACGCCGATACCGCGTGCCGCCTCAGCACAAGAGGCCGAGACGCGGTGCCTGAAACGAGCGGAGACGGTGCAACACGCAGAGGAGCGCTTGGCGCTCCTGTCTGAGAAGCTCCGTCTTCCCATTGACAACAATGGGCCGCCTACTGCGGCCAAATTTGCTGAGAGAGCCGCGGACAGCGTGGCTATAATTTCGACGGTGGCCCTGGGCTCGAGAAACCTCAAAAGCAGTTTCGTCCGGGGTCTTAAAATCGCCGCCACGGAACTGTCTAACGTGGTGGAGCGGCTTGTGGCGGAGGTAGCCGACCTTGGGGCGCGTAACGAGCGCCTGGAGACAACGGTCGAGGAGCTGCACCGAGGGATGGCCAATATGAGAGCCGAACTTGGGCTCCCTGAGGCCATCCCGAGTGGCTCGGATAGTGTAATGCGGGTCGAGCCTGGTCTCCCCGCGACCGCCTCGCCGCCGCCGCCGCGACCCCGCCCTGCCTCGGCGACCGCCTCGGCTCCGTCGGCAGCTCAGTCGGGCCCTGTAACTGCGCTGGAGGACAAAATGCTCCGCGCGGTTATCGACCGCATGGATGCGGTCTTTGGCCCGAGATTCGAGGCCCTAGCCGCAAGATTGCCGCCGGAGCCCCGACTTCGGCCGCCGCTTGCGGCTGATAAAGGAAAGGCTGCAGCGTCCTCGGCATCGACACCTCTGCCGTGCCAGGGAGGACATGTGTCTTTTGCCGCGACGGCGGCTAAACCACCGGCGGCCAAACCACCAGCGGCAAAAGCTTCGCCGGCTCCTGTGCAGGGAAAGGGCCAAAACAAGGCCAAAAAGAAGGAAAAGGCGGGACAAGCCCCGAGGGGTCAGCCCCGAGAGGAGTTCCCGCCTCTGCCAAGCGCCGCTGCGCCTCCGCGTCCTACTGCGCCGAGACGAACGGTCGCACCCTCACGGGCTGCGGCGGTCGCGCCCCGTGCTCCTGCCCCCGCCCCTGCCTTGGCTACGTCCTCAGACGGGGATTGGCAGGTGGTTGGGCCCCGGCGATCCCGGGCCAGGGATCGCGGCGCTGCCTCGGGGCGCGAAGCGGCGCCAACTAATACGAGAAGGGAAGCCCCGAAGCCGCGGAAAAGGAAGTCGCGCAAACTGAAGGTCCCGAAGGCAGCTGCGGTGGTGATCACCGTGCTGCCTGAGGGAAAAGAAAAGGGCCTGACCTACGAGGCCGTCTTGAAGCGTGCCCGGCGGGAGATAAACGTCTCTGATCTCGGGGACGTTTCCGCTCGCTCCCGCCAAGCCCGGACAGGTGCTCGGATTTTCGAGTACCTGGGGCCAGAGGGCACCAAGACGGCCGACGCAATGGCCGCGAGGCTGCTGGGCCTGTTCCCAGAGGAGAGTGGTGTCTGGGTCGCCAGACCCGTGAAGTGCGCCGAACTGCGCGTTTCCGGGCTGGACGATTCCGTTACGGCGGAAGAGATCCGGGAGGCAATCGTCTCAAAAACCGGGTCTCCTAGCAGCGCCGTCCGGGTGGACACCATTCGGCCAGGTCCAGGTGGTGTGGGTGCCGTCTGGGTCTCGTGCCCTGTCGCGGCGGCCAAGGATTTGGTCGCCGCCGGTAGACTTCTGGTGGGCTGGAGCGCCGCGCGAGTAATCGCGCTGGAGCCCCGGCCTGCCAGGTGTTACAAGTGCATGGCGGTCGGTCACACCCGGCCGCTGTGCACAAACTGCTTTGACTGCAGCGGGCTTTGTTTCCGCTGCGGTCAGGCAGGGCACCAGGCGGCTGCCTGTTCTGCCGCCCCACACTGCCCCGCGTGCGCGGCGGGCAATCGCCCCGCCAACCACTGTATGGGGCGGGTGGGGTGCAGGCCTCCGGCCAAGTCAGGCCCTAAGAGGGGGGTGGGCAGCCAATCGGCCCCGGCTGCCCAACCCGGCGCGGCTGGACCGCCGCAGCGCATGGAGGAGGATATCGTGGTCCAATAACGGATCACGACGCTATCCTCCTCCAGGGGAATCTCGGCCATTCCGCCAGGGCGCAGGACCTCTTCCTGCAATCCATGGCGGAGCGGTCGATCGGTGTTGCCGTAGCCGCGGAGCCCTACATAGTCCCGGATCGCCCCAATTGGGCGGGTAGCGGGGATGGCTCCGTGGCGGTCGTCGGCTCGGCGGCGCCGCATTCCCCGCCCTTGTCACTCAAAGACCAGGGCACGGGATATGTGGCGGCCGAATGGGGAGGGGTCACGCTGTATGGCGTGTACTTCTCCCCTAGTCGTAGTCTGGCGGCTTTCGAGGTCTTCCTGCACAACCTGGAGACCTCGATACGGCGTATAGCACCGAGCCCTGTGCTCGTGCTGGGGGACTTCAACGCCAAATCAACGGCGTGGGGGTCCCCCAGGACGGACCCCCGAGGTGCGGCGGTCTAAGAGTGGGCGGCAGCGGCGGACCTCGTGTTACTCAACCGAGGATCCGCCCAAACGTGCGTGCGGCCCTGGGGCGGGTCGATAGTGGACCTTTCGTTCGCTAGCCCTGGTGTCGCCGCACGCGTAAGGAGCTGGCGAGTCCTGGAGGAGGTCGAGACCCTATCTGACCACAGATATATTCAGATAGAGGTCTTCCGGAACCTTCAGGGCGCCAGCAGGGGTCACGCGGCGGACAGAACTCCCGCTTTTCCGCGATGGGCTGTGGGTAGGCTCGACCGGGACCTGCTAGTGGAGGCGGCCATTTTTCAATCTTGGCTGTCTCCCCCCCTGACGGAAGACGTGGACGCCGAGGCTGGCCGCATTCGCGGCATGCTTACGCAGATCTGCGATGCGGCCATGCCCCGTGTGCGGCGCCCGCCTCGACGGAAGGGGGTCTACTGGTGGTCCCCGGAGCTGGCGGACCTCCGTGCGGCCTGTATTCGTGCCCGGAGGTCCTACACCCGCAGCCGCCGTCGCCGAATCCGCGACGAAGAGCGGGAGGGCCGGCTGTATGCGGCGTACAGCAGTGCGCGCGCCGCGTTAAAGCTGGCCATCTGTCGCGCCAAAGATGCGAAAAGGCAGGAGATGCTGGAGGGTCTCGAGCGTGACCCCTGGGGACGCCCGTACCGCGCGGCGCTTAACAAGCTCCGCGCCCAGGCCCCCCCCCTTACGGAGACCCTCCAGCCGGGCTTCCTCTCTGAGGTGGTCGAGGGACTTTTTCCTTCACGGGCGGTGCACACGCCCCCGGTCATGGCTCCGCCAGATGATGACCGGGAGGCCGACGACGTGGAGGTACCGCCCGTGACGACGACGGAAATGGGGGCGGCGGTAGCGCGTATGCGGAGAGGCGCCGCCCCCGGGCCGGACGGGGTTCCCGCCCGAGTGCTGGCCCTGGTCCTCGACCATCTCGAGCCCCGCCTCGGGGGACTGTTCGGCGCTTGCCTGGTGTCCGGAAGGTTCCCTGACTGCTGGAAGGAGGGGAAGCTCGTGCTCCTGCCGAAGCCGGGACGGCCTCCGAACACAGTCTCGGCCTTCAGGCCCATCGTGTTGCTGGACGAGGTGGGCAAACTCCTCGAGCGGGTAGTCGCTGCCCGCATCGTCCGGCACCTAGGAGCGGTCGGCCCCGACCTGTCCGACGCCCAGTTTGGATTTCGGGCGGGTCGGTCTACGGTCGACGCCATTCTGCACCTGAGGGCCGCGGCTGCGGAGGCCGTCACCTCGAGGGATGTGCTGTTGGCGGTGTCGCTTGACATCGCCAACGCCTTCAATAGTCTGCCATTCGGCTGCATCAAGGAGGCACTCCGGTACCATGGAGTGCCCCTCTACCTAAGGCGGCTGGTGGCAGACTACCTCGACGGTCGCAGCGTCCTCTTCGTGGACCGGGAAGGGGACGTTGTAAGGAGGGCTATGTCGTGCGGCGTCCCGCAGGGTTCGGTTCTTGGGCCGCTCCTGTGGGACATCGGCTACGACTGGGTCCTCCGTGGCCGGCTCCCCCCCGGGCTGGGCGTAATTTGCTACGCAGACGACACGCTCGTCACAGCCCGGGGCTGGACCCTCGAGGAGGCGGCAACGCTGGCCACCTCAGGTACCGCGGAGGTGGTCAGGCGGATTGAGGCGCTGGGGCTTAGGGTGGCCCTTGAAAAGTCGGAGGCCCTACTGTTCCATGGGCGCCGACGGGGCCCGCCCTCCAGCGCCTCGATAACGGTCAATGGGGTGGGCTTGCCAATCCAGGCCCACATCAAATATCTGGGCCTGGTATTGGATGGACGGTGGCACTTTGACGAGCACTTCCGCCGTCTTGCGCCAAGGCTCGTCAACACGGCGTCCGCCCTCGGGCGACTTATGCCGAATTTGGGCGGACCGAGTCTTGCGTGTCGACACTCTACGCGGAGGTAGTACGGTCGATGGCGCTGTACGGCGCGCCCGTGTGGGCGGAGTCCCTGGCCGCTCGTAATAGGGCCCTTCTGTGGTGTCCACAGAGGGTCGTAGCGGTCAGGGCAATACGCGGGTACCGCACGGTCTCGACCGATGCAGCCTGCGTGTTGGCCGGAACCCCCCCGTGGGATCTGGAGGCGGAGGTGCTCGCCGACGTCTATCGGCGGGCGTCGACGGCGCGGGCGGGGGGCAGCCGCCCCTCGCCGAGCGTAATGTCATCGTGGCGGGAAGATACCCGCCGCGCCACCGTCCTAAAGTGGAAGTCTCGGCTGGAGACGCCCCGAGCCGGTCTCTGGACCGTGGGGGCGCTCCGGCCGATCTTGGAAGAATGGGCAGGGCGGCAGCACGGGATCCTCACCTTCCGGTTGGTGCAGGTTTTGTCGGGGCATGGTTGCTTCGGCAAATACCTGCACACGATCGCAAGGAGGGAGACGACCCCAGGCTGTCACCACTGCGACTGCGACGAGGACTCGGCGCAGCACACGCTCGAGTCGTGCCCGGCATGGGATGTGCAGCGCCGGGAACTCGTTGCAGTCATAGGCGTGGACTTGTCGCTGCCGGCCGTTGCGCGAGCGATGGTTGGCAGTGACAGGGCCTGGACCGCGGTCGCCGCCTTCTGCGAGGCTGTCATCTCGCGGAAGGAGGTGGCGGAGAGGGCCCGTGAGGAATCCTCCTTCGCGGACCCGATTCGCCGCCGGCGCGAGGGGCGGCGTGCGCGCGCTTACTTGCGCCTTATGCCGCCCTAGCCGAGGCTGCGGACGGTGGGGTCGGGGAGTACCCTGCCGTCCGCGGAAGCCTACCGCGAAGGTGCGACGCCCAAGTGCGCGAGGCGTCGCTCAAGAGAGGGTGCCCGTAGGGGCTGCCGCCTGCGGATCGCGGTCGTAACGACGCGGTACCCGTGATCCGCCGTAACAAGGGCGGGTGTAGGCGCACGGTGGGTTTTTATTGGGTGAGAGCCCCATTCACCCCGTTGTCTCCCCGGGCAGCGGGGTGTGCGGTAGGACATTTTTGCCCACCTAAAATAAAAAAAAAAATAAAAATAAAAAATGGTAACCTTCGCTGATGGACTCAACTATACCGTGAGTATTGTCAAGCCGTTGTTCACCATTTCATTTCACATATATGAAATAAAAGAATTAACGTATCTTCTGCTACAACCAAAACACACCGATGTGCTCTATGGCCGGTCACACGGGAGATGATGGTACTTACCCGCTCGGGCCCGATAGCAAGTGAGTACTCCCACTTCGTATCCAGCCCAACCACCAATAATGCAATGGGAGACAATTGCTTATTTGCCCTAGTCGCCTCGTACGACACCCGTGGGAAAGAATGGGATGGTGACACTTGTATTTTTAGTCCGTCACCATATGGATTAAATGATATTAGTGGACTATATAAAAGCTAGTTACGGGTAGTATGAATGGTAACCAAATGTTTAGTATCCTAAACGCCGTCATCCTACTACACTAATATCAAACATAAAAGCTAGGTACCTACTTAATTAGACACCTAATTGAAGCTCAGAATACAGATACTTCTTGAAGTCACATAATAGTTTGGACCAAGAATATTAAACCATTAATATAAAAAAAAAACACATTTTTGATTTTTTAATCTTTATCTTTTTGATTTTTAATCTTTTGTGAAGTAATTTAAAGAAAATTATATAGTATATAGGTATACCTATAGTTTAATACCCGGAGTGCTTAAATACCCGGAGAATCTACATTTATTACAAAAAATGGTGGAAATACCGAATAAATAAGTACTTAGAATATTTTAAGGGTTGGTATAAATATCGGCCTCTGTAAAGGACAACAGGATTGGATATACGACCTCAATAAAACCAAAATACAAAAAAAGGGGAGTGCCATTACAATCTACATTTAAATTTGCAGGCTTGTTGTACGCTATGTAAATAACATTTAAAAAAATAAAGTAATTTGCAAAAATTTAGTTATGTACTATTCTAAGATACGAGTAAGTAGGTAGTAACAATTTTAAACATTTTTTTAAAGATCTCCCGCACGTATGTTGTGCTTATTATAATCTACTAGCTCCTTGCCTAAAGCTCCGTGGTAGACAACAGATAGTTCTTAAAATATATCCCAGGTTCCTGATAATAGTAGTGGGATAAAACATAACTATAGCCTGATATAATCATGCTTTCTCATCTTAAATGTACAGACATGGCTCTGTTACAGCTTTATAATAGTAGAGACGTGTCACAGAAGACTTTCCAAACATATAATTAATGAATCTAGCCTCGGATTTAGAAAAACTATTAAAAAAAATTTGAGACCCCCGACTTTTTTTATTAAGATTGGAAAAACGTTCTTAACTGCCGATGCCGTCGTTCGTGGTAATGCACAGCGTATCGTAGGGACCTCACCCACTAATTAAATCTGCTGTGAGCTATCTTTTGGCCTATATCAGCGGACCACTGGCACTGTGTGACATTCAGTGGTAGAGATGCTCGACCTGACACTACGAATCGAACTTCATTAATTTATATACATAGGTATATATTAGGAATCAACAACAATACCTAAAGACCAACTTATATTGTTTTTATCCACCCTTTTGCTGTCCTACCATAGACCACCACGGTGGCCCAGTGCGGGTTGATAAACTTTATAAGCTATAGAGAAAATCACTCAGGCATGCAGGTTTTCTCACGATATTTTCCTTCACCCAGCTGTGATAAATTATAAACAAATACACACATAATTTCGATAAATCTTGAATAGTCAGTGTACCGTACGAGGTTTGGACCTTGGACTGGACATCGAACTCGATACGACTGTCTTGCCTTGGTTTTACCACTATCGTATAGATATCTTTCTGCATTCTGAAGACTTCAAATAACACCCGGAGTACCTCTTACACCTTATAGAACAAGAAATAAATCTCCTACAAAAAGTTTACTCATCAAAATAATTATAAATTATATTTTTCCATTTCTTTGTAAGATTTTTACGTCAAAAGCAATTTAAAACAAGACTTAAAACTTGATAAGGAATGGGCTTAGGAAATATCACTCACTAGAATAAAATCTTTTAAAAATAATTTTGTCTAGTGAATAGCAGTGAATTTGCAATGCTTAAAAAATATAAACAACAAGAAATGGAACTAGATTGACAGTTTATAAAAGAGCCGTTACGGGACGTCTCGCAGATGTGAAAACATTGATTTTATTTCTTTCTTCAATATGAACGATATTGATCTTATATAACCCTTGGTAAGCGCCCTCTCCTTATCCATAGAGGAATTAAAACTGTTATTAGTTCATGGATTGACATTATATTTCTCTAGTTAGATACACTTGTCAACAGATGGCGTTAAAACCAATTAATAAATTGACGTGGCGACGTCGCTACCCCATCACCCGGTTTTACCCTCCCTCCGCATTAGATCTTTTCACAACAAAAATGAATGGCTAAATTCACTTAGGTAACCAAAAAGAAGATGTTTTGGCTAGATTTATTCAGGTAACCCTAAATAAGCTACTGTTCGACGATATTTTACCTGATCAAAAATAAGGTGTAATAATTAAAAGAAAAATAGAAACCCAACTGCCCTGTACAAAACAAGCTGTAATTAAATTGACCATCGCTCATTTATATAATGCTTTTTTTAGGCGGGAAGCAATATACCTAACCGCACACCCTGCCGTTCGGGTCAACGAACAGGCTAGCGTGAGGCCCTCACCTACTAAATAAACCCGCTGTGTGCCGATCCTCAGCCAGTATTAGCGGATCACTGGCACCCTTTTTTTTCTTTTTTTGTTTAGGCGGGAAAAAATGTTCCTAACCGCACACCCCGTTGTTCGAGGCAACGAACAGGGTAGTGTGGGGCCTGCACCCACTAAAGAAACCCGCCGTGTGCCATCTCTCCGCCTTTATTGGCGGGCCACTGGAACTATGTTACATTCCTTCTGTGGTCCGCTAAAACCATTTTTGGGCAGTCGCATAATAGGCATCGTTGATAAAACAAACTAGATTCGTAAAAGCCTCTCTTGTCAAGTCACCTACATTATAACTAGGCGTGGACACCGATGCTGGCTAATTATTCCATCTTTCATCATGCGTATTATCAAAGATTATGAAGATATCATATCTTAAACTATCACAAAGAAATGTAGAATAAAAACCATTTCTAACTAGATTTAATAACCAGAACAAAATATTTCTACGGTTATATTCGTAGCCAACAGAGAACTCATGTATAATGCGTAAGTCGGTTATATTAGGCATGATTTATATGCTTGCACAATATTCAAGTAACTTTTGATATTGAAAACACCCTGCTGTGAGTTTTCATTAATAGTAAATAAAATGATATATGTTCTATAAATATAACGACACAGTAGAGCTCGGTGTGTCTGTATGTCCGTATATAAATGTCTCAAAAAATTCCTCCGAACTAATTATTTGTGAAAGTGGGAAAAGACAGATTTATTTTTGTTTAGATTGGACATTGGATATAGTGACTACTATTAGGTGGCTGTCATAGCTTAGCGGTCCAGAGCACTCCCTCGGATAGAGAGAGTTGCATAGCATCTATTTATTTGTGTTTGAAATGTGCATTTCAGAATTCACGCGCGATGTGTAAAGATAACAAAATATTAAACTAAATTCTACGCGTACGAAATCACGGGTGACATCTAGCTTCTATATAGAATTATTACCCGCTCAAGTAATTGTTATATTTAGAAATTTATGATGGTATCAAATAATGTATGCGCTGTATTTATTAAATTGAGCTTATAATTCTTTACACAGTTCGCCTCGCAATTAAGGACAATGAATCACGGACTAACCAACCACTAGACCGGTGTGCCCATTGAAAGTATATATCAAAAATTTCAAGGAGACTTCATCAACTCTTCTTCGCCTCTTATAAGTCACCAACAGGTCACAAGTCAACTCTCAGGATATAAATCCCACCGCCTCGTAACCACTAATCACCACCAAATTACATAAAACTGATAAACTCACAGCGGTTGTGGAAGAAATCGATGTTTGTGGAGACGCAGCCCGGGGTGGTGAGGGAGCTACTTTGGGAGGAGTCGACGGCTTCACTTCAGGCGATGGGATATGCACTGGTGGTGTACTGGGTGTCACCTCCATGGCAGGTGCGCTCGGAGCCTAGAGCATATTTAAATATTCTTAGTATTGATGTACTTTATACAAAGGGTTTTATTATTATTAATAAAGAAACAACATAACGCGATTCTTATCTTTTTTTAGTATATTTTGATTACCTTGGGCTTGACAGGTGGAGGTGGTGGTATAGCACCTTCTGAAGGCTTGATTTCTGGTGCCACCGGTCTAGCCACAGCTATATCTTCTACTGGCTTCGATTCCACCACTTCTGATTTGTCAGGTGCCTAATTTAAACAAAATATTTGAGTACAACGATATTATTGATCTTGTCGCCAACACGCAGTAATATCTATAGTAGGTATTTTAAAATTAAATCTTTTAATTTTTTAAAACGAGAAAGTGACAGAATAGACCTGTTCTGAGACATGAACCAAATTATTAATGTTTGACGAAATGATAGATAGAAAAATTCCCTAAAACGGCGAAAGCGTCCGTGTGGTGACGGAATAAGAATACAAGTGTCACCACCCCATTCTTTCCCTTGGGTGTCGTATGAGGCGACTAAGGGAAGTAAGCAATTATCATCCATTGCATGACTGGTGGTAGGGCTAGGTACCAAGTGGGAGTACTCACTTGGTATCGGGCCCGAGCGGGTTGGTACCACCATCTCCCGTGTGGCCGGCTATGAAGCACGTCGTTGCGTTTTGGCTGTAGTAGGAGATAGAGATAGATAGAGATAGAGATAGCATAGATAGATATAGTTTATTCTTTCATTTCATGCCTGTGAAATGAAATAGTGAGACGCGGCTTGACAATAATACCGAGAGGTATAGTTGAGTCCATGAGCGACGGTTACCATTTACCATCAGATGGGCCGTGGCTCGACTGCCACTACATGCAATAAAAATAAAATAAAAAGCTAAAGAAGATACACATATAGAAATTCGGTGGCTCGCCCTACCTACCACTGAAGTAATACCAAACAGTTCCAGTGGTCCGCCAATACAGGTGGAGAGATGGCACATGACCTATTTTAGTAAGTAAGGACAATGCTATACTCGTTGCACTGAACCATGGGCTGTGTTTTAAGATTAAGCTTTCTCGTCTCAAAATAAAATGGCTCACTCTATCTGTCTGGGAAATTAGCATTAGACTATGTACTCATACATAAAATCTATTTCTTACGCTATTGGCATAGTAGAAAGAGTGGGAAGTAGGTTATCTTCATACAAACGCACCGCGCGCGGCTTGAATGTGTGCGCCACAGTATCGTACGCACACTCTAACAAAATCTCGACCCGTTTCTCAGTACGCCAGTAGGGGCTAACACCGCACAAGATTCGCGCGTCACGGCTTTTCGGCGCCGCTAAACAAATGAAAAATGTGTGATAATCGCAGAAGAACTTATTGCTGTGTTTGGCTGTCTAAATGTCATGTCATGTCGATTTCTCTGTATTGTAGGTATAGTGACTAAGTAATAATCGTAAGTAAAAATCGTAAGTTAAAACAATCTGTGTTGTGTCGTCTGGGTTCAGGGTTAGTGAGATCGGTTTTACCTAAACGATTACAAGTAAAAAATACAACTTCCCGGCCCTTGCCAATTTCTAGGCACTGAATTAAAATTTAGCTAAAAGTGACAACCCTGAGACAGGCAAGTATGGTAGGTAATTACATCGCGGATGCCGGAGATAGCCTACTTCCCCACTCTTTCTACTATGACTATTGGTGCCGTTAATGATGCTACTGATATTGCAAAGATAACCGCTTACCATTCGGCGAACAGAATAAAGAACTACACCAAACTGCATTCTGCGCCACTACTACTCTTACACAGCATAAGTATATTAGATTAGGAATCACGTAACAGTAATAAAAATACGAGTAGCATTAGTTATTACGCCTTAGAAGAGCTATATATAAAAGTTGTTACCTGTTCATCTCCGCCAGAAGGGCTAAGTGGTTTTCTCTTGATCACTTTGGGTGGGGTAGATTCTCCTGGTACACGTTTTGATTTCAACGGACTAGGATCTGTATCCAGATGTAAAACAAATTATGATAACTAATAATGAAATATATAGTTTAAAAAGCTAAAAAACAATCAAGGTTCGTAACCTACAAAATAATGTAATAATTCAAATAATTATTGTAAAAAGTATGGGGTGTCTTTTTTCTACTAAAACATTATTATTCCTTTTTTATTGTAGGAGTGGTAATAAAATAATGATCAAATTTCTCAATTTATTCTAATGAACTTGTCATCGATCCTTGAAAACTGTGCAGTTTCCATTTAATCAGCAATTTCGAAGTGGTTTTTGTTAGAAGATTTCGTTACATATATAGATATAGGCGAAGCTAATAAAAGCGTGTTAAAAAAAACCAGTAACAATCGCAATAATTTATCTCCAAAAAAGTCATTATTTTGTTTTCATTGAAAAACTGGCGAAGAGAAGTTTTGCTACAAACTTTTTTTACTATAAACCAGTAAATATACATATAAATTTAACAACTATACCACGATTTGGGGTTAAATAATGCCACAAATTACCAATAAAAAATATAATTTTATTCATTTATTAGAAAAGTTATCTTGATCCAGAATACATTTTCGATACAGTACTATATTTAAGTAACTTAATACCTGGTTGTGGTGACATCGTTCTATCAGCTGCTGGACTGACAGCGCCTGGTTGCGGACTGGCAGTTGTAGGTTGTGGACTGACCGTGCGAGGTTGCGGACTCAATGATGGCAGTGGACTTGTTACTCTCGACTGAGCAGGTGACGGGTCCTTAGATTGAGTCTAATTGATAATAATGGATGAAAAAAATATGTCATATTTCTTTTAAATTCATTAAAATGTTCATAATCATAGAACCTTGATTATCTCAGCATGAACGTGCTGGCTCCACCAGATAAGTATCATTCTCTAACAGAAGACCAGCGTAAAGCAACGGTAGATATAATTAGGTACTACTAGTATGCGTAGGCTAATACTTTCTTGTTCGTTATGGTGAGTGAGAGCACCAGGGGCCAAATTTCTTCCTGATCCGATCTCTTTTATTCTTAAATCAACCTTCTCCCTTCATTTCTATCGTTATAATTCCCCACCTCCTACCCTTTTCTCTGGGGTAAGCAACATGCGAGTAATGCCTCTAGTATGCATTCCAATGTTTATTTTATTTTATTAGGGAAACAAACGGTTCCAGTACAAAAAAATAATATTAAATATAAAAATACACAATCCAGAAGCAGTTTCCACAATTTGCTAAATCTTACAGGTAACATTATAATAACAAGAAAAATTTAAAGCCAACATTATAATAACCGGAGAAATAAAAGCAAGTTAATAATGTTTATAAAAATAAATATTACTTTTGGATTTGAGTAAAAAAAGGTGAAACATATAAATGCAATTATTAGAGTCAGAAATGATAATATTATTGTACAAACAACACGATCTTTTAAAAAATACATTTTTGCCATGATTTGTTCGTGAAAACCTTACATGGAAAAAAGCTCTCATGCGCGTATTATTACGTGGACAAACAAAACCAATCTTACTGAGAAGATAGGAGGAGTCTAAAAAAAGTGTTTTCTATCTATTATATGTATGTATTTACAAAAAAAAAGTAGTACATGTATTATATCCGTAATCTGGTACCCATAGCACAATCGTTAAGTTTAGTTTGGGACCAGAGGACGTAGTGTGAAAAATGTTCGTGAATATTTAATTTATTTATTTAAATGGTTTCCAAGTATTTTATAAAAATATTAGGTCACGCTCCTCTAAGGACTGAGAATTTACTGACTGAAGGATATTAAATTTATAATCTGGGTATAAGTTATAACGCCACCACCTAAGGTGTTTAATAATTTGCTTTGCAACCTTTGGAGTAACTCAATACTGCGGGTTCCACACCACTGAAGAATATTCGAGAATCAGTCTTACGAGGGTTTTATAAAGTAGCAATAAGAGAGTTGAGATGCATTTAAAATATCTTAAAATGCGATTCTAAAATGAGTTTGGAGTCTAGTATGACACCAAGGTCTTTCACCTCGGTCACTCTAGATATGGGTTCATTATACATTGGATTTTCTTTCTGGTAAATGATATTACTTTACACTTTTTTATATGAGATAAAAATAATTGTTATTATAGTATTCACAAAGTTTATCAATATCATTTTGTAGTTCAAAGCAGTCATCAATATTGTTAATTATTTTCTAAATTTTGTTGTCATCAGCATACATAATACATTTAGATCCTTAAATACATACATAGATCGTTAATATATAGATTAAATAAGAGATGTCTGAGATCCCATCTCACCCCTGAGAAACTCCAGAAGTTATGGGCAAGAAGCAAGAGCAAAACCCTTTAATCGTAACAGCCTGACTACGTTCTCTAAGATATGAAGCCAACCACCGAAGCAAATCCCTATGTATACCGACATACTCCAGCTTTTTTAGTGGCACTTTGTGAGAAATTTTGTCGATATACCCCATATTGTAATGCACCTTAGTTTTGTAAAAGCCTATTTTTATCCTATATGTACAAAATCATGTCAATCTAATAAGTATGGGTAACAAAATATAATCGCTACTTAAATTTGAAATAGAAAAAATAAGCTAACCTTGACTACAATACTAATGGCTCCAGGAGCGATCCCAGGTATAGGACTCAGAGGCTTAGGAGACACGGGTCTACTACAAGCTCCACCAGCACTAAGTAATGCTCCAACACCAGCTACTGATTCCGCTGTAATAAACGAAATACACTTATCTGTTGTTATTGTTGTTGGCCATTCTCTTGCAGACGCTAAATGCATTGTAGGCAATATCACAAGCCCAAGTGACAAAAGCAATATAATCAACAAACATAACATAAATCTTTATAACATATCAGTAACTGATTTCGTTTGATTTTCCTTTATTTTCCAAGAATCGATGAAGCAAAAGAAGTAATTAAAATTAGCATCCTTGTGGCGATTAACTCAGAATATACAAATATGTCCCGACCCCATTTCATTAGACTGGTGTTATAAAAGTCGCTAAATAATATAACTAAACAGATATTACTACTAAAGTTACTGTACGGATGGCGAAGTGGTTTAGATGTGTTCGACTCCCACGTTGGACAACCCTTTGTGTGATTCACGAATGGTTGTTCTGAGTCTGGGTGTACTTTGTGTCCATGAAATTGTATGTTTGTAAATTCCCCCGCGATACAAGGTTTATTCCTTAGCGCAGGGTGTTGTTTAACAAAAAAAGGCAACGGTTTCTTTCAGTCACGTCGGCTAATATAAACAGATACTAACCAACTAGCCAGGAGATATTACAGTGAACGTGTATGTGCGCAAACAAGTGTTCTGTCTGTTCCCTCACTCTCATTTTTTCAGTGTGGTAAAAGTAGCCCAATTTCCCAACTTTTATGGAAAAGATTCATGCCTCATAGTAGAAGATGTATGAGCTAATCTAGAAGAAATAAAAGAGTCATAATTACCTGGTCTTGGAGTAGGTGATCCAATTGGTTCTGTAAATTCTGCGACCTCAGTAGATATGTCTTTGATAAGCTCCAACAATGTGTGTCCTGGACTAATTGGCATTTCGATTGGGGACGCGGCTCGGGATCCTTCTAAAACAATGCGTAATATTATATATTTAACTTTGACTGTTGTTATGTTTATGTTCTGTACAAATGATAAAGTTTATGTGATTACAATGAGGTCTTCCATGTTCCAATATATAAGTAATCTAAAGTCTTCCATGTTCCAATATATAAATTTCCAATATAATGTCCCTATAAGTCCAGCAACGCAAGGCTTACTAATTGTGTTTTAAACGAAAACTCAAATAGATAAAATAATATATAGTGACATTAATTTTGTAAATATATTTTCCGTTCCAAAAATTTTGGTATTTGAATAAATTTTGAAAAAGAACGAGTATAAGCTGCTATAAAGGCACCTGGTAATGGTGAGCGCAGCACCAACTTTCGGGCTTCTTCCATCGCCCGCTGCAAGTTTTGTTGATTCTTAAACGACTCGCGACTACGACAACGACCGATCTGCGACCTGTAGGTATACAATCATCGTATAAGTATGCTTTGACATGTTAAGGATATAGGTATAGTTTGACCTAAACTGTCCAAAATAAAAAGCTGCCAGTAGGAAATGGCAATAATAACATAAATAGAAGAAGATAATTAATAAATAACAAATTATTTGTGAAATTTGAAAATGTTTAAAGTAGCTAAGCATGTCAAGTGCTAAAATAAAGATCAAAAAAGATAATGATTACTTTGAAATGAAGGGAAATGTAGTTAATGCATTTAAACCTATTAAGTATTAATTTAAAGCAAATCGAAGAGTTTTAGTCATTTAAATTATTATATTTCAAATCTACAAAAAAATAATATGGTCGAAAATTAAAGGAGTACTTACGAAACCCCTGTTCCTGCTAACGTCTGGTCCCACTTTGCGTTAGTAGTACTGGCAATAGCCATTTTAGCAATCCTTCTAAACCTTGACAATCCATCCTCATCGGCTGGTTTTTCATCATCCAAGGCTACTGGAGCTACGTGGAAGTCCTTCATGAGACGACGCTCCCAAACTTTCATACGCTTGCCCAGAACCACTAAACATCAAAAATAATTGTAAACGATACGGTACGTAATATATTTCTGATTTTTTTAGAAGCATTAAAGTAAAATTAAAAATTATTATGGAGGCTGAGCATGTCAAGTGAAGTGTTAAAAACAGATCAAACTAAAGCATTAATTATGTCTTAAATAACCTGTTAGTATTTTCGTACATAATTTATTCTCCTGAATATTTGTATTTTATTTAATTAGCCCATTTACTCAAAATTATTACCTATTATTTCTTTGTTTATAATTCTTACTGTGTCTGAGCTTTTGAATTAGTTCTCTTAAAGTACAAATTATTTGGAAGGGACGTGGGTTTGATTCCCGCTCGTACTAAAAATCTCTATTTCCTCCTTCACAAATAATTTGTACTTGTCTAGTAGTAGTATTTTTAATCGATATTTTTTTTAGTACGAGCGGGAATCTTTTTCCGCTCGTATTAAACATCTCTTTTTTCTCGTTCACAAGTAATTGGTACTTGTGAACGAGAAAAAAGTTGAGCATGTCAAATGCTAAAAAAATAGATCAAAAATGTTTAAAAAATCGCGCCATTAAATAGTATGAATTTTAATTGCAAAATTAAAACTTACTATATTGGATTAATGCATGTAAATGCGTTCCGATAGATGGCGTTGGTCGTAAAGACAAATGTGATGAGGAGATTGAGATGACCGAAAAAGTCGGTACGGTAGCTCAGTGGCTTAGAGCACTTCCCCAGATTGGAAGGGACGCGGGTTCGATTCCCACTCGTACTAAAAATCTCTTATTCCTCATTCACAAATAATTTGTACTTTACTAGTAGTAGTAGTAGTATTTTTAAACATAAATTGATAACAGTCAATGCGATATCACTATCGGAATATAAAAATTATATGTTAATTTAGGGTATTAACTATCTGTGCGCCAAACTCAAACCAAATCCGTTTATAAGTTTTGAAATTATCAATTACTCAAACTAATAAACATCCAAACATAATATTCACACAACTAAATTTACTACTGCCTCTGTGGTGCAGCGGTAGTGTAAGTGACTGCTGATCATAAGGTCTCGGGTTCGATCCCGAGTCGGCCAGTGTTATTGAGATTTTTCCCGGACCCGGAGAAACCCGGAGTTTGGAAATGTGCCCGGTAGACGTCAATAGGCTCGCTCCCTATTACGTGGCACTTAAACATAGCTGGCGAGTCGTGGGTGTGGAATACACCTCTGCCTAACCCTTCGGGGAATACAGGCGTGATGCTATGTTTATTGTAAATGTATCATATTACTAGAATGATTTTCATACTTCTAGCGAAAAAATCCTACCCCTACGCTTCCACCTACAAAAACCGCCAATTACAGAAAATAAGTTGCCTCTGGTTTCACTTTTTTTTGTGATACCAATATTCGTACCATTCAATATGGTCTCAATTCGATTATAAGCTTTTGTTGGCATAAACTCTATATAACTTTTGCCATTACAATATAATGCAAGAAGTAATAGGTACTAAACTAGAACTATCTACAATAAATGTCGTTCCGATACGTAAAGTATCCATTGTCAACAAATTGAAGAAGAACGCAAAACTATTAAAGTTGGTATTATTTCACCGTGTTTCGGTAACTGCCAACATTAAAAATTATCTAAAGAGAATATATTTTATATCCCACTTGTTTTGTTCAAAATTCTCATCATGGTAGTTAGACTCGTAATTCTTTTAACAAACAATATCTTATGTTTGATGATTTATTCAAATTATCAACGGGACATTGGCAAAAGAAGTCGTAAAATCTTCATTAAACAAGATTTTTTTAATTCTTCAAAATTAAGACGTGGTCAATTGAGAATGTAATAAACAAAAGAATATTTAGATATTTATATATATATATATATATATATTTTTAGCATTTTACATGCTTAGCACTATACATTAAACACAAAGTGAAAAATGTGAAATCGAAAATAGCAGTCACGAGCAGGATTTGAACCTGCATCTCCTGGATACCGTCCAGATGCTTTGCCAATTCAGCCATCGTGACAATTGCTCCTGACTGCTAATTTCGATACCACATTCATACTTAACGTCTTTGGGTAAGGAATATATATAAAAATATCTAAATATTTATAGGGTTCGAAATTAGCAGTCAGGAGCAATTGTCACGATGGCTGAATTGGCAAAGTATCTGGACGGTATCCAGGAGATGCAGGTTCAAATCCTGCTCGTGACTGTTATTTTCGATTTCACATTTTTCACTTTGTGTTTAAACAAATGAATGCTATTTTACAAAGAATTTAAATGACACAGTTTTCTAACCATAAAGATATCTAAACTAATTTAAAATCCTACCTAATTTTAGCTGCACAGTTCACCAAATAAAATGTATACTGGGTATTTCTAAACTATTACTAATGTTTTGTTTTTTATCTATCGTAATAGTACACATAGAAAATATTTTTAATAAGTTTTATTTCACACCAAAATTGCTTTCAAAATTTACGTACAGTAACCAACGTTTTACCGCATATATTTATTTACTTTCGAAGTGATCCAATACTTACTCTTTTCCTTTCTATCCGTAAAGCTGACGTCCATTCCATTCTTTTCGAAGACTTCAAGCAACTCGTATCTTAGTGCTGATACATCTCCTTTAAGCTCGTTGATGTCATCTTCTGTGACAGGTTCGTCGTCCATCTTTCTGTGCATAGCGGAGACGTAACGCCATACAAGAGCTCTCATCACTGCTGTATAGCGGACATCATGTTCTTTTTCCTTCTGTTCCTATATTGAATATTGATTAGCTCTTATAGTACGGTGGATAGATTAAACAGGCCGGTAATGATCCAGAAAAATGTTTGCGGAAGGGTAAAAAGAGAAATTGTCTACGAGCATCATGCCGATTAACCAAAGATGAATTAATTTGTGCTCCTTCTTATAAAATCCCTTTTTAACGGAAATATTCTTGTTTAGTTATCATTCAAAAATGGAAGTCGCTCTTAAAAGCAAATAAATTTTTAATCGACTTCCAAGAAGAGGTGCTGTTTAATTATACTCCCATTAATAAAATTGACATCGATGAAAAATCCGTTCTAAGATGTGGCCACGACATATCGACAGATAGATGATGAAATCCTAACTAATAAAATTTTTAATGCCACTTATTTGATAGCTCTTGATTAGACTTAAAAAAACTGGTATACATTTTATCCCGCTACTATATCGGGAACCTGAGATATAACCTAAAAACTATATTTTGGCTCGGAATCGGAACCGCGGGCAAAGGTCTATGATAAAATTATCAAAGCCTCAAAAATTATTTTAGTTATTTCCCTTTGATAAAAAAATTAAAGCTGGTTTTTAATCCTTGCTTTCTTTTATTCTAAAATCTTTCATACATCAATATATTATATCATAATGAGAGGCCACTAAAAATTATGTAACTCTCTACAGTGTTTTTATCTAATGCCTCGGTGGTGTGGCGGTAGTGTATGCGACTGCTAATCATGAGGTCTCGGGTTCGATCTCCGGGACGGGCAAATGTTATTGAGCTTTTTCCTAAAAAGAAAAAATCTCAGTAGCAGCCCGGAGGTTGGAAATGTGCCCGGTAGACGTCAATTGGCTCGCCAACGTGGGACTTAAAAATAGCTGGCGAATCGTGGGTGTGTAATACACCTCTGCGTACCCCTTCGGGGAATACAGGCGTGATGCTATGTTATACAACTAGGGGTTATTATTATTACTAATATTTTATGTGGACACATATCTTACTGTATAATCTATATAGACAGATAGCAATTAATGTACTGTGTCTAATTAAAAAGGCATCGGCATATCAATTATCTAATTAGAAAAGCTGCGAAGAGCTTATGATGGGATTTATTATTGCAATAATACATCTATTCAATCACTGTAGTCCAGCGTATAGTTTTATTTTTATCACAGAACTGGTGATTACCGCTACATATTATAAGTTACATTTGCTTCAACATAACATACAAAGAATGTTATAAAAAGTAAAAAAAAATGTTCTATAAACAAAGAAATCTTGAGACAAATTGAGATCAAAGTGTAAGCGCTGTCTTTTTATTACAAAGAACGAGTCTGCATTTTTTTATTGCCTCCAAGTATTTAATTAGTTCTTGAGTAAAGTGGAAGACAGTTTTAATAGAGAAACTATTGTACGTCCTTGACACTTACGTATAAAATAATATAGCTGCATTATTTGGTGAACGATTAGGAAAAATCGTATGAACTGCGCAAAACATTATATGTTTAATAAATGATTCGTATCATAATCCTTGTTGATATTTTTGCGAAAACTACACAATAAAGTTTGAAACAATAGACAGTCATTTAGGAATGCCAACAGGTGTAAAAACTTATTAACTTATAAAATAAGAAAATAACTAGTATAGAACGTCTGAACAGTAACTGCTGCTGTATGGTCATTACTAGAAAACTATACGGATGATAGTTCCTTGGTGATTAATTTTTACTGCCGATAGTGTTCATTACTAGGGTATAATAGTAATCCGTGTATCGCATAGAACGTTTGTAACGTATAATACGGCCTTAGATTAAGTACACACAGACAGAAAACAGCTGTTCGTGGACTACATAAATATTTACTCGAATACAATCTATAACATTCTGGAGGCTAGTATGCTGACCACTACGAAATCTTTGCAGTCATTATTCCCTTGAAATGGAGTGGTGATAGTTTGTCAATGTGATCAAGTTAAAATTGGATTTAAGACAAAAAACTTAATTGTAATTTAAAATTTAATTATATAGTCCACAAAGGCTTCTATAATCCTGCAAAAAATATGCTCTTTTCTACTTAATAAGTAAAGTTTCATTAAAAATTTGGGTACTTTTTAATATAGATTCATTAAAGGGTGATAAATGGTGGCTTTGTTGATTTTTCGCTGGATATTAGGTAAAGAATGATTACGCGCTAGGAACATAATCATTTAAAATTTTGCAGATATAACTACTTCCACGTCCTGTCTATCTACAATAACAAACCGATCGGGACCGACGATAAATTTAAATACAAGTCCTTGGATCAATGATGTTATCTATATAATAATCAATTGCTGTTCGTTAGTCTCGCTAAAACTCAAAACTGGCTTGGTCGATTTGAATAATTGTTTTTTTTTGGTTTGTTCGTTCGTTGTCTGTGTGGTGACGGACTAAGAATACAAGTGTTACCACCCCATTCTTTCCCATAGCCGTTTGTTCTCTCATTTTTCATATCTGAGAAGTGAAATGGTGCGCAGCGGCTTGACAATACTCTCGATATAGTTGAGTTCATGAGCGACGGTTACCTGTCTGCCATCATAAGCAATAAAAAAAAATACAGGGGTGATTTAAAGGTAAAAATGGGGAATACTATAAAACATAGAAAAACCCAGAAAAAATCAGTATTGGTATGCAGATTTATTAGGATTGATAATCATTGATAAAATAAATTTTAGGTGAAACGAAGTTTTTTTTTGGAACGAAGTTCCTTATCGCGCGTTGTGAAAGGGGGCTAGACGAAAAAAATTCTTACGAAAAGTTGTCACGACACTTTTTGCTTTTTGTTTGGTTTTTTGTTATATTTTTTTATTTGTTTTTTTGTTATATTTTTTTATATAAGTTTATATTATTTTCATTTCTATTTCGCATGGAACAGTGTGGTGTCGCGACGATTATTTTTGTTGAGTGTATACAGGTTTTTGTACATAATAATAATAATAATGAATCCTGACAGTGTTTCTTCACAAGTTGCGGATATTGCGTTAGGTAAGTAGAGATTTTATACAGACAATATATATATATATATATATATATATGTGTGTGTGTGTGTGTGTGTGTGTGTGTGTGTGTTTGTGTGTGTATAAAAATCTAATCCCCTAGTAACTCGAACTCTTTTAATTTAGTACATTTTAGAAAGGAACTTCGTTCCATCTGGGTGTCCCTTGACACCTCTCAATTTTAATTTTTTTGCATACAAATTGAGACAATTGTCTGTAAAACCATTGATTGTCCACAATTGTCTGAATTTGTTTAGTCGGTGATGAACGAAACATGCATAAGTTGATTATTGTAATTATAGCTAAAGAATCAATGAACCCATCTACAGCATGTATTTCCAAAAGCACCTTACCTTGTTCTTCATCTTTCTCAGTTTATCTTTCTTTCGAAGTCCCAGCATTTTTAGAAGTAGCTTTGGTGTTGGAAAAATATTGAAAGGCGGTGGCAAGGTGGCACTTTCCTCAAAGTAGCTCATCCAGAGACGTGTGCGCGCAAATTTCCATTCTACGTCTGAATGTTCCTGCGAAATTGATGGTATTGTAATATGTAATTGCTTACTCGAATGCAGTATTTACTTAATATCACTACTAATATTGGTGTACCTACCAGGATAAAATGTTGTTTAATTTCTTTACACTGTAGTCAAGTAAAGACAATAACAGTTTTTTTTGTTATAATTAAATAACAGTGAGGTAATTCGACGCGTCTCATGGTGTAGTTGGTAGTGTAACCGACTTCCGTGCTCGAGGTCGTGCGTTCGATTCCCACTCAGGACAATTATTTGTGTGGTGAACACAGATATTTGTACTGCGTCTGGATGTTTTTTCTATCTATTATATGTATGTATTTACAATTAAAAAAAGTAATATATATGTATTCTCCATAGGTATTCTTCGTAATCTGGTGCCCATAGCACAAGCGTTTAGTTTGGGACTTGGTGAAATGTCCGTGAATTTTATTATTATAATTAGTATAACATTATAATTAATACTACTAACTTTTGCTCGTAATTTCATCTACTTCAGAATTAGGTCAATATAATATGAACAATATCACTCTAAGGCTTAGCAATAGCTATCTACAAAACCCGTAAATATTCCCGGAATAAATGAAATGCAAAATTTCAATCTTAATATTTCATTTCACGATGATCGAATCAGTGTACGTGTGAAAGCAAAACAAACAAACCAATAAACAAATATAATCACTTTTACGTTTATAATATAAAAAAATATAGAGAACTGAGTGCATTTTTTTAATATTTGGCATGCTTGTTTACTAGAATGAAATATTTTGCGGAATAACTATTTATGCTGAACTCGACCTCACGACTTCTTGAATTCAAAATGCTCTAATCAGAAGTCTCCACGCAGCATACTTGCAGCAGTCAATTTCCTCATCACATATTTACCGTCTTCTGAGATATAACGGAAGCCTATAGAGATATCTATTTCTATCTTCTAGATTTCGTTGAATTATACTATAATAATATAATTTTAACGTCCACTGCTGGACATAGGCCTCCCCAAAAGGGGGATAATGCCGTAATCGCCACGCTTGGCAGGCGGGTTGGCGATTGCAATGGATGTTGTTAATACTTGAGGGAGTGCTGCTGCCCACTCCCCCGGTATTCCCTCAGTCGGCTCTTACGACTCCCGTGGGTAGAGAGGGGTGGGACAATTCTAAAGCCGGCCCCACACGGCCATGCTACAAATTAATATCTATCAATCTTCAGAAATAGAAAAACAAATTTTGAGCTCCTTGTATATAACGATATCACTTAATCCCAACTTAGAGAGGTCGAATTATTGTCACCTACCCAAACTCAGTGCTGATATTATTAAAAAAACCCAAATAGTACTTTCGCACGAGTTAAAATTGGATGTAGAGACCCCGTGGTGAAAAATCGCACAGTTATTCTAGGAGGCAAAAGAATAAAATAACTCACATCAATCATGGCGTATGAGTTTGACATCATAGCGATGAGGAGATTCAGAAGCACAATGACGTTGATGACGGAGTAAGATCCAAACATGAGCAGGCCCCAGAACCGTGTGTAGCTCTTGATACCGGCTAGTTCGAAGTTCTCTAAGCCAACCATGCCGAAAGACGCCCAGAACAGTGATTGAGAAGCTTCGAAGACACTGGCGGTGATATGTACGATGCATTAATAAGATACAAAATGCTAATATTGCATACCTCCATAAAGGTTAATGCAAAAGAAATAGATCACAATGCGTGATCCCCAGCATGAACAAAATAATAGTATGAAATAAGAAAAAACATGTTATGTCAACTATGGTAGTAATAATATATTAAATCTATAATTTCAATAATCAGAACAGAATTATTTCCATAATGTGTAAAATAATAGACTAGCATAATAAAGATACTATTAACTAGCATTTCAAACATTTTGATCTATATTTTAGCACTTGACATGCTCAGCTACTCTTAAAGTACAAATTATAATTTGTGAATAAGGAAAAAGAGTATATAGATCAAAATGTTTGAAAAATCACGCTATCAAATAGTATGAATTTTAATTGCAAAATTAAACTTACTACATTGGATGAATGCATGTAAATGCATTGCCGATAGATGGCGTTGGTCGTTAAGACAAATGTGGTGAGGAAATTCGGTATTTCTAGAAATGGTACGATAGCTCATCTTTATAGCACTTCCCCGGAAAGGAAGGGACGCAGTTTCGATTCCCGCTCGTACTAAAATACTCTTTTTTCCTTATTCACAAATTATAATTTGTACTTTAGAACTAGCATTTCATTTTTGGCGGGAACACGAAGAAGATTATGTCGCTGCTCTGCATTATTTTCCTAAAACTTGTGTTATTTTAAGTATTAATGTGTAAAAGTGGTGGCCTTTTGCTTATTAACTATTCTTGTTTTTCGTGTTGCCTCCAAAACTCCATAGAAGCTTCAGTAAAGTCACCACCGCTTTTTATGACTTTGATGACTTTGACTAATGAATTAAACTTACCTGTGAAAAAGAAATATAGGTACCCTAAATAAGTTATTAAAAAAATACTCAAAAAATAAAAAATACTCAAACCGAGTAGCCATTATTTAAACAAAAAACTAGCATTTCAATATTTGTTCCATAAATAATTCAATACCATTTTCGAATTCAGTGTAAAGCCCCCTTTGAAAAATCATATTAAAATCAATCACTACTGTACTGATAATTGTACAATTAAGTGTTTATTTTTTCTTTCACTATGTTGTTAAGGATGTCCTTTTTAATGCCTTTTTTATGTTCGCCCGGATTGGCGAATTGTAACCTCAAAACAATAATAATCTTTAACTATCATAAAGATAAAACGGACTTTTGTGTACTCGTATCTTAAGATACTATTAAGAATTTTGATGACATGCTCAGCTACTTTGAGGAAGCCATTTGTGAAAGTAGAAAAAGGGAGCTTTACTGCAATCAGGATTGGAAGGCCACTTTCACAAATAATTTGTCGCTTAAAATAGCTGAGAATGTCAATTGATAAATACAGAACAAAATATTTGAGATAGAATAAATTTAGGCCTTTCTGTCTATTTCTTTGTTCAAGCATCACGTAGAAACTACTGAGCGCATTTTGATTAAACATTTTTATTTGATAGCTCTTGTTTTTTATCAAGCTGCTATATCGGGAACCTAAGATATAACCAAAATCTAGTTTTTGGCTGCGGTGGAGCCGCTGTCAAAGGCTTGTATTAAAATATTTGGGAAAAAATTACAGCTATTCAGGCGCATAAAAACACAAAAATATTTCTTTTTTTTTTTGATGTGAAACATCTAATGCGGAGGAAGGGTAAAATCGGCTGTTAGTGTGGCGACGCTTTTATTTTACTTGTCCTGTTCAAATCTTGCAAGTTAAATTTGACACACTTCCCGGTTTCTGATTGAGGTGAAATTTTACACGCATATGTATATCACGTGACAATGAATGTTATGATGACACATATTATGATGACAATCTGATCATAGAGCTGGAAGGTGGACATAGGAACTCTATAATGAAACGGTGCAACCCCATCGAGTTTGGGCTCGTATGATTCGTCTTGACGAGTACTTTGTCTGTAGATGGTATCCAGGGTCTGATGATAGAGCTAGAAGGTGGCCATAGAAACTCCGTTTTAAAACTACATAGCTGTATCGAGTTTGGGCTCGTATGATTTGTCTTGACGAGTACTTTGTCTCTAGATGGTATCCAGGGTCTGATGATGGAGCTGGAAGGTGGCCATGCAAAACTCTGTAATGAAATAACGCAACCCATCGAGTTTGAAATCGTTTGATTCGTCTTGAAGAGTACTTTGTCTTTAGATGATATCCAGGGTCTGATGATGGAGCTGGAAGGTGGCCACAGTAACTCTGTAATGAATCGACCGAAACCCATCGAGTTTATACGCGTTTGATTCGTCTTAAGGAGTACTTTGTCAAGTTATGATCATTTTATTTCTACAAAATAATTTCGATGTTTTCACATCTGGTAGACATCCCGCGACGTCTAGTTTTTATTATTTCTGTTTGTTCGCACATCATCACGCAAAAACTACTATTATTATATATTGGATTATTGATGAAACTTCGTTTGACAGCTCTTGATTAGATTAAAAAGCTGGTACAGGTTTTATTGCGATACTACATCGAGAACCTGAGTATAACCTAAAACAGTGCTCATCGTAATAATGAAAATTAATCCATAAGTCAAACACTTTACATTTTGTTTTATTATCAAAATGTTTATTTGCAATGTCCATATACAAATAAAAATAGCACGATCACTCGTTAAACATTTTCCTCCCTATTCATAATAACCACAGACAACTCAAATCCCAAATATTATAAAGCTGTAATAGAGCTACGTCTGTACATTTAAAATACATATTTGAGAAAAAGATACTGTAATAACGCGTGTCTAAACACAAAACATTTTTAGATTTTTTGTCGGTTTATCTGTTTGTTTGTCCGCGTATCACGCAAAAACTACTGAACGGATTTGGATGCAACATTTTTTATTTGGTAGTTCTTTATTAGACTTAAAAACTTGTATACATTATTATTACACATTTATCCCGCTTTTATATCGGGTACCTGAAATATAACCTAAAATCTCGCTTGGTTTGTTGTCTGCGGCTATATTGTTTTGTTGGCGGTGGAGCCTAGTAATACCATAACACTGGTTTAAAACGCTGTTTAAGCTAACAGATGTTTAGTCACTTTCTGCAAAATTTTCAATATACCTAATTTGTATAAGGACAAAATAGTATTTGGGTTAAATCGGTACTACGGAGTTGTGTTAGTTTCTATGAATAAGGCCCTTAATCTTTGGTATTAAATCATGACAGGAATGGGCATATCAATAATTCATACAAATCTAAATTACAAGACTACATATAAAACGTGTTCCACTAAAATACCATTAGCATCAAAGTAGTATTATTGTAGCGAGAATTTACTAAAAAAAAACTAGATTCTCTGAAATACTAACATAAAAATTATAATTGATTTTATATTACAGATTTGACTAGCTGCAAGTCTGACTTTAAAAACATTTATTAGCGATAAGAATAATGTTGTTCGAGTTTTCGAACATTTCGTTTTATATCTTCTACATGTAATTTATAAATTTAGTAATCTTCATAGACACTTAGCATCGATTAGTACGATTTATATCAGACCCACAATACACCAATATATTAAGTTCGAATGATAAAGTCTCTACAGATAACAACTTTTTATTTAGTAGTTATTTACGGTAACAATATTAACTTCACAAAATTAATATAAAAGTTTTTAGCATCTCATTGGGTTATTTACTGTTGTTCCATAATATTTTGCATTACTGGTTCAACTATATGATACTCCAGTACTTCTTGTACTACAGTATTATAAAATATATAAAGTAGCTTTAAGATGTCTAGTAATAATGATAGTCCATAGTTTCCCGCAAAGTCATACAATCCACTTCATCAATCTTCAATGTATTCATCTTAACATTGATATCCTCTTCCAGCTGTATTTGTGTTTGTAATAAATATCTAAGAGACGCTGTTGCTTCATGCAGCATTTGTTGCAGCTGTTCCGTGCTGTGCCGTAACATTTCACACTCACAATACAATGCTTGACCTGGAGGATCCCGCACAAGTTCCGCACCAACTCTCTGAGCCCGTTTGCCAAGCCTAGTATGCGCTAAAGCAGTATTTCCTTCTTTGTCCGACAAAGCTTTCTGCAATTGTAAAATATTATTTTGCATATCAGCAATTTTTTGAGTTGTCTCTCGATGCATATCTTCAAGTTTTGCTTTAGTTAGTTTGGTATCTTTTATTCGCTCATGAAATGCATGGTTACATTTTTTATAAGCGTTGCAAAGATCATCAATAACTTGTTTTAAGATAGTATCAACAAACATACGAATAGGACGCGCGCTTGTCACCTCTCGCGCAGCCATACGAATATTATTCGCAGAATATGAATTATATTCATCAGCAGAAATATTAGCTGGATCAAGCAAGGCATATCCTTCATAAACAGAAAGACACAAATCGGTAGATTTTAGAGATAAATTCCCTTTATCTACATCAATAGCTGCTTGTTTGTACTGTAAATCCCTGTCAACAAGGTAACGTGTTGAACGAAGTCGTCTCATTTGTTCATTAAGTTGTTCTAAGACGCGCTTCAAAAGGCTTTGTCCACCCAAAATTGTTGTAACTTCATCCTGTAGAGCTGTTTCAACATCGTCGACTACCAGGTCGATACCAAGCCGCCCGTCTCTAAGCATAAGACATTTACGGCAGATCGCCAATGCATTGGCTTGTATTGAGGATAAACAATCCAAAAGTCTAGTTTTGTAAACACTCAGTGCTTCAAGTTCAAGGCAGATTTCTTTACGCTGTATCTGAAGCTCATTTTTATTGAACTCAACATCACCAATGCGCTCTTCGATACGCCTGTCTGTTGTAGCTTTTAAAATTTCTGCTCGTTCTGCAGTCTCATCCCTTATACGCTGTGATTCTTCAAGAACTCTGTCTGCTAATTGTTGTTGATCCTCCGTATTTCTGCATCGTTGATCATTGCTCAGTTTCCATTCCGCGAGAGTAAACTTCGCAGTTCTTGGTGGGATACACACCAAGGCCTGTTCCGCAAGCCTTGTCGTAGCTACTGGTGCCCCAATTACATGACGCACACCGAATTGTGCTTCAGACATTTTAAAAACTATATAATTTCAATAATAAAAGCTCTCCAAAATAAACCGTGGCATATGTTACCCATAGATAATACACTATACATGAGAATGTTACCTGATGTTACCATTGTATTGACAAAACAGTTCTGTTGCTATGGTGACATTCAAAGTTAAAATATGCAAAGCAGTTGGCATGTCACTCGAGTTAATTTTAATCAACTTGGTCTAAAGATCATATTACTTTTTATTAATACATATTTAAATTTATTATTATAAAATTTGTTTAACTTGTATTTCCTTTTTAATAACTCATAAATATTTATATATCTTATAAAACTCCAATAGAGATTACATTGATTGCTTTGTTCAAAGTTATTCGAAACGCATATTAAAATCAAGCAGTTTCAGAGGTTTCTTTCAAAACCTCATTTGATTAATCAAGAATGACATGAATCTTATTCGTGACCCATATATTATTTTTGTTTTCTACCATTCGGCAAGTAAAAATGTTTTCTTTTAAATAAGGGTACTGATGTAATCTGCTTCAGAATAAGTTATTTTTTCATGTTAAAAAAGGCTATAGAATTATAGAGAAATTGAGCCTGCTTACCTACAATCAACAATAATATACGATTAAATAATCATAGGCAAGGTCTAGACTAGAACCACGACTACCCAGACTTCATATTATAAAATTTTGATGTTTTGAAAAGAAATAATTACCCATAATTACCACGTATTCGTCTTTCAATAATATATCCAGGCGGTTATATTATTTTTGTGAGTATTTCAGTAATTATTGCCTATGCGAAATAAATATAATTACTTTAATATAAAAAATGTATATCGATTTCCTTAAGAACTAAAAGAATACGAGTAGATATTGATTTATAGAAAAAATCGTGTGCATTTTTCACTACGTTTATTCCTCGTGTTTTAAAAATATTTACCAAGTAGATACGTATTCTATGAGTGCAGTATATACACACAAACAGTGTGTGTACGGTGTGTAACAACGTATTAACTCTTAAAATACTCGCTAATGATTTATTTTAAAACTTTGGAAAACTAAGAATTGTAAATTGGCAAATATGAGAAACAAAACTAGTAGTTGTAATATTTACTTAGCATATTTAGAATTAACTTTTCCTTAGTAGGTACTTCCCAATACTACTGAGTGTTTATAATACACACGGCACAAAATCTCCAAGCTTAATTCATGAACTAGCATTAATTATGCATACTGTATCAACTGACTTTCCAAAGCTCCTCCACTTCATGCAAGAGTCACCAGCATTGTCCCAATCAGGTAGACCACCAGGCAAGACGTAGCACTTTCGCTTCTCCAAGTCAGCGAAGTACCAAAGTAACTGATTCAGACCTAGATCATGGTGTACAAATGCATAATATCATGATAGGACATAGGCCAGTTTTTATCACGAAAAAATTAACGCTTCCTATGACATAGGTGTTTTTACATATATGTTGGTGCCGTTAGTGACGTATTTATACTTCCATTTACAAAATGTTGTCGAAGTAATGTAACACAGTCCCAGTGGCCCACCAATACAGGCGGAGAGACGGCACACGGCAGGTTTATTTAGTGGGTGAGAGTCCCACACTACCGTACGAACAGTCGTTGCTCTGAACGACGGAGTGTGCGGCTAGGTACATTTTTTCCCGCTTTAACAAGAAAACAAAAAAGGACTTCTTCCGCGTGAACTTTAGAATTGGGCTAATATAGTAAAAGAAAGGCTGAAGTAGTAGACCAAAGTAGTTATAGTATCTATAGGATCGCTACGGTGAGATTTGAACCCGCAACCATTTGGGAACTACGAATATCACTTGTAGTATGTAACAAATTTGTTTCCTTATAACACATCACGTGTGCATATTCACATTTTGTTCTGTAGCACTTACGATAGATGGCATGAGACGTCTGATAGCAAGTAGGTAACTAATCTTGTTCCCTTCATTCACATCACGTTTTGTTTTGCAAAACAGTTACAATAGATGGCGTCAGACGTCAGTTCCGAAATGTAAATTTATAGAAATTAAGTATGATTAATAGACTTGTATAAATAGAATAAGAATTGTATTATATTTATTATGTATTAAGTTTCCAACAGATTGGTGTCAGTTTATGATCATTCAGGCAATAGGTAAATACAATAATGTAGTATTAATAATTAATCTGTTATACCCATAGATTTAGTATGTTATACCGGTACCATGTAAGAACCAAGTTTTCCAAACCAGTATACAAAGCCATGTTGAGTTCATCGTCAGTCGACATCGAACAATCAAAAAGAGCGGTTGTCTTAAATAATTAATTAATTTTGATAGGTAGTTACAAAGTTTGTATGTTTAAAATATTTTTTTAAGCTTAATGCAATTTCCGGCTTGACACCGCTATTGTGTCTAAATAGGTACATTTACATACCTATATAAATACATTTATCAATTCTCTCTGGAATGAAGTACCTATACTTCTTCATCATTTAAATAGCAATATAGAAACAGTCTATTAGAAAGACCGAGAACTTGAGATCTCCTATCATATCAAGAAACACGTCTATAACTTTTCGAAATTACTGTATTCTTCTATTTAATCAAATCATATCATTGCCTGATCAGAAAACTTCGTTAGAAGATCTGAACGCCTGAAATTTTCGAGGGCTTGTAGTTTCCATCAAGCATTGTGCTGCATTCATTCTCCCATTTATTCAAAACCAAATAATCATTTTCATATAGACTTACCACAAGCAAAGGCAAAAAGTACCAAGCTATATATAAAGAAGAACTTCACGATGTCGATGACCATGCGTCCAAGGGAGATTTGCAGCGGTCCCAAGTGAGGGTTGATAGAGAAGAGATGCACCAGTTTCAAAGCACTGTTGACAAACAATTTCATATGTAGTATTTACAATTCTAGCCTATGATACAAGGAGATAATGTGCACATCCGCAATATTAAATTGTTTAGCAAAAATCTTCGATCATCAATACCAACAAGATACAGTGTTCCGAACAAAATCAAGCTAAAAACTGTCTGTATGAATATAATATATACTTATACAGCTACATCGGATTACTAATGAACTGAGACAATGGTTTTAAAACAGTTTTAAGTTCAACCTAATTACAATCATGGCACTTAGTAATAAAGTCACACATCTTTTAAATATTATCTTGCATTTACGATCATTCGTTACAAAAAACGAGCAAAGCAATAATTTACTAGTGCCACTTAAAAGTGAAAAGACAAATAACATTTACTGTGAAATCAAGCTTAAATAGCAACAAATAAAGTACTTTTTGATCTTAACAAAATAAGAGCTCACTTCTCAAGTGCGCTGTTATTTACCGAGACGGATTTTTTGGGCCAACGCGATATCTATTGCGTTGGCCCAAAAATGTACATAGTATTTTTTCTTATCCTTTATCTTAAGATAAGAATTTATCTTAAGATAAGAAAAAATACTGTAATAGGTTATTTAGGCGTCTCTCGACAAAAGTTTTCTTTTGATTTTTTTGTTAAACAAACATGTCTGTGCGCATCACACAAAAACTGTTTTATCTCACTACTATATCGGGAACCTGATAAACATAATTATAACCTAAAAAGTATCCGCGAGCAAAGGCCAGTGTTATAATTACAGACTAGGAAGGAATAGTTATAATAAAACTAAATTATGTATTATTTTTACCTAAAAATATTAGCTGCAGCAAAAAGTCCTTCAGCAATCAACTGTGGATCAAACGCATCCCATTGTTCTCTGGGTATAAATTTAGTCTGTGGGTCTCTCCATATCTCCGAGGTCTGCTGGAAGTAGGCTGCAAACCTCAATACTGCTACGGCCACGTACAAAGAATTCCTGGTAAAGTCTATAAAGTTCCACATGTTGCGTAAATAAGAACGAATGCCTTCGATGTAGATCTCCTGAGTTTCTTCCCATATAAACCCTGTGAAGTAGTTTATGAATTAGAACAAATAAAACTATCTAGATTTTGTTACATGTAGACCTGAAAATGTCTAAATATATCCACTCGTGGAGTGAATATGTATGGGGGTCACTGTATCACTTGTTTACATTAAAGACTATTTAGATTAAAAGGTTGGATAGACCATTCTTTGATAAACAAAACTCGGTACATATACTTGCACCAAAGTTATATAAGCTATATGAAAATATTTAGCTAATTTTATATATTTTTTTAGCATTTGACATGCTTAGCCATATACATTAAACACAAAGTAAAAATGTGAAATCGAAAATAACAGTCACGAGCAGGATCTAAACCTGCATCTCCTGGATACCGTCTAGATGCTGAATTGGAAAGCATCTTTTTGTTTAATGTATATGAAAATAGCTTGAAAATCCTAAACACTTTATAAAATGTTGACATATATATCGTTAATATTATTTTATATCTCCAAGCATGACAAGACTCCTAACCTTGCTTCACACGAGCACAATTTGCTAATAAAAAATGTTTATAGGACGTCATGCTTATATCACTGAAGTAATGTCAAACAGTTCCAGTGGTTCGCCTATACAAGCGGAGGGACAGCGCACGGCTAGTTTATTTAGTGGGTGGGGGCCCCACACTACCCTATTGGTTGCCCCGAGCGACGGCGTGTGCGCATCACGCAGAAACTACTAAACATATTTTGATGCGTTTTTTATTTAATAGCTCTTGATTAGACTTAAAAACTGGTATATATTTTAGCCCTGCTACTATATCGAAAACCTGAGATATAAAGTACAAATTATAATTTGTGAATAAGGAAAAAGAGTATTTTAGTAAGAGCGGGAATCGAACCTGCGTCCCTTCTTTTCCGGGGAAGTGCTCTAATCCATTGAGCTATCGTACCATTTCTAGAAATACCGAATTTCCTCATCACATTTGTCTTAACGACCAACGCCCTCTATCGGCAATGCATTTACATGCATTCATCCAATGTAGTAAGTTTAATTTTGCAAATAAAATTCATACTATTTGATGGCGTGATTTTCAAACATTTTGATCTATATTTTAGCATTTGACATGCTCGGCTACTCTTAAAGTACAAATTATAATTTGTGAATAAGGAAAAAGAGTATTTTAGTACGAGTGGGAATCGAACCTGCGTCCCTTCCTTTCCGGGGAAGTGCTCTAATCCATTGAGCTATCGTACCATTTCTAGAAATACCGAATTTCCTCATCACGCAAAGGCTAGTTAGTCATAAAGTAGCAATATTAAGTCAGTTAATAACACACCACATTTAATTGAAATTGTAATACTCTCTAATATGCACAAAGTGAAATATAATCACAAAAAACGCTGATTTTTATCCTGATTTTTATCAAAGGGTTTTTGGTGCAAAGAAACGCCTCAAGGTTTTTAATTACAGTTGAACGTTATTTTCTAGGATTGTCTATAGGTACTGCAAAATTATTTATTAATTTCCTACTGACAATTGGAATAAATTTATTTTACTTAAGACATTGATATTATCACTTCATCATTATTAAATCATTATCATAAACCCTACATAGCGTATATAAGGAAAATATCGCGAGGAAACCTGCATGTCTGATAAATTTCTCGACAGCTTATGAATTGTGCCAACCCTCCAACCTGGTCCAGCGTGGTGGACTACAGCCTGAAACATAACATCTTACCAAGAACGTAAACAACGACAACCAGCTCCAGGTAAGTTGGCCCATTCCCTCTCTGTTTCAGGAGTTCTTTTTCCAACTCTTTGACCATCCATTCCGGACCAAACAATTGTATCGCCTGCACTTCAGCTCTCTGTGACACCAGGATTAAAATCACTGCAAATAATAACACAGGTACTTGTTAATTATTCTTAAATCAAGCAGAATACATCAACGGTTACGTTTATTAAGATTGCAAAAACATCAAACTTTAAAACAAATAAATAACAAATAGATGAAGGAATGTATAATAAACTATAATTACTAAAATATTAAATAGAGTATTTTTGATACAACGTGGGTGGCAAACAAGCATACGGTCGACCTGATGGTTGGAGCGGTTACCGAAGCCTATAGATACTAACAAAACCAGAGGTACCACTCGCACGTCACCAACTCAAAAGGAAAGGTACCTATAGAAGGTGGCGTGGAAAGATAATAAGGAGAAGATAAGTAGAGGGTTGAGCCTCCGCCGTTCTGACTCACTATACGAAACACAACAGTACCTGCCGTTATTACGCTGATCTTCTGTGAGTGGTTAGGGGTTCCCTGATAAAGTAGTCCTAATTCCCAATTAAAATTAATAAAAGCAATTGAAAATAATCTTAAATTCTCACAAGATTAAAGCAAATAAGCTGCGTAATTAGCCATTACTCAAATTGCTTTCCACGTTTTGTACATCAAAATACTTTTAGCGTCAAGAACTTACACAAAAAGAATAGATAACTAGAAGCGTGAATCAAAAACTTCATAAAGGGTTTCCTCATCAGCTTCCCGGTGGCACAGTTAGGAGCTATCATATACAGACTACAGTAGAACGGGAATAGCAAGGCAACGCGGCATATGATCATTATCTTCTCCATAGTGGTCTTCCGACGGAACCCTGGGACGCCTTCGTACCAAATTGCGGCCAGCAACTGTTGGATGTTGGGGTGAGCAACGAACTGGAGAAAAAACACACAAAATATTTGGTTTTAACATACTTTCTACTCTTTCAAATGTAATAGATACACCAGCATCATTTTAACATGTATATCTCCCGGTAGACATCGTAACATTTTTCAAGAACAACAAATGTATTTAAGTTTTTAAGTTATATTTCAAGTTCCCGATGTAGTAGCATAATGAAAAGTAGGTATATGTATACCAGTTTCAATATATAATCAAAAAATTAACATAAAGTGTGAGAATGTGAAATCGAAAATAACAGTCACGAGCAGGATTTGAACCTACATCTCCTGGAATACCGTCCCAGATCCTTTGCCAATTTAGCTATCGTAATAATTGCTTGGGACTGCGAATTTCGATAACACATTCATTCTTAACGTCTTGGGTGACGTCTGCGCCATCTGTCGGTATAATATATGCAAATACTTCTGACATTGGCTAAGCATGTCAAATACTAAAAAATATTTCTTTAATCCGTCCAGTAGTTTTTGTGCGATGTGCGAACACAAACCGTGTGCTGTCTCTCTACCTGTAGTGGCTGAAAATCTATTTACTTATAGCATTTTGGATACAAAGTATATTTATTACAAATACCTTCTTTTGTTTAAAATCAATTGCCAATTCCAATCTGGCCAACTTCATATGGTCACCATCGACGAACGCTGGCTCATCTGGATCATGATTCAGGATGATGGCTAATTCTTTCGAACTTCTTGATTGGTCCAGTAGGTCTACTGCAAAGATTTGGGCCTGACGACGTAGTTCTAGGTACTCAGATTTACTTTCCTATACATAAGAAGATGTTAAATTAGTATACTTAAACTAAGCCTAAGGCTAAGCCCTTCAAAATTAAATTAGCAGACCCGACCACGCGTTCCTGTGGCATACTTATAATTTGTTTAATTATCTTATTATATTATTTCTTTATCCTGTTTTTCTGTCGGTCCGCGAGATCTTCCTTAATATTCCTTTATGAAATCCAATGATTTACCCCTCATTTTAAAGGTTATCGAGCCGGCTAATGACAAAATATAGCGGAATTCCGCATCAATTGAAGAATCTCTTTATATATTATTATAAATCTCAAATTTAAGAAAAGCGGTACATTTTTAGATTGTGAGTCTATTTTTCGTTATTAGCCGGCACGAATCGCTTGAAAATGAGGGATAAATCATGATTTTAATAAAGGAATAAGGAACATCTCGCGGACCGACAGAAAAACAGGCTAGAGAAATAATATAGAAGAAGATTTGTATTCTGAATTTTAAAAATATATTATGTATATAATACATCTATCTAAGCAGTGTATTGTGAAAGAATAATCATTTTAAGTATTTCTTTTAAAAAGCACCCTGCTCTAAGCTCTAATCCTTGTATCGCGGGGGACTTTACAAACATACAATTTCACACACACGAAGTACACCCAGACTCAGAATAACCTTTTATGGATCACACAAAGAGTTGTCCTGTGTGGAAATCAAACCCACGACACTCAGGCAGGCCGGTATCTAAATCACTCCGCCATTTTTTAATAAATTACTAGCAAATCTGGCAACATGCTGCTGTAGGTCAGTTATTGTAAGCTATCCCATGGGAACTTCGATTTTTTCGGTATAAAAAATAGCCTTGTCCTTTTCTGTAGACCATATTATGCATATATACAATTTCTTAATGATAGGATGAACGGCTTGGCAGCGCATAAGATACGAACAAACAAATATTGATTTTTATATATTAAACTAGATTCTGCCTGCGACTTCGTCCGCATAGAATTTATTATTAATGGTTCACTATTTTGGCGATAATGACTGACACATAATAGATAAATATACGCTGTCGAAGGCTTTTTTGTAGGACTATTTATTTAAGAATCCATTATACATTATATACGTGTAACTCGTAACAGTTTTTTGCAGCGCACGCCAGAATAGCTCGCAGATGGCAGTTTTTTTCCTATTTACTTGACACTTATCGTTGTATTTTGGATAATTCACACAATATCTTTATAAATTATAGCCTATCTGTTATTCTAATGTATAAGCTATATTATTGTAAAGTTTCAATAAAATCCATTCAGTAGTTCTTGCGTGAAAGAGTAACAAATATCCATATACCAATACATACAACTTTCGCGTTTATAATATTAGTAAGAACTAGCCTTTGCGCCGCGGCTTCGCCGCAGCCAAAAGCTAGTTTTTCGGTTATATTTCAAGTTCGCGATATAGTAGCGGGATAAAATGTATACCAGTTTTTAAGTCTAATTAAGGTCTTTCAAATAAAAAAGTCACATCAAAATCCGTCCAGTAGTTTTTTTTAAAATAAATTCTAAAAATATCTAGTTTAAATAATTTTCTAGTTTTTCGCTTATATCTCAGGTTTCCGATATAATAACGGGATAAAATGTATACCAGTTTTTAAGTCTAGTCAAGGCCTTTCAAATAAAAATAGTTGCATCAAAATCCGTCCAGTAGTTTTTGCGTGATGCGCGAACAATCAAACAGACAGACAAAAATTCTAAAAAAAAAAATTTTGGATTTAGAGACGCCTATATAGTCTATTACAGTCATTTTTTTCTCGAATATCTTGAATGTACACACACAGGTCTGTTACAGTTTTATAATAGTATAGGATTACTTTGTTACTTCTTTCTCAGACTGCTAACGTAAAGCAACTTGTTAGTTATTTAAATTATATATTAAAAACCACTGGCCTGCTCCGCAAATGCTAAGTTCCTTAACTCCCAGGATAACTGGAAAGCAGTCAAGATAGGGTCAGTTGAAGACAAGGCGATTAATGATGGTGACGCCAAGGCCCTGTACTCGTTCAGACGGGCAAGCGAGTGACGCAGAGAATCTTCGGTGGATTCACGGATGCACTCATCGCAGCCACACCTTAAGAGACATAATAAAAAGAAATAAAAACATAGCATCACACTTTTATCCCCGAAGGGGTAGGCGGAGGTGTATAACACACCCACGGTTCGCCCGGGGCGAGTCCAACAGGGCATCTATTGACGTCTACCGGGCACATTTCCAAACTCCGGGCTGCTACTGAGAATTTTTCTTTTTACGAAAAAACTCAATAACATTGCCCTACCCGGGGATCGAACCCGAGACAGGAATAAAAGATCGATAACTAAACAGTTTAAAGATCACCATCTCTGTAGGTTCCTAGAAGAACTGTGGTGTTTCTTAACATATATTTTGTTGATTAACATAGTGTAAGTTACTGCCTCGGTGGTCAAGTGGTAGTGTATGTGACTGCAGATCATGCAGTCTTGGGTTCGATTCCCGTGTCAGACCAACAAAAAGTAATAGAGTTTTCCGTCAAGAAATTCTTATTAGCAGCTCGGAGCTAGGATATTGGACAGATTGACAGGCCTCGTGGCGTAGTCGGTAGTGTAACCGACTTCCGTGCACGAGGTCATGAGTTCGATTCCCATTCAGGACAATTATTTGTGTGATGAACACAGATATTTGCACTGCGTCTGGGTGTTTTCTATCTATTATATGTATATATTTACAAAAAAAAGTAATATATGTATTATATCCGTATCTGGTAGCCATAGCACAAGCGTTAAGCTTAGTTTGGGACCAGAGAACGTTGTGTGAAATGTCCGTGAATATTTATATATATTTATTGGTGGTGTTTTAAATCCGTACGTAAAGCCGTTGGTTCTACGCTAGATCTCTCTGCGATGGTGTCGGTATGCCTTCCCATCGGGCTAGGAGAGTTAGGGAACAGACAGGCTAATTGTGTTAGCGTACACACCCGTCCACTAAAATATCTCCTACGCTGTCTGTTGATACTGGCCGCCAAACCAAAATTACGCGCTGGAAGCCATAATTATTTTAAAGAATAAATTCTTTGTTAAATGTGGAAAAAGAGAACTTTTGTGCGAGTGGGAATCGAACCTGCGTCCCTTCCAATCCGGTGAAGTGCTCTAACCGCTAAGCCATTGTGCTGGCCAACGGCCATTCCCAATCTCCACATCTCATTTGTCTTTACAACCCAAAGGACATGTACCATTTACGGCCTGTGGCGGCCATAATGTTTTCAATATTTAAAATTAAACTAATAATTTATAAAATCCGTCAGTGGTTTTCTTTTCTTGATAGAACTTCAGAAACAGATTATAGTTCAAAAAGCTATTATTTTGAATTTGCACTTTATCGTAATGGTTATTGGTGAAACCATTGGTGATCAAATAGGATATTGCCACTTCGCTGAATTGACAACATTAAAAACTTTGGTACTATTATATTACAAAACAATATTACGTAGTTATTTCTGAAATAATTTCGTGAGAACAGTAATATGACTATTAAAGAAATTATTTTTTAAAATTATTTCGTGAAAACTGATCAGTCAGGTGAGCCGTATACTTGTTCGCCACCCATAGAGTATAAAAAAAAAATGTTATTCAATGAACTTACTTAACATCGTGAGGGTCTGGTAGCGTAGCTCCACGGTCCAGTAGGATCTTGATGATTTCGTAATTGTTCTTGTGTGCAGCCAACATCAGTGGTGTTATGTCTGGAGTGAACATAGCTGTATTTGGATCTACTTTCTGCCAGCTCTGTACCAACAAAAAAATCAATATTAAACTAGTTGACCCGGCAAACGTTGCTTGCTATATAAATTATTTCTACAGAATTTTTAGGGGATTTCTAGCATATGCCGAATCATAAAAAAATTAAAATAAATAAATATGTATAAAAATCAAATTTGGAGTATCACTTAGGGGTATGAAAAACAGTTCACATCCACATATTCTCAGACCTACTGAATATACAAACAAAATTTCATAAGAATTGGTGAAGCCGTTTCGGAGGAGAAATGCAACAAACACTGTGACACGAGAATTTTATATATTAGATTAATTTAAAACATATGGTGACCGTGGTAGCACCAACTTCCATCGTGCCTGACTGTGTAACATTTCGGTATATTTTAGTGGTACCAGGAAATAGCCACGAAATGCCATAACTCACCATTTCTGGTAGTATTATTGCTATTTCTGAGATCATAAGCGGCTACCACTTACCATCAGGCGAACCAAATTCAAATTCAAAAATATCTTTATTTCATAGGCCTATTAAGTAGCACTTAAAATCGTCAATAATACACTAATAATTAAAATATTTAACACGAGCGCCTGAGGCGAGTGCAACCGCAATAACAAAGTGGCGATTGCAATCGCCACAAGCGGCCGGATTCCGTAGTAAAGCCTTTCATGAGAAGAACCCGGCAAGAAACCCATGGGCCACTTTTTTAAATTGCTAATTTATTACAATTTAATATAATCTTTATAACTAAAATTATTTTCATTGTATTAATGTGATGAACGTCGCTATACTTATCAAAGCTTCTGATGTTTTTCTAGACATACAACAGATTTTCATATATAAATTGAGACAAAACAGTTAGAATGTTTATTTCTTTAAATTTCTGTCTAAGGGAAACTCTCGGGCCCAGATTATAGATTGCACGAACGGCCCTTTTCTGAAGTACAAATATAGAATTTAAATCGGCGGAGCATCCCCATAGCAGTATGCCATAGGACATAATACTATGAAAGTAACTGAAATAAACTATTCTAGCCGTTTCAACATCAGTCAATAATCTAATTTTTTTTACCGCATATGCCGCTGAATAAGCCTACCTGACAATTTTTTAATATTGGAGTTTGTTATCTATAGTGATGCCTAGAAAAACCGTGGACTCCACAAGGTCCAGTTCGACGCCATTCAATTGTAAATTGGTTTCTACATGCCTTACATTGGGTGTAGTAAACTTTATACATTTCGTTATATTTTCACTTAAAACTAAGTTATTAGTATTGAACCAATGAACTACCGTAGATAGTGCGTTGTTCACATCGTCATAATTAAGTAGTTGCCTTCTTATTTTAAACAATAAAGATGTATCATCTGCGAACAACACAATATTTCGATTATCTCCTACGTAGTATGGTAGGTCATTAATATAGACTAGGAACAGAAATGGCCCCAAAATGGACCCCTGCGGCACACCCATAGTCATGCCAGACCCATGTGATAACGTGCCATTAGCCGTGGCTCATCTGCCTCTATAAGCAATAAAAACACCCTATTCATAAATCCCTTTATGATTAACTATTTGCAGCGCTCAAATATATGACTTGGGTGATAAATCGAAGCCGAGACACTCAGCACCTGTCATCGCTACATAAACCACTTTACCATCAGTGTAATGTAAGTACTATTTAGATTCAATATATCGTGTGTAAATGATATCATATCGATAACTCCAGGCAAAGATGTCACCAAATTGCTGTATAACGATTTTTGCAAGCCTCATAAGCGAAGCGTTGTGGTGTGTACTATTCTCGTTTCACTGAGAAAAATTGATTTTGTAACTTAAAATGTCTCTATTTATCATATATTGCACTTGAAAAATAATATATACACACACATATCAAGGAAAAACACTATTTTAACACTCATGATATTTTTGATACCATTTTTGTTATTTAAACTAGTCAAAAAACTGTTTGAAAAAGTTCTGGCTTGGATGTCCGTTTGTTGTAGGTAATGTATGTTAACACGATAACGACTAGAATATTTTAATAATCGAGTTTTTTTTTTCTTTTAAATATTAGTATGATCACGAATAGAGCCCTATTACTTTTCACGGTCTGATTCGATGTGGTTTAATTGTTATTAAATAAACTGTTAGAAATGGAATGCAACCTTAGCCATTTTTGTAATCTCTGTAGAGGGTGCCTCTGCCCTTTATTTTTCATCTGTCATCTCTTGCGTTGCTCGTACATGATTGTATTCCGAATAATTTAATAAACTTAAATACTGTGTAAAAACTCTTTATTTGCTCAAAATCCTACATGGTAGCAGAGCGTGGTTGCAAATAAAGAATATACAACAAAAAAGAAACAGTGATTGCGAAGTTTTACCGAAGATTGAAATTGATTTAATATACACGTGACGAGTACGGCGGCAGTGTATGCAAAGGTAATATGTCGAGCTCAAATATGTTTAATCTTGAGAAGTTGGTTGGTCGAGAGAACTTCACAACGTGGAGATTTTATGCCAAAACTTATCTGGAGCATGAAGATTTATGGAGCTGCATAGAGCCACCCACGGGATGCATGGTTGACCCGGACAAGAAGAGTAAGCCTATTAAAGGAATTGATAAATACTTTACTTGATTCAAGCATCGATATAGAAGACTATGTTAGTAAAATACTGAATGCCTCACACAAACTTAGAAATATTGGCTTTGAAGTAAATTATGAGTGGCTTGGTACATTAATGTTGGCCGGTTTGCCAGATGAGTACAAGCCGATGATAATGGGGCTGGAGAATTTAGGTGCTAAAATTGATGCAGACTTTATTAAAACCAAATTACTTCAAGAAGTGAAAACTGAAGGTTCCAGCAAAGCATTTTTTTCAAACTTATAAGAACAAGAAATATAAGAATGATCACAAGCCAAAGCCATCTATAAAGACTAAAGGTCCTCGATGTTTCAACTGCAATGGTTATGGACACTTCGCGAAGCTTTGTAAAAGACCAAAGAAATCAACATATAAGGAAAACAAAGACCAAGAAAGTTTTATTGCCGATTTTCAGCTTTTTCAAGTAAATGTAATCAGAAACGGTATATCAACTCAGGCGCTTCCATGAATATGTGCAGTAATAGAGAATGGATGTGTAATGTACGTGAGACATCAGTAAAAACTATCACAGTGGCAAACAGAGAGCCATTGTCTGTAGAATGTGTTGGAGATATCAGTATAAATATCTCACAGAATGATAAAATAAAAATAAATAATGTTCTTTATGTACCTGGACTTGCCGCCAATTTATTATTCGTCAGCACTATCACAAAGAGTGGATACAAGGTATCATTCACTGAGAGAGGTTGCAACATAACAGTGAAGGTAAGGTACTATGCTCTGCGACTTTAATGAATAAACTATATATTCTGGACACTCAGATCAATCAAGATGAAACCGCCCACTTCGTGTCAAATAAACTGAATCAGAATGACATTAATTTGTGACATCTTCGTATGGCACATTTAAATTTTTCAGCTCTCAAAAAATTACAAGATTGTGCAGAAGGGGTTAAATTGATACATACAGGAATGATATTCAATGCTCTACTTGTTTGCAAGGTAAACAAACTAGGTTGCCGTTCAAGCATGCTGGTACCCGAGCCATAAGGCCACTACAAGTAATACACTCTGACCTATGTGGGCCGATGGAAACCACTTCTTATGGAGGTATGAAATACTTTATTTCTTTCATCGATGATTACTCTAGAATGGTCTATATATATTTCATGAAAGATAAACAAAATGTACTAGAGGTTTTTAAAAACTTTAAGAGTAAGGTAGAGAATCAATTGGGTTGTAAGATTCAGACCATCAGAACTGATAATGGTAAGGAGTATTGCAACTTAAATCTTGAGAAATATTTAACTAGTTGTGGTATTGTACATCAGACCTCTACCCCATACACGCCTCAGCAAAATGGGCTTGCTGAGAGGATGAATAGAACACTAGTAGAAAAGGCAAGGTGCATGATGTTCTATGCGAATCTAGCAAAACCTATCTAGGCTGAAGCTGCTATTGCTGCATATATAGTCAATAGATCACCAACTAAAGTATTAGGGGACTCTACACCATACAAAATGTGGACAAGAAAGGAACCCAAACTGGATCATATGAGAATATTTGGTTCTAAGGTGGGATAAGAAATTAATGGAAATGATCTTGGTTGGTTACTGTGAATACGAAGGGATACCGAGTAATGAACCCAATAACACACCAAGTAACAAAAAGCAGGGATCTTGTTTTCTTTGAAAATATTTGTCAGCATAGTGAACGTGCAGTTTCAGTTAACCCCATTGATGAGTCTGTTGAATTAGATGAGCAGTTGAAGGAGACTCCACAGTCCAATGAAACTGCAATTAAGTCTATAAATGAAGGAGTTGATGAAAACTCTAGTGAGTACGAGACTGATACTGGTGACCTTGATGACACCTATGACCCACCGAGACAGTTACTACAGCAGCACGAACAGGCTAATAGTATGACTCTCAGATCTCGTGATAAAAACTGTAATTACAATAAGAAGGGATTATTTTGTCTACATTTGTATAATGTTTCAGATCCACAAAATGTAGAGGAAGCTCTGTCATCCCCACAAGCCCAAGAGTGGAGGAAAGCGATGGATGATGAATACAATTCCCTGATAGAAAATGAAACATGGCAGCTTGTCAACTTACCTGTTGGCAAAACAGCATTGCCAAGCAAATGGGTATTCAAGACCAAGACTAATCAACAAGGAACTATAACTCGATTCAAGGCAGGACTTGTCATAAAAGGTTATGCGCAAAGAAAGGCCATAGATTACCAAGAAGTCTACTCTCCGGTAGTAAGGTATGCTTCCATTCATTATTTGTTTGCTACGGCAGCACGGCACGGTCTACAGATAAACCAAATGGATGCTGTATCTGCATTTTAACAAGGAAAAATAGACACTGAAATATATATACTACAGCCTGAGATGTATGCAAAGGGAGAACAGGTATGCTATTTGCTTAAATCTATCTATGGGCTTAAACAGGCAAGCCGACTGTGGAATATTAAGTTAAGTCTTGAAAGAGTTAGGGATTGAGCAGTCGAAAACAGATCCTTGTATTTATTATTACAATAAAATGGGAATTTATATAGCAGTGTGGGTTGAAGATCTAATTATATTTAGCTCTAAACCAATATATACTAGAAAGATTAAAGAACAATTGAGTAAGAAACTCAACATGAAGGATATTGGTCATGCTAAACAATGTGTGGGCTTGAACATAACTAGAGGTGTAGATACAAGCACAAGACCAGACATATCATTCGCTGTAAACACCCTTAGATATAGATATAACAAAGAACCCAAAATTGAACATTGGACAGCTGTGAAAAGAGTACTTAGGTATCTACAAGTTACTAAACATTACAAATTGACCTATGACAAGAATGGTGAAAACGATATCACAGGCTACTGTGATGCAGACTGGGCAAGTGATGTGCGAGATCGTAGATCGTGCACAGGATACATGTTTATGTTGCAGGGTGGTGCAATGTCATGGTGCTCGCGCAAATAGCAGACTGTGGCCTTATCTACTGCGGAGGCCGAGTACATGGCCATGGCATCAGCGGTACAAGAAGCACTATGGCTGCAGCAGCTGCAAGGAGAACTAGGAGGACAGCGCGACCACACACTAGTAATTCACAGTGACAATCAGAGTGCAATCAAACTGACCACTGCCTAGATTTAACATATAGATATAAGGTACTATTTTTTAAAGGAACATGTGAATAATGCTAACAACTTAAAGTTTTGTTATGTAAAAGGTCAAGACAATATTTCCGATGTATGAACTAAGGGGACTACTGTTAATAAGCATTTATATTGTGTATTAAAAATGGGATTGCGTTCTGGGGTGGGTGTTAGAAATGGAACGCAACCTTAGCCATTTTTATAATCTCTGTAGAGGGCGCCTCTGCCCTTTTTTTTTCATCTGTCATCTCTTGCGTTGCTCGTACATGATTGTATTCCGAATAATCTAATAAAACTTAAATACTGTGTAAAAACTCTTTATTTGCTCAAAATCCTACATAAACAAAAAAATTGTGAATATTTACGATCGACTCTAAAACCAGCGCTACGCTATACCTTATTTCGTGAGAATTACTTGAACTATTTCTATAGATAGAAGTACTTCTTAAAATTAGCGCTAGACGGCGTATAAGACATGAAAACCTCATTAGTAGTTTTTGATATTAGCGCTATCTATGATTTATTGAAAACTACTTAGTAAGACCAATACATTATTAGTTAATAATCAAATAATCAATTTTATTGTGAAAAATGAAGATTATGAGGTGTGCACTTTTGGATTTTCTAAAGTATTTTTATACTACATGGGTGGCGAACAATCATATGGCCCACCTGATGGTAAGCGGTTACCGTAGCCTATAGACGCTAGCAACACCAGAGATATCACTCGCGCGTCGCCATCTCCAAGGAAAGGGATAGGAGGTGGATAGGAAGGATAACAAGGAGAGGATAGAAAGGATAATAAGGAGAGTACAGAGAGGGGATTTGGGCCTCCGGCGCTCACACTCACCATACGAAACTTAACGGTAGATATAACTACCGTTGTGACACGCTAATCTTTTGTAAGAGGATGGTACTTTCCCGATCGAGCCAGCCTATTCGTGCTGCTCGTGGGATAAGCAAGGCTCGACCATTAGAAATTATTTAGATAGATTTTATCTCGCATTTTAAAAAAATAAAAAGCAAATTGCAATTTTCATGTAAAGACCGATGAAAAATTCCAGAATCAAGTACTGAACCCATCAATTATCGGTACGATATAATTTACACCACGTACTTAAAAACTGCCTCTGTGGTGCAGCGGCAGTGTGAGTAAATGAGGTCTCGTGTTCGATTTTCAGGTCAAGAAGAGTTATTGAGCTTCTTCGTAAAAAAAAAACAAAAATTCTCAGTTACTGCCCGGAGTTTGGAAATGTGCCCGGTAGACGGCAATAGGCTCGCCATATTACTTGGGACTTAACATAGCTGGCGAATCGTGGGTGTGTAATACACTTCTGCCTACCCCTTCGGGGAAAACAGGCATGATGTTATGCTTATTTAAAAACTCATAGCTGCTACTGCAAGTTAGCCTCGTTTGCTTGTACCCAGAAAAAATAACGATATTTAGGTATATTAGGATACTTAGGTTAAAGTTACGTACATAAGGCTCTCCTTCCCTGTGGATCAACTCTTCATGCTCCAGCAGTAGCTCCACAGCTTCTACAAACTCCGCGTTAATGGCTTGCAGAAGAGCATCTTTTGTTTCCACGCCCATAATAACCAGCAGTTCAACCATCTCCAGATTTTCTCCATCTATAGCCAGGGTCAAAGAACCACGGCCTAACGAGTCAACGCAGTTGATCTCTATGTGTTTCTTCCGATGGGCTTGTTGAAGAATCCTAGGAAAAATATGAAAAATATTCCTGATTTAAAATTCGTTCAAAAATAATATGTTTGCTGATAAAATATGCTTGATCGTGTGGTGACGGACACGTGTCGTATACTGCGACTAAGTGAAGTAAGCAATTATCACCCATTGTATTACTGATGGTAGGGCTGGGTACAAAATGGGAGTGCTCACTTGCTATCGAGCCCGAGCGAGTTGGTACCACCATCTCCCGTGAGACCGGCCAAAAAGCACATCGGTGTGTTTTGGTTGTAGCAGGAGATAGCCGTTTATCTTTAATTTCATATATGTGAAATGAAATGATGAGCAGCGGCTTGACAATAGTCCCGGTATAGTTGAGTCCATGAGCGACGGTTACCGTTTACCATCAGGTGGGCCGTGGGTCGTCTGCCACCAAACGCAATAAAAAAAAGCTTCCATCTAAGTTGTCAACATAACAACTGCTCAACAATGGGATGATGGGTGCAGTAAAGTATTCAAAACACTACCACTGGAGTACTTCAATAAATTTCGTAAAAGAAATATCTTTTTTAATCCAATTTATTTTAATATTCGTAGCGTAATTCCAAATTCAAAAAACCAATAAACTGTGGCGGGTGAAAATAAAAAGTATTAAAAATGTACGAAATCTATTAAAACAAAGACTATCAAATAAACCTATAACTTCCTGTTTTCCATTTAGCTTACTCTAGAATCAATCAGATATATCAAAATTCCGAAATCATTCAGATTATAAAAAAACTAGCCTTTGCCCGCTGCTCCGCCGCAGCCAAAAGCTAGATTTAGGTATATTATTATCTCAAGTTCTCAAATATAGTGGCGGGATAAATGTGTACCAGTTTTTAATTCTAATTAAAAGCTATCAAATAAAAAATGTTCCATCAAATTTTGGTCAGTAGTTTTGCGTGATCTGCGAACAAACAAACAGATAAACAGACAAACAGACAAAAAAATCTAAATACAAATATTTGTGTTCAGACGCCTATATACTTTATTGTACACCAATACTACAGTAGAGAAGTACAGAAACAAATCTTACATTATGTGGTACAATGGGCGGCCTTATTACGAAAAGTAATTTCTAACAGGCAACCTTTGGATGGACACGATTGAGAGAGAGAGAGAGAGAGAGAGAGAGTGGTAGTTGTTGGTGTAACATATAATAACAAATACCTACATACTCGTATATAAATATTAAATACACATACATATAAATAAATAGATACAAAATATACTACATACAAATAATTTAAATATATATATATACCTTTAGCTATAATAACGTACGTAATAAATTACGATACATAAATATTATGAAAATAACATAAATACTTAAGTAAGTATGCGAATCAATTTTTAAGAATTCATCAATGATAATTTGTGTAAAGAATATAACTTACTCGTTTAGATAATGATTTCTAACTAATAATTTAAATCTGGATATAGTCTCTGCCCGTCTTATTTCTACCGGTAGGGCATTCCCCTGCATCCTTTCCAATCCGCGGAAGTGCTCATGGTCGCTAAGCCATCGCACTGACCGACGGGCATTCCCAATCTCCACATCACATGAGTCTTTGTAATGCCTAATAAAGTAATTTTTTCTCAAATATCTTAAATGTACAGACACACCTCTGTTTAAGCTTTATAATATTAGATCCTTACATAATAATATGAAATTGGCGTTTTGTTAATCTGGCCACTTTGACCTCCAATATCTGGCGTTTGGTTAGGAATTCCAAATTCAAATTTATTTAATACTTTCTGATATTTACGCGAATGTTACACATTTTGAAATAAAACTACGTTTACGAAATCTATCGCGTTTACTTGATTTTACTGCTACCCCGACGTTTCGAATACTTTACAGCATTCATGATCACGGGTGGACTTAGATGATAGACGTCCGTATCAGCCTTGGACGCCTTTCCTTCCAATTTAGCGATTAATAGCAATTCATTTGTTTCCGCGCCATTTAATTTTTCCTTGACATCGTTCTGTACACAATATGGAAAACTTAAAATATGGGATTATTTAAGAATACGAGTTCCACCGTGGCGCCAGTGGAGTGCCGCAGAAACAGCTCGAAGAATTAATGATATATATATATATAGACGGCGGAAGCGGGTCCATCGCAAATCACGTCAGTGTTAGTGTCAGACTTCGGTGTGAATGATAAAACAATTTTAATTCACTTGAAACAAATTGGAAAATGGGTACCGCATGAATTTAGTGAAGCAAACCAGCAAACACGAGTCGAGTGCTGCGTTACATTACTCAACCGTCACAATAACGAGGGGATTTAGAATCGTATCGATACTTGTGATGAAAAATGGATCCTATACGATAATCAGAAACGCTCATCACAATGATTGAACCCAGGAGAACCAGCCAAATCCTGCCCCAAGCACAAGTTGACTTAGAAAAAGGTACTGGTAGGTTTTTAGTGGTGCTGGTGTCATCCACTACAGCTTTCTAAGGGTCAGACGATTACGGCAGATCTGTATTGTCAACAATTGCAAATCATAATGGAAAAGCTAGCCGTTAAATAACCGAGACTGGTCAATTGCTCTAGCCCACTGCTGTTTCAGGACAACACTAGACCACACACTGCACAATAGGATCGCTAAATTAGAGGAGCTGCGATTGGAATGTCTCCGACACCCACCGTACTCCCCGAACTTTGTTGCAACAGATTACCATTATTTCTTTTGATCAACTTCTTGCAAGGAATAAAAATCAATTCCGATGAGGCTGTCAAAACCGGCTTTATAGATTTTATTGATTCTCACTCCCACAATTTTTTTGGCAAAGGAATCAACGAACAACCGATAAAATGACGATTTCTTTCTTTCTTTCAATTTAATATGTAAGAACCTATTAGATATACATAGGATATTATACAGCCTTTTTATGACTCAGTCATTCTTGTTGAAAACAAAGCATTTTTTATAAACCTTAGAAGTGATAGAGCCTTGCTTATCCCAGCTTGAATGGGCTGGCTCGAGTGTTTCGTATGGTGGCTGAGAACGTCGGAGGCCCAAACCCCCTCCCTATCCTCTCTAGATTATTCTCCCTATCCTCTCCGACAAACGCCTGTGATCTTCCTGGTGGTGGCATAGCTCTGTGGTCTGGTGTACCGCAGAGCAATCGGGCCAGCATGGGAGTGGGGGTGTTGCTGTCCGCTCGCTTGGCCTCAGGTGTGAAAGACTACGAAATGTTCGATCCCAGACTTCTATGGGTCCGAATAAAACTAGGTGTCACCAAGGTCTTCATGGTCGCAGCTTATGCTCCCGTAGGCTCTTCGGTGGCATCGGATCTAGAGAAGTTCTGGGATAATGTTAGGGAAGTTCTGGATTTGGCAGAAGCTAGTGAACGCGTGATCGTATGCGGAGACTTGAATGGATGGGTTGGGACCAAGCGTCCAGACTTCGAGGACGTGCTTGGTTTATTTGGTAATAAGAAAGTGAACGATGCAGGTAGGCTCATTGCGGATATATGTATGGAGAGAAAACTTATTGTATCGAACACATTTTTTCAACATAAGGACATCCATATGTATACATGGAGAAGTATAATAGATTTAATTCTGGTAGACAGTCGCCTCCGAAGTAAAATTCTGGATACAAGAGCCTACAGGGGTCCTACTGTCGACACGGACCACATCTCGTTATTGTGAGATTTAGTGATCTGTTCAGAAAGTGGAGGCACTGGCGAGAGCGTGTCCACTTCGGAGGGCTTGAAAGAATAAAGATTGAAAAGTTGCAAGATGAGAGTGTAAGAGCAAAGTATGCAGAGGGTGTCCGTGAATGGCTGACAATGGCAAGTCAGCCGGGATCTGACATAGAAGAATGCTGGAGATTATTGAAAGATAGTATGGTAGATACAGTGAAAGAAGTATGTGGATGCTGAAAGAAGCATAGGAAAGGAAAAGGTGATGCATGGCGGGATACGGAAGTAGCAGCTTCCGTAGACCAAAAGAAGAAAGCGTGGCTGGACTACGTATCTTCTTTGAACCTGAGTGCAAGTATGAAAGAACAGAAGAAAAAAATATGCCGGCAACGTAAGAATGACACCAAAGCCTTAGTGAAAGAGAAGCGTGATAGAGCAAATATGATTGCAGAAGAAAGACTGACCAAAAACTTCGAGAGCAACACCAAACTTTTCTGGAGGGAGGTGAAGAAATCTCGGAGTGCTGGGTCAGCTTTCAGAATGAATAAAATAAGGTCTAAAGGTGGAGACATTCTTACGCAAACACAAGATGTGTTAAGCCGATGGAGTGAATATTTTGGAGATATGTATGCGGATGTTCAGAATGATGCTGGTGCCACATGTGGTCTAACAGATCAGCATTCGGTACCAGCATCCTCTGATGACATTAGTATGGACGAAGTTGAATGGGCGATTAGAAGTATGAAAAATGGTAAGGCAGCGGGTATTGATATGGTGTCTGCTAAGATGATCAAGCTTGGAGGCTCATGTGTCTGGGAATCCTTCCTGATGCTTCTCAATTTATGTTGGAGCTCAGGAATGGTTCCCAAGGACTGGAGAAGCGCAGTCATCGTGCCCTTGTTTAAAAACAAGGGTTCACGTTATGACTGTGCAAACTACAGAGCCATAAGCTTGACCAGTTTAGCAGCCAAAGTGTATGGTAAGATTATTGAAAGGAGAATGAGGATGGTGTCTGATGAATTTTTGTGTGAGGCCTCCTTGTAGGTTTGAGGTGTGGAAGAGGATGTATGGATCAAGTGTTTTCTCTGCGCAACATTGTGGAGAAGCATCTGGCTGTAGGCCAGAGGGTTTTCTGCAGTTTTGTGGATTTGGAGAAAGCATTTGACACTGTTGGACGAAAGGAACTTTGAGACATTTTGCCCCACGGGAGATGGTGGTACCAACCCGCTCGGGCCCGATACCAAGTGAGTACTCCCACTTGGTACCCAGCCCTACCACCAGTCATGCAATGGATGATAATTGCTTACTTCCCTTAGTCGCCTTATACGACACAAAGTGTGAAAATGTGACATCGAAAATAACTATCCTGCTCGAGGCTGTTATTTTCGATTTCACATTTTCACATTTTGTGTTTATTAATATTATTGATATTTAAATCGATTGGCTTTCTAAATATTCTTATCCATGTCACAAATCGCGCGAGTATAAGCATAACTTTACTCGTTGGCGAGCGCCGAGCGCAGACCCTGTCAGCTTTGTTCTACAAACTATATTACAAACGGTATTAGTAAGAGACAACGGAATTAAAAAGGGACAATGATATCAAAGCAAAAGATATATCCGCTGTCGACACCGGAAAGTGGCAACTGTCATTAACATATGTGGCCCTAGATGTCGCTAGTGGCAATTTTAAATGTCTCTATCATCGTATGCAGTTAGCTGTTTATAAGATACAGCCACATTATTGCGATTTTACACTTGGAAACTAGCGACGTCGAATGATTCGAGTTACGCCATCTTTTTTGGATAAATATGAAATATTTAAACAAAGTTGTTGCCGACGTGTTATTAACTCTTTTGTACTCATATTTAAAGTTTTTATATTTCGAAAGATGTATATTTTTAAAAAGTCTAAAACAATGAATTTAGTGTGTTCTGAAAATTTGTGCTTTATTGACGTACTCTACAAAAGTATAATAATTATACAATCTTAGTAGGGTGTTATTTACCGTCCTCGCGGTTCTAGTTAGTTCTGAGGTTTCGACCCAGATGGCGAGGGTCGGTAAGAAAAAATATCCTCAAAAAAATGTATGAAGCCGTCATTCTTCTCGTAGAGTAAAAATGTTCTGTGAGTTTTCCACGAAGTAAGCACGAGTGTGTGGTCACGTACTTCGTCCTGCGCCTAACTTGGTGAGCACTTCGTCGAGGTAACTTCTTCTTTACACTAAACATAATCAATTAAATTTCGAAATGAAACTAAAATGTGTATAAATGTGATAAAGTTCCACGTAATAACTAGACTGATTTTATTTATTTTCAAGATATTATTCAGTCAAGTTTGTTTGACGAAAACACTCGTGCCTGACATAAGCCATTGTTTTCAAAGATCCCTTGTTTATATTAGCTTACGAACATAATTGAATATTGAGTGAATTCTCTTTTTAATAATAACGTCTAGGCCACAATATATTACATTTCAAATCAAAATAAAGTTGTCGACGCCGCATTTTTATATATTTCAATAACTAGCTTTTGGCTACGACGGAGCCGCGAGGTTTTTAGGTTATTTAAATAAACTAGCTGACCCGTGACCACTTCGTTGGGCGTAAACATTTTTAAATGACCGTCTAATATAAATACTTATCACTCAATAGATTACGATACGGTATTTTTTTCTTAAATATCTTAAATTTACAGACACAACTCTGTTACAGCTTTATAATAGTACTAACCTTTACCTGCGGCTCCGCCGCAACCAAAAGCTAGCTTTAGTAGCCGAGTCTTGTGCGTTAAATTTTTATAAACGACTAACATTTGAGAGAACCATGATACTTGTTTTGATATGGGTGTTGGTCTGCCTTAAGCTTATGAAACACTCCAGGTATCCTACAAACCAGAATTTCCAAAAAGTTGGAAACAAAAAAATAAGAGCATCGTTAAAACTTGCCAAAAAGAAACAAAATCTTGTGGCGGCTGGTAACTACTCTTTGATGTCCCAATAATTAAAAGAATTAGTAATTGTATACGACACTCAAATTACAATATTAAAAATTTATAGAAAATAAGTGTTCATCGTTATTTTTTACAGCCTAGATAGCTTGCGTTCCGATATTATGAGGGTTACGTTTATTCTTTTTAATGAACTTCGTGTAAATGCGTGCAGTTACTATTGCCGCTGATGGACTAGTAACTTTCCATCAGTGGTTAACCTGTATGACTAGCTGGTGACAGCAGCTTGGCCGTCAAAAAACATTTAAGCAATCAATATCTTAGCGGTTGCTTCTGATATAAATTAAATCTAAATTCTAAATCTAAATTTAAGTTTAGTAGTCTTAGTACCTTATATAGTAAGCTATATAATAGACTGCCAACACTAATAACTACTTATTTATCATTAGGCCATCTCCATTTCGGGGAGGCAGAGAGAGAGAGGCAGTGTACCAAAAGGCTCTATTTTTGCATACATCTCTCGCTTCCTTAACATCCATAATTCTCTTCTTACATACTCGCCGGTTTCGGAGATTCCTGATTCCACCTTCCTTCAATACATGACCGATTTCGTCTGGGAATGTGAGTCTTGGTCTCCCCCTGTATCAATATCTTTCCACTTTCACATTGTATATCTTCTTAACCAATCGCTCGTCCGGCATTCTTTCCACATGTCTGTCAAGTCTGATAACTTATTATATATTAATATTTATATATTATATCGTTGATATGTCAACGTTTAATGACGTTCTATTTCATGATTTAGGTGACCATATCATAAAATAGAACTATTTCATAAAATCGTCGGTCACATTCTAAAGTGCCCAATTCTACTATATATCTACGACATATACATTTTTTGAAATAAGATATCAGCCTTGGACGTCTATCATCTAAATCCACCCGTGATGATTAATGCTGTAAAGTATTCGAAACGTCGGGATAGTAGAAAAATCAAGTAAACGCGATAGATTCCGTAAACTTAGTTTTATTTCAAAATGTGTAACATTCGCGTAAATATCAGAAAGTATGACATATACATTGATTATGACACTCTCGCATACAATATTAGCGACGTGCGAGTGATGCCCCTGGTGTTGATAGTGTATACCATTATTGCTTACCATCAGGTGGGCCGTATGTGTATTTGCCACTAGTGCAGTATAAATAAAATACAATTAAAGGAACGATAAAAAGGTGCTAAACTTACCGCTTTACATTACCCATATCACCTCGCTCCACTGCTAGAAGGTACTTCTTCTCTTCGAGGGTCAGGGCTTTTGGAAGCGTCGGCAGGTCCATCGATTTCCCAATACAATCAAGATCGGGATCACCCTGTAGATGTTACAGGTTATATATGCCATAAAAGAAAACAATATTTTATTGAAACCTTAAAAAAAAAATTACGTGTCCTCGGGAGGAAATTGTTTAGCATATCACGACAAGGATAGGCAAACTTATTTTATTTTTTAGGCGGGAAAATCTTTTAGAGACGTATTGCAATTTATAAATTTACTGCCTCGGTGGCGCAGTGGAAATGTGAGCGACTGATCATGAGGTCTCGGGTTCGATCTCCGGATCGGGCAATATTATTGAGCCTTTTCGTAAAAAGAAAAATTCTCAGGAGCAGCCCGGAGTTTGGAAATGTGCCCGGTAGACGGCAATAGGCTCACCCCCTATTACGTGGGACTTAAAATTAGCTGGCGAACCGTGGGTGTATAATATAATACACCTCTGCCTACCTCTTCGGGGAATACAGGCGTGATGATACTATGTTAAATTATGTAACAATTAATACTGATCATTTCAGCTTACACAAATATCTTTAAAAGTAGGTTTATTGTCCACATCTTCGTAAATGGAACATCATATTGTCTTATGTGTCACTGTTCTCCTTGTCAATCAAAAAACATGAAAACAACTTTGATTAGTTTACACAAGTTCTAGGGGAAGTAGACCAATCTCCTAGCGAAAACCATAGATTCACTGAACATCTTTTCATTGAAATCGAATTCTGTCACTCGAAACTACTCCTTGGAGTATATTATTCCCCTTCTTGTCAAATTGATTACTTTTCATCTTTCGAAGCTAAATTAGAACAATTTTCCGCCATATACAATCATGTTATAATCCTCGGCGATTTTAACACTTGTCTACTCAAGGGTGACGCACGAAGTCGTAGACTATTATCACTTGTCTCTTCTATCAATATGCATATTATTCCCTTGGACGCTACTCATAGGGCTCCTCACTGCTCTCTTTCTCTCTTAGATCTCATTCTTGTTTCTGACCCTAGCAAAGATGAGACACATGGACAGCAGGGATGCGAGTAATATCGAGTGGTCTTGTATCTATAACTGTGATGATTTGGATGATAAAGTATCTTTTTTTTACCACGAAATTATTACAGTTGTATAATATTCACGCACCTCTTAAAAAGGTGAAGGTAAAACACCTGCCTGCACCATGGTTATCGAGTGGTATAAAATCCGTAATGGCAAAACGGGATAAAGCGAAACGCAGGTTTAAAAAGTCGCCTACGGAAGATAACTGGGTACTCTACAAAAAACTACAAAACCGCTGCAGTCGCATGTGTAGAGATGCTAAAAGGCGCCACATTCACTCTTCTATTCAAAGTCTGAATACAGCACAAGTATGGCAATTTCTTAAATCTGTAGGCATTGGTAAAGGGTTAGAAGGAAACACTAACGAGCTTGATCTCAATGCACTCAATGCTCATTTTTCCAAGCCACCAATGTCTATTGATAGTGTCTCTAAATCTTCTACACTGAATTACCTCTCGTCTCTTCCTTTGCCTTTAAATACTTCTTTCTCTTTCCACCCAGTTGCGGAATCAGACATTGAGAAATCCATCCTGTCTCTTTACACTAAAGCAGTTGATGACGACGGCCTCCAATTGCAAATGCTTATTCCTATCTTAAACTATATTATTCCTGTCATTACCCATCTTATAAACTGTTTCCTCTCCTCAGGTATTTTTCCTTCTTCTTGGAAAAGGGCTCACGTGATACCTCTTCCGAAGTTTTGAATGCTTCTTCATTTTCCCAATTTCGCCCCATATCTATCCTCCCCATACTGTCAAAAGTTCTTGAAAGCGCTGTACACAGCTAACTCTCACTTTTCCTTCTGTCTAATAATCTGTTAAGTCCATTCCAGTCTGGGTTTCGTCCGGGTCATAGTACAGTCACTGCCTTGGTCAAAATAACCGATGATATCCGGCTGGCTGTGCAAAACAGACTTGTTACAATCTTAATACTTCTGGACTTCAGCAGCGCTTTCAACTCTGTAGACTTCGACATTCTTCTTGGTATACTTTCTAATCTTAATGTCTCTTCTTTGACAATTGGGTGGTTTCATTCATATCTTCATGGTCGCTCTCAGTCTGTACGCTGTGATCAAAGCTTCTCGGATTACTGCAATCTAGCTGCGGGTGTTCCTCAAGGTGGTGTCCTCTCTCCTCTTCTCTTCACTGTTTTTATAAACGCTATCACGAAAGTAATTTCCTCTCACTTCCATCTCTACGCAGACGACTTGCAGCTGTATCGTCATTCTTCAATTGGTGATCTGCCTGATTTTATCATTGCCATCAACAATGATCTTGAAAACATTAGTAAGTGGGCTAAATCCTTCGGATTGCTGGTGAACCCTGCTAAGTCACAAGCTCTCATTGTTGGTGGGAGATACACGATTAACAATTTAGATTTTCAGGAAATTCCTGCCTTTTCAAACCAAAGTTATTCTTGCACAGTCCCTCTTTCTACCGCTGCTAGATTATGCTGACATCTGTTTCCTGGATGCTACGGAGGAACATCTTAATAAACTCGAACGTCTGCAAAATTTAGGCATCCGCTTCATTTTCGGTCTCCGTAAATACGATCACGTCACTGAGTATCGTGTGAAATTAAAGTGGCTGCCTATTCGGCAGCGACGCGATTCTCACTTTCTCTCTTTCCTTTTTTCTATTTTACACAATCCTCATTCCCCTTCCTACTTGCGTGACCGCTTTGAGTATCTTGTCCCTCGGGGTAAGCCATGCCGCACTTCTTCTTCTCTCTTATTACGCACTCCTAGTCACAATTCTAGTCGGTACGATGGCTCTTTTACTGTCCAAGCGGTTCGGCTCTGGAATAATCTTCCTCAAAATATGCGCGAAAGCACGTCTTTGTGCGTTTTCAAGACGAAATTAAAAGAACATTTTCTATCGCTTGTTTATTTATTTTATTTATTTATTTGGGACATAAAACAGTTACACGCTATATATAACATAATGACAAAAAACATATTTAGTACTAAACATGTAACCCACACAAATGTCCTCGAAGTGATAATGAAGAAATAATGTTCAATGTGCGTCCGTTGTTGGCTTCATTACTGAATGTAGCACATTTATGTATTTTTAAATTAACTTGTACTAACTAACAGTCAATAAGTATTTATTTAGTATATAGACATATATATATATATATATATATATATATATATATATATATATATATATATATATATATATATATATATATATTATATATTTATTTATTTGTGTTACCTATGTATTTTAGAATAAATCTAATATTTACTTTTCTTGTGTTTGTACACTTCTTTACTCTTTGTGTGTTAGATAATCCTCTACTACTTAAAGGGTTTGCTGGTAGAAAATTCAGTACTGAATTAAGCTCGCCTTTGTACATCATTTATATTTATTGTATCTATTTACTTTACTCATGTGTGTGTACAATAAAGAATTAAAGAGAATAATAAAACCGTAATAATTAATTAATTAATATTTAAATTTGACGAGCTAGTGAGAAATTTCTTAAAATGCTTAGGGCAGTCGTTTAGCCATGTTCTTTATTTGTTTTATCTTAAAATATCATAAACATTCATTCTCCGAAACCGGCGAGCGTGTGTGAAGAGAATTATGAATGTTGAAGAAGCGAGAGATGTATGCTGCAAGAATAGAGCCTTTTGGCACTCTGTTGTCTTCACCTACCCCGCAAGGGAGATGACGTGATGATAAGTAAGTATCATAAACATACCGCTTCTAAGTCCTTTTTTTCAGCCATGTTGGCGGATTGCCCCGCGCTTTTGTGGAGCGACGTCCGCCCCCTCTGGCAGACTGCTTGTTCCCGATCTGAGATTTAATAAAGACCTCAATTATCTCATTGGAATAAATGTAGTCACAAAATAAATAGTAAAACACAAATACCATCTGAAAAATTAAGAGCCCTTAACTTTCTGGAAATCCAATTCCATTTGCGTCACCGTGGTACAATTCTTACAACCATTTGAAGACTGACAATGATATTAAATAATTTATTTGAATAGCTGGTATATCATTAAAAGGTATATTTATAAATAATATGTATTGGTACCTATAGTTTGGCGGAGTATGAGGTCTGAAGTTCGAATCTCAGGTCGAATCAGTAAACTACTGAACTAATGTAACACAGTTCCAGTTGCCCACCAATACAGGTGGAGAGACGGCATACGGTGGGTTTATTTAGTGGATGACTACACTACCCTGTTCGTTGTCCCAAACGACAGGGTGTGCGGTTAGGTAATTTTTTTCTACAGACAAAAAAGGTCGAGAGGGTAAATATTTTGGGGTTTCCGTTACGAAATCCTAAGTACCAGCTCGGAATTTCGATGATGGCAATGTATCCCCCCTCTCGTCTGAGGAAACTAGTAAAACCTCGCGTGATCTTTTTGTGGGCGTGGTGGAAAGTGATCCTAAGATAGTAAGGGTACAGAGAGTACCTACTTGAACGGAGAGAACACTACTTGTGTTTTTTTTTGTTGGTATGTGGGTGGCAACCATTACCCAGACACTATGTAAGCACATGTCTACGTTGTACATCATAAGGCTACGCGTAGAAGCCTACCAACCGTTGCTTATGCCTATAATCCCTTGTACCTATATGTATATCGACCGTCACCTACTTGCGCTGACATAACCTTACCGTACAATAATTCGATTGGCATTTATCCGATTGTTTGTTTAATATCAAAATAAAAAAAATATATTATGTACGTATTACGCTTTTAAATTCCAATTTCAAATATCTCCATCGGGGAAGTACCTTTTACAAAATATTGGTTAACTACAATTTGTATTTTCAATCAGTAAGAAAACCAAAGCCATCTTTCTCTATCTTTGCTTTAAATATACCTCGTTGCCTCCTTTCCATCATCCTTTTTTTAACGTGATAACGTCTTATAAATCGATGAACGCCAGCTGCACGTACGAAAAAGTGTCACGTTGCGAAAAATGTATGGCGACCGTTGCATTGTAAAATCATCGGCCGTAAACCAACTTAATAGACAACCATATAGTTTTTTGTCAAGGAGGGGGGGTGGATCACACACCTCGTCGTTTGGGACAACGAACGGTGAGGCCCTCGCCCACTAAATAAACCCGCCGTGTTCCGTCTCTCCACCTGTATTGGCGGACCAGTGAAACTGGTTAACATTATTTCAGTGGTCCCATAAGATACCCTGAGGTTGACGACGTGCGAGCAATTACTAAGGACTGCAGAAACAGTAATATCGATACAAGTTGGAGCTCGACGCCGTGGCACGGTACACACATAACTTTTTTTATTTACATATGTGTATTTGTGTACAAAATATCTCTGTATAGTGGAGAAAACTTGCACGCCTGAAAGAACACAAAGTGAAAAATGTGAAATCGAAAATAACAGTCAGGAGCAGGATTTTCGATTTCACATTTTTCACTTTGTGTTTAATGTATAGTGCTAAGCATGTCAAATGCTACAAATATATATAAATACGCCTGAAAGAAGTTTGGCAACGCACACGGGGCTCATATTGTACACTACGGCCTAAATCCCTCTCACTGTGAAAACTCGTGCTGAAAAGTCCATGTGGTGATGGACTAAGAATACAAGTGTCTCCACCCCATTCTTTCCCACGGGTGTCGTACGAGGCGACTAAAGGAAGTAAGCAATTATCACTAATTGCATTACTGGTGGTAGGGCTCCGTCGCGAGGGTAGGGTCGCTCTCCCGTGTGACCGCCATGAAGCACATTGTTGCGTTTTGGCTGTAGCAGCCGTTTATTGAAATGGTGAGCAGCGCCTTGACAATACTCTCGGTATAGTTGAGTCCATGAGCGACGGTTACCATTTACCATCAGATGGGCGCGGCTCGTCTGCCACTACATGCAATAAAAAAAAGTCGAATTGTAGGTAATGGGTTTAGAAAAAAAAAATACTCTAGCTGAAACACGTTTTTTTATACTACTAATACGTACTTCGTGGGTGTGTAATACACCTCTGCCTACCCCTTCGGGGAATACAGGCGTAATGCTATGTTAACGTTCTTTTATACTACATGGGTGTCAAACAAGCGTACTGCTGTATTAAGCGGTTATCGTAGCGTATATAGACGCTAGCAATACCAGAGGCATCGCTCGCACGTTCCCATCTTCAAGGAAACGGATAGGAGATGGATAGGAAGGATAATAAGGAGAGGGAGATAGGGACACAAGCCCCCGGTTGGTTCTCCGGTACTCTCACTCACTATACACAATGGTAGGAGTAACTACCGTGGTTACTGGTACTTCCCCGATCGAGCCGTGCTGGGATAAGCAAGGTTCTACTAATAGACAACACAAAAGAAAAGCTTCTCCTGAATAACTCGTCAATTGCAACTCGCAGAGCGTCTAAACAGTATTCTGAAGGCACAGGTTCAAACCCCGCTTGTGGACGAAGTTGCGAGCAGAATCTAGTATTACAAATGCGAAGATGAGCTTGTTTGTTGATTTGTTTGTTACTCCGTAACTACGATCGATTAAATGGCGCAACTCCATCGAGTTATGGCTCATTTGAAATATCTTGACTAGTACTCCAGTCCTAGATGATATCCAGGGTCTGGTGATGGAGCTGGAAGGTGGCCACAGTAACTCTGTAATGAAATGACGCAACCATATCGAGTTTGGAATCGTTTGATTCGTCTTGACGAGTACTTTGTCTTTAGATGGTATCCAGGGTTTGATGATGGAGCTAGAAGGTAGCCATAGGAACTCCGTTATAAAACGACATAACACCATCGAGTTTGGGCTCGTATGATTCGTCTTGACAAGCACTTTGTCTCTAGATGGTATCCAGGGTCTGATATGGAGCTGGAAGGAGGCCATAATAACTATGTAATGAAACGACCCAAACCCATAAAGTTTATATTCGTTTATTCGTCCTAAAGTGCTCCACTTTGTCAAGTTATGATCATTTCTTTTTAAATGCCTAAATGAATAATTTTGATTTACAAGTTTTAATTTAAGATCGAACAATTAATTTGGATATATTATCTAAAAATAAGAACTGTTTGTTTATAGTTTTACGTTTTCACTTCTGTCGGCAGTCCTAGGACTGCTTTGATTTTTTTTTTTTTGTTAAGGTGCGAAAATATTTACCTAAACGCACATGCCGTCGTTCGGGGCAACGACCAAGGCCCCAACACACTGAATAAACCCGACGTATAATGCCGTGTCTCCGCCTGTATTGGCAAACCCAGACATAGATGAATCACATGATGTCATGAATAAATAACCACACAAGTAAAAGGCAGTCTTCACCTAATCCAGGTTTTAAGTTCGATACCTGTCTATGCAGCTCAATCGTGAAAAGATCACTAAACTATCAATTAATTGCACTGCACTGGTTCAAATTATCTTACTTTAATAACTCACCCAAGGAACCCGTATTTATTTCGAGCAGCTGTCTATGATTGCAAACCACCGATACGAGATGACACGATAACAATAACTTCCTAACACTTAAGACATAAATATTATATTTGAGATTCCTAATTTTATATTTGACGGGCCTCGTGGCGTAGTCGGTAGTATAACCGACTTCCGTGCACGACGTCGTGGGTTCGATTCCCACTCAGGACAAATATTTGTGTGATGAACACAGATATTTGTACTGAGTCTGGGTGTTTTCTATCTCTTATAATATGTATGTATTTAAAAAAAAGTAATATATGTATTATATCCGTAATCTGGTACCCATAGCACAAGTATTAAGCTTAGACCAGAGGATGTTGTGTGAAAAATGTCCGTGAATATTTATTTATTATTTAATCTTAACTATCATAAAACTGTAACAGAGCTGTGTCTGTACATTTAAGATACTTTTTGAGAAAAATAACTGTATTAGACTATACATTAAACACAAAGTGAAAAATGTGAATTTACACTGAATACATTACAAAATAAAACAATTATCTACTTACGAGAAAAAACGAACGCCAAGGCTGACGTGACGCCACTCCTGCGCTTAGACAAATCCACCCGCCTTTATATGCTACCCCACATCCCAGTAGTCACCCATCGTGATCTAATTAGCGCGGTTTCAGCTAGATGAACTCGGCTCGATGCCATTTGTTATTTGTATACAATTTAAAATTTTCAAGGGCAACTGAAGTCGGCTAAACGTTACACTGAATTCTTATTGATTTAACGTAGAGATTATACAGAGAAATCTTCGAATCCAAGTAATTTATTTACTTACTAGCCTTTTCCCGCGGCTCCGCAGCCATAACCTTGTTTTTTTTTTTGTTTAGGCGGGAAAAAATGACAAAAAATTCCCGTCATTCGGGGCAACGAACAGGCTAGGCCCCACAGGGCCCTCACTCACTAAAGAAACCCGCCGTGTGGCGTCTCTCCGCCTGTGTTGACGGTCCACTGGTACTGTGTTGGATTACTTCAGTGGGCTGCCGGCGGTCCGCAGCCATAACCTAGTTTTTAGGTGATATCTCGGATTCCCGATATAGTAGCGGGATAAAATGTATACCAATTTTTAAGTATTAACAGCTATCTATAAAGTTGGTGTTTCATTTCTCTTCCGATAGCTTAGTATTACATCTACACTAAGCCATCGGGATATAGTATAGGTGATACAAATCCATACAAACAATTGAAATACCTACGAATACAGTCCACCCGTTTCGTACAATAAGATTTCTTGATCATGAAAACAAATGGCGCACAAATGGTGAAGTGGTTTAGATACCGACCGTGTATTTTGGATTCGATTTCCAAATAGTACAACTTTTTGTGTGATCTACAAATAGTTGTTCTGAGTCTAGGTGTACATGTTTGGATCCGATAGGTGGCGTGGGTCGTAAAGACAATTGTAATGTCGAAATTGGGAATGGCCGTTGGTCAAAGCGATGCTTAGCGATTAGAGCACTTCCTCGAATTGGAATGGACGCAGGTTCGATTCCCGCTCGCACTAAAGTTGTCTTTTTCCACATTTTCAACAATAATTTGTTCTTTAAAGTAGCTGAGCATATCAAGTGCTAAAATACAGATAAAAAAAAATGTCACGAAGTTGGGCATACATAATAGTCCGAAGTACAAAGAAGGGAGTGTTGGAAAGAAGGTTTGCTCGTCATTATGCAAAAACTAGGTACTAACTAGATTTTGATAAAACTTTTTTGTTGGATAGCTCTTGATTTGTCTAAAAAGCTGGAACTGGAAGAACATTTCCCGCTGCTATATCGGGGACCTCAAATATAATAATAATACCGAACCACAAATGATAATTTTATTACTAAAATCGCTTATCATTACATTAATAATTTCATAACAATATATAGGTACAAGTGTATAATTAAATATAATTATTGTAAACTACGATAAGTTTAAGTGCACAGTGCTATATGTGAAATCAAAAAAGATAGCCACGAGCAGGTGTTGAACCAGCATTTCCTAAATAACCGTTCTAAATATTTTAGTTTATAGGTATACACAGATCTTCATTCTTTCTTTTTTCTCTTACGCTTCAGTATAATTACGAATAGAAACCCTATCACTTTTCACGGTCTGATTTGATGTGGTTTAATTTTTATTAAATAAACAAAAAAATAGTGAATATTTACGGTCGATTCGATGGTACAGTGGTAAACTAAATCCAGCGCTATCTACCTTATTTAGTTAGAACTACTTCTATAGAACCAATATAATTATGTAGTAGTACTTCTTAAATTAGCGCCATCTATATAAGACATGAGAACCACATTAGTATTTGAAATTAGCACCACCTATGTGGTTTATCGAAAACTACTTAGTAAGACCAATACATGATTAGTTACTTATCTAATAATCAATCTTATCGTGAAAAATGAATATTATGAGGCGTACACTTTTGGATTTTCCAAATATTGTATTTAATTCAGGAGACGCTGACTACTTTTTAAGGCTGAATCTTTGTGGGTAGTAGTATTCTAAGTGGTTCGACAAGACACCCAAGTTTTCTTCTGTGAAAAATCTCGATAAAAGTAGCTAATAAAGTGCTCAACATGTCGATTTGGTTGCGATTTTGTCTTGAACAAAAATATGTAACCAATATACATATTTTTCTAACCTGTACCTATTGTTTTTCTGACTGTACTGACAACTAACAACATTCTAGAACGATTAATATTATGTCATGTTTTGAATAACATTACTCCAAAAACAGTCATCCTTCAAAAAATATTACAAAGTTATGTTATATAGTGGTTTAAGAGCATAATGCCATGGTTTACAATACTTTAAACTACCTGGAGAATAATTTCTTATATCTGTAAATAACAAAATGCTTTCGCCACCTTTAGTTAAAGAAAAGCTTCCAATACCTAGTAATAAACCTTCGTACATCAGCACTGCACCAGAGTTGATTCCAACAAATTTGTCAATGTTTTTTATACAAATAAAATATCCCCAAGTTTTAGGTATCCATTCTTCGCAGTCTGATAAAACGGACTCTACCTGATATTCTACGTAATCCAGTTCATAATTTTGTTTTACGTGGACTTTGTCCATGAATCCGTGACCAATTATCGAGAAAGTACCGTAATTTGATAGTAAGATCTCTGGCTCGATACGTGTAAAAAACGGATATCGAGCGTTTGTGTTAATTATAATATCTGAAATATTATGTTTCAAAGTTAATAAAGCACAGTCGTGTCGAGGTGAGTGCATTTTTTGTCGGTCAACCCCAAACGGATCCCAGCTAGCCCAATGAGATTTATATTGGTACTCTACACAAACAACTTCGGAATAATTACTCTTCTCCCAATTGGTTTCTATAATGTGACACTTAACGTCATGCCACCAGTGCAGTGTAGTAGCATGCGGTATTCTATAGTGAAATGGATTTGCAGCGGTAATTACTAAGTAGGGGTTAATTAATGCGCCCGTACAAACGGGTTTGTTCTTGATAGATATGCCAACTATGAAATCAAATGGGACCTTTTCGTCAATCCATTTGTATTTAATTTTTTCAACTTCCTCTTGGCATGTCTTATGATTCAGCAGAACTATAGCCAATAGAAAAATTAGAAACCTGAAAAAATGTAAGAATGTATATAAAGTACAGAGCTGAATATTTATTTAATAGTAGGCTTTGCCCGCGGCTCCGCCGCAGCCAAAAGCTGGTTTTTAGGTTATATTTCAGGTTCCTTATATAGTAGCGGGATAAAATCCGTTCAGTAGTTTTGCGTGATGCGCGAACAAACAAACAGATAAACAGGCAAAAAATCTAAATAAAATGTTTTGTGTTTACACGCCTATACAGAAGTCATTTTTTCTTAAATATCTTAAATTTACAAACACAGCTCTGTTACAGCTTTATAATAGTATAGACTAGATGACCCGGTGAACTTCGTATCACCTACAAATTATTTTATCAGCGATTTTCAATCCTGATCAATCTGCATCGACTAAGATTTGAATTTTGATAGGTTATTAAATTAAACTTGCTTGTAATGTTGTAATGCAAATGAATTAGACAGAATGACAGTAGCTATAATTTTGTCGTCCGCTAGCCAAATACCCTCCCTACAAAGTTACTAATATTTTGAATTATATATTTTTTTACTTTTTATAGGGTTCCTTTTTTACATTTAAACCACCCCTGGATTAGAACGAACAAAATAAATTACTCAACACGGTCAAGCCAGTTTTGAGTTTTAGCGAGACTTACGAACAGCAATTGATTTTTTATTATAGATAGATAGATTGTATTAACCTTTTACACAAAAATACTTAAAAAGACTAGAATTCTAAAAAAATAATGATCAGTTCAGATGCGTTAGGCATAGTTAATACAATATATATCTCTCGAATATCTTCAATATATAGACACAGCTCTCTGACCGCTTTAAAATAATACAGATACAGAATGGTGGCAAACGGGGGGAAGGGGGGGTTACAGGCATGAATTTCTTCGTCTGATTCCGCCCTAGGGGGGCTGCAGGTGGGCAGACCGGAGAACGTCCACCACCACCGTAGCAGGTACCCGACAGAGTAAGCAGGGGACTACTCAAGCAATATCACACAGTTCCAGCGGTCGCCTAGTACAGAGAGACGGCACACAGCGGGTTATTTAGTGGGTGAGGGCCCTACACTACCCTGCCCTGTTTATTGACTCGAACGATGGGATGTGCGGTTACGTACACCGATTAACAAAAAAAGTAAACGAGCACACGGCCTGCCTAGTACCTAAGTAACTACCATAGCCAACAGGAAAAGGGGCTGACAACTCCGGGTAATGAAATAAAAGGTAAGGTAGTGTTATAAAGAGATGGGAGAAGAATGTGAATAGGAAGAATGATAATAGTTGACTTATATTGGTTTCAGTAGGCTGCAATAATACATGATCGAATTTGCACATTAATTTGCGAAGTCAGACGCGAACAGAGGTTAAAGCTCTGTATTAGAATTTTCCATTCTAATATTTAATAAACCAACACAAAGTGCGAAATGTGAATTTTAAAATAACAGTTACAGACAGTCACAAGCTTGATCGGAATAATGTATGCAAATACATCCGATAGATGGTGCAGGCGTCACCCACGACATTAACAAGGAATGTGTCGAGAAGAAATCTAAATTCGCAGTCCCGAACATTGTCACTATGGCTGAATTGGCAAAGCATCTGAGACGGTTTTCCAAGAGATGCAGATTCAAATCCAGCAGATGGCCGACGTCGGGCAACATGAAATAGTAGGGCCTTCGACTTATTCAGGGCCACCATATTAAGTCTAAGCGCCTCAATCCTCCCTGACTACCATCAAGATCACTAAGGTGGCTAGGAATACGACCTCCTCAAAATTTCCCTATGCAGCCCTCATATAAGACATTGCGACGGACAAAGTAGTCTACCAATGTACCTAACCACACACCCTGTCGTTCAAGGCAATAAACAGGGTAGTGTGGGGCCCTCACCCACTAAATAAACCCGCTGTGTGCCATCTCTCGGCGGGCCACTGCAACCATGTTATTTTACTTCAGTGGTCCGCCGGCAGCTTACCCTTTCGGGTACCCTCTGCTGAACGACGCATCCGCACACGGACCTTCGCAGGACTGCCACTAGGACCTGCCACAAGCTTTTGTCTTTCAATAATCCTTGTATTGCGGGGGACTTAACAAATATACAATTTCACGGACACAAACTACACCCAAACTCAGAACAACCGTTTGTGAATCACGCAAAGATTTGTCCTGTATGGAAATCGAAATTGTAACACTCGCGTGGGAGGCCGGTATCTACCACCAAAGCAATGTAACATAGTTCCAGTGGCCCGCCAATAAAGGCGGAGAGACGGCACACGGCGGGTTTCTTTAGTGGGTGCAGGCCCCACACTACCCTGGTCGTTGCCCCGAACGATAGGCTGTGCGGTTAGGAACATTTTTTCCCAACATAACAAAAAAAAAGGCCGGTTTCTAAACGACTCCGCCATCTGTGTAGTCATTACTCGTATACTTCAATCACGCATCGAGGCCGAACAATATTTGTTGTCACTTACAAGTCAACTTGCTTCATTCTTGAAACGTTGAAGTAAATTGCTACAATGAAAGTAAAGTGATAAATATTTTCTATTATATAGCTTTACTGACGGCTAACAATATGAATTATTTTATTTATATTTTTTCACAATGCACGATGATTAGTATTAGTAAACTTAAATTAGTGTAAGTGATCAACAATTAATTGTTTAAACGAGACAATGAGTTTACGGAAACACATTACTAACTTCAGCATTTTTGTAGCGCTCACTGAACAATGTTATCAATCTATAACTATTATAAAGCTGTAACAGAGCTGTGTCTGCACATTTAAGATATTTTAGCAAAAATGACTGTATGAGGCTATATAGGCGTGTCTGAACACAAACACTTTTTTTTAGATGTTTTGTTTATTTTATCTGTGTGTTCGTTCGCGCATCACGTAAAAACTGCTGAATGGATTTTGATGCAACTTTTATTTCGTAGCTCTTGATAAGGCTTAAAAACTGGTATACATGTTATCCCGCTGATATATCGGGAACCTGAAGATATAACCTGAAAACTAGCTTTTGGTTGCGGCGGAGCTATGGGCAATATATACTTATATTTTATATAAATTAGGTACTAGCTGCTGCCCACATCAGATATTTGGACATCAGAGTTAGATTTCCATATTTTATTTAATCTGAATCACTTGAATGCTAGAATTAAATTTAACTCAAAAAATCTACTTATAATTTTAATATTAAAAGAATTTTCTGTGGCCTCGTTGGTTTCATCGTCCACGTAGTTAATTTTACTTGCGAAAAGGCTATATAAAAAGTATCTATTATTAAAAATATGTTTTAGTTGATGTAACGTATTAGCTCAATCAAATGAATATAGTTTTATCAATATAGTCGTGGCCCCCTATTACGTTGGACTCATGGAACATAGCTGGCGAATCGTGGGTGTGAAATGCACCTCTGCCTACCCCTTCGGAGAATACAGGCGCGATGCTCTGTTTTTAGTCGTTCCATACAAAACGTACAAATTTTTTTCGTGAATTGTTACGTTATTTTAGTAGTTATTATTTTATTACGGACGAAAACAAAGTCAAAGGTCATAAAAGTCAGTCCACTCGTTCTTGAGTTATAAACGGTGTAACTAACCCGACTTTACATATAAAATATTACTATTTATATTATACTAGTGAACCCAACAGACGTTGCCCTGTTCAAACATTGGCGTTTCGTTTGGATTCGTTAGATAGGTATATCTTTTTACATTAGAAAAAAATCCTGAAATCCTTTCGTGGCGTCATCTACCGGGTCCAAATGTGAATCTAATCCATCCCGGTACTTACTCAAACATACACAAATAAATAGAAGAAAAAGTCCTGAAATCCTATTGTGGCGACCTACCGGGTCCAAATGTGAATCTAAACCACCCTCTGCAAACTTTGCTCTTACACTCACTTCTTGCAACTTTTCGATCTTTATTCCTTCAAACCCTCCGAAGTGGACACGCTCTCGCCAATGTCTCTACCTTTTGAACAGACCACAATGGTGGACGTCCATTAGTCCGCACGCACGCGCCGTACGCATCGCATTGAACGCATTTGTCGAAAGGGTGCGTCCATTGCATCCGCATTTTGCTGATGTCAAAGTTTTGCGGATGAGGTTGCCATTAATTAAAAATTGGTTGCCGTGTTTTGTGGTAAAACCTGACAAATTGCCGTGTCTCATACAAATTCAATCCCAATGTAGACTTAAACACAGAATTAGATATTTTTCTTACAGTTATAGTGATTAAAGAATATTAAATACAAATATATAAGAAGGATATAAAATACAAATATGTAATATCCATACAAAATTCATAAAAATGTTTCAGATTAACAGACAGATTTTAGGGGTAGTAGGCTGTTAGGTGTCACTGTTTTTCCTCTGCATATTATATTACAATCTTCTTTCGCTATTTTCGTTCATGCTTGTATGTCTCGTAACAGTAGAATGAATATCGTAAGTACGTATGAAACAACGAAAACGATCGATTAAAGAACATCTAATCTTCCGGGGAATTCTCCACTAGTGCCATGACCATTATTAACTTATCATACTAGCGATGTGAATTCAATAATCAACTAAAGTGTGAAGTCCAATGGTGCTATAGGTTGTATTAAATTACGTTATTGAGTAGCTGTATCCCGCGACTTAATGCGTTATGTGAGGGTCCCCTGATTGACGATTATAATGCCTTGTACCGTGTTTTTTTTCAAATGGCAGCAAATACCGTATAATACGGCAATTGTCATGTCAATGGCAACACTAGATGTTCTAGTTTGTATGGTTTAGGGTTGGCGATTCTTCTGGTGAAATATTGATTTTTGTATAAATTATTAAATAAGGTTGGATACCCAAAAAAATAGAGTTTAAAAAGGCGATCTTCCAAAATCAATCCTTCTTTTGATTTGTTTTATTTTATAACTATTTAAAAAAATTATAATATGAACAACATGAATTAAGTACTTGGTATCAAATAAGACTACGTGACTACTTTTTAATTTCTCTCCCGCTCGGTTCCTGTACTTAAGTTATAGAAACGCGCCAGCTGAACCCGCTCGAGGTCATTAATCTCCAAAAATATAAATTCAAATTAAAAAATACCTATAAAAGAGTATATACAAATATATGTTTATACAAAAAGAGTACTAATAACGTGAAACACCATTATGATACCAAGCATAAAATTAAATTTGCATTTTTTTTATTTGTTTGTGTCTTGTTATTTTTCGTCATTTCTCATAATAAAATTACAATAAAAAGTCTTTAAATTTAAAATAATATGACAATTGCGGACCGCTTTCCTTTAGTGTATAGTCCCCCTGTGTCCCCTGGCGTCCAAAAGGTAGCAGACCCATGGCCTAGATTATAAACTAATTATTAAGTTTATGGGCGCGTCTCAAGAATAAACGTTAAAGTTTGGCGAGTACATTGAAGCTTACAATATGTACTATGTCATTGAGATAAATAAATTAAAAAAAAAACCATCTGGATATCAGAACAACGACAACCCTAGGTGAACCTAAGCGAAAAATGCGGATGACGCCATCCGCATTTAACCAGATAGCTAATATATGCCTGACTGCGGCGCGTGCTTGCGGAAGAGTGTACGCAGTGCTAAACAAATTCATACAAAGCGAACAAAAATGCGTGCCTGCGTTGCGTACGGCGCGGATAAATGGACGCGTAGCTTAAATCTTGCAATAAAATAGTGGTCCGTATCAACAGTGGGGCCTCTGTAGGCTCCTGTATCCAGTATTATAATTCTATCATACTTTTCTGTTCATTCCTTCTCCATGTATACATATGAATGTCCTTATGTTGAAAAAATGTGTTTGACACAATAAGATTTCTCTTCATAGACACATCCGCAATGAGCCTACCTGTATCATTCACTCTCTTATCACCAAATGAACCAAGCACAACCTCGAAGTCTGGACACTTGGTCCCATCCATTCAAGTCTCCGCATGCGATAACGCTTCACTGGCTTATGCCAAATCCAGAACTTCCCTAACATTATCCCAGAGCTTCTCTAGATCTGATGCCAACGAAGAGCCTACGGGAGCATTACAGTCATAAAACAAAAAAAGTTTTATTCGGATTCATAGAAGTCAAAGGTTCAAACATTCTGTTTCACACTTAAGGCGAGTGACGAGCTGACAGTGACACCCCTACCCCCATGCTGGTCCGACCACTCTGCGGTACACCAGAACACAAAGTTGTCCCGCCACCAGGAAGATCATAGGTAATTCTGCCTTTTCCCTTGGTCTCTGTTACACAGAGCTCATCAGGGTGTCTGTCCGACATGACAGTTACTAGCTCGTGTAACTTACCTTCCACACCACCTCTTACATTCCACGTGCCTACTCGACACTCTGCTCCCTTCGACTCGCCAAACTGGGCAAGGTGGCAGCCTCCATCGCTGCATCTGCTGTTGTAGGTACCGACGGGGGCGGGTCGATACGCGTTGCTTCCAGGGCATGCCCTAACCTACACGACGGTACGCATTCGAGTCGGAATGCAGCCTGTACTAGGCTGGCAGGGGTCGAGACGAGCGCGCCCTGGACTATAACCTCCATTTTTCTTTTACGAAAAAGCTCAATAACACTGCCCGACCCGGCGATCTAACCTGAGACCTCATGATCAACTGTCGCTCACGCTACCACTGCACTACAGAGGCAGTTAATAGTAAACAAGGGCTATTATAAGCAAAAGCTATTGTAATATAATTATATACAATACATAGATAAAGTAACAAGCAGGCCAATAGTTTGAAATAGATTGCGTCAACAACTAAATTAGTTTAACATCATTTATTACAAAAAATAACACAAGTTTTTCTTTTAGTATTTAATTGTTTGTAAGTTAATTTGTTAAAAACGCATGAATGCTTATCTAATTACTGTCTTCTTTTTATTATAGTTTTACAACTTAAAGTGAAAGTTATTTAATAGTACATTTCCCAGATAAGGGCTATGAGATAGTTATAGCTAGTATTTTTGTAGTTATGCATGTTACATACATAGAGATTCAGGCAAGCTACTTTCAGCAGAGGAATTTTACAAAATAAAATAACGCTGACTGACTGCACTATGATAAATTTCATAAACCGACTACATATAATATCTGTTAGGCATTTCGCTTGGCATTATTTCTTCATAATAATCTGTAAAAATGACGTGGAATGTAAGAGGTGGTGTGGAATGTGAATCTTGCCGTGTGGGGCCGGCTTTAGAATTCTCCCATCCCTCTCCACCCATGGGAGTCGTAAGAGCCGACTGAGGGAATACCGGGGGAGTGGGCAGCAGCACTCCTTAAAGTATTAACAACATCCACTGCGATCGCCAACCCGCCTGCCAAGCGTGGCGATTACGGCACTATCCCCTCTTGGGGAGGCCTACATCCAGCAGTGGACGTCGAAAGGCTGATGGATAAGAATCTGTAAAAAAACGCAAATATAAATTCGTAAAATTAGAGATGGTTCCTTGCAAGTCTCATAATGGAAAATTCTTTGTGTGATCCAAATTATGGTTCTAATTCTGGATGCACTTTGTATCCCTTAATAGAATATTTGTAAAGACTTGCTCTTGTAATCACCACGTGCGTTAACACCCTTGCTCTATCTCATCTTCTACGTACCTCTGAATATACTGGCGTTACTGTTGCACCCTCAAGCGGATGAAATATAATATTGAAGACAAACTTAAATATAAGTTTAGGAAGTTATATTTTTGAACCATTCGGGGGTCAAAACGCGTAGACCCGAACGTTTACAAATTTTGGAAACAAGTTGTGATTTGGCTAATTGACGCTCCATGTAATCAGCGGGCAGTTTACTTAACCCAGCACACGGGATCAGCGTTTCCATTTAACGCATTTCTGCGAATAAAAATGATGTATAATACATTAAACACAAAGTGAAGCATTTCAAATGCTAAAAATATATATAAATATGATGTATAATATTTAACTTCTTTCGTATTTTTTCTGTTTTTAACTTTTTGCTATGTTTTTTAGGTTAAAATAATGGTCAACAATGATTATAACATTATAAAACTATATTTTTACATTTTGCAGAAGGATAAACAAGAACAAATAATTGTAGCATGGGTACGGGTTGATCACCCTCGAGCGTTATATATGAGTGGGTGTGAAAACGTGGGTCGTGGGCGTGGGTGATGTGGAGATAAGGAATGACCATTTGTCAGCATGAGGGCTTAGCGGTTAGAGCATTTCCCCGGATTGGAAGGGATGCAGGTCCGATTCCCGCTCGCACTAAAGTTCTCTTTTTCCACATTTCACAAATAATTTGTTCTTTAAAGATAGACTACGTAGTGAATGTATTCGACAGACATACAGCTTGCACAATCAGCAAACTGACGTGACAATGAGATGGGCACGAATGTCGTAGAAGCAGAATTATGAGAGGCATCTTTTAGGGTTGATATAATTAATACTGACATAGAGAGAATAGGGCGATTGTCACACACAAATAATTATTCCTTTATCAGTATAATTATCGCCCTATTAAATAATTTACTAACAAAACTAGACTTCCGGGGTCTAAGAAACCTAATGGAATCTGCGCAAACTGTCTGAAGAGTAAAGATTACTTAGCATACAATATTTGTGTTATATCCATTGATCTATAAATTAAGGACACACAACTCTGCCTACCTCTTCAGGGATACAGGCGTGATACTATGTTTAAAACATGGTTTTTAAATGAGAAAATAATAATATCTTTTTGTCTATTGGACACGGGTCTGCTCTCACTGTGAGAAAAATTAAATATATTAGTACTTACGATTTATGTACAGTTTAACTATTCAGAAAATGTGAAAAACATGCGATAGTGCGCATGTCATTTTTAGGGCGCAAATTCTCCCGGGGACTCACATAATATGTTATTAAGTATTCCATACATGATCATAAATATTGTAGGATATTCTAAACATTGATATAAGAGGAAATCAAGCAAATGCGATAGTTTGCAAAAAAGTAGTTTCTATTGTATTCGTATAAATATCAGAAAATATATAGTAAAGCATTTTTCTTTTTTTATGTTATATTCTATCGTATACACTAATTCCATGAGGATTAATTCAATTAAAAATTGAGGTGTAAAATATTAAAGAGCGAAAAGTCGTGTTAATAATTATTGCTTCTAGGGACGTACTCTTTGCTTGACAAGTTAAAGTAGGTTATGACTTTTCAGATAGTGAAGTAACTAGTCGATAAAGTTGCGTTAAATAATTAATTTGTACGTGTCCGTACACACATCTTATTACAATAAATATTCTCCCTGTTTTTTTAGGCGGGATAAAATGTACCCCGTAAACCTCTCTCTTCAGTGGTCCGCGTGGTAGCTAGCCCCGTCAAGCTCCCCCTCTGATGACTGTAACCTTCGCGGCAGGCTCGACGCGGGTAGCGGATAATCACGTCCTCTGGTCCCAAACTAAGCTTAACGCTTGTGCTATGGGTACCAGATTACAGATATAATACATATATTACTTTTGTAAATAAATACATATAAAAGATAGAAAACACCCAGACACAGTACAAATATCTGTGTTTCACACAAATAATTGTCCTGAGTGGGAATCGAACGACCTTGTGCGCGGAAGACGGTTACACTACCGACTACGCCACGAGGCCCGTCAAATTTATAATAACAGAATACCACATATTTGTTTTACCTAAGCAGGTCTTATGCTAAAATAATAATTACAAAATCAATCCTAGTTATTTTATAATTAATTTACATAGATAGATAGATCAGTGGTAGCCTAGCGGTAAAACCAAGGACTGCACAGACAGTGGTATCGAATTCGATCCCGAGTCCAAGGTTCAGCCCTAGTACGGCACACACTTCTGACCTTTCGAGATTTTTCTAAATTACATGTGTACTTGTTTACAATTTATCTTATATATGTACTTGTTTACTTGCTCGGTGAAGGAAAACATCGTGAGGAAACCTGCATGCTTGAAAGATTTTCTCGACGGCTTGTGAAGTCTGCGAACCCGCATTGAGCCAACGTAGGCTATGGACCCTGTCAGCATGAGAGGAGACCCGGGGAAAAGGGTTGAAAGGAAAAAAAAGATAGATGTACGGCGCGGCCTTTCTCAAGAATATCCACCATTTGGTCAGAGAACATTTAGGGAGTTTGAAAAGTAAACAATATCATAACGTGTCACAGTTATTTGAAAAATTATTAACAATGTCGCTTAGAATATTTTAACAATCGAGTATTGTGCTGTTTGTTGTAGGTATTTAACAGTTTTTAACCATGACTTTCTTCGAAAGTATTGAACAGAGCGCTGAACCGTTATTATAAAACTGTAACAGAGCTGTGTCTGCACATTTAAGACATTTGAGATAAAATGTCTGTATGAGGCTATATAGGCGTGACTAAACACAAAACAGTTTTCTTTTTAAATTTTTTGACTGTTTGTTCGTTTGTGCATCAAGCGATTTTGATGCAACTTTTTTATTTGATAACTTTTGATTAGACTTAAAAACCAGTATACATTTTATCCTGCTACTTTAAACTGAGATACCTGGGAACCTGAGATATAACCTTAAAACTAGATTTTGGCTGCGGTAGCGCCGCGGGCAAAGGCTAGTCAGTATATAGAGTTTTAAAAGATAAGAGGTTCCATGTACTTACTTAACTTATTTTTGTCAAAAATATTTACTAGAAAAAAAAATTTATCATCTTGACCCAAATTATTGATAGTGTGTAAGGTATATAAGTATAAGTTTATTCACAAGAGTCACTGTCGCAATACGTCTTTATAGTCGACAAAATAATAATCGAAGCAATGGATTCTAAATTCTTTGTCGTTATGTGTTTCTACTTTATAATTATTTCTACGGATGCGGCCCCAGGACTTACTTAGTTACTTAGGTTCTGTGAGTATATTTTTTATTTCGCAAGATGCAATCGCGACATTGCGGATGCACTTGCCTCAAGCGCTCGTGTTAGTTATTAGTAAGTAACTTTGACGATTTTAAGTGCTATTATAATGGGCCCATGAAATAATAGTACATTGTTACCCTAGGGATGAAAGCAACCCCTCGAACTATTGGAGCCCTCGCTATTATCCCGAAGACACTGTGCTTTTCATTACGAATACGAGGAAACTAAAAATAAAAATCATGAATTAGCTAAAGAAAAAATGGGAGACTAAAAAATTTAATTTGGAATCGCCGTTTTCCCGCCGATTTTGTTTTTTTTTCTGTGGCCTGTCAGCTATTCAACCATTATTTTTCATTTTAATCATTTAAAAATATAAATCTTCGTTATTTTAAAGATATAGTTGCAACTATATTAAAATAAAGTCATATAAAAAAAAAAATCTCAATAAATACTTAACTTTATAAAGTACAAATTATAATTTGTGAATAAGGAAAAAGAGTATTTTAGTACAGGCGGGAAACGAACCTTTTTTTTTTTTGTTTAGGCGGGAAAAAATGTACCTAACCGCACACCCCGTCGTTCGGGGCAACGAACAGGGTAGTGTGGGGCCCTCACCCACTAAAGAAACCCGCCGTGTGCCGTCTCTCCGCCTTTATTGGCGGGCCACTGGAACTATGTTACATTCCTTCGGTGGAGGCGGGAAATGAACCTGCGTCCCTTCTTATCCGGGGAAGTGCTCTAATCCACTGAGTTACAGTACTTTCTTTTAGACATACCCAATCTCCTTATCACATTTGTCTTAACGACCAACGCCCTCTATCGGAACGCATTTACATGCATTAATCCAATATAGTAAGTTTAATTTTGCAATTAAAATTCATACTATTTGAAGGCGTGATATTTTCAAAACACTGATCTATATTTTAGCACTTGACATGCTTAAAAAGCTTTAAAAGAGTATTTTAGTACAGGCGGGAAAGCCTGTACTAAAATACTTTTTTTCCTTATTCACAAATTATAATTTGTACTTTAAGAGTAGCTGAGCATGTCAAGTGCTAAAATATAGATCAGTACTTAACTTTATGTTATTTCAATTTTACATCGCACTGTAATTGACTGGCTGTACAGAAAATAGAACTGTTTTTTTATAATTACTCAGCTGGCAGTTGAAAGTAATTCTCCCTAGGGCTGAAAAGTATTAACCCGCTCCTCAGCCAACTTCAGGCCTACTTTCAGAGTATGAGTAATGTTGCTTTCATCCCTAAGGTAACAATGTACTATTTCTCACCTACCTCTGCAGTAGTATACTTTTGTTATTTATGTTGCTATGGTGAGGTTCACAAGATGTTTTACCAAAGTTGTCCCATGAATTCCTACGGGCTCCATTAAGTATATCGTTGCAGAAATAAAAATTAAAATGAATTTTAATACTCCATTAAATTTAATTAATGAGAGGTCATTATAGGCTTGGTAAAAAATAATATATTTCCTTCCGTGTGGTGACGGACTAAGAATACAAGTCACTACCCTATCCTTTGCCACGGGTGTCGTACAAGGCGACTAAGAGAAGTAAGCAATTATCACCCATTGCATTACTGGTGGTAGAGCTGGGTACCAAGTGAGATTACTCACTTGTTATAGGACCCGAACGGGTCAGTACCACCGTCTTCTGTGTGACCGGTCTTGAAGCACGTCAGTGTGTTTTGCCTGTAGCAGAAAATAGCCGTTTATTCTTTCATTTCATATCTAAGAAATGAAATGGTGCGCAGCAGCTTGACAATACTCTCGGTATAGTTGAGTCCATGAGCGACGGTTACCATTTATCATCAGGTGTGCTGTGGCTCGTCTGCCATCATAAGTCATAAAAGAAAAAAAAATCCAAAAGTGCACGCCTCATAATCTTCATTTTTCAAAATAAAATTGATTATTTGATAAGTAACTAATAATGTATTGGTCTTACTAAGTAGTTTTCAATAAATCACATAGATAACGCTAATTTCAAAAAGTACTGTGGTTTTCATGTGTTATACGCCATCATATTGTTTTACAAGTGCAATATATGATAAATAGAGACATTTTAAGTTTGAAAAATCAGTTGTTCTGCATGAAACGTGAGTAGTACCCACCTCAACGCTTCGCTTATGTGGCGTGCAAAAGTATAGGTGGGTTACTAAGATGTTAGGAAGGATAATAATAAGGATAGGGAGGAGGTTTAGGCCTCCAGCGGTCTCACTCACCATACGAAACAACGGTATAAGTACCTACCGTTGTTTCACGCTAATCTGTTGTGTGAGGGTGGTACTTCTCCTGAGGGGACCTCTCGCTGCCGAGCGTCGTCAGAGCGATGCTTCGCAGCGACAGGAATTGGGCCGCAGTCGCTGCCTTCTGCGAGGAGGTTATCTTGTGGAATGAAGCGGTGGAGAGGGCTAGGGAGGAGGATTCTTCCGCTGACCCAAACCGCCGCCAACGACCGGGGCGGCGCAGGTGCAGATACTTGCGCCTCATGCCGCCCTAGCTGAGGCTGCGGGTGGATGGACCGGGGAACGTCCGCCACCCGCAAGGCCTCCTGCGAAAGTGCGACGGTCCGTGTGCGGATGCGTCGCTCAGTAGAGGGTACCCGAAAGGGTAAGCCGCCGGCGGATCACCGAAGGAATGTGACATAGTAGCCCGCCAATAAATGCGGAGAGACAGCACACAGCGGGTTTCTTTAGTGGGTGAAGGCCCCACACTACCCTGTTCGTTGCCCCGAACGACGGGGTGTGCGGTTAGGAACATTTTTTCCCGCCTTAACAAAAAAAAAAGGTGGTAATTCCCTGATCGTGCTGGCCCATTCATGCTCGGATAAGCAAGGCTCTACCTTTAGAGACCAACAAAGCTACTATTTCCGCATAATGAAACGAAATTTTTGTAAGGGTAACATAGAAATAGTGAGATAGTGTATATTACTTAGGGTGTTATAACATTAATGTCTCAATATAATTAAAGATGTCTTTGAAAACGCTGCCACGCTGGTAGTGTCCGCTCTCGCTAGATACTACACTAGTACCTGACACTGCAAAACTTGCTTGGTCGCTGAGACCATGACCAGTGTAAGTGATATCTGATAATATATTTTCTTTTTACAGGCTGCGTCGGCTTCACTCGCTATGGGAAAGTAAAAAAGAAAAACATGATCAACAAGAAAAATGCTATTATATTTCTTCTGCACGCAGTCCTTATTCCATTGTAAAGCTCAAAATTTTTAAATTTGTTTTTGCCTTTTTGTGTCGTGACATGTTCTTCACTTTCCGTACATATGTGTTTTATGTTATTTGAATAAAAACCCTATATGGTTATTGTACTTTTATTACTAATTATAAATAGCTTCTATCCGGGACTTCGTAGAAATATAAAAAGTCTATTATTAAAATATCTGGGTTCGGTCGGGGCTTTCAGGCCCATCACGCAGCTGGACAAGACTGGTAAGCTGCTGGAGAGAATCCTCGCTGCCTGTATGTTTCAATACCTGTGTGACGTTGGGTCCCATTGTCGCAAGCCCAGTTTGGTTTTCGGGCTGGTAGTTTGATATTTGGCGCGATAATGCGCCCGAGGGCAGCCGCGGCGGTCATCGCCGGTGGGGGTGCTGTTGACGATGTCGCTTGTTATCGCAATTATCGCATCGAATTAAAAAATAATTAAAAAAAATGTTTTTTTTAAATGATTTTATTGAAAATGAAGATAATAATTATTTAGATAATTTACTAAAAGCTTAAAAATAATACGGTAGGTGCTAGGTGCCAATCATCACACCACTCTCCTAATCAATGTAGGCATTGATCAAACAAAAAAAAAAAGCTTACGGCCCATCTGATCGTTAGCGGATACCGTAGCCTAGCAACACCAGAGGCATCAGTCACGTGTCGTCAACTTCAAGATAGGAGGTGAGGAAGAAGGCTGGAGGATAATGTGAGGGTTTGGGTCTCAGGCGCTTTTTATTAGCCACATATTAAGTACGCGCCGACTAAGCAATTATCACCCTCATTGGACATAATAAACCTGTAACATATATATATTTTTAGCATTTGACATGATTAGCCATATAAATCAACACAAAGTGTGAAAATGTGAAATCTAAAATAACATCCTGCTCGTGACTGTTATTTTCGATTTCGCATTTTCACACTTTGTCCTGTAACAAGTTATTAGCAACGTCTCTTAGAGTATTTTAGCAACTTTATTGAGAAAAATAAATTCTACACTAAAACTGAGTATATAGTGCTGTTTGTTGAATTTAACAGTTTCTTACTATGACTATTTTATAAAGTATTTAACATAGCTGTGGATCGGTTTTATCAATATGTAAAGTTTTAAAAGAAAAGAATTTTCAAGAACTTAACTCATTTTTTCCGAAAATTGATAAAAAACCTGCTGGAGTTTCACAGTAAACCGCCGAAAAAGATACATTTTATCTTCTTGACCTAAATGATTGATAATGTAACAGGGTATATAAGCACAAGTTTGTTCGCAAAAGTCACTGTCGTATTTCGTTTTTATAGTCGACAATATAATAATAATCGTAGTAATGGATTTTAAACTATTTGTCATTTGGTGTTTTTACTTTATAATTATTAATACGGACGCTGCACCTAGTATTCTTTCTGTGAGTATATTTAAATCTTGCAAGTTGATGCACTGACTCCAATCCTACATGGATTGCTCTCAAAAACCCTGTTAGAGCTTATTCTGATTATAATAGGTAATATTATATATAAAGAAAAAGAAAGAAAATACTTTTTATTTGACACATAGACAGGAGGATTAAACCTACCACCGAAGGAATGTAACACAGTTCCAGTGGCCCGCCTATAAAGGCGGAGAGACGGCACACGGTGGGTTTCTTTAGTGGGTGCAGGCCCCACACTACCCTGTTCGTTGCCCCGAACGACGGGGTGTGCGGTTAGGAACATTTTTTCCCGCCTTAACAAAAAAAAGGAGGATTAAGACCTAAGTACTCAATTAAGTAAGAAAAAAATATTTCAGATTAACTAAACGACTTAGGTACATAACATTCTCGTATAGTAGATAAAATTACTATAAGGGAAAAGAGAAACACAGAGGTACTATACGTTATGCAAATTATTACAGAGACTCCATTTGATTGTTGCTTAATTTGTGTAAATAACTCTAATAGCAGCTGATAATTCGTCGTTGCGGGACAGTAATTAAATAATACAGCGTATGATGCTTTCTCAAACTCAACGTATATTAATTTAAAAGTACCTCACAGTTTTTTACAGAAATTAAAAGCTCGTTGTACAAAGTTAGATGTAGGTACAGTTACAGTAGTGTCGCAGTTCCTCACTAGACGGCGCTGCTATGCGCGTAAACAAGTATACATATTTTTTGTAAGTCCGTTTTCAAGCGGCACCGAAGTTGTTTGCTTTTCGCGAACATTCTACATGTTATATTAATTTTCTATATGCATGGCATTCGGTTTGTTGTTATTTACAACGTTAGTTGTTCTACGTTATCAATAAAACGAAACCATTGTACAGGTAACATAGAAATGGTGGGAGAGTACATAAATTAACACCATTATTTTTTGTTTTATTTTTTTACAACACCCTGCACTAAGGATTAATATTTGTTTCGCGGGGAATTTTACAAACATACAATTTCACAAAACAGACTCAGAACAACCATTTGTGGATCTCACAAATGGGAATCGAACCCATAACACTCGGGTGAGAGGCCAGTATCTAAACCACCCCGCTTATTTTAACGAGATACTTGCTAGTGATGAACCAAATCCTTCTTCTACAAATTTTTATGAACTACTAGCTCACCCGGCGAACTTCGTACCGCCATATTTCTTTTTCGTGAATATTTTGCAATGAAAATTATAAAAGTACTAATATCGCAAAAACACCACTATTAATAGTAAAAATATATTCCTAAAGATATTCTCCAACGGAACCTTAATATTAATTAACTATATCTATAATATAGTACCTAAAATTGTTACATGCCGATGTTTGTACGTCTCATACGTACAAACCAATCATAAAAGTTAGTGTTTTGGTTATATCTCAGGTTTGCCGTTATAGTATCGGGATAAAACATTTACAAGTTTTTTAGCCTAATCAAGAGCTATCAAACAAAAATAGTTCCATCAATATCGGTTTAGTGATTTTTATGGGATGGGCGAATAAACAAACAGACAAAAATTCTAAAAAACCTGATCGACATAGACTAAATGCTACTCACATACAATAAATTTCCATCAGCTATGGCATTTGACAACTGAACACTCCATATAAGGAGGAATTGAATGTTGAGGAAGTGAGAGATGTATGCAAGAATAGAGCCTCTTGGCACTCTGCCTACCCCGCAAGGGAAATGGTGCGATGATAAGTTAGTTAAGTATCAAATAAAAAAGCTATAAACAAAACTTACTTTTATATCACTTCATTGTCTAATAATACAATTAGAAAGTACAAACCTCGCTATTTTTATAAATTAATTTATTATAGACTAGCCTTAGCCCGCGGCTCCGCCGCAGCCAAAAGCTAGTTTTTAGGTTATTTCAAAATCAGGTTGTATCAAAATCCTTTCAGTAGTTTTTGCGTGATGTGCGAATGAACAAAAAATAGACAGAAAAACAGACAAAAAAAATTTTTTTGTTTGTGTTTAGACATTTCGCAAATATCTTAAATGCACAGACACATCTCTATTACAGCTTTATAATAGTATAGATAGACTAAAAGTAGGCACGCGGCTATATAATATATATTATCTAAATATGGGCCAATAACCCATTTATAGTGTTTTAACTTTCATACCTCTATATAACAAACGAAGCCTTTGAAAACGCTGCAACACAGGTAGTGCATTTAGCATCGGATCTACATACTAGAGTAGCACCTGACATTGCCTACCTTTCAACAGATCGTTCAGTGGAGCTTAGCTTGATTGCTGAGACAATGACTAGTGTAAGTAATATCTGATCGCATATATATTTTCTTTTTTCAGGCTGCGCGGGCTGCTATCAATAAGGGGAAGTAAAAAATGAAAAACATGGTTAACGAGAAAAATGCTGATTCTTGTGCACGCAATGTCCTGATTCGATTATAAAGCTCAAATTTTTTAAGTTTCTTTTCTCCTTTTTGTGTCACGTCTTTACTTTCTGTGTATTTTATGTTATCTATAAACATATAAAAATCAATCGCTGTTCGTTAGTCTCGCTTAAACTCAAAACTAGCTTGACCAATTTAAATATTTTTTTCTTTTTGTTTTTTCACTCTAAAATAGGTTCAAAAGGAAAAAAGAAAGATTAACCCAAGAAAACGGTAGAAAAATTAAAAAATCAATAACTTTGTATGGGTAATGGAATATGTTTATTAATTGGATTACCAACAGGGCTTACATTAAGACATTGAATTATCTTAATTATTTTGCAAGAGTGGTAGATAATTGTAGCCCGAATAAAAGACAATCACAGCATGCCCAAATATATCATAACAATATTATGAGAACGATAAAATAAGAATAGGTAAGCACAGAAGACAATAGCAATAATAAGAACTCTAACAACAGTTTTCAGTATATTTACAAGACGAAAGTGAATTACCAAATATATCAAGATATTCAGAGTTGCATATTTATTATAAAGAGTCGAGTTAGACGAGTAAAACAAACCGCGGGGACGTTGAGGTAATATTTAAACAAAAATATTTAGAATGGATGGAGAGTCAAGGTCCCCGTTTATTATGTTATGAAAGAAGGTCAAACTTACATCACGTCGATCTCTTAGTTTTTGCATTTTAAAATGTTTAACCCTATCATCATAAGATTTAATGTCTGTGGCCTTAAATGGTGTGACAGTTGTCGTAGGGATATTTTTTTAACTCGCTCGACCCTGTCTGTTTGGACTTTGTAAGAGGGCGTCCATACGGCACAACAATAGTTTAATTTGCTCCTGACGTAACTGTATAGGATAAGCGTTGATGAAATCCTCTTAAATATCCCCTCTTTTCCCGATCTAAACATAAAACCAAGTGATCTATTAGCAGAGTCAAGTATATTATCAATATATTTAGTGAAATTAATTATTGTAACTCTTTTCCTTGCCTACAAAATCATTGTACCGCAATCCAAATTCGCTGTGTTTATGAGTGATAGTTTCTGGCCAGTAGATGTTTCTTTTAGACGTTGCATTTACTTAAACGAGGGTAAACGCTATGATGAAAAGAAAATAAATGAGAATAGAAAAATCTACACAAATCATGCATAAACAAAATAATGTAAATACTAACTGTAATATTATTAGTTTCAATTGTAAATCCATCAAAAGGTCGATTGATTGTGTACGAAAATTGTGTAAAATTGCGGTTATTGTAGCCTTGCAAGAAACATGGCTTCTTCAACATGATAATACAGACGCTAGGCACTATTGATACTGACTTTGCATATACAGGGATATCTGCGATGGGAACCTCTGTAGGTATTGTAAGAGGTCGCCCTTACGGAGGAGTAGCTCTGTTATGGAGAAAGACAAAATTTAAGAACGTGAGCGTGATTCGGAATTTAATATAATTTTGGAACTGCTCGTTGTGGCGTTCTCTTGGGGAGGCCTTTGTCCAGCAGTGGACGTTCAAAGGCTGATGGATGGATGGATGGATGAGCGTGATTAAGTGCAGTAGCCCTCGTATTAGTGCTGTTAAAATCATGATTGATAATAGTGCTGTTAGTTTAGTGTTTATATGCCGACTGATTCCATAGATAATTTAGTTGATTTTACGGCTTGCTTTGGTGAATTGTGCCATTGTGGAAAACTATGCCATAGAAGCTGTAAATATTATATTAGGAGACTTTAATGCTCATCCTGGTGAGCTGTTTGGTAGAGAGCTGGAGAGTTTGCGCATGGATCAAAAGTGGACTTGTGCGGACTTAGAAATTTTGGGCAATAACTCGGACAGTTATACATATGTTAGCGAAGCACATGGGTGTACTCGATGGCTCGATCATTGTATAGTTAGCTATTCTGCAAGACAAACTATTACAAATGTAACCATAAATTATGATACATTTTGATCAGACCATTTACCTCTTATTATAGAATGTGAATTAAAGAGTATGTAAATTTAGTAAAAGTTTGCCTAGTTACAAACACAATAAAATCATTTGGGGATACAGATCTAATTTACAAATAAGTAATTATACTGATCAGTGCAATAGTAAACTTAAATTACTAGTTTTTCCTGAGGAGTTTAGACAATGTGGTAATAAAGTTTGTAATTGTGTGCAACATAGAAAAAGACTAGACTTTATGTACAAAGATATTATATTATATCTGCATTGACTACATCGGCTATCAACACCAATCAAGCTGATAATCAGTTTTGTAGACATCAAGATAAACATCAAGTAACAGGCTGGAATAGGCATGTACGTGACGCTCGTAGGAAGGCTAGGCTGATTTTTTTATGTTGGGTTTCCCAAAATAGACCACGTACAGGAATAGTATATGATGAGATGTGTGAAAGTAGAAGAAATTCTAAACATAAACTGAAGTGGTGTCAGGATGACAAAGATAAGATTATAATGGATAATATAGCTGAGTGTCATGCTTCGAAAAATTTTACAGATTTTTGGAAAGCTACTAACAAACTAAATCACAAGCCTGGCCTGCCTATGAGCGTAAGTGGCGTGAGTGACTGCAGAGATATAGCGCAACTATTTAAAGAACATTTCTCTGTGAACTCACCGTTAGGACCTTCAACGAGGGAGTTTAAGACTGTAGTCACTGATGAACTATTTACTGTTTCTGCCAATCAAGTAAGATGAGTTGTGAATAGAATGGTGAATGGCAAGACACCTGGTCACAATGGGCATCTCATCATTGAACATTTAAAATATGCTGGTATTCACCTATCGCGAGTACTGGCCATATTCTTCACGCTATGTATGAGTCACTCATACCTCCCCGCAGATCTTATGAAAACTATTATTGTATCAATAGTTAAAAATAATTATAGGCCGATTTCTTTAGCTACAATAGTGGCTAAGGTGCTGGACGGAGTACTTAATTCTGAACTTAATAAACACCTTAAAATTCATGACACGCAGTTTGGTTTTAAGGCCGGACTTTCTACTGAAAGTGTCATTTTAAGTTTGAAATACACTGTGCAGTAGTACTACACTAAAATAAGTACACCTGTTTATGCATGCTTTCTAGATCTGTCAAAGCATTTGACCTGGTGTCTTATGACGTACTGTGGCGAAGTTACAGAAGACAAAGTGTGCATACACAGGTACAGCATCTTTTCCATTACTGATATGCAAACCAGACTAACACAATTAAATGGTCCAACAACTTTTCTGATGCATATAGGTTGGAGTGTGGAGTAAGACAAGGTGGGCTAACCTCTCCTATGCTAATTAACCTATACGTAAATGAACTCATAATTGAGCTCAGCAGTGCACAAGTGGGGTGTTCTGTAGACAACGTCTGCATGAACAACTTTAGTTACGCTGATGATATGGTACTGTTGAGCCCAAGTGTTAGAGCTTTAAGAAAACTGTTGGTTATATGTGAGCGTTACTGCCAAAATCATGGTCTTATTTATAATAGTTTAAAAAGTTAATATATGGTTTTCAAGGCCTCAGGCAAGTGTCCAGATATTGTGCCTTCAATTAAATTAAATGGGGTAGATTTAAAAAGAGTTCACCTGTTTAAATATTTAGGACATTATGTTACCGAATGTCTTGATGACCAAATTGATATAGAGAGGGAACGTAGAGCACTTGCGGTCAGAAGTAATAATTGTTGGCCCGCAGATTTGCACGCTGTAGTGATCAAGCGAATATCACGTTGTTTAAAGCTTATTGCCAAACTTTCTACACGTGCAGCCTGTGGTTTAAATATACACAGAGAGCGTTTGGTGTTCTACGAGTCCAGTACAACAATGGATTTAGGATATTGATGGGGCTGCCCGGTTTTTGTAGTACATCTGGCATGTTTGCAAATGCAAGAGTTGATTCTTCCACGCTATCATTCGCAAACGAATTGCATCACTATTGTTCAGAGTACGGGACAGTGCTAACAGTATTACTTACTTACTTATCATCACGCCATTTCCCTTGCGGGGTAAGCAGAAAGAACAGATTGCCAAGAGGCTCTGTTTCTCGCCGGTTACGGAGACTCCTGACTCCACCTTCCTTCAATACATGACCTATTTGGTCTAGGTAGGAGAGTCTCGGTCTCCCCCTGTACCTACATCCTTCCACTTTTGCATTGTATATCTTCTTAACCAGTCGCTCGTCCGGCATTCTTTCCACATGTCCGAACCATCGGAGCATTCCTTTTCGCATCTTTACACCAATACTCTCTTTCACACCTACTAGCTCTCTTACGTCGTTGTTACAAATGCGGTCAGTCAGCCTCACTCCACAGATTCTCCGCAGAGATCGCATTTCGACCGCATTGATTTTACTCTCATGCTCCTTTTTGCATACCCAACTCTCGCTTCCATATAATAACGTTGGGACAAGCACTGCGTTGTGTATTGCGACACGTGCCTTCTGGCTGAGGTGGTAGCTGCCGAGAAGTTGTCCCAATCCTCCATTCACTCTATTTCCCGCATTCACCCTTCTCTCTACATCAGTGGTATACCTTCCATCCCAACTGAATCCAAATCCAAGATATACAAATTCATCCACTTGTTCTAACACACCATTTCCTATTGCTACTCTAACATCTGTTCTGACTTCTTCTCTTTCAAAAACCATTATTTTGGTTTTGCTCACATTCACACGTAGGCCCCTTTTCTTACAATCTTCTGCCATTACGTCGACTAGGGTTTGCAGGTCAGTCGCAGACTGCGCTAATAGGACCGCATCGTCTGCATTTAGCAGACAATTAACCACTGAGTCACCCATTTGAACTCCCACATTCATTTCATTCAACCTTTGTAGACATTATCCAGATATATGATAAACAGTCGGGCTGATAGAACGCAGCCCTGTTTAACGCCGATATTGACATCAAACCAGGGTGACATTCCATCATCCAGCCGCACATAAGCTCTGCAGTCCATGTAGTTGGACTGCACCGCTTGTAGCAGTCTACCGTTAATACCATACTCCAGCAAAATGTCCCAAAGTTCCTTTCGTACAACAGTGTCAAATGCTTTCTCCAAGTCCACAAAACTGCAGAAAACCCTCTGGCCTACAGCCAGATGCTTCTCCACAATGTTGCGCAGAGAAAACACTTGATCCATGCGTCCTCTTCCACACCTGAAACCTCCTTGTGCCTTACACAAGAATTCATCAGACACCATCCTCATTCTCGTTTCAATAATATTGCCATACACTTTGGCTGCCAAACTGGTCAAGCTTATGGTTCTGTAGTTTTCACAGTCATAACGTGAACCCTTGTTTTTAAACAAGGGCACGATGACTGCGCTTCTCCAGTCGCTGGGAACCATTCCTGAGCTCCAACATAAATTGAGAAGCATCAAAAGGGATTCCCAAACACACGAGCCTCCAAGCTTGATCATCTCAGCAGACACCATATCAATACCCGCTGCCTTACCATTTTTCAAACTTGATCGCCCATTCAACTTCATCCATACTAATGTCATCAGAGGATGCCGGTACCGAATAATGATCTGTTAGATCACATGTGGCACCAGCATCACCCTGAACATCCAAATACATATCTCCAAAATATTCACTCCACCGGCTTAACACATCGTGTGTTTGCGTAAGAATGTCTCCACCTTTAGACCTTATTTTATTCATTCTGAAAGCTGACCAACCACTCCGAGATTTCTTCACCTCCCTCAAGAAAAGTTTGGTGTTGCTCTCGAAGTTTTTGGTCAGCCTTTCTTCTGCAATCATATTTGCTTTATCACGCTTCTCTTTCACTAAGGCTTTGGTCTTATTCTTACGTTGCCGGTATATTTCTTTCTTCTGTTCTTTCATACTTACGCTCAGGTTCAAAGAAGAAACATAGTCCAGCCACGCTTTCTTCTTTAGCTCTACGGAAGCTGCTACTTCCATATCCCACCATGCATCACCTTTCACTTTCCTATGCTTCTTTGAGCATCCACATACTTCTTTCGCTGTACCTACCATACTATCTTTCAATACTCTCCAACATCCTTCTATGTCAGATCCCGGCTGACTTGCCATTGTCAGCCGTTCACGGACACCCTCTGCATACTTTGTTCTTACACTCTCATCTTGAAAATTTTCAATCTTTATTCTTTCAAGCCCTCCGTCTCTATCTCCACTTTCTGAACAGACCACTAAATCGCACAATAACGAGATAGTGGTTCGTGTCGACAGTGGGACCCCTGTAGGCGCTTGTATCCAGCAATTTACTTCGGAGGCGAATGTCTACCAGAATTAAATCTATCATACTTCTCTGTTCATTCCTTTTCCATCTATACATATGGATGTCCTTATGTTGAAAAATGTGTTTGACACAATAAGGTTTCTTTATAGAAAAAAAATACATCCGCAATAAGCCTACTTGCATCGTTCACTCTCTTATCACCAAATGAACCAAGCACGTCCTCGAAGTCTGGACGCTTGGTCCCAACCCATCCATTCAAGTCTCCGCATACGATCACGCGTTCACTAGCTTCTGCCAAATCCAGAATTTCCCTAACATTATCCCAGAACTTCTCTAGATCCGATGCCACCGAAGAGCCTACGGGAGCATAAGCTGCGACCATGAAGACCCTGGTGACACCTAGTTTTATTCGGACCCATGGAAGTCTGGGATCGAACATTCCGTAGTCTTTCACACCTGAGGCCAAGCGAGCGGACAGCAACACCCCCCACTCCCATGCTGGCCCGATCACTCTGGGGTTCACCAGACCACAGAGATATCCCGCCACCAGGAAGATCGCAGGCGTCGCTACCCTTTCGCTTGGTCTCTGTTACACAGAACACATCAAGCTGTCTGTCCGACATGACGGTTACCAGCTCGTGTAACTTACCTTCCACACCACCTCTTACATTCCACGTGCCCACTCGACACACTGCGCCCCTCGACTCACCAGACTGGGCAAGGCGTGATGGGTGGCGGCCCCCATCGCCGCATCTGCCATTGTTCGTACCGACGGGGGCGGGTCGGTACACGTCGCCTCTGGGGTACGCCCTAACCCGCACTGCGGTACGCATTCGAGCCGGATTGCAGCCTGTGGATTATAGGCTGGCAGGAATCGCGACGAGCACGCTCCGGACTATGATCACCCACCGTTATTATTGTATATTGAAGTCTTTTGTCCGAGCTCATGTACGATAGTGTAACAAGATTTTGTTTTTTATTTACTTTTTTCTAATTGTGTGTACTTAGTACTACCTAATGTAAAATATGGACCCTGTCTGATTAAAAAAGTTTAGTATTATTATATTTGCCTATAGATAGACATAAATATGATAAGGTTAAATACTTTCAACAATATATTAATAACGACATAGTAAGCTTAATTGTTGAAAAGACAAACCTAACAGCCGTATTCAAGACGGATAAAAGTTTGGATTTATACACCAATGAATGCTATGTATACATAGGGATCTACTTGGTAATGGCAACCATTAATAATATTAATAAACCCCATTTAAAAAATACACATTTTGAAGTTATACTTCTTCTGGTGCGTTAGAGAAAAATGATGAGAGTAAATTTTTACGATGCGCGCGCACACCGTCACGAAAAACCGACACCCTGAAGTTAGCTATAGTAAACATATTTTTAGTTTTAAAAAAAAAGTTACCAACAAATTAAAAGTAAGGTCATCTACGTATATTTGCGTGAGAACTGACAACTGTATTCACGATATTTATTTACAAATGGTCTTATTCATAACAAAATGCTTATCGAAGGTATAAACCTATATTAGTTAAAACGTCTTTTAAGCCTATCAAACGTTCGATAAAAATCTTTATTCATAATCGTTTGATAAACCTCCGATAACTAAAATGTCTTTAATGTACATAATGTTGCAATTTCGTAGAAAAAATTGTGAAATGTGAATGGTAGAAAATTATTTTCATAAGTTTATCTATGGATTGTTACTTGTCATTGTCAAATGTTTTAATTTTTGATTGTGTCACTTTAACAAAAATAATAAAATTATTACTCTTTAGTATATACGCCGATTGATGACATGATTTTCAATCGCTGTAATACTTTGCAGGGTTTGTAAAGCTTAGTCGGCGCAGCGTCCGCCCTTGCACGGCTCATGGGCGGACCCAACAATGCGTGCCGACGGCTTTACGCGGGGGTGCTCCGGTCGATGGCGCTGTACGGCGCACCCGTGTGGGCGGGGTCCCTGGACGCACTGAAAAGGGCTCTTCTGTGGAGACCACAGAGAGTCGTTGTTTCCAGGGTTCCATACGTGGATACCGCACGGTGTCGACGGAGGCGGCCTGCGCGTTTGCTGGAATCTCCCCGTGAGACTTGGAGGCGAAGGTGCTCGCCGAGGTGTACCGGCGGGCGTCGCAATAGCGGGAGGGGGGGTGTACGCCCTCTACGCAGGGAGGTGGCCAGGAGCTGCCATGGCCAAGTGGAGGGCACGGTTGGAGACGCCCCGGCCCGGTCTTTGGACCGTAGGTGCGCTCCAGCTGGTGCTGGAGGAGTGGGCGGGAAGTACCTTCCGACTGGTGCAGGTGCTGTCGGAGCACGGTTGCTTCAGCAGATATTTGCACATAGTCGCAGGAAGGGAAGCGACTCCGGGCTGTCACCACTGCGGCTGTGACGCGGACATGGCGCGGCACATGCTCGAGTCGTGCCCGGCTTGGGTCGAGCAGCGCCGTGAACTCGTCGCGAAAATAGGGGGGGACCTCTCGCTGCCCAGCGTCGTAAGAGCGATGCTTAGCAGCGACAGGAACTGGGCCGCGGTCGCTGCCTTCTGCGAGGAGGTTATCTCGCGGAAAGAAGCGGCGGAGAGGGCCAGGGAGGAGGATTCTTCCGCTGACCCAAAGGAAGGTGCGACGCTCCATGTGCGGATGCGTCGCTTAGTAGAGGGTACCCAAAAGGGTAAGCCGCCGGCAGACCACCGAAGGAATGTAACATAGTTCCAATGGCCCGCCAATAAAGGCGTACAGACGGCACACGGCGGGTTTCTTTAGTGGGTGAAGGCCTTACACTACCCTGTTCGTTGCCCTAAACGATGGGGTGGGCCGTTAGGAACATTTTTTCCCACCTTAACAAAAAAAAAGAGTTTGTAAAGCTTGCATATTTAAGAAAATTAACGTCGTAAACGTAAACTTCTTATAACAATAAAAATGAGATTATGCGTGTCGCATGTACCTATTAGAAATCAATGTCAATACACAATCAAAGAGTATATACACAATAAATTGTCATTTCAAAAATCATAATCAGCTGACCAAAATCAGCCATGTTTTTTTACTAATATACGCTTATCGAAGGTTTATAGTAGGCTACTAGCTTTTATAAATCAAAGAGAATATATCGGAGAGTTAATGAACGTTTTAGCGTTATCGAACGATTATGAATAATACTTTTTGACAATCTACTTTTAGCGAGCTTTTAAACCTCCGATAAGTTATTATGAATAAGACCAAAAGAGTATATACTAAAGATTATTTATTTATTTATTCAAGTGTTTCTGAACCTACCACACGTGTTTTGTATCAGTCCGAATAAAATATTATACAAATATAAATAAATAAATTTTCTCAAATAGTATTATAAAATAATATTAAAATAATTTACTGTGATTATAAGTGATAATAATTGTTTTTTTTTTGTGATATTTAAATAAACTTTATTTAACTAGATAATGCGTTAGAATAAAACTTTCAATGTTTTAAATATCTTTTTTCTATTGTTAGTGTCATTTTTTCTACAAACGTAGAATAAGGCGAAAGATAAAATTTTTGAAAAGATTTTTATCTTGTTACGCCAAACAAGTATAACTTCTAACGCGTGTACATAATTATAAATTTAAAAACCCCTAATTGCGCATATTATTATACTGGGAAAAAAAAATGCGTGGCTCTAATTGCAACCTCTATGTTTTGTAACAGATTCTTATTACTGCCCCATGCTTTAAAAACTGTCTTTGACCCAGATATTCGAACAGATTCGAGAAACAAAGACAAGCTATGAAGGATTCGTAGACTCATTCAGAAAATCCAGTTAGAATGTTGTGTGCAACTAAAAGAACAGTTTCTAAGCTTCGATTACAAATTACAAAGAGATTTAGTTTTATTAATAGCAATGTTTTAAATGAAAAGATTTATATTATTTTATTTTGGAAGTCTCACAGATGTGTTGTAATTAATTTTTTATGGCATGTCACCTGCCATTATTTGAAGAATTTATTATTTTGGGAATAAGATTATTAATTTGAAGTGTTAACATTAGTTTTTATTGTGATCTCAATTATATTGTAACAATAAAAAGTAATTTGATACTTAATTATCGTTTATTTATTACCATCTGTTGTCCTTTAAGAATTTAGACCATATAGAATAAATCCTTAAGTCCGTTTAAAATGACAAATTATATTTGGTTTCTGCATAGGCAAATCTACTCCTCGGCCAGTGCCTATTCATTAATAAAAAAGGAAAAAATGTACATACTGCAATTATTTAAAAAAAAAAATTGAAAATCTACTTTGGCGTTAATGCATATCAATCAGGATCACCACGGAGGATCCTCTCTTAGAAATACAAAACTAATTTTTTTTTCTGGCATAAATTTCGAGAACAATAATATACTTTCTTTGCCTTTCGTTATAGAAAAACTTCCTAGCCCGGCTGGTACACCATCGAATAATAACACTGCTCCGGAGCTAATACCAACGAAATTGTCAATGTTTCTTACACAAATAAGGTAGCCCCAACTCCTTGGCACCCATGCATCGCAATCTTCCATAACGGTATCATATACATAATGGACTACATCAAGTTGATAGTTTTGTTTCACGTGTAGGCGATCCATGAAACCGTGACCAGCGATCGTTATTGTTCTCACAGGAGATGGAGGTGTATCGTAACTTACACGTGCGTATATTGGATTACGATAATTGGGTCCCTTAAAAATGTAATGAGACATTTTGCGGAGTAGAGTCACACAGGCAATATCAAGATGGGGAGTATACTTTTTATCCTCACCAAATCCATTCCACTCCTCTGAATGCAAAATATGTTGATATAGCACATTGTAAACTGGAGCAGGCACACTTGAATACCAATTCTTGTGTATAAGGTGAACTGCCATTTTTGTTATAATGTCAGGTTCCCTTTTATCTTCTAAAAAGTGATCTGGAACTATATGATACAAAGCATTTGCGGAAGTCACTATAAACTTAGGCATAATTAATATTCCTGAGCACAGCGGCTTATTGTTGTACGATATGCCCACCATAAAGTCTAGACTGGGGTCTTCTCTTATCCAAGTGTACGGTATTTTTTGGCATTTGACATTTATTATTAGTATTAACCAAATTATAAGCCTGCAAACAGTAAAAGTATTTTTCATTACTCATACTCTGAAGTTGCCTGAGGAGCGGGTTGAAAGTAATACTTTTCAGCCCTAGGGAGAATTACTTTCAACTGACAGCTGAGTAATTATAAAAAATAAAACAGTTCTATTTTCTGTACAGCCAGTCAATTACAGCGCGATGTAAAATTGAAATAACAAAGTTAAGTATTTATTAAAGAATTTGTTTTTTATATTACTTTATTTTTTAAACACTATGTATGAAAATACTTCCGACAGATGGCGCAGGCGTCACCCAAAGACGTTAAGTATGATGTGTTATCGAAATTAGCAGTCAGGAGCAATTGTCAGGATGGCTGAATTGGTAAAGCATCTGGACGGTATCCAGAAGATGCAGGTTCAAATCCTGCTCCTGACTGTTATTTTCGATTTCACATTTTTCACTTTTTTTCTTTAATGTATAGTGCTAAGCATGTCAAATGCTAAAAATATATATAAAAAAAAAAAAAATCTTTCCAACTAAATATCTTTAAAATAACGAAGATTAATATTTTTTCAATGATTAAAATAATAAATAATGGCTGAACTGAATAGCTGACAAGCCACAGAAAAAAAACAAAATCGGCGGGAAAACGGCGATTCCAAATTAAATTTTTTAGTCTCCCAATTTTTCTTTAGCTAATTCATGATTTTTATTTTTAGTTTCCTCGTATTCGTAATGAAAAGCACAGTGTTTACCTCGGGATAAAGACTTATTTAGTCGCTAGTTGCTTTCATCCCTAGGGTAACAATGTACTATAATTAAGTTGTTCACATGAGACGAAAACAGGTATACCTACCTATTATAAATACGGCTATCTTATGGTCTGTGATAGAGGACAACAGCTGTTTCGAATGTGATTATTATGAGGCATACAAATAGTGCGGAGCCCAGAAAAGAACATACATTTCGATAACAATTTTGCATAAAACCAATTAATGGTAGAATATTGTCAATATTAAATTCGCCTAATTATATAGTCCACAAAGTCGCGGGCCGAATGTAGTATCTACCTTATAAACTGCCTCTGTAGTGCAGCGGTAGGGTAAGTGACCGCTGATCGTGAGGTCTCGGGTTAGATGCCCGGGTCGGGCAGTGTTATTAGCTTTTTTGTAAAAAAGAATAAATCTCACTAGCAGCCCGGAGTTGGAAATGTGCCCGGCAGACGGCAATAGGATCGCCCCTATTACGTGGGCCTTGAACATAGCTGACGAACCGTGGGTGTAATACACCTCTGCCTACCCCTTCGGGGAATATAGACGTGATGCAATACCTATACCATAAATTTATATAACACTAGCCTTTGCCCGTTGCTCCAGCGCAGCCAAAATCTAGTTTTTAGGTTATATCTCAGGTACCCGATATAGTAGCGGGATAAAATCTATACCAGTTTTGAAGTCTAATCGAGAGCTATCAAATAAAAAATCCCATATAAATATGTGCAATTCACACACGGCAGAAGTGAAACTCCTGAAAAATAGCCTACGAGAAATTGAGATGGATATAGAGTATCACGAGTATTAGGATAAATATAAGGTTTACTCGTATTATTTTTTACCAAGCTTAAAATGACCTCTCATTAATTAAATTTAATGGAGCATTAAAATTCATTTAAAATTTGTTATCTGCAACGATATAATGGATCCCGTAGGAATTCATGGGACAATTTTGCTTTGTTGGGAAGATCTTGTGAACCTCACCCCTCCATCCCTCCATCAGCCTTTCGACGTCCACTGCTGGACATAGGCCTCTCCAAGGGAACTTCGCCCGTATGGGGGCTAGTGCCGTAATTGCCACGCTTGGCAGGCGGGTTGGCGATCGCAGTGGATGTTATTAATACTCGAGGGAGTGCTGCTGCTCACTCCCCCGGTATTCCCTCAGAACCTCACCATAGCAACATAAATAACTTAAAAATATATGATTCACTTCGGGGGTAGGTGAGAAAAATATTTTATAATTGGCATGCGAAGTAAGCCAAGTGAACATAGCAAAACAGAGATATTAGTTTATTATTGAATGCATATCACTTTTTCAAACTTAATATGTATGTACACCGTGGTCATATGGTATAAGTATTGATCACACAACCTTTTTGTTTCTTTTTTTTGCTAAGGCGGGAAAAAATGTTCCTAACTGCACACCCCGTCGTTTGGGGCAACGAACGCGGTAGTGTGGGGCCCTCACCCACTAAAGAAACCCGCCGTGTGCCGTCTCTCCGCCTTTGTTGGCGGGCCACTGGAACTATGTTACATTCCTTCGGTGGTCCACCGGCGGCTTACCCTTTCGGGTACCCTCTACTGAGCGACGCATCCGCACATGGAGCGTCGCACCTTCGCGGGAGGCCTTGCGGGTGGCGGACGTTCCCCGGTCCATCCACCCGCAGCCTCAGCTAGGGCGGCATGAGGCGCAAGTATCTGCGCCTGCGCCGCCCCGGTCACTTATGGCGGTTTGGGTCAGCGGAAGAATCCTCCTCCCTAGCCCTCTCCGCCGCTTCCTTCCGCGAGATAACCTCCTCGCAGAAGGCAGCGACCGCGGCCCAATTCCTGTCACTGCCAAGCATCGCTCTGACGACGCTCGGCAGCGAGAGGTCCCCCCCTATTTCCGCGACGAGTTCACGGCGCTGCTCGGCCCAAGCCGGGCACGACTCGAGCGTGTGCCGCGCCGTGTCCTCGTCACAACCGCAGTGGTGACAGCCCGGATTCGCTTCCCTCCTTGCGACTATGTGCAGATATCTGCCGAAGCAACCATGCCCCGACAGCATCTGCACCAGTCGGAAGGTAAGGACTCCATGCCGTCGCCCCGCCCACTCCTCCAGCACTGGCTGGAGCGCCCCTACAGTCCAAAGACCGGCCCGGGGTGCCTCCAACGGTGCCCTCCATCTGGCCATGGAAGCTCGGCGGGCGTCGCCCTGCCACCTGGCCACCTCCCTGGGTAGGGGGCGTCCGCCCCCCTTCCGCTCTTGTGACGCCCGCCGATACACTTCAGCGAGCACCTCCGCCTCCAAGTCCCACGGAGGGATTCCGGCCAACGCGCAGGCCGCCTCCGTCGACACCGTGCGGTATCCACGTATGGCCCTGGACGCAACGACTCTCTGTGGTCTCCACAGAAGAGCCCTGTTCAGTGCGTCCAGGGACCCCGCCCACACGGGTGCCCCATACAGCGCCATTGACCGGACCACCCCTGCGTAAAGCCGTCGGCACGCATTGTTGGGTCCGCCTATATTCGGCATGAGCCGTGCAAAGGCAGACGTTGCGCCGACTAGCGAGCGCGAGCACTTCCGCCAACTGTCCCCGAGACAGTTGGTGGAAGTGTTCGCAAAAGCGCCACCGCCCGTCCAGCACCAGGCCCAGATAATTAATCTGGGCCTGCACCCCAATCTGGAACCCGTCCACTGTGATTGAGACGCATGCAGGTGGCCGACGTCGGGACCCATGGAAAAGTAGGGCCTCCGACTTGTCCAGGGCCACCCTAAGCCCCAGCGCCCCGATCCTCCTGACCACCTCCGAGGTCCCTAAGGTGGCCAGGAACGCCGCTTCCTCGAAGTTTCCACCCCGGGTCACGACCAGCGTGTCATCCTCATAGCAGAAGACCGCCAGCCCGGGGAGGAGCCAACAGCGCAACACCCAGTCTTAACCGATGTCCCACAGGAGCGGCCCCAGGACCGAACCCTGTGGGACACCGCACGACATGGGTCTCCTCACAACGTCCCCTATGCGGCTCTCATAGACGACGCTGCGGCCCTCTAGATAGTCCGCCACCAGCCGCCTCAGGTATACAGGCACTCCGTGATACCGGAGCGCCTCCCTGATGCAGCTGAATGGCAGGCTATTAAATGCGTTGGCGATGTCAAGTGACACCGCCAACAGCATTTCCCCGCCGTTGACGACCGCCGCGGCCACGGCCCTCAGACGCATGATCGCGCTGACTGTCGAACGGCCAGCTCGAAAACCGAACTGGGCGTCCGACAAGTCGGGCCCGACATCGCGCAGGTGCTGGACAATGCGGGCAGCGAGGATTCTCTCCAGCATCTTACCCGCCTCATCCAGCAGCACGATGGGCCTGAAGGCCCCGACCGAATCCGGCGTTCGTCCCGGCTTCGGCAGGAGTACCAGCCTCCCCTCCTTCCAGCAGTCAGGGAACCGTCCAGACACCACGCACGCGTCGAATAGTCCCCTGAGGCGAGGCTCCAGGTGGTCCAGAGCCAGGGCCAGAGCCCGGGCAGGTATCCCGTCCGGGCCGGGGGCGGTGTTCTTGGAACGAATCCGCGCAACAGCCGCCCCCATTTCCGACGCAGTGACGGGTGGTACACTGAAGTCAGCCTCCCGGTCGCTATCTGGCGGTGCCATGACCGGAGGCGCGTGCTCCACCCGTCGTGGGAATAAGCCCTCGACCACTTCGGTGAGGAGGCCGGGCTGAAGAGTCTCTGCGAGGGGGGGGCCTGGGTGCGGAGCTTGTTCAGCGCCGCACGGTACGGGCAACCCCAGGGGTCACGATTGAGACCGTCCAGCATCTCCTGCCTTTTCTCAGTTTTGGCGCGGCAGATGGCCAGCTTGAACTCGGCCCGCGAAGTGCGGTATGCCTCGTACAGCCGGACCTCCCACTCCCCATCGCGGTTGTGCCGCCGACTGCGGGTGTTGGACCTCCGGGCACGAATGCACGCCGCACGGAGGTCCGCCAGCTCCTGGGACCACCAGTAGAGCCCTTTCCTCGGAGGAGGACGTCGCACACGGGGCATGGCCGAGTCGCACACCTGCGTGATCGCAGCGCGAAATCGGCCAGCCTCAACGTCCACCTCCTCAGTCCGGGCCGGTGAGGACAGCCACGATTGAACGATGGCTGCCTCCGCCAGTAGGTCCCTATCCAGCCTACCCACAGCCCACCGCGGGAACGCGGAAGTTCTGCGCGCCGCATGACCCCTAATGGGGCCCTGGAGGGACCGGGAGACCTCAATCCGGATATACCGATGGGCGGACAAGGTCTCAACCTCCTCCAGAACATACCAGTTCCTCACACGTGCTGCGACGTCAGGGCTAGCGAACGAAAGGTCCACTATCGACCCGCCCCGTCGCCGCACGCACGTGTTTACGGAGCCTCTGCTTAATAAACAGAGGCCCGTCAACGCCGCCCACTCAACAACCGCCACCCCGCGAGCATTGGTCGCAGGGGACCCCCACGCCGTGGATTTGGCGTTTAAGTCCCCCACAACCAGGACGCGGCTAGGTGCCAAGCGCCGCAACGAGGTCTCTAGGCTATTAAGCCAGACCCCGAAATCAGCCAGACTCCGGTTGGGAGAGAAGTACACGCCGTACAGCGTAACTCCCCTCCAGTCAGCCGCGACGTATCCGGTACCCCTGTCTCTGATCGACAAGAGTGGGGAACGAAGCGCCGTGGAGCTGGTGATTGCCACGGAGCCATCGCAGCTGCCCGCCCAGTTAGGGGGTCAGGAACGCAATAAGGCTCCGCAACTACAGCTATACCAATCAACCGCTCCACCATGGTTTGCAGGAGAAGATCCTGCGCCCTGGCGGAGTGGTTGAGATTCGCCTGGAGGAGGACAGCGTTACGGTTGAACGTTAAGCCGTAACCATATCCTCTTCCACCTGGGACGGCGGCGAAGCCGGGCTGGGAGGGCAGCCTGGGCCGATTGGCTGGTCCCCCCCTTTTTTGGCCCTGTGGTGGCTGGAGGTCTACGCCCCGCCAGCCTCCAGGGCAGTGAGGGGGGGCGGTGCAAGTTGCTGCCTTATGCCCTGCCTGACCGCAGCGGAAACAAAGACCGCCGCAATCAAAGCAGTTAGTGCACGTCGGTCGGGTGTGTCCAACCGCCATGCACTTATAGCACCTCGCAGGTCGGGGCTCCAGCACGGCAACCCGCGCGGAACTCCAGCCCACGAGGAGCCTGCCTGCGTCAGCCAAGATTTTAGCCGACGCGACAGGGCAACTCACCCAGACGGTACCCACACCGCCGGGCCCGGTCCTAATGGAGCCCACTCTGACGGCATCCGAGCATCCGGTTTTCGAGGCAATAGCCTCTCGGACGTCCTCAGCCGTCACCGAGTCGTCCAGACCGGAAATGCGCAGTTCAGCGCACTTCACCGGTCTGGCGATGCGGACTCCACTGCCTTCACCGACCAGACCTCGCACCCTCGTGACTATCGTGTCGGCCATTTTGGGACCTTCCACCCCAGGGAACTCGAGGATTCGAGCCCCTGTCCGGGCTTGGCGGGTCCGAGCGGCGAGGCCTCCGAGGTCCGAGACGTCGATTTCCGCCCGTGCCTTCCTGCCTTGTAGCTCAGGCCCGCTTCCGCCTCCGGCAGCATGGTGATCACCACCGCTGCCGTTTTCGGCGTCTGAAGCTTGCGCTTACGCGGCTCACTGGCCGGCGAGTCAAGCCAAGCCTCGCCAAGGCCGGGCCGGAAACCTCTGCCTCAACGGCGGGCGTGGGGCCTCCCGCCCCTGGTCTCCTCGTGGGCTGGAGTTCCGCGTGGGTTGCCGTGCTGGAGCCCCGACCTGCGAGGTGCTATAAGTGCATGGCGGTTGGACACACCCGACCGACGTGCACTAACTGCTTTGATTGCGGCGGTCTTTGTTTCCGCTGCGGTCAGGCAGGGCATAAGGCGGCAACTTGCACCGACCCCCTCACTGCCCTGGAGGCTGGCGGGGCGTAGACCTCCAGCCACCACAGGGCCAAAAAAGGGGGGGAGCAGCCAATCGGCCCAGGCTGCCCTCCCAGCCCGGCTTCGCCACCGTCCCAGGTGGAGGAGGATATGGTTACGGCTTAACGTTCAACCGTAACGCTGTCCTCCTCCAGGCGAATCTCAACCACTCCGCCAGGGCGCAGGATCTTCTCCTGCAAACCACGGTGGAGCGGTTGATTGGTATAGCTGTAGTTGCGGAGCCTTATTGCGTTCCTGACCGCCCTAACTAGACGGGCAGCTGCGATGGCTCCGTGGCAATCACCAGCTCCACGGCGCTTCGTTCCCCACTCTTGTCGATCAGAGACAGGGGTACCGGATACGTCGCGGCTGACTGGAGGGGAGTTACGCTGTACGGCGTGTACTTCTCTCCCAACCGGAGTCTGGCTGATTTCGGGGTCTGGCTTAATAGCCTAGAGACCTCGTTGCGGCGCTTGGCACCTAGCCGCGTCCTGGTTGTGGGGGACTTAAACGCCAAATCCACGGCGTGGGGGTCCCCTGCGACCAATGCTCGCGGGGTGGCGGTTGTTGAGTGGGCGGCGTCGACGGGCCTCTGTTTATTAAGCAGAGGCTCCGTCAACACGTGCGTGCGGCGACGGGGCGGGTCGATAGTGGACCTTTCGTTCGCTAGCCCTGACGTCGCAGCACGTGTGAGGAACTGGTATGTTCTGGAGGAGGTTGAGACCTTGTCCGACCATCGGTATATCCGGATTGAGGTCTCCCGGTCCCTCCAGGGCCCCATTAGGGGTCATGCGGCGCGCAGAGCTTCCGCGTTCCCGCGGTGGGCTGTGGGTAGGCTGGATAGGGACCTACTGGCGGAGGCAGCCATCGTTCAATCGTGGCTGTCCTCACCGGCCCGGACTGAGGAGGTGGACGTTGAGGCTGGCCGATTTCGCGCTGCGATCACGCAGGTGTGCGACTCGGCCATGCCCCGTGTGCGACGTCCTCCTCCGAGGAAAGGGCTCTACTGGTGGTCCCAGGAGCTGGCGGACCTCCGTGCGGCGTACATTCGTGCCCGGAGGTCCAACACCCGCAGTCGGCGGCACAACCGCGATGGGGAGTGGGAGGTCCGGCTGTACGAGGCATACCGCACTTCGCGGGCCGGGTTCAAGCTGGCCATCTGCCGCGCCAAAACTGAGAAAAGGCAGGAGATGCTGGACGGTCTCAATCGTGACCCCTGGGGTCGCTGTGGCCCCGCCGACCCTCCACGGCGGACGTACGGCCTATCCACTGTGCCCTCTGCTAATCAGAGGGACACGCGGAGACCTGTCCCCTGCCAGGATTCAGCCCGGGGTGCACCAACGCGGAGGTATCCCGACCCGCACCCCATTGATCACATAACCTGGAGACCGAGGTTTCAAATGCAGGTAGTTGATTTGAAGGAATAAGTACTTTTTGTGACAAAGGAATTATTTCAAAGTTAAATAACTTTAGACTTTTTTGCAACTGACTGTTAATCCTAAACATTTATTTTTTTATCGTTACGCATTTTCGTTTCATCGAGTTTCAAATCTCAACGATTCTAGAGGAGGTATAGCGGATAGGCCGGACGTCCGCCGTGGAGGGTCAGCGGGGCGTCATTCAGTAGAGGGTACTCGAAAGGGTAAGCCGCCGGCGGACCACTGAAGGAATGTAACGTTAGTTCCAGTGGCCCGCCAATAAAGGTGGAGATATGGCACATGGCGGGTTTCTTTAGTGGGTGAAGGCCCCACACTACCCTGTTCGTTGCCCCGAAGGAGAGAAAAGTTGGAGCTCCCTGGAGCAGGAAGGGGGACTGTAGAGCCAGTAGCGTCGTACTTCTACCACTGATAAATTCGAAGGCCCCACCTAAGGGCTCCAGCACCGCACCCTGTTCCAGGTGGCAATTAGAAGACACCTGTCGCTAATCTGTCATAATCTCACAAATGTGTCAGCGACGGGTTCTGATCGGCCATAGCCTCCTTTTGTGAGGACGTGATTACACAGAAGTAGGCCGTGGAGTGAGAAAGCGAGGTTTTGGCCCAGGCCAACCTGCTTCACCACCGGTGACCAAGTAGAGAGAGGCGACGTTACAATCACCTCCTCCCACTGCCTCTGACCGAAGATGTGCTGGCGCCGTCAGTGGACGTTGATACCGCTGTAGTTTTAGTGGCTATTTTAGGGGCAATTCAATTCAAAACGCCCAGCGAGTCTCACTACCCTCTCCCCCTCTCTGTAACCAGTGGGGGGATATGTAATAACTGACAATAATTTACAGGTTCATAGGCTTTACAATTTCTGATTACTCACAACAGTTCAATGCATTTCTTCACAGCCATCTTTCTATATTTTAAATATTTCTATAAAGATAGATCACTCACATTTTTACTATAGGCATCTATTTTGTTACTTTAACTCTTCTTTAGTAGTCCAAATCAAATAATGATGTAAATACGATTAATCACTTTATATAAACCTATATTATGTAGATTTGTTAAAGCTAGTGTTGTACAAATCAAACTTGGTCTTGCAGTCTTTAACCTCGGTCAAGAACAAGATTTACACCAAAATTTGTAATTTTCATAAAAAATAGAAGAGTTTGACTGAACTTCAATGTTGATTTTTCTAAGAACAACAAATATAGTGTGTAATTTCAAAGTATAGGCCTAATACATAGTGAAATATTTTGACATTTTTATATATTGTTTTAGCATGCTTAGCCACATGAATTAACATAATGTGTGAAGCATCTGGACGGTATCCAGGAGATACAGGTTCAAATCCTGCTCGTGACTGTTATTTTTGATTTCACATACCTAAATTTACACTTTGTTTTAGTATAATAGTTCAAAATATAGCCGTAATATGTCACTCCGGTCAGGCGCTGTGTATTTATTATTTTGTATAAAGTTTTCTCTTTAAAAAACGATGCCTTGTTAGTATTAGGGAATAATTCATAGATTTTATAAATATACCACCCTAATCAGCAGACGTTGTGATAGCAAACCTTCCCTAAAGTCTACTAAAAGGCTGCAGCACTATCTAAAGAATCCAATTGACAATTAAAAGCACTTAGAGACCAACTGAAGAACACGTCGCACACACAAAAAGCAATCTAAATTGGTCCAGTCGTTTTTGAATTATTGCTAATCACGCACGTCAATTTATTTTCATATATATAGATGACAAAGACATTCAAAGACACAAATTTCTCCTTTTTGGATCACTAAATAAGGATCCGGTGTAGAAATGAGTGGGTTCGTCACAACACTCGGCATCACTACGCCACCTGTGTTGTTAAAAAAATTAGCTTGATAAATTCTTAAGATTTAAGCAAGAGGCAAAATGAGAAAGACCCAGACCTATACTGGATACGTAAAACCAAAAATTTTCGGTCTTGGTCTTGTTCTGGTTTTGCTCGTCACTAGTTGAAGCAGTAATCTGAATCTTAAGAATGTCTGGAAATAATCTGTTTGTCTTCTACTTTTTATAAACAATGATGATATACACGTGTTCAAATAATGTCGGTTTCCTTTTTACAACTGATGTATTTTGTACTGTTTTGCATAATGATTGTGTGTAAGTGTAACTTGTATATGAATAACACAGCCCTGTTGAGATAGTACTTAAATAGGCGGTAGTGTACCTATAGTACTATACCTCAAGTACCCAACAAAGAAAGAAATTGATAAAAAAAATCGGCCAATAAAGCATCTAAGCTAGAATCAGTTAATAAAATAATTGCGGTCAAAAAATCAATACATAGAAAGGTGAAGAGATTACTCAAACACTTTCGTAGGGGAACGAAAGGAAAAAATTAAACAATATCGTAATCCATCCATCCATCCATCAGCCTTTCAACGTCCACTGCTGGACATAGGCTTCCCCAAGAGAACTACACAACAAGCGGTCCTGTGCCGACCGCATCCAACGGCTCCCCGCAGCTTTGACCAGATCGTCGGTCCATCTGGTGGGGGGACATTAGACATGACTTTCGTCTCGTCCATGTTCATTTTGAGACCCAATAGTCGGGAAACCCTGCTGAGATCATCGAGCATGGTGCCAAGGTCCTCCAGCGATTCTGCCATGACTACGAAGTCGTCGGCATATCGAAGGTGAGTGATGTATTCGCCATTGATGTTGAAGCCGAATCCGGTCCAGTCCAAGAGCTTGAAGACATCTTCCAATGCAGCGGTGAAGAGTTTCGGGGACATAACGTCTCCCTGTCTAACACCTCTCTGCAGTTGGATCGGTTTCGTACTCCTATCCTGAACACGGACTGACATGGTGGCGTTTCTATACAAGCACTTCAGCACTTCGATGTACCGATTGTCAATTTAGCTCTCGGGGTTCTGGTATTGGGCAGGTGTTGGTCGGAGCGTAGACTTCATCAAGCGTGACCTCTCGACTTGTGTTCTAATATTCAAGATGCCCCTGACTAGTCGGTGATCACTCCCAGTTTTAATCCTGCTGATCACTGAGACATCATTGAATATGTGTCGTTTGTCCGACAGGATGAAGTCAATCTCGTTTTTCACTGAACCATCAGGGCTAATCCAGGTCCATTTTCGCTGGGGCTGCTTCTTGAAGAAGGAATTCATCATAAAGAGGCCTTCCTTCTCCAGAAAATCAGCCAGCATCTGGCCCCTGTGGTTTCCCTGCCCAAATCCATAGTGCCCCACCTTCAGCTCATCGTCTGTCCTTTTGCCCAGTTTCGCGTTAAAGTCTCCCATAACCACCGTGAAATAGGTTTTAGACCAGTGGATGGCCTTCGAGATATCCTCATATAGGGCCTCCACCTCGTCATCGGAGTGTGTCGAGGTCGGTGCTTAAACCTGTATGACCTTCAACGAATACCGGTTGGTTATTCTGAGTATAAGGTACGCTACCCTACTCGACACACTCTCAATCCTCTCCACGTTGCCTACGAGAGACCTGCGAACGATAAACCCGACACCCCCTTGGGACTGGTGGTCGCCCTCCCGGTGGAAGAGCAAGTTCCCGGACTGGAGGATTGTCGTGCCCTCACCCTATAATGTCCCAGTGGACAACCCTATAATGTCCCAGTGGATCTTGCTCAATTCCTCTTCCAGCTCGGTGATTCTCTCGTCGGTCCGAAGTATTCGAATGTTGTGCGTTACCAGGGCCAGAGGTCGTTGTTTTTGGTAGCCTTGCCGCGACCGGAGATTCTTCGCACCCCCTGCTCCGCCGTTACCGGGCCCGCTATCGTTAGACCACGGAATAGCGGAGCTGCCGTGACTGGGGGTCGTTTTATGTTGGGTGCTCATTTTTTTTGGGGGATTTTGCCGTAATCGCCACGCTTGGCAGGCGGGTTGGCGATCGCAGTGGATGTTATTAATACTCGAGGGAGTGCTGCTATTCCCTCAGTCGGCTCTTATGAGCATCGCTCTGACGACGCTCGGCAGTTACAGGAATTGGGCCGCGGGCGTCCGCGGCCCAATTCCTGTAACTGCCGTAGCGTTACCTTCTGTGAGGAAGTAAGCTCGCAAAATAAAGCAGCGGAGAGGACCAGAGAGGTAAATCTAAAATCCAGTAAAACCAGTGTCAATAGACACTAGCCATGTAGGTACGCAGAGGATCTTAAGCTGCAAAGTGTGAGCCCAAGTTCATTTGCATTCTCTTCCCACTCTTATAGTCGAATGAGACGACATTCCGATATAAAAAGAGACAAATTAGGTGCAGGACAAACAAAACTAATTTCGAGTTTATATTGTTAATTTATTGACAGAAAAATTAGATACATTTTTAGTGTCCCGACCCGGGATACAAACCCGAGACCTTATGATCTGCGGTTGCATGCACTGCCGCACCCGCTAGGTCACCGAGGCAGTTGTAGGTACTATTAAAGTATTATTAAAAGGTTTACAAAAATAAGTGATATCCCATAGAAACTGTCATTGGAAAAAGTCATTGAATGCTCCGATGCCGATGGCTCGAACATGTTGAAAGAATGCCGGACGAGCGACTAGTTTAAGAAGATTTACAATATTAAAGTGGTACGATGTAGGTAGAGAGAGGATGAATAGAATTAGGCTCGGACACGAAGTCAGCGGGAACGGGGCAGCGGCGGCGGCGGTGCGGGGAGCGGTGCGGTACGCTGTGCCCGGTCTCAAAACCAGCGGGCAGACCGCACGGCGCTAGAGCGGCGTAGTGTTGCTAGAAATTAGTATCTTTGTTCGCGAACAAAATGTCTAAACAGCAACGATAACATCTTTTTCATACTAATTCTTTCCTAGTTTGATTTATTGTGGGCAAAAGAAGATGTAAATCTCACAATCTACTACAATCAATCTACTACGTCTCTTTGTCAGTGCAGACGCGCGGGCGCCGCTAGATTGGTACGCACCGCTCATACGCCGCCCGCCACCCGCTCTCCACGCCGCTGCCTTCGAGGCAAGTTCTATATAAATGTATGCATTGAAAGGCTACGCTCTCCGCGCCACCGCTTGGCAGCGGTACCGCCCCGCTCCCGCTGACTTCGTGTCCAAGGCCTTATGAATGTTGAAACAGTGAGACGGATTATTATAGGACGGCCTCCCACCAGGTGGACCGATGACCTAGTCAAAGTCGCAGGCGGTCGTTGGATGCAGGCGGCCGATCGCTGTGGCGTTCTCTTGGGGAGGCCTATGTCAAGGAGGGGACGATGAAAGTCTGATGGATGGAAGAAGAGAGAGATGTTTGCAAGAATAGAGCCTTTTGGCACAGGAGATGGCGTGATGATAAGTAAGTGAAAAAGGGCCACGTCCTAGGGACTGTGGTGTACAGTTTTTCCCGGTCTACAAAAAAAAGGATAAATAAAACCATAGAGTAAAAATAAACATTTATTAAACTAACAATTCAACAAAGTCAGTGTTATATATTATGTAGTACCTAACCTTAGATATCAGACTAGTCTTTTTCCAGTAAGTCTTCAAGAAAACAATAAGTACTAGGTATATTATAAAAATATAAGTTAAACATTTATTAAGAAAGTACTGTTCGGTTTATGCAAACCTAACAAGTTACGTATGTTCCTGCGGGTCAGCGTTTTTACGCCATGGCGTGATTTAACCAATCAAACGAATGACAGTCAGTCGCGAAAACATTATTTAACAGACTACTCGTCCCGCTTGGGGCAGTCGACACAACAAGCTTCACATAATAACCTTTTTCACGCCACGTCGTACACTCGCGACCTCTAACATTGACTCCGACTCATTTAGTGTTGTAACCAATAAACCGGAAATTCATTAATTTGAGTTGTCATTTCAACCATAAGATTGTAGGAGAGTAAATTTGTAGAGCCCCTACATATTAATATTTTTTTTTAATGAATATAGTATTAATGAAAATATAAAAATGTTGGGTTTGCATAAACCGAACAAGTACAATTTAGGTTTATTTACAGCCCGACGTATAAGTACGTCCCACTGTGGGCCATGAGCTAAGGAATAATGGCGTAAGTACTACGCTACACTGTCCAGGCGACCTAAGATGTCGTTAGGAATTTTCCTACTCTCACAGTAATATTTTCTGTTATCTTCTACTCTTGTGATTCCCTTAAACTTGATGGTGCGTCGCCACTGTTAACTCACCACCCAGTTTCTACTTATTGTTACAATTAGTGCGAAACCAAACATACAATAGGAACATTCATGGTAGTTATTTGTAAATAATCGAATGGATTTAGCAAAGTCCCAAGTCAAATCAGGCCAGACATATCGGTACTGATGCATTTAGGTAATGGTGTTAGCGAAAAATATAAGATAACCAATCCCATCCCGTGGAGGATACCAATCCCATCCCGTGGAGGATGCACCGGGTGCAGAACGTCTTAAAACGACCGCCAGCTTCCATGAGTTCTGGCCGACGAGGCTTCTTTCTAGCAGCAGCAAGCCCGAGATGGCGGTGCCTGCGCACTTTGAGCCCTCCACACCAGACGGAGCCACCTGAAATAGTGTCCGATACCTGCCGAGGGTTGAGGAAACATATAATGAGCGTAGTCCTCATTCCTAACATCGTAGCCGTAATCTAGTTCTGTACTTGCCTCTCGATCTTACATTGTATCTATGACTAAATAAAGAGTATCTAACACCTGTAGTACCTACAAGCTTAGCCAAAGGATATTATAGACAAGCTATCAGCGTATGCTGTGTCGAGATAGCAATAGTGTGACATAATGATTACTGGAATAATTTTAAAATATTATTATGATTATAAATTTGTTGACTAAAAATGTACTACCTGTTTTAGCCGGATACAAGTAGGTATGACAGGACAAAAGAAATTGCATTTATGCTTATATTTTGCTTAACGTATTAGGACGTGTAACATTAGCGTATATATAGTGGATTATTAAAGGTTTTTTTTTACGTAAATACAAAAACAAGCTTATATACCGATGATGGGGACGGTTGGCCAACTTATTGTTGGGACCCAGTTGATTGGGTCCAAATAAAAATAACGCATACGCGAAAAGGATAAAATACTTATACATGTGTCTATCTCACTCTTGATAAAACCTAATATGTGCATCCTTTTCTTCATCCTTAGTGTCAAAATAGTAGCGAGTCTATATTACCTATACTTCATCCAAGAGTACAACTGGCATCCTTCGTTCTTCGGAAGGCACATTAAGCAGTGGGCCCCGGCTGTCAAATAACTTCCTGACAGTCGTTACACGTTTGCACGTTGTCAGAGGCCTAAATCAAGTACCTATAGCTATTTATCTGTACCTATTTATCTATGCCTTGAATAAAATATTTGACTCCGGTCTTGTTCTGATGTCACCAGTTGTACCTTTAATTGGGTCGCGGTTCAATAGTGTATCATCTATGGTCGCGATGGTCAGGCAATCAATGATGGATCACCTAAAACTGAACATATCGGCATCCGACCCCAACATAGCTTGGGCTTAAACTAGGAAGATGATGATGGGCCATCATTTCTATAAATATCAAATAAAACCGGTATTTGGCGGTCTGTGAAGTTAAACATGACCTCTTCACTAAGTCCATTTATCATCTGCTTTCTATGCAGAGATGTGTGTCCACTGCTGGATTTTTTTATTTTACTTAAAATAGTGAACCACATACATCCACATAATATTGTTAATCAACCGAAATTGAAAACTATGATTACAAAAAAATCATTCAGATATAAATTAAAATAGACACTAATTTTAGATAAGAACAAATATAAGAAATGAATGATTATGAAGGTCCGAGATCGTTTTTTCTGAGTTGTCACCGATTGATCTACCTATTATATATTATTTTCACCGAACAAATTTCCTTCGTTTGACGGCCTACCTTAAATTAATACTCGATATTGGCGAAATTGTGCTCACACTGCCACAACAAGAGCCATTAAACAAGAAGATAAGATAAGATATATTATTTTCACGATATGTCAAACTAAGTTAACCGAATCGTAAAGCATATTTTTGTGATTAGTTTTCGGGGCAAGGAGTGCGTTATAGTGGCTGAGCGTGAATTGCGACAACATAGAACGTGCTACGGTAGGACTGTGCTCCAAGCAGTCGTATAGAGAGGGTTGGTTTTGCAACCTTCTCTATTACAGGAACACCGGGCCGATTTGGAACTGATAAATGTCGTGCACAATTAATTATGTACAGCCTATCCTCTAAACACTTTACAGCAGGAGCTGGTCATGCATACTTCTCAGGTCTAGTTAGTTATTGCTATAAGGGGGCTCACAGGGGAAGATTGCTTAGGGCATCAAGTTATCTTAATCCGGCACTGGTTATTGCCACATAGACCAAGCAAGTATTTGGTAGGGTAAGTACATAAATGGATTATCTGGTAATGTGCCCTCAAGAAAGCCTTATCAAGCAACCGCATGTAGGTAATAGGACAAATCATGTGTGTTTATCACAAGTGATAAACATTATATTATACGCCAGCTTATATAATCGGCGATTGATATATAGGTACGCATAGAGTATAGAGTGCATAGAGTTCTTACCACTTACAGGCCTTCAAAACCTAACTTTTCTCAACACAAATCCGACGACAGAAGGCTTCTTTAGCAAAATCAGAACTAGCTGATACCCTCGATTTTGATGCTTATTACATTAACATCTCCTTTCCCGCTCACCCAATTCTCTGCGGTAAGTGTAATACATAAATTAATCATTCGATTCTTAAACCTTTAATAAAGGAGAAGACCCAACCATGGTTTCGTTTTGTATCAGACTCAAATTGGTCTCAAAAATTAAAAGTATAATATCTACAATACCAACTCAAATATCAAGTCAAAATTTCTACGGATAGAAATCTGCTAATTAAGAAGTAATTTACCTATTTTGATCGTTCGAATATGTAGGTAGGTACTACCATGTAATAATAGCGGGCGAGCTTATTGCCACATCTAAAACTAGCAATAATTAGCATAATAGATTAATAGATACATTCAAAAACATTGTAATTATAGTTTTTCTTTAAAGTGATAATTATTGATGTAAAAACATCTAATGCTGAGGGAGGGTAAAACCGGCTGTTGGTTATTTATATCGTCAAGCCTATTTTACCTACCCGGCACTAGCCGGCCAGGGTCCCCCGATACATGGGGCCAGTTATTGTCAGATCAGCATCCGATAACTGAGAGTGCCGAAAAACAAATCTTAGCTTTTTTAAGAACATTTTTTTGTAAAAGTGGAAAAAGAGTTTTACTGTGAGCAGAATTCGAACCTGCGTTCCATTTAAATTGAGCTGTCTGTGGTCCCATGCAATCCGGGAAAATATCTACTCGGGACCGTTAAGCTATCGCAGTCACCTAATGGTGACCCCCAATCTCCACTTCACATTTGTTGTCTTTACGGCTTATTTGCCTTTACTTACTTTAGCTGAATAATTATAACATTTTGCTTATTTATTTTTCTTGTTTAAACAAAATAGTATTCTAGTAGCACTATTACAGATATACACGATAGGCCACCGATTATACAGGGGCCCACAGGTAGAAGCGGCCCCGCATATCGTTCGCCAATTCACATTCGTCGCAAGTCGTCAAAAGAAGCGCTTTTGTAGTTCGAGCTAAAAGCTCGGGGTTCCGGTACCTATTGAATAAATTTTAATCGGAGCGTAGAACTCATCAAACCTTCATCGAATACCTTTGGTTATTCAAAGTATACCTATATAGGTATCTACGCTCAATCCTCTCCACGTCACCTACGAAGCTTTAAACGGTCGTTCCAGTCGGTTTCCGGACTGGAGGATTTTTGAAATGCGGAGGGAGGGTAAAATCGGCTGTTAGCGTGGCGACGCTTTTATTTTACTTGTCCCGTTCAAATCTTGAATTTGACACACTTCCCGGTTTCCGATAGAGCTGAAATTTTACACGCATACATATATCGCGTGACAATGCAATATTATGATAACAAGGAGCTTGATCTGCCGATGGAGCTGGAAGGTGGACATAGCAACTCCATAATGAAACCACGTAACCCCCTCGATTGGACTTTTTTGATTCATCTAGATGAGTACTTTGTCTTTAGGTGGTATCCAGGGTCTGATGATGGCGCTGGAAGGTGGCCATGAGAACTCTTTAATTAAATAGCGCAACTCCATCGAGTTAGGGCTCGTTTGAATTGTCTTGACTAGTACTCCAGTCCTAGATGATATCAAGAGTGTGATGATGGAGCTGGAAGGTAGCCATAGGACTCTGTTAAAAAAAGACATAACCCCATCGAGTTTGGGCTCGTATGATTCATCTTGACGAGTACTTTCTTTCTAGATGGTATCCAAGGTGTGATGATGGAGCTGGAAGGTGACCACAGTAACTCTGTAATGAAACGACAAAATCCCATCGAGTTTGGAATCGTTTGATTTGTCTTGACGAGTTCTTTGTCTTTAGATGGTATCCAGTCTAATGATGGAGCTAGAAGGTGGCCACAGGAACTCCGTTATAAAACGTCGCAACCGATCGATTTAGGGTTAGTTTGAGTTATCTTGAATAGTACCATAGTCCTAGATGATATTTAGGGTCTGATAATGGAGCCAGATGGCCATATGCACTATGCTATAAAGCGCCGCAATACCATCAACTTTAAAATCGTTTGATTCGTTTTGACAAGTAGGTACTTCGGCCCTAGATGATATCCAGGGCCTGATGATGATGATTTATGTCCACTTCCGTTATTTTACACATGTCATAATTTTATACCATCCATCCATCAGCCTTTCAACGTCCACTGCTGGACATAGGCCTCCCCAAGAGAACGTCACAACGAGCGGTCCCGTCATGGGGGATAATGCCGTAATCGCCACGCTTGGCAGGCAGGTTGGTGATCGCAGTGGATGTTGTTAATACAAGCACAGTGAAAAAGTTATGATCATTTTATTTCTAGGTACTCATTATTTCTACAAAATAATTTCAATGTTTTCACATCTGGTAGACGTCCCGCGACGTCTTTTTTTTTAAGATAATCCTGCATTAAGGAATAATCCCAGTCTCGTAGGGGACTTTACAAACTCTGCCATCAGCTCATCTGCCATCATTAGCAATAAAAATGCCTAATTTAACGGACACAAAAACGCTTCCTTAGATTAATATTATGTTATTACTAATCTAAGGTTCCACGCTTATCATACACAATGCATTCAGGCTATCTTGCGCCATAGTGCGCGAAAACGTATTTTTTTTTTTAACTGTATTGTTCCCTTGATATATTATTAATCTAAGATTATTCCATTTCAACACGAAGCAACAGACACAAACTGATTTTTATAACATTAAACAATATTGACTCATTACCGACCAACTTAGCGCTAAAATTAATGGCGTAATATTAGATTAAATATAAAATAATACATCTAAGGGCGTAATGTTTGTTTACATGAAATTGGCAACAGGGCACGCGACGCATAGGTAGGTACGAGAGCTTGCAATGTTGCTCAGGACCTCAGGAACGGCGCTCTAGAATTGCCTAATTTCTCATACAATATCTTTTAAACAAATAGGTTAATCGTGCTCCACTACAACCATAGACTAGATATTTTTATAAGTTACGTTAACCTTTCTAGTTTCTTCATATTTTTTTTTTCAAATACTGTTTAAAAAATTGTAATCTTAATTATCCTCGTCAGTGTATTGACAAAGGTTTAATAAACAGAGAGTTTTACTCTCATTTAGCGAATGTAATGTGTTATAGCAAAATTGCCTTGGTTACTACTTTAGTTATAATAATTCGATAAACTAATTGAAGTTTAACGGTGAATATTCATGAAATATTGAGGACGACGAAGTTATGGTGATGACAATGATAATGATAAATATCTAAGAAGCATTGGGATGGTAAATAAATATTGAATCTTAGCGTTACAAAACATTTTATTAACGCATTTTAAGAATACATTCAAAAGCATACAACAACTGTGTCGACAAACACTAGCAAAAATGCAAAAACAATAACATAACATTTATTCATAAGTCGCAAATAAATTTTTCGAAATTAAATTAATATTTTATCACAGATTCAGTGACAAACCACAATGGTGTAATGAACACGTCCATTTATATACGTGTACGTTTGTTCTGTTTAAAATTACTAGAAATAATTTCCACATAAAAATCTAAAAAAACAACCCCTACCTACTCATGCCCCGTCAAATAAAATTTAAAAAATAGAATAATACATTGCTTTAACAACGCAGGGTATGACTAACGGGTACATTGCCCCAACCTTTTTTTATTAATTACCTTCCATGGTAAAGGAGACTTGCCCAGCAATAGGATGTTATGTACGGTGGTTTAAAAAAATTGTTTATATCAATAACTTGCCGCGGCTTTTAGGTTATATCTTATGTTCTATATAAGGAACCGAAGCGCGATAAAGTTTATCAGTTTTTAAGTGTAATCAAAAGCTGTCAAAACATAAAAGTCACATCAAAATCCTTTCAGAAGTTTTTGCGTGATGTGCAACAGCAAGAAATAATACAAAAAAAAAATTGTGTTCAGAAACGCCTAGATTGCCTAACAGACATCATTTATTCTCAATTAGATAAATTCAAAGGCCACGTCAATGAAATATACATCATAATACTACTAATATAATTTGTTATTTCATTAAAATACATACTAATAATTGACTTCTGCTCAAAAATACAACAGTACAATACAATTTACCAGCCATAATAATTGAGTATCCCAATCTGCTACTGATTAATACCGCCTAATGAGTTCTGACAACGGTAGTTATGAAGACATATTTCATCAGAAAAAGGCGGAAAAGATAGCATTTGTGTTAATTTTCGCGTTAACCAATTAAATACTACATATCACGTTTTTTACACTACGGCGGCAAAAAAGGTTGCCACGGCCTATAGGCGCTAGCAACGCCAGAAGCATAACTCGCGTGTCGCCAGCTTCGAGGAAAAGAATAGAAGGTGGATTGGAAGGATAATAAGGAGAGCTTAGATTAATAATATATCTAGATGGAGTGTCACTTTTATAAACGTCATAAAAAACAGGCGGGAATTATTATGCTAGTGTGTGTGACAGCTTTACGCTTGTGCAATTTGTGTTTGTGTGCGTGCGTAATCATACCAGCTTCAGTGGTAGTTCCATTAAATTATGGCAAAATTATATTATCATAGATTCAAGACATTCTTATAATAAAAAATGTTTCGTAGGTATATAGTCAATTATCTTTCTATTTGCTCTCATAATTTTAATATATATATATATAATATAATTATATTAAAATTATGAGAGCAAATATACATATATAAACTATATACACATTATAACCTCTTCTTTAATGAGAATACTACTATAACCCACGATAATGATAAATTTAAAAATGTAAATAATCTTCATCATTAAAATAAATAATAATATATTATTACAAATAGTAATACTGTAATTAATTCCGAAAATGACGACTGTGCAGCTTCATGGATCCATTAAATCATAAAGTTCATAAACTGAAATCACACAAAAAATTACGAACTAAAATTAATTTATTTCTAACCGATGATACGAGATATCTTTAGTGCTCATTTTCCGATTTTTTTAGTTTCGGCACACTTTAATTACACACGTTGACATTTTAAATGACACACAATTGCTCCTGGATACGACCTTGTCAAGTGACGTCACGATTGACACTAACAGCATTGGGATGAAAAGTTCACCCCAATTTTTTTTGACGCGTTCACAACGCCGAGAGTCCATCTAGACATATCATTAATCTAAGAAGGAGAGTATGGTTTGGGCTTCTGGCGCTCTCGCTCACCATTCGTAATACAACTGTAGATTTACCTACCGTTCTTTCACTCTGATCTTCTGTAAGAGGATAGTACTTCCCGGATCGAGCCGATTTATTTATCTATCTCTAAATCTACTACCTCTAAAAACGAATGACGTAAAGTATCCAAAACATCTGACGTAGTATCCCAAGATTAACTAAGTATATTCATAAACATAAAAAGGTACCTATCTTTTTAATTTACAGCCAGTCATGACTTACATTCAATATTACATTGTGAAAATAATATATAATGTAATATAATATAGCAGTAGTATAAGCATCCGTAATAGCAGTAGTATGTACTGTTCTATATTTAAATAAATAATAACGTACAAAATTAAATAAATGAACGAGTTTTATGGACTCGTAGGAACATATAAACGCTATAGGATATCATAATGCCACATAAGACTATAGATTCATAAAATTTGTTAATACATTCCAATATCTAATTATTGAGGCTTTTTAAAAGAGCAATTATTGTCCGTGACCAAAAATATTGAACTATTGTATTGAATGAGCGCTTATTCTCACTTTCACAAACAATTTGTTTATGTCTCAAAAGATATTAATTTCGTAGCTTAAACTTCATCTTTTACGAAAGTTTGAAACTTTAATTATAATATGAATACCTACTTTGTCTTAAAGTGTAATTTTACACTAAAAACACTAACTGTGGCTCGCGGTTTCACCGATGTTTTAATATGCTCGACAATAAAAAGCTATTTTCTTAGAAGAGCGCACATCTATATTTTATATATCGCAGTCCAGTTTTAAGTTTGTGACGTCAGATGACGCTATTTTCTAATTTATTATTTTTTTAGTTTTGCTTAGTGTTAAAGGGCAGTAGCGTCATTTTTAACCTAAGGCCGTTCTCAAAAATGTGCTATGAAATGCAAAAGGATTTCATCAAATGAGACTGATAGTTATAGAGATTCAAAAACTCAGCAGCTTCATTATACTAGTATAGATATTTAAGAGTTACACCTGCACATAATAAGAAAATAGAAATGAGATAGAGCTCATTCTAGTACGAACCGTTGTCGCCCTGTCATAAATTAAAAAGTATATATCAAAAGTAAATACAAACAAAAACTGGTTTCATTATACCCTTTTGCAAGCGGCATGTATTTACAGATAAGACTAAAGTTTGATAATTAGGATCGTATCGGCAACAAAGTTACGGTACTTCTATAAGTAATCTTTGAACAATTTCAATTGTTATCAACAATGAATATTTAACAGCTAAGTATTTCAATTATGTCTCGTCAGTGTTATTTTTAAATATTTTAATTATTCTCTGTAAATCATATAATATTACATTTGATTTATCTTCAATGGCACCACATAATTTGTAATAGAGAAACCTTAAATAAAAATGGCGTCGTCTTGGGACATCATACTACATAAATCATCAAGATTTAACTAAAATAATTATCTTCCATAAAGCTGTTGCTTACGATGGGATTACGGTTGAATTCCCTCTCAGATAAATTAACTAGATAAAAACGCATTGATCCAAAAACATTGCTTCATTGAGAAAACCTTCGTAACATAATAGGTAGTTAGGTACATAACAAAATGAAATAAATCATGGCCCAATAATACAGGCCTGCTCAAATCGCGAAGTGACATGCAAAATTTTGCCATGCATACGTCATCAACAAGGCAGCACTGGCTCTCAAATTTTTTTCCCCCACAATTTACCCACAAACCCTTTAAAGGTTAGAAGTCTGAAATAAAAAAGTATTACTGTCTATAAAAACTAAAATATATTAAACTAGACTCTACCCAGAACTCCGTCCGGGTGGTTTTCAGAATATAAATATGTCGCACTACTGCACTTTAATTAGCTTCATACAAAAATAGCTAACCCGAAGAAATCATTCATTTTTCCGGGATGAAATGTAGCCTGTGTCCTTTTCTGAGCTCTAGTACTCTGGGGTCCAGTAGTTAGCTAATAACTACGATTCTACTCATATTAATAACTAAGATTCCTTTTTATAAAAATAAACCAATTTACATTAGAAATTCTGAAATTATAATTACTGTAAACAATTAAACCTTCATTTTTGATGTGTAAATGATTGGTATTATTATTTTTAAAATGCTGTCATCTGTTATTATTTACCCTAAATAATTTTATTTGAAAAACGGCAAGGAAAATGTGACGTCATTATGACGTAGTTGCGACAATCTGTCAACGATTTGAGCAGGCCTGTTTTATTGGGCCATGAAATAAATTAGTTTGTTTTTCTTTTAAACTCTGAGGCATTGACAAGCAGAAAGAAAATTAAGAAATACGGCAAATTAGAACGGGCATCTCTGTGACTACTTTTTTGCAATAAGAATGAATTTATACGCCTGGGGGATCTTAAACATTTTTGATCTATATTTCTTTTTGCATTTGACATGCTCCGCCACTTTAAAAAGATCTTAAACATTCCGTGCAGGTATAATAGGTTCTATTTTTTAATACAACACATTATCATGCCACAAATAGCTATGTATACATGCCATGAAAGATCACATCAAGAAATGGCCGAAAACTTTTAAACTAGGCTGTGGACAATCATACGGCCATGCATTAATATTAAAATTAATATACTTATTGTTCAATAAAATCTATTAGTACTGTATAACATAACAACAGGTATACTGGGAAGAACTCAACATAAAAAGATATAAAAGTGATTCAAACAAACGTCATCTTTGTGTTCTTATGAATAGAACTCAATATTAACTTATCCTATTTCTGTACACATTTACACAATATAAATACATTTATAATTATATTTATTTATTTTATATCTTCTTCTTCGTCTTCTACATATAACAGGTCCTCAGTATTATTCGTGAACTTACCGGTAAATTCGTCTTCAAAGGGAGGTAGGGACAAGTCCTGGAATTATAAACAAAATATTGTCAGAATTTTAAAAGTATAATTTTTTGCGCAAACTTCGTGTTAACGAGTGCCAACTCTATTGCATATTTGCATCACTTTGCTCGGAGTGAAAGAGTCCAACTATATTTTTATTGCGCCATCTGACTACTATAGTCACGTAGTAGTTACAACCGATTTTTGTGTCTCTGAAGTTAGGCACAGAGCAAGAAGTGGGGATTGTGACGGAAATATACGATTAGTGCTGACCAAATCAAATGTTATTAATCGATTAACAAAACAATCGAATGAGATCATAATGTTTTCATATCTAATTGTTTAAGTTCTATTTATTTTTATATTTAATAAAAAGGATACAAACGATAGAAGATTCCACATCTTTTAGTACAATCGATAAATAAATATGATGATCGATTATAATTGTTAAATTATAATCAAACATTTTTCGATTAATGTAAACTGTAGAAGACGCACATGGCTTGCGACACAAAAATAGCTACTGCGCAGCGTCTTGCAGCCAACTTCAGACGCACAAAGATCCGTTGTGAGTACTGTACGTGTCGCAAATATTACTCTGGATTTCGTCTAGTGTAGACTACATTAGTATTAGGACTCCAATACAAGGGGAAAGAAGCGACTCATTGCTACAGTAAATCACAAAATTAATAATTATGTTCAAAATATATATGTAACTACAAATACAAAACCATAAACATTATTAATCATTCAACAAGTTAATAGTATAGATATAGGTACTATAATACATACTAAATCTGTCTATAAATATACCATAATCTATAGTAATCTATACTATTATAAAGCTGTAACAGAGCTGTGTCTGTACATTTAAGATAAGTATTTGAGAAAAAAATGTCTCTAATAGGCTATATAGGCGTGTCTAAACCCAAAACAATTATTTTTGGATTAAACTCAGTGAAAAATGTGAAATCGAAAATAATAGTCACGAGCAGGATTTGAACCTGCATCTCCTGGATACCGACCAGATGCTTTGCCAAATCAGCCATCGTGACAATTGCTCCCGACTGCTAATTTCTATAACACATTCATACTTAACGTCTTTGGGAGACCGGGACCGGGACGGTATCCAGGAGATGCAGGTTGAAATCCTGCTCGTGACTGTTATTTTCGATTTCACATTTTTCACTATGTGTTTAATGTATAGTGCTAAGCATGTCAAATGCTAAAAATATATATAAAAATATCTAAAAAAAATTTTTAGAATTTTTGTCTGTTTATTTGTTTGTTTGTTCGCGCATCACGCAAAAACTACTGAACGTATTTTGATGCAACTTTTTTAATTTAAAAGCTCTCGATTAGACTTAAAAACTGGTAGGTATATATTTTACCCCGCTACTAAATCGGGAACCTGAAATATAACCTAAACACTAGTTTGTGGCTGCGCGCAGCCGCGGGCAAAGGCTAGTACATAGGTACTAAAACTGTCTGTAGATATACTATAATACATACTAAAACAGTAAAAACCAGTGAAGATATGAAGTATAACTTGAAAGACGATTAGAGAAAGCTACTAGAACACCTATTAATAGCTACTAAAACAAGGATTCTTATTTTTTTATCTGGCTACAAAAGCGCTAACAAATTAGCGCACATCTTTGAAATTACTTAATAGATTTTATATTTTAGAATATAATTACGTTTTTACATTTAAATCTGATAGAAAAAAATGTTATTGAAGATATAATAAAACTAAAGTATCGCGTGACGAAGACGCGGGGTTTCAGGCTAAGCGGGTATTATAATAAGGGGTTATTAGATATAATTCATTATTAACCACGGCTTGGAACAAGAGTCTAATCAAATAAACTTCTCATCAGAAAAATCGAAACACCTTGCAAGTTTATGTTTTATAAGGATTATCAGAAAAATGTGTATATTTAGGAATATATGTCAAATTTCGTTTAATAGTGAATAATATGAGGTTTTCAAATCCTAATGTTCTAAATTCGAATTAAGTTTTCATAGGTTTCGTATTTTGTTTAACAAGTAATTTTTACCCTGTATGGAGTATGAAGGAAATTGATAAAACAACACACGTAAATGAAAAAAAGCTAAGAAACGTTTGTTTAATAAATTTTATTCCCTCCCCGAGCTTTTATTACTGCTTCCATACGGTTCTTCATCGATCGGATGAGAGTCACGATCAAATGTTGTGGCATTCCATTCCATTCCTCTTGGATTGCATTTTGCAGCTGGCTAAGTGTTTCTGGGGAAGGATCTCTAGCACGAATTCGTCTCTTTAATTCATCCCATAAATGTTCAGTCGGATTCATGTCCGGGCTTCTTGCTGGCCATTTCATAATGGAGATACTGACTTCGGTAACATAATCTCGTACGACGCTCGCGGTGTGAGCCCTAGCATTTTCGTGCATGAATATGAAACCGTTACCAATAAAATGTGCATAGGGCATCACGTGAGGCTCAAGACACTGTTCAATGTACCGATGACTGTTTAGTGCAGGCAGACGTGGCTCAGACACAAAGACAAGCTCTGTCTTACGGCGCTGATTCCACCATATCTGACCTTTTCTTCAATGCAGCATTGTGCAAAGCGTTCTCCATCTCTTCTGTACACCTTGTTCCTTCCGTCGTTACCATACAGCATAATTTTACACTCATCAGAAAAGAGGACTTTGTTCCACTGGAGGTATGACCAATTTAGGTGCTCGCGTGCAAAGTTAAGGCGCGTTCTTCGATGGTCTGCAATTAATTTCGGCCCATTTGCTGGCTTGTGCGGTACCAGTCCACGTTCCTACAACCTTCTTCTAATTGTAGAGTCACTTACAGTCACCCTACGTACAACATGAAGCTGCTGTTGCAGTTGAAAAGCATTAAGGCGTCGATTTCGTGAAGAAGTTGTTACAATAAATCTATCATCTCGCTCAGAATTGACCCGATTCCTGCCAAATCCTGAACGGCGTGTGAACAAACCAGTCTCCCGATAGCTTTTGTAGATGCTAGAAACAGACGACAGGCTTAGATGCAATCTTTCAGCCACAACACGCTGACTAAGTCCAGAATCCAGCAATGCCACCACTTGGGCGGCTTCTGCGGGCGAAGTATCCATATGTTTTAGGAAAAAAACTTTTTCAGACGTCCCGAAGTCACAGTACACACACAGTACAGTATACAGAACATAGAACTAAAAGTATTTATATATATTTTTAGCATTTGACATGCTTAGCACTATACATTAAACACAAAGTGAAAAATGTGAAATCGAAAATAACAGTCAGGAGCAGGATTTGAACCTGCATCTTCTGGATACCGTCCAGATGCTTTACCAATTCAGCCATCCTGACTGAAAAGACCCAAAGACGTTAAGTATGAATGTGTTATCGAAATTAGCAGTCAGGAGCAATTGTCAGGATGGCTGAATTGGTAAAGCATCTGGACGGTATCCAGAAGATGCAGGTTCAAATCCTGCTCCTGACTGTTATTTTCGATTTCACATTTTTCACTTTGTGTTTAATGTATAGTGCTAAGCATGTCAAATGCTAAAAATATATATAAATATTTATAGGGTTTGCGTCATTATTAGGTAAAATCTTAATTGTAAAATTAAGTTTACCTGGTCGGTATAATGTATGAAAATACTTCCGACAGATGGTGCAGGCGTCACCCAAAGACGTTAAGTATGAATGTGTTATCGAAATTAGCAGTCAGGAGCAATTGTCAGGATGGCTGAATTGGTAAAGCATCTGGACGGTATCCAGAAGATGCAGGTTCAAATCCTGCTCCTGACTGTTATTTTCGATTTCACATTTTTCACTTTGTGTTTAATGTATAGAACTAAAAGTTTTAAGATAAGTGCAAATTTTTAGTTTTCAAAGGTGAAATGTACTCCAACTCTAAACACACATTTTTCTCAAAACAGTTAATCATTTAATTTATAGGATAAACAAATGAAATTCTAATTTTAAATTTTCGCTTATCACTGTAATGGCCAAACTGCCAGCTATACAGTCATGTGATTTTTTTCAAGGAATGAAACCTCTTTTGTGTTAAATTAGGACAGAAACCATAAAAAGGGAAGCGTTTCGATTTTTCTGATGAGAATATAATTAATACATTAATTTATTACATTCTAAATTACTTCGTTACCATGGCTGCGAATACACAATAAAAGCACAAATACTCCATTCCGAATGACAAACGTAACACATAAAATTCAAATGGGTACATAGATTTTAAATTACCTCAAATTAACTTTTTTTTTAAAGGCAACACCTTGCACAAGTCATAATCATTGTATGGCTGGGTACTTTACAAACATACAATTGCACGGACCCAAAGTACACCCATACTCAGAACAACCATTTGTTTCCCACAAAGAGTTGTCCTGTGTGGGAACCCAACCCACACGGACGGGAAGTCTGTATTTAAACCAATTCGCTCGCCATCTGTGCAAACTGCTTCCTGTAGCTATTAATTAAGAACAGAATTTAAGGATGTTATAACAGCAAACAAACCCATGAAAAAAGGTCTAGCCCAGTTATTTTATGTATAAACAGACTTCCGTTTCTTAAATATTCGTTATAATAAAACAAAAATCGGAGGTGCCATTGTTTATCGAACTTTGCCAAGGCTGTTTCCTCGAATATAATTATACCAAAGCTTTAAAACTGCTTCGTTAGTGTACTTTACTGAAGCGTTAATAAATTATGCTAAACGTGGCGACATTTTTAAGTATTTCTCTAATACCGCTTTTAGTTTGATTTGACAAGGTTGAACGATGGCACTCTTGAGAATCTTATCTTTACCATAGAGACAACAATTAACGTGACCTAAATATTTTATTAATAACAATTATTATTTATATCGCCAATTTGTATACCGTTTATTATAAATAAAGTAGATGCTGGAGAACCTACTTTTACCAAGAACATAAAATATTATTAAAAAATAAAATATAATAAAATAAAATGGGGTACATAAGTGTTTATTTAAAACAGTATAGCAGTTCAAACCAATTTTGTTTTATCTTCAAAATAAACCGAAATTGTATAATAACTTTTGCTACAAGTCTGATTTCGTCCTATTGATGAACATTGGATTCAAGATAATCAATAGAAAATTTTAATATATGCTGATATAAAAAAAAACTGTTTCAGGTACTTAATATGTGTCAAACTCATTTCTATTCATTAAACACAAAGTGAAAAATGTAAAATCGAAAATAACAGTCACGAGCAGGATTATTTTCGATTTTACATTTTTCACTTTGTGTTTAATGTATAGTGCTAAGCATGTCAAATGCTAAAAATATATATAAAAATATCTAAATACTCATTTCTATTTTTATCTCCTTTCTAATAATATTATATAACCAATAAAAAATATAAAATAAAATAATCACATACTTTTTCAATATTTTATTAAGCAAACAGTGTGAGACAAACTAAAGGCGGTGTCAACTACAATTTTATATATATATATATTTCGAATATTTTACACATGATTTTGAACAGCAGTGTAAATTTCCATATAAATCACAGATCCATGCAAATATATCATGCATACAACAAAAGATAACATTATGAGCATGCGCATGCAAAATTAAGCTCCTTTTTAATGAATATTCATACAACTTCAAAGAAGAGAACCCTTTAACAGTAAATTAATTTCATACATTTTCATACAGTTTTATAATTTATATAATATGTTTTAAAATAATATTATATTAGTTGCATCATGCCTAATTATAACATATAATTCACATTCATGCAAAAAACATGATAATATAATAGCCCTTAATACAAATATTTGTTGCATTTTAGTGAACACAGAACACAAAGGAATCTTAAATGACACAACACACAAAGCTATTGTAATTATTTTATGCATGTTGTTAACAAAGCAATAAATTCTCACATAGCAACATAGAAATTCATTTATAAACAAGTGTTGCCACAGAAAATCATAAGACTGTGGTGTAATTGTATAATATAATTCAATATAACAAAACCACAACCTCCAGTGAGTGGTTTAGTGTATAGAACATCAGGCTTCATTAAACTTGCACTTCATTTATTATCAAAATATTATTATTTGATTACAATACAGCCGTATTTTTTATTTCATAAGTCACTGCAAATTCGCTCATGGACTAAGACTAGAAGTCGGAAAATATCACACTTGAGTTTTAAGGGGGGTATACAACCAGCTGTCTTGTATTACAACCGATATTTTTTTATTAATTTTATATATAATACCAGTGTACGCTAGCAACACCAGAGGCACTGACCTTCAGTGAGATGGGGATACTGGCCCGTACGTCCTAGGACAAGCAAGGCCTACTACAAAGTGTCACGGTTGGTTTATTTAAACCTCCGGGCGCCACCGATCCGGCTTTGTAACTCATTATCTACACACCTACCATCATACATATTGATTTCAACCACGACACGTTTGAAGTGTGTTTCAGTGGGTGTATACTAAAGGGACTAGACAGTCATTACTAAACGTTTAAAAGTAATAGCTTAGTGGTATAACCAAGGATTGCAGTGATATCGAGTTCGATCCCGCGTTTGAGCCAACCATAAACTAAAAACTCTCACTCAGTGACAACCCTTAATGTTACAATTGAAATTGTATATTATCTTCCTTCTTATCACAGGAAGGGAAAAAAATATATAACTCACGAGAAATAATTGAAATATGACATTTTGTATGCTTAGTCCATCACCACAGAGTATAGAAAAAATATAAGCTGTATTTAAAACAAATAACGACAACATTTTGATTATAATTTTATAAATATCATAAACTAACTTTTTAACATTGTAAATAATTGTAATGGAAGAGTCACTACAAAATTTATAATAATACTGTTAAGATAGTCATATATAGTGATAAATAATTTTGTTTCTTTGAACAAAAGCAATTATCAACACAAGATAGCGTTCAAAATTATTTACGTAGCGTATTTGCACGTTCAGTCGATTTTACCACTAACAGCATCATTAGCTACATATTATATGTAAAAAATATATCAACATAGGTATGTCTAGGCCGTAATAAAGAAAACAAGTTGTAATAAGATATAATTTACCAATATAATAACCGTTTTGTTTCTAGAGATTTTTTTTATATATTTATAATAGACACAGTCCAGATTTAAAAGAATATAAGTTAACGACAAAATACCATATAAACAGGTATTTGTCTATGTGAAAATATAAAACACCAAACGAAAAATCGTGAAACAGTAAAACCATACTTTAAGTCTTAGATTAATGAAATATCTAGATGGACCATCGGCGTTGTAAACGCGTCAAAAAATTGGGGTGAACTTTTCATCCCAATGCTGTTAGAGTCAATCGTGACGTCACTTGACAAGGTCGTAATATATTAAGATTATGAGTAAATAGAAAGAGATAATTGACTATATACCTACGAAATATTTTGTAGTATAAGAATGTCTTGAATCTATGATAATATAATTTTCCCATAATTTAATACTACCACTGAAACTGGTATCATTACGCACGCACACAAACACAAATTGCATAAGCGTAATGACAGCTGTCACGCACAAGCTAGCATAATAATTCCGGCCCGATTTTTATGACATTCTCACTCTTATAGAGTGACACTCCATCTAGATAAATTATTAATCTAAGCTTTAAGTAAACGGCTACATTTATTCATTGTGGCATATCGCAGTCAAATTATATGGATTTATTTATCAATCAATTTTATCTTATTCTCTTGTCTCTAAAACAACTAAGAGCTTTGGGCATAAATATTTTGTAATAATTCAGTATATTATAGATTTTCGTCTATGGCACTTCATCAGTCTTAAATTTATCAATGATTTGATTAAATACTTAACTATAAAATCACAGAAACATTACACACGATTTTGGTTGATAAAACTTGGTTGAATATTATATAAGAACTTAACGTTAATAAAAGTTTATTTTAATTTTTTATCATTCATTTTGGAGGTTAAGTGACAAAAATAATTAATAATTTTATGCCATTCTTTTAAAGGCAGTACTTATATAAGGGAGACTTAGCGCTAAGTCATATATCCTCCATCCCACTAATATTATAAATTCGAGATAGCGAAAATTTTTGAATGTGTGGTGTCAATCACGCTTGAACGACAGTGCGGATTTAGATGGAAATTTGGTAAGTAGATAGCTTGAACACTGAATTTACACACATTACGTACTTTTTATCTCGAAAAAATAATAGTTTCCGTAGGATAGCAAGTTTTTTCATACGACATAACAACTAGAGGGGTTTGTAATTTGGTATACACCTTATTTGCCCCAATAAGGAATCCCTATGGGATGGGCTCTAGGACCAAATAATTAAATATTGAAGACTATTGCGGTGTAATAAAACCTATAGACCATGCATCTTATTTTGTAGTAGTGGTATGATACCGGCGACATTGTATTACACGTGAATTTGTCTAGGAGGCGTCGTCTGTACCGTGAACGGTTGGTTTATTAATTTAAATATATGACTGACATATAGATCAGAAACAATTTAGAAAATAAAAACGTTAGATGACTCGCTTGACATACATTTACATCGATCTTGCACAGACGTGTCGATATCTCAGCTGATGTCATTTTTGTTCTTCAATTTGTAACTGTAATATTTTTCATAGTGAGTATTGTCAATTAAAAAATAAATAAAAATAAAGTAGATATAAATATCAACCAAGTTGTATCGTTTGCATAGATCACAGTTTCGGACACACTATAAGTAAATAAAGCTTGTGCAAGAAGGTAGACAGGGCACTTTGCAATAATTAACAGAAACGCCTGGACGGCGTCAGCGACCAGTATTTTTTCGGACGCGTCGGATCGAAGCACTTGAATGCTGACTGTGAAATTCAAATAGCGTTAAAACATAAAAATAAATAACTAGAGACTAATAATGGTATATGCGATCGATATTGTCTACATACCTAGTCAATGTGCGCTTTTATAATTTTTAACGTGACGATATTATCATGGACGTCCACGATACGGCAATAACTAATGAAGTAAATTGTATGTAAATATATCATGACCCTTCCAAAAAACCGCAAGGGAGTACGATAGCTCAGTGGAATAGAGCACTTCCCCGGAAAGGAAGGGAAGCAGGTTCGATTCCCGCTCGTACTAAAGTTCTCTTTTTCCTCATTAACAAATAATAATTTGTACTTTTTAAAGTAGCTGAGCATGTCAAGTGCTAAAAATATAGATCAAAAACTGCAATACCTTCTCAAATATAGTCATAATTTCCAGGAAAAAAAATCTGCTAATTAAAAAGTAGCTACCTACTTTGATCGTTTGAGTACTACGATGTAATAGTGGGCAAGACTATTGCCATCTACCTGGCACATCTAAACCTAGCAATAATTAACATTTCATACGTATTAAATATGTATAAACATCATATGTATTAAACATTCAAAAACATTGTAATTATATTGTTTTTCTATAAAATGATAACTATTTATCACATCAAATACCAATAAATAAAACTTTATGAAAACGCGAAATGTTTGTATGGTTGTAGGTACTTAAACACATAAAATATAACCTGATTTAATAAACTTGTAATAATACAAGTTGTAAATATATCATGACCCTTCCAAAAAACCGCAAGAACAAATAATTGTACACTTAAAACACTATAAATTAAGGTAAGTTTCATTAATGTACAACGTGATACAATATGTACTTTTATGGGCATCCTGCTTTTCTTTTACGATAATATTATAACGAGCACGTTCTGACCTGACGATACAATTTTGGTACACTAAGCTTTCCTCAAAACCGTCGCAATACTTTTTTAATGTAGTACATAGCTACAAGCGTAAATTTATGTATGAATGGGTCCACGTGCTTGCGTTCCTTCGCCGGGCCCCCGCCTCGCGCATTCCTGTCTAAATTTTTCACCTATCGCCACCCGATCCTGCTAATTATTTGTTATCCAATTTCCCTACACTAAAACTGCTGATCCAGAGCCTCGTGTTGTACAATTATTCTCAACACCAACTTCCACCAATGTCGTAATCTCTCAATCAGCAATATTTCAAATGATTGTTGTAACTTTATTTTACTAAAATGACGTTGAAATATGATGGTCATCCTTTAAATTAAATACATATTTCACTTTCAGTAGCATATGCTGCCAATTATTTATCATTACGTACCTTTTTTGCAACTTAAATACAATAAGTATAAAGGCTGTAGTTTAGAGAACTCTCATTCACTCTTCTGAAATCCTGCACAAATCGTATCTATCACGATCTCTGCTGGGAATTATGCTTAATTACTTATAACGGCGCCATTTCCTTGCGGGATAGGCAGAGAGAACAGACTTCTAAATGGCTCTATTCTTGCATACATCTCTCGCTTCCTCGACATTCATAATTCTCTTCATACACGCTCGATTTCGGAGACTCGTGACTCCATCTTCCTTCAATACATGACCGATTTGGTCTAGGTAAGTGAGTCGGTCTGTCCCCTGTACCTACATCCTTCCATTTTCGCATTGTATACCTTCATAACCAGTCGCTCATCCGGCATTCTTTCCACATGTCCGAACCATCGGACGTTAAATCGTAGACGTCAAAGTCGGTAATAACGCGACGTGCAAAATTATAAAAGCGCACAATTTGTCAAGCATTGAAACAGGCTAACATTTTGCGACATAGACAAGCCATTGGCTAGTAATAAACTCTACATAATTATTAGTCTCTAGTTAAATACGGACATTTTTTTTTTAATATTATTTCACTCGACTTTGGTTTTTAAATACGTCACACTACCGCACATTACGTATTTTTTGCAGAAATTGCTATCTACAGGAAGCATCCATTTATCCGGGATATATAAACGCACTTTCATATGCTTACTATTGGTTAAAAATGTGAAAGTGAGTTTGTTTATGAGGCTTACACGCCGTAACTACTTAACTAATCTATATGATACTTAAGCCCATCACTCACATAGCTATAATAGATATTAATATAAATCATAGCAAGGCATATTACGATATATTTTCTATAAAAAAAAAAAAATGACCGCACATGCAACTACATACTTCTATAATGTCACTAAATTATACCGTAATTTATATTATAGTATGGTATAATAATATATATATTATAGCTACGTGTGTGACGGGCTTTATAAATAGTTCGAAGCCTCGAAAAGGACATAGGCTACTTTTTATCATAGAAAGATGAATATTGACGGGTCCTGTGAGATAGCTAATTTGCATAAAGTACCGCATTATATTGACCCAGTTCTAAGTAAACGCGGGCGAAGTCGCGAGCTGAACCTAGTTTATAATATTAATATGGATAGTAAGGAAGTAAGGATTGAAGGTCTATAAGGAGACATCCAAGGGAAAGGAGTAGAAGGTGGAAAGTAAGTATAATAGAGCTTGTTCTATAACATGATTCATGATTACAGGTGACGCTCCCTATTTATTTTGAGTAAAGTATAAAAACAGACATGCAGAATAGCTTTAAATCATGCAGACATGCAAAAGACCAATGGAAAATATTTCAGATTTTGTGTTACATTCTATACAGACGGAAATAAACAAAAAAAAATATAATTATGGAAGTTTATTAGTCATTAAATGTTATTTATTATTTGTAATTGGAACTCAAGTAATTTGGCTACGACTACTACTTACAGCTGGGTCGATTCTGGGAAAGGGCGCGAGGCATATAATCATAACAGTCATATTGTCGCAGCCAAGCCCTCCTGTGGCGAGATTTGGCGCTAAACATAACTGTAACATCGCCTCGCACACCGCCGCAGGTTCCACCCCTCGCAGTAAGCGCATACGGCAAAACGATATCACATCCTGAAACATTCCATTTTTGAAGTGAAATCTTCTTTAGCACCACCGACTAGCCTTTGCCCGCGGCTTCGCCGCAAGCAAAAGCTAGTTTTAGGGTATATCTCAGGTCCCCGATATAGTAGCGGGATAAAATGTATACCAGTTGTTGTCTAATCGAGAGCTATCAAACAAAAAAAAGTTTCATCAAAATCCGTTCAGTAGTTTTTGCGTGATGCGCGAACAAACAAACAGACAAAAAATCTAAAAAAAATTGTTTTGTGTTCAGATACTCCTATATAGCCTAATACAGTATTTTTTTCTTAAATATCTTAAATGTGCAGACATAGCTCTGTTACAGCTTTATAATACCTAGTATAGATATGATTTAAAACTCGATGAAACGAGTTTAAAACTCGATGAAACGAGAAAGTGACATTGAAAAGAGATAAACATAAATAAACTACGAAAAAAGCTCTTGATTGGCCCCAGGGTAACAGAGTATTGACCGCATAGTAAAAGCCTATTGAATATTTAAAATGCTACTGCCCCTGAGGTAAGTGACTAATGACCCCGGAGTAAAAGGCTAACGATCCCAGTGTAAGAAGCTATGACCCCAGGGTAAGAGGCTATTGAGTTAAAAAAAGTCGTACCTCGTTTGACATAACTTCCCAAATACCGTCGCAGGCTATCACTATGAACTCCCAGTCGTCGTTCAGCTGCCGAACTTGTACATCTGGATATGCTGCAAGTACAAATAATTCTATGACGAACGAATTTTTACAAAGTACAGCCTTTTTTGGATCCACCCAATATATTGCCATATAGAGGTTATATATTTTTTTTATTGCTGATGGCAAACGAGCCATGGCCAACCTGATGGTAAGTGGCTCACGGACTCAACTATACCAAGAGTATTGTCAAGCCGCTGCGCACCATTTAATTTCTCAGATATGAAATGAAAGCATAAATGGCTATGTTCTGCTACAGCCAAAGCACACTGAAGTGCTTTATGACCGGTCACACAGGAGACGGTGGTACGGACCCGTTCTGGCCCAATAGCAAGTGAGTACTCTCACTTGGTACCCAGCCCTACCACCACTAATGCTATGGGTGATAATTGCTTACTTCCGTTAGTCGCCTCGTACGACACCCGCGGGAAAAGATGGGGTGGTGACACTTGTATTCTTAGTACGTCACGGTTACTTACTTAGCTTACAATAAATATGCCACATTTGGTCATTGAAGCAGTAAGTCCTCGTGCTGTCAACATATTTTATGAAAATCATGTGAAGAATATCGTTGGTTGTTGCATGGCACTGTGTTCGATCCGTAGAACAATTGATATTATTCTTGGAGGTTAAGCAGAATGTCATATCTCACATGTCGATCGTATCGTGAGTACTGTCATTGGTTGAGATCACAGTGATTGGCCAACGGATTATTGCGACATCACGCGTCGGTTTCTCATCCAATCACAGTGATCACGATACGATCGACATGTGAGATATGAGATTCTGCCTAACCCCCCTTAATAGACACGACAGCCGACCGACCTATTCTACACGAAATGGACTAGAGTTGCAGTAACACCAGCATTCAATAATTTCACAGAGAGGTTTCATGAACATTAACAATTCACGCGATATATTGTGTGCAACTATTCGTAAGAACAGATTCAACAAGCGGGATAAAATTTCATGACTCACAACCTAGCGACTTTATTTTGATCTATTCAAATAATTACTTACTAACTTATCATCACGCCATTTCCCTTGCGGGGTAGGCAGAGAGAACAGAGTGCCAAGAGGTTCTATTCTTGCATACATCTCTCGCTTCCTCAACATTCATAACTCTCTTCATGCACGCTCGCCGGTTTCGGAGACTCCTGACTCCACCTTCCTTCAATACATGACCGATTTGGTCTAGGTAGGTGAGTCTCGGTCTCTCCCTGTACCTACATCCTTCCACTTTCACATTGTATATATTCTTAACCAGTCACTCGTCCGACATTCTTTCCACATGTCCGAACCATCGGAGCATTCCCTTTAGCATCTTTACACCAATACTCTCTTTCATACCTACTCGCTCTCTTACGTCGCCGTTACGAATGCGGTCAGTCAGCCTCACTCCACAGATTCTCCGCAGAGATCGCATTTCGACCGCATTGATTTTACTCTCATGTTCCTTTTTGCATACCCAACTCTCGCTTCCATACAATAACGTTGGGACAAGCACTGCGTTGTGTATTGCGACACGTGCCCTCTGGCTGAGGTGATGACTGCCAAGAAGTCCCAATGCTCCGTTCACTCTATTTCCCGCATTCACTCTTCTCTCTACATCAGTGGTGTACCTTCCATCCCGACTGAATCCACATCCAAGATATACAAATTCATCCACTTGTTCTAGCACACCATTTCCTATTGCTACTCTAACATCTGATCTGGCTTCTTCTCTTTCAAAAACCATTACTTTGATTTTGCTCACATTCACACGTAGGCCCCTTTTCTTACAATCTTCTGCCATTACGTCGGCTAGGGTTTGCAGGTCAGTCGCAGACTTCGCTAATAGGACCGCATCGTCTGCATATAGCAGAGACCTAACCACTGAGTCGCCCATCTGAACTCCCACATTCATTTCATTCAACCTTTGTAGACATTTATCCAGATATATGATAAACAGTCTGGCTGATAGAACGCAGCCCTGTTTAACGCCGATATTGACATCAAACCAGGGTGACATTCCATCATCCAGCCGCACACAAGCTCTGCAGTCCATGTAGTTGGACTGCACCGCTTGTAGCAGTCTACCGTTAATACCATATTCCGGCAAAATGTCCCAAAGTTCCTTTCGTACAACCGTGTCAAATGCTTTTTCCAAATCCACAAAACTGCAGGAAACCCTCTGGCCTACAGCCTGATGCTTCTCCACAATGTTGCGCAGAGAAAACACTTGATCCATGCATCCCCTTCCACACCTGAAACCTCCTTGTGCCTTACACAAAAATTCATCAGACACCATCCTCATTCTCCTTTCAATAATCTTACCATACACTTTGGCTGCCAAACTGGTCAAGCTTATGGCTCTGTAGTTTGCACAGTCATAACGTGAACCCTTGTTTTTAAACAAGGGCACGATGACTGCGCTTCTCCAGTCCTTGGGAACCATTCCTGAGCTCCAACATTAATTGAGAAGCATCAGGAAGAATTCCCAGACACATGAGCCTCCAAGCTTGATCATCTCAGCAGACACCATATCAATACCCGCTGCCTTACCATTTTTCAAACTTCTAATCGCCCATTCAACTTCATCCATACTAATGTCATCAGAAGATACCGGTACCGAATGCTGATCTCTGATTAGACCACATGTGGCACCAGCATCACCCTGAACATCCGCATACATATCTCCAAAATATTCACTCCATCGGCTTAATAAATCTTGTGTTTGCGTAAGAATGTCTCCACCTTTAGACCTTATTTTATTCATTCTGAAAGCTGACCAACCACTACGAGATTTCTTCACCTCCCTCCAGAAAAGTTTGGTGTTGCTCTCGAAGTTTTTGGTCAGCCTTTCTTCTGCAATCTACAAGTCGGTACCACCGTCTCCTGTGTGACCGGCCCTGTAGAACATCGTGTTTGGATTTTTTTTTTTAAGAAAACACCCAGCACTAATGAATAATCCTTATATCGCGGGGGATTTTACAAACATACAATTTCACGGACACAAAGTAAACCCAGACTCCGAACAACCATTCGTGGATCATACCAAGATTTGTTCTATGTGGGAATTGAACCAACAACACTCGGGCGGGAGATCGGTATCTAAATAAGCCACTCCGCCATCTGTGCAGTCTACCGTCTATCTATCTATGTGTATTACCTGTAACGATTTGTTCCTGTGGTGACCTCCTGAAGTTTCTTTTGTATACATAGTCACCAAGCGCCCTCGACAACGCCAAGTTACCGTTGACCCTGTTCAGCTGTACCCAGCCACCGCCCGACGTGATGCGGTGCAACTCTTCCTTGTTGTTCGGCTTGTGATCGTATGACAACACCTCCACTTGCTAAACAATTGTTTAGTATTAACCAGATACTCCCCGCGACTTCGCATGGACTTCACAATTGGATCAAGCCTTACATCCTAACTATAAAGCGGTAACAGAGCGTCTGTACAGTAAAGATATTTAAGAAAAAAACAATTATTTGTGTTATTCTGATTGTTGGTTTGTCTGTTCGTTTGTTCGCGCATCATGCAAAAACTACTAACAGAATTTTGATGCAACTTTTTTTATTTGATAACTTTTGATTAGATTTAAAAACTGATATACATTTTATCCCTTTTCTCCGTGTGGTGACGGACTAAGAATACAAGTGTCACCACCCCATTCTTTCCCACGGGTGTCGTATAAGGCGACTAAGGGAAGTAAGCAATTATCATCCATTGCATGACAGGTGTTAGGGCTAGGTATCAAGTGGGAGTATTCACTAGGTATCGGGCCCGAGCGGGTAGGTACCCACCATCACCTGTGTGACCGGCCATGAAGCACATCGTTGCGTTTTAGCTGTAGCAGGAGATAGCCGTTTATTATTTCATTACATATCGGTGAAACGAAATGGTGAGCAGCGGCTCATCTGCCACGACATGCAATAAAAAAAAACCCGCTACTATACCGGGCCCTACAACTAAAAACTAGCAAAAGCTAGTAATATTATTATAAATGCAAAAGTGAATGTTTGTTGGTTAACCTCTAGCTCTAACTACTGAACACTGAGTTTGAAGCCCAAAAAAGGTCACCCCCCGCAAGCAGGACCTTTCATCCAGCAAGTATGAATGGTAGCTATTTTTATACAAACGCTAGCCTTTACCAGCGGCTTCGTCGCAGCCAAAAGCTAGTTTTTCGGTTATATCTCATGTTCCCGATATAGTAGCGGGATAAAAAAAGGTGCATAAAAATCCGTCCAGTAGTTCTTGCGTGATGCACGAACAAACAAACAGACAAACAAGACAAAAATTCTAAAAAAAATTGTTTTGGGTTTAGACACGCCTATATAGCCTTACAGCTATTTTTTCTCAAATATCTTGAATGTACAGACACAGCTCTGTTACAGCTTTATAATATTTATAGATAATTAATTTGCCATAGAGTATTTATATTCGGAAATCCACGCGGACGGAGTCGCGAGTAGTCTAGTGTAATATATATAAATAAGTCACCTTCTTGCACATTACCTTTATGCAAAAACAGATATACCCACAGGAACGGCCACTATAATGGAATAAAGGTAGGCCTATGTCCTTTTATGGATCTTAACTATATGTATGCTAAATTTCATGAGAATCAGTCGAGTAGTAACAGAGTGAAACAGTGACCAAAAAACAAACAAACGCGCTTTCACGTTTATAATATTAGTAAGGATTTTTAAGATACATTTTCAGTTCTTTTTTTAATAATAAATAATCACGGAATTTTCACACAACATCCTCTGGTCCCAAACTAAGCTTATCATTTGTGCTATGGGTACCAGATTACTGATATACATATTACATATATTCCTTTTTTTTTGTAAATACATACATATAATAGATAGAAAAGACACAGACGCAATACAAATATCTGTTTTCATCACACAAAAAATTTACCTGAGCGGGAATCGAACCCACGACCTCGTACACGGAAGACGGTTACACTCTGAGACTGATTAAAGTTACGAATGACTTACCCCTCCACGAACACTAGCAATTGCTCGCGAATCGCCGACGTTGGCGCAGTACAGCGCGTTGTCTTTTATGAGCACAACCACTGCAGTACTTCCAGCGACCTTCTGCAAACACATGTATTCTTCACGCATCGCCTGGTCCAGGTCGAGGAAACCCTGTTACAACAAAATAAATAATACAAATTATCTATTTAAAAACTTTTTTTTTGAGGCGGCAATAATGTACCTAAACGCACACCCCGTCGTTCGGGACAACGAACAGAGTAGTGTAGGGCCGACACCCACTAAATAAACCCACCGCGTGCCGTCTCTCCGCCTGTGTTGGTGGGCCACTGGAACTATGTTGCATTACTTCAGTGATCTATTTTAAAGCCTGCATGCAAAAGAAGTGTCGGAAAAGTCCAGGTAAAATCAGATTGATGAATTGTGGTTAAATAAATATATTTAGATATAAAACATAGCTTCATGCCTGTATCCCCGAAGGGGTGAAGGCAGAGGTGTATTACACACCTACGGTTCGCCAACTACATTCAGTCAAGAAAGTATTGGGAGTGGATGATTTGTTTATGTGTCCAAATTCAAATCTTTGTTTTTTTTTTGTTGTTGTTAGATTGGCACAACTGTTATCCATTTTGGCGCGGAGTCGCATCTGTTATTTATATTAAATTATTCGTTGGCTTAAGTCTATCGTTTCTGAAGGTTTCTATTCCCGGTACTTTCTTGGCAGAGTAGTATGTTTAAAAAAAAACATAGCATCGCGCCTGTATTCCTCCCCGAAAGGGTAGGCAGAGGTGTATTTCACACCCACGGTTCGCCAACTATGTTTAAGTCCCACGTAATAGGGGGCGAGTCTATTGCCGTCTACCGGGCACATTTCCAAACTCCGAGCTGCTACTGAGAATTTTTCCTTTTACGAAAAAGCTCAATAGCACCGCCCCGCCCGGGACCTCATGATCAGCAGTCGCTCACACTACCACTGCACCACCAAGACAGTTAGCAAGCAACATTTAGAACTAAATATTATTATACTCCAGGATCCAGGCGGAGTGGTGGGACACGAGTTTCTATAGTTGGTTAGGGCCCCACACTACCCTGTTTGTTACCCCGAATAACGGGGGGGGGGGGCCTTTAGGTGGGTCGTGGAGGTAGTGTATGCGACTGCTAATCATGAGGTCTCGGGTTCGATCCCCGGGTCAGGCAATGTTATTGAGCTTTTTCCTAAAAAGAAAGAAAGGTTTTAGTGACAATTATAGTCTTGTGATACCGACCTCCAGCAGTTCCACTTGAAGCACACAACGATCACGCTCGCCACCGCAGTTTTTACCGTTCCTCCTGCTTGTGAGCATTTCACTCGCAGACACAAGTGAAACGGGTTTACAGTTTTTAAATGCTCACTTCGACCCAACTCTTTAGGTGAGTCATTGAGAGCTGCAGCGTGAGTGTAAATAACGACCATGACTATGAAGTCAGCGGTCGTTATGTGAATCGGATACGGATCATTTTGATCGTTGTGAGCGCCATGTGGAACGCGCTCTATGCCATGTCTCATAATGACCGCCTACCACATAGACATGAATGTACGAGGAGGGATCAAAAAGTAGTGAGAACGACATACTCCTTGGTAAGAAAAAAAATAATGGCAGGCATAGCTCAGATACATATTTGTAATATTAATAAAGAAAAAAATCTTCAATTCTCTTTTGTTTTTTTCTGAATGTAGTCATTTGTTTGCTTCGTGTCGGAACGTGTTCTCGAAAATGGAGAAAAACGAAGTGCAAGCCGTTATTAAATACCTCTGTTTAAAAAAGTTAACGACGCAAGAGATTCATTGCGATTTGGAGGCAACATTAGGAGAGTCTGCTCCGCCGTATTCCACTGTTGCAAGGTGGGCTTCTCAATTACGAGTAGGGAGAACGAGCACGGAAGACGAACATCGTTGCGGCCGTCCATCGATGTCAGTCACCCAAGAAAATGTTGCGAAAGTCGAGAAAATTGTATTGAGCGATCGAAGAGGTACCATCCGATACTTAATTCAAGAAACGGGCATTTCATATGGAAGTATTCAATCCATATTGAAACAATCTTTGAATATGAGAAAAGCCTCCGCAAGATGGGTGCCGAGAAAGTTAACCAACAGTCAGAAACAAAACCGACTTGACATTTCGAAGATATTGTTGGACAAGTTTCAAGAAGATTCTGAAAACTTTTTGTCTCGTTTCGTAACAATGGACGAAACATGGGTCCATCATTTTGATCCCGAGACAAAACAGCAATCTTCGCAATGGAAATGGCCATCATCACCGACCCCGAAGAAGTTTCGTGCCATGGTATCGGCTCGCAAGGTTATGGCCTCAATATTTTGGTACTCAAGGGATATTGTTGATTGATTACCTAGAGCGTGGAACCACTATTACAGGCCAATATTATGCAGCTTTAGTCCCCAAGTTGAGGAATGTCATCAAAGAGAAAAGGAGAGGGAAACTTCGAAGGGGCGTGCTGTTTCATCACGACAACGCACCCGCGCACAGGTCGGCAGTTGCGATGTCTGCCATTCAGCAAGCTGGCTTCGAATTGGTTGACCACACCCCTTATTCACCAGATCTGGCGCCTAGTGATTTTTATCTGTTCCCCAAATTTAAAGAATTCGTAAGGGGAAACAGGCACGAAGACGATAACGAGGTGATGGATGCCGTGGAGAGCTTTTTGCAGGACCAAGACAAAACTTGTTTGAAAGGGATTGAAGCCTTGGAAAAGCGCTGGACTCGGTGTGTAGAGAGACTCGGAGACTATGTAGAAAAATAAATTATTAAGATATCAATAGTCATTATATTCTATCTCATGCTCACTACTTTTTGATCCCTCCTCGTATTTATACGATGCATAAATAATTTTTAGTTTAAAGAACAGTAATATTAGTGAAAGTGGAAAAAGATAGTTTTACTGCGAGTAGAATTCAAACCTGCGTTCCATCCAATACGGGGAAGTGCTCTGGACCAGTAAGCTATCGCAGTCACCTAATGGAGACACCAAACTCCATATTTCGTTTAGATGTCTTTAAGACCCACGCCACTTATTGGATGCATTTACACACGTTTGCTTGTGCTTTGTGTCCCTAGTATATACCTAAACTAACTTCTTCCAATCTCGCCTTAAAAACCTTAGCGACAGAAACGGGCGCTGACATTTCATGTTCTAAATTCGGCCACACGTAACTACTAAGGTTATTAAGCTTAAAATAGTACATTAGAAACCTTTCTAAAAATATTTGTGCCCTTTGTACGGCATCTGATACGGTTGACGTGTATGTAACTGCCGAAAATCACGAAATCTATTACAAATAGATGGAAATTAAAAAAATAAGGAAACTAAGACTGTACATAGCATAAAAGTTCATACAATAGTTCATCAAAAATAACTGTATAATTACTACGAATACTTAGTCACGAGACGTATTAAAATTTGAAATCTCATAAATTTAGGTTGGCGACCCTCCCCGGCTTTGCACGAATGCATTTACCTACTAATCAAGAAAGTTCTAGTAGTTTTACTTACTTACTTATCATCACACCATTTCCCTTGCAGGGTAGGCAGAGAGAACAGTGCCAAAAAGCTCTATTTTTGCATACATCTCTCGCTTCCTCAATATTCATAATTCTCTTCATAAGCGCTCGCCGGTTTTGGAGACTCCTGACTCCACCTTCAATACATGACTGATTTGGTCTAGGTAAGCCAGTCTCAGTCTCCCCCTGTACCTAAATCCTTCCACTTTCGCATTGTATATTTTCTTAACCTCATTCGGCATTCCTTCCACATGTCCGAACCATCGGAACATTCCCTTTCGGATCTTTACAGCAAAAGGTACTCTCTTTCATACCTACTCGCTCTCTTATGTCGTCGTTACGAATGCGGCCAGTCAGCCTCACTCCACAGATTCTCCGCAGAGATCGCATTTCGACCGCATTGATTTTACACTCATGCTCCTTTTTGCATACCTAACTCTCGCTTCCATATAATAACGTTGGGACAAGCACTGCGTTGCGTCGGCTGAGGTGGTGGCTGCCGAGAAGTTCCCAATACTCCATTCACTCTATTTCACGCATTTATTCTTCTCTCTATATCAGTAGTATACCTTTCATCCCAACTGAATCCACATCCAAGATATATAAAGTCATACATTTGTTCTAGCACATCATTGTCTATTGATACTCTGACAAGTAGTAGTTTTGAAGAACTATAATGCTTTAATACATTATTATCCCTTTACTTTTAATTATGTACATGTACTTTTTTGAATGACTTCAGTATAAAAAAACTAGTACATTACCCGCGGCTCCGCTCGCGTCATAGCGAAGTCCATTAAGAACAGAATTTCCTTAAAACCTCTTCCTAGTGCTCACCTACAGTATCAATGATGATATGTATATTATATAATACCGTAAAAAAAAAAACAAATTCATTGGTTAGAAAAGGTAAGCAACATTCTGACGCAGAGACCGACTTTAGTTTATACTATTATGGATCTGAAATGTCAAACTGGTTCAGCATGACAGCTTTTATCAACGACTTGCCAAAACTGTCAACCCGCACTGGGCCAGCGTGGTGGACCTAATCCCTATCAATTTGACAGGAGACACCGAATAGAAAGACAGTAGAGTTGCGAAAAAAGAAATATATAGCATAATTTTTAATTTTAAAAAGTTTCGGTAAATCTAGTACTTACATACTGTTTTTTTTAAACGGTTATGAAATGCCAAGGAGATGAGGATTAACTAATAAATGAGCAACTAATAAACAACGAATAAACTTGCTAAAACAATCTACAAAACCAGCAAAAATATGCATTCACATAAATTCACTAATATTGTTACATAAATTTATACAATGTACGATGTTTGCACCTAAATAGGCTGACGGCGGCCGACACATACCAACCATTTCTAAAAATTGTAATTAACCTCTGTTCACTTGTTGCTGATAAAGAAATTCCCCTCATTAAATACGTAATTGATACAAAGTACCAAAAATATATTTAATAAGTAGGTAGTTCATTAGAAGCCCTACTTAATCTAAATACAATACAACTGGATTTCTGAAGTTTTAAATTTTAGTCAATACTTACATCAGCCCATCTCCCTTGCAGAGTAGGCAGGGAGAACAGAGTGCCAAAAGTCTCTGTTCTTGCATATATCTCTCGCTTCCTTAATATTCATAATTCTCTTCATACACGCTCGTCGGTTTCGGAGACTCCTGACTCTACCTTCCTTCAATACATAACCGATTTGATCTAGGTAGGCAAGTCTCCCCCTCTACCTACATCCTTCCACTTTCGTATTGTATATCTTTTTAACATTTCGCTCGTCCGGTATTCTTTTCACATGTCCCAACCATCTGAGCATTCTCTTTCGCATCTTTAACTTTATCTTTACACCATTACTCTCTGCCCTCCCCTTCCTCTTTTGTTATGGCGGGAAATAATGTTCCTAACCGCACTCCCCGTCGTTCGGGGCAACGAACAGGGTAGTATGGGGCCTTCACCCACTAAAGAAACCCGCCCTATGCCATCTCTCCACCTTTATTGGCGGGCCACCGGAACCATATTACATTCCTTCAGTGGCAGGAATTTCGGGCCTAACGGTACTCTCAATTACTGAAAGAAACGCCAGTTGGAACACCTAGTTACTTTATAACACCACTTTGGTACCTATACGTATTCCGTAGGGAAGACCACCTTTCTCATAGAATAAATATACGAGGAGGGATCAAAAAGTAGTGAGAACGACATACTCCTTGGTAAGAAAAAAAAAATACTGGCAGGCATAGCTCAGATACATATTTGTAATGTTAATAAAGAAAAAAATATTCGATTCTCTTTTGTTTTTTCTGAATGTAGTCATTTGTTTGCTTCGTGTCGGAACGTGTTCTCGAAAATGGAGAAAAACGAAGTGCGAGCCGTTATTAAATACCTCTGTTTAAAAAAGTTAACGACGCAAGAGATACATTGCGATTTGGAGGCAACATTAAGAGAGTCTGCTCTGTATTCCACTGTTGCAAGGTGGGCTTCTCAATTTCGAGTAGGGAGAATGAGCACGGAAGACGAACATCGTTGCGGCCGTCCATCGACGTCAGTCACCCAAGAAAATGTTGCGAAAGTCGAGAAAATATTGAGCGATCGAAGATTTACTATCCGATACTTAATTCAAGAAACGGGCATTTAATATGGAAGTATTCAATCCATATTGAAGCAATCTTTGAATATGAGAAAAGTCTCCGCAAGATGGGTGCCGAGAATGTTAACCGACAGTCATAAACAAAATCGACTTGACATTTCAAAGATATTGTTGGACAAGTTTCAAGAAGATTCTGATAACTTTTTGTCTTGTTTCGTAACAATGGACGAAACATGGGTGGTTTTGATCCCAGGACAAAACAGCAATCTTCGCAATGGAAACGCCCATCATCACCGACCCCAAAGAAGTTTCATGCTGTGGCATCGGCTGGCAAGGTTATGACCTCAATATTTTGGGACTCAGAAGGGATATTGTTGATTGATTACCTGGAGCGTGGAACCACTATTCCAGGCCAATATTATGCCGCTTTAGTTCCCAAGTTGAGGAATGCCATCAAAGAAAAAAGGAGAGGGTAACTTCGAAGGGGCGTGTTGTTTCATCACGACAACGCACCCGCGCACAGGTCGACAGTTGCGATAGCTGCCATTCAGCAAGCTGGCTTCGAATTGGTTGACCACCCCCCTTATTCACCCGATCTGGCACCTAGTTATTTTTATCTGTTCCCCAAATTGAAAGAATACTTAAGGGGAAACAACAGGTACGAAGACGATAACAAGGTGATGGATGCCGTGGAGAGCTTTTTGCAGGACCAAGACAAAACTTTTTTTTTGAAAGGGATTGAAGCCTTGGAAAAGCGCTGGACTCGGTGTGTAGAGAGACTCGGAGACTATGTAGAAAAATAAATTATTAAGTTATCAATAGTCATTATATTCTATCTCATTCTCACTACTTTTTGATCCCTCCTCGTACTTCCTACGCTAGGAGACATAATTCTTGCTGAAATCGGCACGACAATACCACCTTTTTATAAGAACGATTATTCCTTAGTCTGCCTTCCTCAGTGGTCTAGCGGTAGTATATGCGATTGCAGATCATGAGGCCTTGGGTTCGAATGCCAGCCAGGTCGAGCCAGAAAAAAAATATTGGGATTTTCCGTAAAGAAATTCTTAAAGCAGCTCGGCACTAGGAAATTGCTGGGCCATAGAAAGCAAGCATAGCCGTCAATCCTGCCTAATCTTTCTACAGTCATGTCGGAATGCCGTCCCAGGAACGCGTCCGTTGCTATGTGACAGGTTGCATACAAATTCGAAAAAAATCCCGTCCCGGATCGCGGTCGCTTTCCCGCGGCTCCCGCCTCTATGTGACGAGGTCTTTAGTAATAATCCTTGTATCGCGGGGAACTTTACAAACATACAATTTCACGGACACAAAGTACACCCAAACTCAAAACAACCATGTATAGATCACACAAAGAGTTGTGTTGTGTGGTATCAAACGCACACACTCGAGCCGGGAGGCCGGTATTGAAAATCTGTGCAGTCAAAATCTGCTGACAATGATCCATCCATCCATCCATCCGCCTTTCAACGTCCACTGCTGGACATAGGCCTCCCCAAGAGAACGCCACAACGAGCAGTCCCGTCATGGGGATAATGCCGTAATCGCCACGCTTGGCAAGCGGGTTGGCGATCGCAGTAGATGTTGTTAATAATCGAGGGAGTGCTGCTGCACACTCCCACGGTATTCCCTCAGTGTCGGCTCTTACGACTCCCGTGGCTAGAGAGGGGTGGGACAATTCTAAAGCCGGCCCCACACAGCATCATGACAATGGTCGCCGTGACCTAAATCAATATAGAAATCTATAATTTTACTTACTTGTTTCAAAGCCTCCTCTATGTTCCCAAGGTGGTACTCTGGACGAGCTGTTATAAATTTGTGCAGGTGTTTACCAGCGTATTCTGCTATGTAAGACCCTAGAAATATATAAAGTGGTGTTATTGTAATAAACTAATATTTTTTTTTATACTACATGGGTGGGAAACAAGCATACGGCCCACCTGATGGCGGTTACCGTAGCCTATAGACGCTAGCAACATCACAGGTATCATCACTCGCGCGTCGCCATCTCCGAAGGAAAGGGATAAGAGGTGGACAGGAAGGATATGAAGGAAAATTAAGGAGAGTATAGGAAAGGGGTTTGAGCCTCCGGCACTCTCACTTACCATACGAAACAGAACGGCAGGCATAACTACCGTTGTTACACGCTGATTTTTTGTGAGAGGGTGGTACTTCCCCGATCGGGCCGGCCCATACGTGCTGGGATATGCATGGCTCTACCACTAAAAATTAGGGCTATGTGATTATTTTAATGCCGTTCTTAATCAACTGTAATACTCAAATGGCGGAGTCGTCTATATATCAAACCTTCTGGTAACCTTCGCTCATTGTCAAGCCGCTGCTTACCATTTCATTTCACAAATACGAAATTAACGGCTATCTCCTGCTACAACCAAAACAGATGGTGGTACCAACCCGCACGAACCCGATAGTAAGTGAGTACTCCCACTTGATACCTAGTCCTACCACCGGTAATGCAGTGGGTGATAATTGCTTACTTCCCTTGGTCGCCTCGTACGACACCCGTGGGAAAGAATAGGGTGGTGACACTTGTATTCTTAGTCGTCCGTCACCGCGTGTGTGCTACAAATGATTGTTCTGAGTTTGGGTGTATTTTGTGTCCGTCAATTGTATGTTTTCCGCATAACTGTACGCGCATAACTTCTGAACGACTGCCCCAAATTGGATATTTTTTTTGTGTTCTTTATTGTCAACACAAAGTAGAAAAATAAAAGAAAATTTCAAAAAATGGAATAGAATTTTTTTTGAAATCTCATAATATGAAAAGTGAGTGAATGAGACAGAAGACTGTGAGTTACTTTGGAATGTTTCGATACATCAAACGTGTCTAGAATTATTGATAATCTCATAATATGAAAAGTGAGTGAATGAGACAGAAGACTGAGTTACTTTGGAATGTTTCGATACATCAAACGTGTCTAGAATTATTGATAATCTCATAATATGAAAAGTGAGTGAATGAGACAGAAGACTGAGTTACTTTGGAATGTTTCGATACATCAAACGTGTCTAGAATTATTGATAATCTCATAATATGAAAAGTGAGTGAATGAGACAGAAGACTGTGAGTTACTTTGGAAGCTTTCGATACATCAAACGTGTAGAATTATTGATAATCCGACTGATCTGAATTTACCGGAAGTGTTACATTTCCTTAGTCTGTAACTGTACACCACCCGTGTGAAGAGGCGGGCATAATACCTAATATACTTTGGAAAATCCAAAACTGCACGCCTCAATCTTCATTTTTCACAATAAAATTTATTATTTGATAAGTAATTAATAATGTATTGGTCTTACTAAGTAGTTTTCAATAAACCACGTAGATAGCGCTAATTTCAAAAAGTACTAATGTGGGTTTCATGTCTTATACGCCATCTAGCGCTAATTTTAAGAAGTACTTCTATATTGGTCTACCTCTCAGTTACGTACGGGCCGCGCGCACGTCAAGGCCACGCAAAAAAATTGTGGAATGTAAAATACGTTTTATTCGTGTTTTATAACGTTCGTGAATTATTATTTACGCGTGTTTAGTGTTTTTAATTATTGTTATGGATAAAATAGTTATTATACTTGATAAATATCATCAGTTCGTCAAGCAAATGTAAGAACTTTCTTATAACAAAAAAAAAATGTACCGGACGGGCGAACGGCGTTCTGTTGACAATAGTAAAACCACCGGTGGCTATGGCTATGCGTACGTAAAAAGGTAGTTCTCATGAAAGGCGCTGGTTTTAGTGTCGCGTCGAGCGTAAATGCCGTAAATATTCAGTATTTTTTTGTTTATTTAATAACAATTAAACCACATCGAATCAGAACGTGAAAAGTAATAGGGCTCTATTCCTAATCATAATAATTCGTTAACGACAAAAAAAGACTCGATTAGTAAAGTATTTTGGTCGTTATCGTGTTAACGTACATTACCTACAACTCACGGACGTCCAAGCCAGATTTTTTTCAAACAGTTTTTTAACTTTAAGTGAGTGTTAAAAATAGTGTTTGTTCTTTATGTGTGTGTAGATATTATTTTACAAGTGCAATTTATGATAAATAGAGACATTTTAAGTTTGAAAAACAGTTGTTCGTGTTAAACGGGAGTAGAACACACCTCAACGCTTCGCTTATAAGGCGTGCAATAACACCTCTTTTCAGACGTGCCCGGTAGACGGCAATAGGCTCGCCCCCTATTACGTGGGGACTTAAACATAGCTGGCGAAGCGTGGTTGCGTAATACACCTCTGCCTACCTCTTCGGGGAATACAGGCGTGATGCTATGTTTTCTTTTTATTATTTTAGAAAATATTAACTAAAAAAAAATATGGCATTACGAAGTTCGCCGGGTCAGCTAGTTATTTATATATTTTGAAGCACTCGACATGCTTGGCCAATGGCCATATAGGTAAATGAACAAATGCGAAAAAGTTAAATCGAAAACAGTAGTTTCGAGCTGGATTTGAACCTGCATCTTCTGGCAAAACCCTCCCGGATGCTTTGCCAATTCAGCAATCGTGACAGACTACGAATTTCGATAACACATTTCATAATGATTTTCGCACTCGGTGTTCATAGACTAATTATTAAAATTAGTATTATTTTATCATTAGACAATCTAATATACTCAATTAGCCTTGTTTATTAACATATAAATAATAGTCGCCCTAAATTAGTTGATAAAATGGTTTAAAAACTCACCTCCATGCCCATCATAGACTGCAAAAAACGCTGTCCCTGGATCTTCAGGTAGAGACAGGATATGTGTGTGGTAATCGTCCATGGAGACTCGCCACCCTTGCATACAGGAGGAACCAACCAGGTACCGAGAATCCTGACATGTTGATGATTGTTTCTCCGTCACCGGCTGTGATAAAGTTTGACCCATAACTCTGAAAAAGGTTGATTCAATTTGTATATTGTATTTTCGTTTTTCTTAAGTCAATTAAATTATATATGGGACATGTTATCAGATTGTATACCACCGCACCGGTGCTAAAGTTAATATTTAGTGTCGTCCATGCAGTTATAAGTAGCTATTTAATTAGATTTTACCCGTAAGTTGTATTGACTCTACTAACTACTAGCTGTGCCCCACAGCTTCACCCAACTTCTACTTCAAAATAAATCTGATTATTCATAATTTGCTAACGCATCCTAAAGCCGCGTCCAGACTAGCTATAACGTAACATGCAATGTAATGCGAATGCTTTGGACGGCCTGGGCGCTTCTTACGCACACTTCCTACGACCCCGTTCCCACTAGTCTTCGCGCGCACGCCTAAACGAACACCCGTTCCCGCCAGTCTTCGCGCGCACCCTATGGAGTAGCCACAACTCGAAGGCTCACTATTCTGGGTGTCTCAATTTTGTTGTTACACCATTATAATATGAAGAAAAAGAAAAGCCTTAATCATCTTCCATTTTATTAATTTCTATAAAAAGTTCAAGAAATATGTATATTTGTTCGCGGCGCGCACCTCTGCTGCGAATTCCTGTCCAAAGTTCACTGCGCGCCTCCTTTGTATTCGTCCGAAAAACCGACAATCTGCGCTGCGTGCGCGCTACGAATGCACGTAAGAGGCGCGTAGTTGTTCGCGAACACACTAAATTGTATGGGAAATGCTTTGATCAAAAATGCAATGGATTTCGCGTCGACCCGAAAAATACGTCTCGGTAAATAAGAGCACACTTGAGAAGTGAGATCTTATTTTGTTTAGTTCAAAAAGTACTTTATTTGTTGCTATTTAAGCTTGATTTCCCAGTAAATGTTATTTTTTCTTTTCACTTTTAAGTGGCAGTAATAAATTATTGCTTTGCTCGTTTTTTGTGACGAATGACCGTAAATGTAAGATAATATTTTAAAGATTTGTGGCTTTATTACTAAGTACTATGATTGTAATTAGGATGAACTTAAAACTGTTTTAAAACCTTTGTCTCAGTTCGTTAGTACACAGATGTTAAGTATATATTCACACGGACAGTTTTTAGCTTGATTTTGTTTGGGACACTGTATCTTGTTAGTATTGATGATCGAAGGCGAAATGTTGCATTACATGTTACGTTACAGCTAGACTGGACGCGGCCTTTGGTCAAGTTTTGTAAAGCGCCATCTATATTTCACATTGCAGTTCATATTTAAATTTTGTAACGTTAGATGGCCATGTTTGATTCAGGGATGTTAAACACCTACGGCCTTACTCCAAAATGTTACTATGATACGCAAAAGAATCTTGCTTATGAGACTAGTAGTTCCTGAGCGCGTTTAACTTTAAATATATAAAATGGGACAAAAATTCGTTCCATAGTTTTTAAATTTATTGCCAGATTTATACAGACATAGACAGAGCGGGAGGACGACTGCCCAAAAAAGGAGTGAAGTATTTTATAATATATATCTATGGTTTACTACCTTTCAAGAACTCAAAGTGAGAAGAATTATTCAGTATCAGTAAATCTACTGCTCAGACTCACTAAAAAATAAAGACACCGCATTTTCAACTAAAAAGTGAAGCCACTTTTTTAAAGATGTGTGCGTGAGTGTTGTCACCGGAAAGAAATAATCTCTGTAATTTGGGTAAATTTTTAAAAGTTTTATGCCGTGTGGGGCTTTAAAATTGTTCCACCCCTCTCCACCCATGGGAGTCGTAAGAGCCGACTGAGCGAATACCGGGGGAGTGGGCAGCAGCACTCCCTCGAGTAACAAACTTTAACAAACTTAAAAACAACAACCACTGCGATCGCCAACCCGCCTGCCAAGCGATTACGGCACTACCCGAACCGAATTGGTCAGAACCAAATAAATAGTTCATTGAAATGTTACAATTTAAGGCCCTAATATTGCATTTTTTAGAGGGCGCTATTTTATTTTTGGGACATGTGTGTGAGAAGCTTAACCCCAAGTTTGTGGGGTTGCTGCTCTTGTCCCCCGGCCGCCATCTTGGAAAACACCTTTTTCGCGATATCTCGGAAACTGTGCGTCCTACAAAAAATTTGTACAGACATAATTTGTAGCAAATCGCTTTGTCTACAAATATGTTCATATAACTTTTATCCTAAATTTAAAATTAAAGAAGTTATAAGCAAAAAAGGGAGAAAATTTCTATAAAAAAATTATTGCTTGAACGTTTTCGTAAAAAACTTTTTTATACATTTTACAAAAAAAAATACCTCAGACCAATCTTGTAAGATGGTCTTTTGAGGAAAATTTTTCTTTTAGAAATTACTATAAGAAACAATCATTTAGTAAGTTCTATATAAGGAAAACAGTTAGGAATGAATAGGTAAGTAAAGTTGTAAGGATTTAACAAAATTTTTTTAAGAATGTATTTACAATAAAAAATTATCATAAAACTAAATTAAACATTTCGTTTTGACCGTATTCTCATGAGCATTGACGAACCTGGTCAACTTTAGAGCAATTGGAGCGCTGTAACAGCGTTTTAAACGAATTAAAAAAATATAGAGAAAATTTTTTCGCTTTTTTGCTTATAACTTATTTAATTTTTAATTTAGGGCAAAAAGTTGTATGAACATATTTGTAGGCAAAGCGATTTGCTACAAATTATGTCTTTACGATTTTTTTGTAGGACGCATTGTTTCCGAGATATCGCGAAAAAGGTGATTTCCAAGATGGCGGCCATGGGACAAGGGCGGCAACCCCACAAACTTGGGGTTAAGCTTCTATTGACCCCCCACACATGTCCCAAAAATAAAATTGCGTCCTCTAAGAAATGTAAAGCTCATGTAACATTTCAATGGACTAAAAGTAAATAAAGAATATTTTCAGTAAGTAGACTATCGTTTTATGATTTGCAAGTATTATTTTTCTTAAAAATAAAAAAATAAAAAATTTCAATATTTGTAAAAATAAATCATCAACACAGACCTAATATTCACACGTGATCATGGTGCAGCCTATTGGTAAAAGCTAATAAATTATTGCAAAGAAAACTCAACACTACTATAATAGTACAAGGTTTCATATTAGAATGATGAAGTTTGTATGTATCAATAGACAGTAGGTATTGACTGTAGTCACTAGACACTTTTTTCGTGAATTTTGTACTATAATATATTATAGACCCGACGTCCATTTTTATTAGGTCAATGCTTATATTGATAATCTACCACTAATCTAAAGTTATCAATAAAACATTAGATAACCCAATTATTATTTTTATAAGCACTTATCATGCTACATTATCAACCAGACTAAACTGGATATATTGAGTGGGATTACAATTCATTATCTTACAGAATTATTATTTTTTTAAAAACAACTGTCATACGCATCTAATTTGTTTATAGGTGTATTAACAGCGAAGCACCTGGGTGTGTTTTGGTTGTATTTTTTTATCATCATGCATCTCCTTTGCGGGATAGGCAGAGACAAGAGCGTGGCATAAGATGAGGGGGTGGTACTTACCGAGCCGGCCCATTCGTGTTGGGATAAGCATGACTCTATCACTAAAAAAGAAAGTTAGAAAGTTGTGCGAGATCTGTCACTATTTCATCAATCCCACATATATTCTGATTTTGAAGTTACAGTCGATGTTACCGTCATTCATAAGTGGCCCGAGTTACTAGTAGTCAGGGCAGATTAGTATGCCATTATCTAGTCTAGGGCAACACGGAAAAAACTGTATGGACCACAGAAATTATAAACAAGTTTACATTTTCTTCTTTTTCTTATTCCTATTCAAAGCTTTTTTGGGGTTAGCTTCAGATTGTTTTGTTTTTAGATTTACCAGCATTTGCAAGGAGAACACCTAACTGACCTCCACAACCTCAGAACACGAATGAAGTCAAATTTTATTATTCAAGTCTCTGACAACCTGTAACAACTGCCAGGAGGGTTATTGACACCGGGATTATCCACAGCGGGTTATGCCTTCCGGAGCACGAATGAGGACAGATGTTCACAAATTGGTTTCACTTTTTAGTCGTCCATTTGATGCTGGCCCAACTAAAGTTGTCCACCGTTCGGACGCCAATTGCAAAAATAAGCTATGACATCCGTTTTGTATCTAATTATATTTGGTCTGACTCTCTGCAGTTAATCTTGCCATGTTCCCAGACTGCTCTGGATCTGAAGTCTGAGTTACCTCAGAGAAGAATGTCATTAGCTAACAGCATGCACCAAGATACTTCCTCTCGGCACATCCGAGAGCAAAGCATTCATCATCAGAAGGAACAAATATAATCAAATAGAAACCCTGGTGTTAGCCCTCAGCCACATTGAAATTGTTGGTAGTGCAGTTTTTTTTTGTAAAAACGTGCATTTTATACATAGTAATCTATTTATTACATTAAATATAAGAGGCTCATAGCAGCAGAGGCACCAAATATTTTATTTCCAAAGTGCAAAAAAGTTCTTTGTTTTTTGTTGTTCTTGTGTTGATCTGCCAATGCTTTTAGCACAGTAATTGACTGCCGATGTCGACTGTTGTGTGATGGCTTTGACTGCCGATGTTGACTGTTGTGTAATGGCTACTCATGTACAATACTAAGGGCAATGTAACAACAAAGATTTTGATTTAATTGTGGTGATAGTACATTACAGATAGAGAAACGCAGATATTTTTTAGGAGGAAAAGCTACACACATTAAAGGATTATGCATAATTATAAAACCTACATAGAATATAACAATTTTATGTTGTTAGTACTTATAAATTTAATTAATGCTTTTATTATAAGTCATCCATCCATCCATCCATCAGCCCATAAACGTCCACTGCTGGACATGGGCCTCCCCATGAAGGGGGGGAAATGCCATAATCGCCACGCTTGGCAGGCGGGTTGGCGATCCCGGAATGGTGTTAAACGTTTCCCAGGAGCATGCTGCTGCCCATTCCCCTGGGTGCTCCCTTAGTCAGTTTTTACGACACCCACGGGCAAGTAAGGGGTGATGACATATCATATTCTTAATCCGTCGCCTCACGGATTATTTGACATAAGCTAAAAGGTCTTTTTTGATATATTATTATAAGTGGGGTTGGGAAACAATGATGCATATTTACAAAAAGTTTTATATGTTATATGATTGTTTTTTTGGTGAGATTTTTTTGTCATCATGGGTAAGTTTGGGCCCTCTTAGTTGATGTGGATTTTAGTCAGACTTTGAACATAGGTAGGTGGGCAATTATTTGGTTTGACGTCATTTGGATGTCCGGACAAAAATAAACTATAAAACGAAATTTTAAGTGTACTGTGTCAAACAAAATATATTTACACAAGTTTCTTCTAGCTATTTTAATAGTATAATTATAGTTATTTAAACGATTTAATATATTTTTTATTATGTGAAGACCCTAAACGTCATTACCATGAAAAACCCAAAAACCAGATTTAATCAATCAAAATTAAATATCGTATTAAAGTCGATTATTAACAAGACTTTTAATTTATTCTATCTTAAGTTAAACAGATCAACTTTTTTTCTATGTTGACATTTAACTATTTATTAGAATATTGTCCAAAATAAATGGTATTGAACTTTGTCCCAAGCATCATGCGTCATTACCGTGTCGAAAACTTTTTAATGTATTGCACATCACTAGATCTTCCTATACAATTTGCTACCCGCCCCCCGTGTGCCCCCAGGTCACAACTTATTCGTCATTGTGAACGCACGTCGCTAGTTGCCGGCAGATTTTTGGAAAAAATATTTGTTCCGAGTGAATCTACCTTTGGTCGTCCAAAATCATCATCACCGAGGGATTCATCACTTGGTAAGTATATACGATAAATACATAAGTGTGCTTTATGATGATTATTTATATGTTCTATTGTTACGCGATCATTCGATAATTCTCGTGTATTTAACATGTTCGCTGCGATTGATAATAAACATGTTTTTTATCATTACCGTGTACGCCATTACCATGGGTTCCCGTGGGTATTTTGGACCATGGTAATGATAAATCAACCACGGTAATGATTATTTTGTGCCTTACATATCTTACATTGATCGGATATGTTTTGCACTATGGCAGCCACAGTACAAAATAAAGATGAGAATTTGATCTAAATTAAATCTACATTTATTTTTATTTATAATAATAATATCTTGGGACAATTCCACACATATTGATCGAGCCTCAAACTAAGCAAAGCTTGTACTATGGGAACTAGACAACGATCTAGTATATATGTAAGTCTAAATATATATATGTAATATCCAAGACCAAGGTACAGACACCTGTGTTCATCACACAAATATGTGCCCTATGCGGGGCTCGAACGCGCAACCTCTGGTGTTGTTGTCAGGGCCTCTAACCATTACACCAGACGGTCGTCGGATTTGATGTATTATTGCAAATTAGTTATTGTTTCAGGCTACAGTCGACAAGATGGTGGGTCCTAAAAATAGAGAAAACGCATTAATTAAGAAGAAGCTACAAGAGCGCCAAAGACGGCAAAAAATCAAATTTGATCAAGAATACGCACAGTACCTACTTAGAAAAGGAGAAAGAATGATATAAAAAGAAAACAAGAAAACAAAATTCTATTGATCGACGAACTGACACAGAACAACAGCAAACAAAAAGGTAGACATGGAAAATCAATTCACTAAACTTTAGAATTAGGACACATCAGAGAAAAGTTGTTGAAACGAAGTTCGCAGCAAACTCGCCTTCACTTACTGATTCTGATGGTGATTGAGAAGAGAATGATGCTCACGTCCCATACGAACAGGATCCTCTCCAAATGTCATTTGAAAATGACATGTGCCAACCATGAACATCATCATCTCAACAAAATCTAATTCGCAACTTAGTAGAACGATACCCAGTTCAGACCACATCATATTCATCCCCGATATCAACTGCCAATGCAAGGTCCAAAATTAGGAGCTGTACTGAAATTATCATCCATTGCATGACTGGTGGTAGGGCTGGGTACCAAGTGGGAATATATTACTGCGCCTGCCGTTTATTCTTTCATTTCATATCGGTGAAATGAAATGGTGAGCAGCGGCTTGCCAATACTCTCAGTATAGTTGAGTCCATGAGCGACAGTTACCATTTAGCATCTGATGATTTACAATTGAATTGTAAATATTACAGACTGTAATTCGATAGATGACATAATCCGGCAATATAGCAAAACCTGACAATCACTATTTAGGAAAAGATTAGTTTCCTTGTGTTACTAAATGTATATCAAAAAAGACCTTTTAACTTCTGTCTAATAAATGAATTATAGTTGACGAAGTGCAAAAATGGTGTCCGTTATTCCCCTTCCTAAATTGGAACCAAGCTGGTGTTGCATTTACACAATCGAGAGGATTGTCAATCATCTTGCTATCACTCACCTATATTTTGTTATATAACACATATGCGTTTTTATATATACACGTTTTTATTTTAATTTTATTGAAATCATATTTTTTCTTTATTGCTTATAGTGGCAGACGAGCCACGGCCCACCTGATGGTAAATGGTAACCGTCGCTCATGGACTCAACTATACCGATAGTACTGACAAGCCGCTGCTCAACATTTTATTTCACATACATGAAATGAACAAATTAACGACACCCGTGGGAAAGAATGGGGTAGTGACACTTGTATTCTTAGTCCGTCGCCACACGGATTAAATATACTTGTCTTGATATAGAATCCCAATGTTATTCTTACACTTATAGTAAATTATTGGCAATAATAAATCATAAACTACAACATAGGTAGCACTAAAAGTTTCCCAGGCACGATACTGCCAAATCCATACTGTATAGGGGGATACCCGAATTTTATGATCACACGAATCCGCTAAACAAGTCATTTCATATTCCTATAATTTTCATCTTAATCAAGAGTCTTAACAATCGACTAGTGAGAAAACCTCATAATGTGGTTTAATTTATACGCTTCAGAAATTTCCTGTATCCAGATAATGTTTCGTCTCGACCTCCGAAAAACACACTTCAAAGTTAATAGGATACTCACGAATGTATATAATGCTAAAAATATCAAATAACCCACTTGTTTTCCTTTGCAATGAATCAATGTTTACTTTTTTATTCTTGTTAGAATAAAGAATAAGTAGATAATTTCTTGGACACTATTTTCAAAGGTTTCTCTGCTACGTTATTATAGTACGTTTCACACACTGAACACTGAATCACTCACAGACTAGACTACTATACTCTCCGGTAGGAGTAGTATTGTTCCTATGGTATTGTTCTGTGACTATACTACTTGAATCACTGAACCAAAGAGTAGAACACTGAACACAACACACATAGAGTAAAGTAATCGTATTAAAAACAACACAGCACACTTAGACGAAGGATATTATAGACAAGCTATCAGCGTATGCAGTGTCGAGATAGCAATAGATAACCGGAATTAATTTAAAAGATAACTATGATTATAACTTTATTGACAAAAAATGTACTACCTGTTTTAGCCGGATAAAAGAATGACAGGACAAAAGAAATTGCAGTTATGCTTATATTTTGCTTAAAATGTATTAGAACATGTAATATTAGCGTATATAATGTGATTAATAAAGTATTTTTTTACGTCAATACAAAAACAAGCTTACATACTGATGATGGGGATGGTTGACCACCTTATTGTTTGGACCCAGTTCATTGGGTCCAAATACAACTGACGCATACGCGAAAAGGATAAATATACTTATATCTGTGTCTCTCTCACTCTTGGTAAAACCTAGTATGTGCATCCTTTTCTTCATCCTTAATGTCAAAATAGTAGCGAGTCTAATTATTCTTCGTCTAAGACAGCACAGAACATTTTTACTCTACGAGTAGAATGACAGTTTCATACATTTTTTTGGGGACATTTTTTCTCACCGACCTGCGCCATCTGGGTCGAAACTCCAAAACTATTTAGAACCGCGAGGGCGGTAAACACACTAAAGGTGGGTGATAAATAACGTCACGACGAAAAAGTCACTGCGATCAGTCGATAAAATATGTCGCTGTTACTTAGCGCGAAGTAACAACGTTCCAAAATCACGTATATTGTTCCTACGTTCCCCAAGAACTTCAGCAGTATAATTACCAATAGTTGTCTTTGTCACTCACATCACGACAATACGTAACTTGGAACGACCGAACGACCTATGGAACGACCTAGTAACGAATACGAACGAAACTACCCGAAGGGCCAATGCAAAAGTATCGGTGCCAGGAGTAGTGCGTATAACCAGAAAGTGACAGGTGTGACCGAGTAATCGACGTGACAAAATCACGTTGATTTGTCACTGTGACTTTATTGTCACAGGAACGTCAGTCGTCGTGACTGATGATCGAAAAATAACGCTTTTCCCCAAGTCTAAAACACACGCTATTAAAATTGTATAATTAATATACATTGTTTAAATATTTCATATTTATCCAAAAAAGATGGCGTAACTCGAAACAATCGATGTCACTAGTTTCCAAGTGTAAAATCGCAATAATGTGGCTGTATCTTATAAACAGCTAACTGCATACAATGATAGCGACAATTAAAATTGCCACTGACATCTAGGGCCACATATGTTAACGACTGTTGCCGCTTTCCGGTGCCGACAGTGGATATATCTTTTGCTTTGATATCATTGTCCCTTTTTAATAGCATTGTCTCTTACTAATACCGAACCCACCTATAAACAGTTTGTAGAACAAAGCTGACAGGGCCTGATGAGAATACATTATGCCTGCATAAGTGCATATTTAAAGATATGTCAAATTTAATAATTATTTCTGAGATTATTACATTGAATATATGGAGATAGAGACATCAGCATCAAATATTAGACTAGCTACGTCTGGTGAGCGGCGCTCGAGTTATATCATTAATACATTACTATAATAAAATGTGCGTGGCGATAAAACTTAAAAAGGAGTCCCGGCGCGATAAAGGGACTTATATAGTATGATAGCCCTTTATCCCCCCTCAAACAATAAATTTCCCGTTTTAACCTAAAGGGCGTGTTTTTAAAGATATAAGGGCTTTTCCAACCCTTCAACTTGGAAATTAAGTGTAGTGGTGCCATCTGTTGGAGAGTATTTGAACTTCATTCAGAACAACGATTATTTGGGTTGCATTTTGAAAGGCGCTGCGAGCAATTGCAGCATGTGTAGTAATGGCGCGAAATTTAAAATTCCCTTTTCAATAAAGTCTTAAATTACATTTGTTACTATAATAAAGTTATTAAATTTTGTGTGTTTATACAGCAGTAGCTAACTTATATTTTGGCGATAAAGCGACATAATTTTAGTTATTCAAATTAGTTCTGAAAACATTTTAAAATTTCAGTTGTAAAATTTCGCGCCTTTACTACGTATGCTACAGAAATAACAGAAATGATGAGATCCTCATGTACCAAATGTAATACATCAACAGTAACGAAGCAGCGTGGAGGAATTTTAGTTTTCCCATACACGAACGCGAACTAGCTGTGCAACATCTAGCAGTACATGTGGAGAATGGACGAATGGAGAGTTTACTTCACAAAAGACTCGGCTAGAAAAATTACAAGCGGACCACCTCAGAACACAACGTTAACAGCTTTTTCCAACTGTGCCAAACGGACCCATTTGCAAAGACATTACCTACTGTATGTCGACGTCCCTTTTTATTATACGTGGGACAAAACAAGGAAAATTTTTCAACGACGAAAACAAGGAATGCCAGAGGAGGGTCATCCAGAAGTCATGAAAACTAACGAGTATACACTGTACATCCAAACAATGCCGAATGTTTCTATCTCCGGATGTTATTATACGAAATACGGGGACCAACAAGTTTCACAGATCTCAGGACAATTGACGGCCTACCTACCTATGCCAGACGTACAGAGAAGCATGTCAACGCATAGGATTATTGGGAAACGATAACCACTGGGAATTAACACTACAAGAAGATAAATGGAAAGGTCAAGAAAATGCAAGCAACGATCCTGTTCTATTTCTAGTTTAAATTTTATTCCTGTATGCGCAGTATTTAATTCATTAACGAAATGATTAAGTTGTCTAACGGTTCCTGTCCACACTAACAATATATCGTCTACATACCGGTAATAATACAATAATTTGTTATTATTTACTATGTGCTGACATTCAAAATGATCCATGAATATGTCTGCCATTAAAGGACTTAAAGGTGACCCCATTGCTAAACCATCATTTTGAATATAATACTCTTTATTAAATTGAAAGTAATTTTGTTTCATACAAAGTTCTGTAAGACGTAATATATCACCCACCTCTTCCGAGTGCAAATTGAGACCTTGAAACAGATTTTTTAAATAGACCAAAGATTCTCTGTATGGGACATTCGTAAAAAGGCTCTCTACATCTAGAGACACTAGTTTTGCATTTGGTGGTAAACAAATATTTTGTATTTTTTGTATCAAATCAATACTGTTCTTGATACCATATTTAGGCAAGAAACGAGTTTTTTGTTTAATGAGTATGTTTAGATGCTTTGCTAATTTATATGCAGGAGCCCTGATATACGAGACTACTGGACGAACCGGCACTTGTTGTTTATGCACTTTAGGTAAACCATACAACATTGGACAGTGAGGGTTCATGGGTACTAAACTTTTAACATAATTTGTTGTTGAAGGAAAAAGTGAACTCGCGTTTTTTAAACATAATTTCAATTCGGCATGAAACCGTTTCGTGGGATCAGAGGACAAGCGCTGGAAAACATTATTTGATAAGACTTCACCTATTTTGCAGTCATAGTCCGACTTAGGCATAATCACAACAGTATTACCTTTATCTGCTTTACTTACGACAAGATTATTAATTTGCAATCTACTATGAATGGATTTATACATTTTGAACTCAACATTATAACAATTAGCCGATTTGTAAGACTTAAGTTGATGGGCTACAAGACTCTTAACTAAATTATCCTTGTTGTTTATATTAACTGCAATTTCTAAATCTACCGCTAAACGTTCTAGAGACTTTTCATTAATATTCTGATGTAAACTATATTTCAAACCCTTCTCCAGCAAAGTAATTTCATTATTAGGAAACTGAACATTCGACAAGTTTTTAACTCTAGGATAAAAAGAGTGACAACCTACATTCTCATCACTAAAACATACGTACCTATGACATTTTTTGAGCCTTAAAATTTCAAGTTTTTTCTTTTGCACTAAGTACTTATCATGACCCGCTCGGGAAGCCAAATCTCTAGCTTTATGATCTAATAAATCGAATTCAACATTATGTAAACGAAAAGAAAGTTCTAAGTGTAATACTTTTAAATGACTTTTTAAATTATCTCTAATAGTGAACCAACGTCTAGCCTCTTCACCCAACCATATTTCCTGAGCTTTTTGTATGGCAATATTGGCAGACTTATTATGTGAATTGGTACGGATATTGATATAATTAGGGATAACGTTATGATATTTGCATTGCTGATTGAACCACACGTTTTGACAAGCAACACGATGGAGCTTAGAGATCTTAATATATAATTTCGCCTGTATAGCTATGCTTGCTGATTTAAGATAATTAATTGAATGAGGCGACACTTGGCGGAAGTCCATTGTTACTATTATAGAATGGATTTTAGGAGGAGAGCCCACCACTCACCCACGGATTGTCAATCCCGGTTATCTTTGGACAGAATAACCTAAGATTGCCAATCCGCACTCTCACAGATAGAGGAGAATGTGATAATAGCAAAGTAGCATGCACGATAATGACAAAAAACTCACCAACGCGACACAACCATGCGATACGGTAGAACTCTCAGAACCACAATATTGCAATATTCCGCAAAAATCCGAACATAAATTCGACACGTGTTTCACCTCTAAACGAGGCATTCTCAAGAACGCTCGGCAACAAATGAGCGAAGCTTACTCGTGCAACTTGCTTTTATACCCCTTCCACTATACAACAGTTATGACGTATCGCTCGAACGAAATGAAAACAAGTTGAGTAGTGGGGAACTACAGCTAGTTTGTTCATTCAACAACATGTTACTACTGACTTTAATTATTTCTAATTGTTCTAAAACGGACAGTCTAATATTTTTATCACAAATATGCAAGGGCTCGAATGTATGATTATTATCTAATGAATGGTTACAATCTAATAAATGTTTCGCAAAATGTGACTTTTCAGGGTAATTATGCCTATACGCAGCTATATGTTCTTTATAACGAGTCTCAAAATTACGGCCCGTTTGCCCTATATAAACATTATTACATATTTGACATTGCAATTTATATACACCAGACTTTTTACATTTATCAATACTATCTTTACCGTTACAAAGATTTTTAAGCGAAAAGTTAGGCCTAAACGCGGGATAGATACCGTGAACCCTCAGTCTCTTTGCTAACCTGTCTGATATGCCACCAAAGTAAGACAAAGTACATGTAAAATTAGTTTTTTCTACTGCAACAGGATACAAAAGTTGTTTTACTATGCTGGACTGTTTTCTTTTAACCAATTTGTCGATCAAGAGCCTATTATATCCGTTTGATTGGGCTATATTATAAATTATATTTAATTCCTTATTGTATGCTACCTTATCCAACGGAACATTAAAAAGACGGTGAATCATGCTATGAAAAGCGGCCAATTTATGCTGCCAAGGATGACAGGACGAGGCGGGTATAACCGTATCTGTATATGTCGGTTTACGATAAATTTCGAACTTATGTTTGTTACCCACGCGATAAATGGAAAGGTCAAGAAAATGCAAGCAACGATCCTGTTCTATTTCTAGTTTAAATTTTATTCCTGTATGCGCAGTATTTAATTCATTAACGAAATGATTAAGTTGTCTAACGGTTCCTGTCCACACTAACAATATATCGTCTACATACCGGTAATAATACAATAATTTGTTATTATTTACTATGTGCTGACATTCAAAATGATCAATCGTGTGGGGCCGGCACCAAGAATAGCTCCACCCCGTCTCTTCCTATGGGAGTCGTAAAAGCCGACTAAAGGATTACCGGGGGACCGGGCAGCAGCGTTCCCCTGTGTACTAAAAACATCTACTGCGATCGCCAACCCGCCTGCCAAGCGTGGCGATTATGGCAATACCCCCCCATATGAGTGCACACACACACACATCGGCCCCCAGTCACGGCAGCTCCGCTATTCCGTGGCCTAACGGTAGCGGGCCCGGTAACGGCGGAGCAGGGGGTGCTAAGAATCTCCGGTCGCGATCCGGCTACCAGAAACGACTTCTGGCCCTGGTAACACACAACGTCAGGACACTGAGGACTGACGAGAGGATCACCGCGCTGGAAGAGGAGCTGAGCAAGATCCGATGGGACGTTGTAGGATTATCAGAAGTGCGAAGACAGGGTGAGGGCACGATAATCCTTCAGTCGGGTAACTTGCTCTTCCACCGGGAGGGCGACCAACAGTCCCAGGGTGGTGTCGGGTTTATCGTTCGCAAGTCTCTCATAGGTAACGTGGAGAAGATTGAGAGTGTGTCGAGTAGGGTAGCGTACCTTATACTCAGAATAACCAAAAGGTATTCGCTGAAGGTCATACAGGTTTACGCACCGACCTCGACACATTCCGACGACGAAGTGGAGGCCCTTTACGAGGACATCTCGAAAGCCATTCACGCGTCTAAAAGTCACTTCACGGTGGTTATGGGAGATTTCAACGCAAAACTAGGCATAAGGAGAGACGATGAGCTGAAGGTGGGGCAATATGGATTTGGGCAGAGGAACCACAGGGGCCAGATGCTGTCTGATTTTCTGGAGAAGGAAGGCCTCTTTATGATGAATTCCTTCTTCAGGAAACAGCCCCAGCGAAAATGGACCTGGATTAGCCCTGATGGTTCAGTGAAAAATGAGATCGACTTCATCTTAACGGACAAACGACAGATATTCAATGATGTCTCAGTGATCAGCAGGATTAAAACTGGGAGTGATCACCGCTTAGTTAGAGGCATATTGAATCTAAATATGAAAGTCGAGAGGTCACGCTTGATGAGGTCTACGCTCCGACCAACACGTGCTCAATACCAGAACCCCGAAAACTTTCAGCTCGAACTACAAAATCGCTTTCAATGCCTAGACGAGTGCGATTCAGTGAACGATATGAACAACAGGTTCGTGGAAACTGTCCAAGCGGTCGGGTCGACCCTTTTTAAGACCAGTCGCGTCAATAGGACTCAAAAGCTTTCGGACCAAACTCTTAAGCTCATAGCGACACGGACAGAAATGACGGTGCAGTCTTCGGTTGATTGGTCCAATCAGAGGCGACTAAACAGACAGATCTCCAAATCTATGCGACGAGACATTCGCCGATTTAATACCTTGCGTATTAAAGAGGCGATAGAGCGGAACCAAGGTTCCAAAGTGTTCGCAACAGATCTGTCTGTTGGGAAAAGCCAGTTGACCAAGCTGAAGACCAATGATGGTACTGTTGTTTCTTCCAAAGATGAGTTATTAAGAGAGGTCCACGAGTTCTATGGACAGTTATACAGATCCCAGAACCCTGTTGTCAGCTTGGTCCATGAGCCCAGATCCAAGCTAACTCGGCACTATACCGAAGATATCCCGGACGTCAGCCTGTACGAGATCAGAATGGCTCTCAAACAACTAAAGGACGGAAAGGCACCGGGAGACGACGGAATTACTATAGAGCTTCTGAGGGCAGGCGGAAAGCCGGTCCTCAAAGCCCTTCAAAGGCTATTCAATTCCGTCGTTCTCGGGGGCGACGTTCCAGAATCGTGGACCAGGAGCTTGGTGGTGCTGTTCTTCAAGAAAGGTGACAGAACCCTCTTGAAGAATTACAGACCCATCTCGCTCTTGAGCCATGTCTATAAGTTGTTCTCGAGGGTCATTACAAATCGACTCACGCGCAGGCTTGACGACTTCCAGCCTCCCGAACAAGCCGGTTTCCGAAAAGGCTATAGTACCGTAGACCACATACATACGCTGCGCCAGATTATACAGAAGACCGAGGAGTATAATCGGCCTCTGTGTCTAGCGTTTGTGGACTACGAGAAAGCCTTCGATTCGATCGAAACTTGGGCGGTGCTGCAATCTCTTCAGCGGTGCCAAATTGACTATCGATACATCGAAGTGTTGAAGTGTTTGTATAGAAACGCCACTATGTCTGTCCGAGTTCAGGACAAGAGCACGAAACCGATCCAACTGCAGAAAGGTGTTAGACAGGGAGACGTCATGTCCCCGAAACTCTTCACCACTGCATTGGAAGATGTTTTCAAGCTCTTGGACTGGACCGGATTAGGCATCAACATAAATGGCGAATACATCACTCACCTTCGATTTGCAGATGATATCGTGGTCATGGCAGAATCGCTGGAGGACCTTGGTACCATGCTCAACGACCTCAGCCGTGTCTCCCGACTAGTGGGTCTAAAAATGAACATGGACAAGACGAAAGTCATGTCTAATATCCATGTCATTTCAGCACCGGTTCTGGTCGGGAGCTCGCTTCTCGAAGTTGTCGACCACTATGTATACCTGGGACAAACTGTCCAGTTAGGTAGACACAACTTCGAGAAAGAGGTCGATCGACGAATCCAGCTCGGCTGGGCAGCGTTCGGGAAGCTGAGGGAGATCTTCTTGTCCAATATTCCACAGTGTCTGAAGACGAAGGTCTACGACCAGTGTGTGTTACCAGTGATGACTTACGGCACAGAGGCGTGGTCTCTGAATGTTGGCCTTATGTCAAGACTTAAAGTCGCTCAGCGTGCTATGGAGCGGGCTATGCTTGGGATCTCTCTACGTGATAAGATCCGTAATACGGACATCCGTAGGAGAACGGGAGTGACCGACATAGCCCGCCGGGTCAGCATGCTGAAGTGGCAATGGGCAGGCCACATCGCTCGACGAACCGACAACCGTTGGGGAAGAAAGGTTCTCGAGTGGCGACCGCGTAACGGACGGCGCAGTGTAGGACGGCCTCCCACCAGGTGGACCGATGACCTGGTCAAAGTCGCAGGCAGCCGTTGGATGCAGGCGGCACAGGACCGTTCACTGTGGCGTTCTCTTGGGGAGGCCTATGTCCAGCAGTGGACGATAAAAGGCTGATGGATGGATGGATTATATTCAAAATGATGGTTTAGCAATGGGGTCACCTTTAAGTCCTTTAATGGCAGACATATTCATGGATCATTTTGAATGTCAGCACATAGTAAATAATAACAAATTATTGTATTATTACCGGTATGTAGACGATATATTGTTAGTGTGGACAGGAACCGTTAGACAACTTAATCATTTCGTTAATGAATTAAATACTGCGCATACAGGAATAAAATTTAAACTAGAAATAGAACAGGATCGTTGCTTGCATTTTCTTGACCTTTCCATTTATCGCGTGGGTAACAAACATAAGTTCGAAATTTATCGTAAACCGACATATACAGATCCGGTTATACCCGCCTCGTCCTGTCATCCTTGGCAGCATAAATTGGCCGCTTTTCATAGCATGATTCACCGTCTTTTTAATGTTCCGTTGGATAAGGTAGCATACAATAAGGAATTAAATATAATTTATAATATAGCCCAATCAAATGGATATAATAGGCTCTTGATCGACAAATTGGTTAAAAGAAAACAGTCCAGCATAGTAAAACAACTTTTGTATCCTGTTGCAGTAGAAAAAACTAATTTTACATGTACTTTGTCTTACTTTGGTGGCATATCAGACAGGTTAGCAAAGAGACTGAGGGTTCACGGTATCTATCCCGCGTTTAGGCCTAACTTTTCGCTTAAAAATCTTTGTAACGGTAAAGATAGTATTGATAAATGTAAAAAGTCTGGTGTATATAAATTGCAATGTCAAATATGTAATAATGTTTATATAGGGCAAACGGGCCGTAATTTTGAGACTCGTTATAAAGAACATATAGCTGCGTATAGGCATAATTACCCTGAAAAGTCACATTTTGCGAAACATTTATTAGATTGTAACCATTCATTAGATAATAATCATACATTCGAGCCCTTGCATATTTGTGATAAAAATATTAGACTGTCCGTTTTAGAACAATTAGAAATAATTAAAGTCAGTAGTAACATGTTGTTGAATGAACAAACTAGCTGTAGTTCCCCACTACTCAACTTGTTTTCATTTCGTTCGAGCGATACGTCATAACTGTTGTATAGTGGAAGGGGTATAAAAGCAAGTTGCACGAGTAAGCTTCGCTCATTTGTTGCCGAGCGTTCTTGAGAATGCCTCGTTTAGAGGTGAAACACGTGTCGAATTTATGTTCGGATTTTTGCGGAATATTGCAATATTGTGGTTCTGAGAGTTCTACCGTATCGCATGGTTGTGTCACGTTGGTGAGTTTTTTGTCATTATCGTGCATGCTACTTTGCTATTATCACATTCTCCTCTATCTGTGAGAGTGCGGATTGGCAATCTTAGGTTATTCTGTCCAAAGATAACCGGGATTGACAATCCGTGGGTGAGTGGTGGGCTCTCCTCCTAAAATCCATTCTATAATAGTAACAATGGACTTCCGCCAAGTGTCGCCTCATTCAATTAATTATATCCAAATATTATTCAGAACTATACCAACGTGTGAGTGGTTATTTCAAAGAGCAATTTTGGCAACTAAAAATAATATTGTTGACGATATCAATTTTTAATATTCTAAAGAAAATACCTGGTGAAGAGAAAATATATAAATCGATCGACACTATGGTATTCATTAAAGAAAGTGTCAACTTCCCTACTGAATTTCTACTCTTTACAAGTACCAGGAATGCCATTATACTGCCTTCGTCTGAAAATTGGATCTCCAATCATACTACTCAGAAATCTCAACTCCCAAAACTATGTAATGGAACGAGGATGATCGTCAAACAGCTATCGAATAGTATCATCGAAGCTGAACTTATTTCTGGAAAGAACAAAGGACACACAGTATTTATACCTAGAATACCACTGATCTCTCCTAAATTGCCATTTCAATTTAAAAGATTGCAGTTTCCAATTAAATTAGCCTTTAGTTTTACAATTAACAAAGCGCAAGGGCAAACTTTAAAATATTGTAGCATCAGCCTCAAAGAATCCTGCTTCTCTCACGGTCAGCTATATGTAGCTTGCTCAAGAGTAGGAAATTCGAAAAATTTATATATATATATGCCCCGGACAATAAAATGAAAAATGTTGTTTATAAACAAGTAGTGTAAATAATGAGAAAATGTTTTCAATACTTTTTTTTACTTTTTACGTCATAGTTTATTTTTTTATTTCAACTACCACGTAATCTCATATCAACTCTCGAGCGAAGCCGGGTATCATAGCTAATTAAACTGTAAAACAACAAAAATTTATCAAAAAAAAAAAGACATCGCTATTTACCCAGTAAAAAAATCAAAAATGTGGCTCTATATATACAACAGCAACTGAGTACAATGATATCGACATTTAAAATTGCCACTAGCGACACCTAGGGCCGCATTAGTCAATATCTCTTTTACTTTAAAACAGCAACATCTATCAATAGAAATAACAACATTGGGCAATATTATACGACTTATTTAAAAATCAATGAGTTCAACAAGAAATCCCTAAACCATTTATCTTCCTAACTTGGTTGCCTTATAATATTATACTTTGTTCTAAGTGAAAACATCGTGATAGTACTCCTAGCGGAGATGATGATGGACTCTAACCGTCAGAAGAAAAGAATTGAATTAAATTGGACTCTAACTATACAGTAATAAAGTCGAGATTTCTACGCGACGAGTGAAATAAAATTAAAGTTTGTAGAAACTTTTTCGCTTTATACCATCAGTGCAGGGGCGGATCTACATAAGGTCTACATAAGGGCTTTTTGGGCTGCAGAAAGCCGGTCCTAAAAGCTCTTCAGAGGTTGTTAAATTCCGTCGTACTCGGGGGCGACGACATTCCAAAGTCGTGGACCAGGAGCATGGTCGTTCTGGTCTTCAAGAAAGGTGACAGCACCCCCTTGAAGAATTATAGACCCTTCTCTCTCTTAAGTCACGTCTATGAGTTGTTTTCGAAGGATATTACAAATTGACCATCAAGTTGGTATTTTTACAAGTTTACGACATAGCCCACCGGGTCGGCTTCGGGCTTCCTGAAGTGGCTGAATTTGTAATGGGTAGGCCACGTCGCTCGACAAACCGACAACTAGGGATGTAAAATAATCATCGACTTTTAAGCGATTTTTTTCAAGCGATTTTTTATAACAAAATATCGATTTATAGACAATTATGTTTTTGCACTTGATTTTTTTATCCGCAACCATTTATGACGTTAGTCCGGAGCCGCAGCGCGAATAACTGTTAGGCCCAGCAATATAACATTTTAACGCCATCTATGCGTATACGGTAGCAATCGTTCTGTGCTTCTTACAGTAAGAAAATAATTTTGAAGAAGAACACAATAACATAGCATCACGCCTGTATTCCCCGAAGGGGTAGGCAGGTAGAGGTGTATTACACACCCACGACTCGCCAGCTATGTTTAAGTCCCACGTAATAGGGGGCGAACCTGTTGACGTCTACCGGGCACATTTCCAAACTCCGGAATGCTGCTGAGATTTTTTTTTTAGGAAAAGTCTTTGTAACACTGCCCGACCCGGGGATCGAACCCGTGACCACATGATCAGCAATCACTTACACTACCGCTGCACCATAGAGGCAGTTGCTATATAGATTAAATTTTGCATATTAAAGTAACAGCTACAATCAAATTTATTTTAAAGCATAGTGTGGCTACTTTATGGACAGGTGGACTGACGCGACGACTTAGGACCTATATATGATATCCTAGATTGAATAAACTAAAAGTGACCAGCCCTGCGCGCGTATGTTATTATCGCGTGCACGTGGTCTGAGTCAACCTACTTCTTTCCTTTTACTATGGTATAGGTATATGCTATAATCTTATATTCACATGCACTCACCAGCCTTTCATCGTCCACTCCCTCAAAAAGAAAGCGTTAGATTGAGCGGACCTAAGTCGTCGCGTCAGTCCACCTGTTCATATAGTAGCCACACTATGCTTTAAAATAAATTTGATTGTAGTTGTTACTTTAATCTGCAAAATTTAATCTATATAGCAACTGCCTCTGTGGTGCAGCGGTAGTGTAAGTGACTGCTGATCATGAGGTCTCGGGTTCGATCCCCGGGTCGGGCAGAGTTATAGATATTTCGTAAAAAAAAAAAATCTCAGTAGCAGCCCGGAGTTTGGAAATGTGCCCGGTAGACGTCAATAGGCTCGCCCTCTATTACGTGGGACTTAAACATAGCTGGCGATTCATGGGTGTGTAATACACCTCTACCTGCCTACCCCTTGTGACACTTGTATTCTTAGTTCGTCACCACACGGACAAACCCACCGTCCTACTTTTTTAACGCCATCTTGACAAACGTTAGCTATTTTATTGTGCAAAAGGAATTGGCCGAATTTAAGCGAGGGGATCGAAGCGTATGTGGTTGGGTCTGGTTCTGCTCGTGAAACATGAACTAAATATGGACCGGTATCCATAGGCTCATCTGGCTCATATTTTGAATGTCTAAGTCCGTATATGACGGGTGTATAAATAGTATATATACTCGTATATATATACCGGTTGTACCTATTGACGCAGAGGTCTTTAATAATAATGGTTTTGTTGGCTGAGTCACCCCCGTATTCAAGAACGACACTTAGGTAAGGTAGCAAGCAATTACTATGTAATGCTAAATAAGGCATTTTTCACTGCGTTCGTCAGGGCAAGCCATTCCATTCACAAACAATACTCAAGCGATACTTTACTAAGCAAACGCACGGCGTCGATTATAGACCTGTGATTGGCTTCGATCAACATTGATCGACGGTGATTGGTCCCTTTCTGTTGCTAAGTTCTGTATAGTATTTGGCAGATGTGCGGATGACATAAATAATAAAAAAATATATATTGTATATAAAAAGAGGATTATCTCTATCTTTAAAACGTGTTATTTTATTATTGATGTCGTGGGTTGTGATTACCGTAAATATAAATATCCTCGGATCCGGGGGAAATTCGGGGAAAATAAAAATTTTGTTTTATTTAACTTTTTTTTTGTTTAGTAAACTTCGAATAAAAGTAGGTACCTATTTAAAGTCATTTTGATAAAAGTATTTTGATTTTTCTTAGCGTAATTATTATTGTTATTGCGTGCTCCTTGAAACTAGAGAAAATCATTTTATTAATAAGTAGTTGCCGTAATACCAATATTCCTTGCCTTTTACTCTTGTATAGTAATATGTAATATGTACCTACGCTCGCATTGCACGGGCATTTATTATGTCTAGGAATTGTGAAGAACTCTTTTTAAGTCTCTACATTATTTTGAACTATTTCATAGCATTTATCCAGTGACTGCTTCACTTTATATTTAAAAAAAATCATGCTCCTGAAAATTACGCATTAAGTAAGCTTACCTTCAAGGGAAGCAAAAGTAAGGACTTTTGCTTATCCTCCGATAAGAAGACTTAGGTATTACCGCTGTATCCAACTATGATGCTTTTAAATAAACTATTAATAATACCTACATTGTACTGCATTTTAGGTAAAACGTAACTCTCGTGAGTACTGTGTCAAGACAATTCAAAACATTCAAAATGTCTGTAAAGATATTGTAGATTTTTATAATGCGCTATGTCACTCATGTCTATACAAACTTAATGTTAGATTACTTGAATACAAAGCGCGAAAATGCGAAATCAATAATAATAGTCCAGATTCTTTGCAAATCAGCCATCATGATAATAATTTTTTCTTTTGTTAAGGCTGCAAAAATGCACCTAACCGCACACCCCGTCGTTCGGGGCACAATGAAGAGAGTAGTGTGGGGCTCTCACCCACTAAATAAATCCGCCGTGTGCCGTCTCTCCACCTGTATTGGCGGGCCACTGGAACTATGTTACATTACTACAGTGGTCCGCCAGCGGCTTACCCTTTCGGGTACTGCCACCACGATATCCTAACACTGACACTAACTTTTAAACTGAAAAATTCCACATCAATGTCGGTTAATGCAGACAGGTGTAGGTATGCCAAGGATGTATTCTAACACCAAAGTTCAAAGTTTATGATGATCATGAGAAGAGCGCTTGAGAAATGGCATGGTGAAGTTATAGTGGGCGACACAAAGAACACTTAAGTATACAGATGATGCAACAATAATAGTGACGTCCAGCCAAGATGCTAACTCCCATTGTTCCTCAGAAAACTTGAAATAGAGACTATTAGATTAGGTCTTAATGTTAACATCTCTACGACTTGAATATGGTAGTGTACTACTACTTGTTTCTGATGACTATAAAACCCAAAAATTTGAGGAGTACCTACACAACTTGATGGGCTTAAAGAAATAACGGAAATTTACTATAGGTCAGCTGAAGAGCTGGATTGGCGAAGAGCGCTATGTCCAATCTTAAAACGGTATTGAAAAATCGAAGGATTCACCGAAGAACACACATCCGATTAGTTAGCGCACTGGTATTACGTTTTTTTTTTTGTAAGTTGCTGAGACTAGGCGCGTTAAGGGCCTTCGCCAAGGTCCCCCCTGAGGAGCATGCCTACATGTGCAGGGGGTTGCCGTGCCGGTGCGGACCCAGATGAAATATCTGGGTCTGCACCTCGATAGTAAGTGGAATTTTGGGTCGCACTTTGCCCAGCTCGCCCCTAGGCTCGTTAATTCTGCCGCGGCCTTGGGTAGGCTTCTGCCAAACACTGGAGGTCCAGGGTCGTCCTGCCGCCGACTTCATAGCGGTATACTGCGGTCTATGGCGCTGTATGGTGTCCCGATCTGGGCGGACGCCCTCACCGCTCCTAACAGAGCCCTCCTGCGACGCCCGCAGAGGGTCATAACGGTGAGGGCCATTAGGGGGTACCGTACGGTGTCCTGGGCTGCAGCCACGCTGCTGGCAGGCGACCCGCCTTGGCCTCTCCAGGCCGAAGCACTGGCGGAGGTCTACTGGCTTCGTGCTGCGGCGCGGGCCAGGGGCGAGGAATTCTCTGAGAGGAGTCTGGGCAGAGCACGAGAGGCGGCCCGAAGGATTTTGATCCGGCGGTGGAGGGAAGAGCTGGAGTCTCCTGGAGCAGGACGGGAGACTTTAGAGGCGGTTGCGCCACACCTCCACCGCTGGTTAAATCGAAGGCACGGCAACCTCAGTTTTCGGTTGACGCAGGTGCTTACCGGACACGGGTGTTTCGGTAAGTACCTGCATCGTATTTGTAGGGAAGAAGCCCCCGGATGCCACGAGTGTGGCGCACAAGTTGATGACGTGCGCCACACTTTGGAGGAATGCCCCGCCTGGGGGCTCCAGCGCCACGCCCTGTCGGAGGCAATTGGAGGAGACCTGTCGCTGCCGGCCGTAGTAAGCCAAATGCTCGGGGGCGTCAGGTTCTGGTCGGCCGTTGCCTCCTTTTGTGAGGCAGTGATTGCACGGAAGGAGGCCGCGGAGCGGGAACGTGAGGCGTTGGCACACGCTGACTCGCTCCGCCGGCGGCGGCCAGGGGGAAGGAGGCGTCGCTACGCTCACCTCCTCTCACCGCCTTGATGACGACAGGGCGTGGCCAGTAGGCCATCCGCCTGGGGCGTCAGAGTAGAATGTTGAAAGACGACCCTCTGGCGCCCCGCGTGGAAGGGGCCGCTGTGGTTTTAGTGGGTATTCCGGGTGCAAATAAGATCCAAGTGCCCGGCGAGCCCTACATACCCCCTGTTTCTCACCAGGGGGATGCGTAAAGGCATTTCCACAGCGATAACAAAAAAAAAAAAAAAAGGCGCGTTAAGGGCCGCGGACAGAGCAAAATCAAAGCTTTTGATTGGTTGTTCTGGAAGAGACTGTTAATTCCACAATGCCTCTATATTACGACCTCTATATCTTTTTTGATGAAGTATTAGCGTGGGTCATTATTACTCATTATTCTGCTTATTATTTCTCGCTTAACATAATGTATGTACGTTATTCTACCAATACTTTTTGAATTACAAGAGCTAATGAACTTGCCTATTCTATCTTCTTATCTATATGGAGTCCACACTTTACGTCTTTTTGATAATTATCTTGTTAAGGACAAGAGCTATTTTAAAGCTTAAAATATTTATACTGTTTACTTATATAGAAATCGTAAATAAAACTTGCCTCATCGATACACCCAACATTATTTCAGTAAATTGTATTTAACAGAACCATTCAACTCAACCTGTTAGTTTTTAGTAAGGCAGCACATAAATTTTCAATAAATAGTAGTAAAAAACAGAATTGTTTACATACATAACTATTGTCTAATTGATGTTGACAGATACCTATGCATTCTACTCTTTGGATATGCCGGCATCGGTATAGGCCATTGAGCTCGTAATAAGGGCTCGTAAATAGGCCTTAGACAAAGAATATTATAGACTCCCTACTATTTAGACACAAAGGTTGAAGAAATGCACATTATTAGGTTTTAGCAAGAGTGACAGAGACACATGTATAAGTATTTATTCCTTTTCGCGTATGCGTTATTTGTATTTGGACCCAATCAACTGGGTCCCAACAATAAAGTGGCCAACCGTCCCCATCATCGGTATGTAAGCTTGTTTTTGTATTTACGTAAAAAAAAAACCTTCATTAATCACGTTATATACGCTAATGTTCGTTCTAGTATATTTTAAGCAAATTATAAGCATAACTGCAATTCCTTTTGTCCTGTCATTCTTGTATCCGGCTAAAACAGGTAGTACATTTTTAGTCAACAAATTATTCCGGTTATCATATTTCAAACTATTGCTATCTCGAGACTGCATACGCTGATAGCTTGTCTTTAATATCCTTTGTCTAAGGCACGAAGTATAGATACTAGGAGTCCGAACGGTATAGGCTTTTCCATATAATAATAGTATTCATGTACACAATAATACCCATTTCTTAGTTCTCTTTTCTGCCACTGGCTGCGCTAGAATTTAGGACGTACCGATGCTATTATTATTATTACACGTAAACACGCGTTGGCTCGCGAATGTTAAATTTAATTAATTTAAGTATAAAATATTTATTTATTTATTTAAAATTAGCTGTCAATAGCAACATAACTTCCCGCGTAAGGATTAAAACGAGTACTTCTTAAAAAGTGGCGCACTCTACCGGCAAAAGTTCTGTCCCCTAAATTGAGACCATTCGTTCAACATTACGTTCGGACTCCTTGTATCTATACTTCTTGGTCTAAGGCATAGGCATGGCTATGACAGCTCATACCTCAGACTAAAGCTCATACCTTAGATCTCAGACTAAGAACCCTTAGATAAAAAACCTATATTTATCTAAGGCTCATACAATCCTTTTCTCTCTTAAACAAAGGATATTATAGACTCGTCATCAGCGTATGCGGTGTCGAGATAGCGATAGTTTGGCATAACTAGATGTACCATAGCTATGAGGCAATAATATACCATACTTTAACTTATACCCCCTTTTACGGGTAAATTTTACTATTGCGTATTTCAATTTTCCTTAGTTTAGTTTGTAGCAATTACTTACACCATACGAGAAAATAAAGCAAAACCGATTTCTGCAAAATTTATTTCGTTCATCATCTAAAACTCATCGTTCATCTAGACATCCATCAGCCTTTTGACGTCCACTGTTGGACATAGGCCTCCACAAGAGCGCGCCACTACTACCAGTTCTGTACTCCCAATGGCTCCCTGCGGCTTTGACCAGATCGTCGGTCGATCTGCTCTAATCCGTCCTACGCTGCGCTGTCCGATACGTGAACCACCACTCCAGAACCTTTTTTCCATCCAACGATTGGCCTGCATACTGCCATTATAGTATGCCAACCCGTCGGGCTATGTCAGTCACTCCTGTTCTTCTACTCCGTATTCGGATCTCCGTATTACGAATTTAATTACGTGGAGAAATATCGAGTAGGAGTGGACTATACGCTTCATGGCACGCTGAGTAACTTTGAGCCTTGATGCAAGGCCAACATTCAGAGACCATGTAGCTGTAGCGCATGTCATCACTGGTAACACACACTGGTTATAAGCCTTTATTTTCAGATACTGAGGAATATTCGACGAGACCATATTGCTAGCTTCCTGAACTATTTTGTAATTCACTCAAAACTGTTAGTAATAGGTTGCTCAATCGTGATGGAGTTCTTTTTTCTGGTGACTAAAAAGGAAAATTATGAGAAGCACATTTTAATCAAAATGAGAAGAATAATATCAATCAGCTCTCAAGCAGTCATAATTTAAAAACAGTGTAAAAAATAAAAATGATCCAGGTCCAGTTAAAGTTGTTATCAGTCCCAATAAAACAGCGTTACCAAAAGATAGTTATGGTAATACTAAAGAATAATTTAAAAAATCTACTTACCTCGATTTGTTAGTCATTCCCATGTCCAGATACCATCCCAGATACCTCCATAGTGACAGAGTTATCTGCTTCTGGCGGCTAAAAAGTTACGTTGAAAATATAACTTATTAGTAATTTCATATATTAAATTTATAAAATATAAAAAAAAGGTTAAATGTCCCGCAGAAGATTGGAAATTCATCACCCTTGCAAACATAGCAATAGGTGTTACGACAATTTGTTATAATTTTGAAATATATAATAGAAAAAATAAGATCGTGCATAACTATTAACATGAATGTGCAATTAACTAAATAATTTCATTGGGTAAAGTACTTACGGGTATAAACAGAGTGTGAATTTTTTTGCCTTGCGAAAGCATCTTGATTCGAAATGTTTCGAACATATTTGAGCATCCAAAGGTGGTTGCCAATTTTCCGTCCAGTAAGTACAATACATCACATCCATACAGACCTCTGTTTTTTTTTTTCCTGGGAATACTGCAATAAAATATGTAACTGTTAAAATTAAGTGTGTTGTAGTGTTGCGAGAGTTTTGTGGGAAACCTGTCAGCTACAGACTGGTATCGCTAACAGATCATAACCGGAATAATTTCAGAAGACAACTACTATTAAAACTTTGTAACGTAGTATCTCTAACTATTCTGTGCTTTGTACACTATAAATCCACTACCTATTTTAGCCGGATACTACCAAAAAACTACTAAATAATGTTTAGATTTTGCTTAAAATGTATTAGAACGTGTTAAAATATATCTATAACGTGATTAATTAACGTTTTTTGATACACTAATGCAAAAAAAAAGCTTACTTACCAATGAAATGTGATGTTCTTAATATTTTGTTCTGGTCGATTTTTGCAACCTAATATGCAACAGCGACCCATGTTTAATGCTTATCTCTTCTCTAGTTTACTTTCTCCAAAAATTATCACTAAATCACTAAACTTATACAACTTTTAATTCAAGATGTTACAAAATATCTATTGTTTAAATTCTGCCTATTATGACAGATAAGGCGACCAACTTTCAAAAATTATGTGCCGGACTTTTTGTTAATTCTTCTGAAAGATTGAGTTTTGTCATGTGACCTACCTTGAGTTTTAGACATCTTTAGGCATATGCATGAGTCAAATATATCCATCTTACACAAACATTTGGGTGTGAAAAAGTGTGTTCTCGGTGGAGCCCATACAATTTGACTGATGCCCAAAAAACGGACCGCGACACTTGGTGCCATGCTTGCTAGATTTAATAAACAGGTGCCATATTTGGTGTTTGTTATACATAGTTATAGCTGACGAAACATGGATTTATTGCTACGATCCCAAAAAGATAGCTGCAATTGAGCGAACCTTCAAGATGAGCCAAAACCAATCAAAATGGCACGCTGCAAAGTGCCTGCAAGCGGTTCCTTTTTTAATGAAACTGGAGACTTGGCTACTGTTGTTTTAGAAACATTCTACCATGAATAGTGATAGGTACCACCATATATACCAAAATAGTAATAGTAACGGTCGTACCATTTATTTGCTGTAAGTTCCCGCTCAACTAAAAATCTCTTTTTTCTTATTCACAAATAATTTGTACTTTAAAAAGTAGCAGAACATCGGGAGTATGTCAAATGCTAAAAATATAGATCAAAAATGCCGAAAGTTATTGACGATATCCTTAAAAATAACCGTAAACGTCGTATCATCTTGCACTACAATAAAGCTAAATCTTATACGGCCAGATAATTTTCAAAATTCGTTTAATCGTATGAAAAAAAGCATACAAAGGAGAAAGTTTTGAGAAACAATAAATTCATTATAAAGTATGAATTATTTGTGAATAAGGAAAAAGAGATTTCTAGTAGGAGCGGGAATCGAAACCGCGTCTTTTCCAATCACCCGCTCCCACTAGAAATCTCTGTTTCCTTATTCACAAATAATTTATACTTTAAAAACTAGCGGAGCATGTCAATTGCTAAAAAATATAGATCTAAAATTAATTCATTGTTGACCATTCATAGTATTTACCTAATTTCTTCTTTATTCTGGAAACTTTAAGCGCTAAAATAGAGTAGTAAAATAGGCATGTCACATCATCATCAGTAAAGGTAATTTAATGTTTTACAATAATAATTAACTAATTTATAGAAAGCTGGTTTAAATATGGCAATTCAGTACGGTCCCGCAAAATATGAGTTGGTTGGCCACCTTAATGTTTGGACCCAGTTGAATTGAGTCCAAATAAACATACCGCATACGCGATAAGGAAGAAAAACTTGTATAAGTGTCTCGCTCACTCTTGCTACAAACTAATATGTGCATCCTTTTCTTCATCCTTAATGTCAAAATAGAAGCGAGTCTATCATATTCTTAGTCTAAGTTTTCTCCTTAGATAAAGGATAGTAATAGATATGACATGCCGATGACAATACCAGGAATAAACGAGATGCACAATACAAAGTTTCTCTAATTGCGGTAGAGAAAGGTATAGTGCCTGTTGTCCTTGTCATCGTTTATGCTTTTATTTGTCTGACACTTGTCATAAGTTCCAAGCAGAGAGAAAAGCGGATTTTGAATTATTGCTGAATATTGCGGTTTAGACTAAAATTAAAGAATTAATTCAACTATTTGGCCTGTTTCCACCTATCTAAACTTTATAAACATGGTATAGTCATGGACGTATACTATATGTCCATGGGTACAGTGTTGTGTTTTCAGCTGTGAAAATCGCAGCGAACGAAAATATGAAAATATATCCATTCATACGTAAGTACAATAAAATATTGTTTTATCGAAATAATAAAGTAATACAATATTAAAAACAGTTAATTATATTAAATGGTGTTCGAAATTCACGCTAAATATTGATAAAATCATTTATTTGAATGCAAAATTTTAAATAGTATCTTCTTGTTTAATGGCTCGTTATAGTGAATTTTGTCGTCGAAGTCAAGGTGACGGCTATTTCTTACGTAAATTCAATTTAGCCCGGTTATCTAGTATTTAAGGGATACCGGATACGATGAATTATATTACCCATCTATGTGGGGAATGAGTGCAGATTACGCTTTCCTTTCATTTAATAATACTAAACGAAAGGAGTGCAGGTGATCTACTAACGAAGAGACGGAGCGACTGCAGGCGGCCAACGACCGTCTTACGGTAGAAGCAGCCCAATTACGGGCAGATAATAGCCGCCTTTATGTCAAATTAGTATTATTTCGACGCGCGAGTAGACAAAGCGTGTCAAAATGTCTAATTGTTCGATGAATAAGTCATACTTCAACGCATTTTGCTCACTTTGATCGCATAATACGACCAACTAGTCTGTGTAATACGACGTTCTCGGTTCTAAAAACAAATAGAGTCACCTTGTTGAATGTATTTTTTTATATATATTAAGTAATTAGTTGACATTGTTTTATTTACAAAGTTTTAATATCAATAACATTGTCATTTATATGATGATTTTTATTTTAGTTTTCCTAGGGACCCAATCAGATGATAAAGCTTGCTCTAAATTATTTATAAATATGTATTCTTTATTTTTAATTAAACGGCGCGAATTTGAAGGGCACAACTAGTATTTTATAAGATGATCATTTAAATTGTTGAATTTATAGCTTTTATGCTTCAATAATGAATGTTGAAATGTTGTATTATGTATAAATTATGGTTTCACATACTAATAGTTTTAAAAGTTTTTGGTGGTCTATGTTACGCTAGTGAAGATGAATATACAGTATATAACAAAACCGAGGAGATAATAAGACAAGAACAGCGCATATATGGTCAACAAACACAACCAAGACCTATTTGTGTTCCTTAGTTTTAAAATGTACATTAAATTTAAATATATTTTATGGTATTGATACACACTCCCTTCAACAACCTGCTCTTTTTAATCATAAAATTAGTCTTATAAATGCTATTATAGAAAAATTTATAGATGTTAGTTTACATTATATCGCAAAAAAATCAACAGAAAAGCTGAAATCTAATTCAAAAAGACAACTCCACAACAAGCTTCATTTATTTCAAGGAAATTGATTTACTTACTACTGTATTGTCAATGTTTATTATGACGCCATTCATCTGGAATAGACCTGGGTACTACTAATAATATTAGAATTACTATATCGGGAATAAAAACTAAAATTTATATTTACGAGTTTTATTTTATTTATATATATAAATAACTATTCTACCTAAAAGCATATTAATACGATCAGATAAAAGCATAAATATGAGTTTGGAACACATTTATAAATTAAACAAATTTAATAAACTAAGTAACGTTCATACATGAAAATTATAAAAAAAAAATTGGTTGCCTGTAAAGTCGGTATACGGGCGAAAGTTTTACGTGACAACGACTTTGAGTGGTAAAATAATTTTAATGTGAATATTCATTCGTATAGTAGGAAGAAGGATGAAATAATAGTAACAATTTAAAACATTTATTTATACAAAGAATTATATTTAAAACATTAATTTATACAAAGAATCTCGCACTGAATTTCATATTAACAAAATTTTATTTCTTCGTCTCTCTCGCTCTTAGGCGGGCTAACCATGCCCGAGTAGAAGGGACGCGTGCCTCTCACTCGCTCTCATTGTGAGCGCATAACGTGAGCGGAGCGTAACGCAGTTTCTTGAAGTGTCACCCGGCAATATATCAATGAATACATTGAATAAATCATATAATTGATTGCTAATTTTTTATAGTATTTACTGACTAATGAAGTTGGCAGTCAAAAGTCAAGGTAAAAGGCTTCTCCAATTTAGGCAACTTATCCAGCATTATATGTATAGCGGTTAACGATAAATTATATTAACCATTTTTTTTATTGCATTTAGTGCCAGACGAGCCAAGGGCCATCTGATGGTAAATGGTAACGGTCGCCCATGGACTCAACGTGTCAAAAGAGACGGCTATGACTCAACTATACCGAGAGCATTGTCAAGCCACTGCTCACCATTTCATTCACAGATATGAAATGAAAGCATAAACGGCTACAGCCAAAACGCAACGTGCTTCATGGCCGGTCACACGGAAGATGGTGGTACTAACCCGCTCGAGCCCCGCTACCAAGTGAGTACTCTCACTAGGTACAGGTACTCAGCCCTACCACCAGTGTCAAGACTTCGTTTCTAGAGATTTTATAATAGTTCGTTGTGTATTTTTTAGATTCCATATAGATAAGAAAGTGCCCTACCTATGGATAAAGATGAAAACTCAGCGCAAGGTGTTTTTGGCTAAGTAGGCACTTCCAACATTATTGAAACAAGTAAGTTCTATGAAATTGATATTTAAAAAAATAGTTTAAATTTAAATGTATGTTGTTAAACTAAATACTACTAATCCATAAGTGCTTATTTGTTTGTTACTTAATCACGCAAATATGATTAAATGGATTTGGGTAGTATTTGGCACACATACGTAGGATAATTTTTTATCCCGTTATTGGCACGGGATCAGGAATAACGCCTCATTTTGGTTATTATCACGTTTTCCGTGTGGTGACGGACTAAGTAACAAGTGTCATCACCCCATTATTTCCCGCGGGTGTCGTATGAGGCGACTTAGGGAAGTAAGCAATTATCATCTATTGCATGACTGGTGTTAGGGCTGGGTACCAAGTGGGAGTACTCACTTGGTATCGGGCCCGAGCGGGTTGGTACCACCATCTCCCGTGTGACCGGTCATGAAGCACATCGTTGCGTTTTGGCTGTAGCAGGAGATAGCCGTTTGTATTTCATTTCATATCTGTGAAATGAATTGGTGAGCAGCGGTTTGACAATACTCTCGGTATAGTCGAGTCCATGGGTGACGGTTACCATTTACCATCAGATGGACTGTGGCTGGTCTGCCACAACAGGCAATAAAAAAAAAATAATAAGAATGCAGCAACCGAAATCATGATAACAAGATCCAAGACAAAAGCAGCACGCGTATCATACCCGGACTCGTCACATAGCTCTGTGTCGCAGCCACCGGTGACCGCATCAGCGGAGCCGGTCACATCGCACGTGTCGAGCTCAACTTCTAGTGACGAGTATTTCTCCCCACCGACGTCGCCACCACCAGTACGCCGGCGTGAGAGAGGTCGGCCACCGGAAAGTTTGGGACCCCGAGGCCCACTGGCCTCAAACAGGGTCCCCACTGCCAGTGGTTATGTGCAGCGCATGAAATGTACAAAACCTATAAATGAAAATGTCATGCGCACGTATTTTACGGCCACAGAGGGGGGAACTAACCTTACTGCGTACCGTGACCGCATGCTACTTCTGTTTCAGGGCCTGGAACCAGCCATCAACGTATCGGCTCAACGATTATCGGACCAAGTGCGAGCGATTCAACGTTCTCGCATGTTGGATAACGCCGTGCTTGATCGGTTACGCTCAGAGTTTGTACGGACTAGCCCTGGTACCCCCATTCCTGCGCAAACAGCAATTATAACAACTGTCCAAGACCCCGTTTTGCAAGGGCCGTGCGCGGACGGGGGTGATGAGACTATTTCTGTGGACACCCAGTACCGTGAGGAGGTAAGAAGTGCTTTGGAACGTGCGATTCATGATTTTCGATTCATACCTTTAGAGTAGGCCCCATCTGCCTCGATTGCCCTTGAATAGAAAGAATATGTTATTGATTAGTACCCTTGACTCGCTTTTATCTAAATACTTGGACAATAGTGACAATCTTGCCTATACGCACTCCATTTTGTATTGCGCAGCCGTTGCGGCTTGCCGGAAAGCTGGATTAAAGTTAAAAAATAAAGAATCATCTACGCGGCCGTTAAATGCAAAACGGGCATGGCAGTACAGGATTGAGTGTCGTATCGCCGAGACAAGTGTGCTAATTAGTAAACTCAGTAGCTTCAGGATGGGCAATGCACGCCCACGGGTGATGCGCTTCGTGAAACGGGCATTCTTGGGGACTGGAATAGGACTTCAAGATTATATGGCCCGAGTCACGGAGCGCATTGACCTACTGAAGCAAAAAGTCTATGCATGGGCCAATCGAATTCGTAGATACAAAAAACGAATGGATCGATATACAGTGAATCGCATGTTTCAAAGAAATGAGATGTCAGTCTATAGAAGCTGGGACCGCTCTCAGGATGTTGTGTGTGATGTGCAGCTACCGGATGCTGAAACTAGATATACATTTTGGCGCAGCATCTGGTCGGTGCCCTTCATACACGCTGAGGGTGATGGGATCGGGGATGTTGAACGAGCATGTGAAAATATTACCCCAATGGATAATATTTTAATAGACCATAAAGACGTAGCATGTGCAGTCCGTTCGTTATCAAATTGGAAATCTCCAGGGCCGGACGGACTGCACAATTTTTGGCTTAAATGGCTACGCAGTTCACATACTCGTTTGGCTTCTCAGTTCCAATTGGCCCTAGATTCGGGGCGTTGCCAGATTTTATGATGACTGGCATTACTCATTTGCTCCATAAGTCAGGAAGTACCACGGAACCAAGTAATTATAGACCGATTACGTGTTTACCGTCGGTCTATAAGCTATTTACATCTATTCTGAGATCCAAAATTTTTAAACATATTGAAACAAATTCGATCTTATCTATGTCTCAGAATGGATGTAGGAGCGCAAGCCGTGGTACAAAGGAGCTCCTTCTTATTGATACGGCCATCAGCCAACATGCTCGCCGTAACAAGAAGGACCTGATGACATGTTGGATAGACTATAAAAAAGCTTTTGATTCTGTGCCACATACGTGGCTCTTGAGGGTGCTGGAGTTGTACAAAGTGAATGCTACTTTGTGCACCTTCTTGCAGTCATGTATGGGGCACTGGATAACAGCTCTTAGCTATCCAATATGTCAGCAGACACCGGGTTGTTGCGGTGAGCTTATACGGATTAAGCGAGGTATATTTCAGGGCGACAGTCTGAGTCCTTCATGGTTTTGTCTTTATTGCATGTAGTGGCAGACGAGCCACGGCCCATCTGATGGTAAATGATAACCGTCGCTCATGGACTCAACTATACCGAGAATATTGTCAAGCCGCTGCTCATCATTTCATTTCACAGATATGAAATAAAAGAATAAGCGGCTATCTCCTGCTACAACCAAAACGCAAAGATTTGCTTCATGGCCGGTCACACGGGAGATGGTGGTACCCAACCCGCTCGGGCCCGATACCAAGTGAGTACTCCCACTTGGTACCCAGCCCTAACACCAGTCTTGCAATGGATGATATGTAATAACGTTCCAGTAGTCATTATAAAAATATGAGATGGCTGTTGGGTCAAAATACATTCCTGGACTATGAGTAATTGTTTCTATCGGTTCCGCCAGAATAGATCTGTAACAATAAATATTTTACGCTGGTTTAATTTCATTAATATGATATTTTATATGTTTACGATTTATGCTAAGAGAAACGTTACTTTTACCATGAATTTTTACTATTTTGTATGGTCCTTTCCACACAGGAGATAGGGCCTTACGAAGTCGGTGGTGGCATTTTAGATAAGAGCATTTCTCAAAAAAATTGTACTTTCTTTGTATATCTAAGTCCCATTTTTTAAAACATTTTTTTTTCTACTATATAAATAAGCTATTATAATTTCTATTAAATTATATTTATATAATATATATTCTATAAATTTCTATTAAATTATATATTTAGTAAATTAATTAAACTAAATAAAAAATATATATAAAAGTATAAATACATTTAAATACTTTCTGATATTTACGCGAATGTTACACATTTTGAACCCACCTAATATTCGGTTAAAATAAATAAACCAAAAATTTTGTAAAATCATATACTGTGGGTAGACGAGACCGTTGAAATAACATATCAGCTTTGGACGTCTATCATCTAAGTCCACCCGTGATCATGAATGCTGTAAAGTATTCGAAACGTCGGGATAGTAGTAAAATTAAGTAAACGCGATAGATTCCGTAAACGAAGTTTTATTTCAAAATACATTTAAAATTTATATAAAATTAAAATATTTTAATAATCTGTCTAACCTAGTTGTATGAAAAGTGAAGTGTCCCCATTTTGTACCTGCCCAAACGATCGATTGTATTTGACTGAACTTCAGGAAATTATAGAAATAATTAATGTATTTATTTAGAACTATAAGACTACAACTCATTTACAAATAAATCTTTTGCCACATCAGAACAAACATAGTGAATAAATGAATATTTTAACATATCGTGTAAAAAGTTCCATTTAGGAATTCCTCTTTTGTGACCGTAATTTTGAAAATCATCCGCGTCAATTTGGTATAAACTTGTTTTAGAATAGTGGCAGCATTGGCAAAATCGGCATCCATCTTGTTTGTGTTTTGACATTTCTTTTGTATGCTATGCGTGAACATTGAAGGTTGTCCGTTAGGTTACAGGTCCGAAAAAAATCCAAGCTTTGTTACCCAATAAACACAGGTAATTTCAAATATTATTATTATTTATCCTATAGTACCGTTAAAGCTCTCAATCTTCATTTCGTAGGTCAAATTATAAACGAGTACTAGTTTGAGTTGTGTGCATTACAATTTTAATAATTTATTTAAACTTGATTTGTTACCTCCTTTTTTGTTACTTTTGAGTGGTAACGTATAAATGGAAAAGAGAGTAACAAAATAGGAAATTATTAGGCAGAGTATTGACTGTCTGATTTGGAATATAATTATGACGATCATTTAAAGTTTTAATTAAATAAAATATTATATTCAATAAATATTTAGAATGTGCGAAATGGAATGGGAACTTTGTACATTAGGTATTTTGTCGTTTTTATTTGAAGTTGCTTACTAAAAATAACATGAGACAAGTATTGTCATACCCATTTCTATCAAAGGCCCATAATGAGTCTCTTGAGTGTTAATATTAACATTGTCTTCGAGTGATATTAGCGGTAAATAGGTAGTGGACTGCATGCATTTTTTTACACGATCAAAAACTGCTATAGTACTCAGATCACTTTCGTTTCTAAAACTAAAAGTTAATTCAGAAAACAAAATTAATTTCGCTAGTGCTTGAAATTATTTGATTTAGCATCATAACAATTTAATCTGTATTAATATGACTGCTTATTATTCATAAGTTTCAATCTAACATTTTATTTAAAAAATGCGTTCTAAATATTTTTGCATGCTTTATGTAAGATATGGTGTACGGTCATTTTACAGCTCCAAATCAAATATGCCTCTAACCCCGGCTGAAAAAATGAGACGGTACCACGCAAGGCTAAGAGAAAATCCTGAAAAGATGGAAGAGCAAAGGAAAAAGGACCTAGAAAGAATAAAATCGATATATACGTACAAAAAAGTCAAGGATATGACGGAAATCTTTTTAAAATTCACTCTTATAACATGTGGGTGGCATCAAACAAACAAATATAGTAAATGTATTGCTAACCTAAGCCCCGGAGAAGCAGCCATTCACTGTGACTTTTCCCAAAATTATGAATGTAAATTGAGTTCAGAAGTACAATCAATGCACTTTGGTGCTTCTAAAAATCAAGTTACCCTACATACCGGCGTACTTTTTTGAACAGCAAAAAACGATCTTTTTGTACTGTTTCGCCTGCAAATATCCATCAACAATTGATTTAGTAATTGTTATTGTTGTAGTTACCTACATTGGTTTTTAGTTGCATTTTATTTTTAATCTAAGCTTAAAAACATAAAAGATTAAAAATCACATCAAGATAGTTTACCTTTTTTGCACTACCTAAAGTTACGGAATGTAATAAGCGTTATGTGCAGGGAATGAAAGAGATAAAATAACTAACATTGAGATGATGATGATGATGATGATGATGGTGATGATGATGATGATGATGATGATTTTAATATTAGAGATTGTTTCTGAGGAATATTCACACCAACAATAGTCAATAGTCCTGGAATTTTTAAAACCTTAATTTTTAAAACTCTAGTCTTTCCAGCCGCTTTATGTTCCTAATTATTAGATTATTACTAAGAAATTCAAAAATATCTCTATCTATCTATTTTTGATCAATATAATTAAGTCAAATATAGTTATTTGCACTACTCTGAAGTCTAGGCTTAAGAAATCCTATTTTGTTACCAAAATTCAATTTTTGTTACTGTCCCATAATAGGGGACACAGATTTCTTTTCTTTATTCATATGTTTTGATAATAATATATTTTTGTGATAAAAATTAAAATATATAAATTAGTCTTTGAATTATGTAAGTACACACAATTTTGATACAAAATAAAATAGCGCCAATAATGTAAAGTTAAACAAGAGTTGTGGTCGAATAGTAACGTAAAGGAAAGATTACCGCCTTTAATTTAAGATTTTACTGTTAATATAGACTGATTTGCTAAAAAACATGTTAAATATTGTTTTATTATCCCATCTAATTCAATAAAACTTCTGGTTATTGATTTCGGCATGATATTTACGTAAACTAGTGAAGGTAACAAAATAAGAAATTTTCTCCACCTTGGGTTTGTTTTTATAGATTTGCTATTTATTTACGTTTTAAATCTCCAAACAAACCTTATATTTATAATCTTTAGACCTTTACCCGTATCTTAAAAAAAAGAAATCAGGTATATTTCAATATTTTAATTTTAGTATTGTTTCTGGGCAATGGTACAAATTTTTTGAGAAATGCTCATAAACCATGTCACCGATTTTATAAGTTTTGGAAGAAGACGTCTTATCATAATAGGTTTTAGAACTCTCCTTACTTTTAATAATATGTTCTAACGCTTGTTCGCGAGAATATCTCATACGGTATTGTAGAGCTCGGATGTAATCCTGGTAAGTTGTGCTGTCATTATTACTATAAATACTGGAAGGGATCGATGGTTTGTACCCATATAATAATTCGGTGGGTGAAACCTGTAGTGCAGTGAGGAGTAGTGTTATAAGATAAGATTGTGGTTGCTAAAAAGCAATGCCAGTCGTCGTGATTTTCATTTACAAAAGATTTAAGGTATTCCTTGAGGGTAGCGTGACTCCTTTCAAGGGCACCGTTAGTTTGGGGATGATAAGGGGTAGAGAATAGATTTTTTATTTTAAGAATTTCAGTTAGTTCTTTAAAGAGTTCTGAGGTAAAACAAGTATCTTGATCGGTATCATTTTAGGGAATCCGAAAAGAGAAAAGAAATGATTAAGATTTCGAGCAACTTCGTCTGTGGAGCTTGTTATCATAGGATATGCGGATGAAAACTTAGTAAGATCATCCTGAAGAGTTAGAATGTATCGAAATTTTTGAAGGCCAGCTTCGGGCAAAGTACCAACGATATCTAGAGCTAATCTTTCGAATGGTTTGGTACTTGAAGAAGTTATTACCATAGGAGCTTTATCTTAGAGGTTTATTTACTTGACATAATTTACAGTCTTTAACAAATCGTTCGATATCTGAATGCATACTTTTCCAATAATAAGAGGCTTTGATCCTGCTATACATTCGCTTAACGCCAGGGTGACCAGCAATAGTGGTACCGTGATTTTCTTTTAGTATGTTTGGTACTTCCACAGGAGTAGGATAAATGATTTGATTTTTGTATATATGTACTTTAATTTTAGTGCCATGAAAAATATAAGAGATCATATTATAAACTTTAACATAGACTATTTTAGTAAAAGGTTCTGAAAAGTCTGAAATAGCTAATTCTTTTTCATAATTTTCATTAGATATAATTTGGTTACGTAATTCGATTAGTAATTTATAAATAGTTTTATAACTTGATTCATAATAATGGTGAATTTTAGTAAATAAGAAATATATTATTTTGTTATTAGAATCTACGGCTTGAATGGTTTCAAGTTCACGCTCGCGATTTCGCAACTCGTCGGGATTCTCGATAAATGACAATAAGTGTTCGCAATGCGGCATAGAGTAATCTAAATCCAGAGACACTGGGCATGCTATTAACTTTTGTTTAGCTAAATGGAGAGCTTGACTGTGTTCTTCGATTTCGGTATCATTATTAGACGCGATTTTGAGGAATTGTTTTTTAAAGTATTGTTCATAAGAACATTTATTTAAGTTAGATTTAGTTATGGCGTTTATAGGATGGCGTGATAATGTATCGATGTTAGAGTTTAATCTACCTTGTTTATAAACGATTTCGTAATCGTATTCTTCAAGTTTTAGGCGCCATCGTATGAGACGGCTACCTGGGTCCTTTACATTGAATAGCCAGACTAAGGGCCTATGATCTGTGACGATTTTAAAATGACAGCCATATAAATAGGGACGAAACGTTTTAACACCAAAAAGAATAGCCAGAAGTTCTTTCTCTGTAGTAGAGTAGTTTCCTTCGGCTTTATTTTTGGTTTGTCTTTGCCAATCTCGCCTAGGGAAAGAATTGCACCGATGGCATAATTAGCGTCACTAGTAAGAATAAATGGCTTAGAGAAATCAGGATACTGAAGAAGAGGCGCTGAGACTAATTTATTTTTTAAAGTTTGGAATGCAAGTTCTTGTTCTTGCGACCAAGAGAAGACAACATCCTTTTTTAAAAGTGAAGTTAGTGGCTTAGTGATTTTAGAGAAGTTTTCTATGAATCTGCGGTAATAACCGACCAGACCTAAAAATGATTTGATGTCTTTGGGATTTTTAGGAGTTAAGAGACCTTCAATGGCCTTGACCTTGTCGGGATTAGGTGATACACCTTTATCAGTGATCACATGACCTAAATAAGTTACTTCGTGACGTAAGAATTCGCACTTATCAGGCTGTAATTTCAGGTTGTGTTTACGGAATCTATCTAGAACTAATTTTAGTTTATAAATATGGCTATTGAGATCAGCTGAGTACAAAATACAATCGTCAAGATAGATATAACAATGGAGATCTTGGAGACCGGATAAAACTGTGTTCATAAGCCTTTGAAATGTGCTAGGGGCATTCTTTAACCCAAACGGCATTCTGTTGAATTCGTAATGACCAGAAGTTTCAGTTGTGCCGACAATAGTGAATCCTGTTTTTGCTGCGTCAGCGGGATGAGAGTGATCTGATGGAATCCGCTTACGAGATCTAGTGTCGTGAAATATTTACAATGCCCTAACTGATCAAGAATATCTGTGATTAATGGTATAGGATAGATTTCAGATACAGTGACGTCATTAAGACGACGATAATCAATGACGATTCGCCATTTTCTTTTGCCAGAGGCGTCTGCCTTTTTAGGGACAACCCATACAGGGGCGCTCCATGGAGATTGAGATGAACGTATGATGTTCTGTTCGAGCATCTAACTTATTTGACGGTCCACTTCTTCTTTATGGCATTCAGGAAAACGGTACGACTTGACGTGTATCGGGGCTGCATTACCCGTATTAATGGAATGATCGATAGTATTATTGTACGTGAGAGGCTCACCTTCAAGGTGGAACACATCAGTATATTGAGAACAACAATCTAATAGAGCAGCTTTTTCTTCATGATTTAAGTGAGAAGTTCGTATTTGATTTAGAATAAGATTTTGTCTATCAACGACAGGGATTGAAATATTATTTATTAGTTCAACATTGTCTCCAGGAGAGTTAGAGAAGTTGTTATCTATAGCAGTAAGATGTACAATATAATTATTAATTTCAATTTCGCTTTCAGTAGTATTTAGGACAGAAACATTTACTCTACGGTTTGATTTTAAACTTACAAAACAGTTCGCGATATATACGCCATCTGAAATTTTATAATCAAGAACTAAAGCTTCTTTAAGTGAGGATAATTCATCGATATTATTTGATACTCCACATTCAATTATAGCTTCAGAAAGAGCGGGTATCTTATAGGTTGGTAACTTAAAATACAAAGGTAATGTATGGTTTTGCATTACTAAATATTCTTTATTATAATCGACGATGGCTTTAAGATAACCTAAACAATCTGTACCTATTATTCCATCGTATTCAAGATCAATATTTTTTACTACATGAAATTTAAAAGAGACAACTTCATTTGATAATATAATTTGCATTTGAAAAGTGCCTAAAGTTGTGCAATAGGATGTGGTATCGTTTATACCTTTGAGCCGTACAATTTCTTTCGACAACTCGGGCTTCTCGTAAAGACTAGATTCTTTAACTAGAGAGACGCTGGCTCCTGTTTCAATCAGTAAGATAAGCGCTCTACTGGTATGTTTAGTATATAAGAAAATATGTGGCAAATTTACCTTTTTAATATTTGAATTAATCTCATATATTGGAAGTTGAACATCCTCTTTAAAAGGTAAGTTATCAAAGCTTTTGTCATTAGAAGAAGTTTTTAGATTATCATAAGATTTAGTATAAGATTTAGCATAAGATTTAGTATAAGATTTTGTATAACTCAGTCCCTCTTTTGGTGGCTGAGGTAGATTAGATTTAGTGTTAGATTTAGATTGACTCAGTGACTGAGACGGATAAGAGTTAGTGGTAAGTTTAGTGTGACTCAGTTCCTCTTTTGGCAACTGAGATAGAATAGATTTAGTGTGACTCAGTTCCTCTTTAGGCAACTGAGACAGATAAGAGTAAGTATTAGATTTAGTGTGACTCAGTTCCTCTTTTGGCAACTGAGGTGTAAAAGATTTAGTATTTGATTTAGTGTACTTAGGTATATAAGAGTTTGAAGAGATTGTGCCATTAAAATGAGAGGATTTCGATTGGCACACCGTCGAAATCCGATTTAGTTTAACTGCTTATTAATCTGCGAGGGATCCATGGACACATCACTTGTATCACAATAATTAATATTCGCCGTCATTACTCTGTACCGTAGTATCGTGTTGCATATTACGGCGTTGATTATTGTATTGTCTCTTACGACACTCGTTTATCGTATGACCGAACTTTTTGCAATATGCGAAACTTTTGCCTGGGAAACTTTTATTAAAATGATTTTGTGAAGAATGCGATTGTGTGGGAACACGATTTTGATTTTGAAAATTATTGGAATAATTATTAGAATTGGGTGATATTTGTATTATATGATTTAACATTTTTATATTTGTTTTTAAAGCATTCTGATGATAAGTGGCCCAATTTATTACAATTCGAGCATACCTTTTGAGATTTTGAGTGTAGTTTTGTGACATTATATAACTTTTCCTCTTCTATTGCATGACTATCTGCCTCATTTAATGTTTTTGGGTTACGGCAGCGTACAATATGCGAAAAAATTTGGATTTAGTCCCATGAGAAAGGTATTGAGCAACTCTACCTATGAGTTCCTCCCTTTTATCACATGAAAAATGTATATCAGATAATAATCGCGTTAAGCACGATTCTATTCTAAGAGAAAATTGAGAGACATTTTCAGAATGTTCTGCCTGCAGTTTTGTAAATCAGACAGTAAGTGTGATTAATGTTTTTTCTCACTGAAATTTTGTTTTAAGAAGTCTTTTAATTCAGGCCAATTTGAGAAAGTTTTAAAGAGCATGCTATTTGTGCTTTACCTTCTAATTGTGATATAATAAATTTACATAAAGTGACCTGTTGTTCGGCAGAGGCAAGAGAGATAGCGTTATCACAGTTTGTTAGAAAAGCGGGGAGTGTCTCCCTTTTACCGTCGTATGGTTTAATGAATTTAGTTAGGAAATTTAATGTGATATTACTATTAGACATTTCGGTCGATTTTTTATTTTCCGATTTTAGTTTAGATACTGAGACTGATTCTGAGTCAGACATAGAGATCTCACGAACTTTAACGAGTAATTTCAAGAAATAATAATTATTATATTTTGATTATTTATTATTTTATTTTATATTGAATGTTTAGTATATTAGAATTAGTTATAAGAAGTAGTATAAAAGATTTGGCAATAAGATTTAACATATAAGATTTAGTACCTAATAAGATTTAGAATGAAGTACTTAAATTAGAATACGTTTTTCGGACACGGCACACAAATACGTTATGCAAAATATATAGGCTTTTTCACTAAATTTTCACTACACACACTACACAAAACAAGTAGAAATATTGACTCACGCTGGAAACGCGACAATGATGAGGAATAATGTTAGACGAGTTAGCTGCATCCTCAGGATTCGTCTGCTTTAGAGTCTTGATTGTAGAGCTGCTATACACCTATGGATGTAGGTTTTCTGAGCTAAACAGATACTTGAAGAATTATTGATAGTTTGAAGACGGAGAGTGTCAATTGTTGGCGGCGCCGACTCACGCTTAAGAGCGGAGGCTGATGGTCGGCTGCGCTCTAGTTAGACTAGAGATTCGGGGTGACGGGGTTGCGGCGCTGGTTCACGCTACAGAGCGGAGACTGATAGTCGGCTGCAAAGTGTACCTGCTTGTTTGATGTGGGCTCACGTTTATGAGAAAGCGGAGACTTATCGTCGATCTGGTGCGATGCGGGCTCACGCTTTGAGAGCGGAGGCTTACCGTCGATCTTGCGCTGCTGGCACACACTCACTACCGGAAATGTTCAAATGCTGTGGTCTGAACACGAGTCCAGAGAGCCTACAGCATCCCACTTCTGACACCAATGTTTTGCGCAATTTCCGATACGAGTTTTTAAAAAAACAATTTTTAAAGTCCCGAATACGTTTATTACTTTTTACACTCCGAAATACAACAATTGACTTATGTAGAGCTATGTGCTAACCGAATGCCGGACAAATGCTAACTAACTTAAGGATAGATGCTAACTGCTTTTATATAATATTAAAAATGCTAACATAGCATTCAATGCATACATTTTCCGTTTATAACAGCACGCGTCGAGCTCTAGTTCTAGTGACGAGTATTTCTCTCCACCATCGTCACCACTACCTGTACGTCGGCGAGAGAGAGCTCGGCCACCGATCAGCTTGGGATCCCGAGGCCCACCGGCCTCAAACAGGGTCCCCACTGCCAGTGGTTATGTGCGGCGCATGAAGTGGACAAAAGCCATAAATGAAAATGTCATGCGCGCATACTTTGGGGCCACAGAGAGAGGAACTAACCTTACTGCGTACCGTGACTGCATGCTGCTTCTGTTTCAGAACCTTAAACCAACCATTAATGTCTCGGCTCAACGACTATCGGACCAAGTACGGGTCATTCAGCGATCTCACATGTTGGACGACACCGTGCTTGATCGGCTACGCTCGGAGTTTATACGGATTAGTCATGCTACCCCCGTCCCTTTACAAACAACAACTGTAACATCCATCCCACCGAGATCGCGCGAGGAGGTAAGAGATGCACTGGAATGTGCGATTCGTGAGTATAGGTCCAAACCATTAGAATTTAGGCCACATCTACCTCGATTACCCATGCATAGGAGGAATAGGTTACTGGTTAGTATCCTTGACTCGCTTTTGTCTAATTACTTAGACACTAGTGACGATCTTGCCGATACACACTCCATCTTGTACTGTGCAGCGGTTGCGGCCAGCCGTATAGCTGGACTCTAAGGAGAAGAGGAGAGCTGGTCTCGCAAATGCTGTTCTGCAAATAATATTTGAATATGTAAATTTTTTTCTTTTCCTCGGATCGGGAAGGGGAATGTACGGATGTCTCCTCAGTACAGCATTAAGCACATAGAGCTGTCTCACTGTTAGAATTTTACATTCCGCGTATAACTCGGCAGTTGGGTGTCTGTAGGTTTTTTGGTCGCAACTTTTAAAACAGCTCTCTGTGCTCGCTCTAGTGCTATGGGTGGGACTTCGCTGCTCCTCCCCATAACGGGATACAGTATTGTATAATGGATTGACATAACGCTTTGTAAATTAATTTCATTTTATCGTGTGTTGCTGAATCTCTGAGGGTTTTAAATATATAAATCAACTGTCTTATTCTAGAAGTATTTGTTTTATAAGTTTTTCCTAGTTATTTGTATATGCTTGTCCCATTTAAGACCGTTGTCTAAAACTACTCCTAGGTATTTTACATTGTCGACTCTATTTATGCCTTTACTGTTACAGGTATGAGTTCTCATTATGTAATCACTCTGTGGTTTGTTAGTATTCCGCAAGAAAAACGGTATGTAATGTGTTTTGTTTAGATTAATTGTAAGCAGGTTACTCCTCAGCCAGCACATGATTTTTGTCATCGAGTTTTCGGCTATAGCCTTAACTGCATCCCAGTCCGATCCCCAAATGAAGACAGCGGTATCATCCGCGTAGGTAAAGATTCTAGTATTTTGCAAGCTCATATTGCAGATATTATTTATGTAAACCTTGAATAGAGTACTGCCCAAGACGCTCCCTTGTGGGACACCAAAAGTAACTGTGTGTTCATCACTTACATAGTCTCCTATAGCAGTATTGGGATAGAGACAGCGTCAAAAGCTTTTGAGATATCCAAAAATATACACAAGCATTTATTTTTGTTATCTAAGTTTTGAACTATTAAATTTGTCAGGTCCGTAATAGCATCCTCGGTGGACCTTCCATAACAGAACCCTGACTGAACTGAACTGATTGCTTGTTATAATATTGAACTTAGCTAGAAAGTTATTTAGTGCTCTATTTAGAAACATCTCCATTATTTTTGATAAGGTGCTTAATACCGATATGGGTCTGTAATTATTGACGCAGTCTCTATCACCATCCTTGTAATCGGGATAGACCACCGCTTTTTTGTAAGGCTCGGGAAATACGCCACTAGCCAATACACGATTGCAGATATGGGTTATGGGTGGAATCAAAGCCTGCCGACACTGTCTTATAATTGAGGAAGAAATACCGTCCCATCCCGAAGCACAATGCTGACGAAGTTGCATGATATTTTTTTCTATTTCATCTTCTGTCACTTCCATAATAGAGATAGAGTTTGGAAGGGTAGCCATGTTAGTATTGTTGTCAGATTGCCCTACAGTATAAAAGTTCTGTATTTTATTGGCTAGTTCCACCCCTACATTTGTGAAAAAGTTGCAAACATAGTTTGCCGCCATTTTTTTGTCATTGCATATTCCTAGTAGTTCCATCGGGCTTGCTTTATTTTTTTCCGTACAAGTTATGCTTTTAACTGCTTTCCACATCTCCTTAGGGTTATTGCCTGCGCGGTCAAGTAGATTTCTTTCATAGGCTATTTTTAATTTACGGAGCAACTGATTAATGAAATTCCTATAACGTATATATGTATTTTTTATTATCATATTTGGAGATTTTTTACATTTAATATGTAATCTGTCACGATTCCTTATACAACGCAAAAGACCAGGTGTCATCCATGGCTTTAATATTCTGTATTTTTTAGGGGGTTTAGTGTTATACGTAAACTTTTTAATAACATCTGTAACAACGGATACTAGTTTATTTGCCGCAATATTTGCATCATTTATATGCTGTATGTATATGAGGTTTGTACATTCTAGCTCTGCTTTGATGGACAAAAGGTCCATACGTGTTTGTAATAATGAATCATATTGTCTATGCACCTTAACTTTTTCTATATAAAAAACAATCGGTAAATGATCAGTTATGTGGGATTCCAGTACCAACGTTAAATTAGGTAACTTAGATTTTAAAATAATATGGTCTAAGCACGCATCAGCCCTCGTGGGATGAACATGTCTGGGAACAAATCCATTGGCTGCATTAAATGTTAAATATTCATCACTGAATTGGTCTCTATTATCAGGAGCTATATTTATATTGATATCTCCTACCAACACGGCGTTAGTGGTTGATAGATTCTTATATAAATTGCTAAGACTGTTCATGAAGATATCGAAATTTATTTTAATTTTAAGTGAGGGTGAACGGTATATTGCAACAATGGTTAAGTGTTTACTTACTTGACAAATTAGACAACTAGCACCATTAAACTTTGGTTCACGAATGGTACATTTTAGTTTTTTACTTGTATACATAATTATAACATCATTTTGGTTTGATGTTTTCTTAGTGTAATATGAATCAAATCCATCAATTATGGCCACAGTATTAATTTTGCTTAGCCAACATTCCGTTAAGATTATGATGTCAAAATAAGTTTGTGTAGTTGAGAGTAACATCCGTAATTGATCAATATTTTTTACGCTTCGAATATTTATATGAAATAATGTGTTTGATTGATTTATTTGTATATTATCACAATATTTTTTACAGTTTTCCGGGTGGCAAATGTACGAGTTTGTATAGAGTCTAGAGTCTAAGTCATGATTTATATTAATTATATTATCCAGATTAGCCATTTGTAAAATAAGTAACTATGCTACCAGCCCTGTATTAACCTAGGTTTTATGTCAGCCTACCTGCATCGTATTGGTAGGGAAGGAGCCCCCGGATGCCACGAGTGTGGCGCACAAGTCAATGACGTGCGCCACACTCTGGAGGAATGCCCCGCCTGGGGGTCCCAGCGCCGCGCTCTGTCGGTGGCAATTGGAGGAAACCTGTCGCTGCCGGCCGTAGTTAGCCAAATGCTCGGCGGCGACGGGTTCTGGTCGGCCGTTGCCTCCTTTTGTGAGGCAGTGATTGCACGGAAGGAGGCCGCGGAGCGGGAACGCGAGGCATCAGCCCACGCTGACTCGCTCCGCCGGCGGCGGCCAGGGGGAAGGCGGCGTCGCTACGCTCACCTCCTCCCACCGCCTTGATGACGACAGGTTGTGGCCAGTAGGTCATCCGCCTGGGGCGTCAGAGTAGAATGTCGAAAGACGACCCTCTGGTGCCCCGCTAATAGGCGTGGAAGGGGCCGCTGTGGTTTTAATGGGTATTCCGGGTGCAAATAAGATCCAAGTGCCCGGCGAGCCCTACATACCCCCTGTCTCTCACCAGGGGAATGCGTAAAGGCATTTCCACAGCGATAACAAAAAAAACAAAGTTTTATGTCAGTAATAATACACACCAACCTACTCCGCAAGGGAAATGGCGTGATGGTAAGTAAGTAATAATACACATCATGGTTACGTTGGTTACGATCGAATATGTAGTGTTGTGTGGGTCGTTGTTGTTATAGTATCTCTCATTTTTAAGTATATTACGAGCACAATAGCATACTTGCAATCATGTAGTTGAATAATTATGTTAAGGTATTGTGTTAAGGGCAGCAAGCTATTTAAGTATATCATGTATATTTTATTACGTATGTATAATTGTGTTTTGTTAATATATATGCACCTTGAATAAATAATTTGGTATATTTGTATTATATAGAAAGATGAGAGATTCCACTGGTTAAAAAGTTGTTTATCTAGTCATATTTTATTTTTTAACTCGGTTAGTGAATGATCTGCAAAAATAGGTATTTGTTTGTATACTGGTTGTCGTTTACCTGGTATTCCGATCAATTCTGTATTCATTTTATCTTCTGATGTCATTTTCTGATTATTGAACGTACGAACAGCGCAAATTACTTTTTGCTTCATCTGTACAGTTTGAAATTCGGTGATGATAGGGCGTACTGTGCTGGACTTACCGGGTATTCGGTATATGTCGCGAAGATCTGTAGCGACCATTTCCACACCCACTGCCTTTCCTATCTTACAGATCACATTTGTGAGCTCAACATTTGTCTCGTTGTCTGCTAGTGGGACGTTCCTTATTTCCAGACTAGATGATCGTGTTTTTAAGTTCAAATCTTGTACCTTTTTTTCAATAGTTTCGATACATCTTCGCTGCAGCGACCGTTTCCGTTGCAACCCTTCCACAACAACTTTAATTTCTTCAAATTGTTCGTTAACAAATTCTATTGACGTCTCCAGTTCTTCAAACGAGTTTTTTATGCTACAATTTTGGTGTTTTAATTCTTGTATATCATTTGATAATTTTGAAAATAGTGTGTTTTGTTTTTCAATCATTAGATCAATCTTAGAGTCAAATTCAGATTTCCAATTATTAGTCAGATTCAGATTGAGTGTGCCGGGAGGCAATTTGGGTAGACGGTGGTGTACGCTGAGTCGACATAATATATGGTATCCAGTTAATAAAAATATTACCTCACTTTAGTCATCAATGTCGTCACTGTTTCTAAGTAAAAGGCACTCCACAGTCAGGCGATCGTAACTTCGTTATACTCTTTTGTTGTTAGTCGGTGCTACTCTCGCCCAGATGTCCTCCACGAATCACACCAATTAGATAAATTTTGTTTGAGTTGTAGGAAATAAATATGATACTATCTCTCTCTAGACCCGCCCAGTGGGCGGTATACTCCGGTAAGAACACTGTCCGAGTAATAAGGAAACACATAAAAGGTATTTGCACCAATCACAAATTAGCAGATTTAAAAAATGTTATACGGGTACAATAAGCGGCGACACGACTGTCCACGACCGTTGCCATCTCAGTTTTTTGTGATTTCAATAAATCAGTTTTCATTATAAATTTACAGCATTTTTAGTCCTTCGTAAGTAGTGATTTAAATTCAGTGAAGTTTGCACTAATTGCACTGTTTCGGTATGTTTGGCCGGCGTGATTGACGCGGCGAAATTTCACCCAAATTGGGTGAGTACAGTGTTATTTCATCGAAGGAGGACGCAAAGTTTGCTTTTACTGAGCGTCGTCAGCGTTCCAAAGCAGAAAATCTAAGAAATTTGGTGTATTTAAGAAAGGTATTTCGCAGTGTAAGCGAAGATAAACGAAACCATTAAAGTACTTTCTAAATCTGAATCCTTTCATACACCTTGTATATCATCGTCTAAATTACCTAATGTGGAAGTCCCTACTTTTGATGGTAAAGATTATACAAAATTCAAACCATTTCATGAACTATTTTTAGCGGTTATTGATAATAATCAATCATTAACGGAGGTCCAAAAGTTGTTTTATTTAAGAAAATATCTCTTAGATGAAGCCTTGTCAGTGATTGTAAACCTGCCACTTGTGAGCAAATCATATAAAGAAGCCTTAGAGTTACTTGATAAAAGATATCATAACACATCGCGATTAATTTTTAATCATATAAATATACTTTTGAATATGCCAGCATTGCAAAAGGGCACTGCAGCCGCCATACGGACCTTCATATCAAATGTTAATCAACAATTACATGATTTAAAAAACTTAAATGAACCATATTTAGATATTTTTTATATATATTTTTAGCATTTGACATGCTCAGCACTATACATTAAACACAAAGTGAAAAATGTGAAATCGAAAATAACAGTCAGGAGCAGGATTTGAACCTGCATCTTCTGGATACCGTCCAGATGCTTTACCAATTCAGCCATCCTGACAATTGCTCCTGACTGCTAATTTCGATAACACATCATACTTAACGTCTTTGGGTGACGCCTGCGCCATCTGTCGGAAGTATTTTCATACATTATACCGACCAGGTAAACTTAATTTTACAATATTTAGATATTTTTATATATATTTTTAGCATTTGACATGCTTAGCACTATACATTAAACACAAAGTGAAAAATGTGAAATCGAAAATAACAGTCAGGAGCAGGATTTGAACCTGCATCTCCTGGATACCGTCCAGATGCTTTACCAATTCAGCCATCCTGACAATTGCTCCTGACTGCTAATTTCGATAACACATCACACCTAACGTCTTTGGGTGACGCCTGCGCCCCTGCGCCATCCGTCGGAAGTATTTTCATACATTATACCGACCAGGTAAACTTAATTTTACAATTAAGATTTTTACCTAATAATGACGCAAACCCTATAAATATTTAGATATTTTCATATATATTTTTAGCATTTGACATGCTTAGCACTATACATTAAACACAAAGTGAAAAATGTGAAATCGAAAATAACAGTCAGGAGCAGGATTTGAAACTGCATCTCTTGGATACCGTCCAGATGCTTTACCAATTCAGCCATCCTGACAATTGCTCCTGACTGCTAATTTCGATAACACATCACACCTAACGTCTTTGGGTGACGCCTGCGCCATCCGTCGGAAGTATTTTCATACATTATACCGACCAGGTAAACTTAATTTTACAATTAAGATTTTTACCTAATAATTTACCTGATAATGACGCAAACCCTTTAAATATTTAGATATTTTTTATATATATATTTTTAGCATTTGACATGCTTAGCACTATACATTAAACACAAAGTGAAAAATGTGAAATCGAAAATAACAGTCAGGAGCAGGATTTGAACCTGCATCTTCTGGATACCGTCCAGATGCTTTACCAATTCAGCCATCCTGACAATTGCTCCTGACTGCTAATTTCGATAACACATCATACTTAACGTCTTTGGGTGACGCCTGCGCCATCTGTCGGAAGTATTTTCATACATTATACCGACCAGGTAAACTTAATTTTACAATTAAGATTTTACCTAATAATGACGCAAACCCTTTAAATATTTAGATATTTTTTATATATATTTTTAGCATTTGACATGCTTAGCACTATACATTAAGCACAAAGTGAAAAATGTGAAATCGAAAATAACAGTCAGGAGCAGGATTTGAACCTGCATCTTCTGGATACCGTCCAGATGCTTTACCAATTCAGCCATCCTGACAATTGCTCCTGACTGCTAATTTCGATAACACATCATACTTAACGTCTTTGGGTGACGCCTGCGCCATCTTTCGGAAGTATTTTCATACATTATACCGACCAGGTAAACTTAATTTTACAATATTTAGATATTTTTATATATATTTTTAGCATTTGACATGCTTAGCACTATATATTAAACACAAAGTGAAAAATGTGAAATCGAAAATAACAGTCAGGAGCAGGAATTGAACCTGCATCTTCTGGATACCGTCCAGATGCTTTACCAATTCAGCCATCCTGACAATTGCTCCTGACTGCTAATTTCGATAACACATCATACTTAACGTCTTTGGGTGTCGCCTGCGCCATCTGTCGGAAGTATTTTCATACATTATACCGACCAGGTAAACTTAATTTTACAATTAAGATTTTACCTAATAATGACGCAAACCCTTTAAATATTTAGATATTTTTTATTTATATTTTTAGCATTTGACATGCTTAGCACTATACATTAAACACAAAGTGAAAAATGTGAAATCGAAAATAACAGTCAGGAGCAGGATTTGAACCTGCATCTTCTTGATACCGTCCAGATGCTTTACCAATTCAGCCATCCTGACACTTTTCACTTTGTGTTTAATTAAATGAACCAGTTGATAACTGGGATCGCATATTAATTGGTGTGCTATATAGAAAGTTAGATCCCTACACAAATAGGGCATATCAACTTGATCGGGACCAAGGTAGGTTACCAACGGTTCTAGAATATTACCTTCCTCGAGAAGCGTGCTATGGCGCTTGAGGACACAATTCTCATTAAGAATAACTCAGTCTGCTATGCAGGTTGCAAATGTTACTTCACAGGCACATAATATGTGCAAGTTTTGTGAAAAAATGATCATGCAATTTTTAATTGCCCCAAATTTAAGATGGTCCCTATAGAGACTCCTCGATCCTTTGTAAAAAGTAATAAATTATGCTCCACTTGTTTGCGAGCACATGCACACAAGGTCTACAAATATAAATTTAATTGTAGGTTTTGTAAAAACTCACATAATTCATTGTTGCATAGTGAAGAGAAAAGAGAGGAGGCTCCTGTCTCATTAGTTTCCAGTAATAACAATTCTTCACCATGCAATGTTTTATTACCTACTGTCATGGTAAAAGTCATTGACAAATATGGTCATGACATTCATGTTAGAGCACTGCTAGATAGTGGCAGCCAAGCCTCGTTTGTGACCAGTTCTCTGGTACATAAATTGGGCTTGACACCCACCTTGCAGGATACCAATATTATTGGTGTAGCCAACAGGATCACAAAAATCAATAAAATTGTTAGTTTTTGTATTAGTTCAAGTCAACATGAAAATATTAAATTTGATATTAACTGTCATATAGTCAAAACAATAACTGCACCCTAGCCGCAGCAATTTTTTGATATTTCAAAATTAGATATTCCTAAAGAAATTCAGTTATCAGATAATAACTTTATTGGAAATTTCAATATTGTTAGGAGCAGATATTTATTTTAATTCATTGTTGAATGGTTGTGTTAAGATTTTAAATGGTCCCGTATTGCAAAATACAGTATTTGGTCATGTTGTTGCCGGCAGGGTTAGTGTTAGCAATGAAGCTTTGTGCCACAATATAGTTTCTAATATGGCTATAGGTGATGAAACCAAATTAGAAAATGTAATTGAAAAGTTTTGGTTACCTGAAAGTTTCCCCGAGCCTGTGACCACACTCTCAGATGAGTGTCAGAAAGCAGAAGCTATTTTTCAAAGGTCTGTGCAGTTGAAGAATAATACATTTTATATTGATTTACCTCTAGTAACATCTAAAAATTAGTTACAACTTGGAGATTCTTTCTCAGTTGCTTGGCAACGTTTTTTATATTTAGAAAGGAAATTTAAACAAAATCCTGTATTGTTTAGACAGTATAAAGAGTTCATTGACCTGTATGTCGCGATGGGACATGCTAAGGAAGTAGATATCAATTCATATGATGTAGATAGCGGCACTTTTTACTTTCTAGCCCATCATGCTGTATTCAATGAGGAGAGCAAGACCAAAAGGTTGCGGACGGTTTTCGATGGTGGTATGCAAACTAGAAATAAAATCTCCTTGAATTATGTAATGCTGAAGGTTGCAGTTGCAAACCATAACTTATGGTTTAAAAGCATCTACCTTTTTGGCCACCAGATGTTTAATAGAATTAGCAAATAAGTATGGAGATAGGTATCCTCTTGCCGCTGATGCAATGTGGAAAAACACGTATGTTGCTGATGTGCTAGCTGGCTGTGATGATGTAGAGCAGCTCTCTTTATTAAGAGACCAATTGGCAGAGCTACTTAAGTTGGGTAATTTTAGTTTGCATAAGTGGTGTTCAAACTTACCTTCAGTTTTGAAGAGTATTCCTGATGAGCGTAGATTCTTTGATGATGTGGATCTCAATAAAGATAACATTATAAAAACGCTAGGTCTTAAATATGAAGTTAATTTAGATAATTTTCATTTTCAAACCCCACATTTTGAGGACAATTTAAATACTAAAAGAAAGGTACTTAGCTACATTGGTAAAATTTTTGACCCCTTGGGCTTAATAGGTCCAATAGTAGTAGTAGCGAAGTTAATAATGCAGAAAAAATGGTCTGAAAAAATTGAGTGGGGTGCTATACTACCCCATACTTGCTTACAACAATGGGCAAAGTTTATTGCTGACTTAAAATTGATGGATAAAATTTCTGTTCCTAGGTCCATGAAGAGTCATAATTTTTCTAAGATAGAGTTAGTAGGTTATGCAGATGCCTCATTGAAGGCATTTGGTTGCTGTCTCTACATTAGAGTTTTAAAAGGATATGGTACTGTAGATATTAACCTTTTGTGCTCAAAATCCCGTGTAGCTCCTGTATCGCGAAAGTTAACTATACCTCAGAGCTGAATAGTGCTTTATTGCTGGCACAGCTAGTACATAGAGTGAGCAAGGTACTTGCCTCCAGATTTTCTCACCAGGTTTTCTTGTACACTGATTCACAAATTGTGTTGGCCTGGATAGGATCGCGAAAAATAAAGGCTAATACTTACGTTAATAATAGAGTAAAACAAATCGTTTCAGCAGCTAATAGGTCCTCTTGGTTTCATGTGAAATCTGCTGATAATCCCGCTGACCTACTTTCTCGTGGTGTAGAGCCGCAAAGCTTGCGAACTAAAGCTCTATGGTGGCATGGTGCGCCTGAGTTAGTTCACCCAAATTATCAGCATGGACTCCATGCCCTAGAAAATTTTCTGGACCAGGAGGTAATCCTTTGCCTGCTCTCTCGTAATGTAGAGCCGGTGGATTTTGAATTATTTAACAAATTCTCAGATTTAAATAAGCTCCAAGCTATCATTGGCTACATCTTTAGGTTTTATAATAATATTTCCAAAAAACATGTAATTAAAGAAACTACATTAAGTGCTAAGGAGTTGCGTAATGCGTTATTAATTATAATTCGTTGTGTACAAAGGCGTTACTTTGCTGAGGAAATTAATCAAATATTGGCAAATAAAAAAGTTAAGTCAAATATCGCTAGTTTATGTCCCTTTGGCCTTTGGCATTCTTCGCGTTGCTGGTAGGTTGCAGAATGCGGACATTCCGCAGGAGAAAATGCACCCTGTAATTATACCTAAGAGTTGTCATATAACCTCCTTAATAATTGAAAGAGAACATCTCAGGTTGTTACATGCTGGCGCAAGATTAGTGCTTAGCTCGCTTTCACAAAGATTTTGGATAATAAGTGGCATTCGGGAGGTCAAAAAGGTAGTACACCGATGTTTGAGGTGCGTTCGTCTAAAGGCAGAAACTGCAAAGCAACTTATGGGCTCTCCTCTACCTTCAGCTAGAGTCACCGTCACTAGGCCGTTTCAGTATGTTGGCATCGATTTTTGCGGCCCATTTAGTACCAAAATTGCTAGGATTCGAAAGCCACTTGTGACTAAGGGGTATATTGCTCTCTACGTTTGTTTTGCCACTAAGGCAATACATTTAGAGGTGGTGTCAGACTTAACTACTCAAAATTTCTTAGCATGTTTTAATCGCTTTATTTCGAGGCGAGGCATGCCCACAAAAGTTTTCTGCGATAATGCAAAAACATTTAAAGGTGCACAAAATCAATTAAATGAACTTTATGAATTAAATATTGCGAGAGCTCATAGTCAGTTTATAAATTTTGTAAAGTTAATTATATACAGTTTATGTTTATATCTAGCTATTCACCTCAATTTGGACGGCTATGGGAAGCGGGTGTAAAGAGCGTCAAGCATCACCTAAAGAGAGTTGTTGGTGGCCTGTGCCTAACATATGAAGAATTTAATACCGTTGCAGTTCAGATAGAGGCTGTCTTGAACTCGCGGCTTCCCTAGGCCCTAGGGAAGGAACATATTTAACACCGGGACACTTCCTTATTGGGACGGCTTTGACAAGTTACCCAGAAGTAGATTTGTCGGAAGTTCCAATACATCGTTTAAAAATTTGGAAGTTAGTTACAAAACTAAAGCACAACTATAGAGCCGCCCCAAGTGGAAATATGATGTTCCTAATTTAAAAGAAGGAGATCTTGTATTGGTTAAAAATGTAAATTCCTCTCCTCTGGAGTGGCCCGCATTGAAAAAGTGTTTCCTGGTAAGGATAAAAATGTAAGAGTTGCAGAAGTTAAATGTAAGAACAAAACTTTAGTAAGGTCAGTTTCAAAATTGTGCCCTCTTCCTATTGTTTAATATATGAAATTAAATTAAATTGTTTAGCAGTATTGCAAACTTGTTTGTGTTTAGTGTTAAGGTTTTTTCAAGATTGCACCTAAAGTTTATAACAATGTAGATGTTTCTTTAAGTTTCAAAAGTTTATAGCAATGTAGATGTTTCTTTAAGTTTCAATAAGTCTATGTATCTTATGTTTATTATTATGGTAGTAAGCTACCTACTAAGCAAGGTTCCATATAGGTAACTATTGTTTGAATGTTAAGTATTTGCTATGCTAAAAATAGTATAGGTGTGAATATTATTGGTTGTCATACACTGCTTGTATTACATCGATTGTATAGTGCTACCCTGGACTATACCTACGTTCTGATAAGTTTGTATACCTATTAGTTTTAGTTCAAAATAAATCAAAATCTATTGTGCTTATAGCTCTATGCACTTGTGTATCCTCTTAAAGTTATGTCAGGTTAAAAATTCTTGTTTTGTATAAATTCTCGCCCCCGCAACTATGTTCGATTCATTATCAAACATATAATAATTTTAAACATATAATTAACTCGATTTATTTAATTATGGTTTTAGTATATTTCTGTACAACATTTTATCTATGGTTAAGATATTTTTTATGTTATCCTGGCAACATAGTCTCTCCCCTTCTAACTTTTAACTTGTAACGAGCACACACGAATCTCAGTTTTTTGTGATTTCAATAAATCAGTTTTCATTATAAATTTACAGCATTTTTATTGTACAAGGATAATAAGTGATTGATTTTGATGTATTAATAAAATAGTGTTTTTTTTTTTTTATTTTAGATTGTGGTAAATAATAAATTTTTTTGCCACATTTAGGGCAAATTGTACATGTGATAGCCACAACGAAGTGTAATATTGCTGTCTCATGAGTGGCCACGCGATAGATAGAGTCATCCACGAAGACGCGCCCCAATCTTTTTCTAAATCAGAACACACACTTAAGTCTGTCACGTTTTGTCAGTATTGCCACCAATGAAAAATAAATAATATATTTAATTGTTTTTATATACAGTATCATTACTAGGAACCCCCTAGGATAGGAATGCGCCAATGCGGACACTGTTGCCATATATACGGATTTGTCCGTACAGGTACGGAATTTGGAGTATTGCGTACGGATATGTGTACGGATTTCCAATAATACATAAAACGTACACGTTTTCAAACACGTCACCCAAAATTCCCTAAAACCACAGAATTGAATATATATAGCCCAAAACCGATTCATCGATATTTTTTTCGCTCTTGACATCCCTTTAAAGAATTGTATTAAAAAACATAAAGAACGTACTAAATTGTCTATGACGAGGAATTACCGTATGATCATTCCTCTCTGACAACGATGGCATACTACATGGTTGACGTTGATTATATAACATTAACATCATTTTTGGCGCTAGAATATAGATCAAAAATGTTTAAAAAATCACGCCATCAAATAGTGTGAATTTTAATTGCAAAATAACCTTACATTGGATGAATGCATTGCCGATAGATGGCGTTGGTCGTTAAGACAATAATGTGATGAGGAAATTCGGCATTTCTAGAAATAGTACGGTAGCTCAGTGGATTAGAGCACTTCCCCGGAAAGGGACGCAGGTTCGATTCCCGCTCATACTGAAATACTCTTTATAGCAGGTTTATCTGGTGGCAGAGAACTCCCTCTTCGCATTGGCCGAGGCAAACCGCCCGCGCGCTTTTCACCGTCATGTGTCCGGAACAGCGGCGTTGCGCGGGCGATTCGCGCCGACCAATAGTAGCGCTCGATCGGGCGTCGACGGAGGCGAGATATTAAGATGGCGGGCTATGCGATGAGACACGCATACGCAATAATGCGAGAGTTTGCAATTGGTTTATATTATGTTAGTAAATATGTGCAGTAACTTAGTAGTTTGTTTGTCAAGAATACTGTAATAACGTGTGTTGTAAAGTTGTGGATTAAAGAAGAGTACCCATGTTAAAGACTAGTGATTCTCACCGACCCACCCCGACTAAATCTTTTCCTTATTCACAAATTATAATTTGTACTTTTAAGAGTAGCTGAGCATGTCAAGTGCTAAAATATAGATCATTTTAAGGCTGCTATTTGACCACTTATAGCTCGCGGTCAGACCTCGCCCTTATGAAACTCAAATTATTATTGAAAGAAAAAGTTACAATGTAAACTCTGCATCAGTAGGGTGCGCAATATTGCAGATCATATTTTAATGACTTGGTAGAAAGATGCGAACTTTCAAATAAACACAGTTATAATTTATTTAAAGGTTTTATATTTGTTTTAGTTATTTAATCGGTAATTGTTAACTCTTTCTCTTAAGATATATAAAAAAAAAAACACTATATATAAACTTAAAAAAACGAGTTGTTTTAGTTTTTACAAATTTGGTATAATGTACGTTACCTATAATAAAATACCAATGTTTAAAGTTTTTGCTCTTTTGTTACGGCTGATCTCCGAAACAATAGTATTATACAATCTTTGCTTACTTTGGAACGATGATGATAGATGTATTTGAGGATCAACTAATCAATATTATAAACTACTAAGTTTAGAACTAAACAATATTACTCTTTAGGATTTTAGTAAAATTAGTTCATTGTTCTGGATCAGAAATACCTGACTTATATCGCCGTCCTCGAAGAATAAAATGGTGTATGAAATATCATTTTTCGGGGACTGTGACACCAAATTATTTTTTTCGTAAGTTTTATAGTTATCAGCGCATTAAGAAAATATTACATAGTAAATATATTCACGGACATTTTCACACAACGTCCTCTGGTCCCAAACTAAGCTTAACGGGGGCTTATGGGTTTACGGATATAATACATAAATATACTACTTTTTGTTTTTATAAATACATATCATAGATAGAAAACACCCAGACGCAGTACAAATCTGTGTTCATCACACAAATAATTGTCCTGAGTGGGAATCGAACCCACGACCTCGTGTACGGAAGTTGGTTACACTACCGACTACGTCACGAGGCCCGTCAAATAGTATTCAAAGATTTTACACAGCCCTAATTACAAGAATAAAATATTACCTTATCAACATTGTATTCCCAACTATGGCAAACAGTCGTGTTCACATGGATATACTATACATATTATATGTATTACTAAAACACAAAGTGCGAAAATGTGAATAAGAAAATGATAGCCACGAGAGATTTCAACCCGCGTCTTCTGGATTACCGTTTCAGACGCTCTGCCAAATGAGCTAGCATGAAATTCTCTCGGGGCCATCAAAATAAATATGTTGTTATTTTTACATAGGACCACAGTCATACGGAGAATATGGAGGAGGCGACGGTGAGGAACATAACGCGATCAACTGGAACTATCTACAAGATAATCACAAAATACCAGTCAAAAATGCTGGAACTCGCGCTGCCAGAACTAATGTAGTTATAGTCAAAGTTTAGTCAAAATTTTCTTTATCTGCTTGGAACTTTTCGAGATTGACCCTCGAAATGTCAACTCGTTTTTTCTTTTGCTCGTCGGTTAACATTCTGGGAACCCAACGCGCAGAGACCTTTTTCATATGCAACTCGTTCGAAATGATTCTTTGAACGCTTCCATATGAGATCCCTGTGACCTCAGCTACATGCCTGATGGTCACTCTTCGATCTGCCAACACAACATCTTCGACTTTTTTCACGTTGTCATCTGTGAGGGACGTGGATGGGCGTCCTTCGCGATGTTCATCTTCAGTGGATGTTCTGCCCAGCTTAAACTCCTTGGCCCAGCGTGCAACTGTAGAATATGGAGGAGCAGAGACCCCCAATGTTTCCACCAAGTCACAGTGTATGTCTTTTGTAGACATTTTTTTCAAACAGAGGTACTTGATCACAGCTCTAATTTCGTTTTTCTCCATGTTGATGTTATCTCTTCGACAGTTCGTATTCAAATGAATGTATCTCCCGGAAATCCTGACCTATTTATATGATTTTTTTAGGCTGACGTAGTGAGTGTATAGGCTAGCGAAAAATATTTTTAGTTTTTGTTTGTTTGTTTATTCTGCCTAATCTCCGAAATGGTCGAACCGATTTGGACGGGACTTTCACTGGCAGATCAATCAACAAAAATATGTTTTTTATTTTTCCTAAAGCCTTTTTGAGTTACTATTTTTATTATCTAGAGACAGCGCCACACGGACATGTAAGCGACATAGTTAAAGTGGTGGTGTTATGTTACTGGTGCAAATACCAATATCAATAATATAAATTTATTATTACAGATAAATGTGCAAATTATATTCTTTGCACTTATATTCCAAATATAACATAAAGTGAATTTACTTAAACATATGGTGTGACATCAATAGATTACTAATAATATGAATTATTATTACACACAAAATTTATATTCTTTGCACTTTTATTCAAAATGTAACAGTTATACGCTAGACTTAGAAGTGGTAATTAGAAAGTGAATTTACAATTTTGTCACACTATGAATAAAATTATCAATAATAAATAAAACACACACACTTTCACTCAGATTCGAAACTTAATCATACTCTACATTTATAAAAAAATCTTGCACGCAATCCATACATTCTATCGATTAGAAATAGACACAGGCAGAAAAAAGCAAAGAAGCAATAGCATCGCCTAACTACGGGATAAGCTACTGGGAGGATGTGTGATAGAGATGGAATTTTTTGAAGCAGTCGACAATACACAAGGCCACTTGGCACCCCTCGCACATGAAGCTTGTACGCTGGTGTCTCCTGCCTTGCTGCGTACAGTACACGCAAACACGGCGAGACTGGTGGCCGCGTCTCGCATCGGTGGTGGTCTGCGGGACATGTATAGGCCAATGTGTATTGGCGGCCACTGCAAGTGGGTTATTTGGGATATGGGGAGGAATTGGGTTGGGAAGGCGAGGAACATCGGGATGGTGATTTAGGAGTAGGGATTGCACAAGAAGAAGACGGAAATTAAGATGATTCTGTCGTTCCTTCAGGGAAGACTCTAGCAGGATACGGGAGTTGTGGATACTACAGTTAAGCAGACGCTTGAAAAGCTTGAAGTACCACTTGCTGCACCGCTTCCGCTCCAGCAGGTATGGCTCGAGCATTTGATCTTTAAGATCAACGCCCCCCATTGAGCGGTTGTAGTCAAGGACCACCTGTGGCTTGAATTGTTCGGGGCGAGTCGTTGGGCAAGAACGTACGTTCGCCAACCCGCCGGCTGCCCCGTGACAAGTCGAGAGCATGGTGACTCTCTTCTTGTCCATCCAAGACAAGACACAAATGTCCCCTGAGTGCCTAGCTACAACCTCTCCCTGCCTGAGCGGAGCTTGTGTCACCAATGTGGGAACGTCAACACGGGACGGACGTAAGGTACCGACGCAGTCAGTACCATTACGTTTTAGAATGCGAGCGAGCCTGGGAGAATTGAACCAGTTGTCTATAAATAATCGATAACCTTTATTTAGTAAGGGCTTGATTAACTTCAGAACCACTGCAGTACTTTTGGCCATATCTGGTCCTTGATCGGTTGTGTCCCGCTTCCCCGTGTAAACCAACAAAGACCAAAGATAACCAGTGGCGCTCTCGCAGAGTTCGAAAGTTTTAATCCCGAACTTTGCAGCCTTCGTCCGAATATACTGTCTGAACATTAGCCTACCTTTCCAGAGAGTTAAGCTCTCATCAATGCAAATGTCTTTTGATAATACATAATTGGACTGAAATTTATTATTAAGGTGATCAATAATTGGCTTCAAAAGGTGCATTCGATCGGAGGTTGCATCGTCATTGTTGGTTGAGAGCGCAGGGGTATCCACAAAATGCAGCGCCCTGTTGAGATTGTTAAACCTATTTTTCGTGAAGATTTTGCTAAAAATCTCCACTTTCAATAAAGGACCGCGATTGAAGTAACTGTGTATCGTCGGCATCCTAATGATGCCGGTCATCATGAAAAACGCAAACAGGCAAAGAATCTCATCAGCATTCGTTGAATACCACTGCGATTGAAAGGCGGCCGAGCGGATTCGGCTAGCGCGCCGGTTGGTTTCATCAACAACAACCCGTAAAATGTCGTCGTCCCAAAAGGAACGAAAAGCATCATACGGATTTGTGTATAATGAAACGGCCCCGGTACGCTCTGGAATAAAAGTTTCTTCGACACCTCGAAATGACTCCATCGGTGACCATTCGAAGTGGAGATCCACACCTTCCAATAGCGAATTAACACTTCCATCAATGGCGTCTTCGAACACGTCATCGTTCTGGCTCTCGCGATTTTCCCCTTCATTTATACTAGTAAATACGCGGGTGCTTCGCCGTGCTGTCGTTTCCTCCACTCTCGCCTGTCGCCTCCTTAACACATCCCTCGCCATCTCACGCAACGCAAGGGGAACGTCGTCGTCCGTCAGATAAATTTGGGTCAGTGGCTGGCCTGGCTGCCAACCACACCCTTGACGGCGACGCGCCCCCTTGCTCCCTCGGTTGTGGATGCCAGAACTTTTCGCACGCCCTCCTCGTACACTCACTCTACCTCTCGCATTGCTTCCACGACTGTCATCTCTTGCACCCCTCTCAACATTCAATCCTCTGCCACTCTCACTGAAATTCTCCACACTCTCATAGAGGACGTGCGAGTCTGGCGTGAGAAAGTCTTCAGGGGGAGTCAGCCGCTGTCCGTCCTCGTCAAACACGTCGAGGATGACACCAAGTCTGAAATTGATAATAATAAATATAAAGTGTAAATATAACAAACCAATTTTGCCCGTGACTCCATCCGCGTAGACTCCTGAATATAAACACATCGCAGTACGACACACTAATTATCTTTATGTACAAATAGTTATCCCAGGGGAAAATGGACAGAAAAATAGCCTATATCCTTATCTGGACTCCAGAGTGGACTCTGGTTCTAAGAAAGCAAATTTTCATGAAGATCGGTTCAGTAGTTACAGTGCGAAAGTATAACTAACAAACTCACTTTCGCATTGTAATAATATACAATTGTAAGTAAATATAAATAATAGAAAGAATAAATAATATAATATTTATTATTTTCTTTCATACAAAGTAATAGAAAGACGAGAATATGTTGTGTAAATATAGGTAACTTATTTACTTATGGATGGGTTATAAATTACAATCTGGTTCTCTGGTCTCCATCCTTCAATAACCTGTGTGAATGTAAAAAAAACATACGGCTACACTTCAATCTCCATTGATGACGATGAACCTGGAAAGAACCTGATTGGCATGGGTCTGAAGTAAACACATACACTTATTAGTATGTGTATTGTGTAGTAATAATTCTCGGCTAAACTAGATAAAATATATTAAAACTTACGGCTCCGGCTCACCAGACCGCCTCCAGTATGATGTACATCTAAAATAAAAACACTGTCATTGGTATGCGATGTTGTTGCCTAAATTAGATAAAACTAGCCTTTGTCCACTCACGACACAGCCAGAAGTTAGTTTTAGGTTATATCTCAGGATATAGTGGCGGGATAAAATGTATACCAGTATTTACAAAATCCGTTCAGTATGCGTAAAGAGCGAACAAACAGACAAAAATTCTGAAAAAAAAAATGTATCTTTTCAGACACGCCATATCACTGAAAAGTCGTTTTTTCTCAAACATCTTAAATGTACAGATACAGCTTTATAATAGTTAGGGAGTAGGACGAAAAATTCTCAGTAGCAGCCCGGAGTTTGGAAATGTGCCCGGTAGACGTCAATAGGCTCGCCCCCTATTACGTGGGACTTAAACATAGCTGGCGTAGTATAGTCGTGGGTGTGTAATACACCTCTGCCTACCCCTTCGGGGAATACAGGCGTGATGCTATGTTTTTTGTTGAGTAGGACGTATTAAAACTTACGGCTTCTGCTCCCAGAGTGGGGATCGCGATCGTCTGGAGGCAGTCTCCTCGTGATACATCGGAGATCTGAAATAAATACACAGTCATCATTAATATGTGTAGTCATAACATCTTGAATATCCTTAGATGAACGCATTAAAGTTACTACCTTGGTGACTCTGGCTCTGGCGACGTCAGGGGTGAATATGGAAGAGGCATCGGTGACGCGACGTCTCGATCAACTGGATCCACCTACAAAAAAATTACATCAGTAATCTATTCAAAACCTAAAAAATAATACCTATCCATAATTTTTTCAACGTCGACAGCTGGACATAAAGCTCCCCAAGAGAGTGTACAATGTAAGTACTGTGCCGCCTGCATCCAATGGCTCTCCTCATCATCGTCTGACGTAATATCAAGTGGTGTCCTGATAGGGTTGCCAACCATACTATAATATATAGTATTGTCTGTGTACTTGAAATCAGTAAAATATGGAAGCTTTATTTTCTGCATTTTGATAGTCCTAAATCGTCCATGAAAATATGAAGGAAAAATTGGAACTACTCTTACGAACAACTTCAGCTCACGAGTCACGACCTAAACTTAAAACAGCCTTTAAGCGTTAAACCATGTACTTACAAAGTACGTAATAACTTTTTGTACCACATTCTCAGCGAATAAATATTTTATCTTACCTATCTACAGATAAACTACCGGGAAGCCTAGTTTTAGTAGTTTAGACTGGTCTGAGTCTAAATGCCAAAGTAATGTCAATTTTTTTTATTGGAAGTTATGGTTATGGACAATAATTTATATAATTAATGAATTTGTATTAGGATAAATAAAATTTTGGTTCATTATCTTTTTTTGCCATACTATATATAATATACTAGTACTCCACTTCCATATATATTAAATTTATCATTGCTTCATTTTCAATTCAAATGTATCATTATTATATTCCTTTCCGTAAATTCATATTATTTTATTAAATCACTAACTACTTCATTAAGGTATTTATAATATGAGAGACATTAATAACATAATTATAATCAGAAGCAGAGTTATTAGATCTATTAATTAAAAAGAGTTAAAATCCATAAATAGTTTAATTTTTTTTTCTTTATAACTATTTTTTGATTTATATTATATTAGATATTGATATAGTTAAAGTAATACTACTGTACTGTACTATAGTACTGTATTTAATTATATTTACATAAATTTTTCTTGTATAATCAATTAATTATATCTATCTAGTTAATATAACGGTAAAGTATTGTATTGTGGCAGACGAATCATGCTCGAATGGGTACCTATACCTGAAAACCAGTAATGTCTAAATACCTAACAGCTTTTTACTGAATGTATATGAGAGTATAATACGCTACCTCTATAACAAAACACCTATTTTTAATCTTTTTGTCTCTCTGTTTGTTGCAAGTAATCTCCGGAACGGCTGGACCGATTTGAACGTGACTTTCACTAGCAGATAGCTGCTGTTACAGGACGTAAATTAGGCTACTTTCATTTTAGGGAAAATTAATTAGGGTTCTGCGTAAAATAAATAAAAGCCATGAAATTGTGAATGAATAATTGGTTCGACCTATTTGAACGGGACTTTCACTATCAGATAAGGTTAGGTGGGGATAGTGAGTCTTAAGTAAGGAGCTAGTGTATTTAGTATAAATATCTCTAATGTTATGCATATTCTTGAGAATACCACCTTCTAACGATAAAGAATGTTTATTAAATAGTTTCAAAATCTATTTGTAGATGGCAGATCTTCACACATAAGTAATACTGTAGGAAGCCGTTTTGTTAGTATGTAGGAAGCCGTTTTGTTAGTATTGATATTTTATCTCGACACACAAGGTTGACACGTTGTGGAAAAAACACAATATTTCGGATAATATTGCAGTTTTAAAGAAATTTTATTGGTTTTCATAGTATTTAAACTTTTGAAAAACACAAACTATGTGCAGATATATTGAGGGAAGTGTGCCTAGCTGGTTCGGGGTAAGTGCGATTACAGACGCACTTAACCTAAATAATAGATCACCAACCTATTTTGTTTAACGTTGCATTTTACGAAAAATATTATTTTGTAGTTTCATAGTGATTTTAATTTTAAGCATTTCTGACATGTTTTTTGTTAGAAACATTTTTTTGTAGAAAATGGAAAAGGATATTTTTTAGGAGCAGTATTTGAACTTGCGTCTTTCTCTATCCGAAAGAATGCTTTAGACTGCTATCTTAGAAGCTTCCCAAAACTCCTAATTTCCACCTTTACGATTTATTCATATTCATAATAAAAGAACTAGTGCAATCAATTATTGCAAGCCAATTTTAGACTGATTTCACATAATCTAGACTAGAACATACACATACCTAGTGTATTAGACTCATAAATAAATGAATTTATAAAAATGTTATTAAATGTTTTATTTATTCTTGTGTAGATGTTGATCACCACTGATGCAAAAAGTAGAGCGCACTTACCCCATTATTACTTTATCGCAAATATCTCTAGAACTATTCATATATTGATATATTTATTTATACCATCATGTTTAGTTGGATATATTCGTCTGTGGAACACGTATTTATTAAAGTTATTTTGCGTGTAAGTGCACTTACCCCGATTTTCTGGGAAAGTGGGCCTAAATGCCAAGTTAAAAAGAGAGTAAAATATACCAAAATTTAACGGATTTTTATGAAAAATAATACGTAGTTCATATAGCAAAATAAATAATTTTAATATTTTTGTGCAACGCGTAATTCGACAAGCTTAAGAAATATTGATATTTAAATTTGCATTTGAAGAAATGTATGACGCACATGCCCCCGCCTGGCCCTAACTGTTATTACAAGGGTTAGCTTAGGTTATCTTTATTTTGGAAAAATATTAGGGTACCACGTGAAAATAATAAAACTCCTGAAATTGTGAATGAATAGGTACCGATTCAAATAGAATAGATATATACATCTACGGCTAATCTCCTGAACAGTTGCACTGAATAGGATGGAACTCACAGGATGGGGATCACTACTTTTATTATGGCAAAATAATTAGGATTCTGCACTAAAAAAGAAAAGAAATTAATTTCACACAGACAAAGTTGCGGTATCAGCTAGTTGGAATAATATAATTATGTAATAATAAAATATTGGAATAATAGATCTAATGTGATGTGGATATTGGGTATGGTCAGTGCGATACCTCAGCAGCTTGGAGCACTTCCGTGGATTGGAAGGGACGCAGGTTCGATTCCCGCTCGCACTAAAGTTCTCTTCTTCCATATTTTAAAATAATTTGTACACTTTAAAGTACTGCTGAGCATATCAAGTGCTAAAATACAGATCAAAATGTCTACCTAATACCTGTTTAGAAACAAACAATATTATAGTATCCTTTAATAATCCTGGTCCCTTGTGTTTTGGTTTTTTTTTTCAGTTTCTTGTACATTAATAGTTACAAGCATATATTAAAAATCTTTATAAAGTATGTTTATGTATTTTAAATGTAGTTTAAACATTTTTCTTTATCTATTATGCAACTCGCAATTTTCAGATATTAAAATTTTATTATGAAATTATTTGAATAAAGTTATTTCAATTATTTCATTTTCCTCAAAATGAAGTGATGAGCAGCAACTAGCGTATTGTTGAGCCATGTCAGATGTCAAGTCTAGCCACCTTAAGCAAAAATAAATATTAAGCAATAGATTATAATTGTTTTTATTTGAAAAGATTTTTGTCATTTATCTTCACCACCAAAAACCAAAGAAGAAACTCTTGATTTATTTTTAAATATTTATTTGATTTAATTAAATGCTTGTTTTCATCAGTTTATTGAATAATTTTTTCAAATAAATAGACTATATAGTATTGATTTTGGCCAATACTGATAAGTTAATATAAAAATAGTTAGTAAACAGTTTTATTTTTATTCTATTGTGGACTGAATAGCCTGATCTTTCTATTTGTTTAAAAATAATAAAGGCCGGTGCTCACTTGACGGGAACGGGTGATGGCACGGTAATATATCATCGGAACGCCGAGAGACGCTTCGGCATGCCGAAGAATCCCGTGGCATTCTAGAGGCTGACAAAGGATCCCGTGGCGGGTCAAAGGATGCCGTGGGATACAATACTTGGGTAGATACATAAGCTATGAAGATAAAGACGTATGTCGTAAACGTATGTAAAACGTGATATTAGCAACTTGTTCAATGATATATGATAATGATCTTATATGACGCGTCTTAGCCCGCCATCCACACCGCGCTATCTACCGTCTATACTATACGTATTTGCCAAGGCATGCCGAGGTGCACCAAAGCCCGCCATGGCGTACCAAAGTAACAGTATGAACGAAATTTGTGTTTTATCCATCCATCAACCTTTTAAAAGTCCAGTGCTGGACATAGACCTCCCCAAGAATGGGGGATAATGCCGTAATCGCCACGCTTGGCAGGCGGGTTGGCAATCGCAGTGGATGTTGTTAATACTCGAAGGAGTGGTGCTGCCCACTCCCTCGGTATCCCCTCAGTCGGCTCTTACGACTCCCATGGGTGAAGAGGGGTGGCACAATTCTAAAGCCGGCCCCACACGGAAAATTTGTGTGTTAATAGTATTAAAATAAGATTCAAATTCATTCCCCTTACAAAAATCCTTCGCCTTTTAACTCTGTCAACTGAGCGCCGGCCTTATGATACTTAAAGATTATTTTTTACCTATGATTGATATTCGGTGAACGAAATGATATTTCAAATCTCAATTTTAATTCAGCAACATTAAAGTGATAGCTAATTGTAAGTAGGTGTATAAAACATTGTTGCCGTGTGGGGCCGGCTTTAAAATTGTCCCACCCCTCTCCAGCCATGGGAGTCGTAAGAGCCGACTGAGGAATACCGAGGGAGTGGGCAGCAGCACTCCCTTCGAATATTAACAACATCTACTGCGATAGCGAACCCGCCTGCCAAGCATGGCGATTACGGCATTATCCCCCATATGCGCGAAACACATGTGGCGTTCTCTTGGGGAGGCCTATGTCCAGCAGTGGACTTCGAAAGTCTGATGGATGGATGTATGGTAGAAAACATATGGTTCGAACTGGTAAGTACCTCTTCATCAGTGGAGTCACCAGAGTCCAGTTGACATACGGCGTCATCCACCTCATCCTCACTACTGTCACCCCCAATAATGGTCTTCAAGTTTTCAGCTTCCCAGCTCATGGCTGAAACATAACAGAAAATTCAGGTAATACTTACCTACCTACAACAAGTTAAATGTTTACATGACGACGCGGTGACGGTGAAATCATATTGATAACTAAAGAAAAAAAGAATCTACGACCATCACTATAGCACACAACAAGATGCACAACATTCCAACAAGTTCTCCGGTCCAATAATACTTTTACTTATTCTGAATTATTTAAAAATAGAGGTACCTAGTACCTACGTTGTCGAAACTTTAGCGTGGTATTTTAAAATAACGGTAAGACTTATTTTTCTTCACAAATTTTTCAATTTAGTTTAATTATAATACAATCACTGGTCACATAATACACGCAATATTTACTGTAAAAATCGTATTACAACCGTATTTGGCTAAATTTGTAAGGCGTCACATAAAAATGGCGGAAACCCTATTGCCGAATTTTAGGCTTGAAAGCTATAAAACTATAACAAAATTCATAGATCCAATCATGTAAATAGCTTAATCATATCTAAAAGGAATAAATAAAATAAACACTAGATTTTGTATAGATTAAAAAAAAAGCACTTACCTTTATAATAATTTGATAGGTAGTTCGTCAATTATTACTGTATGTGATGAATGTCACTCTTCTTAAGTATAATGTTCCTTGGAATCCTTATCCTTGGTCCATAGAGTAAAGTAATCATACTAAAATAGAGAGCCATCTTCCAGAATTTTTATGCTACCCTATTTGAACCAGCGCGACATCTGGAAACCTTGTTCCGCAACTTTTGACAGATGTGCATATATATATATATATATATACATGCATGTATATACACACATAGTTCAATATTATTAAAAAATAATAATCGTATTGTACGTGCAATACTTTGTAATCAGGCTGACTTTCTGTTGATTATAACATTTACTTTCTCAAATTAAAGAAATTAAGCCAGACTAATTACAAAGTATTGCATATGCTTACGTGTGGGAAAATAAAATGTAACAATGAAACACCAATTCATTTTCTATTTTTATTATGTTGATGTTTGTTATAATATATTTTAGCTTTTATTTTGGTCTCATCATCCCCATCGTATTTTAATTTGCCACATAAAATTCGATTGACAGACCTACACCAGCTATACAAAATTATATCAATAGTAGTGTCCTCAAAGTATCTGACTAACTCTTCTTTATGTTTTTCACATTTAAAAGCATCAAAATTCACAAGTATCTCGCTAATAGCCTTTATGTTTCTTTTTACATTTTGTGGTTTTATTTGATTTTTTAACATATTTGTTGTGATATATTGTATTTCACTAAAGCACTGCTTTAACTTGTCGGAGGGATAGCATAGCCACTTTTTATTTTTTTCATATTCTTTAGCTTTATCTTTACATCCTCTTATAATTTTAATGCAACATTTCCTGAGGACCCAACCACAAACATATGACTCGGGGTCATTTCCTTCACTATGTTCAGGACATATTAATAAATTGTCATTTATTACAATTTCTTCAGTGAGCACTTCACTTTCTTTATCAATTTTCGCATTTAATAAAAAGTCAACAAATTATAAAAATGAGCTCATATCCTCTTCACAGTTAGCTTTTATTGAATGTTTTGAACAAAAATATTTTCAAAAGAAGGGCTTTATATGCTCCCTCAAAATTAATACTGTTAGGAGCTACATTTCTAGCCCCTACACTTCGAATCTCACTGAAAAAATTTTCAATTGGGTCCTGGTTAAAATTCTGCAAAGCATAATGTCAAAACCATATCTTCCATTTAGCAATTTCCATAAAGCTTGCATTCCCTCCAAAGTTTTAACAAAATTTTTGATGGAAGGGACTACCTTTTCTATCAATCGAATATTATTGCCTTCGGTCTTTCTTTCTAAAAATTTCATATTTTTAAAAAATGATATACTTAGTTGCCATAGTTTGTGATGGGGTGAATTTAACTTAACACCAGCCCTATAAATTTTACCATTCAATGGCTGAAAAGTATTACAATTAAGAAAGTCAAATAATTTATCCATAACTAAAACAAATGGTGCAATTTGTAAACATTCCGTATCTAGTTTTTTACCGTCCACAAGATGCTTTGCAGCAATCGCTACACTGTGGCTAAACAATTGTGTAGCTGTTTTAACCCTCATTTTATTAATTTTTTGAGGGTTTATATGGTCTTCTGTCAATTTATGAAGAATTTTGAATTCTCCATATGTTTTATCAGCTACATATAGCTTTTGGAAATACTCCCACTTAACGAGTTTTTTTTACCATCTTCGTAATCAATATAAGTGAGGTCTTTGGTAAGCAGGTTGTTCCTAATCCCTTTTAAAAGGTGTGGCGTGTCGTATAGAGGTATGATTTTTTTGTTACCTATTAAAATGACATCACTTCTCCATTCTAATTTATTTTTTAAATATACTGCTTTCGTGTCTGCCACAAGACTATCAATTGCACTTACATTTATAGTGCTTTGGTCACATACCATTGCAATAATTATTAAGCCAGTAGATTGCACATATTGCACTACTTCTTTAATGCAATTTTTTAATTCATATTTATTTAAACAGCTCGTAAAATAATATGCCTTGGTCACTCTGCAGCACTTGAGTAATATTGTTCTGTGCTCTGCAGTCTGCACATACTTATTATTATTATTAAATTTGTTTAAGGCATTGGCAGAACCATCTGCCTAACAGTATCTTATAAACATCGTTATTCTCTCATCACACGTAAGTTTAGTTCATAAAACAAGTCGTAGTCTAAGTCAGTCATATAAAATTAGTCAGTCAAGTCAAAGTCCCACTTAAGTAAAACGATGGCGATCTTACTCAAGCTTCTATGGAGTTTTGGAAACAACAGGAAAAAACACGTTATGTCGCACTACATCACTTACCAACACTTATGCACATACACAAATAGTTAATAAGCAAAAGGCCGCCACTTTTACACATTAATACTTGAAATAACACAAGTTTAGGAAAATAATGCAGAGCGACGACGACTTCTTCGTGTTCCCGCCAAAACACGTATAACCAGAAAAGTCTCACCAACTCAGACTACTTAGACAGAGCTTAGACGAAGGATGCGAAGAAAATTCTTTGATATGTATGAGCGAGAACACAAGATACAATTTACTGGTGCAAAAACCAGACAAAGCCATATATTTTTGTCTTTGTCGCCGTGGCCAGTTTTCGGTATTGTCACGATGTCAAAATGCTTTGTCTGTCACGATCCAACTGACACAATCGAACATTTTGTATAAGAATTCGGGTTTTAATTAAAACTTAATGTTAATTTGTGTTAATGAGTGTTTTGAGAAAAAGACTACGTGATAATAGTGCTTGTAAAATAGCGTTCTATGCTACAGCGAGCGAAAAAATACAGGTATAACATTTCATTCATATGTAGTCGAAAATGAAATAATTTAATGATTGAATGCTATAAAGTGATATAAAACGGGCTTTTTTTTCTCGAAATTAATATTTGCTACTAAGATACACTCGCAAAACACGTTTTCTAGCTAAATTTCTATTACTTTGAATTGTTTCGGTGTTGCCTTATTGCGAATTTAATTTGCCCAGTTTTCACTTTACTAATTAATTTATATGTAATTTATGAGATGATGATAAAAAATTAACATTTTAGGTTTTCCTCTAATCCAGATGCGAGATCGAAATGGGTGGATGCTACGGGAAAACGAGGCAACCCACTACTACTACCGCTGTAGTCATAATCTAGAATTCAGAGAAACTAATTTGCTCTCACTTGTGACACCTGTCTGGGATTTAAGGGTTTCAAAATAAAACCCAGGAGTAAAACAAAATTAAATAAGATATATTCACACCCCAAATGGTAGGTGGCAACACAAATTTATAAGGTCATGGTATTCGTCCTATAGCTAGCTTCAACACTTATAGTACTCTCTCTATCGTGGGACCGGCCATGAAGCACATCGTTGCGTTTTGGTCGTAGCAGGAGATAGCCGTTTATTCTTTCATTATATATCGGTGAAATGAAATGGTGAGCAGCGGCTTGACAATACTCTCAGTATAGTTGAGTCCATGAGCGACGGTTGACATTTACCATCAGATGGGCCGTGGCTCATCTGCCACTAAATGCAATAAAAAAAAATCTTATTCAATTAATTAAATCAGCGCTAGAAGGATGATAATTCTTTAGTTATTTGACCCAGAAAAGAAAGAAAAGATAATTTAATTGTATTCTTGTGTACTATTATTTTATTAATAATAACTTATTATTATTTACCAGATGAGATATCGATCAGAACGGCAATATATGGAGAAGCAATACTTATCTTGCATCAAGGCTCAAAGTCTTGATGTTTCTCTACGTGATCGAATTCTTATCGTAATAATATACGTATATACGGAGTAATAATAGTATACGTATATACGGAGGTAGAACGTAAATATCCGACATAGCCCGCCGATTTTGCATGCTGAAGTGGCAATGGGCAGGCCATATCGCTCGACGAACTGACAACCGTTGGGGAAAAAGGTTTTCGAGTGGCGACCACGTATCGGACAGCGCAGCGTAACACCACCACACGCCCTCCCACCAGATGGACCAAATATATGGTTAAAGCGGCAGGGAGCCGTTGGATGCAGTCAGCACAAGCCCGCTAGTTCCGGTATTCTCTTTGGGGAGGCCAATGTCCAACAGTGACGTTTAAAGACTGATGGTTGGATGAATAGAAGGGGTGGCAGATTTACTTTTAAATAATCATTTTGATAAACATTGCGATTTTCAATAAAATATTTGTTACGAAGAGTTTCTTATTTACGACCTAGTTACAGACCTCATTCAAACTATTGTTTAATTTTCCCAAATATGGTTAAATATTTGTCAACCTGGCAACATTTAAAAAAATATTGCTGTTTCAAGTGCGGCCACGCCGTGGCTCTGTCTAGTAGTTCTTAGTCTGAGCTCACCAAAGTCTCACGAAAGCGAAACCTCAGACTAAACATATCGTCTAAGCTCGGTACGCTTTCTCTTTCTGACTGCTGTCAGTGTCAAGTGACAACACAACACTTACTTTTTTATTGCATAATGTGGCATAGGCTTCAGTAATAAATGTCAATGAATCGATATTTTAAGGCGATTTTATTAGTTCGATATGTCTATGTAATCTATCTATATACATATAATTGCTTGTACCGACTGGCTGACGATCAACGCAGAGCCTAAACCGCTGGGGCTGCAAACATGAAATTGGTAGTCGATGCCATTTTTGTTGAAGAGATGCACTTAGAAAGGATTTTTGAAAATTTCATCCCTAAGAGGGTAAATAAGGTATAAACGGTTGTATGGAACTCTGTCATATTCAAAGTAAGAAGCACGAAATGTCTAATACCTGTTTATGGTTTGAAATAAATTTACATGTCTATACATATGAATATTAAAAAAAAAATATGACTAAGATAGTAAATGATTTTTTATCTAAGGTAAATGAGGAGTTGAAGTTTATAAATGGGAGGTCCGTCACTTTTAAAGAAAGAAGCATGAAATTTCATATACCTGTTTCTGGTTAAAAATCAATGAATACATGATTTTATAATTTTACTTCAATTAGGGGTCGAAAGTTTCCATTAAAAGTTAGTTATTTTAAAAGAATTAGCATGAAATTCAATATTAAGGCCTCATAAATAAAGTTTAAGTAACACACATTATAAACTAGGTGCAACCTGCGACTTCGTTCGCGTGGAATTTAGTTAATATTTTTTTTTTGCGGTACCCTTATTATTTTTCTAAAATAATAGTATCCAAAGCTACTAATTGAAATATCTATTAAACGCCAGTGGATGTCCCGTCCAAATTGTTCCAGCCATTATGGATATTAGTCGAAGAAAACAGTCGAACAAAATCTTTAAAAATTGAATTAAGTTAATCTGATATGTATTTAGTAAAAAGCTGTTATTTAAACATTACAAACAGACATTTTAATTTCAATTTATTATTTGTATAGGTAAGTATTTTTATATAGGTAAGTATCGTCATCCATCCATCAGCCTTTTAACGTCCACTAATGGACATAGGCCTCCCCAAGAGAATGCCACAACGAGCGGTCCTGTGCTGACCGCATCCAACGGCTCCCCGCGGCTTTGACCAGATCATCGGTCCACCTTGTCCCCACAAGGTGGACCGATGATCTGGCCGTCCTACGCTGCGCCGTCCGATACGTGGTCGCCACTCGAGAACCTTTCTTCCCCAATGGTTGTAGGAGCCACAGTAATCACCGAACTTGTTTTTTTTTACACGGTCTAAACGAGTGCTTGACTATACCCACCTGGTGGATGGTAAGTGGAAGTATAGTCTATGATGGTAAGACGCACTAGCTTAGTAAAATATATTCACTCCAGCCTTGATGACACCCACATTGTAATTGGACGGAAATACACATACATATTTATTTACAAAGAGGTATATAAACAAAAAAGTAATTAAACTAAAAATATTGAAGAATACTAATAGTTCATTAGAGAAAACAAAATCGTTTCTATTTTAATATTCATTTATTTGCGCGTGCGAAGCCGCGGGACACAGCTAGTTAAAAATAAAGCCTTTTGCACGCCTCATAAGCGAAGCGTTGAGGTGGGTACTATTCTCGTTTTACACAGAACAACTGATTTTTCAAACTTAAAATGTCTCTATTTATCATATATTGCACTTGTAAAACAATATAAATATATCAAGAAAAAACACAATTTTTGACACTCATGATACTTTTTATGCCATTTTTGTTATTTAAACTAGTTAAAAAACTGTTTAAAAAACTTCTGTCTTGGACATCCGTTTGTTGTAGCCATAGGTAATGTATGTTAACACGATAACAACCGAAATACTTTACTAATCGAGTCTTTTTTTTCTTATTAACTTCAGTACAATTACTAATAGAGCCCTATTACTTTTCACGGTCTGATTCGATGTGGTTTAATTGTTATTAAATAAACAAAAAAATAGTAAATCAACAAAGCGTGTGAGCGAGAATAAAATCTTATACGCTCAGACTAAATACATCTAGACAGAGCGAAGAAAATTTTTGACATGTATGAGCGAGAACATAAGATACAATTTACTGGTGCTAAAAACAGACAGTCATCGATTTTTGTCTTTGTCGCCGTGGCCAGTTTTTGGTATATGTCACGATGTCAAAATGCTTTGTCTGTCACGATTCAACTGACATAATCGAACATAATCGAACATGTACGTGTTATCCAGTGTTGTGAGACAAACACTACGTGATAATAGTGCTTGTAAAATAGTGTTCTAGGCTACAAAAGATGATATATATATATTTTAAATTGATAGGTGTTTAAAACGTCAGCAAACATTGATAAAGGGTTTTCAGGTATGTATATTTTCAAATTAAAATGCATTATTCAATTTAATTAGAGATCTTTAATAGAAAAACAAAAAAGAACAAAATAATATTTGAAATTACAGTCATTGGCACCATAAGTAATTAACACATAGAAATAAGTCACTGGCACCTAATAAAGTAGATAACAGAAAATTGGTCAGAAAAGGCACTGATTGCCATTATTTACCTAAAAACTAAGCATAACAATAAATAATCTATGTTACAGTCGTTAATTGATGACCCCTTATTAGAAAGTGATGTTTTAACAGTTCTGCCATCGCGCCGGTATATATTTATTTTCTTTAGTGCTGCCAGCTATAATATAATAAAACCTACTTTTTTCTGCAAACAATGTTACTATTGCAGATTATGAAAAATAGTAGAACAGATGTTTTTTGCTATACCAGTTCTTAATATTTGCACTTAAAATCCATAGTGCCAATGACTAAGAGGGTTCCAGCAATACTACAGTTTACCCTATAACATTTCATTCGAATGTAGTAGAAAATTATATAATTTTACATGATTGATTGTTTTTGAAGGTTGTATGGTGATATAAAATGGGCATTTTTACTCGAAATTAATAATTGTTAATTAGATACACTCGCAAAACACGTTTTCTAGCTAAATTTCTTTTACTGAGAATTGTTTTGGTGTTGCCTTATTGCGAATTTAATTTGCCTAGTTTTCACTTTACTAATAAATTGATATGTAATTTATGAGATGATGATAAAAAGTTACCATTTTAGGTTTTCCTCTAATCCAGATGCGAAATTGAAGTGGGTGGATGCTACGGGAAATTGAGCCAACCCACGAAATACCTAAAATATGTTTCACGATATTTTGTTGATGTTTCATTATACATATTATGAAAATAGTAACGTTGGGAGCAAAATCATTGCCAGTGAATATGTACATGTAAGTATAGCCTTAGAAGTATTTTCGTCAACTTTGTAAGTTATTCTCAATTCTAGATTATGACTACCGCTGTATTCATAATCTAGAATTGAGAGAAACTGATTTGCTCTAAGTTCTTATTCAATTAATTAAATCAGCGCTGGAAGGATGATAATTCTATTGACCCAGAAAAGAAAGAAAAGATAATTTAAGTGTATTCTTGTGTACTATTATTTTATTAAATATAACTTAATATTATTTGCCAGATGGGATATCGAACAGGACGGTAATTTATGGAGCAACAAGCATTGCATGCATCAAGATTCAAAGTCTTGGTATTTCCCTACGTGATCAAATTCTTATTACGGAGATCCGTAGAACGTGAATATCCGACATAGCCCGCCGGGTTTGCATTGCATTCATGCATTCTGAAGTGGCAATGGGCAAGCCATATCGCTCGACAAACTGACAACCGTTGGGGAAAAAGGTTCTCGAGTGTCGACCACTTATCGGACAGCGCAGCGTAATATGGCCTCACACCAGATGGACTAAATATATGGTCAAAGCTGCAAATTTTCAATAAAATATTGGTTACCAAGAGTTTCTTATTTACGACCAAGTTACAGACCTCATTATAACTATCGTTTAATTTGCCTAAATATGGTTAAATATTTGTCAACCTGACAACATTTAAAAAAAATATTGCTGTTTCAAGTGCTGCCACGTTGTGGCTCTGTCTATTAGGTTCTTAGTCTGAGCTTATATGGCAACATAGCAAGATGGAAAAGAAAGCAATCTAATGTCACTGCAAACCATTTGAATGACAGGTAGTCTACAGTATTCTAGCTTGAAGTTAGCGTCGCGGTTTTTTGATTTATTTGTGTTATAAATCTTGTTTATTATATGATTATAACTATTCAATACAATGGTTGTTTGTTCCGTGAGTGCCTGTGATGTAAATCATGCAAAAAATCCTGATAATTGCATGTTTCACAGGTAAGTTCTCAGGAAGTTATCACAACTTAAATGCTTTTATTTTAGGTCATAATTACTGATATTTTCTATTTCAGTTACGGATTAATTTCAATTTCATTGTTACTGTTTATATTTTACATAGAAATATGTCGCATTATTATATATTTGCGACATTTTAGTAGAAAAGTTTTTAGGTACATATACACTAGGGCTCGACTTTATCGACAAGGTATATTGTCGATATTTATCCTAAATGTTTGGAACATTTTCTCCTAACACATTAATGGAAAAAATGCAATAAAAGTTCTACAGCAGATATTGTCAGTCAAATCGATTTAGTTAATTTAAAAATTATAAGTAGGTTTATGTTGCTAAAAGTTGAGTGTATAATTCCCTTATTTTATAAGGGAATTATACACTACTACGCATAATATCGTTGACTGACGTTGCTGGTGAAATAAATAAAAACGAATTAATTATATTTGTTTTAATTTATTATGTCTGTTTTGTTTCATTAATTGAAGATGATTATTTGAATGAGCGAGCTCGTTAAAGAAACTGATTTGTTTTATCATTTTATCGATAGTCAGTCTAAATCTTAAAACTTACATCACTATCCAAGGCACACCTTGACAAATCAAAATTGGTTACGGGTTATCGAGCTGTCAGGTGATCTATACGTTACTATATCTATTGCCTATACCTTATTTCGTAGAACTACTTCTATAGACCAATATATTAGTACTAGATGGCGTATAAGACATAAGAAACACATTAGCATTTTTTGAAATTATTATTATTATTTATTATTATTATTTAAATTATTATTATTATTAAATTAATATTATTATCCTCTTTATTTATTTTACTTCATATTTATATTCACAAACACACACAAACAACTATAGTCGGAATTTTAATTCGATTCCAGATTTGACAATTTAAGTGTTGCAACGTTATGACAAGTACTAAATAATGACGTTACGAAATTATTCGCTACGAAAATGGAATATTTCCGGATCGATTCCTCCCGTTTATAGTAGCATATCTAAACAACTACTACTTTAATAGAAACTAAGTATATCAGGAAATTAAATATTTCTGATTATTTAGGCTTCCGCGGACGGCAGGGTACTCCCCGACTCCACCGTCCGCAGCCGCGGCTAGGGCGGCATCAGGCGCAGGTAAGCGCGCGCACGCCGCCCCGCGCGCCGGCGGCGAATCGGGTCCGCGAAGGAGGATTCCTCCCGGGCCCTCTCCGCCGCCTCCTTCCGCGAGATGACAGCCTCGCAGAAGGCGGTGACCGCGGTCCAGGCCCTGTCACTTCCAACCATCGCTCGCGCAACGGCCGGCAGCGACAGGTCCACGTCTATAACTGCAGCGAGTTCCCGGCGCTGCACATCCCAGGCCGGGCACGACTCGAGCGTGTGCTGCGCCGAGTCCTCGCCGCAGTCGCAGTGGTGACAGCCTGGGGTCATCTCCCTCCTAGCGATCGTGTGCAGGTATTTGCCGAAGCAACCGTGCCCCGACAAAACCTGCACCAACCGGAAGGTGAGGACCCCGTGCTGCCGCCCTGCCCATTCTTCCAAGATCGGCTGGAGCACCCCCACGGTCCAGAGACCAGCCCGGGGCGTCTCCAGCCGAGACCTCCACCTTAGGACGGTGGCGCGGCGGGCATCTTCCCGCCACGGTGAGATTGCGCTTGGCGAGGGGCGGCTGCCCCCCGCCCGCGCCGTCAACGCCCGCCTATAAACGTCGGCGAGCACCTCCGCCTCCAGATCCCACGGGGGGGTTCCGGCCAACGCGCAGGCTGCATCGCACGAGACCGTGCGGTACCCGCGTATTGCCCTGACCGCTACGACCCTCTGTGGACGCCACAGAAGGGCCCTATTGCGAGCGGCCAGGGACTCTGCCCACACGGGCGCACCGTACATTGCCATTGACCGTACTACCCCCGCGTAGAGTCGTGGACACACGAGACTCGGTCCGCCCAAATTCGGCATCAGTCGCCCGAGGGCGGACGCCGTGCCGACGAGCTTTGGCGCAAGACGGTGGAAGTGCTCGTTGAAGTGCCACCGTCCATCCAATACCAGGCCCAGGTATTTGATGTGGGCCTGGATTGAAAAGCCCACACCGTTGACCGTTATCGAGGCGCCGGCGGGTGGGCCACGTCGGGGTCCATGGAAGAGTAGGGCCTCCGACTTTTCAAGGGCCACCCTAAGCCCCAGCGCCTCGATCTGCCTGACCACCTCCGCGGTTCCTGGGGTGGCCAGCGTTGCCGCCTCCTCGAGGGTCCCGCCCCGGGCTGTGACGAGCGTATCGTCTGCGTAGCAAATTACGCCCAGCCCGGGGGGAAGCCGGCCACGGAGGACCCAGTCGTAGCCGATGTCCCACAGGAGCGGCCCTAGAACCGAACCCTGAGGGACGCAGCACGACATAGCCCTCCTTACAACGTCCCCTTCCTGGTCCACGAAGAGGACGCTGCGGCCGTCGAGGTAGTCTGCCACCAGCCGCCTTAGGTAGAGGGGCACTCCATGGTACCGGAGTGCCTCCTTGATGCAGCCGAATAACAGACTATTGAAGGCGTTGGCGATGTCGAGCGACACCGCCAACAGCACTTCCCTCGAGGTGACGGCTTCCGCAGCCGCGGCCTTCAAGCGCAGGATGGCGTCGACCGTAGACCGACCCGCCCGAAATCCGAACTGGGCATCGGACAGGTCGGGGCCGACCGCACCTAGGTGCCGGACGATGCGGGCAGCGACTACCCGCTTGAGCAGTTTGCCCGCCTCGTCCAGCCAGCAGTCTGCTTTAGAAAGTCGATGCGCTCCGTGACATAGGACTTGTATTCGCAGGGATTTATATCAATCCCCGCGAACGCCCGATTCACGAAGCGCATCACCCTCGGACGGGTGTCACCCGATCTAAAGCAGATAAGCATGCCGATGAGTACCCTGGTTTCGGCTATAGTCGCTCAATCCTGGATTGCCAAGCCGGTGCGGTTATATGCGGTCTAGTAACAGGGCCTTTTTCTGAAACTTTAATTCCTGCTACTCGACATGCTGCCACGGCTGTACAATACAGGATTAAGTGCGTGTCAGCCAAATTTTAACTGCTTTCTACATAAATTGGTAACAGCAAATGCAGGGCCTTCACCAGTGCTATATTTTTTTTATGAGTAGGCAAACGCGGTAGGTGAGGTCTACATTTAGGAGACATAGATCTATACTGCTGTAATGCACATTCCAAAGCGCTCCTTAATTTATCATTGTACTGGATACTTTCGGTTACGGTTTCATTGTCCTCCATTTCCTCAGCGGGGTTCCACTGCGGCATATCCCTCGACACACGCTCAACAGTTTGCGGGGGAATGGGGGTAACAATGTGACTCCGTAGGTCTGAGCGAAGCCGTTCAAATACGGTATCATCCAATAGGAGACAGCGCTGAATGCCCCGCACTTGATCTGATAATCGCTGTGCCGTAACGTTGACAGCCGGCTCAAGCTCCTGAAACAAAGGCAGCATATTATTATTATTATTATTTATTATTATTATTTATTATTTGAAGATTATGAGGCGTGGAGTTTTGGATTTTCCAAAGTATTTTATTGTGCAGTAACAAGAGTTTAAAAATACTATCTTATGTGGATAAATATTTTGATGCTTAGACTAATTATATTATTAACTAATTTTTCTAAAAAAATATATGTATTTACTTATTTTAATGTTTGTACACTAATTTTATGTTGAGTAACGATAATCAACACGAGCGCCTGAGGCGAGTGCATCCGCAATAACAAAGTGGCGATTGCAATCGCCACAAGCGGCCGGATTCCGAAGTAAAGCCTTTCATGAGAAGAACCCGGCAAGAAACTCATGGGCCACTTTTTTAAATTGCCAATTTATTACAATTTAATATAATCTTTAACGAACTGAGACACTTTTAACGAACTGAGACAAAGAAATAAAGTCACAAATCTTTAAAATATTATCTTACATTTACGACCATTCGTCATAAAAAATGAGCAAAAAAATAATAATCTACTGCCAATTAAAAGTGAAAAGACGAATAACATTTACCGTGAAATCAAGCTTAAATAGCAATAAATAAAGTAATGTTTGAACTAAACAAAATAAGAGCTCACTTACCAAGCAAGTGCGCTCTTATTTGCCGAGACGTATTTTTTGGGCCGGCGCGATATCTATTGCATTATTGATCGAAGGACAAAACCAAGGACTACAAAGCAGTGGTATTACGATCGATCCCCAGTCCGAGCTCCACAGTGATTTCTAGAAATGATATAAATTTTTGTTTACAAATTATCACTGCTCGGCGAAGGAAAACATCGTGAGAAAACCCGCGTGTCTGAGAGATTTTGAAGTCAACCCTAGGCCAGGAATACAGCCTAAATTCTTCTCACTATTAGAGGAATCCCGTGACCATTAGTGGGACAGGAAGAGGGTTAAAAAATAGCGAACAGACGGTGGTACCTATATGAATACCTACGTCTCTACATGAATTGCTTATACATAGAGTTACCTACCTAACTGGACTTACTAGATCATGTATTGTCGATTAGGTTTTTGATTATGAAAGCGAATGAGGCAATATAACTAGTTATTTGCATAGGAGTACCTATATGTATTTTAAGGCCAATGTTAATATGGAACTTTATATTGTTCTAATGACACGTATATATACGTTTAAGAAACTGGTTAATTGCCTTAATATAAATACAGGTTTATTACATTCGAAAAATGAAGCAACTCCTACGAATTAATTACCGTTTATCAATACCGGTGGTGATATTTCATATTCCGCGGGACACCATGTTCGATCCCAAAAAATAAGATTATACTTGTAATAAGTACCTACTACTGATAAATTATTACATTAATGAAAACAATGTAATAAAAGCCGGTCATACATCATTTACTGTGAGGTTACTAAAGTCCAAAATCAATCCACGCATAAAATATCTTCCGCACCTGCATAGCTGACGTAGTTTCATTGCCTCTCATTCAACAGATCAAATTATAACTTAAGCGCCTTACGCACCTTCCATCCCTGCTGTACGTCCGCTCAAGGCCGCGGTGCTGGACGTAGCATACGCACCATCGTGCGGGTGCGAGCATCCAGCGTGAGGGCTGTCCAATTAAAAAGTATATCGATATTTATATACGATTTAAACATCGAATCCCAGTTTTGATATTTATATATTGCTTGAAGAACATCGGTATTTTTCAATATCGAATATACCCATTAAAGTTTAACGTTAGTTACCTTTCTCCAGTCAAACGCTAACAGCTAGCTACTGTATTTGATTTAGTATGTGTGAATGTAGAATCGGAGATCAGAATTTCATAGCTACACAAGTAGTGTACCTAATGATAGAGGTTTTCTATGCGTGTTACTTGAATAGAACTGTACTACTAAGATAGTGGTGAGATGACTGTAATGAGTTATGTTATATTATGTTTGTAAATAAAACGACGCGTCACCCAGGACGTTATGAATGAATGTGTTGTCGAAATTAGCAGTCGAGAGCAGTTGTCACGATTGCTGAATTAGCAACACACCTGGACGGTATCCAGGAGATGCAGGTTCAAATCCTGCTCGTGACTGTTATTTTCGATTTCACATTTTCCACTTTGTGTTTAATATCATAGTTATCTTTTAAAATTATTCCGGTTATCATATGTCAAACTATTGCTATCTCGGTAATGCATACGCTGAGAACGTCTATAATATCCTCTGTCTACGATCAGGATAAATAATTTGGCTGCTCACTGACAAATGTCTTACCTGTTAATTATGTTTTTTAACGTTTTGTTTTTATTGTAATTATTAGTCCGATATATTTTTCATAGATTTGGCAAAAAAATAAAAAGGAATATTTGATGTTTCTATAAATAAATATATCGATTAATCGAATAGAATAAATAATTGTCAAAACATCAATGAATCATCATCAATTCGATATATAGTATGGAAAACATCGAATAAGTTCGATATATCGATATTTAGTGAATACCCTAGTGCTAGATGTAGTCGATGAATAAACTGAGCGCACATGTTAGGTACATATTTACATGTTTAAAATGCCACCATTTTTTTTTTGTTTATGTTGTAGTTCACGCAAGAGACACTTCACAGACAATTGTAGCACTTGTATCTTTCAAGAAATCTAGTTATTTTTTGCTATCCTATATTTGTCGCAAGCTCTAAATCTTGAATGAATCTGCTGGACAACAAGCTTAAGCGCCTTCCATTTTGTTATACGTCCCGCCAAGGACATGCACGATGCACGACAAAAAACGACAGTGAATAGTCTCGACGTACGTCAGTAATTATTATTAATTGCTTGCTGGACTTGCACGACCAATTTTGCCTCCAGCAAGCACCCCCGCCTCGTGCAGATCAGTGTTTCCAGATCCCAAAAGTAAAATTACAGTGTTGTCAGCTAAAAAATACAGAAGTTTCTAAAAACAATACAGCATATTTCAGAATTGATTACAGTAAAACTTTGTTTAAATATTAAAAGGAAAATAAGCTGCTTTATTAGTTTATTTGTAAATACAAATTATTGAGTTATTCCAAAAGGATTTCGTCGTGATTTTAAAAAAATTTTGCCTTTATCCTCGAAATTATTTCGTCGTCATTAGTTGGATTAAACTTGAAGCAGTTTTCGGAATTTCGACGAATGGCTTACTGAGCTAACATATTTCCTATGGTATTTGTAATCAGACAGTTCCTCTGCCTGGTTTTTATATTATTTATTTCACTGAACTTGCAATTGCACTCAGCGTTCAAGCGAGGCAAAGACAATACTTGCAGCTGTAGAATGAAAAACGAAACGTAAGACGAACTTTTATTTCACTTCCTTGGGATTATTTGTGATTGGTCGTCTGTATCACGCGTCAAAGTCTCGACTAATCAGAAATCAAGTGTCGGACTGTTGATCAATTATAATGACTCGAAACGAAAGTTCGTCTAACGTTTCGTTTTTCATTCTAAGGGGGCTGTTCCTTTGCCAAACAGAGAGGACTAGTTGCGCAAGTTGCCCGGTGCGCTCTGCGTAAGTTCCGAATTATCGGGGGATTCCCTGCACGTAAACGATCTGCAACTATGTGACAATCCCACTCTACGTTATATATGGATAAATGCCAGTGATTCTAGATTAGCTGCATTTCGTTTTATGTCTCTACGTATATATTAGATATATGATTGGGATTAACACAGTATATTCATACACTGTATTTTATCATTACAGTATACAGTAGAAAAGTCTAAAATACAGTAAATCTACTGTAATTACAGTGAATCTGGAAACACTGAGTGCAGATGGAGACGGACAGTGAATAACGCTGATGTACATCGTACCCATCGTGCATCGTGCGTGTTAAATCGTTATATGCTTTGCCATTTAGACGGCAATAGCCGTGTTATATGGTATTTGGGGCCATTTAGCAACAAAAACACAGTACATATTCATTGCTGTATCCTAATCGTATGACAATCGGAGCCACATGCGTAACAACAAGCCCAACCATTAACCCAATTATTTATGTTTAGTTGATTATTAACAGAATATAGTAAACATTTTATCCCTACCCCATGCTAACGCAGATTGCAAAAGAGTTATTAGTAGAGTAAATGCAATCAAGACAAAATCCAGAAATTCAATAATTACCATCAGCAACATATTATTAGCAAAACAATATTTCTAGGCCGAGGAATTATTGTACTAAAACCAAAAAAGTATTATTAAATGAAAGGTAGCTCACAATACGATTTGAAGTAAGATTTTGACGGTGCGATACATCTACATTTTGATTAAATTTGTTCACATTAGGTTTACATTTGGGACACGGCAATTTTTCAACTTTTGCCCCGAAACACGACAATCCGACATCGGTAACATACCTATTTATCATTGGCAGAATCAGAATTGAGTCAGAATCACTGAACAATATTACTCAAGAGGGCAGAATTGTTGTCACGGACACGGCACCGTTTGCCATATATTAAAAGAAGAAGAATCATATAGACTTATAGAGTTTGTAACGCGATTGCACGCTCTGACTAAATACACAGACTGAAAATCACGACGAAATTATTTTGGAATAACTCAATAATTTGTATTTACAAATAAACTAATAAAGCAGCTTATTTTTCTTATAATATTTAAGCAAAGTTTTACTGTAATCAATTTTGAAATCTGCTGTATTGTTTTTAGAAACTTCTGTATTTTTTAGCTGACAACACTGTAGTGTAATTTCGACAACACATTCATACTTAACGTCCTGGGAGACGCGTCGTTTTACTTACAAACATAATATAACATAACTCATTACAGTCATCTCACCACTATCTTAGTAGTACAGTTCTATTCAAGTAACACGCATAGAAAACCTCTATCATTAGGTACACTACTTGTGTAGCTATGAAATTCTGATCTCCGATTCTACATTCACACATACTAAATCAAATACAGTAGCTAGCTGTTAGCGTTTGACTGGAGAAAGGTAACTAACGTTAAACTTTAATGGGTATACTCGATATTGAAAAATACCGATGTTCTTCAAGCGATATATAAATATCAATACTGGGATTCGATTTTTAAATCGTATTTAAATATCGATATACTTTTTAAGTGGACAGCCCTCACGCTGGATGCTCGCACCCGCACGATGGTGCGTATGCTACGTCCAGCACCGCGGCCTTGAGTGGACGTACAGCGGGGATGGAAGGTGCGTAAGGCGCTTTAGTTTTAAGTTACGTTATATACGCAAACGCAAGAAATCTATCTATACACAATGACGAAATCGAAGCCAAAGTACAGTCAGTCACTCAGTCAGTAACAGTATCGAGTCGACTTGCGTCGTATAAACGCTGTGTTTGCCGTGTGTTGCGTGCATTACCTATTATTTTATTTATCTAGTAAATAAAATCTTTTTATTTGAAATGGCGTGCCCAATGAGGTAAGTATTATTTTTATTTTTTTTACTTCGAAATTCAAAATCGATTCGTTAAATTAATTTTAACGGGAATTTATTAATTATTTTGGTGTAATATAATAAACATTCTTTATATTATGTAGGTGTCTACAGATGTTAGCCTAAAATAGTTAATTCTTATATTTCTTCGCTTTAAATAGAATTAGGTTAAAAAGATTTGTTAATTATTGTTTAGCGTTAAATGTGTGACAATATAGGTCATTATAATTCGACGTATGTAGTTATCTAATATCATTGCGCCGTACAACTTGCAATCATCCCACGTGGGTAAAAGTCATATGTAAAAGCTTCGGCACCACGGTTTTTACATTTGTTATTGGAAGTTTAATGTTTTTTAGATTCATGATATTCTCTATAGGCCTATTTGAATAGTGAACAAAATTACAAGGTAAGTAGGTAGGAAACTATAAAAAGAAAAAAAAGACGGACTCCCAAAGGATGCTGGCGTCAGGTACGATCCCTTTTAAAAACTTATACACCCTTTATGCAACCATAGATATTTACGTTCCGGTTTGATATTGTTTTATTTTCTATATAGTATATAGGATTTATGTTGTGCACAACTAGTAAAGAGGGCGATATTGAGCGAGATAGGTGCGTACGTTCGAACCTAACACGGTAGAAAAAAAACATAATTAAGCTAAGCAGACTACGCGTTTGATGTTCGCAATCCTACTGCTCTAGAAGATCTTTTTAATTTTGTTATTACATTGAGTAGGTAGATATTTACTTATCAGCAAGACTTCCGTCATGGTCCAGTCGGTCAGCTGATATTCTTCCTGCATCTTACGCACTGATAGGCAGAGACCTTGGAGTGAAGAATGAAATAACTTAGAAGCTAAACCATGTGAATGCTGCGTGTTTGATCTCCCCGCAAGCGATTTTTGTATTATAAAATATCGATTATCATCTCCGTAGACTTATCTCAATCTTTTTTTTTGGGGTTGGCTTCCAATCTGTTCGGTTTTAGCTAATCCACTAGTACACGGAGCGACTGCCTATATGACCTCTACGATCCAACTAAGGGGACAACTTGCAACCTTAGAACAAGACCATAGTGAGATATTTTATTCAGGACTTAAGTATAACGGCTGCCAGGATATTACCTATTTAACAGTCGGGGCCCACTGTTTAATGGGCCTTCCGAAGCGCGGAGGGGGTCAAGTGTCCAGAAGTAGATGTCACTTTTAGGTCACCCATCTGATTGCCAGCCGAGCGATAGTTGCTTAACCTTGCCGATCGTTCGAACTGTAATTGCACAACTAGGTTACTACTTTCTTTTTTATTATATCGATAATTGCGAAGCACCCCAAAATAAAACAAAACAAGTTTTAAAGCAATAAATAACTACCATTTTATCAATACCTAGGTACCTACTAAGGCGTGTTCGTTAGACCTATGTCGTAAAAGAGATCTTATAGAATAGTGCATTGATCTTCTGTTGCCCAGTAATTACTAGATGTTCTTTCTAACATTTACGCGAACTTTACACATTTTGAAATAAAACTACGTTTACGGAATCGATCGCGTTTACTTGATATCTTATCATATCAGCTTTGCACATCTACCATCTAAGTCCACCCGTGATGATGAATGCTGTAAAGTATTTGAAACGTCGGGATAGTATAAAAATCAAGTAAACGCGATAGATTACGTAAACGTAGTTTTATTTCAAAATACTAGATGTCCTCTAATACCAGTGTTGTTGGTTTGACTATACAAGCGCAGATTCTGTACTATGTTCCCAATATAGTTCAGTACTCTCTTAGAAGACGTCGCAAGCTCAAACTGCTTATATTTGAGGGTTGAGGTTTTATTTTACGTTACAAAGATACATAATTATACTCTTCACAAATCAGTGTTGTTGAATCCATTGATTACAACCAGCATTACAACCAGCTGCCATATTTTTTATAATAGACCTAAATCTATTTGGAATTCTCTTCTTATTATCCTTTATACTTCCTCTCCACCCTCTTCTCTCCATTCCTTTCCTTGGAGTTGGCGATACGCGAGTGATACCTCTGGTATGTGCTAGCATCTATAGGCTACGGTATCCGTTTCCCATCAGGTGGGCCGTATGCTTGTTTGCCACTCGTGTTGTATTAAAAAAAATACCTATGTAAGGTATTATTCTCTATAAGAAACTACCAAAGGTCTACCAGGTACTGCAACGCACTCCTAGGTATCGTAGGGAGTATTTGGCGGAACGTAATGTGGTGCTGTTGAAATCTTGTCACATACTCCAGTAAATTTGTTAATTTACTGAAAATTACAGTAATGTACAAGGCTCGTGAAGTATTCCACTCATAGTTTGCACGGTGATGAAAAATTCCGCTCCAGATACTACAACAATAGCTATCGTACTGTCTGTACTACAATCACGAGAAACTTACATTATATTGGTCTAGTCGCCTTTGCCAGCGGTTCCGCCGCAGCCGTAAGCTAGTTTTTAGGTTATATCTCAGGTTCCCGATATATCGGGTACTATAGTAACAGGACAAAATGTATACCAGTTTTTAAGTCTAATCAAGATCTATCAAATAAAAAAAGTTGCATCAACATCAGCTCTGTAGTCTTTTCGTGATGTGCGAACAAACAAACAGACAAACAGAAAAAAAATCTAAAAAACATCGTTTTGTGTTAAGACACGCCTAATTCAGTCATTTTTTCTCAAATATCTTAAATGTACAGACACAGCTCTGTTACAGTCACGGAGTACGTGGTTACAGTTTTATAATAGTACCAGCCTTTGCCCGCAGCTTTGCCGCAGCCAAAAGCTAGTTTTTCGGTTATATCTCAGGTCACCGATATAGTAGTGGGATATAATATACAAGTATACCAGTTTTTAAGTCTCATCAAGGGCTCTCAAATAAAAAAGTTGCATCAAATTCCGTTCGGTAGTTTTTGCGTGATGCGTGAACAAACAAACAGACAAAAATTCTAAAAGAAATTATTTTGTGTGTTTCAATAATTTTGTCTCAAATATCTTAAATGTACAGACATAGCTCTGTTACAGCTTTATAATAGTAGGTATAGATATAGATAATGAAGTAATATTAGTTTTTAATTGTGGCGAAAATAAAATGATTAGCTCTATTCTTATCCTTAAAGAGTTGCGGGCAGAATCTAATACAAGTTAATTCAAGAAAACCTGAAACTGATTTACTTGTAACAAAGACGTATTTGTTTATTAAAGAACATAATAAAATTATATAAATTAAAAAAAGGTGCCTTTTTATAATACGCATTTTGTCCGCTTCATCTGAATTCCTCAGTTGACTTTTACATTACGTATTAATCAAAACGACGATACAATGTCTTTTTTTTTCTCTCAATTGGTTCAATATAAGAAGCACTTATATGCCTTCAGGAGCACGATGGACGACAGCATGGCGCAAGAAGGCAATCACCTGGGCAACGAAGCCGGCATGTTGTACGGAGAATATCTAATGCTGGACAAGCTACTATCAGCGCAACGGATGCTCAGCGCTGAATCCTCGAAACCCGTTCACGACGAACACTTGTTCATAGTCACACATCAAGGTGAGAATTTCAATATGTTAGTAAATCCCTTACATTAGAGAATAATTAATCCTTGTATCGCCGGGGACTTTACGAACATACAATTATCGGACAAACACATTTTTATCTGTATAATAGCACTTGACATGCTCAGCTACCGTAAAGAACAAATTATTAGTGAAAGATAGTTTTTTATTGCGTGCAGGATCTGAACCTGCGTGTATACGTAAATGCATCCGATAGATGGCGTGGGTCGTAAAGACATCTAAAACGAATGTGAAGTGGAGATTCGGAGTGGCCGTTGGGCCACTGCGATAGCTTAACGGTCTAGAACACTTCCCTGGATTGGCTGGGACGTAGATTCAAATTCTGCTCGCAGTAAAGCTTTCTTTGTCAACTTTCATAAATACTTTGTTCTTTAAAGAAAAAGAACATTTCGATTCAGGAAAACCGATTGTAACCAATTGTTTTTGTGTGACAAAGAATTGTTTTGCACCCAAGCCCGATATTAATTATGATTCGATAGATGTCCGAGTGGTGACGGACTAAGAATACAAGTGTCACCACCCCATTCTTTCCCACGGGTGTCGTATGAGGCGACTAAGGGAAGTAAGCAATTATCATCCATTGCATGACTGGCGGTAGAGCTGGGTACCAAGTGGGAGTACTCATTTGGAATCGGGCCCGAGCGGGTTGGTACCACCATCTCCCGTGTGACCGGCCACGAAGCACATCGTTGCGTTTTGGCTGTAGCAGGAGATAGCCGTTTATATTTCATTTCATATCTGTGAAATGAATTGGTGAGCAGCGGCTTGACAATACTCTCGGTATAGTCGAGTCCATGGGCGACGGTTACTATTTACCATTAGATGGACCGTGGCTCGTCTGCCACTACATGCAATAAAAAAAAATGTAGATGAACATACTCCACTCACTTATGTGATACCTTCGTGGGGACCTGAGTGATAACGTTAGTCTGTTATTCCTTTGGCATAATATATGGTGTTCCATACGCCGAAGCCTCTTAAAGATGGCTGATACACTTACTCATTCTATCCATATTATCCTTACAGCCCAACTTCTCAATTCCTCTATAGAGAGGACGAATTCCTCTCACAACACTTGCTATTTCGGTGGGCCGCCTGCTCGTTTTCCACCTTCGTTATTTATAAAAAAATTATAAAAACGCTTAAACTTTCAGCATACGAGCTATGGTTCAAACAAATCATCTTCGAAGTGGATTCAGTGAGAGCTCTCCTTGACGTCGAGGGTCTAGACGAAAGCCACACCATGGAAATACTGAAGAGGTTGAATAGAGTAGTCCTTATATTAAAGGTAAGAGTTGAAGGACATTTCTTTGTAGATAGTGTACACTGCAACGCAATACATAGTTTTTACCCGATTGCCAAGGGAGGTTTAGGTTTTTCGCGCGTATCTTGTGTAGCGTGAGTAATTACCGCTTGCAATTAAACTTAATCTGTCTTATTACAAAACACGGACTAAGTCGCGGTTTAAACCTGAACTAGTTGGTCCAGGTCTAATTTATAAACCATTGACTAAACTTAGTCTTATTACAAAAAATAATTAAACCATGGACTTTCTAGTACTGCGATTTAGGTCTTTCTAAATAATATTGCTCGTTCAGTGCGTCACCATTCATTACGCATGCTTAGAAAGAAACGTGTTTTATAGAAAAAATATTTTCGATTTATTTAGGAACGAAGAAAATAAATAGAAATTAGTATATTTTATATCAATTATCACTTTTCTTTTGATTACCATTTATTCTGATACATAAATTAATTATGCTGGTACTTTATTACACGATTACCCGGGTCAATCTTTGTGGACGTAAAACGGAATAAAGTTGTTGCACTAGGATATGTCATAATGACAATAAAACACTAATTTGTGAAACCTTGAACAATAAACAAACAAAACTATTTCATCGCAACAAATTTAGTTAACTTTTCAGCTTTTTTATGTTCGGAATTACTTCTATGTATGTTTTTATTTTCGTAGTACCTATTAATAAATGTCTCAGTTCTCTAGTTAGTTAGTTAGTAGAAGTTATATATGGTACGCAAATTGAAGTAGACCTCTGGAATGCACCGGACCATGCTATTATTTCATAGTGAATTATTATTACTTACTTAAAACCTCAGGATACAATCAAGAGCATGATTCTACTGCCACAATACAATGCTTTACCGTTATATTAACTAGATAGATAGAATTAATTGATTAGACAAGACAAATAGATGTAAAATTTTATTTATCCTAATACAAATTCTCTCATTATATAAAATATAAATTTTAATGTCTTGAGATTGCTAGCTGATTCTCATCTATGTGTCTTTAGTGTCCAGCATTGGATTTTTTATTCAAATGTGATAGTTGTTATGTAGAAGGTATAGGTATAATGTCATTTTGCATTATTGTATTTTATTACTCCACTCTGTTTGTCCGTTGGCAAAGTCCTGCCCCACCTTTTCCATTTTGTATCTTTTATGTACAAAGGTAAAACACAAAAGATGTGTGCCAACTAATTGTTTTTCAATACATTTCACAACACATACAATTTGGATGTTATCTTGATTGAATCCAATTCTACAGGAGATAATACTGTAACTAAGAATTTATGTGTAGGTAGGTATATTGGCTCGGCATGGCATTTCTGAGAGCGGCCACTTAAATATCTTTCACATAAATTAAATCAAACATATTATTATTCACTTTTCACATAAAAAACTTAAAATCATAATTTAATATTAACCATAACTTCCAATAAAAATATTTGACATTACTTTGACATTTAGACTTAGACCAGCCTAAACTACTTAAACTAGGTTTCCCGGTAGTTTATCTTTTAGTACATGGTTTAACGCTTAAAACTGGTTTTGTAATAAGAATTTTGTTAAACCGTGGTCTAAAGATGATATAGACCTGGTTTAGGAGTTAGACTATGTTTTGTAATAAGGCGGAATGCGTCTATTAAACTTAGGCGTTCAGCTCATAATATAGTCTGTTAAACCGAAGTAGAGTTTATCTGCTTTATTTTAATTTTTTTATCCAACTACCAAGAAAGGGTTATGTTTTTTCCTTCGGTTTATAATTTGCAATTGGGTCCCGCCAGCTACTTAACTTAATGCGGATATTTAACTTGGTCTTTCAGCTCATAATAGCTATTGTCTGTTAAACCGAAGTATAGTTTACTTTGTTTATAGTTTATTCCCGACTGCCAAGAACGGGTTATTTTAATTTTGTTTATATTATATACTCAATTTTATTTCGGTCTTTTTAGTGCATTACTTTTTCGCAGTCGGGTTTTTGAATGTTTTTTATTATTTATTTTATCAAAACATCATTATTTCACAATTCAGTCAGTAACTGAAATATAGCACTGCCCATAAACGCCAGGGAGTTGTACCTACACACGATTTGTTCCGGTAACAAATCTAGAGTAATTCTTGCTGTCTTTGACACAAGTTTTGAATCAGGCTCCTTGCGTCTAGAAACTGCAAACTGTTATTTACCATCGTTTGTCAACATATTTCATTCTGCTACAACTAACAACATCGTGCGTCAATTCATAATAACACGATGGTAGTGCGTCATTTGGGCCTCATAATTAAAAACACATGCTTCCATTCAACGTTATCAATATATCTATATAGTTATATAAACTGTGTAGAACTCCGCTTTGTTTACATGGCCGAATCAATAAGATGCGGGTCGAAAGTCTTGATCTCGCTATCTGAAAATATTGCGCGCTCAAACATTTTATGATTGAGTCACGCTGCCGGTTCACTAAGATACTACATAACTAGTTATGCTTGATTCAAGTATATATTTTAATTGTATCTTATTCTTTCAAGAAGCTCATCAAGCATGTCAAATGATAAAATATACATCACAATAAATAAATAAAATATTTCGATTAGTTTCATACTACACTTTTAATTTAGTAAGTAAGTAGGCTACCTTTAGAGAGTCATAGTTACTCCCGCCGTTTACCCGCGCTTGCTTGAATTTCTTCACGTTGACATTCAGAGCACTGGGCAGAAATCACATTGCGTCAACACCCGCGAGGGCCATCGCAATGCTTTGTTTTAATTAGACAGTCGGATTCCCCTTGTCCGTGCCAGTTCTGAGCTGACCGTTGAACGGCGGTCGTACAGAACCGCATCAATCGCGCACGAGACGAAACCGACACGGCCTTACGGCTAGGAAGATCCGCGGAAGGCCGGAAGCGGGTCCGGATTCCGCCCTCACGCCCCGAGGGGACGCGAGAGCATCAACCAGGCCCGGCACCGGCCGCATCCGCTTCCCGTCCAAACCCGACACGCCCCGGTCCTCAGAGCCAATCCTTATTCCGAAGTTACGAATCCAATTTGCCGACTTCCCTTACCTACATTATTCTATCGACTAGAGGCTCTTCACCTTGGAGACCTGCTGCGGATATGAAACAGACGACATGGACATAATGTGTAATGACTTAATATTACTTATATTTTTATGTCTTTATAGATAGCTAATATTATCGCAATGCATTGAATTACAAGGTTTTGCATATCTGCAATTTTAATTACCTATACGAATTACAAAAACAAACAGTGATAGTCTATTAGTAAAACCAAGAACTGCAAAGACAGTGGTATAAGTTCGATCCTCAGTTCAAGGTCACACACACTTCAGACTATTAGAGATTTTTCTAGAATATGTGTGTATTTGTTTACAAATTATCAGTGCTCGGTGAAGGAAAACATCATGAGAAAACCTGCATGTCTGAGAGATTTTCTTAACGGCTTGTGAACCAACCCTTTAAATTGTTTTTTTTAAAGGCAGGAATTAATGTAAGTACCTAACCGCACACCCCGTCGTTCGGGGCAACGAACAGGCTAGTGGGGCTCTCACCCACTAAAGAAACCCGCTGTGTGCCGTCTCTCCGCCTGTGTTGGCGGGCCACTGGTACTATGTTGCATTACTTCAGTGGTCCGCCAGCGGGAAGTCTACTAACTCGCACTGGTGGACGAATACGGCTACGAATAAACTACGGCTTGAATCGACCTCATTTTAACAGAAGACTCATTCCCCAATGGGTTCAAAAAATGGAGTGTGGTTGCGTCGTGGAAACTGTTAGCTTACCGCTGGATCGTGTTGGAAATTGGAATAATAATGAATAGAAGGTGCAGTGGCACAGTACAAAAAGTATAGGTACAGTAAGAACACTCGATAAAATTGCTATACAATACACGCGTTATAAATAATTACCTATTACACAAAAACTCTCTAGGTCTTACGCGTATAAACGTGTATAATCGGTTTTTAAAATAACTAAACGAAACTTAACAACGAACAAGTTGTCGGCGGCGCGCATAGATTACGCTTCCATAGCTGAGAGGCCCGCCTGTTTGCAGACTTGGCATACTACATGATTATGTATTAGATGAGAAAAACAATAATTGGTATTGTAATTATAAAATTATTAAGTAAATGTGACGTAAATGAAAATAATATGACTGCACAGATGACAGATTGGCTTAGATACCGGCCTCTCGTCTGAGTCTTGTGGATTCGACTCCCACACAGGATAATTTCACAAAGTTTTTTTTTTTATTGCCTGTAGTGGCAGACGAGCCATGGTCCATCTGATGGTAAATGGTAACCGTCGCCCATAGATTCGACTATACCGAGAGTATTGTCAAGCCGCTGCTCACCAATTCATTTCACAGATATGAAATAAAATATAAACGGCTATCTCCTGCTACAGCCAAAACGCAACGATGTGCTTCATGGCCGGTCACACGGGAGACGGTGGTACCAACCCGCTCGGGCCCGATACCAAGTGAGTACTCCCACTTGGTACCCAGCCCTACCACCAGTCATGCAATGCATGATAATTGCTTACTTCCCTTAGTCGCCTCATACGACACCCGTGGGAAAGAATGGGGTGGTGACACTTGTATTCTTAGTCCGTCACCACACGGACAATGGATGTGTGATCCACAAATGGTTGTTCTGAGTCTGGGGTACTAAGTGTCCGTGAAATTGTATGTTTGTAAAGTCCCCAACGATACAAGGATTATTCCTTTTGAAAAAAAAAATTTAATGTAAATAAAACTAAGTAAAATGTTATCATAGAAAATATTATTGTATGTGTGGTAAATAATTAGGTACTTGAGTGATGTTGTGCGTTGGAGATTCCTACGTCTTAAGTAATTATACTAATCTAGTGTCCTTACCATGTACTTTTCTCTATCCTGTGTCATTATAAGGTACATCGCGTGTTTACCTTGCAAAGATGCATGTCTTTAAACTATAAAAACTCAATGAAATTTATAATGACTTCATTATGGCAATTTATTATTGGTGACAATTATTACAATGTAGCCGACATTGATCAACAGCAAACTCTAACTTATAACAAAGTTAAGTAGGTACATAGATATTGTCAGAGACTATCAAGAATATTGCACGCCTCATAAGCGAAGCGTTGAGGTGGGTACTTTTCTCGTTTTACAAAGAACAACTGATTTTTCAAGCTTAAAATGTCTCTATTTATCATATATTGCACTTGTAAAACAATATATACACACACATATCAAGAAAAAACACTATTTTTGACACTCGTGCTATTTTTTAAGCCATTTTTGTTATTTAAACTAGTTAAAAAACTGTTTAAAAAAGTACTGTCTTGGACGTCCGTTTGTTGTAGGTATGTTAACACGATAACAACCGAAATCAAGTCTAATCGAGTCTTTTTTTTTTCTTATTAACTTCAGTACAATTACGAATAGAGCCCTATTACTTTTCACGGTCTAATTCGATGTGGTTTAATTGTTATTAAATAAACAAAAAAATACTGAATATTTACGCTCGATGCGACATTAAAACCAGCGCTATACCTTTCATGCGAACTACTTCTATAGACCAATATAGAAGTACTTCTTAAAATTAGCGCTAGATGGCGTATAAGACATGAAATCCATATTAATATTTTTTTTAAATTAGCGCTATGTGATTTATTGAAAACTACTTAGTAAGACCAATACATTATTAGTTACTTATCAAATAATCAATTTTATTGTGAAAAATGAAGATTATGAAGCGTACACTTTTGAATTTATAATTGTCCGTGTGGTGACGGACTAAGAATACAAGTGTCACCAACCCATTCTTTCGCACGGGTGTCGTACGAGGCGATTAAGGGATGAAACCAATGATCACCCATTGCATGACTGGTGGTAGAGCTGGGTACCAAGTGAGAGTACTTACTTGCTATCGGGCTAGTGGGTTGGTACTACCCATCTCCGGTGTGACCGGCCATGAAGCATATCGGTGTGTTTTAATTGTAGCAGGAGATCGAGATTGAGAGCCGTTTATTCTTTCATTTCATAGCTGTGAAATGAAATGGTGAGCAGCAGCTTCACAATACTCCCGGTATAGTTGAGTCCATGAGCGACGGCTACCATTTACCATCAGGTGGGTGGGCCGTGGCTAGTCTGGCACGATTTCTACGCAAAAAAAATATATTTAACTTTCAACTTCTTCAAACATGAAGACTAAGTACTCATTACTTATTGTATAATAAATATTGTATTTCGTGTTTCTAGCTGTTGGTGGACCAAGTCATGATCTTGGAAACAATGACACCGCTTGACTTCATGGACTTCCGCAACTATTTGCGACCTGCGTCTGGCTTCCAAAGTTTACAGTTTCGTCTCTTAGAAAACAAGGTATTACTTATTTATTGTTATGCTAGATTTATCCCGCGAATTCATCTGCGTTGATTGTAGAATACATATACGACACTCTACGTCACGTAAGGATGGTAAAAAATCTTTTTTCCGCAATCAATGTTCTACATAATAATATTAAAATTGATGAAGAATATTAATCAAATATCAAATTAATAATAGGCCCAAAGTTGCCCTTATACTCTAATTTCTATTTATTTCATCCCCAGAGAAGTTTCTGGAAGGATTTCCTTCATAATATGTTCTGAAGTTAACGCCAATTGGAACTTCTTTTACGGAATTTATTGCATTTATTCGGTTTAATTGTCAAGACAAGGCTCTTCTTCTGCTTTGGATGGTTTGGTTGATAGGTTCCCGCCAGATCAGCACCTAATAATTAATTAACCTTAACTGCTAAGTATAGGTACTTACTTTTCTACGAATACATATTTATTTATTAGCCTTTTTTTGTGTGTCAGGTAGAAGATATGAGATGAGTATCAACAATTAGCACAAAAATATAAAAAATAGTTAAATGTTGAATTTTGCTCATAATTATATCTATCTTTATATATAATACGTGTATGACTAACACGCATACGGCCCAACTGATGGTAAGCGGTTACCACAGCCTTTAGACGCTAGCAACACCAGAGATATCATCACTCGCGCGTCGTTATCTGCAAGGACAGGGATAGAAGGTCAAGAAGAAGAGTAACATAAGGAGAGGATAGGAAGTATATTAGAGAGAGGGGTAGGGAGGGGCTTTGGGCCTCCAGCGCTCTCACTATACGGAACACAACGGTAGCTGTACCTTTTTTTTTGTTAAGGCGGGAACACCGTCCTTCGGGGCAATGAACAGGGTAGTGTGGGGCCTTCACCCACTAAAGAAACCCGCCGTGTACCGCCTTTCCCCCTTTATTGGCGGGCCACTGGAACTATGTTACATTCCTTCGGTGGTACGGTAGCTGTACCTACCAATGTTTCACGGTGATCTTCTCCGATCGAGCCGGCTCATTCATGCTGGGGTAAGCAAAGCTACCACAAGAAAATTATCACAAAATGCAAAATGTGAAATCGCAAATAATAGTCACAGGTTTAACCTGCATCTTCTGGAAAACCAACCCAGATGCTTTGCCAATTCAGCCATCGTGACAACTGATCGGGACTAGAAATTTCGATAATTTACAGATTTCATATTTTCGTACTTTGTGTAAAAAAATAAGCCTCTGTAATAGTCATATGGGACACACTATTCTAAAATGCACAGGTACTGCAATAGCTGAAAGACCGATCTACAGAGGACCACAGATGTTTAAAAACTGGTATCCGGAATGTTGGGATGGTATAAAATTAACCCGCAATTAATTCCGTAACAAAAATGTTTTAATAGTACATAAACTCGTTCATATTCACCCGTACAATAATTTCGTTAGGATATGTTTTCAACATAACTAAATACTAGTAATATATTCTTAATGCAGACGACAATAAGCCCCTTCATTGAAGTATTGAATATAAAATTTAAGCCAATAAAATATTCTTTAATACACGATATAAATGGATTTGCCATTGACATTAAGACCATCGAAACGTTATCATAATTTAACCTCAATTAAGTAACCGTTCGCAGTATTTTAATCTGTTACATTATTTATCTTTTAGTCTCATACGTATGTAATCTACAAAAAAGTAGGTACCTTCCTCTTTTGTAACTTTCGCTTATTGTAATTACACAAATTAGTCCTACGTTATGGCGTGAGGTGCGAGTCTATTGTCGTCCACGGTTTCATACTCCATGCTACTGCTACACTCAGGGGCGGATCGTGAATTTGTGGGGCCCTGGGCTAATACTACTCAGGGGCCCACAATTCTTACTTAGGGGCTGGTGTTGTCCTTAAAAAAATGTACTAAAAATAATCCTTGTATCGCGGGGGACTTTACAAACATACAATTTCACGGACACAAAGTACACCCAGACTCAGAACAACCATTTGTGGAACACTGAAAGAGTTGTCCCGTGTGGGAATCGAACCCACAACACACGGACGGGAGGGAGAGGTATCTAAATCACTGCCATCTGTGTAGTCAAATTATTCAACTATTTATAATTATAATTTTGTCAAAAAACTATTTTCCGTGGAAGGAGTACTACATACAACGCGAATGTGCACAATGTATTTCTGTGTATACAAAAATACACTTTTTCTCTATAGAGATGGTTTATATTAATTTCAAATGAAAAACCAACACCTTTACTTATTAAAATAAAATAACGTAAAATTACCGACAATTATTTAAACATTAGAAAACATCGTTAGATTTATTTAAGTATTATGCATAAAAAAATATCTGAATAAAGTTTTTTACAGCTTATCCTATTATGATAGAATAGAATGATAAAATTCATAATGTTAAAGTGGCAACATTGCCAGGTGAGAAATCTCCGTAATAGCATCTTCCGAAATATTTTGCCTGTGTTGTGTTTTATTGCAATTGGTGCAAATATGTAGCCTTAAGGGCTGCGGAAATAAAACACCTGTTGGTTGTAATATTTCTTTTCACAGCTGGGATGTAATTTGATGAAAGTTACACGAATTTTTACTATGGAACAATTAGGGTGTCAATAATTTTCATTTTCCCTTTCATTCAAATCTATCTATAAAAAAGTTGTGAAACTCGGAAGAAATAGTCACGAAAACAAAAATTAACTAAAAAACTATCAGTCACAATAAAGTGAACTCCTAAGGATTTGATAAGGAAAGATATTTTATTATTTTCCGACTTATCATCATAGATCAGTCAGTAGGTTCTTGTTTGTTTTCATGAGCAAAAGAAACACGTCTGATCGGCATATTTGATTGTAGTCCCGTCCCAGGCCGATGTTCAATTGTTCAGTACCTACTTAGTGGTTGCTGATTATGACGTTACTCATTGGAAGATCCGATAGGTAGCGTGGGTCGTAAAGACAAATGTGATCTGTAGATTGGGAATGGCCGTCAGTCAGTGCGATGGCTTAGCGGTTTAGAGCACTTCCCAGAATTGGAAGGGAGTCAGGTTTGATTCTCGCTCGTACTAAACTTATCTTTTTCCACATTCACAAACAATTTGTTCTTTAAAGTAACTGAGCATGTCAAGTGCTAAAATACAGATCAAAATGTTTAAAAAATAAACAATTACTTACACAAAACGATTTTATTTAGTAATGTATAATCCTGCTTTGCAAAATTTATTAGTTTTCGCAAGATCTGTGTATTAAACACAAAGTGAAAAATGTGAAATCGAAAACAACAGTCACGAGCAGGATAGCTGTTGTTTTTGATTTCACATTTTCACTTTGTGTTTAATGTATAGTGCTAAGCATGTCAAATGCTAAAAAAATACATATAAAAATATCTAAATAAAGATCTGTGTAAAACAATAAAGTACCTATTATTATGATCTATTTCCTGTATTTATCGGGACCTTTTTTCTGGCATCCCCGCTAAATACTACTAAGGAGTCTTACGCGGGTAAAACTATGAACATCCAACTGTTAATCTCGTCTGTTGTTTAATACATTCGTATATAGGTAAATATTGTAATGGTATAACATTTTTAAAACAAAATTGCCTGACTTCAAACTTATATCAAGCTATCCTTGGATCAAATTTCATTAAAATCGGCTAACTAAATGGAGCCTAAAAGCAAAACCAACAAAAGCTAGTTTAAAATACTTTGGAAAATCTAAAACTGCACGCCTCATAATCTTCATTTTTCACAATAAAATTGATTATTTGATAAGCAACTAATAATGTATTGTCTTACTAAGTAGTTTTCAATAAATCACATAGATAGCGCTAATTTCAAAAGTACTAATGTGGGTTTTATGTCTTATACGCCATCTAGCGCTAATTTTAAGAAATACTTCTATATTGGTCTACCTCTCAGTTCCGGGGCGCGCGCCGGGCACGCCAAGGCCACGCAAAAAAAAATTGTGGAATGTAAAATATGTTTTTTTCGTGTTTTATAACGTTGGTGTGTTATTATTTACGTGTGTTTAGTGTTTTTAATTATTGTTATGGATAAAATAGTTATTATACTTGACAAATATCATCAGTTCGTCCAACAAAGGTAAGAACTTTCTTTTAACAAAAAACAAGGTACCGGCCGGGTGAACGGCGTTCTGTTGACGACAGTAAAACCACCGGTGGCTATGCGTACGTAAAAAGGTAGTTCTCATGAAAGGCGCTGGTTTTGGTGTCGTGTCGACCGTAAATATTCAGTATGTTTTTGTTTATTTAATTACAATTAAACCACATCGAATCAGAACGTGAAAAGTAATAGGGCTCTATTCCTAATCATAATAATTCGTAAACGAAAAAAAAGCCTCGATTAGTAAAGTATTTTGGTCGTTATCGTGTTAACATACATTACCTACAACTCACGGACGTCCAAGCCAGTTTTTTTTCAAACAGTTTTTTAACTAGTTTGAATAATATTTATATATATTTTTAGCATTTGACATGCTTCACCATACATTAAACACAAAGTGAATGAGTGTGTGTGGCGTCACCCAAATACGTTAAGTATGAATGTGTTATAGAAATTAGTAGCCAGGAGCAATTGTCACGATGGCTGAATTGGCAAAGCATCTGGACGGTATCCAGGAGATGCAGGTTCAAATCCTGCTCGTGATTGTTATTTTCGATTTCACATTTTTTACTTTGTGTTTAATGTAGTTTAAATAATAAAAATGGCATCAAAAATATCATGAGTGTTAAAAATAGTGTTTGTTCTTTATATGTGTGTGTAGATATTATTTTACAAGTGCAATATATGATAAATAGAGACATTTTAAGTTTGAAAAATCAGTTCTTCCGTGTAAAACGGGAGTAGAACACACCTCAACGCTTCGCTTATGAGGCGTGTAAAAAAACAAGAAAGTTTCTATTTGTAATATTTTTTTTGTTTAGGCGGGAAAGAATGTACCTAACCGCACACCCCGTCGTTCGGGGCAACGAACAGGGTAGTGTGGGGCCTTCACCCACTAGGTACAGAAACCCACCATGTGCCGTCTCTCCGCCTGTGTTGACGGACCACAGCCGACCACTGGTTCTGGTACAGTGTTGGATTACTTTAGTGGTCCGCCGGCGGCAGTACTATACGGTCCTAGTGAGATACACTAGGACCGTTTCTTAGTAGCAGTGCACGTTCCAGATGTACTTAGAATTATTACTTCCATGCTGTTATTGCAAAAGGAATTGATAGGTTATGTGTAGTTATGCTTAATAAATAAATAATAAAGCAACTTCTCTGCATTTATTTTGCTGCAAATTTCTTTATTTGCTCGTCAAATTGTAAATAAATTGTGGTATGCATGCATGCAAATGCAATGCAATGCATTCCGATAGATGGCGTTGGTCGTAAAGACAAATGTGATAAGGAGATTGGGATGATCGAAAGATCTGTACGATAGCTCAGTGGCTTAGAGCACTTCCCCGGATTGGAAAAGACGCGAGTTAGATTCCCGTTCGTACAAAAAATCTCTTTATTTATGCACAAATAATTTGTAGGCTTTAAAAAGTGGCGGAGCATGATAAAAAAAATATAGATCAAAAATGTTTAATATTGTTTTCTTTATTTTAAAATTGGTAACTGTTTTTTTAAAGTATACAAATTATTTGTGAATAAGGAAAAATATATTTTTTACGAGCGGGAATCGAACCCGCATCTTTTCCAATCCGGGTAAGTGCTCTAAGCCACTGAGCTATCGTACAGACCTATTTAGTCATCCCAATTTCTTCATCACATTTGTCTTTACGACCAAAAAAGTAGCGGAAGCATTTTTTTTAAAAGTAGCGGAGCATGTCAAGTCCTTAAAAATATAGATCAGAAATGTTGGTAACTGATGTTTTTATGGGGTCTGGGGGCCCTTTGAATCTACGGGGCCCTAGGCTGCAGCCCAAAAAGCCATTAGGTAGATCCGCCCCTGGCTACACTGGAACAGAACCTGTGACGAATTAGTACGAAGTTGCGCCAACAAAACCGACAACGTACCTACATAGTGTTAGATCATTTGGCGTAGCTCCACATACAACAAACCTACTTTGTCTCATTAAATAATAATTAAGTATCCATCCATCCATCCATCAGCCTTTCAACGTCCACTGTTGGACAAAGGCCTCCTCAATAGAACGCCACAACGAGTGGTCCCGTCATGGGAGATAATGCCGTAATCGCCCCGCTTGGCAGGCGGGTTGGCGATTGCAGTGGATGGTGTTAATACTCGAGGGAGTGCTGCTGCCCACTCCCCCGGTATTCCCTCAGTCGGCTCTTACGACTCCCGTGGGTAGAGAGGGGTGGGACAATTCTAAAGCCGGCCCCACACGGCCTTAAAGTATATTATATTATATTTTTTGCAATACATAAGACGACATCGATATAAATCGACGTCGTCTTACATAAATTAATAATTACTTGCCTTGTTTTAAGATACCTCAGCAAGTATATTAAATTGACGTGTTAATTTACAGTTTCATATCGATGCTCCAATATTTATGAGTCTTGTAACTGACATGTTTAATTTTAATATTCTCGTATACTAACTTCTATACAAAAGACTGTTACCTACATTAATTACTCGTACATCGTTAATTTATTGCCGTCTGGCGTCTGGCCTCGCTCGACACAATCAGAACAGGTTCTTGCAATTTTTCTTCGCCGGTAATGCAATCAAATTAGGTAATGCAAGTGGTAGCCGTAAATTCTAGTCTCATCGCAATTTTTTTTGGTCTGCCCTGCAAGTCCTTTAAGCTCGATATAAGACCAGTAGTGCAAGGGTATAATTAATTTTTAGGACCTGACACCTGCCTGGCATCAACCCTCCAGAAAACGTCGCAAAACTATACGACATCCTTAAGCAGGGTTAAAGCTAGTAGTATTAATCGTAACCAATACCGCTAGGTATACCTACATTTATCGGTTAGTGGTCAGTTCTCACCTACAATATAATATTCACAGTCCTAGCCCCAGAAGTTTGGGCTGTGCTTTGATATTTCAGTCAGTCAGTCAATTGCTCTATTATGTATATTCATTAAGAAAAGTTCTCGAGTGGCGACCACTTATCGGATGGCGCAGCGTAGGACAGCCCCCCACCAGATGGACCGACGATCTGGTCGAAGATGCGGGGAGCCGTTCGATGTGGTGGGCACAGGACCGCTCGTTGTGGCGTTCTCTTGGGGAGGCCTATGTCCAGCAGTGGACGTCGAAAGGCTGATGGATGGATGGATGATATGTATACTTATAGATTATTGCAGCAGTAATGTGCATCTTGTGTCGTACGTGACTCGTGGACACTAGTCGAGTCAGCATCAGTCACTGTGATCAGCGGACACGCCCAGACGTGGCGATACTTGAGTCATTTTGATCTATATTTTAGCACTTGACATGCTCAGCTGCTCTTAAAGTACAAATTGTAATTTGTGAATAAGGAAAAAGAGTATTTTAGTACGAGCGGGAATCCAACCTGCGTCCCTTCCTATCCGGGAAAGTGCTCTAATCCACTGAGGTACCGTATTTTTTTTTTTACTTGAGTCATTATAATTTACACATCAATTATACCACAGTTTAGTTTAGTTTGTTTAGTTACAATATGGATTGTAAAACTGTGATTATAGCTACCTGAAAAATATATAAATACTTATGTAGTGATTTAGGTAATAGCGTCAAGACGACTGCGAATAAGACATTATAGTAGCCGTGTTATTGTATTTTGTAACACCTTTTCCTGTCTTAACATAATTGCTGTGGTTTCTTCCAGCTGGGTCTTAAACAAGCACTGCGTGTAAAGTACAATCAAAACTACCAGTCTGTGTTTGGAGACGACCCCAAAGCCATGGAGGACCTACAAAAGTGAGATCTTTTATGTCGTTATCTTTTTTACCCCCCTATATTACCTCATTATCTGGCACATACATAATCGCTACACAATAATAGCCATCATAGTGGAACCCTCCATTTTTCTGGAGACAAAAAGAAGCCTATTTTTTATTGTCTATGGTGGCAGATCAGCCACGGCCCACCTGATGGTAGGTAAATGGTAGCCGTCGCTCATGGGCTCAACTATACCGGGAGTAATGTCAAGCCGCTGTTCACCTTTTAATTTCACAGATATGAAATGAGAGAATAAACGGCTATCTCCTGCTACAACCAAAACACACTGATGTGCTTCATGACCGGTCACATAGGAGATGGTGATACCAACCCGTTCAGGACCTATAGCAAGTGAGTACCAGTGATGCAATGGATGATAATTGCTTACTTCCCTAAGTCGCCTCGTACGACACGCGTGGGAAAGAATGGGGTGGTGACACTTGTATTCTTAGTCCGTCACCACACGGACAAAATGTCCTTCTCAGTATAATATAGGTACCAATATGTTGTTGCCATACTATCATTAATCTTTGAATAAATTAAACAATAATAGTCTAATTTGTTGTTTCACCCAATCTATGTTTTACGACTACGCTTTCATTTCTAGATCGGAACAAGAGCCTGCATTACTAGCTCTGATAGAAAGATGGCTAGAGCGTACACCAGGTCTTAATACCCACGGATTTAATTTCTGGGGCAAGTTCCAAGCTACAGTCGATAAAATGATCAAGGATGACATTGAAGCTGCTATGGTAAATACAATGCTTTTACTAAAAACAGTTAAAACAGCATAACGCCTGTATTCCCCGAAGGGGTAGGCAGAGGTGTATTACACACCCATGATTCGCCAGCTATGTTAAGTCCCAGGTAATAGAGGGCAAGCCTATTGCCGTCTACTGGGCACATTTCCAAACTCCTGAGAATTTTTCTTTTTACGAAAACCCTCAATAACGCTGCCCGACACGGGGATCGAACCCGAGACCTCATCATCAGCAGTCGCTTACACTACCGTTGCACCACAGAGGCAATGACGACATAAATAAAAGGTATTATGGACAATTATTTTGTGGATCCAACAAATAGTTTTTTTGTTTTATTGGATGCTTAAAGTACAATACTATCCTGATTACATTGTTGTTAACGATCCCCGAACTACAGCCATGGCTTTTAATCTTAAATTTAATCATGGATTAATACCAGAGCGACAGCCAAGCACGACATTATCCCATTTTTTAAGCAATGTATTTACCTAAATACTATTGGTTGGTTTTAGCACGAGCCGAACGAATCAGTCCGGCGTCATCGTTTGCAAGATGCAGAAAATCGACGTGAAATCTACCGGTCCATATTTGATCCTGCAGTCCACGATGCTCTCAGATCCAGAGGAGAGAGACGGTGAATAGATACATTGAATATCGTGCAGTATTTTTAACAAGTTGCACGAGTAAAATATGCTCTTCTGCCATACTTGGTTTTCTTTGACGGTTATAATGAAACTTCATTCAATGGTTTTAAGTTAAAATTTAAATAAAATTCAAGTCATACAATAGTTTTTATCAAATGCTAGCTTGCATAGTTCACGTATAGTGTTAATTGTCTAGGATGTTAATAGAAATTTGTTTGACTAAGCAGAAGGCACAGCGGATAGACCAAGATGTAGAGGCCAGCGGGGCCATAGTGGTTTCCCCGCGCTCAGGAGTGGGGACAGCGGGGCCAGAGAGGCCCCCTCGTCCCCGGAGCTGTTGCAGCCCAAGGGCGACGGGTTCACTGCTCGTCTTTGCGAGCAGTGGACATGGTCTGATACAGACCACCGATCGGCCAACCCTGAACTGACAGGACCGGGGGTCTTCGGACTGCGAGGAACCTCTATAAAAAATTACCCTAATACTGTGCTCTGCCACCCGGCCAGGGATACACGGCTGAGGGGAGCTCAGTCGCGAGGGTTTGGCACAATCATCGGAGGACGCAAAACTACAACAACATGGCGAACGTGAAAAACACATGTATACCTCCGGAGGGTACCGGGCGCGACACGTCCGGAGAATCCTTCACAAGGCCGAGTACCCAGACCGGCCGTGTCAGCCCCACGTATCGAAGGGGGGCAACCGACGCCTCAGCCGAAAGGGGTCCGGCTGTAAATACGGCCCCTACCATTGCAGCCGCACAGAAGTCGCGCGGCGGCCGAAGATCCTGATAGAGAAAACCTCCCCAAACCAGGGACGGCTCGATATCGGGCAGCTCGGCTGGCACTTCTGCTACCGAGATGTCTACAACCCCTCGGTTGTAGACATCATCTGAGTGGCCCAAGTGGGTCAGCAAGTACAGCGTAACCAGCGGAAATTTCTGCTGTGGTAGAGTCAATCCCGTCGCGGTTCTGGCGCAAGCGCACCTTATCTCAAGGAGGCGCTGCATCGGAATCTGACGGAAGCTCGATCGAGATGCCTCCCCCGAAAATAACCACTGCTCTCAGGGGTCGAGGCATCGGCAGGCCGGCAACACCTGTTCCACGGGCAGTCTCAACTTACAGGGCTGAGACATCAAATTTGAAAAGGACGGAGGTGGAGCAGTCCGCGGAGGAGCGCCTGGCGGTATTAACGGTCAGGCTCAGCCATCCAATAGATGAAGATGGGCCGCCCTCGGCATCACGTATAGTTGAGAGGGCCTCGGACAGCGTGGCCATAATAACAACAGTGGCCACGGGCTCAAAGAATCTGAAGTAAGATGCCTGAAGAATGCTGCCACGGAGCTGTCCGACGTGGTAGCACGGCTGGTGGCGCAAAATGAGCGCCTCGAGGCAGAGGTAGGTGAACTCGGGGCGCGGAATCAGCGCCTCGAGGCCACAGTTGAGGAAATGCGCCTCGGGATGCCAGTTTGCGAGCGGAACTAGGACTCCCTGAGGTCGTCCCGAGGGCCGCCGCTCCCTGTGCTTCCGCAACACCATCCGAACTATCGGAGGAGCTGGTCCGCCGGGTGACAGACCACGTCGCAGCGGTCTTCAACCCGCGGATCAGCGCTCTTGATGCCAGGCTCCCGCCTGAACCACGTGTTCGTCCGCCACTAGCCGCGGACAAGAGAAGTCTTTCTCCGAGGCTGTGGTGGCGTCGCCGCCATGGCGGGCCCCAAACCCTAAAAAGGGCACCAAAGCTGGGCAGCCCTCCAAGGCTAAGCCACCCAGGGCCCAGCCGCAGAAGTCTGGGGTCCGGGAAGAATTCCCGGCTTTGCAACATGTTGCTGGGCCTTCGCGAACCCAAGCACCCTGGGATACGATCCCACCTCTTGCCACCTGCACTGATGTGCCTTCTGAGGAGGGCTGGCAGACTGTGGGCTTTGGGAAAAAGTCCCAGGGTAAGAAGGGGAGGACTGCCACTGCTCAAAATGTGGTGCCTGCTGTACCTGGAGGTGAGTCTGACGCCCGAAAAAAGAGACGGAGGTCACGAAAGCCGCGCAGTCTCAGAATGCCAAAGACAGCAGCGGTGGTAGTCACCTTGCTGCCGGAGGCACAAGAGAAGTGCCTCAGTTATGACGCGGTCCTAAGGCGAGCCCGGCGGGAAGTCGACGTCTCCGACATTTTTGGTGGTGTCGCCGCCAGAACCCGCCAAGCCCGAACGGAGGCTCGCATTTTTGAGTTCCCCGGGGCGGAGGGCTCCAAAACGGGCTCCAAAACGGGCTACGAGGTCGCGTAGCCGATCGATTGAGGGGTCTGTTCGCTGGGGAGAATGGAGTCCGGGTCGCCAGGCCGGTGAAATGCGTGGAATTGCGTATTTCCGGACTGGACGACTCCGTGATGGTGGAAGACATCCGGTAAGCTATCACGCGGGAAACCGGATCGTCTACGAACACCGTCCGGGTGGGCACCATTCGCCTCAGCCCAGGTGGTGTAGGTGCCGTATGGGTGCAATGCCCTGTCGCGGCGGCCAATTCTTTGGCCGCCGCAGGTAGACTTCTCGTGGGCTAGAGCTCCGCACGAATCACCGTGTTGGAGCCTAGGCCCACGAGATGTGTAAAAGTGCATGGCGGTCGGACATACCCGGCCGTCATGCACGAACTGCTTGGACTGCAGCGGTCTCTGCTTCCGCGGTCAGGTAAGGCACAAAGCGGCAACAACCTGCACCGCAGCCCCATTCTGCCCCGCGTGCGTGGCGGGAAATCGCCCTGCCAAGCATAGCATGGGGCGGGAGGGGTGCAGACCCCCAGCTAGAGGCCTTAAAGGGGGGGGTAGCCAATCGACCCAGGCTGCCCCACCTAGCGCGGCACGACCGCCGGAGCGGGAGGGGGAGGCGATGATCACAGTATAATCACGGATCGTGATACCGTCCTCCTCCAGGCGAATCTCGGCCGCTGCGCCGCCGCGCTGGCCCTCTTCCTGCAGTCCATGGCGGAGCGGTCGATCGGTGTAGCCGTAGCCGCGGAGCCCTATCGCATTTCTGACAGTCCTAATTGGGCAGGCAGCTGCAATGGCTCCGTGGCGGTAGTCGAATCTACGGCGCTTCATTCCCCGCCCTTTTCGCTCAGGGACAAGGGCACGAGATATGTCGCGGCCGATTAGGAAGGCGTCACGCTCTATGGCATCTACTTCTCCCCCAATCGGAGTCTGGCTGCCTTCGAGGTCTTCCTTTACAACCTGGAGACCTCGATACGGCAACTAGCACCTAGCCACGTCCTAGTGCTGGGGGACTTTAACGCCAAATCCACGGCGTGGGGGTCCCCCAGGACGGACGCCCGTGGAGCGGCGGTCGAAGAATGGGCGGCAGCGGTGCACCTCTGTTTGCTAAACAGGGGGTCCACCAACACGTGTGTGCGGCGGTGGGGTGGGTCGATAATGGACGTTTCGTTCGCTAGCTCCGCCGTCGCCGCACGGGTAAGGGACTGGTGTGTCCTGGAGGAGGTTGAGACCCTGTCCGATCACTGGTATATCCGGATAGGGGTCTCCCGGTCCCTCCGGCGCCCCAGTAGGATCACGTGGCGGACAGAGTTCCCGCTTTCCCGCGGTGGGCTGTGAGTAAGTTGGACCGGGATCTGCTGGTAGAGGCAGCCATCGTATCATCGTGGCTGTCTCCATCCCTCCCGACTGAGGACGTGGACGCTGAGGCTTGCCGGTGTCGCGAGGCAGTGTTGCAAATCTGTGACGCGGCCATGCCCCGCGTGCGACGTCCACCCCAAAGAAAGGGGGTCTACTGGTGATCCCGCGAGCTGGCGGACCTCCGTGCGGCTTGCATCCGTGCCCGGAGGTCCTACACCCGCAGCGACGGATGAACCGCGATCCAGAGCGGGAGGGCCGGCTATACGAGGCGTATCGCAACGCGCGCGCCGAGTTTAAGCTGGCCATCTGTCGCGCCAAAGAGATGAAGCGGCAGGAGATGCTGGAGGGTCTCGACCGTGACCCCTGGGGACGTCCGGACCGTGCGGCGCTAAACAAGCTCCGCACTCGGGGTCCCCCCCTTACGGAGACGCTCCAGCCGAGTTTCCTCACTGAGGTGGTCTAGGGTCTTTTCCCACGGCGGACGACGCACACGCTCCCGGTCATGGCTCTGCCAGATGAACACCGAGAGGCCGACGAGGAGAGTGTGCCACCCGTCTCTGAAACGGAAATGGGGGCGGCGGTGTCCCGCATGCGGAAGAACACCGCCCCCGGGCCGGATGGGGTTCCCGCCCGAGTTCTGGCCCTGGTCCTCGACCATCTGGAGCCCCGCCTCAGGAGACTGTTCAACGCGAGCCTGGCGTCCGGACGGTTTCCTGACTGCTGGAAGGGGGGGGGGGGAAGCTCGTGCTCCTGCCGAAACCGGGACGGACTCCGGATTCGGTCGCGGCCTTTAGGCCCATCGTGCTGTTGGACGATGCAGGTAAGCTACTCGAGAGGATTATCGCTGCCCGTATCGTCCGGCACCTTGTGAAGGTGGGCCCCGACTTGTCGGACGCTCAGTTCGGTTTTCGTTCGGGGCGTTCGACGGTCGACGCCATTCTGCGGCTGAAGGCCGCGGCCACGGAGGCCATCGCTCAGCAAGGGGTGCTGTTGACGGTGTCGTTGGACATCGCCAACGCATTTAACAGTCTGCCATTCGGCTGCATCAGAGAGGCACTCCGATTCCATGGGGTGCCCGCCTACCTGAGGCAGCTGGTGGCAGACTACTGGCTAGACTAGAACTTCGAGGAGGCGGCGCAGTTGGCCACCTCGGGTACCGCGGAGGTGGTCAGATGTATCGCGCCTCGATACTGAGGCTTAGGGTGGCCCTCAACAAGTCAGAGGCCCTGCTATTTCACGGGCCTCGGCGCGGACCACCCGCCGGCGCCTCGATTACGGTAAATGGTGTATGGGTCAGTATCCAGGCCCACATAAAATATCTGGGCCTGATCCTCGACGGGCGATGGCATTTCGACGAGCACTTCCGCCAGCTCGCACCGAGACTCTGCGGCACGGCGTCCGCCCTTGGGCGTCTTTTACCGAACCTGGGCGGACCCAGCATTGCGTGCCGACAGCTGTACGCGGGGGTGGTCCGGTCGATGGCGCTTTACGGCGCACAAGTGTGGGCGGAGTCTCTGACCGCCCGGAATAGGGCTCCTCTGTGGAGACCGCAGAGTCGTGGCAGTCAGAGCAATCCGCTGCTACCGCAGTGTCGTGCGAGGCCGCATGCGCATTGGCCGGGACCCCCCCCGTGGGACCTGGAGACGGAGGTGCTCGCCGAAGTTTATCGGCGGGCGTTAGCTTCGCGTGCGGGAGGCGCTCGCCTCCCGCCTAGCCAAATCCGCGCATGGCGAAGTGACGCTCACTGCGCCATCATCGCCTGTTGGAGGTCGGCTGGAAACGCCTCGGGCCGGTCTTCGGACCGTAGGGGCGCTCCAGCCGATTTTAGAGGAATGGGTGGCTCGGCGGCATGGGGTCCTCACCTTCCGGCTGGTGCAGGTGCTGTCGGGGCATGGTTGCTTCGGCAAGTACCTGTACACAGTGGCTAGGAGGGAGGAGACTCCCTGCTGCCACCACTGCGACTGCAGCGAGGACTCGGCGCAGCACACGCTCGAGTCATGCCCGGCCTGGGCTGAGCAGCACCGGGATCTCGCTGCAGTCATCGGAGAGGACCTGTCGCTGCCGGATGTCGTTCGATCGATGGTCAGCGGTGATAAGTACTGGACCGCGGTCGCCAACTTCTGCGAGAATGTCATCTTGCGGAAGGAGGTGGCGGAGAGGGCCAGGGAGGCTGATCTCTCCTCTGGACCGACTCGCCGCCGGCGCGCGGGGCGCCGTGGGCGCGAATATCTGCGCCTTATGCCGCCCTAGCCGAGGCTGCGGGCGGTTGGACCGGGGATTGTCTTCCGCCCGCGTAGAGCCTACCGCGAAGGTGCGACGCCCCAGGTGCGTGGGGACGTCGCTCAGAGAGGAAGCCCAACAGGGCTAGCCGCCGCGCGGACCACTGAAGTGAATATACTTTTATCCACGAGGACAGCGAGACAGAAAGAGTATATAATTTAAAGAACGCTAACGAGTATAGCGAATTCTTACTTTTATAATGTATTTTTACTGCATAATGTACCTATCAATAATTGGAATACACTCCTATTTACACTTAAATAAAAACAGTTCGCACGACTGTCGGCGGGGCTAATAATGTAACGGTACTCGGACGACATGCAACAGGTGTGTGCGAGATGCATACGCCGTTGTCCCTTTTGTGCAGGTAGCCGGGTGCGTGTGTTGGCCAAATCACGCCACGCCACCTGTGACGTCATTGACCGTATGATCTTTTGTTTGGTGCTTCGTTCAAACGCATGTTTTTACTAGTGCACTTCCGTGATGGCTACTCGCTACAAGATATTAAAAATAAATGCCCAGCTCTGACCAAGCCGTTTCTCTTCGATGCTTACAGATTATCGCACAAGGCACTGCAAGGTGCCATCATGATCACATTCTACCGTGACGAGCCACGGTTCTCTCAGCCGCATCAACTGTTGACACTTCTCATGGATATGGACTCTCTTATCACCAAGTGGCGTTGTGAGTCGTTAAATTTATCATAATTTATAAATCGTAGAATAATTTCCTTTCAAGTGATAGGCAGCTCTTACGAATGTAAACTGAACGCAAACTTTTTGAGAGCTAGACAAATTTTTGTTAGCAACAAAAATGTGTACTTAGTGGACAGTAAAAATGCCAATCCAATACATAGGAGCCAATAGATATCGTGAATTGCGCTGAAGAAATAAGCTGAAAAAATATGACTTTAAAAACAATTAAATAAATTGGCGTGGTGACGTATCGCCATGCCAAACAATGTTTCAGCCACATCAACAATATTCTGTTACTATTTATCTACTGTGTTTCTCCATTCAATCTATCTAAACATTATTGAAGAAATAACCCCTTATGAAAAGTTCTCTATAATTAATTCTTCTGATTCAGAATATTTATATAATTTTATTAATTTTACAGACAATCACGTAATAATGGTGCAACGCATGATTGGATCTCAACAGCTCGGTACTGGCGGTTCATCAGGATACCAATACCTGAGGTCTACGCTAAGGTAACGTAATAACTATCTTACTTTACATTACACACAAAGTGAAAAATGTGAAATCGAAAATAACAGTCACGACGCAGGATTTGAACCTGCATCTCCTGGATACCGTCTTATGCTTTGCCAATTCAGCCATCGTGACAATTGCTCCTGACTGCTAATTTCGATAACACATACATACTTAACGTCTTTGGGTGACGCCTGCGCCATATGTCGCAAGTATTTTCATACATTATACCGACCAGGTAAACTTAATTTTACAATTAAGATTTTTACCTAATAATGACGCAAACCCACACATATGGGTGTTGCCGTAGCCGCGGAGCCCTACATAGTCCCGGATCGCCTTAATTGGGCGGGTAGCGGGGATGACTCCGTGGCGGTCGTCGGTTCGGCGGCGGGGGCGATGGGCTGTGGGTCGACCGGGACCTGCTAGTGGAGGCGGCCATTTTCCAATCTTGGCTGCCTCCCCCCCTGACGGAAGACGTGGACGCCGAGGCCCCGCGTGGGCCCCCGCCTCGACGGAAGGGGGTCTACTGGTGGGCCCCGACCGGTCCGACGCCCAGTTTGGATTTCGGGCGGGTTGGTGTACGGCCGACACCGTTCTGCGCCTGAAGGCCGCGGCTGCGTAGGCCGTCACCTCGAGGGAAGTGCTGTAGGTGGTGTCGCTCGACGTCGCCAACGCCTTCAATAGTCTGCCATTCGGCTGCATCAAGGAGGCACTCCGGTACCATGGAGTGTCCCTCTACCTAAGGCGGCTGGTGGCAGACTACCTCGACGGCCGCAGCGTCCTCTTCGTGGACCGGGAACGGGACGTTGTAAGGAAGGCTATGTCGTGCGGCGTCCCGCAGGGTTCGGTTCTGTGGGATATCGGCTACGACTGGGTCCGTGGCCGGCTCCCCCCCGGGCTGGGCGTAATTTGCTACGCAGACGATACGCTCGTCACAGCCCTGGGCTGGACCCTCGAGGAGGCGGCAACGCTGGCCACCTCAGGTACCGCTGAGGTGGTCAGGCGGATCGAGGCGCTGGGGCTTAAGGTGGCCCTTGAAATGTCGGAGGCCCTACACTTCCATGGGCGCCGACGGGGCCCGCCCGCCATCTACGGAGCTACGCCAGATAACGGTCAACGGTGTGGGCTTCCCAATCCAGGCCCACATCAAATATCTGGGCCTGGTATTGGATGGACGGTGGCACTTTGACGAGCACTTCCGCCGTCTTGCGCCAAGGCTTGTCAACACGGCGTCCGCCTTCGGGCGACTGATGCCGAATTTGGGCGGACCGAGTCTCGCGTGTCGACGACTCTACGCGGGGGTAGTACGGTCGATGGCACTGTACGGCGCGCCCGTGTGGGCGGAGTCCCTGGCCGCTCGCAATAGGGCCCTTCTGTGGCGTCCACAGAGGGTCGTAGCGGTCAGGGCAATACGCGGGTACCGCACGGTCTCGACCGATGCAGCTTGCGCGTTGGCCGGAACCCCCCCGTGGGATCTGGAGGCGGAGGTGCTCGCCGACGTCTATCGGCGGGCGACGATGGCACGGGCGGGGGACAGCCGCGCAATGTCATCGTGGCGGGAAGATGCCCGCCGCGCCACCGTCCTAAAGTGGAAGTCTTGGTTGGAGACGCCCCGGGCTGGTCTCTGGACCGTGGGGGCGCTCCAGCCGATCTTGGAGGAATGGGCAGGGCGGCAGCACGGGGTCCTCACCTTCCGGGTGGTGCAGGTTTTGTCGGGGCATGGTTGCTTCGGCAAATACCTGCACATGATCGCTAGGAGGGAGACGACCCCAGGCTGTCACCACTGCGGCTGCGACGAGGTCTCAGCGCAGCACACGCTCGAGTCGTGCCCGGCCTGGGATGTGCAGCGCCGGGAACTCGCTGCAGTCATAGGCGTGAACCTGTCGCTGCCGGCCGTTGCGCGAGCGATGGTTGGCAGTGACAGGGCCTGGACCGCGGTCGCCGCCTTCTGCGAGGCTGTCATCTCGCGGAAGGAGGTGGCGGAGAGGGCCCGTGAGGAATCCTACTTCGCGGACCCGATTCGCCGCCGGCGCGCGGGGCGGCGTGCGCTCGCTTACCTGCGCCTGATGCCGCCCTAGCCGAGGCTGCGGACGGTGGGGTCGGGGAGTACCCTGCCGTACCTACTAAAGAAACCCGCCGTGTGCCGTCTCTCCGCCTTTATTGGCGGGCCACTGGAACTATATTACATGCCTTCGGTGGTACTGAGTACCTACCAACTGAATTAGTTACACTTTTACAGTTAAATTATTTTAGCTAGTTTAGCTTCATTATATGTGTACCTAATCGTAAATTTATTGTCTTATAAAATTTTTAGTGACCGCTACAAAGTGTTCCTGGATCTGTTCAATCTCTCCACATTCTTGCTCCCGCGTTCCCTGATACCTCCTTTGGACGATGGAATGAAGAAAAGCCTAAATCTGACATGGGGCGAGCATAGAGAAAACGGAGAAACTATGCAGAACGGCCTAGAGGCAAGTTTATAGGGGTTACGGTGTTGTTAGGTTAAGTAATTCTTCTAAGTTCATGATCATTGAATTGTATTAACTATGCAGTGCCTTCTTAAAAGGGGCTATTTCGTCAAAAATGTTTATCATATGGTTTGTATGGACGAGAACAGTAAGAATCTCTTTGAGGCGGAACAGAATACTGTGTATATAATATTATTTTTATAAATAATTTTCTAGACGAAATAAGCTTTTATAAAGCAATTTATCATTGAAAATTAATGACAATGTGGAGTAAAGACCGAACAGCACTAGTTTTTTTCTAAAATGAGAAATAGCGTCCTTAATCAATTTAATGCGAATTAAAGTGTTCTATATAGTATTGTTTACAATTATAGTTACTTTAGAGAAGAAATTATTGGTGAAAGTGGAAAAAGAGACAAATCTCTTTAAAGTGACTGAAGCATGTAACTAAGGTACTAAAATACAGATCAAAATACTATATAGTTGATATGTAGTAATTTAATTCGTACTTACTTTTAAATACAAATCCAAAATTTTTTAAGAACACTTTCACCAAGAAATGCTAGGGAACCTACCAGGTTTATACTGTCTAATTTAACCATAACCCGCCGCTGGCCTTATGTCACCCGGCCACCTTTTGTGCTGTGGCACAAAAAAGATTGAATTAGTACATAAATATTAAGAATTTTGAAGGCACGTGCTGCCGTAACTATGTAGAACGTCGTTGAAAATGGCTGTCTAATCAATCTCCTTCATTTGCCACCTTGCTCTTAGTTCAAAGATTAAATTACGACGATTTTTGTATAAATCGTGTTGGGTTCCGATCTCTAACCCGTTGTCCTAGGCGAGCGACGGTACGCGACGCGACGCAATGCAACTTACGCGACGTGTGTCATATTTTATAGTAATTTGTGAGCGACAAATGCGGCAATCTTAGTTCATTATTGTTAACCATGGACATGTAATGTAAATGCACGTCTTCAAGTTGTCACTTAACAATTAATTCCGAAGTGCGAATTTATATTAGGAGACAGCGTAGGCCATAAGTACATATAACGTCTATTTAATATTTTCGTGTCTCGTCGCATCGCGTTGTATAAGCGCGTTAGTCGTTCACCTAGGACAATGGGTAAATTCAAGCGTGGCCTCATCACACATGGTTTGTGGCTCACGTGCTCCTGTGACCTAAGAGTGCCGATAAGCTTTAATCTTACTACATGGTATAGATCGCGTCAAACTTTGTGTGGAAGAGTATTTGGGTTGTGGGCAACCCCTAAATTTGACTTTAATATAGGTATGGTTTCTAGTAGGTACATATTTATATTAATATATAGTTATTTCGACCATTAATACATTATTATTAATTATTATAGTTGAGATATAAGAAATAAAATGAATGATACACTGTGTGATGTATTTTTTATTTCAATGCTCATTTTTTTCTATGCTTATTTATATTTTATAAATATATTATGCAGATCATTTAATTTTATTTATATATATAACAATCAATGTCACCAAAACCATGGCACATATATGCGTATGTTTTATACTGGTAATGGTAGCAGAAGTCATATGTGATGGTTACAAACTCCTCTCATTGACAAGACCTTTTGCAACTGTCTAGATCTGGGGTCTCCAAACTTTGAAGCCTTTAGGGCCATAATGATTTTTTCAGTATGTTCCAAGGGCCAAAACACATTTACATAAATCTCATTAGTGTTTTTTGTTTTACTGTGATTAGTAGGATTCATTTCAATTATTTGTTAGTTTTTAATATGCTTATGCTTAGATACTTAAGTTATGTGCGTCATCATTTCTGTCGTTAAGTTTTACTTTGCAAGTTAATTAAACCGAGTAATTATCATTCTGTGTTTTCTTCCTCAACTTATCACAGCAATAGTAACCACAATAAGTCGTTGGTTGTCGCGGGCCAGATTGATGACACTAGTCTTAAGCTGTGACGGGCCGGACTGATGGCACTGGCGGGCCGGGTTTGGCCCGCGGGCCGTAGTTTGGAGACCCCTGGTCTAGATCAAAGATATACCTACCTATCCGTAGATCTCAAAGATAGTTACAACTGATTTGCCACCAAATCTTACCAAGCAACATGAATTCAAGTGGAAATGCAGGCAGTATTCAGGTGTTATTATAACACTAATGTAATAATATTCAGTCAATGAAACATACATTTTTGGCACATAGTAAATTTAAAATTATTTTTATTTCATAGGCTCGTTATATAGCACTTAAAATTGTCAATGTTACTAATAACTAACACGAGCGCTTGGGGCAAGTGCATCTGCAATGTCGCGATTGAATCGCCACAAGCGGCCGGATTCCATATTAAGGCTTTTCATGAGGGTCCTTCTCCGGCAAGAAACTCATGAGCTACAAACACATAAGTAAATGATGCTGTTTTAGACATATGTATTGTTATTTATAATAATTCAAATTTAGAATATAAACAAATCTTTTTATTTTTTATTGGCAGTGGTCATCGGTAGCTCTGTCATTTATCACTTTGTTTTTGGTATCCTGTGCATTAAGTAGATACTACTTTAGGCTCCATACTTTCTTTCACAAAGAATTTATACAGTACTCTATGCTTATAAACCTGACCTGGAACCAAAATAGTACTTGGGAAGTTGCTGTGATGTACTGCATCAGGGAATTTTTGGGTTTCAAGGCAAAATGCACCATATCTTCTATACCCTACAGAATCTTTTCCCATTAACGCTTCTTCGCTAGGCAAGGGGAGAAAATTGGCTGTGTAGAATTGGACACCGGGCTGATCGCTGTACACTTCTAGAACACGACCTGATGATGGATGAGTGACGCGGGACACTAGACTCAAATCCTGTAAAAAATAATAACCATTTTTATTATTTCTGAAAGTGGAAAAGGAGAGCTTTACTACGAGCGGGATTCGAGCCTACGTCCCTTCCAATCCAAGGAAGTGCTCTGGACCGCTAAGCCATCGCAGTCACCGACGGTGACGCCCAATCTCCACTTCATAATTCGGTTCGAATCCCGCTCTCTCTCTCACTTTCACAAATAATTTGTTCTTTAAAGTAGCTGAGCATGTCAAGTGCTAAAAATACAAATCAAATTAACCATATTTAGATATTTTTATATATATTTTTAGCATTTGACATGCTTAGCACTATACATTAAACACAAACTCACTCACTCTTTCACTTTGTGTCAAATTAACCATTTTTATTATACACTATAACAACTATTAGATTCATGTTTTCGACTTCAGCGCAAATGATTTTAAGCGGTAAAGAAAACCTTACATACTGACAAATAGACATACTGACGGTAAACGGTTACCGTAGCTCATAGACGCTAGCAACACCAGAGACATCACTCGCGCGTCGCCATCCCTTGAAGTTGACAGGAATAGCAAATGCATTTTTTTTTATTGCTTATGATGGCAGAATGATGGAATCAACTGAACCGAGAGTGTAGTCAAGCCGCTGCGCACCATTTCATTTCTCAGATGTGAAATTAAAGAATAAACGGCTATCTTCTGCTACAGCCAAAACACTGACGTGCTTCATGACCGGTCGCACAGAAGGCCGGTACCGACCTGTTCGGGCCCGATAACAAGTGGGTACTCTCACTTAGTAAACAAAGTTCCAAGTAAAACAAATTCCCAATATAGGAGTCGGATAAAACGTATACAGCTTTTTAAGTCTAATCAAGAGATATCATACAGCAAAAGTTGTACCAATAACTGTTCAATAGTTTGCGTGATGTGAAAACAAAAAAGGAACCTAAATATCCTAATACGGTATTTTTTCTCAAATATCTTAAATGTACCAGACAGCTCTGTTAGAGCTTTATAATATTACAGATACCTGTTGTCCCATATTAACGCAGAAATTATCGTCAAATAAATTGCCGGACATGACGTCACCGAGTCGCTTCTCTGTGGTCAAGTCAAATGGAGTTCCGAGTACGTCCGTAAAAGCGCCCGTAGGTATTGAGTTGGCGTCCGTCTCAGTAATACTGAAAACATAAATACAAAATAAAGTTTAAAAACTGTATCGGACTACGGAAATAAAAAAGGGATCTAAAAAGTACGTAACAAGAAAATAATTTAGATTGAAATCAAGAAACGCATCCATCCATCCATGAGCCTTTCAACGTCCACTGCTGGACATAGGGCTCCCCAAGAGAACGCCACAACGAGCGGTCCCGTCATGGGGGATAATGGTAATCGCCACGCTTGGCAGGCGGGTTGGCGATCGCTGAGGATGTTATTAATACTCGAGGGAGTGCTGCTGCCCACTCCCCCGGTATTCCTCAGTCGGCTTTCACGACTCCCGTGGGTAGAGAGGGGTGGGACAATTCTAAAGCCGGTCCCACACGGACCAAGAAACGCATAGGGACAAAATTGGCAAAGTAGAGCCATGGTCGCATGTATACAACACACAGAGGCATATTACGAGAAAATAAAAATTGACCAAATTACAGGTTACAAATTGTACACCATTTTGTATCAACGTAACCCATTTTTAATTAAACTATCATTGCTACCGAGGCAGTAAGTTATTGTAAGATATCCACTGACTCACACCTCTCTCACTAACGTCAAATCCTTTTGGCATATATTTATTTTAATAATTTTTACTAAATATTGTTTGTCATTACAATATTTATGGTAAATCCTGTTACCCTTGATAGGTTAATAATAATATATAGTAAGATAAACAGTCCTATTTTTTTTTTATGCTACATGGGTGGTGAACAGGCGTACGGCTCACCTGATGGTAAGCGGTTACCGTAGCATATAGACGCTAGCAACAGCAGAGGTATCATTCACGCGTCGCTATCTCCAAGGAAAGAGATAGTAGGTGGATATGAAGGATAAGGAGAAGATAGGGAGGGAGCTTGGGCCTCCGGCACTCTCACTCACCAACAACGTTAGGCGTAACTAGCGTTATTACACGCTGATCTTTTATGAGAGGGTGGTACTTCCCCTATTAAGTCGGCACATTCGAGCTGGGACAAGCATGACTCTACCATTGGTAGGTACATAGCTAGTAATCAAGTTTTAAATTAGTTAACTTAATAACAATTTGCAAGCATTGTAAACGTGTAATGTGGGCAAGTGGTATCTATAAAAACTTACCGGTCAGCGTTAATAAGGACGCGATGGTTGTACAACTCTTCGGACCCCTGATCGTGCCCCGCCAGGTTGAAGTACGAGTGGTTGGTGAGATTCACCACCGTCTTTTTGGTGGTAGTTGACGTGAATTCTACGTGGAGATTGCCGTCATCAGTCACTTCGTAGGTTACGTTGGTGAGCAACGCCCCAGGATAACCCTCCTCGCCGTCCCTTGACAAGTAGCTGAAGATCACTTTGTTTTTATCCACAGTCGTTTCCCATACTACCTGAAAATTCAAAGGATTTTTTGATTGCATCAAGTATATACTAAAGCAGGATCACAGCTTGCTCTCGTAAACAACTTTGCTGTGATTATTTAGATATTTTTATATATATTTTTAGCATTTGACATGCTTAGCACTATACATTAAACACAAACTGAAAAATGTGAAATCGAAAATAATTATTTTCGATTTCACATTTTTCACTTTGTGTTTAACTTTGCTGTGAGTTTCCAAAATGAAAGAAAGAAAAATATTGTGTTTTGAAACCTCACACATAATTAGTCGTATAATGCAAAAACATAACAAGTAAACATAAAAACTAGTTTACAGATGCGTTAGGTCAAAATATGGAACCTGTCTCAGCTTGTGCTGCAGCAGCTATGATGCTACAGCGCTGATATTCTGATGGGCCCATAAAGTGGTTCCGTATGTCTAGCGGTAACACGCTCCATAACATATCAGTAACCGTAAGACTAATTAATGTTTAGGCATATTTTATTAATACGAGTATGTATAAATCATAACAAGGCATATTACATAAAACACAAAGTGAAAATAGTGCTAAGCATGTCAAATGCTAAAAATATATTTAAAAATATCTAAAAAAACGATACGTAATATGCTTTTTTATTAGATATTTATATTATACTAATATTTATACTTTAACCCCTTGCCGTTTTATTGTAATAGGTACTTCGAATTGACATTCGAATGGTACCTATTAGTGATGAAACGAATATTCGCATTCGCGAATATTCGCCTGTTTTCAACAATTCGTATTTGCATTCGTATTCGCATGAAACGATGCGAATGTTCTGCGAATATATTTAGTCCATTGAAAAGTTACATTTGGGTTGCGTTTTTTAGAGTACGCAATTTTATTTTTCTGAAGGGCTAGGGGGTTTAGTATAAGCGTAAGTTCAAGTTCCCTTGTCCCCCGGCCGCCATCTTGGAAAAAGGGGTGCAAAGGGTTTTCGAGCTGTATCCCGTAAACTAGCAAACATACAGAAAATTCTGTTAAACATTATTTCTAGAAAATTAAATTGTCTACTTATTTACTCTATTACTTTTTATCCTAAAATCGAAAACAAAAAAGTTATATACAAAAATAACTGAAAATTGTTGTAAAACTTTTCTTTTGGCTGTTATAACTTTAAAAAAAAAACATAGCATCACGCCTGTATTCCCCGAAGGGGTAGGCAGAGGTGTATTACACACCCACGACTCGCCAGCTATGTTTAAGTCCCACGTAATAGGGGGCGAGCCTACTGACGTGTACAGGGCACATTTCCAAACTCCGGGCTGCTACTGAGAATTTTTCTTTTTAGGAAAAAGCTCAATAACATTGCCCGACCCGGGGCGGTGTCGCTTGACATCGCCAACGCATTCAATAGTCTGCCATTCAGCTGCATCAGGGAGGTGCTCCGGTATCACGGGGTGCCTTCATATCTGAGGCGACTAGTAGCAGACTATCTTAAGGGCCGCAGCGTTCTCTATGAAAGCCGCATAGGAGACGTTGTGAGGAGACCCATGTCGTGCGGTGTCCCACAGGGTTCGATTCTAGGGCCACTCCTGTGGGACATCGGTTACGACTACGTGCTACGCTGTCGGCTCCCACCCGGGCTGGCGGTCATCTTCTATGCGGATAACACGCTGGTCGTGGCCCGGGGCGGAAACTTCGAGAAAGCGGCGTTCCTGGCCACCTTAGGGACCTCGGAGGTGGTCAGAAGGATCGGGGCGCTGGGGCTTAGGGTGGCCCTGGATAAGTCGGAGGCCCTACTTTTCCATGGGCCCCAACGTCAGCCACCTGCTGGCGCCTCGATCATGGTGGACGGAGTCCAAATTAAGTTGTCAGCCCAGATCAAGTATCTGGGCCTGATGCTGGACGGGTGAAAATCAACATTCGTATTCGCATTCGCGAATGCTTATAAACTAACATTCGTTACATCGCTGGTACCTATGAGGTTTTTCTTTTTAAAAAATGTGCAACATTCGATTATCGACTCTCAGATGTGTTTTTATTCAGCTTAGACAAGATCCATCCATCCATCCATCAGCCTTTCAACGTCCACTGCTGGACATAGGCCTCCCAAAGAGAACGCCACAACGAGCGGTCCTGTGCCGACCGCATCTAACGGCTCCCCGCAGCTTTGACCAGATCGTCGGTCCATCTGGTGGGGGGCCATCCTACGCTGCGCCGTCCGATACGTGGTTGCCACCTTTCTTCCCCAATGGTTGTCGGTTCGTCGAGCGATGTGGCCTGCCCATTGCCACTTCAGCATGCCAACGCGGCGGGCTATGTCGGTCACTCGTTCTCCAACGGATCTCCGTATTACGGATACGATCACGTAGGGAAATACTAAGCATAGCCCGCTCCATGGCCCGCTGAGCGACTTTGAGCCTTGATACGAGGCCAACATTCAGAGACCACGTCTCTGTTCCATATGTCATCACTGGTAATACACACTGGTCGTAGACCTTCGTTTTCAGACACTGCGGAATATTGGACGAGAAGATCTTCCTTAGCTTCCCGAACGCTGCCCAGCCGAGTATGATTCGTCGATTGACCTCTTTCTCGAAGTTGTGCCTACCTAACTGGACTGTTTGTCCCAGGTAGACATAGTGGTCGACAACTTCGAGAAGCGCACTCCCGACTAGGACCGGTGCTGAAATGACATGGACATTAGACATGACTTTCGTCTTGTCCATGTTCATTTTGAGACCCACTAGTCGAGAAACCCTGCTGAGATCATTGAGCATGGTGCCAAGGTCCTCCAGTGATTCTGCCATGACTACGATGTCGTCGGCATATCGAAGGTGAATGATGTATTCGCCATTGATGTTGATGCCGAATCCCGTCCAGTCCAAGAGCTTGAAGACATCTTCCAATGCAGCGGTGAAGAGTTTCGGGGACATAACGTCTCCCTGTCTAACGCCTCTCAGCAGTTGGATCGGTTTCGTGCTCCTGTCCTGAACACGGACTGACATGGTGGCGTTTCTATACAAGCACTTCAGTACTTCGATGTACCGATAGTCAATTTGGCATCGCTGAAGGGACTGCAGTACCACCCAAGTTTCGATCGAATCGAAGGCTTTCTCATAGTCCACAAACGCCAGACACAGAGGCCGATCGTATTTTTCCGTTTTCTGTATAATCTGGCGTAGCGTGTGGATATGGTCTATGGTACTATAGCCTTTACGGAAACCGGCTTGTTCGGGAGGCTGGAAGTCGTCAAGCCTGCGCACGAGTCGATTTGTAATGACCCTCGAGAACAACTTAAAGACGTGGCTCAGGAGCGAGATGGGTCTATAATTCTTCAAAAGAGTTCTGTCACCTTTCTTGAAGAAAAGCACCACCACGCTCCTGGTCCACGACTCTGGAACGTCGCCCCCGAGAACAACGGAATTGAATAGCCTCTGGAGGGCTTTGAGGGCCAGCTTTCCACCTGCCTTCAGAAGCTCTATAGTAATTCCGTCGTCACCCGGTGCCTTTCCGTTCTTTAGCTGTTTGAGAGCCATTCTGATCTCGTACAGGCTGACGTCCGGGATATCTTCGGTTAAGTACCGAGTTAGCTTGGATCTGGGGTCTTGGACCAAGTCAACAGCAGGGCTCTGGGGTCTGTACAACAATCCATAGAACTGCTGGACCTCTCCCAAGATCTCATCTCGAGATGAAATGACAGTGCCGTCGTTGGTCCTCAGTTTAGTCAACTGGCTTTGACCAACAGACTTCTCTCTCTAACTAACTAATCTCTTGCGAACACTTTCGAGCCTTGGTTCCGCTCTATCGCCTCTTTAATAAGGGTAGTATTAAATTGGCGAGTATCGTGTCGCACAGCCTTGGAGATCTGTTCGTTTAACCGCCTTAGGCAGGACCAATCGGCTGAGGACTGGACTGTCATTTCTTGTCTCCTCTCCATGAGTTTGAGTGTGGTCCGAGAGTTTACGAGTCCTAGTGACGCGACGGGCCTTGAAGTAGGTCGACCCGACCGCGTGGACAGTTTGCACGAACCTGCTGTTCATATCGCTCGCTGATTCACACTCATCTAGACATTGGAAGCGATTTTGTAGTTCGAGCTGAAAGCTCTCGGGGTTCTGGTATTGGGCAGGTGATGGTCGGAGCGTAGACTTCATCAAGCGTGACCTCCTGACTTTCGTGCTAATATTCAAGATGCCCTTGACTAGTCGGTGATCACTCCCAGTTTTAATCCTGCTGATCACTGAGACATCATTGAATATGTGTCGTTTGTCCGACAAGATGAAGTCAATCTCGTTTTTAACTGAACCATCAGGGCTTATCCAGGTCTATTTCCGCTGGGGCTGCTTCCTGAAGAAGGAATTCATCATGTAGAGGCCTCCCTTCTCCAGAAAATCAGCCAGCATCTGGCCTCTGAGATTCCTCTGCCCGAAACCATAGTGCCCCACTTTCAGCTCATCGTCTGTCCTTTTGCCTAGTTTCGCGTTAAAGTGTCCCATAACCACCGTGAAGTAGGTTTTAGACGAGTGGATGGCCTTCGAGATATCCTCATATAGAGCCTCCACTTCGTTGTCGGAGTGTGTCGAGGTCGGTGCGTAAACCTGTATGACCTTCAACGAATACCGTTTGGTTATTCTGAGTATAAGGTACGCTACCCTACTCGACACACTCTCAATCCTCTCCACGTTGCCTACGAGAGACCTGCCAACGATAAACCCGACACCCCCTTGGGACTGGTGGTCGCCCGGTGGAAGAGCAAGTTCCCGCACTGGAGGATTGTCGTGCCCTCACCCTCTCTTCGGCCTTCTGACAACCCTATAATGTCCCAGCGGATCTTGCTCAATTCCTCTTCCAGCTCGGTGATTCTCTCGTCGGTCCGAAGTGTCCGAACGTTGTGCGTTACCAGGGCCAGAGGTCGTTGTTTTTGGTAACCTTTCCGCGACCGGAGATCTTCGCACCACCTGCTCTACCGTTACCGGGCCCGCTACCGTTAGGCCATAGAATAGCGGAGCTGCCGTGACTGGGGGCCATTTGAAATTGTGTGCTCGTCATGGGGGATAATGCCGTAATCGCCACGCTTGGCAGGCGGGTTGGCGATCGCAGTGGATGTTATTAATATGAACGCACCGTGCGATTTTGGTTTAAACGCTTTCGTGATGGAAATTTTGATTAGAAGTTCGAACCAAGTGGAAGACCGCCCACACATGTGAATAACAATGAATTGAAAGAGATGGTGGAAGTCGATCCGAGCCAAACTACTCAGGAATTAGTGGCATGGTTTAACGTCACCTTACCAACAATATTGACTCATTTGCGTCAAATCATTAAAATAAAATATATGAAAAATGGGTGCCTCATGTTTTGACTGATCTGCAGAATGAAACGCGTGTTGAAACTTGTGTTGCCTTGCTGAATCGATACGACAACGTTAAGCGAAAAATGCAATGACTGACCCCAGGTCAAACGCCGCAACAGTGTCCTTAAGTAAAGCTTACCAATAAAAAGGTAATGGTAAAAGATAACTGTTTGGTGGTCTCAGCATGGTGTTATTCACTATAGCTTTCTCCGATCTGGTCAAGCAATAACGGCAGATGTCTACTATGCCGAACTCCGAACAATGATAGCAAAACTTGCAGTGAAACAGCCCCGACTCATGAATCGCTCTTCACCATTATTGCTCCATGATAACGCGAGACCTCATACAACACGAGAAACCGTTTTAACTCTACAGGAACTGCAATTAGAAACCATGCGTCACCCTCCGTATTCCCCAGACCTTGCTCCAACGGACTACCATTTTTTTCGTGATTTGGACAATTTTCTACGTGATAAAAAGTTTTCTTCCCAGGAGGCAGTACAAGGCAGTGCTTTCACACAGTTTGTAGAATCTAGATCACCAGAGTTCTATCGCAAAGGCATAAATGACCTTCCTATTAGATGGCAGAAATGTATAGATAATAATGGTAGATATTTTGATTAAATAAATATGTTAAATGAACAAAAAACTAATTTCAATTTTTCAGTACAAATCTCATTTCATACTTTAACCCCTAATATTTTCTCTACAAATTTTCGAGTGACCGCACATGCTATAATATATATTTCTATAACCTGTACCAAAATGTATATTACAGTATATTTATATATTATAGCTACGTATGAGACGGGCTTAAGCTGCGGTTACTACTTACGTAGTGGGCTATGCCACCAAAATCAATTAAAAAAATATTATTATAAATAAATAAAATAAATATTCACGGACATTTCCACACAACGTCCTCTGGTCCCAAACTAAGCTTAACGCTTGTGCTATGGGTACCAGATTACGGATATAATATATATATATTACTCTTTTTTTTTGTAAATACATACATATCATCGATAGAAAACACCCAGACGCAGTATAAATATCTGTGTTCATTAAACAAATAATTGTTCTGAGTGGGAATCGAACCCACGACCTCGTGCACGGAAGTCGGTTACATTACCGACTACGCCACGAGGCCCGTCAAATGTATGTGTGTATTATGTAATAAAGATGTGTTTACAGACTTTATAATAATTAATAGGTTTCGTATACATGCTTAATTATTAGTATAAGAGCTGAATAGGTGCCAACTATCTACCTTGTCAAATCCCAGGATTCCACCATGTAAGTGATGGTTAATGGCAATATTCTTGGCAAGTTGATAGACCTGGCCGTCTATCTCAAAACTAGCGTTGGCTAAGCGGTTCGCACATCGACCGATCGTTGCACCAAGATATGGCGTGTTTCTCGACATGTAACCATCCAAATCATCAAAGCCTAACACCACATCTTTTACCAACCCGTATTTATCTGGAACCTGCAAGAGTATTTAGTTGTATGAAAGCAACCAAGGATAAACGGCTTATAGTCCTCAGTTAAAACCTAAGGCGTAAACCTCTCCTCATCCTTTCGTTATTATCCTTTCCCTCCACCTCCTGTCCCTTTCCTTGAAGATAGCGACGCGCAGTGTGATTTGTCGCTGCTAATAGGTTACGGTAACCGCTTGCCATCTGGTGGGCCGTGTGTTAGATTGCAACCGTCGTAGTTTGGATGGTACATCCTTTAAAATGTTCATCATAAGTGAATGCTAATTTATTAACGGGCAGCGTAGATGTCTTCTTAGAATGTAAAACGGAAGCGTTAGACGTACGTTCGTTTCGTTTCATTGTGATTGGTCGAAAGTCCGTTACCCGATTGGTCGCGAGACCAACGATGAATCACACGACCAATGACAGCGAAACGAACGTTCTCCTAACGTTTCGGTTTACATCTGGCCATTTCTAATTTATAAAGTAGGTAAATATAAAAAAAACATTCCATCCATCCATCCATCAGCTTTTCGAAGTCCACTGCTGGACATAGGCCTCCCCAAGAGAACTCCACAACATGCGTTTCGCTCATATGGGGGATAGTGCCGTAATCGCCACGCTTGGCAGGCGGGTTGGCGATCGCAGTTGATGTTGTTAATACTCGAGGGAGTGCTGCTGCCCACTCCTCCCGGTATTCCCTCAGTCGGCTCTTACGACTTCCATGGGTGGAGAGGGGTGGGACAATTCTAAAGCCGGCCCCACACGGCAAAAAAAAACATTACCCTACAAAAACCACATGTCTGATATTGTTACTATCACAAAACCATTAGTCTCTTGCGGACTCGTAAACCACAATATTGTCACCCGTGGGCGTGAGAACTACGGAAAAGATTACCAACCGGACGTTTGATAACACGTACCTTAATAGACTGGACAATAGCGCCGTATGATATAACAGATACAGAGAATCCATTAGATAAAGTCCACGTACACTTCTTCACCTTCTTGCCTTGGAGCTCACCAAAATTTTCCACTGTTAACCTCTCCATTTCTGTCAAACGTTGTATTGTACTTACTATAAAATAAATATGAGAAAAAAGTGTTGAAAAAAAAAGGAAGCAACTATTTATTGCATTAAACACAAAGTGAAAAATGTAAAATCGAAAATAACAGTCACGAGCAGGATGTGGTTATTTTCGATTTCACATTTTTCACTTGTGTTTAATGTATAGTGTTAAACATGTCAAATGCTAAAAATATATATAAATATTTATTGCAACTATAAAAAATATATAAACAATTTACACTATAAAAAGTTACCGGCTCGATGTAAAACGGACCCCAGGGGGTTAGAATATATCTCATTCATTCGTATCGCATCGTGTCATTGTGATTGTTAGTGATTGGCCGAAGGATAATTGCGACATCACGCGTCGGTTTCTCTATCAATCACAAGCGAGACGATACGATGTCGATACCATTGACGTCACGACTGAGTGACAAACAAAAAAAACATAAAATACAAGAAAGTTGTGATGGAATTCATCTTTTATTTTAAATAAAGTAGCTCAGTAAACGAAATGGGTGACAGACGAGTTAGCGGTCCACCTGATGATAGCTATTGGTGATCGTTGTTCATCATACCGCCGTGTGGGGCCGGCACCAAGAATAGCTCCACCCCCGTCTCTTCCTATGGGAGTCGTAAAAGCCGACTAAGGGATTACCGGGGGACCGGGCAGCAGCGTTCCCCTGTGTACTAAAAACATCCACTACGATCGCCAACCCGCCTGCCAAGCGTGGCGATTATGGTAAAAAACCCATTTTGGGGAGGCCTATGTCCAGCAGTGGACGATAAAAGGCTGATGGATGATGGATGTTCATCACCAACTTTTGGTTAAAGTTTGTAAGCACAACCCGAGGGTTAATAATCGTGAGCATCACACGCCATGACGATCGTCAGGTCCCGCCGCAATATTTTTATCCAACATATAATGTGATATTTTATAGTTAATATTTACTATTCTAATATTTAAGTGAACATTACACATCTATCTATACTAATATAAAGCTGTAACAGGGCTATGTCTGTACATTTAAGATATTTGAGAAAAAATGACTGATTTAGGCTATACATATAGGCGTGTCTGAACAGCCAAACGATTTTTTTAGATTTTTTGTCTGTTTGTTTGTTCGCACATCACACTGAAACTACTGAACGGATTTTGATGCAAATTTTTTATTTGTAAGGCCTTAATTAGACTTAAAAACTGGTATACATTTTATCCCGCTACTATATCGGGAACCTGAGATATAATCGAAAAACTAGAAAATTAATTAAACTAGATTTTTTTTTAGAATATATTTATAAGAACTACTAGATGAATTTTGATGAAACTTTTTTTATTTGAAAGGCCTTGATTTGACTTAAAAACTGGTAGACATTTTATCCCGCTACTAGCTTTTGGCTGCGGCGAAGCCGCTGGCAAAGGCTAGTACTATTATAAAGCTGTAACAGAGCTATGTCTGTACATTTAAGATATTTGGGGAAAATACTGTAATAAACTATATAGGCGTGTCTAAACACATAAACATTTTTTTTAGAATTTGTGTCTGTCTGTTTATCTGTTTTTTTTTTGTTCGCGCATCACGCATAAGCTACTGAACGAATTTTGATGCAACTTTTTTATATGAGAGCTCTCAATTAGACTTAATGTTTTTTAGAATTTTTGTCTGTTTGTTCGCGCATCACGCAAAAACTACTGAACGGATGTTGATGCAATTTTTATTTATTTGATAGCTCTTAATTAGACTTAACAAGTGGCATACATTATATCCCGCATCGGGAACTTCAGATATCACCTAACAACTAGCTTTTGGCTGCGGCGAAGCCGCGGGCAAAGGCTAGTTCTGGTATAAAACTATTTAAGAAAGGTATTAAATATTCGAAACGTGAATTAGTCTCGTAACTAGTGTTATCTGGATTCATAGATTATTTAGATCCAGAATAGCCGGGTGGGGCCGGCTTTAGAATTGTCCCACCCCTCTCTACCCACGGGAGTCGTAAGAGCCGACTGAGGGAATACCGAGGAAGTGGGCAGCAGCACTCCCTCGAGTAGTAACAACATCCACTGCGATCGCCAACCCGCCTGCCAAGCGTGGCGATTACGGCATTATCCCCTATAATGAGCACACAAAAAAAAATGGGATGCGGTCGGCACCGGGCCGCTCGTTGTGGCGTTCTCTTGGAGAGGCCTGTGTCCAGCGGTGGACGTCGAAGGGCTGATGGATGGATGGATATAGGATGGCTATTTTTATGTAGAGATTATTTTTGTTCTACCTCTAGAATAAAAATAATCAGACGAGTTTAGTTTAGCGGCCTTGTGGCATAAATTAGTAAATGATAATAAAAGCATATTAGGTACATAAAGAGGCCGCCTAACCTTTATCTACAAAATACTCTAACCAGAAAATATTAATTAATATTATACACCATATGTATGCATGAGGATGAGACGTGATCTCCGAATGTTGATCTTCTATCAAGGCCCTAAGTCGCTCAGCGTGCCGTGGAGCGGGCTATGCTGGATATTTTCCTACGTGATCTAATTCGTAATACGGAGATCCGTAGGAGAACAGGAGTGACCGACATGGCGCGCTGGGTTGGCATGCTGAAATGGCAATGGGCGCAGGCCACATCGCTTGACGAACTGACAACCTTTCGAGAAAAAAGGTTAGCAAACGGTAACCACGTCTCGGACGGCGCAGAATAGGACGCCCCCCACCACATAGGCTAATGAATGAATGAATGAATGGATGATGTGACTAAACACAGGGTTTAATTAGGAGTTTCCGGGACTAAAATCGCAAGATTGCGAAATTTTGTCGTTAGGAACACCTTGACAATGTACCACTGATGGAATGTATTATGGTTCCGGTGGCCCGCCAATAAAGGCGGAAAGACGGCACACGGCGGGTTTCTTTAGTGGGTAAGGGCCCCACACTACCCTGTTCATTGCCCCGAACGACAGGGTGTGCGGTTAGGTACATTTTTTCCCGCCTAAACAAAAAAAAGACAATCTCTCTTGTCAACTTTTGACTAACTCTGTAATAGGTATTATGCAAAAACAAAGTCAGTGCATTCTGGATACACTTATAATATTTATGACATGAAGATAACAAATTTGAAACAAAATTGCCGCATAAATAACATTTCTAGCTTATTGTCACAAATATAAATAGCTTTAAATACCTAATATTAAAGACAAAATACCGTTGAACAGAAATATTACTGAGACTCACTATCATTGAAACATAGTTTGTTGAGTGTTATAAAACAAACCAGATATTGAATACAATAAAACACTTAAAATATTTATCACTTGCTATCAGTAGTTACTAGCTCAGAAAAGAGTTTGATAACAAAACGGTAAATAAAAAATAAACGTACCGATAGATAATTGATGTACACGCCCTCACCGAACGATACACTGCCCACAATTGGATTCAAAATTCAAACTATTCAGTGTAACGTATCGTATGTGTGTTAGTTACTGCTTACATTGGTACATATAATATACTCATGGAATTCAATCGCGCATTGTATAGATACTACGCGATACGTAAGAAAAACGAACATGGCGCCTGAGCATATATCGTATGGTCTCGAACGTAAAAAGCAATGCAATGTTTTTATAACCAATTTGCTTTATTGTTAGGAGTGTGTCTAACTCCTAATATGAAATTAAAATGAGATGGATCAAATTATAATGAAAAAAAATTTCATGAGTTGCTAGTTTATAACAAAAATGGCATCAAAAATATCATGTGTTAAAAATTGTGTTTTTTCTTGATATGTGTGTATAAATGTAAATATTATTTTACAATTGCAATATATGATAAACAGAGACATTTTAAGTTTGAAAAATCTGTTGTTCTGGATGAAACGAGTGTAGTACCCACCTCAACGCTTCGCTTATGAGGCGTGCAATACCATTTAATATTTAGTGTATTTACGTTATTATTAAAAAAAAAATTACAACATTCTGCAAAACATCATTCAAATAACATAAAAAACGTACGACCAATTCAAATCAATGCGCACTTTAAGAAAAGTGACTAATGTTCGTAACTTTTACATCTGATACCTGTAAAGTAGGTTAGGTTAGCGGGTATGCATTCATATATCTTAAAAAAAATGTTACTCAGCTGTGTCAATGTAAGGTCTGGCGACCTGGGGATCCTATACCAACCGTTCTTGAGTTTAAAAGGAAATACAGACAATCAGACGTGTGGAAAGTAGGATGTATAGACAGAGAGACAGTGGTTTAGATATCGACCACCCCCTCACGAGTTGTTGGTTTGATTACAAAACAGGACAAACTTTTTGGGTGATCCATAAATGGTTGTCCGTGAAATTTTATTTTTGCGAAGTCCCCGCGATTTTATAATATTAGTTAGCCCAAGGTGAAGTCTGGGTCCGAAGCGGAGGTCTACTGGCTTCGTGCTGCGGCGCGGGCCAGGGGCGACGAATTCCCTGAGAGGAGTCTGGGCAGAGCACGAGAGGCGGCCCGTAGGACGTTGATCCGGCGGTGGAGGGAAGAGCTAGAGTCTCCCAGAGCACGACGGGAGACTTTACAGGCAGTTGCGCCGCACCTCCACCGCTGGTTAAATCGAAGGCATGGCAACCTCAGTTTTAGGTTGACGCAGGTACTTACCGGACACGGGTGTTTCGGTAGGTACCTGCATCATATTGGTAGGGAAGAAGCCCCCGGATGCCATAAGTGTGGCGCACAAGTTGATGACGTGCGCCACACTTTGGAGGAATGCCCCGCCTGGGGGTCCCAGCGCCTCGCCCTGTCGGCGGCAATTGGAGGAGACCTGTCGCTGCCGGCCGTAGCAAGCCAAATGCTCAGCGGCGACGGGTTCTGGTCGGCCGTTACCTCCTTTTGTGAGGCAGTGATTGCACGGAAGGAAGCCGCGGAGCGGGAACGCGAGGCATCAGCCCACGCTGACTCGCTCCGCCGGCGGCGGCCAGGGGGAAGGAGGCATCAGAGTAGAATGTCGAAAGACGACCCTCTGGGGCCCCGCTAATAGGCGTGGAAGGGGCCGCTGTGGTTTTAGTGGGTATTCCGGGTACAATTAAGATCCAAGTGCCCAGCGAGTCCTACATACGACAACAAAAAAAAAGGATGAAGTTATTTAATTTTTATATATATTTTTAGCATTTGACATGCTTAGCACTATACATTAAACACAAAGTGAAAAATGTGAAATCGAAAATAACAGTCACCCAAAGACGTTAAGTATGAATGTGTTATCGAAATTAGCAGTCAGGAGCAATTGTCACGATTGCTGAATTGGCAAAGCATCTGGACTCTCTCTGGATTTAGACAAAACCTATAATTACAAATCGGGCATTCTACTTTTAATGATCGTTTAAAAAATATTTCATCAATTATTTTTTACTATTTAATCTATTTTATGTTGAGGGGTGGGACAATTCTAAAGCCGGCCCCATACAGCTAGCCGGACCCATACGGCTAGCCGTATGGGTTCTGTGTATTTTCTTAGAATTTATTACAGAAAAAAATCAGTTGTTCCGTGTAAAGCGGGAGTAAAACCCACCTCAACGCTTCGCTTATGAGGCGTGCAATATTTTAATACCTATTATTATGCGAATGTGGAAGCGTGCAGGTACAGGGGGAGACCGAGACTAACTTTTTTTTGTTTAGGCGGGAAAAAATGTACCTAACCGCACACCCCGTCGTTCGGGGCAACGAACAGAGTAGTGTGATATGGCCTGCCCATTGCAACTTCAGCATGCAAACTCGGCGGGCTATGTCGGATATTCACGTTTTACCTCCCTAATAAGAACTCGATCACGTAGAGAAATACCAAGACTTTGAGCCTTGATGCAAGATAAGTATTGCTTCTCCATAAATTGCCGTTCTGTTCGATATCTCATCTAGTAAATAAAAATAAGTTATATTTAATAAAATAATAGTACACAAGAATATAATTAAATTATCTTTTCTTTCTTTTCTGGGTCAAATAAGAAAAGAATTATCTTCCTTCCAGCGCTGATTTAATTAATTGAATAAGAACTTTTTTTTATTTCATTTAGTGGCAGACGAGCCACGGTCCATCTGATGGTAAACAAACCGTCGCTCATGGACTCGACTATACTGAGAGTATTGTCAAGCCGCTGCTCACCATTTCATTTCACTTATATGAAATGAAAGAATAAACGGCTATCTCCTGCTACGACCAGAACGCAACGATGTACTTCATGGCCATACTTCATCTCCCACGGGAGAGAGAGTACTACAAACGGTGAAGTTAGCTATAGGACGAATACCACGACCTTATAAATTTATGTTGCCACCTACCATTTGGGGTGTGAATATATCTTAATTAATTTTGTTTTACTCCTGAAATTTATTTTGAAACCCTTAAACCCCAGGCAGGTGTCACAAGAGAGAGAGCAAATCAGTTTCTCTAAATCTAGATTATGATTACAGCAGTAGTCATAATTTAGAATTGAGATTTACTTACAAAGTTGAAGTACAAAGACTTTAAAAAGCTATACTTACATGAACATATTCACTGGCACTGATTTTACTCCCAACGTTACTATTTTCTTATTATGTATAATGAAACATCAACAAAATATCGTGAAGCATATGTTGGGTATTTCGTGGGTTGCCTCGTTTTCCCGTAGCATCCACCCATTTCGATCTCGCATCTGGATTAGAGAAAAACCTAAAATAGTAATTTTTTATCGTCATCTCATAAATTACATATAAATTTATTAGTAAAGTGAAAACTGGGCAAATTAAATTCGCAATAAGGCAACACCGAAACAATACTCAGTAATAGAAATTTAGCTAGAAAACGTATTTTGCGAGTGTATCTTAGTAGCAATTATTAATTACGAGTAAAAAAAGTCCATTTTATATCACTTTATAGCATTCAATCATTAATTTATTTCATTTTCGACTACATATGAATGAAATGTTATACCTGTATTTTTTCGCTCGCAGTAGCTTTTGTAACATAGTAAACTATTTCACAAGCACTATTATCACGTAGTCTGTTTCTCAAAACACTAATTTATTACGTACATAATATATAATGTAAAATCCGATTTTTTATGGAAATGTTCGATTATGTCGGTTGAATCTAGAGGTGGTCGTTGAATCAATAAACTAGAAGTGGGCGATACAAATCGTATAAATACGGCCCCCATATCAACCTCAGTCGCGCTGAAAGAACCACTGCGCGACGCAAAAGGGAAGTTTAGGTCTCGCAGGGGACGCGGAAAGAGGAAGGAAGGAGCTTCAGTGACGGACAGCTCGGCAGCTAATTCGGCTTCTGAGATGTCCGCTGCTGAAGAAGGTGATTGTGCCCTTAGGGCAAATACCAGACGGGCGGGCAGCTCAACGTCTTTGGCTGTTGCGGATATAAGTGCAGGGCAGATGGATATCGATCTTACATCGCGGAAGCGCACCATGTCCCAGGGTGTCGGGGCGCCCGAATCAGAGGACTGCCATACTGAGACGCCTCCCCCAAAAGCGCAGTATAGCGTTAGGGGTCGAGGCATGAGTCGTCCTGTGGCACCTGCGCCACGCGCGACATCTGCCAATAGGGCAGAGACTCTAAGTCTCAAAAGGCTGGAGGCGGAGCAGAACGCCGAGGAGCGCCTGGCGCATATAACGGAAAAGCTCTGCCTCCCAGACGAGGGCCATATAGGGACGGCCCAGGTTGACGAGAGGGCCCTAAACAGTGTGGCCATAGTAGTGACGGTGGCCGCTGGTTCGTCGAACCTTAAAGGTAATCTCGTGCGTGGCCTCAAAAGATGCCGCGCACGAGATCACGCTATCAGTCCAGCGCTTAGCGGAACAAAATAAGCGCCTCTAGGCTCAGAACGCTCGTCTGGAGACGCAGAATCAGCGCCTCGACGAGACTAACCGCTGCCCCGAGGCACGGAAGGCAGAATTGGAGCAAGGACAGGCTGGGTTGCGGGTTTAGCTTAGCCCGCAGCTGCCCCGGCTTCGTCCACTGGCCAGTCAAGCGCTGGACCGGAACTGGAGGACAAAACGCTCCGCGTGATCATTGACCGCGTTGCTGCGGTCTTTGGTCCGCGGATTGATGCTCTAGCCGCAAGGCTGCCACCGGAGCCACGACTGCGGCCGCCGCTAGCGGCAGGCCAAAGGAATGGCGCAACATTCTCAGCACCGACAGCCCTGCCGTGCCAGGTGGGCCATGTGTCTTTTGCCACGACGGCGGCCAAATCACCAGCGGCCAAACCATCGCCTACGGCTCCTGTGGCTCAAGAAAAGGGCCATAAGAAAAGCCCCTGCCCCTGCCACTGCTACGTCCTCAGATGGGGACTGGCAGGTGGTTGGGCCCCGGCGATCTCGGGCCAAGGGTCACGGCGCTGCCGCGGAGCGCGAGGCGGCACAAATTAATCACAGAGGCGAAACCCCGAAGCCGCGGAAAAATAAGTCGTGGAAATTGAAGGATCCGAAGGCAGTTGCGGTAGTGATCACCGTGCTGCCTGAGGGAAAAGAAAAGGGCCTAACTTACGAGGCCGTCTTGAAACGTGCTCGGCGGGAGATAAATGTCTCCGATCTCGGGGACGTTTCCACTCGCTCCCGCCAAGCCCAGACAGGTGCTCAGCCAATCGGCCCCGGCTGCCCAACCCGGCGCGGCTGGACCGCCGCAGCTCATGGACGAGGATATCATGGTCTAATTATGAACCACGACACTATCCTCCTTCAAGGGAATCTCGCCCGTTCCGCTGGTGCGTAGGACCTCTTCCTGCAATCTATGGCGGAGCGGTCGATCGGTGTTGCCGTCGCCGCGGAACCCTACAGAATCCCCGATCGCCCCAATTGGGCGAGTAGCGGGATGGCTCCGTGGCAGTCGTCGGGTCGGCGGCGCCGCATTCCCCGCCCTTGTCGGCCTGTGCGGCGGTCCAAGAGTGGGCGGCAGCGGCGGACCTCGTGTTGCTAGCCCGAGGGTCCGCCCTAACGTGTGTGCGGCGCTGGGGTGGGTCGATAATGGACCTTTCGTTTGCTAGCCCCAGTTTCGCCGCACGCGTAAGGAGCTGGCGAGTCCTGGAGGAGGTAGAGACCCTATCTGGCCACAGATACATTCAGATAGAGGTCCCCCGGACTCTTCAGGATGTCAGTAGGGGTCACGCGGTGGACAGAACTCCCGCTTTTCCGCGATGGGCTGTGGGTGGGCTCGACTGGGACCTGCTGGTGAAGGCGGCCATTTTTCAATCTTGGCTGCCTCCCCCCCTGACGGAAGACGTGGGCGCCGAGGCTGGCCGCATTCGCGGCATGCTTACGCAGATCTGCGACGCAGCCATGCCCCGCATGCAGCGCCCACCTCGACGGAATGGGGTCTACTGGTGGTCCCCGGAGCTGGCGGACCTCCGTGCGGCCTGTATTGTGCCCGGAGGTCCTACACCCGCAGCCGACATCGCCGAATCCGCGACAAAGAGCGGGAGCCAGCTGTATGCAGCGTACAACAGTACGCGCGCCGCGTTTTAGCTACCCATCTGCCGCGCTAAAGACGCAAAAAGCTAGGCGATGCTGGAGGGTCTAGAGCGTGACCCCTGGGGACGCCCGTACCACACGGCGCTCAACAAGCTCCGCGCCTAGCTTCCTTGAGCAGGTAGTCACTGCCGTCCGGCATCTAGGAGCGGTCGGCCCCGACCTGTCTGACGCCCAGTTCGGATTTTGGGCGGGTTGGTCTACGGTCGACGCCATTCTGCGCTTGAAGGCCACGGCTGCGGAGGCCGTCACCTCGAGGGAAGTGCTGTTGGCGGTGTCGCTTGACATCGCCAACGCCTTCAATAGTCTGCCATTCGGCTGCATCAAGGAGGCACTCGGGTGGAGTGCCCCTCCACCTAAGGCGGCTGGTGGCAGACTACCTCGACGGCCGCAGCGTCCTCTTTGTGGACCGTGAAGGAGACGTTGTCAGGAGGACAATGTCGTGCGGCGTCCCACAGGGTTCGGTTCTAGGGCTGCTCCTGTGGGACATCGGCTAGGACTGGATCTTCCGTGGCCGGCTCCCCCCCGTAATTTTGCTACGCAGACGATACGCTCGTCACAGCCCAGGGCGGGACCCTCGACGAGGCGGCAACGCTGGCCACCTCAGGTACCACGGAGGTGGTCAGGCGGATCAAGGCGCTGGGGCTTAGGGTGGCCCTTGAAAAGTCGGAGACCCTACTCTTCCATGGGCCCCGACGTGGCCCACCCGCCAGCGCCTCGATATTAACGGTCAATAGTGTGGGCTTTCCAATCCAGGCCCACATAAAATATCTGGGCCTGGTATTGGATGGACGGTGGCACTTCAACGAGCACTTCCACCGTCTTACGCCAAAGCTCGTTGACACGGCGTCCGCCCTCGGGCGACTGATGCCGTATTTGGACGGACCGAGTCTCGCGTGTCGACGACTCTATGCGGGGGTAGTACGATCAATGACACTGTACGGCGCGCCCGTGTGGGCGGAGTCCCTGGCCGCTCGCAATAGGGCCCTTCTGTGGCGTCCACAGCCGCAGCGTCCTCTTTGTGGACCGTGAAGGAGACGTTGTCAGGAGGACAATGTCGTGCGGCGTCCCACAGGGTTCGGTTCTAGGGCTGCTCCTGTGGGACATCGGCAAATACGTGAGTACCGCACGGTCTCGTACGATGCAGCCTGTCGTTGGCCGGAACCCCTCCATGGGATCTGGAGGCAGAGGTGTTCGCCGACGTTTATCAACGGGCGTCGACGGCGCGGGTGGGGGGCAGCCGCCCCTCGCTGAGCGCGATTTCTCGTGGCGGGAATATGCTCGCCACGCCGCCATCCTAAAGCGGAGGTCTCGGCTGAAGACGCTCCGGGCTGGTCTCTGGACCGTGGGGGCGCTCCAGCCGATCTTGGGAGAATGGGCAGGGCGGCAGCACGAGGTCCTCACCTTCCGGTTGGTGCAGGTTTTGTCGGAGCATGGTTGCTTCAGCAAATACCTGCACACGATCGCTAGGAGGGAGACGACCCCAGGCTGTCACCACTGCGACTGCGGCGAGGACTCGGCGCAGCACACGCTCGAGTCTTGCCCGGCCTGGTATGTGCAGCGCTGGGAACTCGCTGCAGTCATAGGCGTGGACCTGTCGCTGCCGGCCGTTGCGCGAGCGATGGTTGGCAGTGACAGGGCCTGGACAGCGGTCGCCGCCTTCTGCGAGGCTGTCATCTCGCGGAAGGAGGTGGCGGAGAGGGCCCGGGAGGAATCCTCCTTTGCGGACACGATTCGCTGCCGGCGCGCGGCGTGGCGTGGGCGCGCTTACCTGCGCCTGATGCCGCCAAAGCCGAGGCTGCGGACGGTAGGTTCGGAGAGTATCCTGCCGTCCGCGGAAGCCTACCGCGAAGGTGTGATGCCCAAATGCGCAGGGTGTCGCACAAGAGAGAGTGCCCGAAGGGGCAGCCGCCGCGGATCGCGGTCGAAACGACGCGGTACCCGTGATCCGCCGTAGCAAGGGCGGGTGAGGGCGCACGGTGGGTTTTTAGTGGGTGAGAGCCCCACACTACCCCGTTGTCTCCCCGGGCAGCGGGGTGTGCGGTAGGACATTTTTGCCCTCCTAAAATAAAAAGAAAGGGGGTAATCTCTGGATCTACTGAACCGATTTTGAATTTTTGCGAAACTCGGTAATTAAATGGCGCAACTCCATCGAGTTAGGGCTCGTTTGAAATGTCTTGACAAGAACTTCAGTCCTAGATGATATCCAGGGTCTGATGATGGAGCTGGAAGGTGACCACAGTAACTCTGTAATCAAACGACACAACCCCATCGAGTGTGGAATCATTTGATTCGTCTTGACGAGTACTTTGTCTTTAGATAGTATCCAGGGTCTGATGACGGAGCTAGAAGGAGGCCATAAGGACTCCGTTATAAAACGACATAACTTCATCGAGTTTGGGCTCGTATGATTTGTCTTGACGAGTACTTTGTCTCTAGATGGTATCCAGGGTCTGACGATGGAGCTGGAAGGTGGCTACAGTAACTCTGTAATGAAACGACGCAACCCTATCGAGTTTATACTCGTTTGATTCATCTTGAGGAGTACTTTGTCAAGATATGATCATTTTATTTCTACAAAATAATTTCGATATTTCACATCTGCTAGACAGACGTCTCGCGACGTGTAGTTTTTTTTTACCACTTCGGGTTAAACGTAGAGTTAAATGAATCTTTATGCAGGACATAGGTGGATATATATTATATCAATTTATATTTTTGTTACAAGATTTTATATTTTTATCCATAAACCTACATTATTGAAGTTTTAGAAAGGATCTTAATTTTTTCTAGTTATAATATAGCCTATGTTATTTTCGATTTCACATTTTTCACTTTGTGTTTAATGTATGGTGCTAAGCATGTCAAATGCTAAAAATATATATAAAAATATCTAAATATTTATAGGGTCATTATTAGGTAAAATCTTAATTGTAAAATTAAGTTTACCTGGTCGGTATAATGTATGAAAATACTTCCGACAGATGGTGCAGGCGTCACCCAAAGACGTTAAGTATGAATGTGTTATCGAAATTAGCAGTCAGGAGCAATTGTCAGGATGGCTGAATTGGTAAAGCATCTGGACGGTATCCAGGAGACGCAGGTTCAAATCCTGCTCCTGACTGTTATTTTCGATTTCACATTTTTCACTTTGTATTTAATGTATGGTGCTAAGCATGTCAAATGCTAAAAATATATGTAAAAATATCTAAATATAGCCTATGTTACTTAGGGATAATTTAGCATTCTAATGGGGAAAGAGTTTTTTAAATAGTTCCAGTAGCTTTTGAGTTTATTCGATACAAACATACAAAAATACAAATCTTTCTTCTTTATAATATTACAGTAGATATTTTAACTATAATATTATCTGAGTATTAATTTATATCAAATTGTTACTATTAAACAAATTAAAGTGTAGCACACATATACACAAGCAATTTACAAAAAGCCCATTTAACTGTGCTTAAAATTCCGAAAAAACTGAGCCGCGACTAAACAAATATCACTTCTAGGCTTTTATTAATCTCAGCTTCTAGGTAGGTAACCAATCATTCTTAAATTTAAGTATTACTGGTGGTAGAGTTTGGTACCAAGTGAAAGCTTTGACACGAACGAATGGGTTCCATCTTCTTTTTAACAGCCGTGAAGTATCTCAACAGTAGCAGAAGAAATAGCTGTGCTGATTCTCACTTCTCTTATACGTTCCTAGTGGTTGTTAATTATCTTCATGGAGGGCAGTGGCCTGGCTCCTGGTATTGCTAAGTCCATGAGCAGTGGTTACCACTTACCTTCAGATGATCCGTACACGTTTGCCACCGTGACAATAAAAAAAAATTGTGAGTACTTAGATGAAGCTTCTGATCTGTAACAAATTGAACAATTTTAGTCACTGGTGATCCTGGATGCTTTAAGTAGGGACTTATATTATCTTGTCTTTTTATTACGTAGCTTTTAGTGATCTTTACTTAAAAAAATGGGATTTTAGAAAAAAATATATTTGAAACATTCATAATTATTGTGTAGGTATAGAATTGTATAATGGTGTTTTCCTCAAATTTTTAAGTACTTCTGCTATATGGTCGAATTCTGACCGTGCGAACAATACCTGAGAATTGAAGAGGGAAAATATACTTACTACTTATCATCACGCCATTTCCTTTGCGGGGTAGGCAGAGAGAACAGAGTGCCAAGAGGCTCTATTATTGCATACATCTCTCGCTTCCTCAACATTCATAATTATCTTCATACACGCTCACCGGATTCGAAGACTCAACTCCACCTTACTTCAATACATGACCTTTTTTGGTCTAGATAGGTAAGGTAAGGTAATTTTAGGTAATAAACCCATTAATTTCATATCAAAATTACTCCAAAAACTACAATGGAATACTTCGTCATGTTTCAAATCAGCTGTATAAAGAGTTCATAAGCAGTAAAAGTGCGCTCACATTGGCATCTAGCCGTAACAGCGATACGCACACACACATGTGGTATAGCCGTTGTGCCTCGAGTTACAAAATAAATAGGCACCTACCCAAAGCAATAAATAGGTACCTATTTATTTTGTGCTCGAGTCGGCGCGTAGTACCTACTGTACTTAGGTACAGTAAATATATACTTATATATTTACTGTGACTTAGGTATTTATAGTGCGCTGGCGACGCATGGTGTAATAGGGATTGACAAACCTATGTAGGTAAATTGAAAAATATCGATAAATTTATCTAAATCACAAGGAAATTATTTAAAAAACAAAATTTAAGGACGACTTTTCTGGAATTATTTTTAAAATTACGACTGAAAGACGATTAATTTACTATTTCTAAACGCTATTACATAAGTACTTACCTACTTAGCACTATAGCTCTACGCTTTTGGTAATAAATTAATCATGTTTAGAATTACAAGTTCTAAAAAATATTAGTTTAGTACATAAGGAATTATAAATTATTAATAATATTAGTCCAATGCTTTTGTTGATGAGTTATTCTTAAAAAAGAACTTATGATAAAATCGATCCATCCATCCATCCATCCATCAGCCTTTCAACGTCCACTGCTGGACATAGACCCCAAGAGAACGCTACAACGAGCGGTTCCATCGTGGGGGATAATGCCGTAATCGCCACGCTTGGCAGGCGGGTTGGCGATCGCAGTGGATGTTGTTAATACTCGAGGGAGTGCTGCTGCCCACTCCCCCGGTATTCCCTCAGTCGGCTCTTACGACTCCCGTGGGTAGAGAGGGATGGGACAATTGTAAACACGGCCAAATAAAATCGATACTTAAGTATTATTATTTTCAGTTTAGGATTATTTCCTACCACAGCTAAGCATTTTTATCACAATCAATGTAATATAACTAAATATAAGTTAGGTAGGTACCTACTCTGACCAAAGCTGACTAGCTGAGTAAGTACAATTTTTCATTGCACCAGAATAAATTTATCGATATCGGTAATAAAAGTTCAATCCATAGATACACGCACTAGCTAACTTTAATTTTTAGCGGCTTCTTTTGATGTAGGTAGGTACTAATTTCCAATTTGTGATTTTAGTTTTATATTAGCGGAGCCATTTTTCTCATTAAGTGTGGATGTGTTTCGAGCTAACAAATTTGTCCGTAAACGTGTATTTGTGAACTATGCATATTTCTGTGCTACGAATTAAATTCTTGTTTAAAACAACGTACTGTGCGAATTTAAGGTGTTTTAGTGCTCGATAATGTAGGTAAATGTGCTATGGAGAGGCTCGCGGCAATGCTCAAAGGACTCTGCATATCTACATTGATAATCACCCAAAGTAGACATGCGTTAAAACGGTAGTGGCTACATGGCACCTTTGGTGAAAGATGGACCAGAAAATTTGGTCCGCAAGCCTGGCCTCCGAGCTCACCAGATTTAACCACTTTAGACTTCTTTTTGGGGGCTATGTGAAGGAAAGGGTTATGACCAGTGAGTGAAATACAGCGGACGCAATGCAAAACCGCATTTCAAGTGTTTTCTCAACTCTTCGTGAAGAGTGCCTCAAATACTATTATTTAAGCTATGTTTGTAAAAGCTCTGTTTGTTTCCCAAATAAAATAAAAAAATAAAAAATACCCAACCCTCAGAACTCAAAAAAAAAAAAAAAAAAAGAACAAAGAACTCAAAGAACGAGGGAGAAAGAGACAGTCAATGAGTTTTTCAAAAGAGATTTTGGTATTATTAGGCACATTGATACGTTGCGTAAAACAATACTAAACGCAACCTTCGCGAGTAATCCACCCCAAGAAAAGCTATGTCCTATGGCTTTTAAGAATGAGGAATTATGAAGAGGAAAGATGATATAGAGGAGATGAGGAAGTGGTCAGTTAAGATAATAGGATGGGAAAGAGGGGGTGGTTTGGTAGGTTTCTATTTTTATTTTTTATTGTATGTGGTGGCAACGAGCCACGGCCCATCTGATAGTAAATGGTAACCATCGCTCATGGACTCAACTATACCGAGAGTATTGTCAAGCCGCTGTTCACCATTTCATTTCATAGATATGAAATTAAAGAATAAACGGCTATCTCCTGCTACAACCAAAACGCAACGAGTGCTTTATGGTTGGTCACACAGGAGATGGTGTTACCAACCCGCTCGGGCCCGATAGCAAGTGAGTAGTCCCACTTGGTACCCAGCCCAGCCAGTAAAATTTAGAGATAAAAACACATTAGACTTTTTTGAATTAAGAATGTTAAATTTAATTTTATATTTGATATAGGGTACACATACATTTCAATGGTTTTATAAACTCGCGGGTAAAATAGGGGTCGAATTTAGAAAGTAAATCTTTACCGCTGACGAAGTTGCGGGTATCAGCTAGTTTATAATATTAGTATATCTATTGTGCTGTGGTCTGAGTAAAATATGTAGGTACTTATTATTTCAAAAGAGCCACAATTAAATGATTGTCTTCAACTTTCGTGTTATTATAAGGAATATATATAAAGACTATTTAAATGATGAAGCGCCACATATTTACCTTCTTAGATCTCCATGGCATCAAGAGATACTACTACTTCACTAATCCCACAAACATTGTGATATATTGCCATCTTGACGTACCCTTTTTCGCCATGATCTTCTCCCATAGAATTCTTCAAAATGTAGTAAGGTATTTCTGCTGCCTTATTGTATCCCACTATCTCAATATCGTGGTAGTAACTGTTTTGGTTGCGACTAACAAACAAAAGGTTAAAATTATCTATCTATACTATTATAAAGCTGTAACAGCGCTATGTCTGTACATTTAAGATATTTGAGATACTGACTGTATTAGGCTATATAGACGTGTTTGAACACAAAACAATTTTTTTCAATTTTTTTTGTATGTTTGTCTGTTTATCTGTTTGTTTGTTTGCGCATCATGCAAAAACTACTGAACGGATTTTGATGAAACTTTTTTTATTTGATAGATCTCGATTAGACTTAAAAACTGGTATACATTTTATCCCGCTACTATTTTAATCTTCAATGTCAACATTGAGTGATGCCTGGTTACCAACGTTACCACTTATTATGTGGTGGTAAGGCGTTAATAATCCAAACATGCATAGTGAGCTGTCGATGCGGATGTTATTCCACCTCTAATCCCTTTTGTTGGACTCGGCAAAAGGCGTGATTGCTATTATTAAGAAAATAGGTATATGACTAAAAGTCGGGATAAGACAACATTTAATAATTTTAAGTACTTATTTTTTTAGATAGGTATTAAATAATATTGCCTTGTTAGACTAGAAGATAAATAAAATACCTAGCAGTGATAGCCTAGCGGTAAAACCAAGGACTGCAAAGACAGTGGTATCCAGTTCGAACTTGTGTCCAAGATTCAGACCGCGTACGGCACACACCTCTTGACTTTTCGAAATGATGTGAGAATTTGTTTACAATTTATCACTGGTGAAGGAAACATCGTGACGACATGTCGTGAAACTTGCATTTCTTAACAGCTTGTAAAGTCTGCCAACCCGCATTGTGCCAGCGTGGTGGACTATGACCTAATCCCTCATACCATGAGAAGGGACCCGTGCCCAATAAAGGGACAGAAAAGGCGTCGTAAAAAAAAACAAGCGGGGCAATCTTTGGGGACTGCCGATAGAAGTGAAAACTAAGTAACTTTTGAATTGTATCATAGACCAATTAATTGGTCATTAAGACTTCTTACTTACAAACAAAAATAATTAAAAAATAATAATCTCATATCTCGACGATACAATTCACTAGTTACTTAGGTTTTACGGTTTTCACTTCGATCGGAGCGTTCAGTGACGATGACGCGAGTTCCATGATTTTTGTTCACCCAAAAAGTGCTTTAACGCGCCTAAAAAAGTTTTCACTTCAAAAAAGTCTAGAAGGAAAAGAATGACTCCGTGTGTAAGTCATGACTGCGAGCTCTCTGGTTTAAATACTAAGTTTCTTTTTTTTTTATTGCGTGTAGTGGCGGACGAGCCACGGTCCATCTGATGGTAAATGGTAACCGTCGCCCATGGACTCGACTATACCGAGAGTATTGTCAAGCCGCTGCTCAGTCATGCAATGGATGGTAATTGCTTACTTCCTTTAGTCACCTCATACGATACCCGTGGGAAAGAATAGGGTGGTGACACTTGTATTCTTAGTCCGCCACCACACGGTTGTTGTGGGATTTTCTGATAAGAAATTATTTTTTTCAGGGAACCAACACAATGTCTCCGCAAGACTCGTACCTCCAAAACCAACTGATGTAGCTACTTACACACACGCTCTACGAATAATACCGCCGAAATAGTTTCTCAAAGTTGCACCATTGATTACAGCCACCAGCGGCCCATGATTAGCAATCTGCCTCAACATTTCCGTTTCACTCATTAAACTGGAACAAGAATCATTTAGAAATTAAGCAGTTTGCGAATACCTTTCGGATTTACTAATTACTATTATTATTAGTATTGGAATATCCATTTGGCTCTACAATTATATGAAGGGTTACAAATATTTACAGTCCGCTGGCGGATATCAGTCTCTCAAATAATCGCAATAGTTCAGGGACTCTCACTTTATGATTTTAGACAATTTAGACTGACGATCAATCTGAGCACAGAGTTCAGGCACATGACCTGCAAGCAGCCACAAACTCTGACCTCGGATTCTGCATCGACAGGTTTCAAAAGTAGCCTTTTAACAGTCCGTGACCCCAAGGCCAAATCCAGCACACATTAGCAGTTCATCTGTTTTAAGAAAAGTTGTTCAGTACTTCATAGAAAGAATCAAGTCCTTATGAGTATAGCAGCAGATGTGGGTTGACAATCGGTGATCTCAAGGCCCATTTAAGCACACGGTGGTAGGTATTGGCAAACATCTTGATGTTTACCGATACCTGTTCCAAGGCAAGGTGACACTTAGGTATTACCAAAAATTGGCTATACTTTGGTGTTATAATCTGCACTTTTGTGAGCATAGTTGGCTGGTAATGGGTAAAACATCCGTCGGGGCAACAATGGCCCAGATGTTTTTAATGCTTTGATCATTTGTGGTAAGTGATGGCCGGCGCGCTATATTGTTATATGAAACTGCCGTCTGCTGGTGTCTAGACACAGAGCCGGTAAACGACCGGCAAGCTATAATCACTGTACTGTAATGTGTGTGCAAACTCAATTTTAAGACGTTGCAAGTGCTTACAATAGGGCCAGGGTATCAAAGGTAGGATTTTTTATACTACTTGTGTGGCAAACAAGTATAGCAGTTTGTTAGGGGTTCCGGGCCCACTCACTCACCTATGGTGAGTCACCATACGAAAAACAACGGCAGGTACCACTACGGTTGATTCACGCTGATCTTTTGTGAGAGGACGGTAATTCCCCAATCAAGCTGGCCCAAATTCATGTTGGAATAAGCAAGGCTCTACCACTATAGAAGATACCCAAAATCCTTCTCTGGGGTAGTACAAAAGACCTGAAAGGGCAGCTGTTGGCTTCAGTGAGGATCTTGCTCAGGTCAATGGCCTGCCTGTAAGTCAATGGCATTGAGATGCATTCTCGCATTTTAAATGAAAAAGATCTAAATATTTAATGATAATTAGCTGCTTTCGTTTCCTTCATAAAACACTTATTAATATTTTCCAAAAGTAGATATATAAACCTGTATTCTTATTTCCAGAATTTTTTAAAATATTCAATTCATATAACTTATATTAATAGCGTGCAATTATTAATATTATAAATGCATTTCCACAGCGTAAAGAAATAAAATGAACCATTTCTAGCAACTGTTATCATCTATGGATGTTTGCAGCAGGATTTTTTTTTCTAATCACGGCAGACGAGCGAGCTACTCACCTGATGGTAGTGATAACCATCGCACTTTGGCAACACCAGGGGTACAGCTAAGCCACCAACAGTGGTTGGACTGCGTTTCTTGAACTCGCTTAAAGAACATGACATAGCCTGGTAAAATCAGCAGCTAGGTATTCATTTCAAAGAACACGTATGTGGTAAAAAAGAGCGCTGAAAATGAACCACGTTGGATGATATTATCATATCTAGATGTAGAGGTGACTCCTACTGCTGTTTTGTAGGTCGGTGGTAAAAAAGGTGATGTTGGTACCGCCTCAAACAGCACCTCAGAGCACACCCCATTGAAGACTTAATGCGGAGCACCACATGAATTTAGACCTGTGCTGCGTGCACAAGTCGTTGCCTCGGTGTTGTGTACGCTTGACTCTGATTAGGATTAAAAGCTGGATATTATAAAGGAATAACGAGCGAAAAAAAATACAAAGCACAACTCACCACTGGTAGTTATATGCCGCCAGTCTAACGCCACTATTTGGTACGCAGGCACTGTTTTCCTTCAACGTCAGGGGGTATTTCTCCTCAGTAGTTAAGGGCAAAGGTGTAAGGTATTTAGTTTATTGTATATGTTCTATTGGCGGTAGTTCAATAAAAGGTCAGTCAGAATTCAACCGCGGTTTCATTTACTACACCGGCGACGAGTATCATTAATATTTCGAGAATCTACGCGTTTTTAATAAGCCTGATAGTAATTGGTGATCGACAGTGCTAGTTTAAATCGCGTAATTGTGTCGGTAGTAAGGTTTTTGCGATGCGCAAAATGCGAAAAGTCGAACCGTTTGATCTAACATCTAAACAATGGCCGGTGTATATACGACGCGTTAACCAGTTCTATGTGTTGAACGAAATCAAAGCGGAGTTAAAAGTGCCGATGTTGATAACCGTAGTGGGTATGCAACGTATAATTTAATGTGCGACCGATAATCCGGAAGATAAAACGTTTGATCAATTAGTAGAATTAGTAAAGGCACATCTTGAGCCACAACGGTCGGATATTGCCGAACGGCATATTTTCTATGAGGCAAAAGCCCGGCGAATCGTTGACATCGTATTTACAAAGTCTGAAGCATCTTGCAGTAACTTGTAACTTTGGGAGTCGTCTCGAGGAGGACTTGAGAGATCAATTTGTGTCGGGCCTAGCGAGTGAAGTGATGAGGTCTCGTATTTTTGCGGAGAGGTCAATAGACTACAGGAAAGCGGTGGAGCTTAGCTCTGACTCTAGAGGCGGCGGACCGGCACGCGGAAATAAGCAATAAGTCAACAGTTCGTAGACGTCAGTTCTGATGACGAGTTCTATAACCTGGTAGTATCGTCAGCTCAAGGTAACAAACCTTATTTAATTAACGTTTGTGTAGACTTCAAAAGTTTAGAGTGCGAAATTGATACGGGCAGCCGTATCTCGGCTACAAATAATATATGTTATGAATCAATGATTAAGAAGTCTGTACAGTTTTTTTTTTTTTTGCTTGTAGTGGCAGACGAGCCACGGTCCATCTGATGGTAAATGGTAACCGTCGCCCATGGACTCGACTATACCGAGAGTATTGTCAAGCCACTGCTCACCAATTCATTTCACAGATATAAAATGAAATACAAACGGCTATCTCCTGCTACAGCCAAAACGCAACGATGTGCTTCATGGCCGGCCACACGGGAGATGGTGGTACCACAGATATCAGAAGACATCTGTGGGTGGTACCAACCCGCTCGGGCCCGATACCAAGTGAGTACTCCCACTTGGTACCCAGCCCTACCACTAGTCATGCAATAGATGATAATTGCTTACTTCCCTAAATCGCCTCATACGACACCCGCGGGAAAGAATGTGGTGGTGACACTTGTATTCTTAGTCCGTCACCACACGGACGGTACATACTGATAATTTAGTTCTGCGTACTTACTCTGGCTCAAGAATTGAACCTCTCGGATACATAACAGTGGATATTAAATTTAATAATGTGCTAGCTAATAACGTTCGGTTATATGCAATCAAAGGCGGCGGGCAGCCGTTGCTAGGTCGAGATTGGTTGAAGGCCTTAAAGATAACGCAAATAAATATTAATAAAATGGTAGAAGAGGATCACTTCGTGAGTCAGCTGTGTAGAGAGTTTCCCGAAGTGTTTACCGACCAGTTAGGCACTTGTAAAAAATCGTTGCGGTTACAGCTCGTAGACTGCGCGGGCGTGTACGTGTGCGCGCGGCCCGTGCCGCTAGCGCTGCGCGCGCGATTGGAGCGGGAGCTGGCGCGCCTCGAGCGCGACGGCGCCATCCACCGCGTCGAGTGCTCTGACTTTGGCACGCCGATAGTGCCCGTCGTGAAAAGTAATGGGGAAGTCCGAATATGTGGCGACTATAAAATTACAATAAATCCTAGACTAAAACGCGATTATTATCCGCTACCGCGTATAGAGGAGTTGTTTGCGTGCTTGAGCAATGGGGAGGAGTACACTAAAATTGATTTACGACACGTGTATGAACAGATTTTACTAGAATAAGAGTCCCAGAAGTATACGGCGATCACTACACACATGGGAACTTTCGCATTTAGACGCCCTACGGTTTATCTTGTGTACCGGAAAAATTTCAAAGATTTAATGGAAGAAACTTTGCGTGGAATACCGGGTACGGTAGTTTTTCTTGACGATATGTGTATAACGGGCTGTGACCGTCGATCTCATATACGCAGTTTACGGGTTGTCCTCGAGCGGTTACGCGAAATGGGTCTCACAGTTAAGCTGAGCAAGTGTAGCTTTTTACAAAAAACGTAGGGTTTATTATAGATAAAAACGGGTTGCACCCTGATCCTGCTAAGGTAGAAGCGATTGCCAAGATAACCCCCACAGACGTTCCGCAGTTAAAAAGTTTTCTCGGTCTGTTGAACTATTACGGAAAATTCATTCCTGACTTGAGTTCACTGGTACATCCCTTACATTATCTTTTAAAAAAGGGTATAAAGTGGAACTAGGATCAGCGTTGCGCCACGGCATTTAAACAAGCTAAAAGTGTATTGTTAAGCGATAAAGTTTTGGCTCATTATCAGGAGGGGCGGCCGCTTGTGCTATCGGTAGACAGCAGCGCGTACGGGCTGGGCGCCGTGTTGGCGCACCGTTACGAGGACGGCAGTGAACGTCCTGCCAGCTGTGCATCGCGTACGCTCAACGAAGCTGAGCAGAACTATAGCCAATTCGATAAAGAGGCTTTAGCCATCTATTACGGCATAACAAAGCACCATCAGTATCTTTTTGGTAGGCGGTTTGTGTTGCGTTCCGATCACAAACCCCTTACTTATATTTTTAGTAAAACGAAGGGTATACCACAGACGGCAGCCAGCCGTCTGCAGCGATGGGCCACCCGATTAGCAGCCTATAATTTTTCTATAGAATTTGTGAAGTCGGCGGATAACGGTCCGGCCGATAGTCTTTCGCGTTTGCCTCTAGCACACGAGCGGCCACCTACTTCTAGCGTTGATTATTTATACTATGTTGAAGATACGATACCATTGGCACGCACCCGCGCGCGCCCCGTTGCACCCGTGGGAATATCCCTTACACCCCTGGCAACGCATTCACGTAGATTTTTTTGATTGTGCGGGGAAACGATTTATGATAGTAGTCGATGCCCACTCATAATGGATCGAGACATTAGTTATGGCGACCACTTCCGCCACTGCGACGATTACCGCGTTACGATCTATTTTCGCTCGTTTCGGTATTCCTTCACAACTAGTGACCGATAATGGCCCACTGTTCTTTTCTGAAGAATTCAAACAATATTGTAAAAAAAATAGGATAAGACATTCGACATCGGCACCGTATAGACCCCAAGGTAATGGTGAGGAGGAGAACGCAGTTAAAACTGTTAAAAATGTCATAAAACGGGCTGTGTTTGAAAAAGCAGCATATTATAGCAGCTCTGCATCGTTTTTTATTTCAATACCGAAACTGTGAGCACGCAACGACCAGTGTCGCCCACAGTGGCGCTGATGGGGCACAGGCTGCGTGGCCGCCTCGACTCACTGCGGCCCAACGGCGCCGACGTGGTGCACCTTGCGCAGGACCGCCAGGTGGAGGCGGCGCCCGGGTGCAGCCCCCCTGCCCGTTTCGCGGTCGGGGACTCCGTGCTCGTTCGCGATTATTCGAAGGGAGGAGCTAAGTGGGCGGAAGGCCACGTTTCTAAACTGACTGGTCCGGTCTCGTGTAAAATAAATATGGGGGAAGGGGTAGAATGGCGTAGACATCACGACCAGGTTCTCCCACTTCGCAGTCACTATTCACTGTCACGCGCGGCCACACAACCCATATTGAAAGTAACCAAGGGGTCTGACGGAACCGATGAGACAGAGGTAGATGGTGCCAGAGAGGAATAGCCGGTACAGTCAAAAAGCTTATTAAATGAATCAGGGGATGAGTTTGCAGATGCCCTGGGGGACGGGCCAGAGGTTCAACCGGAACTGCGTACCTCTCTGCCGCCAGATGCCTCTGCGAGAGCTAAGCGGGCTCATGCCAGATCAAAAAGAAATGTACCTATTTAAGTAATTGTGCATTGGTGTTATCATTAATTAAGGTTTAACGTTTGATTAAGAGGGGAGATGTGTAAGGTATTTAGTTTATTGTATATGTTCTATTGGCGGTAGTTCAATAAAAGGCCAGTCAGAATTCAACCGCGGTTTCATTTATTATAGGTACCGCCTCAAACAGCACCTCAGAGCACACCCCATTGGAGACTTAATGCGGAGCACCACATGAAGTTAGACCTATGCTGCGTGCACAAGTCGTTGCCTCGGTGTTGTGTACGCTTGACTCTGGTTAGGATTAAAAGCTGGATATTATCAAGGCAGGACTAACGAGCGAAAAAAAAAATACAAAGCACAACTCACCACTGGTAGTTATATGCCGCCAGTCTAACGCCACTATTTGGTTTAACGCAGGCACTGTTTTCCTTCAACGTCAGGGGGTATTTCTCCTCAGTAGTTATGGGCAAACAGGATCGGCAGAATTCGTTCAAAGTATTCTTTATGTTGCCACCTCGGCAATGTTGGCTAGAATTTGCGCAATCTAGAATTTCCTGTGGACATATTTTAGACAAGAAGGTGCATGTTTTGTGTGATAGTGGTAGTGCGTGATAGATGGACAGATTGAATCCCACAAAATTTGGGATAAGGCCAGGGCTAAGCTATCGACCCACTGGAGTCATGCCACATGGTTCCGGTGGTCTGCCAGTGTAGACGGCACACGGCGGGTTTATTTAGTGGGTGAGCCCCTCACACTACCCTGTTCGGTGCCACGAACGGCGGGGTGTGCCGTTAGGTACATTTTTTCCCGCCTTAACAAAGAGAAAGACCATAAGTTATCGATGAATTTGATATAATATTTTTTTTACCTGAGTACTTAATATGGCATGAGTTTTATTTGTAAGGGTCGTCATGCATTGCATCACTCCCGCCAAAGAGAAAGCCCAGCATCCAAAGCATTGCTTCTGATTTTGTACTGGACTATTGCAGCCGTGCTCACGCCTAAAATTTACCTCAGCTCAGAACTACATTTCAAAGCACAGTTCATAAATGACATTCGTAAATAGGTAGGTACTGGGAGCTTAATGTAACATAGTTCCAGTGGCCCTCCAATAAAGGCGGAGAGACGGCACACAGCGGGTTCTTTAGTGAAAAAATAGCGTACGTAAAACTTGAACGGTTCACTTCGGGAAACTGAGATAGTGCTTGTGTTTGCACAGCACACACACTCGTGAACCATAACATTTTCTGCTTATATGGCTAGTTTATTGAAACTACCACTGAATTAATGTAACATAATTCCAGTGGCCCGTCAATACAGGCGGGGAAACGGCACACAGTGGGTTTATTTATTGTGCAAGAGCCCCACACTACTCTGTCCGTTGCCCCGAACGACGGAATGTTAACAAAAAAAAGGGTCTATTGAGACTGGCCCCGCCACCGAAACTATGGCCTGAGATCGTTATTATTACTCTGGTCATCCAGACGATAGCATAGCTATTTCCCGTCCCACCGTTATTATATTTCCGTCGTAAGCAAATATGTCGATTAGTATCAACAATTATTATTAGTGTGTAACATTGAGCTGTAGCTCAATGGTGAGTAAGTAGATACGGAACCCACCGAATAAAAAAAAGAAAATACAGAAACAGCATCACGCCTGTATTCCCCGAAGGGGTAGGCAGAGGTGTATTTCACACCCACGATTCGCCAGCTATGTTTAAGTCCCACGTAATAGGGAGCGAGCCTAGACGTCTACCGGGCACATTTCCACTGAATAAAAACGGACCGAATCCACATTACTCCAGAAATCAGCGTAAACAATTGATCTTTACAACTGTAAATACCTACCACGGACTAGTGGTAACTAATGATTAATTAAATTAAAATTTATTTATTTTACCAAAATACATTTAAATTACACAAAAAATGCTTACATTAGAACAATTTATAAACCATAGCCCAAAGAGATATCCTGTGGTACCCACACTAAGTGTAGCAGACACTTGTGTCGTAGGCACCGAGATTAACGGTTTACAATGTAATATTGGGCCTCCGTAGGCTGGCAACATCATATTTATGCACAATACACAGAGAAATGTAATATTAATAAATGAAATAAGTATATATTACACGTGTACAATATCCAGATATTTATATATATATACACACATACCTACACATACAATACACATGCATTTACATATAATAATGAGAAAACGTACCAATCAAATGCGTCAGGTATGCTACCATTTCCAAATGACTTCGGCGTGAATTTTAAACAATTAGTGCACTTTACGTTTATGTCATTACATTGATTTTTTATTGACATCCCTCGGGTAAATTCTTTCGTAGACATATCTGAGAATTTTGTGAGGCCGAAAACAGTGGCTCCCTCGATAGCATTCAATCTGGCTATCTCAGCTAAAGAATCCTATAATAAAGAATATACTTTTTTTATACTCTGCCTTGGATTTATGCTAGAGGAGTGTCCAAGCCGCGAACATTCCAGGTTACGATCTCAGACTAACGAATAAATATGGATGGAGCATTACGAACAATCCCAGTGAAGCCAGATAAAACCATGCCAAACTTATAATTACACGCACTCACGCACACAAAGACAAACAAAACCATGCCGAAACGAAATGTCATAAACCACGAGTGCTACCAGAGAATGATTTCAAATTACCTCAAATGACTCGACGATTTCGTACGTACGTTACCTAGGTACGTCGTCAGTCAGTTCCCTGCATGATTTGGCGTAAACTTACTGTATACTTTTGCTTCCTTTATGTTTTAAACATAAAACTTTAAAAAAATTACCCAAATTATAGAGATTATTTCTTTCCGGTGACAACACTTTCACGCACACATCTTTCAAAAAGTGGCTTCACTTTTTAGTTGACAATGCGGTGTTTAGTTAGTTCGAGGCATAGCTAAATAACTGTCCGAGGTTATGATGCGAGTTTTCTATTCCAATTATATTTGAAGTTACTTACCTATTACTTTATCGCTCAGATGCGTCCCGCGAAAATTAGGTTGGGACCACGGAGTACAGAAAAAGAGGTTGGTACCTATTTAAACTATATATATATATATGTACCTATCGTCATAAAGACTAATGATATACCATGCCAACTCTGCTCGAGCTAGTGTATCAAACAAAAATAAACGATTTTATTGCCTGTTTGTTCACGGACACGCCAATACTAAACAGATTATGAGGACTCTTGATTAACAGTAGGTACCCGATGAACCTTAAAAACTGGTACTTACCTGAGGCATAACCAAAAATCGGCTAGTAATTCTCTAAAAAAGCTAATACTTACTTTCCCATTTAAGAACGTGGGAAATCCAACATTCGTTGCATCGCTAGTAGGTATCAGTTTCTAAATTGAACACCTAATAACGCAGTAAGACATTTTGTACCTATTTGCAAATAAATTATTTAATGGGAACACGTACCTTAAAATTCCGTAGCCTGATATGTAATTCGCCGGCGGTGTAATTCTTATTGAACTTTACCAAATAATTGTTGAATTTGATAAGGTCCAAGTCAATAAGATCAACATGGTTTGTCGCCTTTAGTTTAAGTGTAGTTACCCATATGTTTACCAAAAGTAATAAGTTTAAAGCCAGCAACATTACAGCGATAATCAATAAAACCTTCATTATTAATTCACAAAAAATATATAAATCTGACCGTGTTTGTATAGATACTAAAGTATTTTCCTTCAGTTTCATCGTAAATACCAGTAATATTTATACTCTAACATTATATAATGTTTCCTTGTTATTTATGTAGAGATAATAACGCTTTGAATACTCCCATTGTTTTTATAAATATGTACTGTTAAGGAAACTATATAAATAAAACTCAACGTACAAAAAAGTATTTATTTAAATATAATTATGTATATTACAAAAATGGCACTTGAATTAGAGCAGAGCTTTGTAAACCGATGGCTAAAATAAAATTTGTAGAATTTTCGTAACATAAATCATCACAATTTGACACCCAACAATATATCCTGATGGACGGTTATAAATAGTTTATAGGTCTGATCCACAGAACACCGAGAAATAGTCTCTAAATACTACTACTTAATTTTCTACTATCCCGACGTTCCTAATAATTTTCATGTCTTCATGGTCACGGGTGGCCATAAAGTTCACCTGTTAGCACAGTAGAAAACCAAGTAAACGCGATAGATTACGTAAAATTAGCTAGCGTAAAAATCAGAAAATATTATATTAGGTCAGATGATCTGATCTGAGATCTGACACTCAGGTCTATATTAATACTATCCCAAATTTGTTTAGCTGCACAACTTCTAATAGGTAATTGACAAGGCGATAGGCGAAAATATCCACCGTTTATTAATGTGCCTATAATTATTAGTTTTTTCACGTAACACGAAAGTACAAAAAAGTTCAAATATTGTTCGAGTATTGTATAATTCTTGGTAAGCACCCTCTCGTTATCCATAGACGAATTAAAACCGTTTGTTTATTGACTGACATTATACTTCCTAGTTAGATGATTTTGTCAACAGATGGCGTTAAAAGCAGTTAAATAAATTGGCGTAGCGAGGTCGCCAAAGCCGCTTTTAGCCTCCCTCCGCATTAGACGTTTTTACATCAAAAGAAGAATCACTTCATGTACTGGATATAAACTAGCTATATAATATAACATTTTTTTTAACGCGACGGGATACTTATTAATCAACAATACATTTTATAACCCTGTTCTTAGAATAAAGTTAATTTGTTAATACACAACCAGATCACCGGTATGAATACTGTGCACGGGTCATCAAACCTATGGTTGCTAAGTAGCGATTCACTCAACTTATCATTACAACATGAGTTTTGTGAAAATCAAACATTTAATTTGGTCTGATGCAAAATGAAGTACTTAGTAAATTGACTATAATAAATGTTTTAACATTTTCAAAATGGCGACATTAATTATATTACAATAGTAACTTTTAAAGATTCTCGAATTGTACATATATTTAAATTAACATAAACTGGTCTATTTTCGCTTCTAAAATAGGTAAATATGAACTACTTTTAGCCCGATGTTTCAACTGCATTATTACAGCCGTGGTCACGGGACGACCATGGAAAAAGACCAGTTTATGTTGCTTTAAATATTAATTTTAATACAGTAGGGAGATCTTTCAAAGCCACAAAAACACCCATTTAAGATCCAATGAAATGTTTTATTTTAGGAAAGAAAACAATGTACTCGTGTGAACAGATGTGATAAAAATATCAGCCTTTAATTTTAGGAATGATGGGATGTAATAGGAGATTAGGGATATAAAAAGTGGCGGCCCACTTCCATACGTTACCTACATTTAATACATGCAATTACAAACTCTAAGACTTAAATTATTGTAGAAAATCATATTTATAATATTTTAGTTTAACCTTTTGTGTTCACAATATCTGTAATATGGAATTGAGAACTATAATACTAATATAAATATCAAATGCCAAGAATTTCGAGTACCTATAGTTTTTTTTTTGTTAAGGCGGGAATAAATTTATCTAACCGCACACCCTGTCATTCGGCAGGGAGTACGCTACCTGCCCGCGGCAGTAGTTATAGTAAGAACAGGTAATCATTGCAAATATCATTATCATAAACTATAGATTCTATCCGCGTAGACACCATAATATAAATACATCATTATGGCACATTCTTCATTATCTCTATGTAAAAACAGCTATCCCACGAGAACCGTTAGTAGTTAGGGGATGAACCCTATGCCCGTTTCTGGGCTCCAGACTATATGTACGCAAAATTTCATAATGATTGGTTCAGTAGTTACAGCGTAAACGCATAACAAACTCACCGCATGCCCGCATTTACTTTTTCCCTTGCGTACACGGATTATTCCTTCTCTTTTTAATAACAGAAAAGAAGATAGTGATAATGCAATTCATCAAATATATACTTGCAAGAACGAAGTCTAACCTACAATCTGGAACATATCATGAGATGCCACTGTATATATAGTTTGAAACAAATAAAATACCTATAAACATTACCAAATAATACCAACATTATCCAACATTTAAAAAAGTAAGCTTTTAAGTTTATACGAATATTCTACAATTTGTATAATATTCAGTTTATTATGCTTAGTAATATTGACTTTTAAAATGGACGGCACAATTCTAACATTATCTTTATAGAGGCGATTGTCCAAAAGGATAATGGAATAACAATCAATTATTACATTTAACCTACTTTGTATAACATCACATGACCTATTGTTCAGTTTACCCTGTACACAAACATATTATTATATACTATTATACTATTTAAATATAATATCTGAAATTCAACAATATTTCATACTCAAATCTTTTAGGTAGGTGATAAAAGCCTTGTCACACTAGTTGATAGTGATTTGCGAGCGAGTACGAAGCGAGTCGCGAGTCGAAAACGCCGCTAGCTTGTAGCTGGTACGCAGCAAGCTGCGATAATTTCTTTGGACGCCATTTCAATAGGCTATTTGACTAGTTTCTCTGGAAACCATATCACATTATTTAGTTGTGATTGAGGACCTTACAAATAATGTGTATCTTTAATTATTTAATTCACCACTACAAATTATTTTGATTTACTAAACTGTCAAAACGCTTACTGCGGCAATAAGGCGACGCATCAGTCGAGTGACGTCACTCGTTTGTATTCTTCGTTCGTTTCTATGCAATGAGATTGTTAGGGGCTTTTTGGTAAAAATATTCACTATTTTATATAGATATGATTACATGTCGCTTTTAAAGACTACAATCTACGCGAATGGCAATAAAGAAGTAATTATTTTTCATACTGACAAATAGCGTATTGACATTTTTGAAACCATTTTGATGCTGTGAAAACGAAGCGCGCCCGAGGCATATACGCCATGAACTCACAGTAAGACTACTGCACTTTTGCGTAGCTTTGTACACGTTGGCAAATCGTCAGTGTGATGTTACAGTAATATTTGTTTAATAGAATAATATAATCACACATTTATCACGTATATAACTTGTACTTCCTACTTTCTATAGTGAGTATATTGCATAATACATAAAATTAACACAGTATTGTTATCACTTAACATCTACAGTAGCCACTTCGTTAGCTAACCCGCATACATTACTACCTATAGCGAGCTTTACGTAGCCATCAATGCCAAAGTCCTTTCCCCAAGAGTTCTTGGCGATGTAATGTGGAACATCGGCTGAAAGGTCGTACCCGACCAGCTCAACAGCGTGGTTCAGGTCCTCTGGGGCTCCACTAGAATTGAAATAAATCTTAATATTGCAAATCTCAAACTCACTATACATAGCACTATACACAATAATAAACATATCATTATATACCATAATAATAATGTTTAAACTAAAAAGGTGGAGCCGTGGGCAAAGGTCTGCAGGTAAAAATATGTGATGGGTATCTCCATCATATTACAAGAATGTAAAAGTTAACTAAAGAAATTAAATGAAACCGACCATACTACTGGGCTAAAAAATCTTTGAACAAGATCCTATCCATCTGTCAGCTGAGGTATATCCTAAGTCAATTTCTCTCACAGGAGATATATGCCTGACATAAGTATATAGGCTGTAAAAAAAAAATAAGCGTCTATACCTGCAATGAAACTGAATGATTCCTCCGAGATAATTTTGCCATATGAGTGCATTGACAGCCACAATGACTGGTCCATGAAGTGCCAACGCTTGAAGTATCTTATCTTCTGAACCAACGAAACTGAAATAATAGAAGAAAAATAATGAATAAATTTCAGAAAACTTTTTTATTTAATAGCTCTTGATTAGACTAAATTATTAACTGGTATAAATTTTATCTCGCTATGGAACCTGAGATATAACCTAAAAACTTCATTTTCTCGGGTATTAGGCGACAGCCAGAAAGAGAATTAGGAGAGGTGAAAGAGACTCAAGAGAGAAGGAATGGGAAGAGAGAAAAGGAGTGACGGCAGCCACTCTTTTCGAAAGGTCGTAGCATGACAGCATTTAAAAACACCATTATGTGATGTCATACTACGAGAACCGTTTTTTTTTTATTTATTTATTGTTATTTTAAAGCATAAAGATAATATCAATCTTACTCATCACATGTGAAAGTCTGCACATAAACACCCGTTGTATTCTTCGTCTTCGCTTTACAAACGCCATTGATGAGACTTAATGGGTATTCCTTGTCCAGTTCAACTGGGGTTTTGGTGATATATAACCAGTCCAGGAGCAGGCAGATGTCGCCACCAGCGCAACCACTGTTGCCGAGGCCAGCGCAGTCAATTACTTGCTAATAAATAAAATAAATTAATCAGTAATGAGTGCAAGGATATGTCTATTAGTAAAACCATGGACGTCAAAGACAGTGCTATCGACTTCGATCCTCAGTACAAGGTCTCACGGCACAAGTCTCAGACTCTAATTGAGATTTTTTGAAATTATGATTGTAAGGCTAATTATTAGATGGGCCGAATGTGATTTTAACCGAATACGAACTTCGGCCGAACATTCGGTAAACATACAAAATTCAACCGAACTTCGGTGTGTGCTTTCTCGGGAGTAACAAGTCATATTCTGTGTATATTTTTTATGAAAGACAATGCCGTAAAGCAATAAAAAAAACAGTCAGGTAAGGGTGACACCTTATTTCAAATTATTGGGTGTACTGATTCATAGACTCCTGGATTGTGAAAAAAACTAATTAATTTATACATTTTAATTTATCTATAATAATTATAGTTTAACAAACAACTGACCATGCTTAAATGACTTTCGAGTAATGGTATATGTGACTTATTTTGCAGCTATGACAGATGTGATTTCTCTAAATTTTAGTATAAACCTTAACTTTTTCCCATACCGAATGTTCGGCATTTAAAGCGGCATTCGGCCAAAGTTCGGCTCAAACCACCGAAATTCGGTTAAACCGAATGTAAAACGAACTTCGGCCCATCCCTACTAATTATATGATATAAGTAATATATAAGTAAGTATGCTGAGACGCAGGCGACGCAGGGCCCTTAGAATGTAACTCACTTAATCGTTTTGATATCGCATCATGATATTGTCATTGGTTGAGAGACCACCGTGATTGGGTGAGCTATTATACTTTCGACATCACGCGTCTATGTCGGTACCAATCACAAATAAGACGACACGATCTCAATATGATTTTGTGAATCACATTCTAATGGGCCTGATCACGCAGCACAGGCCAGACTGATTTTATAATGCTTTGAACACTCGGATATCTGTGCCGGCACTAAAACGAGACGCAAAGTAGGGTATAGCGTTGCACGTGCCTGCCCCGCAACGTACGGAGCTCAACGATTTTAAAGCATTACAAAATCTGATCTGCCGTGCTGCGTGATCCGCGTCGCCTCCGTCTCAGGGTACGCTTAGCCTATTTATTTACAAACTATATATATATAGCAGGGACAAATCGCGACCTTAGAACAAGATCGGAGTAAATTTTTTTATTCGGAACTGACAACCTGTAATGACTGTCAGGATTTTATTTGACAGCTTAACGTGCCTTCTGAATCACGAAGGAGATCAGGTGTCCACATTTGTGTGTGCACAATGTGACACCTACATTCACCCGTCTGACTGCCAACCGAGCGAAAGTTGCTTAAATTTGCCGATAGGCTTCGATCTCTTTCTAAAATATGTATGTTAAAAAATAGCAAAATTTTATCATCATCAGCAAAAGCTTTAAATTCGTATAAATACAAACTAAACGTATTAAAGGATATATTTCTATAATATGTTACCTGCACACTGAGTGTCTGCAGAATACCAGTTTTAATAGCGGACATCGCTTCTATGGTACCAACAGTACTGAACGCCCAGCAAGCTCCACAAAGTCCCTGGTTTCTTACAGGACCAATAACGCCTTTAGTTCTCCTGGAATCATTTCAAAAAGGAATAACTATATGAATCGACTAATTAGTTCCTCATAACCCTTTAGTTCATTTTGCCACTGTTAAACACACGTACTTAATTGCCTATCATATAACTTAAACTTAATTGTATATTATATAGCAGACTAGCTAGCAGCTAAATTGATGGTAATTGTGCTCATGGAAATTGGCAACACCAGGGCGCAAACAAGCCTCCACCTACCCTACGTAGTGTTCTACTCAACCTACTTGTTAAAAAATATACATATAAGTATTGTAGTGTTGCCGCGCTAGGAAAACGCAGCAGAGAGGTCATTCAATAACTTAGCTTACACAAACGTGGTAGAAAGGAACGCTGAAAATGAAGTGTCTACAGCGAGATGCTTTCCTGGTAGTGTGGGTTAATTCTACTGATATCTGACGCCTCGTGTTTCGGTGGTAAAAATGCTATAGTACTACCTTCTCAAACCCATAATATAAAATTTGACCAGCAAGTATTTAACGAGGTACATTCTGTTGTGTGTAGTCTTTTATTCCGATGGCAAAATGACAAAAAAAGTTCCGTTGAAATGTATTACTTATAATAAGTTTCGTAATACATACAATACCAAGACACCTAGGTATATCTAAAATTTATGACCTACCACTGGAGGTGTGAACGGAAACCTCCACGGGAACGTTTTATTGAGTTTGAGTTTCACTAACTTACTTTTTAAATAAATTTGCCCGTATAAAACACGACAGTTTTTGCTGTTAACACGCTTTTATTGGCTTCTCCTGTAGGTATCAGTCTCTATCCATCCATCCATCAGCCTTTCGAAGTCCACTGCTGGACATAGGCCTCCCCAAGAGAACGCCACATGTGTTTCGCTCATATGGGGGATAGTGCCGTAATCGCCACGCTTGGCAGGCGGGTTGGCGATCGCAGTGGATGTTGTTAATATTCGAGGGAGTACTGCTGCTGCCCACTCCCCCGGTATTCCCTCAGTGGGCTCTTACGACTTCCATGGGTGGAGAGAGGTGGGACAATTCTAAAGCCGGCCCCACAGGGCAAAGGTATCTGTCTACATAACGAAATCTTTGGACGTGATTTTCACGAAAAATAAAAAACGGTTCTTCTTCAAAACGTCTGATTAAATTTAAACTCTATACACCTATCGAAAACCGATGATAATACAAGGTTTCACATTTTAGGTTTTTTTTCATTGCAAACAGATATTTTCGTCACACCTACGGTGAAATAAGGCTAGTTGAGCCAAAAAGTAGAAAGTAATATCATCTACATAAATTAAAATGAATCGCTGAATGTGTTGCTAAGCTAACCAGTTCCACGATTTAGCTTTGGTTGATTCTTTTATTATTATTTTTAGACTATATTTCTAGAAGTACATAATCGACCCTGCTATACGCTTGATTTGACAAAAGCTATTGGACTGCTAACAGACCAATAGCTTTTGGCAGAACGACGTCTGTCGGGTCGGCTAGTAATAAATAAACATGATTAAAAAAGTGTGCGATGCGTTTTACTATATAAACTTAATAAATCTTGTAAACAGCTATCAATTACCTATTTGTCACAATAGATAGGCAAGCGCCCCACGCTTTTTTACAAACATTATTATAATTGAGTAGGAGTGAGAAGTGAACTTTGATTTGCCCCTTTTTACACTACCATATACTTACTTCACTGCATTGCCTAAACGAGTGCATTGCCTAAGTGAGTTGAAGCTAATTCATGCAAAAACTTTTTGCAAGATAGTCGTAGTAGATTGGAATTGATGTCGTTTCGAAAGGCCTCATTGCTGTCCTACTAATTTGAGTGGATCACCTCACTCACAGGAGTTACACTCACCCGGTCATTTACGCGATAGGTATAGGCTTTCAAGCCTCAGGATAGAATGCCTCCAAATAAAACTCACATTTAAACCTCGTAATGCGTTATAGTCATCTAATCATCATAGCAATGGTTTTTCCCACACATTCTATGATGAAGCTGTAACAGAGCTAAGTAAGATATTTGAGAAAAAAATACAGTATTAGGCTAAAAAATACTGTATAGGCGTGTCTGAACACAAAATAATTATTTTTAGAATTTTTGTCGGTTTGTTTGTTAACTTTAAACTACTGAACAGATTGAATGTCAGCGACGTGGTTCTCCACCGGTAACATCTCTGTCCTACGAGGGTGAAATGAGGGCAGTGGAAGGTCGGTTTATGACAAATGGCAATCCGTTATCTCTGCCTACCCTCTGAGTAAGTATAAAATAGATTTTTTCATACCAATTAATCTCAAAAATTGAGACAAGTCTCGAGGACTTGTTCTGCAATTGAACCTGTTACTGCTTGATAAGCGACAATACTTTCGGACAGATATCGAATAACAAGGCCCGTTGACTTTTTATCGTTTTTACACAACAAATGCTCTGTTGAAGTCGTATCAATAATCGGTCAAAGGTGCAAAAGGAAATTAAAAATTAAACGCGCTTTTGTATTGTATAATACCTCGTTGTATCCTATTTGGGTAAAGACGAACAACTGTACGCTTTATCAGGTTTTATCTTATTATTATAGAATGGGTATTTTTAGGAGGGCCCACCACTCACCCACGGATTGTCAATCCCGGTTATAGATAGTGCCATTCACGAAGACGCGCCACTCAAAATTTGACGAGGGGGCCGCGGGGTGTGGGACGATTGAGCCAAGTGTCAGTCGCGAGCCATCAGCGGCTCGATGCACATGGGTAGTACAGTTCACGTTGCTTGAATCCAGACTAGGCAAGAAAGTTACTCTACTTAATAAAAAAAATTAAAATGTCTAGAAAATTAAAATGTACCATTCAATTTCTATCAGTATTACATTTTGTGAAACTCTCGGAAAACATATATGACATTAAATTATCACCCTCAAACCTACTTTACAGACAACCATATAGTTTTTTTAGTATACTATTAATGTTTATAATTGCTCACTTAACATGGTAATATTACACTGTATTAACTAATAATTACATACAATACCCACATTGAACGACAACATGAAATATTAATTATTTTTAAATAAAAAAACCGCTTTCAAAAGACACCCAGGATCTAAAACGCAAAAAATAATTGGTCGACTTCAAACACATCAGTAGGTGTCTAACGCGGATATCGTATGTAATTTATTTTTTGCTTTTTAGTGTTTTCTATAAAATAGGTCAAAGTAGGTGGTGCACGATAGGGAGGAATTCCTTGGGTGCATCTCGTATAAGAAAGCGTCGAGTACAGGAGCGCAGTAGAGAAAGAAATAAAGCACAGCCAAAAACAAACATACAGTCGAATTGAAAGCCTCCTCCTTTTTGAAGTCGGTTGATAATATTAAAGTAGAGCATCTTTATTTAGATATTTTTATACCTATTTTTAGCATTTGACATGCTTAGCATTAAACATTAAAAACAAAGTGAAAAATGTGAAATCGAAAATAACAGTCAGGGTCGGTTTAATGTATGAAAATACTGCCGACAGATGGCGCAACGTCACCCAAAGACGTAAAGTATGAATGTGTTATCGAAATTAGCAGTCAGGAGCAATTGTCACGATGGCTGAATTGGCGAATCTGGACGTTATTTTCGATTTCACATTTATCACTTTGTGTTTAATGTAGAGCATCTTCCTAGTTGACCATATCGCTCTGTCGTGATTTTGTTTATTCATCGATATGAGCGTGCGTAATAGGCAATTCGGTGAAGCAATACACACTTGCATTGTAAGTAATTAGAAAAAGAGTGGGGCGCGTCTTCGTGGATGGCACTATCTATATCTTTGGACACGCACAAAATAACCTAAGATTGCCGATCCGCACTCTCACAGATAGAGGAGAATGTCATAATAGCAGAGTAGCATGTAGATACGAAAATGACAAAAAATCTCACAAACGCGACACAACCATGCGATACGTCAGGACTCGCAGGACCACAATGTTGCAATATTCAGCAAAAATCCGAACACAAATTCGTCATGTGTTTCGCCTCTAAACGAGGTTTCCTCACGACCCCTCGGCAACAAATGAGCCAACAAGGTTTTATCTTGTCAAGATCACAGAACGAATTGCTGAATGACACTACTCTTTACGAGTTTATTACATGGTTAATTCAGATACTTAGATAATCGATTTGTTTTTCGTGAATTAGGCTATAGGCATTCAGGCAGTTTTATCCATCCGGGGATGAAATTAAAGGCTTTTCTACACGCATCAGTTGATGATATCGAACACGAGTGCACCGATTTCATCGCCACTACATAGCATGCCGTTGGGACCACTCATTTTTAAAACTTGATATCAATGTTTACTAATATTTCATGTATTTTCCGCGCGATTTATCAATGTAGACCGTGATTAGTTGATCGGTGTTCCCAAGGATGAACAAGCCATAGGACGCTGAGCTCATAGAGCAACTTTCTGTCTTTAATTGATAACACATGGTAAATGAACGATATCAACTTTAAATAAATAGTCATCCGCTCGAACGATCCATAAGGTTAAGCAACTTTCGCCAAACCAGCAATTAGGTAAGTAACCAAATTTTTAAACCTATTTGTTAAAACCTAACTTCCACCTTCTTCAGGAGACACTTTAAGCAATGGGTCTGGACTGTCAATATCTTGCCAGTCGTTAGGTCTTTCTGAAGTCGCAAGTTTCGCTAGTTAATTCGTGGTTAGATGAGCAATCGCGTACCTAAATCCTTTTTAATCAAATTGCTTTAACAGTTACATGTAGTTCATAAACTATCATATTACTTACAATCTGTAAAAATTAGAATCAATTCGGTGAGAATGCAAAAAACAGACGTAACTCTGTCAAAACCTCGAAAACCTTGCCATTTAATTATTGATTAATCAATTACACATGCATTTATATGTAATGCTTGTATAACATAATTATGCTAATGAATTAATGTTTCTCCTTCACACGAGTGGAATCTGTCTAATGTATAAAATTCTTGTGTCAGTTTTAAGGCCTCGTCACACAGAGGCGGGAGCCGCGGGAAAGCGACCGCGATTCGGGACAGGATTTTTTTGTAATATTCGAATTTGTATGCAACCTGTCACACAGCAACGGGCGCGTTCCTATAAATGCATGTGTAATTGATTTATCAATAATTAAATGGCAAGGTTTTAGAGGTTTCGACAGAGTTACGTCTGTTTTTTGCATTCTCACCGAATTGATTCTAATTTTTACAGATTGTAAGTAATATGATAGTTTATGAACTACATGTAACTGTTAAAGCAATTTGATTAAAAAGGATTTAGGTACGCGATTGCTCATCTAACCACGAATTAACTAGCGAAACTTGCGACTTCAGAAAGACCTAACGACTGGCAAGATATTGACTGCCAAGACCCATTGCTTAAAGTGTCTCCTGAAGAAGGTGGAAGTCAGGTTTTAACAAATAGGTTTAAAAATTTGGTCACTTACCTAATTGCTGGTTTGGCGAAAGTTGCTTAACCTTGTGGATCGTTCGAGCGGATGACTATTTATTTAAAGTTGATATCGTTCATTTACCATGTGTTAGCAATTAGAGACAGAAACTAGCTCTGTGAGCTCAGCGTCCTATGGCTTGTTCATCCTTGGGAACACCGATCAACTAATCACGGTCTACATTGATAAATCACCCGAAAATACAAGAAATACTAGTAAATATTGATACCAGGTTTTAAAACAGAGGGGTCCCAACGGCATGCTATGTGGTGGCGATGAAATTGGTGCACTCGTGTTCGATATTATCAAGGTTATGCTCAAGAGTTAAAAGCCTTTATTTTCATCCCCGGATGGATAAATCTGCCTGAATGCCTATAGCCTAATTCACGAAAAAGAAATCCATTATCTAAGTAACTGAATTAACCATGCAAATAAAATCATAATGAATAGTGTCATTCAGCAATTAGTTCTGTGATCTTGACAAGATAAACTTCTTGGCTCATTTGTTGCCGAAGGGTCCTAAGGATGTCTCGTTTAGAGACGAAACACATGTCGAATTTGTGTTCGGATTGCAACGTTGTGGTCCTGAGAGTCCTGCCGTATCGTATGGTTGTGTCGCGCTTGTGAGATTTTTTGTCATTATCGTATCTACATGCTACTCTGCTATTATGACATTCTCCTCTATCTGTGAGAGTGCGGATTGGCAATCTTTGGCTATTTTGTGCGTGTCTAAAGATAACCGAGATTGACAATCCGTGGGCGAGTGGTGGGCTATCCTCCTAAAATATTAAGATAAAACCTAAAAAGCGTACATTTATTCGTCTATACCCAAATAGAACACAACGAGGTATTATACAATACAAAAGCGCGTTTAATTTTTAATTTCCTTTTACACCTTTGACCTATAATATTGATACGACTTCAACAGAGCATAAATATTTGTTGTGTAAAAACGATAAAAAGTCAACGGGCCTTGTTATTCGATATTTGTCCGTGAAAGCATTGTCGCTTATCAAGCAGTAACAGGTGCAATTGCAGAACAAGTCCTCGAGACTTGTCTCAATTTTTGAGATTCATTGGTATGAAATAACCTATTTTATACATATTACTCAGAGGGTAGGCAGAGATAACGGATTGCCAGTTGTCATAAACTGACCTTCTACTGCCCTCATTTCGCCCTCGTAGGACAGAGATGTGACCAGTGTCGCTGCCATTCGGTTACTATTTTATAATATAAATATACTAGCCTTTGCCCGTGGCTCCGATGCAGCCAAAATCTAGTTCAAATAAAAAGTTTTGCTTTAAAAATCTGTTCAGTAGTTTTTGCGTGATGCGCGAACGAACAAACAAACCGACAAAAATTCTAAAAATAATTGTTGTGTTTAGACACGCCTATACAGTATTTTTTAGCCTAATACTGTATTTTTTCTCAAATATCTTACTTAGCTCTGTTACAGCTTCATAATAGAATGTGTGTGAAAAACCATTGCTATGATGATTAGATGACTATAACGCATTACGAGGTTTAAATGTTGAGTTTTATTTGGAGGCATTCTATCCTGAGGCTTAGAAAGCCTATACCTATCGCGTAAATGACCGGGTGACTGTAACTCCTTTAAGTGAGGTGATCCACTTAAATTAGTAGGACAGCAATGAGGCCATTCGAAACGACATCAATTCCAATCTACTACGACTATCTTGCAAAAAGTTTTTGCATGACTTAGCTTCAACTCACTTAGGCAATGCACTCGTTTAGGCAATGCAGTGAAGTATATGGGCTCGGTATAGTTTAGTTCCCACACTACCCTGTTCGTTGCCCCGAGCGACGGGGTGTGCGGTTAGGAACATTTTTTCCCGCCTAAACAAAAAAAAGGTATAGTTTAGTTATAAAAGGGGCTAGGTATAGCTTGAAAAACTAAAAAAAAAACACTATTTAATAACTAGTTGAAATAAAAAGTAGAAAATAGCATTACCTAAAATAAATTAGATTCTGCCCACGACTTCGTCCAAGTCACTATACGGCACATCAATTATCTCTATGCAAAATAGCTATCAAACGGGAACCATTTATGTTTTCGGGATAAAAAGATGATATCCTTTACTAGGCTTTCAGGATGATTGGTTTAGTAGTTACGGCGTGAAAGCGTTACAAATACACAAACTAGTTCACTTCTCACTCCTACTCAACTATAATAATGTTTGTAAAAAAACGTGGGGCGCTTGCCTATCTATTGTGACAAAGTTTATATACTTAGTAAAAAGCACCCCACACTTTTTTAAATATGGATTTTTTATTACTGGCCGACCCGACAGACATCGTTCTGCCAAAAGTTATTGGTCTGTTAGCAGTCCAATAGCTTCTAATGTATAAAATTCTTGCGTCACAGTTTTAAGCCCTCGTCACACTGAGGCGAGATCCGCGGGAAAGCGACCGCTATCCTGGACGGGATATTTTGTAATATTCGAATTTGTATGCAACCTGTCACACAGCAACGGGCGCGTTCCTATGTGACAGGTTGCATACAAATTCGAATATTACAAAAAAATCCCGTCCCGGATCGCGATCGCTTTCCCGCGGCTCCCGCCTCTGTGACCCGCCCTTTAGCGTTTATACTCCTCCGAAACGGCTTGACCGATTTTGGTGAAATTTTATATGTATATTCAGTAGGTATGAGAATAGGTTCATAACTAATTCTTATACCCCTAAATGTTAAGGGTAGATTTTTTTTCGTTTATTGGACAATTTTTTTTTTATATTTTTTTATGGTGTGGCATTAAAAAATACATTTAGCCCTAAATTTTTACGCTCCTACCACCAACCCCTACTTTTTAAGAACATTTTGTATTTTTTTTACCTCTGTCGATAGCTGATCAATGGGGTTCCGTTTTGCCAAACTCCTCCGCTTGGGAGCAGCATAATAGCAAGTTTCATCGAGCGCACTTTTTCAAATACATTTTAAAAGTAAAGACTACTACGATATAATAATATTTTCATACTCTAGAAATAGTTCATAATTGGCAAAACAACGTTTGCCGGGTCAAGATGAGATATGAGAAAAAAAATGTACCAGCGATCAAAGTGTTATAATAATATATAGCCAAAGTATTTAGGCGCCTCCATACACAAAACTTTTTTTAAATTATCGCGTCTAAACATTTTTGATCTATTTTTTTAGCATTTGACATGCTCCGCTACTTTTTAAAGTACAAATTATTTGTGAATAAGGAAAAAAGAGTCTTTGTTGGTGCATCAAAAATTACCTACAGAAAGATTTTTTTAATTTTTAGATTTTGAATATTTTTTGAACTTCCCGCTAAAAAAAATTGGTTGATTAGTCTGTGTCGGGCCGGCTTTCCACCCCTCTCTACCCACGGGAGTCGTAAGAGCCAACTGAGGGAATACCGGGGGAGTGGGCAGCAGCACTCCCTCGAGTATTAACAACATCTACTGCGATCGCCAACCCGCCTGCCAAGCGTGGCGATTACGGCATTATCCCCCATCATATTAATTATCCCTCTTGGGGAGGCCAATGTCCAGCAGTGGACGTTAAAAGGCTGATGTATGGATCATCTTGATCGTTAGTAAAACAACATTTAAGTACTTATAAGTTGTTCCGTATGTTGCGTAATATTAACAAACAAAAAAAAACAGAAGGCCCGTTTTGTAGCAATTCATCTATTAAATATAAGCCTCATTAAATTTGTTTTGTCTGCAAGGACTTTAGTTTTATCTTATGTAATTCTCTCAACGAGTGTATTTTTTTTCGTTACATGCGGTTTAAATGAAATAATATCTAACTAAGATATAACCACAAACATAGAAAAAAAAAGAAACAAACTTGTTTTTTCTAGGTTCATGGAAATAACCTAAAAACTAGCTTTGCCTGCAGCAATGCCGCGGACTTAAGGATTGTGTAATATAGATGTTTTATTATATATATATTTTTTTTTATATTTGTACTCAAAGCATCACACTCGAATATCAAGACAATCTATTAAAAAGCCTTGCCACCATATTTTGGTTTGTGACCAGATTTGCTTTATTATGTTATTTCTCAGGTTGTTAATATTACGCAACATACGGAACAACTTATAAGTAAGTACTTAAATGTTGTTTTACTAACGATTAAAATGATAAAATGAATATAGACAAAAACCAGTTTACCTATTTAGGATTGTCTGTGTGAATAAATTACGTGTCGTACCTATTTATAGGTATAATGTTACCGTTTATATATATAACGGCTTTTATGTTCATATATTCCTACAACACATTGCATGGGTACGAGCGTCGCCGTCGAGCATATTTCTTTATGTGAATTGCAATCAGTCTAATATTTTAATATGTACTACACATTACCATACTAGCCAGACAAATGTTCTGCCGCGTCGACGTTATATTAATACAACTAGCCTTTGCTTGCGGCTCCGCCGCAACCAAAACAAAAGCTAGTTTTTAGGCTGTATCTCAGGTTCCCGATATAATAGCGGGATAAAATGTATACCAGTTTTTAAGTCTAATCGAGATCTATCAAAGAAAAAAATAGCTCTCAAATAACATCTTAAATGTACAGACATAGCTCTGTTACAGCTTTATTATAGATTAACGTTTACATCCATAGATGAAAACATGGCTATACAGAAATATGTATCCACTTAAAGACATAAAAATATAGCATCACGCCTGTAATTCCCGAAGGGGTAGGCAGAGGTACATTGCCCACCCACGGTTCGCCATTTTGTTTAAGTCCTACGTAATAGGGGGCGAGCTTGTTGCCGTTTACCGGGCACATTTCCAAACTCCGGGCTGCTACTGAGATTTTTTCTTTTTAGGAAAAAGCTCAACAGCACCGCCCGACTTGAGGATCGAACCCGAGACCTCATGATCAGCAGTCAATCACACTACCGCTGCACCACAGCGGCAGTTGTATCTACTTATTACTAGGTTATTGCATAATATTATGTACATCATTACTATTGTTAATTAATTTAATGCTTAATTACCTACTGTTTTACGCAATAAAAGTCACTACATAACATAAATATTTTGATCTGTATTTAGCACTTGACATGCTCAGCTACTTTAAAGAACAAATTATTAAGTAGATGTATTCTGTGAACCGCATTAAGATTTTCACACAAAAATAGAAAAAAAAACTATAAATTTTGGGGGTTCCCCCATACTTAGAAATGAAACTCTAAAATTTTTTTTTTTCATCAAACCCTTTCGTTTGGGTATCTTTGGATAGGTCTTCAAAAGCGATACTGAGGTTTCTAATATTTATTTTTTTCTAAACTGAATAGTTTGCCCGAGAGACTGAATGTGTGTGTGTGTGTCCCTGTAACTTCTAAAATAAGAGAATGATAAAACTAAAAAAAATATATGATGTACATTACAGTGTAAACTTCCACCGAAAATTAATTTGAACGAGATCTAGTAAGTAGTTTTTTTTAATACGTCATAAATCGTAAACCGCAATTTACCTTTCGTACATTATTAAAACATCGATCAAAGTTACAACGAACTACAAGAACTACTTGCTGCTGGGTTCCCCTTCATGGGCGAGTCCAACTCGCACTTGTTGTATTTTTTTAGATTTTTGTCAATTTATCATTTTATTTTGTCAACGCATCATATTTTTATTTGATAGCTCTTGATTAGACTTAAGAACTGGTCCACAATTTATCTTGCTACTATATCGGGAACTGAAGATATAAACTAAAAACTACTGAAGATATAAAATTATATGAAACATACCAATCTATTTGTAAAGGCAGAGCCGCACGTTTCTTCCTGATGAGAACATAGACGTTATTATGTGGTTCATTGGCGCAGTTTCTATGTCTGCGATGATCTCTATCCTCATCTGTATCATATTTCAAAGAATCTCCAGAAGGTTTGTCTTTATTCCAAGTTCTGCCGTACATGTGCGGGGCCTTATGTTGCCGTTCGTCTGACAAGTGTATTTCCTTGAATTCAGTTTTAGACATGTCCGATAACCTCGTTAGACCATACTTAGCTCGACAATGGTCCGGGCCTGGGGATGCTGCGTTCATTTCGTCTATTTCACGAATCGATGTCTGAAAATAAAAATATCTAAATCCCAGTCCTTTTTTTATTGCTAATGATGGCAGACGAGCCTCGACTCACTTAATGGTAAGTGGTAACCGTCACTCATGGACTCAACTATGATACCGAGAGTATTGTCAAGTCGCTGCACACCATTTCATTTGTCATAGGTATATGAAATAAAAGAATAAACTGCTAACCTCTGCTACAGCCAAAACACACTGATATGCTTCATGACCGGTCACACAGGGCACAGTGGTACCGACCCGTTTGGACTCGATAGCAAGTGAGTACTCTAACTTGGTACCCTGCCCTACCACCAGTAATGCAATGGATGTTAATTGCTTATTTCCCTTAGTCGCCTTGTACGACACCCGCGGGAAAGGATGGAGTGGTGACACATATATTCTTAGTTCGTCACCACACGGACGAAACAATAGTTATTATTTATCAATTTTAATGTGCCCGGTAGACGTCAATAGGCTCGCCCCCTATTACGTAGGACTTAAACATAACTGGCGAGTCGTGGGTGTGTAATACACCTCTGCCTACCCCTTCGGAGAATACAGGTGTGATGCTGTTTTTTGTTAGTTTTTTAATTAGCGGACCCTAACAACAAGTAAATGACAGTTAAGAGACACCTAAATAGAATACAGTATTTTTTTTCTTGAATTTCTTAAATGTACAGGCATACATATGTATGAAAGAGAGTATTGGTGTAAAGATGCGAAAGGGAATGCTCCGATGGTTCGGACATGTAGAAAGAATGCCGGACGAGCGACTGGTTAAGAAGATATACAATGCGAAAGTGGAAGGATGTAGGTACAGGGGGAGACCGAGACTCACCTACCTAGACCAAATCGGTCATGTATTGAAGGAAGGTGGAGTCGGGAGTCTCCGAAACCGGCGAGCGTGTATGAAGAGAGTTATGAATGTTGAGGAAGCAAGAGATGTATGCAAGAATAGAACCTCTTGGCACTCTGTTCTCTCTGCCTACCCCGCAAGGGAAATGGCGTGATGATAAGTAAGTACAGGCGCAGCTCTTTTACAGCCTTTTTTTTTTTTTTGTTTAGGCGGGAAAAAATGTTTTTAAGCGCACACCCCGTCGTTCGGGGTAACGAACAGGGTAGTGGCTCTATTACAGCCTAGAAACTTCATCAAGTTCAGATAATATATTAAGAGAGAAATATATTAAAAGGATACATAATAAAAAAATCCAAAGGCCTTGGTATATATGCAATTGATTACAGCACTATTATAAAGAATCTATTTAAAAACAGGTTATGTTGCACAATTAACTTACATACGAAGTCTCAACAAAAACATACAAGTGATTGAGCAACAGATTTAAGACTTTAATTCTTTTGGTCTACAGACTACTCTTTATTTAGGCATAATAGAATAGTCGATCTTCAGAGACAGTCCGGTTTGGTTGTCCCTGAGGTGGCTGCGGTATTATCATCTATACTATTATAAAACTGTAACAGAGCTGTGTCTGTACATTTAAGATATTTGGGAAAAAAATGATTGTAATAGGCTATATAGGCGTGTCTAAACCCAAAACAATTTTTTTTAGAAATTTTGTCTGTCTGTTTATCTGTTTGTTTGTTTGAGCATCACGCAAAAACTACTGGATGGATTTAGACTTAAAAACTGGTATACATTTTATCCCGCTACTATATCGGGAACCAGAGATATAACGGAAAAAACTAGCTTTTGGCTGTGGCGAAGACGTGGCGCAAAGGCTAGTGTAACATATATATACAAGTGGAAAGCATTGAAATGGAATTCTTCCTTAATACTTTTTTGAAAATGAGAGAATAAATGCTTATGGAGACCAAAAATATTAGAAAACTCAAGTTCTCTATTATGAGTCAAGTCTCCGAAACCGGCGAGTGTGTATGAGGAGAACTATGAAAGTCGAGGAAAACATTTTTTTATTATTAAATTATCACCCGTATCACGACGATAATTTACAATTATAATTATATACATATATAATTAATAATTTACAATTACCGTCCGTTTCTTTGCACACGCAAAAAGTACTGATTGGGTTTTGATAAAACTACTGTGTTTAATAGCTCTTGACTTAAAAACTGGTACATACGTAGGTATTATCCTGCTACTGTATCGGGAACCTCAGATAATATAACTTAAAATCTAACTTTTCTTATACATATTGACTTATTAATCAAAGATCATTTGTAATGGCAATTACACCTTATAATTAAATATCACATGTATGTAGTTTAAGATTTGTATTGTAACAGTTTCTGTGATACATAATTATAATAGATAGAAAACACCCAGACGCAGTACAAATATCTGCGATCTTCACACAAATATTTGTCCTGAGTTCCCACTCTCTAAGCCACAATAATTAATAATAAAATTATTTATTATTAATAATATTGCAATGCTTCCTATATAATAGGCCTATTATATAGGAAGCATTGCTTCTTTATAGCTTTCTAAGGAATTGTAACTACAAGCTTAGGGTAAAACATTAATTTACAGAGATATTCAAAAAGAAACAAAACATCATGAACATTTGAAAGTACTTACTACAAAATGCTGAAATCTTGTATCGTATTCCTCTGGATTGTGGTAACTCTTGTTAAATTTTTGAATGTACTCATCGAACATCGTTTGTAATTCTTTTGCTGATTTTTGCTTGGGTAGATATAACGGTATGGCAATGAACAATAAGCATAGCAGCGAGAACCCAAGTACCCAATTCCACCATTTGTTCATTTTTTCCAATTTTACTCACAAACAAATTTAGTATAGCAAATAGACCGATACGACCATTACAATACGACGAACAAAACAAATCTTGCTCACCGAGTTCCAGTTTATATAGCTTTACTCCAGGGGGGGGAAACTCATCTAGAAACGTCACTTAATTTTTTTTTGAGCGCCATCTCTTTTTCGTGCTCCACTTTATTTCAAAAAATGTTTCCCAATGTATATACTAGATGGCTCTAACAGTAAGTACGATTCCAATTAGATAATCGATTTAAATCGAGTTTATATAATAACGCCTAGAACTGAATTTTTTGTAGTTTAAATTAAAAAACAAACATAAATTTCTCATGCTAGTCAGATATTTATTTTTTTGGTAGTAAAAAATTAATTTAATACATAAAATTATATTTTTAATAATCGATTAAATTTTTCGATATATTATCGATGTTTTGACATATTTTAATGAATGGAGGTCATTGCAAAATGCAAATGGCCGCTCATTGTTTTGCGTGTGAGCAATTTTGTAAATCAAAATTTTCCTTGTGATTTATAGTTTATACCAAAGAATATAGTACCTACTCTCTACCGAGAAGTTTATACTATAAATGCCTTGAGTTTATCTGCTCCGCGGTATTTATATCAATATCTATTATCTGCGAAACACCAAGTTACTGGGCCTGCTTTTCTTTCTAGCGTCTTCGTTGAATTTTCCTCCGCTTTAGTTAAACACGTCGGCCGACTTGCTTTCGCAATAGTTTTGTGATATTAGACACCATTAGTTAAGTTATTGTGATTGTTGGTTGTAAAGTTTTCTCACCATTATCACCATGCCTTCATCTAATCGCCGTGTGTATTTGGATTTGTGACAACTGGTACACTTTTTAATACAATACTTATGTATTACAGCAAGTAACATTGTACAATGTTATTAACACCGTTTGTTCCATGGTGGAAGATGGATCACTTTTCCGGAAGAAATAGGTGCTTAGTGGTTCCACCATACTCACCTAATGTGATAGTAGTCATTTGGAGTGGTCTCATATCACTTATCTAGCATTTTTATTCTGTACCTCAGTTTTCTAATGGAAATATTATAAAAACTAAGTAATTTAAATTTTAAATTATTTACTTGTTTCATAACATACTGTGTACATTTATAATAATTCACTAGTTATAGTGTATCATCTATGTTTATAATACTCTCCGCCAAACTGCACAGCAGTTTGTTGGCAGAAAGATAACTCCCTTTCAACATTGCATTGTAGTATAATACTTATAATTCAATATATTAGCTATACTATTGGGTACAATATATTTATTTTGTAGAAACCAGTACAACACAAATTATTTATCATCTATTGATGAAGTAAATTTATTCATGTAAAATTCTCTGCACCTATGGTTAAATACCTTCTTAGGGTAGATAGATTTCTTAGTATAGATTTGTAATATTGGCTGGTAATTCATTGTAGATAGATAGAACTAAATGTTTTCTGGTCCTTTGCCCATAGTAATAATTGTTAGATCAGTAAATAGTATATTCTTTTTCGCGCCTATTTGGCTTTAAATTTATATAATGATCTCTATCATACTATTCCATGGTTATCGACAAGTGTACCTTCTTGTGAACGGGCAGCAGTTTGCATTCTAAGAATAATTTATCATAGTTGGGCCGACAGGCATTCTTTGTATTTTTGTCTACTAAGGTTTTCATAATCTGATTTGTAACATTTTTATTTTATCTTTAGATATGACTTAAACATACGTCCATAACAGCTCAATCCATAGGAGATAATTGAGTCTGCCAATGCATAATAGACAGTATACAGAATGGCCCTTTTTGTAAAAAATTTTATGTGATGGAATTTTACCAGCACTGATCTCAGTTTGTCGCATACATATGCTTTCGCCATGAGAAAGAAGTGTCTATAGTCAAGCCCAAGTACCTGCATTCTCCCACCACCTCAAGCTCCCCATAAGCACACATGCTATTATTTTTGTGTATACAGTCATAGTCCTGTTCCAGTATGTGCGGCAAGCCCGTGATTGATTTGTTATATGGTGAATATATATGCATACATTTCATCTTTTTAATGTATCATGGGCTCATTTTATGATATTATTTAAATCCTCTTGAACATTTTTCACAATGACCTTTAAATCTTGGTCAGAGTATATCAAGCAGGTGTCATCTGCATACATGTATATTCAACAAGTTTTGATAACATTACACATACTATTTACATGGTGTGCTGTGCCAGATAGGCCTTTAGCCACGTGTTAACGAGTTGGTGATCATCCTTTAAAATTTAATATTGTCATTGTTGTGAACCAAATACAATGTATATTATGACAAAAATATTGTAGTATGATTAGGTATGAGACCAGAACCTAAACACAGATGCATCATATAGGTACCTAACTAGGAGTGATATTAGAGATTGTTCTGTGGTACCCAACAATGTTAGAACCTGTCATTTGCATTGTTTAAAATAGTGTATTACTGCTCTTATGAATGCTTACAATAAGCATTAATGAGGTATCTAACATGAATTTATTTACTCAGATTCAGCTTTTTTTTCAGGTGGATATTTCACAAGTTTCCAAACCCTGTGAAATATCCTGAGATGTTCAGAACATGGGTTGAACTAGATTCTGAATCACTAAAAGGCATGATACATGAAGTGATTTACAAAAACAGGAATGTTTGTGATAGACATTTTACTGGTGATGTGAAAAATCACAACAATCAAATAAACTAGCAGTACCAACACTGCATCTTTCTAGTAAGTATCTGTTACCGCATTACACTATCACCTTTGTATAATAATTAATATAATAGACAGTTTTACCATAAAATAAAATCAGTCAGCCTTAAAGTCAGCAATATCTGGTTCCCTCCCCGATAATAGCACCGACTGTGCCTGGTCACACTTAGCTGTTGAAATTATGGCATGCATGATCAGATACACCTGATAGCCCTAACATATAATGATGTAAAGAGTGTAATTAGCGTGTTCAAAGACAGGTCAATTTACAAACTCATAGCAGCAGCTGGTCTAAATAAATGTAGGGTCATTTAGGCGGTTTCCCGTCCAGATCCTGTTTTCGTCCTTCTGTTGAAATCTTTATGGAATGATCTTTGATGGTTATATAGTCCGATATTTAGATTTTGTCCACTAATTAAGCAGTACTGCAAACATATATGATATTGTGGACGAAAACTAACAAATGCGCTGAAAATTGCTTTAATTTCCCGTCCATATACTTTAATGTGAGTAGACAAAAAGTAACACTGGGTAATTATTTAGTTTACGTCTATTACAAACCATTATTATACTTGTATTAAACTAACACAAAACCATTAATTCAGGTTTTCTAAAAGTTAGTGATAGACCAGCCACGGCCCATCTGATGGTAAATAGTAACCGTCTCCCATGGACTCGACTATACCGAGAGTATTGTCAAGCTGCTGCTCACCGTGGTACCGACCAGTTAGGGCCCGATAGCAAGCGAGTACTCTCGCTTGGTACCCAGCCCTACCACCAGTAATGCAATGGGTGATAATTGCTTTCGTCCCTTAGTCGCCTACAAGGCGTCGTACAACGACACCCGCGGGAAAGGATGGGGTGGTGACACTTGTATCCTTAGTCCGTCACCACACGGACATCTTAAAAATTATGTCAATACATATACAAATTATAGTATTATTAAATTATAAGTGGATAAAACCATGGGGCACAGCTGGTATTGAAATAAAATAACAACTATGACTTTTATTATGGAGTAAAATTGATAAATAGATATTATATGTTTCTAGAAATCCGATAAAAGAAATCATCTATTTTAAAAATATTTCAGTACAATCGATACATCTATACTAAAGCTGTAACAGAGCTGTGTCTGTACATTCAAGATATTTGAGAAAAAATAACTGTAATAGGTTATATAGGCGTGTCTAAACACAAAACAATTTTGTCTGTTTGTTTGTTCGTGCATCACGCAAAAACTACTGGACGGATTTTGATGCAACTTTTTTTATTTGAAAGGCCTTGATTTGACTTAAAAACTGGTAGATATCGCTACCCCAACCGAATAAAGCCGTAAAGTGCAGTTACATTGAAATCGTTTTTATTTCATTTTCATATTTAGAAAGATCCAATACACGTCTCTGATTTTTTTAATGAACATATTTTTATAGAAAAAAAAAATATTCAAAAAAGTCGTAATAATTACTTCAAAAATTGGTTCCAGTATTGTGACGAAAAATAGCGTCACAATTTATAACACCAACAATTTAAAACTGTAAGACACTTAATACCCCATTACCGCTTTATTCGCCGGAAATGTACTGACAGTTCTACAAGTAAAACATGTTACAATTATTTGGTATTGATAATAGATTTGCTACCTACGGATGCGCCAAATTATACTTCTAAACTAAAAATTATTAACACTGAACGTAAACTTGTATTACAATAAAAAGAGATAACCAATGTTTAGCATTTATCAAACTAAGTTCGATAGTACGGTAATATTCGATGGCAAACATTTTAACTGTCAACATTGCCACGTGTTTGCGTCTCGCGTTACACTCGATACTGGCGAAAATTCAGCGCGGGAATTTTCGCCAGTATCGAACTTGATTGTTTATGAGCAACAAGTCGTCTTGGTTTTATGTAAACAATGGCTCATCGCGCTCGTCGTTTGGTCGATTAAGCTAATCAAGGTAATATAAAATGCCTGCGCGCAGATAAGGGTAACGCTACTGTGTTGATGGACACGTGAGATTATAATGCTAAAATTAAACACCTTTTATCGGATGAGTCTACTTATGAAAAGGTTAAAACTGACCCGACTGTACACTAAATAACATGAAAATGTTACTCAACCAGCACTCCGAAGCATTGAATCTAGATGTAAAAACCCTGGTACCACCTTGGGCAAAAACACCTAAATTGTATGGGTTGCCTAAGATACACAAACCGAACGCACCACTACGACCTATTGTAAGCCAGATCGACTCACCTAATTATAAAGTCGCTCAGTTACTGGCAAAAGTTCTCTCACAGCTCCGAGGACATACAGATGCGTTCATAAAAGACTCATACCATTTTGTAAGTGAGATTAAACACCTTCATCTTGCTAACAATGAAACTATGGTGAGTTTTGATGTCCAGTCACTTTTTACCTGCCTACCTGTGGAACTGCATCAGAATTGTATCTAAGAAACTATCAAAGAACAACATACCTATGGAATACGCTGAACTGTTAAAGTACTGCCTCACATCTGGCTACATTATGTGGAATGATGGCTTCTACAAGCAAGTGAACGGAGTGGCCATGGGTTCGCCAGTCTCTCCCGTTGTTGCCGACATTTTCATGGAAGACTTCGAGGAGACTGTCCTAAAAACCTCACCTGTGGTCCCACGTTTTTACAAGCGGTATGTAGATGACACTTACTATATTACCATCTAATAAACTAATAAATTTCTTAACCATCTGAACTCCATCAATCCTACAATTCTATTCACTATGGAACTGGAGTCAAATAACCCTTTAGCTTTCTTAGATGTTATGGTAATCCGTAACCCCAACAACACCTTGAGTCATACAGTGTATCAAAAGAAAACCTATACTGGTAAGTACCTGAATGGAGAGTCTCACCACCATCCTTCACAGTTAGCTACCGTGTCTGAATCTTTGTTTCAGAGAGCACAAGGAATCTGTGATGAAGAACCTGGCTGAGGAGTTGCTGCATGTAAAGAAAGTTTTACATGCTAATAAGCTGCAGGTTCCACGCCGTCGTCACAGAAACCGAGTGAAGTCACCCGCAGTTGAGCGCCTCCCTGCAGTCCTGCCCTATGTTAAAGGAGTCACTGACAAGATTGGCTACATTCTCATGAAAGCTTCAATTAAAACCTACTATAAGCCACTCAAAAGAATTAGTCAATTTTACCACCAGTCAAGTGCCATATACCCTTACAGGATGCAGGAGTGTACAAGCTGGATTGTGATGGTGGTCTCTCCTACATTGGGCAAACAAAGAGATCCATAAGAACTTGGATCAAAGAACACATAGCTGATGTGAACCACCGTCGCTATACAAAGTCTGCAATTTGTGAGCACACACAGGACCACACCCGCCATTACATAAGGTTTGACAAACCTCAAATCATCGCAAAAGAACGTCGATATCGTCCTAGAATGATACGTGAGGCTATTGAAATTAAGAAACATCCCAATTTCAATAGAGAAGACGACTGGGTTTTACCATCAAGCTGGAATCCTGTGATAGGCCTCACCAAACATAATACAAGAAGGCACACCACAAGATTGCAAGACAAAGTTAGCGCTTATTGTGTGGATAAGACTCACAGTAGTGATTCTGTTGTTGCCTACTGAGTTTTCTGGCCGGATCTTTCTGTCAGGCCACGTTCCGACCCGGTGGTAGCTTTTTAGTCTTAGCTTCTATTAAAATCAATATATTTAATAATATAAACCAATAATCAATATTGTCTTCTTACTTGTAGTTTCTTGATTACTTCAAAACTTAAAAATTTTAATTGGTAGTTAGTGGTAGAATTTTTAAGCACTAAATATAAACAAAAATTTTAAAACTTAAAGAGGATTATTGTACTAATTTTATTTTATTATACTAGCCTAAAATCTCATACATTGTAAGCATAACATTTAAAGTAGATATTTTTAATTGTGTTTCTAAACTAATATTATGTGGGTTGAAATAACGAAACCAAAATTTGTAAAATCATATTACTGTGGGTAGATGAAACCGTTGAAACAACATATTATTATCAGCTTTGGACATCTACCATCTAAGTCCACCCGTGATCATGAATGCTGTAAAGTATTCAAAACGTCAGGATAGTATAAAAATCAAGTATACGCGATAGATTCCGTAAACGTAGTTTTATTTCAAAATGTGTAAAATTCGCGTAAATGTTAGAAAGTCTCAAAATACTTACTTACATTATGTTTAAAGATCTTTGCAAATATTAAAGTAAGTACTTTAGTATGTGTATAGTATATCATTTTAAAACTTGTTAAGCCCTAAATTTATTAATAAATACATAAAAAATAATATTTTTGGTTTTATTACTTTTCTACTACTTCTATTAATGTTATGCAATAAAAGGATATCCCTAAAATTTTTAAAAACAAATATTGTATTAAACAATAGCTAAAAAAATATTTTCCTACTTATAAGGCATAAAAGACGTAGTAATACAATGCATATCACGTCACTTGGCCAAAAACAGCAGTAATCTAGTATTACTATTACACGCGCTATCACTTTTTAGGTGAAAAAAGGCGCAAGTAGCTAGTAAGTTTAGAAGACTTACAGAATGTTGAAACGAATAAAAAAAGTAATAGGTTTTTTTGTAAATAATCACTGTATAAACAAGCTGCGATATTACAATAAATATTATAAGCTTTGTTATTTTTTTCCGCATTCGCTGATACCACACTTTTTAATATCACCCGTAAGATATAGCCGTTAGAGCCGTTTTTCGGTTTTTATTTTTTTCCCAAAAATCTGAATTTGGCGAATACCGCTTTATTCGGTTGGGGTAGCGATATATTATTCCACTACTATATCGGGAACCTGAGACATAACCGAAAAATTAGCTATTACTGCGGCGAAGCCGCTGGCAAATGCTAGTAATTATAATAAAATTATAACAAGCCGATGTCTGAACATTACAAATATTGAAGAAAAATTAATATGGGGTCTCTATTAGAGCAACAGAAGCTAAAACAACAATTATAAGAAATATTGTTTGTCTGTGTTTGATCTATATGTTTGTTTTTTAGAAATTGACATGCTCCGCTACTTTTTAAAGTACAAATTATTTGTGAATAAGGAAATAGAGATATTTATTTCCCGCTCGTACTAAAAATCTCTTTTTTCTTATTCACAAATAATTTGTCTGTATGTTTGTTCGCAGATCACACAAAATTACTGTACGGATTTTGATGAAACTATATTTGATTGATTGCTCTTGATTAGACTTAAAACCTGGTCTTAAATTATGGCGGCAGATGAGCCACGGCCCACCTTATGATAAATGGTAAGCGTCGCTCATGGACCCAACTATACAGAGAGTATTGTCAAGCCGCTTCTCACCATTTCATTTCAGATATGAAACGAAAGAAATAACTGCTATCTCCTGCTACAACCAAAACACACCGGTGTGCGTCATGGCTGGCCACACGGGACCACCAACCAACCTACCCGATAGCAACTGAGTACGACTCCCACTTACCAAGTGCCCAGCCCTATCACCAGTAAATTTCTTAGGGCGTTTAGCTATGTCCTTTCTAGTCTTACAATTATAAAGTGGCTATAGTAGATTAGATCTTTATATTGAATGGGTAAATTAGTAATAAATATTTTACCAAAAACTGCTAGTTAAAATTAGTAACGAAATCTAAACTAGACTTCTGATTAACTTGAAATTTCAATTAGTTATTTGTTTTTCAACTTAGACATTCATACATGTTCTGGTCTTTTTAACATATTCATTTTAAATTTATTATGTTGGAGTCCCACCTTAATTCAGAAACCTCACCTTAAATCAAGGACAGGAGGAGGTTTTTCTTCATCGTAAGTAATTTTCTTGGCTGCGCAGATCATAAACAAAATTAAGACATAAGAGAAGCCAATTAGATATAAAACAAGCCAATATTACTATTTCCAGGTTATTTACGTTTATGTGTAATGAAGTAAACATAAAAAAAAATAATACTGCATGTATTATTTTTTTCTATTTTAGCATAGGTAGGTACTAAAAAAGTTTGAACTTACTATACTGGAATAATATATGTAAATGCATCTGATTAAAGTTACGTGTTACGTTAGTTGGATGGAACGCAGGTTCAAATTCTGCTCGCAGTAAAGCTCTTTTTTTTCACTTTCACAAATAATGTGTTTTTTTTAATAGTACTAGCCTTTGCCCGTGGCGCTGTTTCAGTCAAAAGCTAGGTTTTTGTTTACATCTCAGGTTCCCGATATGTTAGCTGCATAAAATGTATACCACTTTTTACATCTAATCAAGAGCTATTAAATAAAAAAAAAACATCAAAATACGTTCAGTATATAGTTTTTTATCTACATCAGCATCATCTACACTTCACTTGCCAGGTATAATTTATTATTACCACCGAAGGAATGTAACATAGTTCCAGTGGCCCGCCAATAAAGGCGGAGAGACGGCACACGGCGGGTTTCTTTAGTGGGTGAGGGCCCCGCACTACCCTGTTCGTTGCCCCGAACGACGGGGTGTACGGTTAGGTACATTTTTTCCCGCCTAAACAAAAAAAAAAAAGGTATAATTTATTATTGCATACAGCAAAAATGGGTTTCTTTATTAAACGCTTTTTTGTTATTCCACTGAATAAAACATAATGCTAATCATAATACTTTCCATCTGAAAATTAGGTCAATGCTTTAGAAATGCTTTCTAAAAATGAGGGGGGTAAGGTATTTACAATAGTGATTTTATAAATCTGTTTAAAGATAACATTTGGTTTTTTATTTCAACCAGCATGCAGCCAAAAATATAGTTAATTTGATTTTCAGACAATATGTTAATTGACACCAAAATAATTGAGGACATATCTGAACAACCTGATCTATCCAGTACATTAGAGACATCATCACAGTTTTCTTTGCAGGTGGGTACTGTACCTAATTACTTTGTTAAAAATGGTGTACCTACAGATTTTATTCTGTAGGCCTATTTCTTAAAAAAAAAACTAACTTATAAACTAGTTTTAAGTAAAAGTCTTATAAGGAAATGGTAATTGAAGGCTTCACACGGTGAAAGAACTGTATGACCACTGACAAACTGTTAGAATGACCGCTGTATATAAAACATACTATCACACTAATTAACCTGAAGTATTTAGCTCTATCTTAGAAATTACCTTTATCTTACAATGATTTGTAAGTGACATTGTATCTTTGTCTTCAGATAATGTATATGGGGGAGTTAACAATTTATTTAAGATGAATTAATTTTTAACTTCCTCATATAAATTTAAAAAACAGTTAAAATGTTAATGATATTTAAGCATTTTTTCTTATTTATTATTTCTAGATACAAAGGAATACTCGCAGGGGTTAGCCAGTTATACAAGCCGTTTGCAACGAGACATCAAATGAGGAGCGAAATATATACCTAGACTGAGGAAGAAAAACAAATTTTAAAACTATTAGACCAAAATTATAGCCAAAATATATTATAATAAACATTAACATAATAAAAGTAGAAAATGAATTGGTGTTTCATTGTTACATCTTATTTTCGCACACGTAAGCTTGTGCAATACTTTGCAATTAGTCTGGCTTAATTTCGTTAATTTGAGAAAGTAAATATTCTGCTCAACTTTATATAAATGAACGTCAGTCTGATTGCAAAGTATTGCACATACTTACGATTATGTTATTGAACTACGATATATACAGAATAAATATAGGTAAGTACCTATACGTATGAACCTATATATACATACATGCATATACATATATATATATACACGTCTGTCAAAAGTTGCGGAACAACGCTTCCAGATGTCGCGCTGGTTCAAATAGGGTAGCATAAAAATTCTGCAAGATGGCTCTCTATTTTAGTATGATTACTTTACTCTATGCTTTACTCTTTACTACTGAGCAAGCGGCCAAGCGGGCCAAGCACTGACTGACAGCTGACAGTGACGATTCTTGACAATGCCAACAAATGTCACTGTCAGTGTTGCCCAAATGCCCACAAAGTACATTGACTTGACTTGACTTGACTTTTGTAGTTAGAGTTGTATTTTTTGTTTCAGTGTATTTCATGGTAATCCGTCGTGTTGGACTCATTTTTCACCGTTTATTTCTCTTTCACCGAACAAATTTCCTTCGTTTGACGGTCTACCTTAAATTAATACTCGATATTGGCGAAATTGTGCTCACACTGCCACAACAAGAGCCATTAAACAAGAAGATAAGATTGACTTGACTTCTCTGGTTTTTGGCTTTAGCATTGAGCTCGCTGTACACTAGCACTACTGTAGCACTGTACAGTGCTCGTAGTGTGTATCGGAACACATTCAAATTACGCTGTCATCGTAACTATTAAGATGGCGGATGATGATGATTTAATTCTATTAATCTCATAAAATCCAAAGGATTCTAGAATTATTTCTACTCTAGCAACTAGCTCATTATTGTTGAATGTAATTGGCTTATTACTTAATGGGATGATTAAAATTTGACCCATTCCATTTTTAATACTATATATACCTTCTTCGATTTGATACTCTCTACCAGGTTAACCTCTGTAACCGCTACGAGCGTATACATCTCCATCAAACTTAGAACCGCAATCTACTTCTACCAAGTCAATTCCCTTAACCGTAACATCACTAACTACTCTCAATTGTAAAAGTCTTTTAGTTATTCTATCTACGTCATAATTGCTCCTAAATAATAAATCTTTTTCTGGTTTATATATTTGAATGTGCGGTTGTTCGGTGAACGTCTGACCAATTAATAATGGATACTTAAGAAATTGATCAGGAACCACAACACATACAACTTTAGCTTTTACATTTTGAATCTGTACGTCTGCCACGCATGAACCTATTGAATTAACAACCGCACCTCCAAATCCAACCATTGGGCGGTTAACGTTGGTATCAAATTTGTGAAATATCCTTTTAGCCTCACTTTCATGAATCAAGGTTAGCTCACTTCCAAGATCAACAAAACAAGTTGTATTTTGTCCATTTACTATAACTCGCTGTATATATTTATTTGAACTCCTATCCCCCAGTTATTCCGTTATTAACATAACGGTTTTTTTTTCTTGGTTACCCTCACCTTTAGAATGGAAACATTCCAAATCAGTGTGCCCGATTAGCGAACATTTTGTACACTTTTTAACTGGCTTGGGGCACTTAGATAACGGATGCCCCTCTTGCTTGCAATTATAGCAACGAATACTGACGTAAGATTTATTTGAAACGTTTGCAAAATTGTTAGACCTTGACTGTCGCGGTCGCCTAGTTACAGTATTAAAGTTCCTAACAGTTACTGTCTTTACATTACGTAAATACGCTAGAAGTTCATCAACATTATCAAATTGCGCTGCTTCAGCCCCGAGACGCACAGACCTGTCATCAATGCCATGCAAAATACACTCCACCGCTCTCTTGCCAGTAATGTCACATCGGTTCAAAAGGCCAACCTTTTCATAATAGTATTCTTCGAGAGACTTACCAAACCTAGCCCTTTTTGCCAACATTTCCGTTAACATTTGACCGTAATTTTCGGCCGATGGGAAGGCAGATTAAAGTTTGGCCTGCCACTCGCTCCAAGAAAAAAAACTGTAGGTAGCCCTTCGTACCACTTTTTGCAACACCTACGAGTTCTGGTAAAGCGTAATGCACAATTTGGCGTTCAGTCCATCCATACAATACAGCACATTCATTCACCTTTGTAAGCCAATTATTGATGCTTTGATTTTTTAATGAAGGGTCAAACTCGGGAACAACATTGATATTCGAAAAGATCTCCTTATTGTTACTAGTTGGTTGAAAATTATTAAGAAGTTTTGTAAATTGAGACGAACTTACGCGAAGAGTATTCTATTTCCGGAGACAGCCGTCGTCCATGTCTGGGTGCGGTGTGGCCTCGTGATGGCTCCCTGGTCCTAATGCGGCATCGGGAGGTTTCTCGAGGCCTACTGCGGTGACGAGATCCCCGCTGATAGTCGTATGCCTTGGCTTTTCCATTCGATGTGAGTGAATGTAGCGGCTGCGGCTCCTTGTCAGACTTCCTCGCGTACACTGATCCGGTCTAGATGTTGGTGAACGTATTATCCTGTCTCTGCGCTGTGATGGACTCTGTAGAACGCGTCGAGGAGTGCGTGTCCTGCTGCGCCCACGATCAACATTGGTAGTCGACAGTTGTTGCAATGTCTCCTCAATTCCCACCGCTAGTGATGGTCCATTATTTTCCTCCATCTTCAACTGAAAAATGGAAATTTTTTTGGACATCAACCGTTCAAAATAAAATTGTAATCATGTGGGTATCTACACAATATTCTAACGTCAAAACATAACGAGAAGACACTTTGTATGTGTTGTAACAAAGCTAGAAATAGCGCAGCCAAAGAGTAGCCTTGGCCATACGTCATTAATAACCTCGGTTCATAAGCAAACAATTAATGAAAACTTTAGTAGAAAAAGATTGCATATTACATATAAAACAATATCTAAGGAGTAGCCCTGGCTACATGTTTTGCATCAAAATTAAGAGTGAAACGATCAAGGAGTAGCCCTGACCACGTTCCACTCATAACCTCGCTCGTAAATACGCAATTAATAAAACAAGAAAAATACACGTATAGAACATATCCAAGGAGTAGCCCTGGCTATATGTATTGCATTTAAAATTAGAAATGGAACGGCCAAAGAGTAGCCCTGGCCTCGTTCCATCAATAATCTTGCTCATAAGTGCATAATTAACAAAACATTAGTAAAAAAAATTCATGTTACGTGCAAAACATATCCAAGGAGTAGCCCTGGCTATATGCATTGCATTAAAATTAGGAATGGAATGGCCAAAGAGTAGCCCCGGCCACACTCCATCGATAATCTCGTTCGTAAATGCACAATTAATAAAAAATATTAGTAACGAAAGGTTACATATTATCAGCAAAAAATAAAAGGACTAGCTACGACTATATGCCTAGACAAATTTGAAATGGTGCAACCAAGGAGTCCCTCTTAGTCATACACTATCGTAAATTAGTTTTAGTACAATTATAAATTTCAGAATTAACTACCCACATGTAGGTAAAAAAATAAAAAACTTTATAAAAAGAAAGAATTATTGAAACAAATTAAAGCATTTAGTGTTCGGCTCAAGCAACTAATAAAACGGCTTACGTACCTTCGAATCCTACTCCTGACTTGTTACCTTTCCTTTTTCATACTTCAGGGTTGTAGAATGAAACCACTCAAAACTTATAATTTGGTATATTACTCTTAAAACTTTATAATTACTTTACAGTCAAGTGCCTAGCAATGCCTCGCCTAAGCCTACTTGTCTTCACCGAGTATTGCGGTCGAATGAATGTCCCAGCCATCATCCGTTTTTTCGTAACTTATCACCCCCACTCTACATAGACTTAACAAAACGGATATGAAGTGTCAAAACGATATAAATCACATTATTACTCTAACAATAAATATTGAATCCAATTCATTTATACTACATAAATAAATCTTAATTTTGTACTAATATAAGATAATTACTACATTTAGGAATTTGAATTAACAATAACGGAATAATTTATCAATTGACTGACAAATAGCTTACAGGTTATACCAATAAAGTATTATAAAACGTACCTTTGGGGTTTCCTAAGTCACACACAATTTTTTCTTTAAATGTTATTAATTTACTTAATAAATTACTTTACTGTGTTCTTGTGGGCAGCGTTATCGGCCTTGACACACACGATAATTCAGATTCAGAGTCAGAGAAATAAAGAATCTACCTCCTCTATGTTTTTATATTATTTCCCTAATAATACCCCCTTCTATGATTATACTTGCCATCTCTTTCTAGCGTTGTTGCCCCGACTTACTCATTGGTGGATAGTTTTTTGTTCTAAAACATTCCCTATCCATACGCTTGCGATTGGAGTAGCCATCGAACGTTCTCGAACCCCGGCGTACTCTGCTCGCATCCGAGATCGCATGCTGGCCATATATGGTAATAATATTTGATTCTGGCCTTTGTGGGAGTGGATTCATGCGATCCATTGGCGATAATCTAACTGGGTAGGGAGTCTAGGCAACCGCGCGTATTTTAAATTTGCGGATATGGTATCCAGTATCAATTGAATATGCGTCTTTATAATTTTATATAGTAATTTGTTCGGTTACATCGTAACAATGGCCATTCGCATTATCATCTCGGAGGCATAAGAAGCCCGGGATACGGAAACGCATACCTGATCTCAGCCATGTCTCCGAGACAGCAACGATCAATGAATGATACTGATTGATTAGATTAGTCAGTTCATTCAGTCAGTACAAATTTAAATAAACACCGTTCAGACAATACTGAACATCCTCCGACTAAAAAAATAATAACTTCTCCCGCATTGGCGTCCGCATCTATTGAATCGGTTTATGTAGACCCGTCTATAGTTGTCAGAAATATAGCATACATAGCACTAGACAAGGGTCCATATGTGGTCCACGTGTCCCGTACTGAACCAGATTTGTCAACGGGCTTGGCTTTAAAAGCTATTAAATTCGGCCAATTCCTGAAAACTAATGAAGTTGCTAATATCTGCCATGATGGAGTAAAGAGGGTAGGTAGAAATAAAATATCAGTTCAGTTTAATTCGGCAGATGAGGCTAATAAATTTCTTTCCTCTCCTATATTACCTTTGCATAAGTTTACAGCACAGATTCCCACTTACAATGTAACCCGTATAGGTGTGATACGCCAAGTCCCAGTAGATATATCTATGTCAGAATTAGTGGAATCCTTAGAACTCCCAGAAGGTTGTGGTAAGGTACTAAAGGCTAGACGCCTAAATAGGAAAAGCATTGATGAAGGAAGTATAAACTGGGTTCCCACCCAGACTATAGTGATCACTTTCCATGGGCAATGTTTACCTACAAGAGTGTTCCTCTTCTACACCTCATTCCCCGTAGAGCTCTACCACTTTCCAACAATTCAATGTTTCTCTTGCTGTAGGTTTGGCCAAACTAAGACTCAATGCAGGTCCAAACCTAGGTGCTTCAGGTGCACTGGGGACCATTCAGGGGATAATTGTGAAACACAGGAAACAGAACTAACATGTTTGAGCTGCTCTGGTCGGCATTATGCCACCGATAAAACATGCCCAGAACAGGAACGGCAGAAAACAATTAAAATTATTATGGCCGAAAATAGTATATCCTATGAAGAAGCATCTCTTCAGACCCCGAAGGTTACACGCCTTTACTCAAAAGTAACCCAAGAAACTGCTCCCCTCCAATCCTCTGCGCTCCCTAATACTACTATTCAATCTACTAGTCCCGTATGGCCTACTCAGTCCCAACTCAGTCGTTCTCACACAAAAACTTCTTTCTCTACCCACCACCCAAGAGCTCCACTAGGTAAGTCCTATGATAAGGCTGCCCATCAGGCAATCATTAACAACCCTCCTCCGTCAATGCCAAATGGCTGTGCTCTCACAGATAATTGCCCATCTGGATCATCACCACAGGGCGACAATATGCTGGAAATGTTAATTTCTTTAGTGATAAGTATTATTTTAAACAATTCATTCCCTCTACCGTCCAACGTTGCCTGTAAACTAACACAATTAGTATTTATATATATTTTTAGCATTTGACATGCTTAGCACTATACATTAAACACAAAGTGAAAAATGTGAAATCGAAAATAACACTTTGTGTTTAATGTATAGTGCTAAGCATGTCAAATGCTAAAAATATATATAAATATTTATAGGGTTTGCATCATTATTAGGTAAAAATCTTAATTGTAAAATTAAGTTTACCTGGTCGGTATAATGTATGAAAATCCGTCCGACAGATGGCGCAGGCGTCACCCAAAGACGTTAAGTATGATGTGTTATCGAAATTAGCAGTCAGGAGCAATTGTCAGGATGGCTGAATTGGTAAAGCATCTGGACGGTATCCAGAAGATGCAGGTTCAAATCCTGCTCCTGACTGTTATTTTCGATTTCACATTTTTCACTTTGTGTTTAATGTAACACAATTAGTATCTCTTTCATCCCGACATGGACCCACTCACAATATTGCAATGGAACTCCCAGAGCGTGCGACAAAAGAAGCATGAACTGGTACATATGACTTCAAATCTCCTCCCGTCAGTCATTGCCATCTCGGAAACATGGCTGAGTCCTGGGTCCCACTTCCGGGTCCCGGGATTCTGCTGTTTGCGGGATGATAGGGCTGACGGATACGCCAGTAGCGCTGTTTTAATAAAGCGCTCTCTTTCTTTCTCACAGCTCTCCCTTCCTCCCCATACCCCTGACATCAACATTATTGGTGTGAGATCATTGAACATTTCTTTTGTATCAATTTACATTCCTCGCCCAAACTCCTCCCTAATTCCTGACATCATCCTCCTCCTTTCATCTATTCCCCATCCTATGGTTATCATGGGGGACTTTAATGCCCACCATATCCTTTGGGGATCTAACCGCTCCAACATATATAGCCAATCTCTTTTGGATGCATTTGATGAGTGTAACCTATGTATTATAAATGATGGCTCTCCTACCCGTAGAGTTCTCCCTAACCAAAACCCTAGAAGTGCAGTTGATCTGTCGCTCTGCTCTCCCTCACTTCTTCCGCTTATTGCTTGGAGGGTTCTGCCATCTACTTATGGCAGTGACCACTTCCCTATCCTTATTTTCATACCTAACAAAGTTTCCCCCTACAGCAACCCCTCCCTTTCCCTAAAGTATAAACTATCTTCTGCTGATTGGCCATCCTATTCCTCTACTCTGGATATCAACCTGGACTCCTCTCTAATCTTCCCCGCTCTTGATCCTCTTGCCTCATATGCTTCATTTTTGGACTGTATCACTTCTTCCGCTTCCCTTCATATCCCAATTAAAACCCCTTCTAAAAATTATAGAATATCGACCCCGTGGTGGGATCCCGAATGCACAGATGCGGTTGCTAGACGCAAGGCTGCAGAACGTAACTATAACCAATCCATGACTGAAGCAAACTTTATGTTGTACAAACAAGCAGCGGCAAAGTTTAAAAAACTGGTCACACAGAAGAAAAAATCTGCATGGCAGGAATTCTGTAAAGCCTTGCGCCCTGGTAGCCCATCAGCTCTTGTTTGGAAACAGGTAAGACGATTTAGAGGTTCCCATCAAGAAGAAATCTATTCAGCCAAAGATTCATCATCATGGCTTGAAGCATTTTCTGATGTACTAGCTCCACCTTTAGTGCCCCCTTTGGATTCTCTTCCCTCACCCCCATACTTTCTCCCACCTCTCAACGATTTTGATTCACCATTTTCCTTTAATGAACTTTCACTTGTATTAGACGGACTGACTGACTCTGCCCCTGGCATAGACAACATTCCTTACTCCTTCATTACCAGATCCTCCGATAAAGCTAAACTTACATTCCTAAATCTAATAAACCTTTTTCTTGAAAATGGTATAGTACCAAGCCAATCCCAAATAGTCATCCCCATTTTGAAACCCGGTAAAGACCCATCTCTTTTATCCAGCCGTAGACTCATAGCCTTTTCCTCTGTATTAGGTAAAATTATGGAGCATCTTATTAAAAACCGTTTACTGTGGCTTGTTGAAAATAAGTCCCTACTAGCCAAGACACAATATGGTTTAAGAAAGGGCGCAGGAACTATTGATAACCTGAGCCTATTAGTTACAGATATCCAATCAGCATTCAAAGAAAAAAAATACCTAGTTGGAGTTTTCCTTGATGTTGTATCTGCATATGATAATGTTCTGCTTCCGGTACTCAGGAGAAAACTCTCACAGCTGAGCATCCCCGAAAGACTTACACGGTTCATATGTAATATGCTTATGGAACGCTCCATTATTGTTAAAGGTACCCAAAATTTCCTTCCCCCAAAAACTGTCTGGGGAGGACTTCCCCAAGGTTCAGTCCTTAGTCCATTATTGTATAATCTGTACACTTATGACTTGGAAAGTTCAGTTGACTCATTCTGTGATGTGCTCCAATATGCCGATGACCTCGCATTATATGTAAAGGTTCAGCACATTGAGCAGGCCTCTGCAAAGTTAAATCAAGCCCTATCATACCTCGGTGAGTGGGTAACCCACCATGGTCTTTCCCTGTCAGCATCCAAAAGTACTGTAGTCATTTTTACAAAGAAAAAAATCATTCCCCCCCATAGATTTAAGGATTCACAGTGTAACTATTCCACAAACAAATTGTACCAAATTTCTAGGCATTCATTTAGATTCTAGGCTTACGGGCTTACGGGCTTGTGAACATTTAGTTAAAAAATGCGAAAAAAATCTTAATATCCTTCGGTCACTATCTGGGGTACGATGGGGCTGCCATCCATATACCCAAAAACTGTTATATAACGCCATTATCCGGAGTCATTTTCATTATGGATCATTCTTTTTAAGCTTTTGCCTCAAATCTGTGCAAGATAAAATCGCAAGGATTCAAACTAAGTGCCTGCGAAGGATACTTGGGGCCATGAAAACATCTCCAATCAATGCCATGCAGATTGAGTGTGGCGAACCTCCTTTAATATTACGCTCCCAATTCCTTACAGATAGATATATTTTTAAATTAACCCAAAATTCCAGCCATCCCCTTATCCCTAAGCTAAACCAACTTTGGGACCTATATAGCCTTAAAAATTAAAATAATATCCCATGTATCCTCCTCAGTTTTATCAAATATACTAAGGTACCCTTCCCAATCTATAAATTCCCATCCAACTCCTTATATTTAACGCCCTTCAAAACGCTTATTCATACCCCTAAAGTATTGCTTGATTTTGGCCTAGACAAGGAAACTTTAAATCCTCAAGGGGTGTTCGACTATCAACTATCTAACAACTTTCCTGGATGGAGCTGCATTTTTACAGATGCATCAAAATTAGATCTTAATTGTTCTGTTGGTGCTGCAGTATGGATTCCCTCTTCAAGAATCTGCTTAAGTTTCAAGGGAGGGTCACAAGACCTTTGCCTTCTCCCTAAAGTCCACCTCCGAGCTTCCTGGTCGGAAGACTGGAAAACCTCTAGAACTCAAAAGGGCAAATATTACGCAGGCATCCAACCAGATATCCCCAGCACCCCATGGTTTTTCAAATTTCGCTCTGCTGACAAACCTACCACATCTACAATTTGCCGCCTACGATTAGGCCATTGTTGCTCCTCTGTACATCTGGCTAAATTGAGAATTCGGGACCATTCCCTCTATGAGTGTGGTTTAGATGAGGGAAACGTGGACCATATATTTTTCAATTGTCCCAATCTGAGGTTCTCACTCCTGGATATCCTCCCCCCAAGCATCCCTCGCCCTACTTCCTTGAAATGTATATTATCCCAAGTTGATTGCCCTCAAATCATTAATTTGTTATGTAAATTCATAAATGTAAATAATATCCGCCTGTAGATTTCTATGTCTTTAACAACTAATGTATCCACTAACCCATTTATGATATTTATGTGACTAATATTAGTATTAATAAGGTGGTGGCTAATTGTGTGTGTTGTCTTATATTTTAGATAAATCACCTCGCTGAAAGTTTCGATAAAACACCGAGCATATTTTTGGTCTACCCTACCTCCTTACGTTTATGAAACTAGCACGAACGAAACGGACATTGGCTGAAGTTGTGACGACATGTCACAAAACCCATAAACCAAGAAGTCAAGTCAAGTCTACCTACAATAGTCACTTGTGTCTTAGATGGATTAACAGTCAGACCATAACATTTACTCCATTCACTAATTTTATTGAGCTCGTCATTAAGTGACTTCATAGTTTCTGACAGTCGTGATAACGGAGTCTGCAAATAAATTTGAAGGTCGTCTGCATAAAGGTGGTAGGAAGAAGACAGGTTATTAGAGATGGAATTAATAAAAATTGCGAAAAGTAGAGGGGATAAAACGCCACCCTGGGGCACACCGACTGACGTATCACACCAGGAGGAATAAGTATTTTCAATGCGAATACATTGTCGGCGGCCACACAGGTAACTGCGAAGCCAATCTATTACCGTTGGAGATATGTTAAGAGAGCCAAGTAGAGAGAGTAATATCTCAGAATCTACCATATTGCTGAAGTCTAGCAGAGCTAGTACAGTCAGCTTACCACACTCCATACCGGATCTGATGTCGTCATTAGGGCTGTGTACTATGACCGGGACGGAAACCGGATTGTAATGGGTTAAGGAGATTATTTTTGGTAAGGAAATTACTTAATTGACTGTGGACGAGACGTTCAAGGACTTTGGAGAGGAAATGCAATATAGATATGGGACGATAATCGGAAAACGCTGTGGGATTATGCTTTTTTGGTAAAGGAGTGATTTAAGCATCTTTCCACATAGATGGAAAGACCCCGCTGGATAGAGAACAATTCAGGACGTGACAGAGGATTGGAAGGATTTCATCGAGAATAGGAAGGATCATATTACGGCTGACACAGTCGGATGTTTATGTTATTAATTTATACGAGCAGGTACATATTTTTTGTGATATTTTTTAGGATTATAATTATTATTTTTAGACTAGGCACTGACTTCAACACATCAGTAGGTGTCTAGCACGGATATCGTATGTAAAAACCAATTATATTTTGCTTTTTACTTCCTGGGTGTCTTTCGAAGGCGGTTTTTGAAGTGAAACTTCTTTAGAATCGTTGTGATTGAACCGGATGCAACGGAAAAAACGACAGGTAAGAGACACAAATACAAAAATGTGTAGGATGAAGCCAGGAAAGAATGAGACAGAAATATACATACTATTTTTTTGTAAATACATACATATAATAGATATAGAAGGGATAAACAGATAGGATAGGAAGGATAATAACGAGAGTATAGAAGGGATAAAACAGATAGGATAGGAAGGATAATAAAGAGAGTATAGAAGGGATAAAACAGATAGGATAGGAAGGATAATAACGAGAGTATAGAAGGGATAAAACAGATAGGATAGGAAGGATAATAACGAGAGTATAGAAGGGATAAAACAGATAGGATAGGAAGGATAATAACGAGAGTAAAGAAGGGATAAAACAGATAGGATAGGAAGGATAATAAAGAGACTATAGAAGGGATAAAACAGATAGGATAGGAAGGATAATAACGAGAGTATAGAAGGGATAAAACAGATAGGATAGGAAGGATAATAACGAGAGTATAGAAGGGATAAAACAGATGGGATAGGAAGGATAATAACGAGAGTATAGAAGGGATACAACAGATGGGATAGGAAGGATATGCAGAAAACAAAAATTAAATGAATTTTAATGCTCCATTAAATTTAATTAATGAGAGTTCATTTTAAGCTTGGTAAAAAATAATAAACCTTACATTTATCCTAATACTCCTGATACTCTATATCCATCTCAATCTCTCGTAGGCTACTTTTCAGAAGTTTCACTTCTGCCGTGTGTGAATTGCATACATGTGGGTTTTTTTTTATAGGTAGCGCGGTAGCTCAGTGGATTAGAGCACTTCCCCGGATTAGAAGGGACGCAGGTTCGAATCCCGCTCGCACTAAAGTTCTCTTTTCCTCATTCACAATTAAAAATTGTTATTTACTTTATTTTTTGCTTTTAAGTGGTTTTTTATAAAATAGGTGCGTAGGTTAGAGTAGTAGTACATGATCTGGAGCCAATCCCGTCGCGCTTCTGGCGCAAGCGCACCCTATCCCAGTGAGGTGCTACGTCCGACGACGGGAGCTCGACAGAGATGCCTCCCCTAAATTTCACGACTTCGCGCAGGGGTCAAGGCCTTAACCGCCCAGGGACACCGGGGCCAATGGTGTCGGAGGCTGCCATCCGAAAAGTGAGGCGCGCTGAAGGAGGGCTGCAGGCCGAGGAAGAAGTGAAGCAGCTCTCTCTGAGGATCCGCGAATCGACGGAGGACGTAAACAATCTGTCGGTCGCGGACCTTAAAAGGAGAGCCCAAGACCACGCAGCCATCGTTAACAAGGTGGCCACAAGGTCTGGGAACATGAAGGGCACCTTCGTGCGCGCTGCTAAGGAGGCAGCCGCTGACAATATCAAAGTGGTAGAGGCCCTGGCCCGGTGATCCACCAACGAAGAAACGGAGCGACTACAGACGGCCAACGACTGTCTTACAGTGGAAGTGGCCGAATTGCGGGCAGATAATAGCTGCTTTAGTGTCAAGGTCGAGGAACTGCAAGCTAAGCTCGTGCGGCTTGAGGCGGCTGTGCTGCTGGCAGGTATTGCAACTGTTGAACAGGACTGCGTAGAGAAGGCCACGCGGTCTTCTGCGGCTGCTCCAATAGCCGAAAAGAACTCTGCTGCTCTGCCAGAGGAAACGGCGCGCGCGATCTCGCGTCTTACGACTATGGTCTGCGCGCGCCTGGAAGCAATGGAGGCACGACTGCCCCCTGAGCGACCCCTTCGTCCTCCACTCACTGCCGACAGGCGAAAAGAGACGCCCAAGCTTACTATGTAAAGGGTAGTGGAGACCTCACCAGCTCAGACTAACCCACCGCTAGCCAATGTCTCTCATGCCCCCGAGACAGGGGAGAGCTGGACCATGGTGGTGCGGAAGGGGAGAAAAAAGAAATCGTCCCCTCCACAACCGGTCGTGTCCGCTATTCCGATCGCTGCTGCACTCGCTGATATAGCTACTGCCGCGCCTAAAAAGAAGAGGACGTACGCCGACGCAATGTTGCGTGCAGAACAGGCCATAGACCTCCCAGCCCTAGGAATAAACGAGGGGCTGAAGATGCGCCGGTCCGTAACTGGTGCCAGGGTACTTCAGCTGCCCAAGGCCCAGTCACCAGAGGTTGCTGAAACACTGGCCGGGCAACTTTGGACAGCCCTGGACGGAGTGGCGGATGTTGTCCGTCACGTTAAGTGCGCCGATCTTAGCGTGACGGGACTGGATGACTCCGTCACCAGGGAAAAAATTGTTGCCACTGTAGTTCGCGCGTGCAGCTGCGCTGCTGACTTATTAATTTATATTTAATTTGGAGGAAAAAATAAAACGTGCTTATTTGCATTGAACGGAAGAAGTAATAATATTTATTGAGGGTTGAACTATCATTCATACAGTTTGTTTAGATGTGTACATAGATGGCGTCACTAGAACCTAAACGAAGTGTTATTTTATTTTGAGCATACAATAATTACAACACTGAGGAGGTCCGGGTTGGTGACATCCAATCCGGGACTCGAGGCATGGGCATGGTGAAGATTCGCTGCCATATTGCCGCAGCCAAGACGCTCGCTGACTCAGGGAGGCTCCTGGTCGGCTGGAGCGCGGCTGGGGTCAGGGCCCTGGAGCCCCTGCCACTGCGATGCTTCAGATGCCTGGCACTGGGGCACACGAGCCAACTGTGCCCGGCCGATGTCGATCGGTCTCAACTATGCTACCGGTGTGGTAACACCGGTCACCGGTGGGCATCTTGCGTGGCTTCACCTCGCTGTGCAGTCTGCGCGGCGGCAAAACGCTCATCCGAGCATGTCATGGGTGGGAGATCATGTAGGCCTCCCATCGTAAAAGGCAGATTGGTGGTGGCCCAAGGACCTCGGGTCACTCAAACGAGTGAAGTAATCCGCCTGAACCAGGTGGGGACCAGCATGTCGCCATAATAGGTGACAGAGTCGGTCTCCTCCAGGCGAATCTGAACCACTCCGCTGGGGCTCAGGACCTGCTACTGCAGTCGATGGCGGATTGGAACATAGACCTGGCGATGGCCTGCGAGCCATATTTTGTCCCCCATCAGCCCAACTGGGTGGGGTGTCAATGAGGATGTTGCTGTCCTGTCGAGAGGAAGCGTCGACCCTCCCCTCTCCGCTCTCGGGAGAGGGGATCAGGCTATGTCGTGGCGGGGTGGAGGGGTTTCAGTGTTGTAGGTATCTACTTTTCCCCCAACCGCGGCCTGGCGGAGTTCGAACTCTTCTTGAATTCTGTCGGTGCCGCGGTTCGCAGACAGTTGCCGAGGCCTACTATTCTCCTCGGCGACTTCAATGCAAAATCCCGAGCGTGGGGGATCCCGCCACGAACGCCAAAGGTAGGGCCGTCGAAGAGTGGTCCCTGCTCTCCGGTCTGTCCCTTCTCAACAGAGGCACCGTCCACACCTGCGTGCGGCAGCTGGGGGGGGGTCCGTGGTGGACCTATCGCCACCCCTGATGTCGCGCGAGGTGTGTATGACTGGAGAGTGGGAGAGGAGGTAGAGACGCTATCGGATCACCGATACATCCGGTTCGGGCTCTCTGCCCCTCTGGGGCTACGGCGCGGGATTGGCAGACTCTCCAAATAGGCCTTGGGTCAGTTTGACCCTGAAATGGCCCGCGAGTCTGCCATTGTGTAGCGCTGGGGCTCACCAGGTGGGCAGGGCAGCGACAGCGTAGATGAGCTCGCAGGCCAAATGGAGAAAATACTCACGGCAGTATGCGACGCGGCGATGCCGAGGGCCCAGCGGAGGCCGCCGCGCCAACAGGTTTATTGGTGGTTACCCGAGATTGCTAACCTTCGGGTGGCCAGTAACCGTGCGCGGCGTGCTTACGTCAGGTGCCGAGGAAGGAGTGCCAGGGACGCAGTCCTTGAGGGCCAGCTGCGGACAGAGTATCGCAATAAGAAAAAGGAGTTACAGCTGGCCATCAGCCGGGCAAAGGAGAGGGCCCGCGAGGAGCTATTGGCGGGCCTCGACAGGGATCCGTGGGGGCGCCCATACCAACGGGCGTAGAACAAGCTCCGCGCCCATGGCGCCCCCGTCATTGAGACAATGGAACGAGATCTCCTGTCAGAGCTGGTGGGGGGCCTTTTCCCGCGCTCCATGGGACATGTCTCCCTAGCAATGCCTCCTCCGTCGGTGGCGGAAGAGGAGACACGAATCCCTTCTGTCACTGACATGGAACTGGAGGTAGCCCTCTCTCGCCTTCACGGACGAAGGAAGGCACCCGGTCCGGACGGCGTTCCAGGTCTGGTACTCGGCGTCGCCGCCGAATATATTAAGGATAGGCTCCGGGAACTGCTCAACGCATGTTTGAGGTCGGGGCAGTTCCCGGAGCAATGGAAGTACGGACGTTTATGTTTGCCGCGGAAGGAGGGTCACCTAGCTGGCTCTCCTTCCGCATATAGGCCGCACCTCCACCGCTGGTTAAATTGAAGGCACGGCAGCCTCAGTTTTCGACTGACGCAGGTGCTTACCGGACACGGGTGTTTCAGTAAGTACCTGCATCGTATTGGTAGGGAAGGAGCCCCCGGATGCCACGAGTGTGGCGCACAAGTTGACGACGTGTGCCACACTCTGGAGGAATGTCCCGCCTGGGGGCCCCAGCGCCGCGCCCTGTCGGTGGCAATTGGAGGAGACCTGTCGCTGCCGGCCGTAGTAAGCCAAATGCTCGGCGGCAACGGGTTCTGGTCGGCCGTTGCCTCCTTTTGTGAGGCAGTGATTGCACGGAAGGAGGCCGCGGAGCGGAAACGGGAGGCGTCAGCCCACGCTGACTCGCTCCGCCGACGGCGGCCAGGGGGAAGGAGGCGTCGCTACGCTCACCTCCTCCCACCGCCTTGATGACGACAGGGCGTGGCCAGTAGGCCATGCGCCTGGGGCGTCAGAGTAGAATGTCGAAAGACGACCCTCTGACGCCCCGCTAATAGGTGTGGAGGGCCGCTGTGGTTTTAGTGGGTATTCCGGGCGCAATTAAGATTCGAGCACCCGGCGAGTCCTACATACCCGCTGTTTCTCACCGGCGGGATGCGTAAAGGCATTTCCACAGCGATAAAAAAAAAAAGGTAGTACATGATGGGGAGGCCTTCCTTGGGTGCATCTCGTATGAGAACGCGTCGAGCACAGGAGTATGAAAAAGACAAAGACAAGCGCCTAAAGCGCAGTAGAGAAAGAAATAGAGCACAGCGTCTCGGAGAGCCTTCCGAAGATCGTAAAGAAAGGCTTCCGCTTTATATACAATAAAACGGGTACGCCAATTAAACGCACTGCTCTTATGGGACGAGAGGTTTCAAAGTAAACGAAAACAGATCATCAATGTAAACAACTTTTAGATTTATGTTTATTTTTTAAAAACCACTCAACCGATTTTGATTAAATTTTAATGGGACCACCTCTGAAGTAGCATCTACCAAACAGAATCATTGAATTAAGAATCATTAAAATCGATTCATAATTGGCGGAATAATCGCGTAACAAACATACAAAAAAAAAACATACAGATGAATTGAGGACCTCCTCCTTTTGGAAGTCTGTTGAAAATATAGCCGAATCTTAGGAAAACGTGTGAAATCATGTTGTGCCGACCCCACTTAGCATGGGATAAGGGCAGAAGGAACAACACATGCATATTCTACCTACAATACGTACACAGGGGAAGATTGCTTAGGGCATCAAGTTACCTTAATCCGACACTGCTCGCAGTGTATATCGGAACACACCCAAAGATTCACACACTCTTACGCTGTGTAAAGCCATACCGCATGTAAAATAGCGGACGACAGCCGAAATAAGTAACTTTGCAATAATAAATATTGCAATATTATAAAAAATAGTAGAACTCGAGAAGTAAAGCAAGTTATTTTCAATTGGCTGACCAAACTTGATTATTACCATACAGAATCCTTATTGAATGTGCTTGTGTAGTTGTATGCATCATAATAATCATTGAGTAAATATACTTCCAACGAAAATGAGTGGTCGAGTGAGATGTTTTTCATATACATGTAACTAGTTATTTAAATATTTATTATAATATGTAATGTATGCATGTGTAGTGTATATGTATGTATATATATGTTTATGTGTATGTCTGTATGTATATATATATCTGGAAATTTTTTCCACGTGTAATATATACTTATTTCATTTATGTTGTTTTTGTCTGTGTATTGTGCCTAAATATGATGTTGCCTAACGGCCCAATATTACAAACCTTTTGTAAACCGGTAACCATCTCGGTGCCTACGACACAAGTGTCTGTACACTTAGTGTGGGTACCACAGGATATCTTTTTGGCCTATGAGTTATAAAGTGTACTTATGTAAGCATTTTTTGTGTAATTTAAATGTTTTTGTGTTTGGTAAATAAATAAATTTAAATTTTTTTACTAGGTATATGAAGATTATGGCGTCTCCTTCTAAACATTTTGATCTATATTTTAGCACTTGACATGTCCGCTACTCTTAAAGTACAAATCATAATTTGTGAATAAGGAAAAAAAGTATTTTAGTACAGGCGGGAATCGAACCTGCGTCCCTTCCTATCCGGGGAAATGCTCTAATCCACTGAGCTACAGTACTATCTTTTTGACATACCCAAACTCCTTATTACTAAAATATAGATCAAAGCGTCTCCTTCTGTTTACAGATCAATGTAGAAAACAGAAGGAGAAGAAATAACTCACTGAACTGTAAACAGAACGAGGCGCCATAATCTTCATATGCGTACCTAGTGGTAAAAGTGACTTACTACGGCTGTCGTCCGCTATCTTACATGCGGTATGGCTTTAAACTCTTTTTTTAGATTACTCTACTCTTTGGGTTAAACACACTGAGCTGTAAACCTTAAGACTAAATTGTAAACAGAGTTATACAGCGTAAGAACGTCTTTGGGTGTGTTCCGATATACACTGCGAGCACTGTAAGGTGTGACGTCAAGTTAGTATACCGCGGAGTCATTCCTTTATAGTTAGCTATACTGGTTAATGTTTATAACAGAATGCAGTCCAGTATACTGATCTGTTATTTTTTATCTATATTTTTTAGCATTTGACACGCTCAGCTACTTTTAAAGTACTAATTATTTGTTATCTCGTATCGATATTTTAAAAAATACGAGGTATTAAATATCCTTTACTTTTAAAATAAAGGATATTTTTGTGCTCCTAGAACCTAGCATCTACCACTAACAATTTGTGATTTTATTCCTCACAGATTTTCATATAGTGGAAAGAAGCCATCCATTTATTATTTTTTTGTCCTCGGAATGAAGTGATGAGCCAAGTTCGGAACTTAAAAATAAAATACTAAAGCAAAATGTAGAGAATTTTATTTTTATAATAATGGTGCTCACATTAATTGGGCTCACATTAGGTGAGCTTAACAGAATCGAATATTACAATACACCACTTATGCTCGATACAAGCACCAACACCGGAAGTTTTGCGGCAAAAAACATCGTTATATTTATTTAAAACATCATAGACTGCTGCCTCAGTTGCATTAGACACTATAGACTTGACATAAGACACTAAGTAGTCTAGAGAAACTCCTTGCGGGTGCACGATCAGAAACGCAGACAATATGCTGATGAGCTTGGCGTCTGAAGCAGGTAACGTGGGAAACATGCTATCATCTGGTGGAGGGGGCTTTGTGTTTGTTGCGTCTATTTTGAAGCTCATAGACACTTTCGGTATTGGTGGCGATGGTAGTGGTGGGTAGACCTAAAAAAGATATCAGAATTAGAAACATTGTATTGTTGTGCTGACAGCACAGATGGCGGACTGGTTAAGGTACCGGCCTCCCGCCCGAGTGTTGTGGATTCGATTCCCACAGAGGACAACTCTTTGTGTGAGCCACAAATAGTTGTTCTGAGCCCGGGCGTACTTTATGTCCGTGAAGTTGTATGTTTGTAAAGTCCCCCGCGATACAAGAATTATTCCTTAGTGCAGAGTGCTGTCTTTAAAAAAAAGTCTGCAATAAAATCTCTCGATGAAACAGTGGGTGAACTGAACAATAAGTGGTAATTGCTGCTCCCAGACTAGCAATAATAGGGGGTTTGCCATTCCACGGCCAGTTGTTAATGTGTAATCTATACACTCAGGAGATGAAAATGGATAGCAACAGAAGTTGTAACTCCTTTTTAACTACGCGGGTAGCATATAAGTATAAGGCCCACCTGGTGGTAAGCGGTTACCTTAATAACAAAATAAGTAAACCAAACATTACATTTGCGATTCATTATATGCGAATAAAAAAAGAGGTGTGCTATGGACACCCGTTAGAACGGAGTTCCTTTCGCTATATCGTTTTTGTGTTTGTATTAAGTAATGATTAAATAAAAAATAAAGAGTCAGTATAAAATAATTAAACGAATTATAAAATAAATGGGAATAAAGTTAGTACCTATTGCAGATACATTTCTGGAATGTAATGAAAAAATTATATCACTATGAAAAAATAAATACTTTATAATTAGAGATATTATTGCATACTCTCAAAATTGACGGCAAGCTGAATCAATTGAAAAAAAAGTTTGTTTCGTCGGTGATCGGGCAGTTCCTCAAAAACCACTGCAAAAAGATATCTGTCTTTGGTGTCGTCTTTCATTGTTACACTTTTTTCAGTCTAGCCCCCTCAGCCAGAACGATCACATGAGATAAGGAACTCCGTTCCAATAATAAAATTATATGTATTTTATTAAGTAACAAAGTAAAACATTATTTGATAGATGAGAGATAGCATGATGCTATTTTCTCATGTCAGTCATACGAGGTGACTAAGTAAGAAATTATCACCCGTTGCATTACTGGTGGTAGGGTTGGATATTTGCTTGTTATTAGGTCCAAACAGGCTAGCCCCACCGTCTTCCGTGTGACTGGCCATGAAGCATCTCAGTGTGTTTTGGTCATAACTTTTTGCCTTTCATTTTGTATACGTGAAATGAGATTGTGAGCACCGACTTGACAGTATAGTTGAGCGACGGTTACCACTTAGCATCAGGTGGGCGCGTGACTCGTCTGCCACCATGAAAAATAACATGTAAAAAGAAATTGTTACAAATAGCTTACTTGTTGTTTGTTTTGTAATGCTTGTTGTGCAACAAAGTGTGCTTTAAACTTTTCAAATTTCCTCTCAGCCTCGTCCTTGGCTAAGTGTGCTTCGTTCTTGTAACCTTCTAGCTCATACGTCAAGTTTTCGTTTTCAACCTACAATTACCAAAAAATCAATGATATTTAAGCAAGGGATTGAAAGGGTTAAATTACTTATCGATATTGTTGCATTATGACAAAGTACTCATTTATACATGTATGCATACATTACGCGATAGATTACCACGCGCTAGTGTGATATCTACTCTTCTTTGTATATAAGATCACAGCAAAAAGTCGATAAATTCGATGTCTTGTGTAATGCTACAAGACATCCAATAACTGTTGCAATGTTTCCTCTCGAATTGAGACGGCTAACCTAATACAACCATCTCCCAATCCTAGATTTCAGAGTTATTCCCGATTATTTTTATTTTCAACTAATTACTGTCACTACATACCCATAATTGGGTACAGGTTTCCTCTCAGTGTGAGGGGGCACCACGCTAGGTTAGGTCGTAGGCAGACTTCATAAACCGTCAAGAAGAGAACAGCCTCAGGCATGAAGGTTTCTTCAAGATGTTTTCTCTCCCCGGGCAGTGATAATTTATAAACAAATACACATAATTTCGAAAAACTGAAATAGTCATGTGAGGGACTGGGCAGGGCATTAAACTGAATCCAGTCTTTACAGTCTTTGGTCTTACCACTAGACTATCACTATATCGCAGATTTCATATTTCGGAATAACCAAACAAGATCCTGCTATTTCTTTGCTTTTTATAGTCCATATCGTTTCACTAGCCAACAAAACCAGCGCCTGAAGGCAACGGTCGAGGAGCTGCACCGAGGGATGGCCAATTTGAGGGTCGAGCTTGGGCTCCCTGAGGCCATCCCGAGTGCCTCAGCTGCCGGGTTGCGGGTTGAGCTTGATCTCCCCGCGACCGCCTCGGCTCTGTCTGCCGTTCAGTTGGGCGCGGTAGCTGAGCTGGAGGAAGGAACGCTCCGCACAATTATCGACCGCATTGATGCGGTCTTTGGTCCGAGGATTGAGGCACTGGCCGCAAGATTGCCGCCGGAGCCCTGACTTCGGCCGCCACTTGCGGCTGACAGAAGAAACGCTGCAACGCCCTCAGCAGCAATAGCCCTTCCGTGTCAGGGTGGTCAAGTCTCCTTTGCTGCTACGGCGGCCAAAACACCGAGCCGGAATAGTGCGCCGCCAGCGGAGGCACAGACGAAGAAAAAGGGCAAAAAAAGGGCCAGGTGGGACAAGCCTCGTAGGGCCCGCCCCGAGAGGAGTTCCCGCCTCTGCCAAGTGCCGCAGCGCCTCCGCGTGCTGCTATACCACAACAAAAGGCCACACCCTCGGGAGCTGCGGTGGTTATGCCCCAAGATTCCGCTCCTGGCAATACGGCTACTACGTCCTCAGACGGGTGCTGGCAAGTGGTGAAGCCCCGGCGATCCCGGGCCAAGGGTCATGGTGCTGCCGCAGAACGCGAAGCGGCGCCAATGTATCAAACTGCGGAGACCCCAAAGGCAAAGAAGAAAAGATCGCGCAAGCTCAAAGTGCCGAAGGCAGCAGCGGTGGTCATCACCCTGCTGCCCGAGGCCAAGGAAAAGGGCCTGACTTACGAAGCCGTCTTGAAGCGTGCCCGGCGGGAAATAAACGTCTTCGACCTCGGGGACGTTTCCGCTCGATCCCGCCAAGCCCGGACAGGTACTCGAATCTTCGAGTACCTGGGGCCAGAGGGCGCCAAGACGGCCGACGTAATGGCCGCGAGGCTGCTGGGCCTGTTCCCAGAGGAGAGTGGTGTCCGGGTCGCCAGACCCGTGAAGTGCCCCGAACTGCGCATTTCCGGGCTGGACGATTCCGTGACGGCGGAAGAGATCCGGGAGGCAATCGTCTCGAAAACCGGGTCTCTCAGCAGCGCCGTCCGGGTGGGCACCATTCGCCCAGGTCCAGGTGGTGTGGGTGCCGTCTGGGTCTCGTGCCCTGTCGCGGCGGCCAAGGATTTGGTCGCCGCCGGTAGACTTCTGGTGGGTTGGAGCGCCGCGCGGGTGATCACGTTGGAGCCCCAGCCTGCCAGGTGCTACCCCAACAAGTGCATGGCCAAACCCGGCCGCTGTGCACAAACTGCTTTGACTGCAGGGGACTTTGTTTCCGCTGCGGTCAGGCAGGGCACCTGGCGGCTGCCTGTTCTGCCACCCCACACTGGCCCGCGTGCGCGGCGGGCAATCGCCCCGCCAACCACTGTATGGGGCGGGTAGGGTGCAGGCCTCCGGCCAAGTCAGGCCCTAAGAGAGGGGTGGGCAGCCAATCGGCCCCGGCTGCCCAACCCGGCGCGGCTGGACCGCCGCAGAGCATGGAGGAAGATATCGTTGTCTAATAACGGATCGCGTCGCTATCCTCTTCCAAGGGAATCTCCGCCGTTCCGCCAGGGCGCAGGGCCTCTTCCTGCAATCCATGGCGGAGCGGTCAATCGGTGTTGCCGTAGCCGCTGAGCCCTACACAGTCCCCAATCGCCCCTATTGGGCGGGTAGCGGGGATGGCTCCGTGGCGGTCGTCGGTTCGGCGGCGCCGCATGCCCCGCAGACGACGGGGAGGTACCGCCCGTGACGACGCGTATCCGGAGAAGCGCCGCCCCCGGGCCGGACGGGGTTCCCGCCTGAGTGCTGGCCCTGGTCCTCGACCACGTTGAGCCCCGCCTCAGGGGATTGTTCGACGCTTGCCTGGTGTCCGGACGGTTCCCTGACCGCTGGAAGGAGGGGAAGCTCGTGCATTCTGCGCTTGAGGGCCGCGGCTGCGGAGGCCGTCACCTCGAGGGAAGTGCTGTTGGCGGTGTCGCTCGACATCGCCAACGCCTTCAATAGTCTGCCATTCGGCTGCATCAAGGAGGCACTCCGGTACCATGGAGTGCCCCTCTACCTAAAGCGGCTGGTGGCAGACTACCTCGACGGCCTCAGCGTCCTCTTCGTGGACCGGGAATGGGACGTTGTAAGGAGGGCTATGTCTTGCGGCGTCCCACAGGGTTCGGTTCTAGGGCCACTCCTGTGGGACATCGGCTGCTGGGTCCTTCCGGGCCGGCTCCCCCCCGGGCTGGGCGTAATTTGCTACGCAGACGATACGCTCGTCACAGCCCGGGGCAGGACCCTCGAGGAGGGGGCAACGCTGGCCACCTCAGGTACCGCGGAGGTGGTCAGGCGGCTCGAGGCGCTGGGGCTTAGGGTGGCCCTTGAAAAGTCGGAGGCCCTAGTCTTCCATGGGCGCCGACGTGGCCCACCCGCCAGCGCCTCGATAACCAGGCCCACATCTGTATTATATATATATCTGGGCCCTGGTTTTGGATGGACGGTGGCACTTTGACGAGCACTTCCGCCGTCTTGCGCCAAAGCTCGTCGGCACGGCGTCCGCCCTCGGGCGACTGATGCCGAATTTGGGCGGACCGAGTATCGCGTGTCGACTACTCTACGCGGGCGTAGTACCCCCCGGTGGGATCTGGAGGCGGAGGTGCTCGCCGACGTCTATCGGCGGACGTCGACGGCGCGGGTAATTCGAGTGCTCTACCAATACGGTGGTGGGTTTATTTAGTAGGTTTGATTACCGTGTTCATTACCGCGAACGACGGGGTGGTACATTTTTCCCACCTTGAAAAGAAAAGGAAAAGGGGCCCAAATCTGACCTGAAGACATCGTTTGCATTAGTGAGTTAGTGAATCGTGCTTGGTTTCACCGTATTATTTTTTTACTCGTTTTTACCGACGAGAATCTTTGATACTGAAGGTGAGCACTAAGAAAGGATTTTACGCAAATCCGATCCCGGAACCGATTTATCACTAGGTATACCACAAGCAAAGCCGCGGATAATTTGCTAGTATAATATATTGTAGGTAAAAAAAACGATACTTTACCCGTAGCTGTTCATACTTCTCCAAAGGAACAACATTCTTGCTGCCTTTCTCAATGTCATCTTCCTCAAAGATAGTATTGAATTCCTCTCTTATGTTATCCAATTCCTGTAATTACAAGTTTGACTCCTGTTATTCTTAAATTACAAATATATATAAACGATAGTTTTATAAATTTTAAAACAATAATTCCGATTGGCAACATTCCTACGGGTAATAAAATTGCGATGTTGATATATAGCAGTAACAATCACAGAGTAGACGCAATGTCGAAGAAATAACTTGCTTGCTAATTTTCTATCTTATTTTATGGTAGCATTTAGTAAGTAGATTTTTAAATGATCGCTAATTTAATAATATGAAGCAATTTTAAACTTTATTAATGTAACTGATTTATGGAAGACTGGCTATGCATAGGGGAGTGAATGTTGGGCATGGCAGAAGAAGCATGATAGTATGATAAATGCTGTAGAGATGAGAAGTCTGAGAAACATAGCCGGAGTGACTCTAATGGACAAAGTGGAAATAGATACGAAAATGCTGCGGTGTAAAAGATGTAGTGACAAAAATAGAGAAAGGAATGCTTAGGTGGTTCGGACACGTAGAGAGGATGGATGAAAGAAGATTAACGAAACAGATATACCTACAAGGCGACTGTGAATGGGCAAGTTGGTAGAGGTCGACCTAGGCAAACGTATTTTGAACAGATCAGAGACGTTCTTAAGGAAGGCCAGGTTAAGAGTACTCGAAACCAACGAGCATGCATGAAACCGCTGATGAAAGTAGATGAAGCGAAAGATGTGTGTCAGGATCGTAGCAAGTGGAGAGAAGTGGTCTCTGCCTACCGCTACGGGAAAAGGCGTGACAATATGTATGTACGTATGTATTGATGTAACTTCTTTATTAATGTAATCTTCTGCCAAAGCCTTGTTTGTGCCTTTTCCGGGATAACAAGTATCCTGTGTTAAATCCATTAAATTTAATTTAAATCTATTCAAACATTTTTTGTGTGATTCAGTAACAAACATAAAACTTTTCGTTTATAATATTATAGTAGGATTTTCCTGGACTCCATTCGACTTCCTTCACTTCAGGCCTAGGCAATGCCGAGTGAATTGCAGAAGAATTGGTTTATAAAATCATTTATTTTCAAAACCAATTTCTCTTCAATAATCCAGAAAATGGAGAATGAAGTACGAAGATGTTACAATGGTTTCTCACTGTAAAGACACCCTACCACACGCATAAGTCGGCAGCATTATCCTCTAAGGACGTTGCGTTGAATCCGTCGCTCAGCTCAGTAGTCTGTATAGCTTCAGGAATCTCCAAATGTTGTTCTGCCAAATCCTCGGCAGTGAAAAGCATGTATAATACTGACTCAGGAGAACTCGTCCAGGGCTATATAGATCATGGTAGTATAGTAGCCGATAGGAACAAGACTGTTATAATTTAGTTTAAAAACTTGATGTTTGGGAGGAGATGCGCAAATTCATGTCGACTACTGTACTTCTGATAATAGTACTTACCCAGAACCCAGCCAAATTGGATGCTCGTAATTGATATACAGCCTATGCACAGGAGACGTGAAAACCAAAATCTTCAGGATAACCCTAAACAATTTACACACCACAGTACAGACCAAGTGCTGGTAATGTCACAGCTGAAGACTAGGTCGTATAGCCCACCTTCTCCAACTTTTTCATAAACCTGTTATGTTAATGTGCTAGCCTTATACTTACTCTGATTTTCTAGTATCATGTGCTCACAGAAAGGACTTTCTTCTGAAGGAAGCGAATTAGATGTTATGACAAAAAACGCATATTCCACAGCAGGCTTGAGGAGCTATTTATTGGTTCATCGATGCACATCGTCGAGTAATTAAAGCGGCATTTAGACGGAGAGTTTTTCACACGTTTCGTTCTTGAAATGTTACGCTACTATCACAAGCAATAATCGCCATAACATTATCGTATCAAAATGTTTAGGCAAGAATTAAATTCTCACTTACAATTATGTCATAAGAGATTCGCATGTATAGCTAGGCGATAATTTCCTGCGTCTGTTTACACATCCAAATTATTGCAAAAATTCCATACGCAATCTCGTATGACATTTTTTCAAGTTCATACGAGTATCGTACAAATCGGTTTGAACAGATTTGAGTGCGAGGTTTGTCATTCGAGTTTAGTGTTTACGCGGACACGATCAATATTCCTTGAGACTAATATCGCTTGCTTTAGCGAAGCGAGCAAGAGACACCTCTTGATGTTAAGACGAAGAAACTTTTTGTATTCTTTCGATAATCATATCTTCGAGACGAGAAACTCTCTTCGTCTAAATGGCGCTTAATTGGATTAAAATATTATAACTCTACCTAAATTCACAGCTGGACGAAAGACGCAGTCATTTAAAATTTAGAGATTCCTTTGGAGATAATATCAAAATACACCAATCCATCTCTATGAATTCAAAACATTTTTAACATGGTTTACGAAAAACAAGAATCGGTTTAGATCCAGACCTTGAGAGTATGGAATGAAAAAATAATGATCTAGTATCTAGACAGATTCAAGATAAAGAACACGTTTATTTTGTTATTCCATACATTCATAATGCAAATTCTTGTACTACAAAAAGAACACTTAATTTGTTTTTTCGTACATTCAAGATAAAAGTACTTAGACCACGAAAAGAACACTTTTTATTTCTGTTGTAAGTATAACGATACATTAAATATAAAGCGCGCTTTTCACAGCTAAAACTGTCTTAATTAATACGCACCTCAGTCATTTTGAGCCACATCTCAATATTTCTTCGCTGCTGCTTCGAAAAATGGTCGGAGACACGCTGGTGCTTGGCCGCAGTCAGAATTTTCGCTACCTGCTCGACTGCCGTTGACAAATGGTTTATATTAAAGAGTTGATGACATTTTATATTTTGTTCGTAAGCGTTTAATACGCAACATAGTTTTGTATTATTATATATTCACATAGTGTTTAGGCAATATTTAGATTACTTTTTACAAAATATAAAATGCGGTATCAATAAATAAAATTTAGTAATTTGGTCAAACAGACACTATTTTAATAATTTCCGAGGAAACTGAGTATAAACGCGTCACTACGGCACATTATCTCTTTACAAAATTAACTATCCTACAAGAACCATCCATTTTGCACGGTAAAAAGTAGCTTAGTAGCATATTTAATGGGCTAACGTAGATTAGTTCAGTAGTTACATCCTGAAAATGTAACAAACATAGTAAGGGATTTCCCCTTATCCCATACCTTTTCATGCATTTCTTGCGTTTTAATTTCCTATACACTTACCAAGAGCGTCACAACGGGGGATAGGCAGGGGCAGCTGCTTTCCCCCTTAGAGATTCAAAAAGATTTAGTTAAAAATCGTGTGTTCTTGACTATACCTACATTTAACTTTTCCATATAACGACTTGCCCCAAGCTCCTTCACTCGCTGGGTCATCCGTTGGCTATGCTTGTAACACTTACTATAGAGTTGGAAATGCATGAGTAGTGCCCCTAGTATATCTAGCGCCTATAGGCTACGGTTACCACTAACCATGAAGCGTGCCGTATGCTTGCTTGCCATCCTTATTTTATAAAGGAGCTTGTGAAGTTAAATTAAACTAAGAATCTTGTGAAACTAAAAATGTTAAAACAATCTATTATATCTATATGATAATACGTTACCACACTGCAGATCAGAAGATCATCGCCATTCACCAAATCATTACAGCTGCAGGAGTTGCCGCATTACTTACCTTTTTGACCCATCACTGGATAAATTAACAAGTTGTATATTGCCTCATTAGGCTTTTGATTAAATTGAAATAGAAGGATCCTTAGATCTAAGTTGAAACCACTCTTCTTCTTCTAGATTTGCAGAGATTATGCTCGACATAAGCTTATAGGATATTTTCCATGATGATTCAGCATGTTGGCATTAAAAAAATATTTGAAAATACAAACCATTTTTTCCTTTGAAAGTACTTGTTAACTGCAATGTATTCAGTTCTCTGGCAGCCACCAGGTAACTAGGATATATAAATAATCTATTCTACTCACATTGCAGTACAATATGTGCAAACTTGTCCCTCATAGTATTCTTTAAGGTTTGGAACTCTTCATCTATCTGTATTTTCTCATTGAAGAGTCTACGGAGCTGGTTGTTGCTTGCTTGAATCAAGGAATAAAAGGTGTTGGAATTTTTCTTGTTGCATTCGCCGCGTTCCAGCCAGGCTGCTAGAGTCTGGAGACAATATTATCATTTAGTAAGAGCTTGCTGCTGCATTCACTCACTCAGCTCCCATTTGTGAAATGAAGTGGTGAACAGCAGCTTGTCATTATTCTTAGTTACCAGATACCATATGGATGGACGGTGGCTCTTCAGCCATTATAAGCAATAAAAAATTAAACCAACACTGATATTAGGGTTTGAAATTTATATATTTGCACAACACTGGACTACACAGATGGCGGGTTGGTTTAGATACCGGCCTCCCGCCCGAGTGTTGTGGGTTCGATTCCCACACAAGATAACTCTGTGTGATCCACAAATGGTTGTTCCGAGTCTGGGTGTACTTTGTGTCTGAAATTATATGTTTGTAAAGTCCCACGCGACATAAGGATTATTACTTAGAGCAGGGCGACTTTTATAAAACAAAATTTAAGAGTTATTCAGTTCATTAACCTCGCCTTAAATAATTTGCAACCTGTTTAAAAAAAAAAACATTTGTGAATTTCAAAGGCCAATGAGAAAGTCTCAGGTTTCCTCAGTGTTTTACTTTACCTGAAACCCTAGATCAAATTCAAGATATATTATATGTATTGGATTAACTCAATGTGAAAATGTGTACTTAATCGAAAATAACAGTCACAAGCAGGATTTGAACCTGCTTCTCCTGGATACCGTCCAGATGCTTTGCCAATTCAGCCATCGTGACAATTGCTTGGGACTGCTAATTTCTACATGTATGCAAATACTTCCGACAGACCGCGCAGGCGTCACCCAAGACGTTAAGAATGAATATGCTATCGATTTATGCTCGTGACTAGATTTCACATTTTCACACTTTGTGTTAATGTTATTTGGCTAATCATGTCAAATGCTAAAAAAATATATAGAAATATAAAAATATACAAAGGTATTGCAATTCTTGAAATTTCCAAGTTTACAATTTAATTTGACTTATACAAGAAAAAACAAATACTATTCAAGTATAAACTTACTGGAGCCGCCTCAGCAAACTCGGTATCATTTTTTATTTTCTCACTCATAGCATTAAGTGTGGTTTGAGTGTATGGCTCAATGCGTGGAGGGGTTGTCTCTCGCCTGCGCTTATTCTTCTCATACTCATTCTGGTCATCACGATTCTATAACAGAAAAAAGGCACGTATTTTTTTATATAGCATAGATACAGATATTCAAAATAAAGTAAGGAAAAGGAATTATTTGATGAATCAAATTATTATTTTCACATAATATTATTGGAAAAATGTATTTTTTTGACATAATATTTTCTATCAATGTATACTATTTGTAAGCTGTAACAGAGCTATGTTTGTAAATTTAATATATTTTAGAAAAGTGACTGTATTATGCTATATAGCCGTGTCTAAACACAAAACAATTTTTTTTTGTCTATTTGTTCATGCTCGCATCACGCAAAAACTACTGAATGGATTATATTAGATAGAGGATTTTGATGCAACTTTTTTATTTGATAGCTCTTGATTAGACTGAAAAACTGGTATATATTTTATTCCACTATTATATCGGGAATCTGAGATATAACATACAAACTAGATTTTGGCTAGTGTTTTATATAGGTACTTAAGAGTATTAAACATTTTAACTGCAACCCTTTTTTTCCATCCCGCTATTAGGCATGGGTCTCCTTTAAAGGTGAGAGGGATTAGACCATGGTCCAGCACGCTGGCCCAGTGTGGGTTGGCAGACTTCAATAGTATAGAAAAATAGAATACTTACTAGAGCATAATCAATGAAAAGTGTAGTGGCCTCATTGTCATTTTGATCATGACCCTTCAACCGGTATCCAGATAGCAAAAACGCCATTTCAACAGTCTCCGGCTTTTCAAAACGTACATGCCAAACGCCCTTATGCATTTCCACTTTATCAATAGCCCCAAAGCGTTGAAATATTTCTGTAATAACACCAACTGTAGCCCCTTCTGGTATGCCACCAACAAATATAGTACGACATCCATTTGGACGTTCCCTTTTCGTAGGCGGGGTATAACCAGCAAGTGGGGGTAGCATTACACCCGCACTAAAGTATATGGATTGGGTAGCATATTGCATTTGAGGGTTCATCATCATCACATTTTGCATCATGTTCATACCAGGAACTTGCATCATTTGTGGCATATTCGTCATATCCATATGGGACATCATAGAATTAGGCATTTGATTCGCCATCATATTGCCATAGTGCATCATTTGTGGTTGATCTGAAATATTAAAAACCTGTAAGAATCAGCTTATCCCAGAAATAATCTCTACTCGACGATAAGCGACTTGTATGCTACCTGATGTTACTGAGGTTATAGTAATTTCACCATTCATATTTATTTTATATTTGGTATTGCTTATCTTGGTACTTTTAATAATTAATCACCCAATTCAATGAGTACACTACAAGCTACCCTTTCATTTATTTATAGTCTTTTCATCGAATGGTTGTCCTGTCCGGAAGAGATTGCCTTGTGCGATAGGACCGCCAATTGTACTTAATATATTGTATTAGGTAATCCTAAGTCTTATTTTAGTGTACAATAAAGATTTTTTTTCTTTTCTTTCTTTCTTACTAACAGTAACATTTTCTAGTAGTATAAATACTCACTCACCTTTATTCTTGTGCCTTAATTACAAACAAGTGTGTTTTACTTGGGAAAATGAATTATATTATTATAGCATTTTTATTTTTGTTATAAACTACATGAGTGGCAAACAAGCATATGGCCCACCTGATGGCAAGTGGTTATCATAGCCTATAGACCCTAGCAACACCACTTGTGCATTGCCATCTCTCTCTTTTGGTTTTCTTGCTAGTTTGCCACTCTAATTTTAAAACTTATTTACCTTTTTTAACATATTTTTTTTGTGCAATATGCCACATTGACAATATCAATATTAACTCTACAATGCTGCAGAATATAAATGACCATGATGTCACCAATATGTAAGTTATAAAACTTTCAATGATATACTATACCAATTCTTTAAAAGTAAAATGGAAGCATAGCTTAACTTAATATTTTTTTATAGTAATTATAGTTTTCTATTATGTAGCTGTTTTATTGTACTACATGAGTGGCAAAAAAGCACATGGCCCACCTGAGGGTAAGTGGTTAGGGCAAGCAGACGCATCAATTGCACATTGCCAACACTGAGAAAGGTTAATTTTCACCTTACAAAACACAACAGTAAGAACACCTTTTGATGTTTCAGGCTGATCTTCAGTGAAAGTTTGGTATAGTAGCCACAATGAATCTTTGTGTCTTTGAAGTTAGGCACAGAGCACGAAGTGGGAATTTTGACAGAATCATATAAGTGCTGACCAATTCAAATGTTATAACTCGATTAACAAAACAATTGAATGAGATCATAATATTTTCATATCTAAGTATATAGGTTCTATTTTTTTTTTATATTTAATAAAAAGTATACAAGCGTTTTGAGTGAATAGGCTAGATCTAGATTTAGAAGAATCCACATCTTTTAGTATGATTGATAAATTATATAATTATCGATTACAATTGTTAAATTATAATCAAACACTTAATGATTAATGTTAACTGTAGAAGATGCACATGCAAAATGGTTACTGTGCAGCATCTTGCAGCCAACTTCAGAGACACAACGATCCGTTGTGACTACTGTACTACCTCAATTAAGATGGCCCATTCAGTTCTGTGGCAAGCAAGGCTCTACTACTAGACTGATGGTCTGTGGCTGAAAGAGAATTACTTACTTTGGATTAACATGCTAGCTGCTGGTTTAAGTGATATATTCATTTTGTCATTATTGTCCCATTTGGATTGTCTCTCTCTGTGTTCATGGCGGTTTCGATCTCTATCACTCCTAGAGCTACGATCACGATTACGAGACCTGGAGCGACGGCGACTTCTGTCTGTAAATAAATGTGTAATGACACACTTGAGACAATTGATCATTGTAGAATATAGTCAAGACTCATAGAGTTTTGAAATTAATATTAATTTCTTGTGTTGTTTTCTATTTCAGAACATCGTACTGAGGTTAAATATAAATCACATGATATTTTATTGGTACAAGTTTGGTTACTGAAAATGTAGAACATTTTTTTTTTATTTAGGTTTAGGTTTTGCTGAGTAGGAACTCCACAACACAAGAGTCATATTGGATAAAAATTTATAAGGATTAACAAAATGTTGACTTTTCTTTTCAAGCAGATGCTGCAGAATGCTACACGTTCTAATGGGAATGATATTTTATTTTTCATACTGCATATAAAGTTCTATAGCACATGTGTCAGCAACCTAAGCGAGATAGTGGCAACTTGAATCTTAATTGTTGTTACAATGCTATAAATTCACCTGTCCTGTCACGTTCACGGTCTCTATCACGATCACGGTCTCTGTCACGTCTATCACTCCTGTCCCTGCTTGACTGTGAAGGCCGCTCGGGCACAACCATCTGCATTTCTTCATTTCCTTGGCTATTACTATCCACATCAGGTACACCTATCTGACCCCCGTTTTCTTCAGGCATAGGGCCAATAATGACACCAGACTGAGTATTACATTCAGAATCAACTAACTCAGTCACTGATGGAGCTGTTTGATTGATTGTTAGGGTTGGAGGTGGTAATTGTTGCATTTGTATACCCATCTGGCCCATTTGATTCATATCGCTTACCATATATGGCGAAACCATATGAGGCATCATGTTTGGCATCACTGTGCCCATATTCATCATATTTTGCATGCCATACTGTTCATTTCCCCACGAATTCATTGTTTGACAGTAAGAAACACACACAGAACAATATTACTCAAGAGGTAAGAAATCAGCAGATAAGGATACGTTTATAACCCTATTCAGGTGGTGTTAGAACTTTTTCACTCACTATTCACAGATTTATAACAAAACCACAAACAATACAAAATATATCTTAAACACAGTGATTTGAAATGAAAGTTATACGTAGTATCAGTATTATCATAGTTTTTGCGTAATATACAACTAAAATGATTCAATTCGATTCTTTCCTTATGCCTGTGCCAAAGAGTAATACGTATAACCAGAAAGCCTGTGCTGCTGCTGTGGCGTCTGCCGCATCTAGAGATGGCCGTTGCGCAACTTATAAGGTTATTGAAACTTTCTATCGGCACAATAGCTGTTAGATAGTTTCGCCGCACTGCAATAACCTGCTAACAGCTAATAACTCAATCATAAGTAAAGATGGAACCGATATATTCATATCCATTAAGATATCAGTGATATTGGAGGTATTCATGTATCAGTAATCCGACTCAATCTGATATGCTAATACGGCCGTATTGCTAATATACCATATTCACTATATCGTAAACATGAACAGTGACCACTGAACATGGGTGTGTTGTAGAGATGTGTAACTCAGGAGTGATTGATACAAAATATGTATAATCTTTCAAAATGCGTAATCAATCTTTAAATCTTTGGTTTCTAAAATACATCTTTAACTCACTAGCTCACTACGTTAGGATTGAATAGATGGAATGGATAGAATGATGGATTTAGAATGAGACAATAGATAAAGCATATTGTGAATTGAAAACAGATAACATAAGTTGTAGGCACGCACAAACGGACTCTTGAAATACAATGACGATAGGTACACAGAAACTTAGACTTTGTCGTTTTAGTAAAAAGCTCAAAACCAGTTGCGACTTGAGGGAATGAGAGAATAACTACATGAATCAATAGATATTTGCATCACTTATGATCAACTGAATGAATAACGTCATTCGTAACCAAAGATTTAAAAGAGTTGAAGATTTAAAAGAGTGATTTAAATCTTTCGAAGAAAAAGATTTATAAATCCCTGATCTCATTGGTGATTTAGTTTGCGCATCTCTAGTGTGTTGCTATATCTATGTCCATAGACTAGATAGAATCGCATATCGGTGAGAACATCGTACGTATCATTGAAATAAAAATGGTGGTATCTATTATGGAGTGTAGAAGTAAGGAGGACCGTCTTGTATATGGGATAAGTTGAAAAAAGTGTCCACCTATAAACAACAAGTTATTAATATTGGTATTTGTTTTAATAATGGATTTTTTTTAATTTGTTACTTGTTTTAATAATGCTATAGAATACCATTATTAAAACAAGTAACAATATTAAACAGATATTAATGTGAATATAATGTGAATAAGCGATATTGATAGTTAGACATTATTCTGAAACGAATAGCACAAACTAACTGATATGCATACATGATATTATGATATGCGGCATATCTCTATATCCTCCGTATTAAATATTAGTGATATTCATATATTAGTTTACATATCATGATATTGCTTGAAGAATATATTCATATCAGCGACATTGACAAATATCGGTATTAACCCATCTTTAATCATAAGGATGGAACCGATGTATTCATATCCATTATGATATCAGTGATATTGGATGTATTCATGTATCAGTAATCCGACTCAATCTGATATGCTAATACGGGCGTATTGCTAATATGCCATATTCACTAGAGATTTGTAACTCAGGAGTGATTTATTTATTTATTTAATACTTCTGCACGTAACATACTTACAAGGCGGACTTAATGCCTTAGGCATTCTCTAACAGTCGACCTAGGGTGGAGCAGAAATTTAAAAAGGTAGGTGCGCAATGTAAATAAATGTCAATACATCATGATATATAGCTATATACGAATAACTAACACTATGATATACTTACATAAGGGACTACATATTATGTACACACATAAAATAATATACGAAACATGTTATTATTATAAAAATATACTTACATAAATAAAAATAAGTAACAAGTGGATGAGAACTAAACTTAAAGAAACTCTGCTAAAAGACGGAGATACAGATCACGTACCCGGGCTTTAAATATATCGCGAGAGGCCATCCTGATCTCTAGAGGCAGAGCATTCCAAAGAATATAGCCTGTACATTAAAAGAAAAATGCACAAGACTAGAAGAGTAAGACGGACAGTGTAAAAGAAGGTTGTTATAAGAACGAAGATGTCGATCATGGGTGGTAGAAAGAAATTCGAAATAAGGTTTTAAGTAAGTGGGAGCGTTAGGAGAATTTAAAAAGGAATATAAAAGTGACAATGCACGATAACTACGCCTTTGCCGAATGGGCAACCTGTTAGATTATGCAATAACTGGCAACCCTGTTTTTAATATATAATTTTGTGTGTGTGTAAAAGTTGGCAATACAATTAAAATGATTCTCTGGACAAAAGTGTGTTGTTAATTATTGTGTCATATATATCGAAGAATATAACAAGCATCCCATATTAAAACAACCAATTTAATTGAGAACGAAATTTTGAAATGTGATCAAATTTACGAAGATTAAAACCGAATCGAATGCAATTGTTGAGAAGTCGGTCAAGTTTATTGAGAAGATCTGCATTCAGGTCGAGGTAGCACATATTAGCATAGTCGATGATGGGGAAAACCAAGGTCTGATTCAGCGTTACTTTGGTCTCAATAGGAAGAAAATTCCTTAATCGATAGAGAGAGCGAAGAGTTCTCGTAACTCTCTGACTAATACTAGTGACTTGAATCCTCCACTCACTAGTGACTTGAGTCCTTCACTCATGATTGATACAAAAGATGTATAATCTTTCAAAATGAAAAAGATTCAAAATATTTAAAAGAGTTAAAGATTTAAAAGAGTGATTTAAATCTTTCGAAGGAAAAGATTTATAAATCACTGATCTCATTAGTGATTTAGTTTGCACATCATTGATATTCACTATATCGTGAACACGAACAGTGACCACTGAACATGGGTGTATTGCTATATCCATAGACTAGATAAAATCGCATATCGGTGAGAACATCGTACGTATCATATCGGTCAGAACATCGTACGTATCATTGAGTTAAAAATGGTGGTGGGAATTGATATGCAGCATATCTCTATAACCTCTGTATTAAATATTAGTGGTATTCATATATTAGTATACATATTATGATATTACTTGAAGAATATATTCATATCAGCTGATATTGGTAAATATCGGTATTAACCCATCTTTACTCAATCACGTCATAACTTTTCACGAACGCAAATTTCCGTATATACCACAGACTAGGAAGGAATAGTATATACAAATGTACCACAAAGTACATTGAATATACGGAGATAGAGACATCAGCTTCAAATATTAGACTAGCGACGTCTGGTGAGCGGCACTCGAATTATATCCATACCATTACTACTTTACTATAATTTTCAAGATCCCTCTTACGGACCTAAGCTGAAGCTCATTTTTAAGCGCCATCTGAATTTCAGTAGCGAATATATGTATACATATTATTATTATTATAGCACGCATATTTATCCAAAAAACCAACTCGACTAAATCTTAGTCGTTACTTTCACATATAAAATAGATAAAAGAGCTGTAATGTGGCTGTATCTTATAAACAGTAACTGCGTACAACGATAGCGTGATTTAAAAAATGGCCATTAGCGACTTCTATTGAGAGATGTTTAAAATAAAAATACGGTGTGATAATCTATGAAAACCAAAATGTACGAGCTGAAACCCTCCTGAAATGTACTTTGTGACGTAAATCACACAACTTTGAACGTTCGGTAATACTCGATCGCTGTCGGCATCCATCCATCCATCCATCCATCCATCAGCCTTTTAAAGTCCACTGCTGGACACAGGCTTCCACAAGAATGGGCGATAGTGCCGTAATCACCACGCTTGGCAGTTGGGTTGGCGATCGCAGTGGATGTTGTTAATACTCGAAGTAGTGCTGCTGCCCACTCCCGCGGTATTCCCTCAGTCGGCTTATACAACTCCAATGGATGGAGAGCGGTGGGACAATTCTAAAGCCGGCCCCACACAGCATAACCACTGTCAGCAGCTAACATTTAACTCTGTGGCTATTTTGCTTATCTCCGCTAGCGACATTTAGACGCTTACGAAAGGGTGGCTTCCATTCAAATTTCAACGTTAAGGGACCTGCGATATATCCAATGAATATTTCGCATATAAATAGTAGATACGATTCAATACACATAGTCATATTTTAACCGAAATATTGATCGCAACGCTCGCTCATTCGTATGCACGTTAGTTTACTGGTAACAAAAACCCGCTAATGCTCGCTACTGAAATAGCGTGTTTCAAAAACAGCTATTGACATTCGATAGATAGCTTCGTTGCGTTAGCCAAATAACCCGCTACAGCCCATCGCTAGCCACTTCTGCTGAAAGGATGCAAAATGAAAGAGAATATAATATAACCATTACGTTCAATGAGTATATACTAAAGAACAAAGAACTACGTTTATGCAAAACTTAGACTAAGAATATTATAGACTCGTCATCAGCGTATGCGGTATCTGGGATGGTATCTGGATATGGGAATGACTTACAAATCAAGGTAAGTAGACTTTTTAATTATTCTTTGGTATTACCATAACTATCTTTTCGTAACGCTGTTTTATTTAAACTGATTACAACTCGCTTAAATGGACCTGCATTATTTTTATTCTTTACACTGTTTTTAAATTATGACTGCTTGAGAGCTGATTCATATTATTCTCCTCATTTTGATTAAAATGTGCTTCTCATAATTTTCCTTTTTAGCCACCAGAAGAAAAGAACTCTATCACGATTGAGCAACTTATTACTAGCAGAGTGGCTTTGAGTGAATTACAAAATAGTTCGGGAAGCTAAGCAATATGTTCTCGGCGAATATTCCTCAGTATCTGAAAATAAGGCCTATAACCAGTGTGTGTTACTAGAGATGACATGTGGTACAGCTACATGGTCTCTGAATGTTGGTCTTGCATCAAGGCTCAAAGTTACTCAGCGTGCCATGAAGCGGATAGTCCACTCCCACTCGATATTTCTCCATGTAATTAAATTCGTAATACGGAGATCCGGATACGGAGTAGAAGAACGGGAGTGACTGACATAGCCCGATGGGTTGGCATGCTATAATGGCAATATGTAGGCCAATAGTTAGATGGAAAAAAGATTCTCGAGTGGTGGGACACGTATCGGGCAGCGCAGCGTAGGACGGATTTTAATAATAATAATAATAATAATCATTTATTTTTCTCACCACAATAGATAGATTTGTAAGAGTAACATAAACACACTTAATTAGGGTTCATATTGTGGGAGACTGGTGCCTAAACTAGGCTCTAGGTCTGTATTTCAGGACACCAGGTCTCCTCTCATTCCGGCCACATGTTCTTTAGTGGAATTATTATGTAAATGAAACTAGTATTTAAAGGGTGAGTGCTTGCGTGTATCTATGAGTATGTAAAGCGAGTATGTGTGTGTTTAGTGTGCAAGTGTGTGCGTGTGTTTGTGTGTGTTTGTATGTGTTGTGTGTCCTGCCTAGCCCTACGACTATGAAGTCTTGGGGTCGTCGAATAAGGAAGTTTATTCTACACTAGTAAGAGGTGTGAGTGAATGTTGGTGTGATATGTTATGTGGTAATGTTATTTGAGTTATCACTGAATTAAACCGGACAGGTAAGTAGTCTTTCAGTTTCGTGGTAGTTTAAGTCTTGTAGCCAGGCTGTTAGCTCATTTTTGCATATATTCTTATTAAGACTAAAAATATTCACTTTCCTGTTTATTTTGTTGTATAGGAAACCACCCAAGTAACAGTAAAAGCGGTTAGCAAATTTTGTTTTGAAGTACGTGTTGCGACGATCAACGGGGTTGTAACGCCTTTTATGATTAGTAGTAGGTGTTTTATAAGTTAGATGTTTATGCTGTTTTAGCAATGTGTTAAGTATAAAAAGCTGCCGCACAGTTAACAATCTGGTATCCTTATATAACTGCTCCGTGGGATATCGGTATGGTAAAAAGTGTGATACTTTTAATATAACTCTCTGGGCTCTCTCTAGTACAAGCATTGTTGTTTTAGGGGCTCCGCCCCAAGTGGTAATACAATAGGTGAGCAAGGACTGAACGAGCACTAAATATACCGATCTTAGTAACTTAGCATCGGCCACGTGTCTTAATTTTTTAAATATAAATATTAATTTGCGAACTCTGGAGCTAAGGGTATTTATATGGTCTTGAAATTTTAGTGTAGAGTCAATGATTACACCTAGATATTTTGTTTTATTAGCGCTAACTAAACTAGGACAAGTGCATATGCTATTATGTGGCTCACTGCAAGAGTGTACCTTTAGAGACTGGGATGATAACGAAGCATTCATCGCATTATTCTTAATGGAAAAATTTATGTAACTTGTTTTATCAATATTTAGTGTCAGTACATTGTTTCTTAGCCATTGCAACACAAGATTAAACCCAGACTGCGCGTATTTAGAGACCTCTTCCCATGACTGAGCACTAAATAATAAAACTGTATCGTCAGCAAAACTAATAATTTTGCCTCTAGGGAGAGTGAGCGAGCCCAGCTCGCTCATATAGATGAGAAAGAGAGTCGGCCCGAGAACGCTACCCTGTGGAATACCATAGGTAACTGAGCATCCATTACTAGTGTAATCATCCATTTTAACTCTTTGGGTACGACCAATAAGATAGTCCTTAAAGAGTGCCAGTTGTACTCCTCTTATTCCCATCGCTTCCATCTTACGAATCAGTATGGCAACAGAAACCGTGTCAAAAGCCTTAGCAAGGTCTAGGAAAATACCCAAGACTTTTTGTCCAGCATCTAGTTTAGTAACTACATAGTTGGTTAGTTCATGCACCGCATCAGATGAGGATTTGCCTTGTCGAAAGCCAAATTGACAAAGTGGTAAAAAATCACGTTTTTCTATGTAGTTAACAAGCCTCTTATTTATAATCCTTTCGAGTATTTTCGATAGACCAGAAAGGACTGATATAGGTCTATAATTATTGACACGGGTTCTGTCCCCACACTTATATATAGGATGTATTATAGCCTGTTTAAAAGAATTAGGGAATTGACCTGTGGAAAGAGAGAGGTTGCATATGTATGTTAAGGGAGGTACAATGCTGTCTTTATGTTTTTTTAAGAGACTATTAGAAATACCGTCCGATCCCACAGCGCAGCTACTTCGAAGAGATGTTATGAGCATAGCTACTTCGTCCTCATCTGTCGGTAACATCACCATAGACTTCAAAGTGTTGTTAGTTACTTGTGTCATGTTGTTATGTTCTGTTGTGTGACCTACTATTTTATCGGCTAAATTTTTGCCCATTGAGGCAAAGTATTCATTTGCAGCGTTGGCAGAGAGCATTGGTGTGGCTGCAGAAGACAGTAAGTGAGAGTTATTTTCCTTCTTTTTATTTCTGTTATTAATATTGTTTATAGTTTTCCAGATTTGTTTAATGTCAGTACCTGCTTTATTTAATTGGTTTTTATCATAGTTATTTTTTATTGTAGAAAGTAATTTATTACAAAAGTTTCTATATCTGGTATAAGTTAACCTCAGAATGTCATTATTGGGAGCTACTTTAAGCTGTTTATGTAATAAGTCGCGGTGTCGGATGCAACGTAGTAATCCAGGTGTTATCCATGCCTTCACTATTTTTTTACGGTTAGAAACTTTTATAACCTTAGAGTTGGATTCGATTACCTGACCAATTAGGCTAATCATGGTCTCCGCAGCTAGATGAGGGTCTTGTGTTTTATATACTTCACTAAAATCAATATTTTTTAGTTTCAGATGTAGCTTATCATAGTTGATGCGCACTGCGGTTTTTGTTACTGATGAGTTGGAGGATTTTTTGGCAAGAAACAACAGCACCGTGTCGTGGTCAGTTAATGCAGAATTAGCTACTAATGTTGCTGCAGGGAGACCCGTTTTCAGGACAAAGTGATCAAGGCAAGCGTTCTGCCGTGTTGGCAGAGTGTGGGCGGGTAGTAGGCCATGGGACGCCAACAAGTTTAGGTAACTGTCTTTAGCTATATCTTGGTACTGGTCATGAATATTGATGTTAAGATCGCCAGTGAGTATAATGTTAGTGTAGTGTGAGATATTACTTAATATGGAATGTAATGAGTTCAGAAAGTTGCTAATATCTCTATACCCAGGTGGTCGGTATATAGCGAGTAGTACAGTATTACGATCGATTTTTATTTGAAGACAGTTACCATCCGTGCAAATTGGTTCCTCTACGGTTACCTTGCGGTCTGCGTGTATGTAAACAACCACGCCCTCATTTTGAGTGAGATTTCTATTTGTCCTATAGTAATTATAACCCGTTAGCTGTGGAATGTCATGTGCATTTGGTAGCCAGCATTCGGTTAGTGCAATTACATCCCATTCAACTTTAGTTCTGGCAAGAATAGTTAGAAATCCTGTCATGTTCTTGGATATGCTCCTAATATTCTGAGTGAGCACTTTGAGAGAATGCTGGGGTAAAAAATTACTTGGCACGCAATTGTCTAGATCGCAAGTTGATGAGTCAGATACAGAAACTGCATCTATGTTGTGTAAATTATTTTTATTGTGATCGAATTTTAATAACGGATATATCAGGAGGGACATTTCGTAAGATAAATTTATATGTGTCTAGGGGTATCATTCTAGTAGATGCAGTCTGGTGCCATATGATTAATAAGCATTGTTTCCAGCGAGTTGGGAGTTGTATAGCTTCAAAGCTTAAGTTATTTGTTACCAGGTCACAGAATCCATCAATTAAGTCAGTAATGCATAATGTTAGCAATAAAAGATGTTTGTGTGGAGTTGTGATTATTATCAGTGTAGTATAAAAAAGCAAAGCATAGCCAGGCTTAAATTTGTACGCATTAGTAAGTTGTAATTGATATGTGTATCGCAAGCAAGCCTCGAATTGCCGTGCTAAGAATAGTAGGCGCTTATGTAGTATAATTTTTAATAATGCAAGTTTGAATAGCAAGTAAGCAATGTGTTGCAGTGATGTAAATACTAGGCGTTTGTGTAGTGTAGTTGTTAGTGATAATAGATAATATGTATTAGCAATTTGTTTACAGTTTAAAAAGTAATTATGAATCTTAAAACTAAATAGCAATATTTTTAAAACATAGAGTGACAACAAGACTATAGTATTGTTACTAGGCAGTATTTGAACTTGATTACACTTTAAAATATATTTTATTATTACATTATTTCTAACTGTTATTAGTTTAATAATATAGTACAGTACAAAGATAATCTGTTTGTATATAAACCATGCAGTAAACACGAAGTGTCGCGCTAGTCACTTGTGCTGTCGTAACTTCGCCAGGTCTTCTTCAGTTTTGATAAGACGTTTAGGTTTACCTTCCATCTCGCGCACATAAACTTTGCCATTAGCTATCCAACATTGTTCATACTCACTACTTTTTATGAATTCCCGTGCAAGATAATACAGACGCTTACCTAGTGATGTAAGCAACTCAGAAATGTACAGGGGATGTTTGGGTCCTTTTTCAAGCAAGTGGGTGGTATTAAGACGATTATCTTTGTTGTTTTTGTTGAAAATTTTTATGGACCTCAGGAACTGTTCCTTAGTCATGGCGGAGGAGAATTCTACGATGACTGTCCCTGGTGTTTCTGATTTGTTTTTAAAACGAAATATATTTTTTATATCAGATCTCAACAGGGGTAGTTCGACGACGTGGCTAATTTTTTGTATAGAATCAGTCAGAGAATCACTTGTTTCTGGTTGTATGATAGGAAGGTTTTTTATTTCAATTGAAGCAGCTTTCAGGTGCTTTTCTAGGAAGTCCACCTTACTTTCAAGAGTTTTAATTGTCACCCTGCTGTTACTGCATTCTGTCTGCAACTTTTTTATTTCCAACATAGCATCGTAGTATTTTTCTGATAAAAAAGACACAGTCTTTTGGATTTCATAATTTTGATTTTTGATTTCTCCGTTTTGAGTACATATTTTAGCATTTTGGGTTCTAATGTCCTGGAGAGCCAATTGCAGAGATTCTATTTTATCATTTTGGTTTGTTTGGTGTGTTACAAGTTCAGCAAACATAGCTCTCATATCTGTCATCATAGCCTCCATTCGTTCCAGTTCATCATCGTCACGCCTTCTTTTCCTTTGAGTGATGTTGTCATTTGTTGATGAAAGGTTCGGAACAGAGGCGTGAAGTGGCGATGATGACTTAGAAACCTTCGATTGTGGCGGTGGTGTTCGTTTCATGGTGTATCAGCTGTTATACCTGTTAAATCTATAGATTCAATAGCCCCAGCGCAGGTATTTTGGATTGCACTCGAGCGTCAAACAATTCCGAGTGCGGCCGAGTTATGCCGATGGAGCGGTTGAGGGCGTGTCCCTGCGAATATCGTAGCACGGTCGGTCGATGAACCCGTTTGACAAGGTCGATGCCTCGTTCTTTTTTAAAAAATAACAAATCAATGTTGTCGTTTGCACAATTAAAAACTGCGTTTACTACTACGCCACTGGATCACTAGCAAAATAACTTTGTTCACCGTGTAGTCTGTATAATACGCTAACTAATGGTATAACTTTATAGACGGAAAATCCACTTTTTTACGCTATTTATGAGTATGTTATACCAACGCAAGACGTGCGCGTCCGGACAGCAACAGGCCCGAGAGGAGACTGGATTAGAGCAGATCGACCGACGATCTGGTCAAAGCCGCAGGGAGCCTTTGGATGCAGTCAGTACAGAACCGCTAGTAGTGGCGCGCTCTTGTGGAGGCCTATGTCCAGCAGTGGACGTCAAAAGGCTGATGGATGGCTAGATGAACGATGAGTTTTATATGATGAACGAAATAAATTTAGCAGAAATCGGTTTTGCTTTATTTTCTCGTATGGTGTAAGTAACTGCTACAAACTAAGGAAAATTGAAATACGCTATAGTAAAATTTACCCGTAAAAGGGGGTACAAGTTAAAGTATGGTATTATTGCCTCATAGCTATGGTACATCTAGTTATGTCAAACTATCACTATCTCGACACCGAATACGCCTTAGACTAAGGATATTATAGACAAGCTACCATGCAGCGACGAGATAGCAATAGTTTGACATATGATAACCGGAATAATTTTAAAAGAACTATGATTATAACTTGACTAAAGCGCTATCCACACATTTCCGGGTCAGGGCTATCCGTGTTCCAAGTTGTTTGTTTCAGTGTTCGCGTCAGGGACGTGCCATCCGTCACCCGTGTTCACACATATCAGGGAAATCGGGTATCAGTGTAATCTGTTTCTTTAGCTGATACGCACACGGCACGATGTCCTTATTTAACAATGTAGAATTAGCAATGATTGCAATAGCGCAAGATGAAGAAGAAGCAGATCACCAAGAAGACTGTCAGCAGGCAAAACGTATTAGGGTATGTCGTCAACGTACCTAGAAAAAAAATCGGATAGCACTGCCAGAGCGCCCGTGCGTCCGAGCGTGCTCCGGGACACTGACGATCCGGACGCGCCTGACACGGAACTATGTGAACAAGTTCGTACAATTTGTACGTAACCGATTTTTTCCCCGTCCCTGACGGAACACGGCAGGGCCGGGTACCCGGAAATGTGTGGATAGCGCTTAAAAATCTACTACCTATTTTAGCCAGATACAAGAATGACAGGACAAAAGAAATTGCAGTTATGCCTATATTTTGCTTAAAATGTATTAGAACATGTAATATTAGCGTATATAACGTGATTAATAAAGGTTTTTTTTACGTCAATACAAAAACAAGCTTACATACTGATGATGAGGATGGTTGGCCACCTTATTGTTTGGACCCAGTTCATTGGGTCCAAATACAACTGACGCATACGCGAAAAGGAGAAATATACTTATACCGTGTCTCTCTCACTCTTGGTAAAACCTCGTATGTGCATCCTTTTCTTCATCCTTAATGTCAAAATAGTAGCGAGTCTATATTATTCTTCGTCTAAGCCTGAGTCATTTAGCGACTTCAACTCAAAAATCAATACCTTATCAATACAAAGGTTGTACATGTTCACAGACTGGACGCTTAACCATAGAGACTGAACATTGAACAATAATACATGTTCAATCTTGTCTTCTAATCTGTGCATTCTTTAAAATCAATTGCTATTCAGTTCAGTATATACTCTAGTCCACAGGGAGTCAGCATTAAAACTAGCCAATGCCAGCTTTGGTCAAAATGAATTCAACAGAGATAACGCTCTACAAAAAAAAGGGACAGAATATAGATACATGCTAATAATCGCATCCTTGTTTATTCTGAACATCTTTTAAACATGTCTACCGTTTTAGAATATTTGTTTTTTTTAAGACTAGGGATGATTGCATTTTATCAGTTCCTTAAAAATATGGAAATTGTCTAAGATATTTATTCAGCTAATTTTCTCTATTACAACCTAGATTCTAAGACCATAAAGATATTTATATAATTTTAAAACCAATATACATTCAAATGACGTTAGAATTTGCTGGTACGTAATGGCAACTCCTACTTAAATTGTCACTGTGTCAGGGATGCCATACATATAGTTTTATTGGTGTTTATACAGATTTTATACTACGTTACTTAAGATATATTTCAATCTACTTTTATACAACCATTTCGATATTAATATTTTAAATAAGACCTGGAAATTTTTTATATCAAATATAATTTGATTATCACATATTAAGTTTCAAATAATATTATTTTTATCGTTTACACTAGACAACATTCTTAAGATTGGTTGCAACTGCTCGCACATTATTTTTTAATAACTAATCTGGGAAAATAAAGGATATGTATGTGCTAAAATAAACTCAGTTTGGTTTTTACAGAATTCACAGTCCATATTATGTTGCCTTAGCTGTGGCAACATTGTACTAAAAAAGGCCGGTTCTTTTCGTATAACAAAAAAAAATAATATGGCGGATTTGCTCATTTTCTTTCGCAATACGATTTTCATTATCCAATTTTCTCATAATTAATAATCTAAATTATATTGCTGACTGCTATTATAACAACAGCAAATTTTTCAATTATTATCTAAAGTTCATTTCGTGATTTTTTTTACGCGAAATAGACGCTAGTGTAGTATTGTGTAACAAATTTACTATTAAGTTGAATTAAAATTTGTGTTTTTTGTTGCAGACACCTGATATTGACGCATTTCTACATCATGGAAAGAAAAAGAATTTTAAAGTGCGCAAAATGCGGGGTAACCTCCAAAGAAGATTCTGCTATGCAATTCCACAGGTTTCCTCAGCCATCCTGTATTAAGTAAGTAAATTATTAGACTGCCGTTCGTAACTTGATTTAACAGTGGAGGTGACTAGGGGTAGGTAGCTATTATCACCCACCAGTAAGTGGTAGGGTTGGGGACTACTAGGTTATCGACTTATTATCGGTCTTGACAATTCGACCGGGCGAAGAATTGATGTTGGACCACTACAGTGGCCACGGTGTATCTATGTTATGTTTGTTCCGGGCCACAAGGGGGCCAAGGGGCATCTACGGGGTCCACCACCCATGAACCAAAAAATAACATAAATACAAAGCTTATTTTGTAGGCCTTTGGATGATTCTGATAATAATTTTAAATAATAACATAATGCTCACACTATAGTAGTTATTTTCATTTGAAAACTATTATTTTCATATGAAAAAAGACTGAGTTACTCTCAACTAGAGGCTAAAGAAGTTTTACTTATAAGATATATAAGAAAACACTAATTTTTCAGGGCAAAAGTTTGGGCAAAATATTGTTTTCCTAATGATGATTGGACTTCTAATGAGTTTTTGGATAAGTTATATAAGCAGCATATGATGCTTTGTGCTAAACATTTTGATGACTCATCATATACAAGTAGTGCCAGAAAAAGGTTAAATAAGTTTGCTTTACCTATTGGAACACAACATGTATTAATCCAATTAAGAGATAACCAGTATAGTCCATCCACTTCCAGTCAACCACATGCTACTGATGTAAGTATACTTATATAGGTATGTGTTGTTAAGCTTTATTATATTAGTTTCAACAAAACTATATTCACCTATTAAAGTAAATATATAAATGTTAATATATAGTATTTCTTCTTTCATATAAACCATTATTAGGCATTACCGCTTTTAATTCTACTTTACTATCTAAAAATCTGTCTGCTTAGGCTGTCAAAGCTGATAGTAAAGTATGCCTGCTCTACTATCTTATAGACAAAGAAAGCAAGAATATTCGGTGCTTTCATTCCTACCAGAAAATAAGGGATTTCATTTTAAGCTATCTTAAAATTAAATTGAATACTTACTTGTTTTTTTACAGAAATTACCCAAAAACAAAGGAATACTACAAGATTTGGATGTTCAAAAGGTAGCAGAGCTAACACCTAAAAAAAGGAAATTATATATGACATGCCGTAAAAATTTGAGTGAAATCTTTAGACTTAGAAAGAAATTGAAAACAGTCAAGAGATGCAAGAGGGATGTTTTAAGTTCTTTGCAATCTAATGATGCAGTAAATAGTATATTAACAAACAGACTAAATAGTTCATTTTACTTATTGTTACAAAGTCAATTAAAAAATGTGCCAAGAAAATTAGCCGGGCGACGCTGGACTCTGGATGATAAGGTTTTAGCCTTAAGTATTTATAAGAAATCGAGTGCATGTTACAAATTGTTGAGAAAATTATTTTGTTTACCTAGTGTTAATTCACTTAAGGCATTACTAAACAAAATACCCTTGATGTGTGGGATAAATTACCAAGTGCTGGAAACAATAAAAGAAATAACTAGAGGGCGAACATTAGAGGATAATTTATGTATTATTGCCTTTGATGAAATGGCAATAAGAAAAAACTTGAGCTACGACTCAAAACTGGACCGTATTGAAGGTTACCAAGATCATGCTGCACAGGGTCGAACTAGGGAAATTGCTAGCCACGCTTTAACTTTTATGGCAATTGGAGTTCGTAAAAATTGGAAACAACCAATAGCTTTTTATTTTTCTGGACCTTGCGTCACAGCGTCTAGATTAGCTGTACTTGTCAAAGAGGTAAGTTTTTCTTATAATTTATGAATATTTATTTAGGTATTGCTTGTGCACAAATAATTATTAGGGATGATGACAATGCAAATGTTACATTTTCATTAACCTTATTATCTTTACTGTTGCGCGATTTGAATTGAGGGTATTTTTGGGAACGAAATGAAAATGACAACTCAAAACTTAACAATATTTTGCTACTCTTCCGACAAATCCAATTTTGGAATAGAGTTTACAATAAATTTTTATAGTTATAAGAATCTTAATATTTTTGTGATTGAGTGCGGTTTTTTAAATAATTAGAGATAATTAATGCCCTTATTAAGCACACTTAGGTACTCGATATTTTGGATAATACTGATGGAAGAAATATATGAATTTTAAAATAATTGCAGGATATATTGCAAAAATATTCACTTATTATTCCTATAACAGCTTTTTACTTCATGCATATGATACTATATATTATGTTACTTATAACAAAAGCAATGTCTGTCTGTCTGTCTGTCCGCCTGTTTGTTCCGGCTAATCTCCGGAATGGCTGGACCAATTTGGATGGGGCTTTCACTGGCAGATAGCTGATGCTGTGAGGTGTATCTTAGGCTACTTTTATTTTGGAAAAATAATTAGTTCCGTATAAAAATGAAAAACTAAATTCCGCACGAGCGAACTTGCGAATTGCAGCTAGTAAATAATAATCTTACTTCCAACAATTTATGTTTTATTTTTTGTCAGTTTGTTCATTCGCGCATCACGCAAAAACTACTGAACGGATTGCACTTTTTTATTTGGTAGCTCTTGATTAGACTTAAAAACTGGTATACATTTTTCATTATAACACATTTAACGGGATACATTTTATACCTGAGATATGACCTAAAAAATAACTTTTGGCTGTGGCGGAGCCGCGGGCAACCACTTGCTATCAGGTGGGCCGTGGCTCGTCTGGCATCAATAGTAATAAAAAAAATATTTAGCCTTGGATTAGCCTAGGATTTAGTACGAAACTATGTACGTCAGTGAAATACTTCATTAGTTTACTCCGCTTAATTTTTAGCGATACTGCTTTTGATCATACCCTTTTAACATGTTAGGTAAAGAAAAATTGCTAACTATGCTTTATATGGTAACATGCTGTAAGGGAAAAATGCTAAAAAAAAGATATGCTTCATAATGTTTATAAGCGAATGTGCTTATACGCACTAATATAATTGAATAAATGCAAACAAAACTTACTAACGGACATATTAACCATACTGTTTTAATTTATCTTAGCAGGTACTTATCTATGAAAAGTTATCATAATACCTTTTATGGTAACCTTATTTTTTGGTAAGATTTACTTATTCACCCTAAATAATAAACTTTGACAAAACATGACTACTATAACTGTGTTATATGTCAAATTATTTTCGTAAAAACCTTGACGTTAGTAAAAGGAAATTAACGTATAAAGAACATAGATGATGATTACCACTATTTAACAAGCATCGACTGTCTACTCTCTCTCTCTCTCTCTCTCTCTCTCCTCTCTCTCTCCTCTCTCTCTCCTCTCTCTCTCTCTCTCTCTTTCTCTCCTCTCTCTCTCTCTCTCTCTGTCCTCTCTCTCTCTCTCTCCCCATGCAACAACTAAGGGAGTTACCTTCCGAAGCACGGATGAGGTCAGGTGTTCATAGATAGGTCTCACATTTAGGTATTCATCTTATATTATGCCGTTTGGTCGAAAGACAAGACGTCAGCTTGATGAAAAGTTATTTAACTGTAATTGGTCCAAATTTTCAGGTCTTAAGTGCCTGTTTTGGAGCTGGTTTGGAGGTGATTGGCATTGTATGTGATCTAGATGGTGTCAATATACGTGCCATAAATTCTTTGGGATCATCAAGAGATCAACCTTTCTTCAACCATGAGGGACATGAAATAGTCACAATTTTGGATCCACCCCATTTGCTGAAATGTTTTAGGAATAATTTTTTAAAACATGATATACAATTTACGCAATATGTTGGTGGCCAACAAAGTGTAGGTTGGTATTGAGAAAGGTTCTTTATTACTAGACGTGTTGAACAAATGAATGCAATTATTAATTAGACAGTTAATAATATTGTATTGTAAATAGAATTGGCACTATTTTACATTTTCTGAAATTGTGGATTCACTATTACATCTTATCTAAACTAGTTACCTACTTCGGCTTTTTAACACACTTTTATTAGCTTAGTATGTAAGTAACGGAATCTGAATTGGAACGTGCTTTTGACCCACTTCGAAATGTCTGATTAAATATTAAATTGATGCTTTGCACCATAGATATAGTATAACGCATATCACCCTGCGGGACACCGCACGACATGGGTCTCCTCACAACGTCCCTTATGCGGCTCTCATAGACGACGCTGCGGCCCTCTAGATAGTCCGCCACCAGCCGCTTCAGGTATACAGGCACCCCGTGATACCGATATTTTCATGTCTAATAGGCCATCTAGCGCTAATTTTAAGAAGTACTTCTATAGTGGTCTATAGAAATAGTTCTCATGAAATAAGGATAGCACTGGTTTTAGTGTCGCATCGAGCGTAAAAATTCACAATTTTTTTGTTTATTTAATAACAATGAAACCACATCGAATCAGACCGTGAAAAGTGATAGGTCTCTATTCGTAGTTATACTGTATCATAAAAGAAAAAATAATATTCGATTAGTAAAGTATTTCAGTCGTTATCGTGTTAATATACATTACCTACAACAAACGGACGTCCAAGACAGAACTTTAACTAGTTAAATAACAAAAATGGCATCAAAAATATCATGAGTGTTAAAAATAGTGTTTTTTCTTGATATGTGTGTGTACATTATTTTACAAGTGCAATATATGATAAATAGAGACATTTTAAGTCTAAAAAAATCAGTTGTTCTGCGTAAAACGAGAGTAATACACACCTCAACGCTTCGCTTATGAGGCGTGCAAAATAGAATGTTAAGCACCTAAAGCATGTTTTTTAGTTTCTAAAACTATAATTAATGGTTTGGTTTTGTTGCAGGAGTTGCTAAATGGAGCCACATTGAAGAATTCTATAATTTAGATAATAAAAACCAAAACTTTGTTTTCGCTCCTGCATTGACACAGCAGCATCTTAAACCTAATGGTAAACAAAAAATGAAAGTCCGTTTAGCTGCTCAAGTCTTAAGCCATTCAGTTGCAGCAGGAATATTTTCCAAAGCAGCCCAAAGTGAGTATTTAGATAAGTCCATATTTTATATTGATAGCTTTGTGGTTTCATTGGCTTATTAGACGTAACTGATAAACATGATGTACTAGGGTAGATCTATTGGTCAGGCATAATGTTAGAACTTTGTTAGATTGGACAACCACCCCCTCCTTCCCTCCTTATTATTTTATAAACATTGATTTATAAGTAAAAACGTAGCATCACGCCTGTATTACCCGAAGGGGTAGGCAGAGGTGTAATAGACACCCACGATTCGTCAGCTATATTTAAGTCCCACGTAATAGGGGGTGGGCCTATTGCCGTCTACCGGGCACATTTCGAATTCCGGGCAGCTACTGAGAATTTTTCTTTTTACGAAAAAACTCAATAACACTGCCCTCCACACCCCGGAATCGAACCCGAGACCTCGTGATTAACAGTCGCTTATATTACCGCTGCAACACAGAGGCAGTTGATGTATAAAACAGAGAAGATCTACAATTAGGCACTAAAAGTGTTCGCTATAAATGAGTGCAGATTACGCTTTCCTGCACTCATTTCGTTTATTATTGTTTTCCGCAACGTATCAATGTGCCTAATAATACCAAAATCTCTTGAAAAACTCATTGACTGTCTCTTTTTCTCTCGTTCTTTCTGAATAATGTCATTAAGCTCACGCACGCAGTTAAAAGTTGTTATCTAGTATATATAAAATTCTCGCGTCACAGTGTTTATCGCCATACTCCTCCAGAACGGCTTGACCGATTCTTATGAAATTTTGTATGTATATTTAATAGGTCTGAGAATAGGATGTAAACTATTCTTCATACCCCTAAGTGATCAGGGTGGTTCACCGCAAATTTTTATTTATTGGACAAAATTTTTTATACAATTTTTTTTAATTCACCATAAAAAAATACATAAAACTCATAATTTTCACCCTTCTACTGCCAACCCCTATTTTTAATAGCGATATTAGTACTGTTATCATTTTTATTGCAAAATATTAACGAAAGAAAAATATGGTGAAACGAATTTCGCCGGGTGGGCAAGAGTAAGAGTAGTTATTTTATAAAATCATACATACATATTGTCACGCCTTTTTCCCGTGGGGGTAGGCAGAGACCACTTCTCTCCTCTTGCTACGATCCTGACACACATCTTTCGCTTCATCTACTTTCATCAGCGCTGTCATGCATGCTCGTTGATTTCGAGTACTCTCAACCTGGCCTTCCTTAAGAACGGCTCCGATCTGGTCAAAATACGTTGCATCAGATAGGTGGTCGTAAAGATAATTGTGACGTGGAGATTGGGTATGGCCGTTGGTCAGTGCGATAGCTTAGCGACTTGGACACTTCCCCGGATTGGAAGGGACGCATTTCGAATCCCGCTCGCACAAAAGTTATCTTTTTCCACATTCACAAATAATTTGTAATCTGTAATAAGTCTTTAAAAAACTATTAAACTAATACCAATTTAAATATTATAGAAATCGGAATATCTAAAATAAGTCTAGAAACTATTAAACTAATGCCAAAAACTCTTTAACTCCTAAACATAACTAAAATTATTTTGTTAAAAAACAACTTTTTGCATGATGTTATTGTACTTAATTAAATACATCAATGGTTACCATAGCATCGGTTGACATGACGTGAAGTTTGTGTTGTTGTGATAATGAGTGTCTAAATATGATAGCAGATTAAAATATATATTGTGGGGTGCTCATCCTTTTAGTCAGAAATTATTATATAATGCCATAATCCGTAGCCATATGGATTATGGCTCTTTTATCTTAGATCCTTGTAATAAATCTGTTCTTAAGAGACTTGACAAAATTCAAGCCAAATGTTTACGTATAATATTAGGGGCTATGAAGTCATCACCTATTAATGCGATGCAAGATGAGGGTGTTGAACCTCCTCTTTCACTACGTAGGCAATACCTTGCCAACAGATTTTTTTTTAAATTAACTCAAAAGTCTGATTATCCCCTTATCCCTAAATTAAGACAGTTGTCTGAACTTTATAACTCTCATAATACACAACCATCTCGCCTTTTCCCTTGTATTCTCCGCAGTTTTTTTTTATTTAACAATCTTCCCAATCCATTTTATCAAAAACCCAGTTTACCATTATATTCTCTTGGAACTGGATACTGGTACACTTTGTACACTGATGCATCTAAATCTTCAGATAGTGCAGTAGGTGTAGCAGTTTGGATACCTTTTACAAGAATCATGCTAAAGTATAAATGTCCATCTGCTTCATCAGTATTTACTGGAGAGTCAATAGCAATTTTAGAAGCAATTAAATTTGTGAAATCACATAATTTAAATCATTAATATTTTCAGATTCTAAAAGTTGTCTACAGGCAATATTATCTAATCCATTCAGGCCTAAATCAAAATTTCCAATTATTTTTCAAATAAAAGATGAATTGTTCCAATGTCATAAACTTGGTATTAATATTATTTTGGCTTGGATTCCTGGTCATATGGGTATTCTAGGTAACGAGTCAGCTGATTGGTGTGCCAAGTCTGTAGCAGTTGTAGGTTCCCTTGATCATTTTCATGTATATTCATATGACATCTGTGCCTCCCTGAAATCAGTCCTATTTCAGGATTGGACTGAACAATGGCATATTTCTAAAAACGTTAAAGGGAAATTTTATGGTGATATTCAACCTGAGATTCCCCACAAACCTTGGTTTTCTAAATTCAAAAAGGCTGATAAGGCTACCACCTCTACCATCTGTCGGTTACGTTTAAACCATTCTTGCACTCCGGTATTCCTTGCTAAAATTAGGATTAGAGATAATTCCATTTGCGAATGTGGTCTGGCTCAAAGAAATATAAACCATATATTTTTTTGTTGCCCTAAATTAAACTGTTCTTTACATAATATTTTACCAACTGAAATCTCTCGTCCTACATCTTTTAAACTTCTTTTGTCTCTTGTATTTACTCCATTCATTAAAACACTTTGTAAATTCATAAAAGTTAATAAGATTAAATTGTAAATGTATGTACATATTATAGAGGTAAAGGGTATTTAGTTTAAAAAAAAAATAGTTTTGGTTTTGTTTATATTGTATTCCTATAAGTAGTTTTATGTCATGTAGTTAGAGTTGTATTTTTTGTTTCAGTGTGTCTCATGGTAATCCGTCGTGTTGGACTCATTTTTCACCGTTTATTTCTCTTTGACCGAACAAATTTCCTTCGTTTGACGGTCTACCTTAAATTAATACTCGATATTGGCGAAATTGTGCCCACACTGCCACAACAAGAGCCATTAAACAAGAAGATAAGATAAGAAGATAATATATTTTTTGGATAGGATTTTCGTAAAATCCTTTCTTATTGAGCGTGTACGTACGTCGTGAAAGGAGTATATATGCAAAATTTCAAGTTAAATGGACGTATGGTTTTGGAAATATCGTGATGAGTCAGTGAGTGGTAAATCGCTTATACTATATATAGATTAACACCCACTCCCGCATTCCTTATTGGGGATGAGTTATCATAAAATTCGCTCATAGATTATTTCTACATCACATATAGAAGATTCTTACCCAATTTGGAGCATGTAGGATTATCTTAAAAACATGCCTAGTTTATGTAGATTTTAAAAAGGCATTATAAATGCGTATTTTATAAGCAATATTAGTTACACAAGCGAAATAACTTAGCAAGGTCAACATTTTGGATTCAAGAAATGTATCAAATCACGATGATTTAGGCTCCTAATATGATTTTATTCTCTCCTAATATTATAATGGGCACCTATAGCAAAGTACATTTTTTTTTCACATCTAATATTAAAATCTTTACATAAAGAAAAAAAAAATACTTTCAAGGTGCTCAAAATGTAAATTTTACAGTATTTTACATTAATAATGTCTAATATAGTAATCTTATATAATTATGCAAGTATCCAGGAGTCAGATACAAAAAAAGTACATTAAAATAAGTTACTTTGTTGAAATGGTGACCGAATGAATGAACAAAGGAAAATAAAAAAAAAATACAAAATTGTCTACTGTTTTCACACTGGCAATCCAAAAATAAAAAGTCGATTTTCTTGTAGCTTCATATCAGGGCTATCTCCGATTAACGGGTTATCCATTATTTACGACAGACCCTGTATAGATAGATACAAATGATACATAAATTACTTATTTACCAGACGTTTGCTTACTTTCAGATGAACTACCACCAGATGCTGTGGCGACTGCTACAGTAGTATCCAATTTGGACAAGTTATTTGACGCGATGAATGGAAACACGCCAGATAGAAAAAGAGGAAAACCGTTTCTGACTAATATGTCTTCAACCAGCCCACATTGTGATTTATTCAAACAAATGAAATGCTTTTTTAACGAATTAAAGTTTTTAGGAGCTAGGAGTAAACCTCCATCACAAGATGGCTGGCTGAGAACTATAAATGCCATTGAGAGAATATTTTATAATTTAAAAAAATATAATGTAAATAATCTTTCTGTTCGCAGGCTTAATCAAGATCCTCTTGAAAACTGCTTTGGATGCATTAGGAGCAATTGTGGGTGCAACACAAACCCTACTTGTGTACAATTTGTTGCAGCATTGAAAACTAGTATAATGACGAATCTCATCAATAATAATAAAAACAGGAACTGTCTTGATGATAATAACAATTTACTTAATAATTTTAAGACATTTCTTCGTAAGGGTTGTGAAATAACAACCAATACGGGATATCAGACCATAACAAGCTCTTCTGCATCTTATCCCGTTGAGATTGCAACCAAAGATGTAGAAGAGTATGAAATGCTACAGTGTTCTGGAGAAATGCAAGCATGCGCATACGTTTGCGGCTATATAGTAAAAAGTATGCCATTAAATTGCAAACGGTGCCAAATGCTCATGCTTGCAGATCCAAACACTGAGTTATGTCATCTATTTACGTCTTTTAAGGAATATGATGATGTTAACAGCAGGTTAAAATACGTTCAGCCCAGTTTATGCAAACTAGTTGAAAACGCTGCAACATTAATTAATAATTATTTAGAAGGATATTCTCACATAGATAAAATTAAATTCAGTTTGGTACAATGTAGTGAAATTTTAGATAGAGATTGGTTGAAAGGTTGTGAAGAACACGCTGAAATAAATTTTAATTATATTATTACTAGTACAATTGCAATATTAGTTAAAAGGTTTCTTAGGGTAAAAAATCAAGGATTTGTTGAAGAAGCGTCCAACAAATCTTTAGCGCGGAAAATAAAGACATTATAAAACATTTAATATATTGTCTTTCTTAAATACATCTAAATTTTCAGGTTGCGAGTGCTTTTTTTGGGGCTGGTTTGGAGATGATTAGCAACAATGTGACTTGGATGACGACGAATTTTAAGAATCATGTTTTGTACGATTTTCTATAATCTAGGTCTGTATTTTATGTTTATTTTCTGCTTACGTATTAAGTTTGTCCAATGTAAGCAGTACATTCCATTACCATTTTTGTTTTGTTTAGTCGGGAAATATTTTATCCAACCGCACACCCTATAGTTCAGGGCAACGAACAGGATAGTGTGAGGCCCTTACCCACTAAATAAACCCGTCGTGTGCCGTCTCTCCACCTTTATTGGTGGGCCACTGGAACTATGTTACATTGCTTCAGTGGTAGTAAATTCCATTACCTGGGTGTTCTGAGAAAGGACTCCGAAAGTACTGGCGTGTAAAAGAAAACTCGAATATATGTTTTTGCCAATCCATCTGGCATCATCCATAAGTGGTGTAGCAGGCTAATCATCGTAATATAAATCATTTGCTATAACTCTAACCACTATTTTAGGAATTTTATGAAATTTTACCCATGTTCTTACCGCAACCTTAAGGGAATATAAATGGTACGTCCATTACAATTTACATGTAAACTGTTTACTTTCAGCAGAACTACCACCAAACGCTGTGAGAATTGCTACAATAGTGTTGGATCATTACATTATAGAATCGTGGCAGTCTTCATTTCACTTCGCAAATAAAATGCGAGAGAGTCGCGTTGGTACGGCCACATTTTATGGAAATCGGCAAACTACGTAGGAACCTACTGTCTAGCAATGTCGCTTTCGCCAGGCCCTGACTCAGGAGGCTAATGCTTGACGTCGTGGTAGATAAAATGCATGTCAATGGTCTCTCACTAAGGATGCCGAAGACAAAGAGAAGTAATAAAAGTAAGAAAGCGGATTACAACCGGGATTAATGCTAAGATGATGATGATTGTGTGTGATGTTATAGAATAGATAATTTTTTGATGCAGTGTAAAACAATAAAATAAAGATTACGTCACGTATAAAAACTTGTTTTATTTCCTTGCAATTTTGTTTTACTAGTCTCCTTGTAAGCCATAGAAATATAGAATTTTCGTTTGTTGTTTTAGCATAAACTAATTAATAGTTTATGTTAAAACAGCAAACGAGAATTCTATATTTCTAAGGCTTAAAAAAAGTATCTCTAATGACCATTTAAATTTACCGCGCTAAGAAATAGTTCCTGGCGACGGAAATAGACGCGCTGTGTTGGCAAATATAAAGTATGGAGCGGGCGTTCTTCTCTTGAGTAATATTGTTCTGTGCTCTAGTCTTTGATCAATTGCATTGATTCAATTCACAATTGATCGTGATTTTATTTAATGTATTTATATTGTTGTGTACCTCTCTTCAAAAACTTTAATTTGCGACTAACAAATACAGGCATATAATATTTTTATTTAGGTGGCTAGTGCTGTTATCAGACAATCCAAAATAAATACCGTCTTTCACTACGATGTGGTTGGTAAAAGTCTCATGAGTCATTAGTAACTCTGTTGCGTTTCAAATTTGTATAATATTAGTAATCGTTGTTTTAGCTCAGAGTCTCTTCCAAAAGATTTTGAGAAAACTTCTGACGTCTTGCCTTTTACAAAGTATGGTTTATCATCAGCTGAAGAGTTTAAGAAGGCGGAAGAAGATATTCAACATCAAGAATGGTTAAAAAAAGCCGGCTTGACTTGTGATGAAATAAAATTGTATCAAGAAAATGAAGCAGGTCTTCTGGATCAGCGTAAAAAAATTGAATCAGGCGCTCTAAAAACAAAATTAGAAGAAATATACAATAAAATTAATAATGTGCAAAGTGAAGTAAAGGGGTAGGTAATTTATCATTTTTGTATATTTTTACACTGTAATATTATTAAATACAAGATCATATTGTATAGATAAGTTAAAATATTAGAGATAATGACAATAACATCTTTATATTAGATATACATACAAAACCAAAAAAATAAAGACATTAAGGGGCATATAACTTCGGACATATCCAATAGTTGTTATAAGCAATTGAACCTTTCATTCATGCTGTTAACTATCGCACTAAATAAGTCATGAAATATGCAAGGTCAGACGGCACAGGGCGGGCAAGAGGTTTGGATGGGGTGGGTGAAAGTGCATAGGTAAATAAGTCAAAACATTCTTTCATAGAGTAGAATAAATTTGAAAATTGTTTGTATTGTTTTATTTTGCTGGTACAAGCACAACGGTTGGTCATTATAGCCAATGAATATTGAGGAAGATTCAATGTTCTAAGTGATATGTCACTGTATCGGATGCTGTTATAGGCGGACTGTATATATATATATATTGATTGTGTTACTTATGCTTAACTAAATGTAAACAGAACCATCTATATTGGTGAAATGTAATTGGATTGATTGTTATTGGAATATGTGCCCATTAGATCCAAGTTAATCCCAAAGATGATGTAACAGTTTCTAAAGAATAGTTTAGATTATTGTTGTTGATTATAGGTCAGTGCACAATGATCCACCTGGAACATCAAAAGCGCCTGAAACTGCTATAATAAATCCACTAAAATTCTATCCTGAGGGACACCCAATGAATGAACTGAAAGACCTGGAAAAAAACCTGCTGGGTCATATTAAGACTGATATCATCCCTATAACAAAAAGACGTAAAATGCTCAGACGCTTAGAGCGTAAGAAAGAGAGATTGCTAGCACAACAGAAGCAGTTTGACATGGGTGTTTCACCCAGTACTTCAAAAGTAGACAGGCCTGGAAGCCTGTGGGATATTAAAGAAATGCCCCCTAGGCTAAAACCATCTGCTGGATCAAGTAATGAGTCTGATGAAGCTATTGGTCCTAAAAAGAGAACAATGTATTCTGTTAAAGACAACAAGATTGTTAGGCTAGAACCTGTTCAAGATCAAGTGGAAGAGTACCAAGCTGTAGATATTTTATTCCCTGTAAATACTGCGGAAGCCCAACTCTTGGAAGGAACCAAGATGCCTGTGGATGACATCAAAAAGATAGACAGGTTCAAAGATTATGAGCCTGGTATACCATCAAAGGTTAGCTTATTTACAAACCCTAATGTTGTTATCTTAATCCATATATATAAAAAAGAATAACTGACCTGACTGTCTGCCATATCAACACACAGCCCAAACTCATGGGTAGCCAGGAGCATTGAAAAGCATTTTAAGCAAATTTTATACAAAATGAATATTTCATCTACCATAACTACCCCATCATGGGCCATAAAGAACACATATTAGGTCAATACTATGCTAGAGAAGTCACAGATAATGCACTAGGATATCAATATTCTATTTCTTGTATTTTTATTGAATGTCTGTTCCTATTAGTATTTGAACTCGAAATTGTTGTGGCTAAAAGTTCCAAAATGATATAACTGCAACAACTAGGAATAATTTTATAATTTTTTTTACTGGCTTTGATTTCTTTAATAGTAGGCCAAATCTAAGTTTAATCTCTTGTTTCTTATGTATTAGGGAGCATCTGTTATAATTCTAAGTAGTTTTAATTGGAGTGTCTGCAATTTTTCTAAATTTGAATTGGCTAATGTACCCCATAACTGAATTCCATATTGCCAGACAGGTTTTATGACATATTCACATACCACACACATTCTGTATGGAAAACAAGTCTCTCTCCTTAATGTATATGTTAATTATGTTACATGCACAAATTTCGTTTCATTGGCTTTTATGCTCCATTTCTTGAGCCATAATTATATATTAAACAAAGTGAAAAATGTGAAATCGAAAATAACAGTCATGATTATTTTCGATTTCACATTTTTCACTTTGTGTTTAATGTATAGTGCTAAGCATGTCAAATGCTAAAAATATATATAAATATCATAATTATATGTTATCCAGGCCTCTTTGTAATAAAGCTGAAGCTTTGGATGGGCATTTGTAAATTGCAAGAATTGCCGTGCCATCAACAAATGTGCACACTATCAGTTACTGGTAGGTCCACTATGTCCACATATACTAAACCATAGAACCCTTTATACTACCCTGAGGAATCCCAGCAAGTATGTATATCAGAAGGGTCTTTAGCATATATTACAAAAAAATTACGTTTGTGTAAATATGTTTTTAGGAACAAATAGTAGTTTGATCAGAACATTTCCTTCATTTTATATAGGAGACCCTCGTGCCAAACTCGACCGAACGTCTGAGATATATTTAAAAATGCTACTGAGCAATAGCCCTTATTTTCAAAACAAGTATAGATGCTGTTGATGAGTCTGTGTATATGTATTTTCCGAAGAAAGGAAAATGGTAGGGGTAGGATGGGCTCAGGTCCTATTGCTGTCTTCTCCGAGCCTCCCCTTGCCAATTCATCAGCCGCGTCGTTACAGCGTGAGTTCCTGTGTCCTTTGATCCACCGTTAGGTTATATTTCATTTCATATCTGTGAAATGAATTGGTGAGCAGCGGCTTGAAAATACTCTCGGTACAGTCGAGTCCATAGGCGACGGTTACCATTTACCATCAGATGGACTGTGGCTCGTCTGCCACTACATGCAATAAAAAAAAAAAATAGTACCGCTGTGGCTGCTGCCTCTTGTTTTATGAAGATATGCAGTGGCGGCAGGCCAAGAATAGCTTCCAGGGCTGCAGTTGGGGTTATCCTCATGCATCCTCTGGCCGCCATACAGAGAGCTCTAGCTCTGTAGTCGTTGTAATTTGTCTTAGACAGTGGATAGTTTGGTCCGTAGCCACCATACTACCGCCCCGTAGCTGATCATTAGTCGAATAACTGCTTGGTATAGCCATAGAGTGATTTTAGGGTTTAGCCCCCACATTTTACCTACCATTCTATGGCATTGCCAGAAAACGATTGTAGCTTTGTCAATTTTGTTGTTTAGATGACTACTCCAATTTAACTGTCCGTGTGGTGACGGACTATGAATACATGTGTCACCACCCCATTCTTACGCACGGGTGTCGTACGAGGCGACTAAGGGAAGTAAGCAATTATCACCCATTGCATTACAGGTGGTAGGGCTGGGTACCAAGTGGGAGTGATCACTTGCTATCGGGCCCGAGCGGGTTGGTACCACCATCGCCCGTGTGACCGGCCATGAAGCACATGGTTGCGTTTTGGTTGTAGTAGGAGATAGCCGTTTATTCTTACATTTCATATATGTGAAATGAAATGGTGAGCAGCGGCTTGACAATACTCTCGGTAAAGTTGAGTCTATGAGCGACGGTTACCATTTACCATCAGATGGGCCGTGGCGTATCTGACATTACTTGTTAAGTGTCAGTTCATTGTTAGTGCACCAGCGTTCCACGATAGCCAGCGCAGAGCGTGTCACATCGCATGTCGTGGTAGTGCTGTTACCGCTTGTCAATATCATTATATCGTCAGCATAACCAATTGTGTAGTAGTGATGGTTATTCAAACTGGTGATCAGGTCATCTACCACCAAGCTCCATAGTAGTGTCGAAAGCACTCTTCCTTGCGGGCATCCTTTGGCCACTAGTGCTTTCTTTGTTCCGCCTGTTTCGAGCCTAATGAACCTTTTGCTTAACATGCTACTTATCCATTGGATCATAAGTGTATTAACTCCGTGTCATATCAGTGCTGCAGTTAAGCTGAAGAAATTGGTCTTGTCGAAGGCTTCCTCAATATCTATGAAGGTGCCTAAACATATAGACTTGTTTGAAATTGCTTCCTCAATTTTGCATACCACTGCGTGAAGTCCCAATTCTGTAGATTTATCCTGGCTATAGGCATGATGCATATGTATGTAGGGTTCACTAGAGCCCCCTACCTCAGGTCGCTATCACATAACCTCTCCAGGTCTTCAAAAAAACAAATCAAGCTCATAGGTCTGTAAGACTTGGGACCCGAGTAGTCGCTCTTACCTGCTTTTGGTATAAAAATCACCTTCACTTCACTCAAACCCTTCGGCACGTATCTGTGAGCCAGGTAGGGCGGCCCAAATTGAGGTGAGTTTCAGAATGATTTCTTTGTCGCTCCACTCAACCAAGGCGGGGAATATCCCATCTAGACCTGGTGATTTGTATGAATTAAAGCTGCTGATGGCCCACTGAGCTTTTTGTGGACTGACCACGATGTATGTCTGGAGCCACTCCTCTTGCGAGGGGGTGGTTTCCTCATCCCTCCAGCTGACTAGCTGCGTCATCACGCAGTTAAGAAAATGCGACATAAAATTGTATAATTAATACATTAGTATCCCAGTTATTCGGATTAGTAGAATGTTTATGTTTTTGCAGGTTTGCATTGAAATTTAACCTTTTTATTTTCAGGTACTTTATCTGAAGAATATTGCATCAACAGTGAGTCGAGAGCAGATATCACTACTCTTTAACCAGTTTATCCTGGCAAATGGTGGCCCAGTCGATCTGAGGATCATGACTGGCCGCATGAGAGGACAGGCTTTTGTTTCTTTTCAAAGTGAGTCATTTGTAATGTAATTACATAATTGGCGATTGTTCTTTTACATCACATTTTTGACAGTTTATTGTAAATATGATAGTTTTCCATGTATAAACCTCCCAAAACATTTCAATAAAATTGTATTGAAGAGATTGCATTCTTAGGAAGGATATACACATAGTTTTTATGGATTTAATAAATTTGAAGAACTCTTATTATATGAATCTCTTATATGCTGATTCAAGAGTAAATAGGATCCATCACTTGACATTAAACAATCATTGATAATTTTGAAATAAAACTACGTTTACGGAATCTATCACGTTTACTTGATTTTCTACTATCCCGACGTTTCGAATACTTTACAGCATTCATGATCACGGAAAATATCTATTGCACGCCTCATAAGCGAAGCGTTGAGGTGGGTTCTACTCCCGTTTTACAAGGAACAACTGATTTTTCAAACTTAAAATGTCTCTATTTATCATATAGCCCTTGTAATATCTACACACACATAAAGAACAAACACTATTTTGAACACTCATGATATTTTTGATGGCATTTTTGTTATTTAAACTAGTTAAAAAACTGTTTGAAAAAATCTGGCTTGGACGTCCGTGAGTTGTAGGTAATGTATGTTAACACGATATCGACCTAAATACTTTACTAATTGAGTCTTTTTTTTGGTTTACGAATTATTATGATTAGGAATAGAGCCCTATTACTTTTCACGGTCTGATTCGATGTGGTTTAATTGTTATTAAATGAACAAAAAAATACTGAATATTTACACTCGAAGCGACATTGAAACCAGCGCCTTTCATGAGAACTACCTTTTTACGTACGCATAGCCACCGGTGGTTTTACTATCTTCAACAGAACGCCGTTCGCCCGGCCGGTACATTGTTTTTTGTTAAACCTTGGCTTGACGAACTGATGATATTTGTCAAGTATAATAACTATTTTATCTATAACAATAATTAAAAACACTAAACACACGTAAATAATAACACACCAACGTTATAAAACACGAAAAAAACATTATTTAGATATTTTTATATATATTTTTTGCATTTGACATGCTTACCACATTTGGGTGGCCACATTAGTACTTTTTGAAATTAGCGCCATCTATGTGATTTATTGAAAACTACTTAGTAAAATCAATACATTATTAGTTACTACTTATCAAAAATTTTATTGTGAAAAATGAAGATTATGAGGCGTGCAGTTTTGGATTTTCCAAAGTATTTTAAATTTTATACTTACTATGTATAACATTTTAAGCTAGTATTATTAAAATGAGTATAATACTCTCATTATATTGACAAAATTTTGTTTTTATTTAGTGTTCAAAAATTCTACTACAAACTACCAATTAAAATTGTAATAAACAAAATCACTACAAGTAAGAAGACAATATTGATTATTAGTTTAAATTATTAAATATTTTAATTATGTTTCTAAATGAATATTAGGTGGGTTAAAATAAATAAACCAACTTTTGTAAAATCATATAACTGTGGGTAGATGAAACCGTTGAAAAAACATATCAGCCTTGGACGTCTACCATCTAAGTCCACCCATGATCATGAATCCTGTAAAGTATTCGAAACGTCGGGATAGTAGAAAATCAAGTAAACGCGATAGATTCCGTAAACGTAGTTTTATTTCAAAATGTGTAACATTCGCGTAAATATCAGAAAGGATCATTGATAATATAATACTTAATACTACTTAAATTTCAGAGGAGGACCTGGCTATTCAAGCACTGGATGAGGTTAATGGCACCATCTTGGGAGGACAGCCAGTGATTGCCGAGTTTGGGCGAAACACAAACAGGATACAAGACGATGATGACAGATAAACAGCATTTTGATGAGCTCAGGATGTTACTTGTACATACCATCACACAGAACTGTGTGTGAATAGTCGATTTTCTTTCCAATTATAAATTAATTAAATGTGAATCGGTCATGTACTGACGGGCCTCGTGGCGTGGTGGGTAGTGTAATCAACTTCCGTGCACGAGGTCGTGGGTTCGATTCCCACTCAGGACAATTATTTGTGTGATGAACACAGATATTCGTACTGTGTCTGGGTGTTTTCTATCTATTATATGAATGTATTTACAAAAAAAAGGTAATATATTTATTATATCCGTAATCTGGTACCCATAGCAAGCGTTAAGCTTAGTTTGGGACTAGAGGACTTTGTGTGAAAATGTCCGTGAATATTAATTAATTATATTATTAGACCCATTGAAGAAAACCTATGTGTTTTGATCTCAAGAGCAAATATTGGTAAATACTTAAGTACTTTATACTATATTAAATTTTTGGTTGATTATTACCTAGGTATAATATAAATTTAATATAATCACACAAAAAATGAGGAATTTTTCTCTTATTATTTCGTGACTTTACTATATAGTATCCTTATTTCGTCAACCCTTTTCGTCAATCCGTAATAAATTCTTATTACTTCGAAGCGTACTTTATATGTTTGGCAGTATTATTGCTCAAAGATTTATTTTATATTATATTAGTAGAAAATTTTTGTCAGATGTTTGCTATTTATATCTTTAGAAGTACTTGTTTTCTCATAGGAGTCCATAATATCTGATGAGTTCCAGGCCATTACAATACTGTACTTTCTGTTGTTTTAGAGTAATGCTAGTAAGCTTGACACTAATAGTTTTATAGCAAGGAGCACTATTATGCATAGAACTTGCTTCTTCATTAGATTATCAGTCTAATGATCTGAAACCTGGTTTATATGACATTTTCGAATTGATTCGCCAGTATCTATCTATGCAACTGAATCTGTGAATGTGATTTTCACCCACTTCTATAGGTGGGATTAATCTTACCAAAGAGCAATGATAATACAATAATTTAAGAAGTTTGATTGTTGTACTTGTAAATCAGCGGTCTTCCAATATTCAATATTCTTCAAATTTTGTAGTGCATTGTATTTTACATTTATCAGAATATGCTACCCCCATCTTAAACTATTTCTTTTCCATAAATTAGGATTTGCTTTTCTTTTGAACTAACTAGCTCATCATCACGCTATTTCCCTTGCGGGGTAGGCAGAGAACGTTAAGTGCCAAGAGATTGGGGAGTCGGTAGCTACCGAGTAAATCGGTCTTGGCGGGGGGCCAATCTAAGCCCCTGCTAAAAGAATTTACATACTTGATATTGAATATTAATACAAAGTAAGATTTTCTTCAATATGATGATGAAGCAATGATTGATTCTTGCATACATCTCTCGTTTCCTCAACATTTATAATTCTCTTCATACATAATTTTTATTCATATTTTCTTTTGAGACCCTTTCTTTCGTAATTTTCATTGTCAACACAATGAAATGTTATATCACTCAATATGACAATGCTGGCACTTGTGCATCAATACTGTTGGGCTGTAAATTGACATCATTTCATCTGGCTTGTCTCTTGTTCGTCATCATCAAGCAGAGACAGATTAAGATTATGTTACTATCAGGTATGAAATTACTGTCGCAGTAGTAATTTAACAGGATATCAGGTTCATCAGATGTTGCATTATGTGTGGATTAATTTTATGCCTTGATCTTAAGTTTTAAATTTTACATTTCCGTTCTTACTAGTATGCTTATTGCCTGTTGCCATATTTAGTATTGCGCTCTAATACACATTCTGTAACAAAAAAAATATCTAATTCAATAGGTACATATACTATAATAAAAATCTGAAATTTTATACTTTTTATGTTCAAATATCTATGAAATAAAATCAGCCAGAAATCAAATGCCATGTCATTTATAATTATTGCCTTAGGTAACAAAAATGTAATAGGTACAAATCTCAAAAAATACCCTTTTGTTAACTCGTTTACGCCCAAATGTATTTATTTTTAAATAACTTTATTTATCAGAAAGGCCTATAAAACAAATATTTATTACTTAATAATAATTATTACTAGCTCACCGATGATGCTGAACGTTGTTTTGCAATATAAATTATTTCTAGAGAATTATTAGGGAATTTCTAGGGTAGAAAAAATAACTAACTTATAATGACGAATAACAAAAAAAAGAAAAAAAAAAATGTTCCAAAAAATAAAAAAAGTGGGGTGGGCCGCCCTCTCTTATCACTTAGGGATATGAAAAATAGTTTACATCCTATTCTCAGACCTACTGAATATACACACAAAATTTCTTAAGAATCGGTCAAGCCGTTTCGGAGGAGAAGGGCGACAAACATTATGACACGAGAATTTTATATACTACTCTGTCAAGAAAGTACCGGGAAAAGATCAATAATACACAAAATTTTTGTTATTCTTCCAAATTTACTTTATCACCTTCAAAGTATGCTCCTTCAGAAACGATAGACTTACGCCAATAATAATTCAATCATCAAAACATTGTTTAAACGCTGTTTCCGGAATTGAGTTCAGTTCTCGCCGCGAATTCTCCTTTATGTCTTCTACCGATGGAAATCGGGTGCCACGAAGGTAATTTGAGTGTAGGAAAAAGAAAGAAGTCGGCTGGAGCAATATCTGGTGAATATGGTGGTTGCTCGATGGTATTTGTTGAGTGATTGGTAAAAAATTCATTCACAATAATGGCCTTGTGCGAAGGCGCATTATTGTGGTGCAAAATCCAAGAATTTTCTTTCCACAAATCTGGCCTTTTTCGTCGAATTTGCTCTCTTAAACGCCACATAACGCTCAAATAATATTCTTTATTTACCGTTTGACCTTCTGGCAAGAATTCCGAGTGCACAACACCGCGATAGTCAAAGAAAACAGTCAACATGACTTTGACTTTTGATCGACTTTGGCGTGGTTTTTTCGGTTTCGGTTCAGTTGGAAGTCGCCACTCCGAAGTTTGTTGACTAGTTTGCATGTCAAACTCGTAACCCCACGTCTCGTCACCAGTAATAATGCGTTTTATGAATGTTGGGTCGGAATTGACTCGTTCTAGCATGTCCTCAGCGACTCTCATGCGACTTTTGGGACTAGCCGAGCGGAAACATGTTTCATACCCAAGAGATTATTTAAAATGGTACGGATCGACTCGTGAGACACAGGAAGTTCGGCGGCTATCTCTCTCAAAGTTGAATGTTTCAGTCACTATTTCCTTCGCTTTTGCAATGTTAACTTCAGTTGCAGACATTGGTCTACCAGAGCGAGGCAAATCTTCCATCACATCTCGACCGCTTTTAAACGCTTTGTACCTCTCATAAGCAAGTGTTTTTGATATAGTCGATTCACCGTAAGCCTTCTGTAACATTTTCAGTGACTCCGAACATGAAATTCCATTGGCGATGCAAAATTTAAGACGAACTCTTTGTTCGATGTTTTTGTCCGTTATGAAATTAGCAATACACACTAGATATGATATAACTAAAAACAGCTCTGTATTTAATATAAATAACAGATGCAACTCAAACTCCGCGCCAAAATGGATAACAGTTGTGCCAATTTAACAAAAACAAAAAAAGCTAAAATTTGAATTTGGAACCATAAACAAATCATCCATTCCCAATACTTTCTTGAAATTCCCCCGTATTCAAGAACAATAACTATGAAGTCTCACAGTGTGCACGAACGCATAGGGCCTGTAAATCGGATTCATAAACAATACTTAAGCGGTGTGCAATTCTATGCGTTCATTTGGAACGTCACTTACGTAAAGTAGCGAAACAGCTATTTTAACCAACGCATAGTGTAGCTTTAGTCCCAAATGAGGTTATATTCAGTGGTAAATTTGGCCTTTGAAATTTTTTTTGTATTCGTATCATAGTTTGCGATATTTTATGTTATTATTCGTATAAATCAAATCAGATGAGGCTGCAGGACCACCGCCTCCACCTGTGCGTCTCGTATAATTGGATACATAGGAAAGCTCCTTCTTTTCTTGATATTTAATATTCTCTCAGCATCTCTTTAACTGCACAGTTTTCCTTTGAGACACGTTCGGTTGTGCATTGAAGGCCACAGATGTTTTTTTACTAGATAGGGTGGTGAACAACCATATGGCTCACCTGATCGTAAGCCGTTATCGAAGCCTATACACGCTAGCAACACCAGAGGCATCACTCGCGCGTCGTCATCTTCAAGGAAAGGGATAAGAGGTGTATGGGAAGGATAATAAGAAGAGGATAGGGAGGGAGTTAGGGCCACCGGCGATCTCACTCACCATACGAAACACAACGGTAGGAGTAACTACCGTTGTTACACGCTGATCTTAAGTGAGAGGGTGGTACTTCCCCGATCGAACCGGCCCATTCGTGCTGGGATGAGCAAGGCTCTACGAACTTAGGTATACTTGTTTTTAGAGAATCCGAAATCGTATGCACATCCATATTGTTGCGATAGTCATATCGGTTAAGGGACGAATCGTCAAGAGTCTCGAACAACACCTAAAGAGACTGTCGTTAGACAGCTGGATTAAGGGCTTAATGAAAAAGGCAGTACTCCTCGACACGGCACGTAGGTACCTGTTGTAAGGGGGTTCCTTTTTTGGAGCCCTAATCACCGGCAACTGGGTCCCTGCACCCGATGTCGGTGGGCCACCATTTTATACATTTCGAAATTATTTGTATTCTGTTGTGTATATTTTTGTTTGTGTTTTATAGTACCTAGTGATTTTGTGTGAGCTTGTGTATTTTAAAAAGGTATTAAATATGTAACAAAATTAATAAAGAGAACAATAATATCAATAATAAAAAAAACTAGACGTCGCGGGACGTCTAGCAGATGTGAAAACATCGAAATTACTTTGTAAAAATAAAATGATAATAACTTGACAAAGTACTCCTCAAGAAGAATCAAACGAGTATAAACTCAATAGGGTTGCGTAGGTTCATTACAGAGTTACTGTGGCCACCTTCCAGCTCCATCGTCAGATCCTGGATACCATCTAGAGTCAAGGTACTCGTCAAGACAAATCATACGAGCCCAAACTCGATGGAGTTATGTCGTTTTATAACGGAGTTCCTATGGCCACCTTCTAGATCCATCATCAGACCCTGGATATCATCTATGACTGAAGTTCTAGTCAGGACATTTCAAACAAGCCCTAACTAGATGGAGTTGCGCTATTTAATTACAATTTCGCATGGCCACCTTCCAGCTCCATCATCAGACCCTGGATACCATCTAAAGACAAAGTACTCATCAAGACGAATCAAACGTGTCAAAACTCGATCGGGGTTGCGCCGTTTTATTATAAAGTTCCTATGCCCACCTTCCAGCTCCATCATCAGATCAGCTCCATGTCGTCATAATATTGAATTTTACATATTGTCACGTGATATACACATGCGCGTAAAATTTCAGCTCAATCGGAAACCGAGAAGTGTGTCAAATTTAACTTGCAAGATTTGAACGGGCCAAGTACGCAAGTACAATAAAAGCGTCGCCACGCTAACAGCCGATTTTACCCTCCCTCCGCATTAGGTGTTTCACATCAATAACACGTTTTAAAGATAGACATAAATCCTCTTTTTTATATAGGTACAATACATTTTTTTGAAATTATTTATGTCATCCGCACATTTGCCAAATACTATACAGAACTTAGCAAAAGTAAGGGACCAATCACCATCGATCAATGTTGATCGAAGCCTCAACATCGAAGCCAATCACAGGTCTATAATTGACGCCAAACGTTTTCTTTAAAGTATCGCTTGAGTATTGTTTGTGAATGGAATGGCTTGCCCTGAGGAACGCAGTGAGAAATGCCTTACTTAGCATAGTGTTGCTTGCTACCTTACCTAAGTATCGTGTTTGAATACGGGCGTGAATCTATTAGATTTTCGCATTTGACATGCTTAGCCATATAAATTAACACAAAGTGTGAAAATGTGAAAATCCTGTTTGTGACTGTTATTTTCGATTTCACATTTTCGCACTGTGTTAATAATTTATTTATTTCAGATAATACAATCCATAATGAAATAAAATCTTATATAGCAACATATCATTCAAATTTACATGTCAAAAACCAAATTATAAAAAAATTATTAATTTTAAAATCCACCTGCGTGAGTCGTATTCCCCATTAATGGGGGTCATGATCCCTTTTCAGGATGGGATGTTTAATTATGGAGCGCCATCTCGACCTGTTGCTGGCGATAAAGGCTTTATGGCCTGGAGTGTCGAGTATGGTGCGGATCTGAACCGCAAACGCATCGGGCTGCGACCTCGGGATCTCTTTCCTTCAACTTTTCCTGTGACCATAAGTTTCTCCAGGTTATCACCTATATCCTTTCTTGCTATATGGCCAAAGTACTCAAGAATCCTCAGGAGGCATGTAGTCGAAAGCCTTGTCGTCATTTTCAGTTCACTTAATATTGATACGTTGGTCCGTTGTGCCGTCCAGGGTATGCGCAGCATTCTCCTCCAACACCACATCTCGAAAGCGTCTATGCGGTCAGCTGATCTTAATGTCCATGTCTCAACACCGTTAAAATTTTAAAATATGTACTTTTATTTACTTTTTTTACAATTAATTAAAGAGTTTAATACTTACAAATATTAATCACAAATGCAATGTTTCTATGGTAATAATGGCTCAGATAAATTTTTCAACCAATTTATATAACATGGCTTAGCCAGAAAATATTATTATTATGCTCGATTATAGTTTTAACTTAGGTATCTTAAAACAAACTAATTAAGTGTCATTATTATTATATATTTCAGCTAACATGCTTAACCATATATATATAAATGAACACAAAATGCGAAAATCTGAAATAGCAAATAATAGCTACGTTGAACGGTATAAGAAGAGCGCGTATTCAAACCCCGCTCGTGGCTTTTATTTTCTTGATCACGTTTTCTCAATTTGTGTTCATTTAATTAGTGTACTTAATTAATATTAATATAACATATAAAATAAATCTTCTCTTTAAATCTAAAATATCGACGTAATTAAATTTCCGGCAACACAACGTAGGAACTAAGTTCAAAGCTTTAATATAAGAGCTATGACTATAATAACAAATATTTTAGAGCATAGTACTGAAAACATAAAAAGAAGCTATATAATAATCTCAAACAAAAACTCAAAATTATCGATAATATTCAAAATTCGATAACAGAAAAGATTCATGGGATTAATCAGATTGACCATTGTCATAGTAAGATTGGAAATGTACGTCTAATGATTAGTTAGGTTGTTATTGTATGTTATGATTTTGATAAAATCTAAATTAAATATGAAATGTCCTCGTCTGGAAATTTGGGGATCAGGTAATACTGCAATAACATCTTTTAAATCATGTACTGCACATACATCTTCAATGTTAGGATAGGTGAAGACTGTTACTAACTAACTTATCATCACGCCATTTCCCTTGCGGGGTAGGCAGAGAGAACGGAGTGCCAAGAGGCACTCTGTTCTCTCTGAAGACTGTTCCCTTATCACTTTTACAATTTCTTAACTTTCGTGCAAATTTCGCTGTGGGAATTTAATCATTTATTGATAAAACCTTACCTATAAAGTGTTTGACACTTTTTTCAAAGCGAATTTAGCTATTATCCAGCTATTTTCTTGAAGTCCAAGAGAATCTTGAACGTAAAAATCAATATCACTTAGTCCGAAAGGGCATATGTTTTCTTGTTCATTTTGTTCTTGTAAACACGACGCAACATAGTTATCAAAAGTTTCGTACTCGGAACCGTCTGCAGCTTGAAAAGAAGTTTTCGAAGTTAGGCTTGAGTCGCTATGTTACATAAATTTCTTTTTTCTTTTAATTGTGGAATGTCGTTTTCAAGAGCCAGCTTGTCTTCTTTTTCTCTTATTTATTCGTGTTTGTATATCTTGTAAAACGATTCTTTTTTCAGGGGAAGCTTGTTTTATAACTATATAAGATGTTTAGATATTTTTATATATATTTTTAGCATTTGACATGCTTAGCACTATACATTAAACACAAAGTGAAAAATCTGAATTGGTAAAGCATCTGGACGGTATCCAGAAGATGCAGGTTCAAATCCTGCTCCTGACTGTTATTTTCGATTTCACATTTTTCACTTTGTGTTTAATGTATAGTGCTAAGCATGTCAAATGCTAAAAATATATATAAAAATATCTAAATATTTAAAGGGTTTGCGTCATTATTAGGTAAAATCTTAATTGTAAAATTAAGTTTACCTGGTCGGTATAATGTATGAAAATACTTCTGACAGATGGCGCAGGCGTCACCCAAAGACGTTAAGTATGATGTGTTATCGAAATTAGCAGTCAGGAGCAATTGTCAGGATTGCTGAATTGGTAAAGCATCTGGACGGTATCCAGAAGATGCAGGTTCAAATCCTGCTCCTGACTGTTATTTTCGATTTCACATTTTTCACTTTGTGTTTAATATATAAGATGTAATTATTATCATAGATTCCTTATTTTTGTTCGGGTTTTTAAACGATTCAGAGCCATTATTAGGTACATTAACGATTTTCATTTGCAGGCATTCTGGTGTGTCTTCATAAAACGAAGTATTTATTTTGGAATTCTTTGGCAAATTCTTCAGAACACGAATCTATCTGAATCTACCTTAAAAGCTGCAAATAAATGTTTATGGCACTTATACAAAGCTTGGAAAGGTTCTCAGGACTTTCATTCGGTCATGAAGGCCTTTGTACAGCAGTAAAAATACAGATTGAATGAAACTATATTAAAAAATATATCATCAATAAAATCCGACTAGTGACAACCCTAAACCCAGGCAAAGTTGTATCATTCAAGTTTCCAATACAGTGCACAACATTACCTACTAAACTATTTTGATGAAATCGTGTCATTTTCATAAAAATATCAAACAATACGGAAAATAGACAGTATTTTCCTACAATGGGACGTTATTTTTGCTCCAAAATACTTTTTTTCTAGTTAAAATTGCAAAAGTTATAGGACACTAAAATTTTTCACCCGCTCGCACCTGTTTTTGTCGCACAACTGACAGAGTAACAATGAACTTACCATTGTAAAAAAATAAAAATGTGTTACATTAAGTAAATAAAATAAGAAAAAACTAAGCAAAAGTAAAATATCGAAACGAAATAGACAAATTTGAGCTTAATTGGCAGTTGCAGCATTTTACGGTAAAAAAAAACTAATAATTTTAAATAATATATAGCAAACACAAAAATAACTGAAATTACGCGGGTCAATAAGGATCTCCAAAGGGGGAAATGAGATCCTGTCCGCTAGTGTTCAAGATCGTGTTACGGCTGCCACGCATTCTGCAGAACAGGTATGCCGTTTTTTCACGAATGATGGCATGAAAGCCATCGGTACGATATAGCACGAACATTCGTGATGCTACAGCAACGAGGCAACCCCAACATCATCTTGAAGATATTGTTATACTGTCCAATGCAATTGATCGAAGTGCTCACCACCGGCCAAAGTATGCAGGCGCCAAGCGTTAGATATACTCATGTCAAACAAGTATTTGAAACACCTCCACCATTTTTTTTTTGCTTGAATACTCTACAACGATATCGATCCATCAAACCCACATATGCCTCTATTATAATATTCTGGAATACTTGTGGAATATTCACATCCACTATTTGTCTTCTCTGTTAACACTAACGTTTTACTTTGTCAATAGGTTCGATTGTCTCAAAATTTGTAGCTATATGTGCATACAGTAATATCTTTCCACTTTACAAGATGTGGCAACGACAATACACAAGAGTGCAACTACATTCTGGTGACCCCGACGTCATCGAGAATGCAGTTGCACTCTTGTGTATTGTCGTTGCCACAAAGCAGCAGTTCATTATTGGTATCTGACAACCTATAGTCATACTCTGCTCTTGCAGATTGTATCATGATTATTACAGGGCGTAAAGGGCATTATTTTGTCCGATTCTCGCGGATCGTCCCAGTAGATCTATACCCAGTTACTTTCCATGTCTTTTATAAATCGCAAATCGTAAAATAGTTATCAAAATGCACTGTGTGCTTTTTTGGTGTTGTCGGCATTTTTTTTAATTGGTCGTTTCACAACCTTATCAGGGTTGGAAGAGGAGGAAAATAACTGAAAATACAAAAGAATGTATTTTAATTGTTTTTCCACAGTATAAACCGAATGAGTAGCAGTATTTTAAAGTTGTGAACTGGCCACGCAGTTTTTATACCCGAATCTGATAGGATTGCTATATCTATATATACCTATAAAAGAGAATGTATGTGTGTATGTAGGTATGTTAATTATAAAGGGTAACATTAGCATTAACATTAACTCATTCACCAACGAGATCTTGCTGTGAACGGACGTGTTGTCAGATTCTCTCGGATATTATATCTGATTTTATATTCAATAATTTTTATAAGAAACTATCGCGATTCTACTACATATCGGACCCTCTCGTATTATCTTGTGGAAGTCTTCATATACACCGGCATCCATATTGGAATTTATATTCCTGTCCTGCTCGTGGCAGCCTTTTACAGAAGCAGGTTGGCACCCGCAACATTTGGTGAGAAAAAATTAACATTTTAATTTGAAGAAATATAAACAAAAACCCAATCATTTAGCGAGGCGAGATCCGTACCCGCGCCTTTTGTACATCGAACGATTACCCGAGTGTGTTATCCACTCCACCACGAACGTTAAGCGCCGCAGTGCGAAATTATTAAATATATGCGGATGTCTATTAACTAGCATATTCCTCATCTTATTGATTGCTAATATTTTAACTATTTAATTAACACAAAATAAACGAGTTTATAAACTAATTACTATGCTACGCTCACCCAAAAAGCAACAAAATTTATGTAATCCATATACTCCTTCCCCTGCTTCTCCTGTAAAGATTACAACAAGGAAAAAAAAAACACCAGATAATGAATTATGTGATATGTTTAATTCACTCAAATTAGATTTGATGACCACACTCAATGATTGGCGTCAAGATATGAAGAATCAATTTGAGCAGATAAATGAAAACGTATGCAGCATGAAAATGGAACTCGACCAATATAAATCCGAAATTAAAAAAGAACTCGGATCATTGCTAACTGAACAATCAAAAATATCATCGCAGTATATGAAATTATCGAAGGAAGTCTGTGATTTAAAGGATTCTAATGAATTTATGTCTAACCAATATAATGATTTGACGAAACGGGTAGAAGGATTATCTAACAACATGAAGGAACAAGATGGCAATACGATGGCCGCACTTGAAGCGAAAATTGACACTTTGGAACAACAAGCCAGGCAGTGCAATATTGAGATTGCAAATATGCCAGAAAAACGGGGAGAAAATCTTATCACTATTCTTGAAGGTTTGGGTAAAATAATAGGTTGCTCGGTTAAAAAAGAAGATGTTATCTCAATACACCGTGTCCCACATGCGGCGAAAGATAATAAACCAAAAAACATAATAGTCAAATTCACTACAAGGATTAAACGGGATAATATAATCAGCGCCTACAGATTAAAAAAGGGCCTGACATCGGATCTACTTGGTATATCTGGAACCCCGCATTCAGTATACATTAATGAACATCTTACATTAAAAAAGAAACAGCTTTTTCATGCAGCACGAACAGCAGCTAAAAATGAAGGCTTTAAATACATCTGGACAAAGCATTCAACCATACTCACCAGGGAAAATGAGAATTCTGCGGTGGTGGCCATTCGGTCATCCAAGGATATCGCGAAAATTAACAATATCTCTAAAAAAATATCAAATTAACTTTAAGCTCATATTAATATTACTATTACCTTTTTTTTATAATTCTACTATGGATTTTCATAGACATCACAATGTTATATGTAAGGGTCGGCATCTGAACAAGCTATTTATACTATCTATAAAATGTAAAAACTATATAAATCAACAACGTACACGTTATATAAGACATCTACACTTCTACAATATATTACAATTTAAAATACTCAATCTTACTAATGGCTAATAGAAATAATAACTTAACCATTTATTACCAAAACTGTCGTGGTATGCGTTCTAAATTACAAACAATATATTTTAATATACTCTCTAACTGTTATGATATAATAATTTTTACGGAAACTTGGTTAAATCCTAGTATACACGATAAGGAGTTTATAGATGATAGATACGTTGTCTACAGACGCGACAGAGATCTTACTTCTTCTCAAAAGCGTGATGGAGGTGGTGTATTAGTCGCAGTCATGAGACACCTCAGGCCACGCTGTGCGACTGTGTCTTCACAGATTACAACATTGAAATACTTGGAAATTATATTTATAGAAATACCCAGTAGTGATCTTTCAGGGTGTCTTCTAATTAGTGCCGTATACATTCCGGATAAATCTCCTTTAGCTGTTTACAATTTGTACTTTGAGATCACGAACGAAATAATAAGAGATAGTTGCACTTCGAATTTTCTACTATTTGGAGACTATAATATTTCAAACGCGAAGTGGCAACCTCTACCGAACTCTAACTCTCTAGGATGTTCTGGTACTTCCCTGATCTGCCAACAATTACGTGGTTTTATGGCTATCCATGACGCTAAGCAGTATAATATGTTCCTAAATGCAAACGAAAGAATACTGGATTTATGTATCACTAATATGAAAGACTGCAGCACACACCAACCTCATAATTTTATATCCATCCCCATAGACGCCCATCATCCCCCATTTTATGCAATGATTCCCTTCACATTTAAAATTACTCCCATGAGCCGTTGCCCTATTTCAAAACACAACTTTTTTAAAGGCAATTACGAGCTTATAAACAAGGACCTTAATAAAATCCCATGGGACGAATTAATTGGGAATGTATCAGCAGAGCATTCAATTAATATATTTTACGAAATAATCTACAGTATTGTAAAAACACATATACCTTTAACAAAGCCTAGATCATCACGATACCCAGTGTGGTTTAACCCATCCCTTATACACATATATAAAAATAAACATAAAGCCTGGAAAAAATGGAAAAGGTATAAAAACATTTCAGATTACGAGGTATTTTCACTATTCCGGGTGAGATTCAGAGCAGAAGTTGTGAAATGTTACAAAAATTATATTAAAAATGTGGAAGACTCCATTCCAAATAATTTTAAATATTTTTGGACATATGTAGCTAACAAAAAATCTAAGACCGGTATACCATCCAGTTTGATATATAATGGTCGAGAATCCCGCGTTCCCGAAACTATTTGTAGCTTGTTCTCCTCTTTTTTTGAATCTGTATTCATACCATCAACTCTAACCCATGATTGGTTACCACCTTCTAATGTCTCTGATCAGTGTGTTTTATTAAATAGTCTGTACTTCGATACTAACACAATAATTAAGGAATTAAAATACCTTGACACAACCAAAGGTCCAGGGCCAGATAATCTACCAGCTGTATTTTTTAAACTAACTGCTCAGTCCATAAGTAGACCTCTGTACCTTGTCTTCAATAAATGTATTACTGAAGGCTACGTTCCAGACGTTTGGAAATGCGCATATGTCGTTCCTATCCATAAAAGTGGTTATAAACATAATATAGAGAACTATCGTCCTATTTCGATACTATGTACAATATCCAAAGTATTTGAGAAATTAGTACACGCCGCAATTTACCCAATTATTCATAACTACATCATACAGGAACAACACGGTTTTGTTAAACGAAGATCAACGGTTACTAATCTAACAGTATTCTTAGATTTTATGTTTTGGAATTTTGATAGACGCATACAAGTGGATGCAGTTTACACAGACATTCAGAAGGCATTCGACAGTGTGGATCATGAAATTCTTCTCAATAAGATAGCTTATAATGGAATAAGAGGCAATTTATTACAATGGTTTAGATCGTATATTACTAATAGAAGTCAGATAGTGGTAGTCAATGGTTACAAATCTGTGAGTGCTAAGGTAACATCTGGTATTCCACAAGGTTCATTACTAGGTCCTTTACTGTTTGTCATCTTTATTAATGATATCAAAAAGTGCTTCAACTTTGCTAACTTTCTTTTATACGCCGATGATTTAAAAATATATCAAGTTATTAAGAGTAATGAGGACTGTTTAAAATTTCAAAATGACCTCGACAGACTCTCTGAATACTGTAGGCTTAATAAACTAAATCTAAGTTTCTCTAAATGTCATGCCATAAGTTTTACAAAAAATAAAAACATTATAAAATTTGATTACTCCTTGTGTGGTAATACTTTAACCAGAGTTACGCATCTGAAAGACTTGGGTATATTACTTGATGACAAATTACACATGGACCTTCATATTGAAGCAATTACCACAAAAGCCTCTCAAATGTTCGGCTTCGTCATGAGATCCGCTTGCGATTTTGTCCGCCCATTTACATTCATTCTATTATATTGTTCTTTAATTCGGTCACAATTAGAGTACGCTTGCTTCGTGTGGGACCCCTTGTATGACAAATATAAAAAAGCCATAGAAAGAGTTCAAAAGAAATATTTTCGAAAAATGCACTATAAATGTCAACATGCACGTGCACCATACGACCAACTTTTGACTCAATACAATATATTGCCCCTAGATAAACGAAGAGCGCTTCTTCAGATGTCGACACTATATGATATACTTAATAACAGATTAGACTGTACCACGTTGAATAATGAGATTAAATTAGTAGTACCTAGATTCATCCACCAACGTAGAGTGCGCAACTACCCACTCTTTGCCTTACGTTCATTCAGAACTAATGCTGGTAACCGTGCTCCAATTCAACGTGTTACACATATGTACAATACATTTTTCTTTGATATTGATATATTTCACCTATCTAAATCTATTTTTAAGAAAGAAATTTTGAACAAGCTTAGGAATATTAATATAAATTCTAATTTATGACACTTGATAACTATTAACTAATTAAAGTAGGATACACTATTTTGTTTTTTAACACTAGGTAAGTACATATTATTTAAATACCATGTTCTGTACACAGCTAACTAATCTGTGGAAAATGTTGTGGTTATTGCATTTACTAACATTATATAAAAGCATATCATTGTTTAAGCATATATTATACAATGTAATAACGTTTATTTTCCCAAATAAAGTAAAATAAAATAAAATAAAATAAAACATGACCACTCCGACGAACATAGTTACGTTAGTGCTGGATAGGTGGCGCTGGTGGCAGTGATTTTTATTTTTTGAACCATAGGTCGAATTGATATGAAATTTTGCGTGTATCAAAAATGGTAGATTTTTTTAGGTGAAACGAAGCGCACCGGGCACCAGCTGTTAAGCTATAAATAAACAGTTTTGATCCGACTGATATATCTTTATGAAAAACCCCATACTGGCAGATCAGAGGCTGATTTTTGTTTCAGCGCATCAAAATTCAAAAATATCTTTATTTCATAGAATTATGTATGTATGATCAGATCAAAAACCTCGTCAAATATTTTTTCGAAAATTTCTGTGGAGTTGACTTATTACCTGGATTTTTCGCAAAGCACACGTATTAGCACATTATTGCGATGAGATTGAGTAAGATGGTCTCTCCACTTAGGCACTAAGGCACATGAGTCTTGGCGACTCCTCTTACTAGACAAAGGTTCATCATCTCTGTCTTCCCATTCAGAAGAATTGGAAGAATCATGGCGTCGACGCGTTACCACCAACGTTCCTGGTACATCTCTAGGTAAATCTCTCTGATGGTACAATTACTACATCATACTCGTTGTCACCCTCTTCTTCCAATATAGCGGTGAGAGATTCTTCGATTCCGAGATAATTGTTATGAGCTCGAAACAATATAATTTTATTATATAAACTGCAAAATAAAAATAGATGTTTCAATATTACTAATGTCAAATATTACTGTACTACAAAGACGACAGTCAACTAAACCATTCTATAAATCATACAAGTGACAATGTAACGCATAGCGCTTTACTATTTGGAATGCGTATATATATATTACTTAATCACTCTATAAGAAATTGTGCCGCAAATATTAAGGAAAAAAGTGAAACAATAAAATAATTGCACTTACCTCGTTAAGATGGGGGCGGGAACTTGAGCGACTGCGACGCTGTGGAGCTCCTTTTATTGATGATGGTGCTATTGCTGTTAGTGACGGCGATGGAGCGGAATATTCAGCTTCAGGAACGTCGGCGGGTTAATTATTACGTAGATCTGCTAGATCTTCTTGTTTTTCTAACTGGTTTAGATTATTGAAGACAGCAGAGTTGAAGAAACATTCCTCGTCATCAGAGTCATTGAATAACTCGATAACCGAATTATAATTATCACCATTCTCCAATTCTTCTATGATGTCTTTGTCGCCCAAAACACCTACAACAACTGATCATTGAGAACAACTGATATTTTCATATTATTTATATGTAGTGCTAGATTTTTACTAAGTTATATGCACGCACAACTATGAATCCGTTGGAAAGGGTTAAAAGGAGCCCATACTGCTTCAGTCGCTGGAATACCTGGCGTAGATGGTCATGGTGGAGTTCTAGACTGCTCGAGTAGACTCGAGTAACATTGACCTTGGCCATCATTCATTTATTACGTGTCAAATTTTAATAAAATAGGATTGTGAAAGGCCTAGGAATATTGTTTATCGACCTCTTAATAAAATAGTCCTCCAAAACTTTGAAAGGGATTTGAATTTAATTCCATGGGACTCTTATGTGTGCATTTCCCGATGTTAATTTAATGGTGGATAGTTTACATCAAAATGTAATACAGTTATATGATGTGCATGCCCCTATTATTTGTAAAAAGTTCAGAAATCGACCAACTCCATGGATTACCGATAACATCAAATTAATGTTTAAGCTACGCAATCAAGCAAGGTCGCGTTACAGGTCAACAAAACTTCTACATCACAAGGACTATTATATACAGTTTAAGAACCTAGCTAAGAATGCTTTGTAACATGAAAAAAGAGCATATTTCACTAAATACGTAAATGAGAATTTAAAAAATACTAAAAAATTATGGCAAAATTTAAAACAACATGTACATTCAAAAAGTAACTACCAATCCATTTGCACGATCCAGAAAAAAATCATAGGACATTCCTAGAGATCCCAGGCAACCCTAATGTCACTATTTCCCAACTATCTTACTTTGAATACTTTAGATACGGGCTAGCTAGTTTCAGTCTTAATACAGTCGATCAACCAACAGTCATGAAAATAATAAACAATATCTCAACAAACGCCCAAGGAGTGGATGGTATTACAAAAGATATGATCAATTTGACGCTTCCACAGTCATTAGTTGCTATAACTGCTATAGTAAACCAGTCAATAATAACAAATACTTTCCCCAGCTTATGGCGCTGGGCTATCGTCAAACCACTGTCAATAAATAAAAATCCCGTCAATTTTAAAGATCTACGGCCCATTTGCATTCTTCCGTTCTTATCAAAAGTACTGGAGCGGGTAGTTTATGATCAAATTATGGCATATTTGGAGACTAATAGCATTTTACCTGATTTCCAATCAGGTTTTCGGTCAGGACGTGGAACCGCTACTGCCTTAGCTGACGTGGTGGGAAATATTTTAGAGGCCCGTGATCGTGGAGAGGGTACAATTCTTACACTCCTTGATTACTCCAGGGCGTTCGAAACTATTAATATTCCCCTACTATTATCAAAGTTGGCATACTACGGTTTCAACACAGAAACAATTAAATGGTTTGACAGTTACCTGAGAGATAGATCCCAATATGTCGAAATACAGACAGATGACGGCTCCCGGTTATGCTCAAGAATACAGCCAGCTACTCGTGGTATTCCCCAGGGATCCCTGCTCAGGCCATTGTTGTACATATTATATAGCGCAGATGTAGCTAACTGTATTTTGGACTGCAAGTATCACATGTACGCAGACGATACACAGTTGTATTCGTCTTTTCAGCCAAGTGAAACATCGAGATATGTACAAAAAATAAACGAGCTGTTACAGAGAATTTTTACTTGGTCCGAACAAAACTCACTGGTCTTAAACCCCGAAAAATCTAAATTCCTTGTCTTGGGTAGTAAAAATCAAATAAGGGCAATCATGTCTGCCAGTCCAACGATAATGTTAATGGGAAAATGCGTGGACCGAGTAGAGGCAGCTATTAATCTCGGACTAACTATCGACCCAGAGCTGCGATTTGAAAGCCATATTAATAACACGGTGAAAAATTGTTTTTACAGACTAAAATTACTGTATAAGTTCAAGCAATAACTTAGCATTGAAATAAAAAAGAAACTAGTTGATAGTCTGATACTAGTTAAATTCAACTATTGTGACATTGTTTACGATTCCTGTCTTTTATCACGCACGGAAAAGCTGATACAACGCGTACAAAATGCGTGCGCTAGATTTTGTTTTCCCATACCGCGTCGTAACCATGTCACGCCATACCTGAATGACGCTAACATGTTAAAAATGAAAAGCAGGCGATATCTTCATCTGGCAACGTTACTGTTCGGTATAGTTATTAAAAAACAGCCAAAGTATCTATGAAAAACTTAGCTGGCGTCGAGATCATTCGTTATATAGCCCCAGGTCTGTAACAAACCCACTCTCTATTCCACGTTTTAAAACAACAGCCTTTAGAGGATGTTTCAAATATGCTGCCACCAAATGTTGGAACTCCATACCACCGCCGTATCAGTCGAAAACAAGTAAAATTTCGTTTAAGTTAACCTTAAAAAGTTATCTTCTGGCCAAACAAAAAGGCATGTAGGTAATATGACAATTACCTTCTCATTATATCTTTTTATTTTTTTTACCTCAGAAGCAGCAAGATGTTCCACAACAGTCAGCAAAATATCATCCCATTGCTACTACTATTCGTTTACAATATTCTTCTTCGTTCTTGTTGTACAATTTTTCGTATAAATTAATAGATGATAATATGCGCACAGAAAATGCTCTAAGGCGTCCGCACGCTCGGCTGGCATTCAGCAAACTGACATTGCATATTAATTCACACTTTACTGTCACAAGGATGGCCCAAACCGAGCATGGTACCGTTACAATTTATTAATGTGTCTTATTATATTTTTTCATGTTTAGTTGCATATGTTAGTTTGCTTTTAATATACTGTTTTGGTATTTGCAATTTAACAAATATTGTAACTACTATCAACTATTTTATATTACGCACCTTTTTAACGTCTTTTCAAATATGTTATAATTATACATACCTGATGTGTAAAAACTATTTTGTTCATCCGTTTCGTCACTAAGGCTCCCATTGAAAATCAGCGTTGCAGTGTAATTTACGTTACACTGCAGCAATATTAGCGTGACAATAAAACTTAGTTTTCTTTCTTTCTTTCTTTCTTTTCAAAATATCACGTATCCGTAACAGAAGTCAAGACCTAAGAGGACTTCATTTACGAATCTTTGGAAAGTCTGTGCATCACATCCTACCCTTAAGTGCATTAAACATTATTTAAGTCTGATAAAAATATATTTTACGGAAAATGGGTCATATATTAGAGAAAAAAAAAATCGTAGTAATTTATTTATATTTATATAAAAACATCTTGTGCCATTTTCGACACTACATGCATCTCGGTTAATAATATTAAATTTATTTTCTATGCAACTGGTTGAACAAATCTTTAGTTTTTTTGTACATAAATGTACCTTGCATTTACCACACATGATGACGGTCTTTAAATTGCATCCTAAAAAATGCACCTCATCCTCTCAGGTATTCTTACCTGTTCATAATCCACTCCATCCAGTATCAAGTTGATTGGGGGTAAAACTTGACAGGGTTTTCCTTTTCGCATTTCGGGAGGAGGCCCAACATCTGCAGTGGAATTTAAAAAAGGGGTTTGGATTTGTCATTGAAGTGCAATATTCTTTTGATTTTTTTCAATTTTATTCACAGCCATAGTGCCTCGTATTGGGTCAAATCCAAATTTACCCTTGTATGACCGAATATTGGGGTAGTATATATAAAAGTCACAATCCATTGGTCACTAAATATTGACGTAAATCCTCCACTGTGAATAGATGTCCTTTCGTCGTTAAGTTAGTTAAATTGCCATGAATGTCTAAATATTTACCTTCGGTTGACCTGTGGCGGTAAATTAAATTTTAATATCTATACTGAAAATAAAACAGTATAAGCGGCGTGTCTTCGTATGTGCTAAATTTATCAAAACTGTGTGGGAAAAAAAAAAAAATTGACAGAACACAAAAAAAAACAGCATCACGCCTGTATTCCCCGAAGGGGTAGGCAGAGGTGATTACACACCCACGGTTCGCCATAAACGCTATCGCGAGTTTTTAAATATATTAGGCAGTTCGGTGCAACATTTAGGCATTGTTTAATCTTTCAGTATTTTAAATAAACTCCCTATTTTTTATTCAAAGAAAAAAACACAGTTAGGCACATGAAATAAAACACATATTTTAGGGATATAATATTATATTAAATGTATAATACTACGGCTTAGCATACCATTCGTATGGAATACCCAATGGAATTACTCCCGATATATCACTATCACTTGAATCAGTACTATTGGTATCGGATTCGTTTCCCAAATCAATAATAATTTGGTCTATTTCCCTGTCCATACAATGATGAAGCTTATAATATATATCTTCAATATTTTTAATATGTTTTACACTGTTTTTGTCAATCCTCTACTGTGATTGAGGCAAATACCTCTTCAGTTAACTTAACAATATTTTTAGATTCTTGTCCTATATTTTTTGCTGCGACACGTCTTTTCATAAGAGTCCACATGTGTTATATCGCGTTTAAATCACAGTGGTAAGGAGGTAACCATACCACTTTATGAACATGTAGCATTAATTCTTCATTCACCTCATAAATTGGAGGTTCTTTATGCTCTTTTATTATATCATCGCAACAGCTGAGTCACTAAGACGTTTGCGTAATTTTCTTCCCACTGCCACCAAAACTGCGTTTGCAAATTCTCTTCTCCTCCCTATCCTCGACTATGCCGATGCTAGCTATCCAGTTCTTACCGAGAACCAACTTGATAAACTTGACTCGACTCCAAAATTTTTGTATGATATTTATATTTGGTTTGCGTAAATATGATCATGTCTCAGAATTTCGAAAAAAGCTCAAATGGTTACCAATACGTCTTCGCTGGAATGCTCATATACTTTTCTTATTATACAGTATTTTGTTTAACCCGTCATACCCTTCCTATCTCAAACGAAATTTTGAATTCCTTCATTACACGCATGGGAGGTCCTTGAGGTCATCGCAAAATCTTAGAATTAAAATAGTGGCTGTTTGTTTGTTGAATGAGTTACGTTTGCAAATTAGGCGTGCGCGTTTGCGTTTTTAGACAAATTTAAGAAAATGGTTACAGATCACTACCTGTCACTATAGCCTTATGCCTAACAATTTATTAAGTATTATGTTTGTGTATGGTATAAGTATGTATGTATATGTACATATTTATGATAAAATTATTATTTATATGTGTAGATATATATTTATGTAGTCTATTCAAGTACACCTACAACTTTACTACTTCCTGTTTTAAACTCCATCCAAAGGTTGTCTGGCAGAAATTGCTATTAGTAATACCGACCGAGACCGCCCATTGTGCATTTACTTGTAAGTTTCATTATTGTCTAATTATCTTATCTTGTATTTTGGTGTACAATAAAGTATACATTCATTCATTCATATAACTCTACTTTTAACATTGTCGGTAAATATACAATCCTTTACTTTCAATCCACTGCTACATTTGAAGTTCATATTTGGAGTCCTGTTTATCTGCACTGTATTCGCTGTAGGCGCATTATCCATGACAATTAAGGCGTTTTGTGGTAAATTTGGAAACTTTTCGGTGAGCCACTTCTTAAAATTTGTCCTGTTCAAGTCGTCATGGTAATCACCAGATTTGGACTAAGGTTTAGAAATCAGCTGTGTGTTGGGAATAAATCCTATTTCACCACGCGCATTCACAAATATCCACCGTGCTCCAGCGGAATCGTTTGTCGTAACTCACAGCTCATCTCACTTTGCCAGCATTTACTGACGGAATGTATGTATGTAAGTTTCGTCTAAAAAAACGACAGGTCGTCCTGTAAGTCGATTTTCTTTTAAGGTTTGAATATATTTGTGCCTCCAAGCAATAATGTCATGTCTCTTCATGAGCAACTTTCGTTTAAATCTACATTTCTTGAATTTAAAGCCGATTTGTCTTAATGTTTTCCATAAAGTAGTACGAACACCTTTGTAAACGATATCGTTTTTTAATTCGTTCAACAATTTATTTAGAGTTGTTACTTCTCACAGTGTACATTTCATGTATTTAGTTTCTGACCGCACAGATATCGAAGTCGTCAAGTTCTACTGTTTTCTTTTTATTGCGATTTTTACCTGGAGTGCTAATTTTCTGAGATATTGATGCAGCTACTTCGGCTTCTCAAGTAATTCTAGAAACCGTCTTGTCAGATATTCCTGCAACATATATTTATTAGAGAAAATAATATCTCTTTTTAAGCAAAGCCCTCAACAAAAAACTTTCATTAGCCAATATAGATTATTTTCTTAAGTTACTTGCGAAATTTCCTAAATTAATTGATTTTTTAGAGCTAACGGAATGCTGGACGAATGAACAATCGTTAATACCTATTATAAATAATTATAATGTTTAGATCGAATATCATATTAAATCAGAATGATGGGGTGATAGTTATCTCTGCCTACGCCGCAAGGGAAATGGCGTGATGATAAGTAAGTAAGTATGCCCAATAATCTTAAAGCTAACTCTCCAATATTCCTAAATTTACTAGCCAGCCATGGGCTAAGGCAATGTATTAACTGTCCCACTCGACAGAATACTTGCCTTGACTATTTTAGGTTCTAAACCCAAACAAAATGTTTATGTTAATAATATTAACATTGATCTCAATGGTATAAACGAATGCTTGAAGAATGAATCATGGGACGAATTATACTCAACAAAAAATGTTAATCAGGCTGCTCTAATATTAACAACAAAATTGGAAAAAATCATAAACACCAACACCACAATAAAAAAAATCCCTAAGCGTAACCAACCTTTGAAACTTTGGATCATAGGTCATAGATACAATTTGCCGACGTGGCTGAGCAAGCTAATGCCTACTGCGACCCTTTTCCCTTATAAAGCGGTACGATAATGGCCTTGCACCAGTCTACGGATATAGTGCTGCTCCCCCAGCTTAGATTAAAAAGACGTTACAGCAGACTGACTACCACGCCTTCCAGTCCATTTGAAAGGGAAAGTTTTGAAAGTTATTAATTTTTTAACTTCTTCCGGACTTATCATAATATCAAAAATATCAATGGCAGCAGGTAAAACGAGACTTTCCGCAATATTATGGTAGTTAGATTCCCTCGCGACTCTAAGTGCTACTAAGTAGGATGCATGAAGTGCTGCAGTCTCATTACGGCTGGTTTTTTCATAGCATATTGTTGATTTTTCGAAACAAGTGACTTACGCTTTAATAATTCTAACGGTTTGACTTTTAAAGACGGGTTCCTGGTTTTCAGAAGCCAGAGTAATTTTAAAGGCTTCATGCTGCTTTCCTCAGATAGGACTTAAAAACAAACAACTCATTCTGGCTTATGTGTCGTTGTATAACCTGTTCTTTTTCTTCACCGTTTCACCAGACGTAGAAGAAGCATTTCGTTTTGTCACATATTTTTCCATTTTAATTTAACTTTTTAACCCACTTTTTACTGTTTTCTATTAATAAAAACATCGAAATTACTTTGTAGAAATAAAATGATCATAACTTGACAGATACTCCTCAAGACGAATCAAACGAGTATTAACTCGATAGGGTTGCGTAGTTTCATTACAGAATTACTGTGGCCACCTTCCAGCTCTATCGATAGACCCAGGATACCATCTAGAAACAAAGAACTCGTCAAGACAAATCATACGAGCCCAAACTAGATGGAATTATGTCATTTTATAACGGAGTCCCTATGGCCACCTTCTTCTTTCTTCTTAGAAAGAACTCAACGTATGATATTAAAGGTTATGCATTTCAAGTGTAGGGATTTTCCGACAACACAACTTTATGTAGAAGCCGGAGTTTTGACGGTGCGACAACTTTTCATACTCCGTATCGTACTGCGCAAGCACTCCACTCTATACTTGGACTCTGACAAACCGAAAAGACGCAAAGGCTTTCCCGTCTGACCCAGTACTATGTCGTTCCCAATTTGCCAGTCTGCAGTTTGTGGCCACAGGTACTCGACTGTATAACAGAGTCCATAAAACCCAATCCATTTATCATCTCGATAAACGTAAAGTTAAAATTAAACTAACCAAATTGTTGCAGAAATTAACTTATGAACAAACTGAAAATCTTATTACTATTATCTCCTAATTATAGATAAACTTTATTATTTTGTAATGTTTCTATGACAGTGTACAACATGTTGTTAGACACTATATCTAGAAGTTCATTGCCTTCTAAAACATAGGCTCCTGGCCTAGTTTAGGAGGCAACAGTTCATTTTTTAAGACACTGTACCCTTATACATAGACCCTTCTGTTTCTTCATGTACTTATGATATTTTAAAAAGCGTGCAATAAAGATTATTATAATTATACGCAAAAGCAGTACAGCGCTCTACGCGTCCAATACAATAATGCATTCAGGGTGCTGTTGGGGCTTCCTCGCTTCTGTAGCGCCTCGGGGATGTTTGCCGAAGCGCGCGTGGACTGTTTTTATACAATAATGCGCAAGCGGTGCACATCCCTGGTGCGCAGGGTGCGGGCCAGCCTGAACAGTATCCTGAGCGCTTTCGCCAAGCGTTTTGACTGCCAGTACATACAGTATCACTGTAACATGGTACGTGTACGGGCTAATGTAAAAATATTATTTTAATTTTAATTTATTTTATTTAATATTATTCTATTTCATTTAAATTGTTATGTTAGAAAATTTAGTAGTTATTGTCTGTTATTGGTCCATGTGTTGACTGAATGAATAAATGAATTGAATTGATTAAATATTTCCTCAGCATCATCCCTAATAAGAGGGTGAAACGCATTTGTCAAAGCAGCAGCAACTGAGAAATCCTTTATTATATTTTTCGATGTTGAATTATAACATCATTTTCATGGAAGTAATTCCTTAATGGTCGATTATCATTAAATTCATTTTTTGCTATATCGGCATCAGACATTGTAGCTGGATAAGGACCAAGCACCTCGATAATATAGCCATCAGTACTTACAATTATGAAAATTTTTACTAGATTTCGATATTTATGTAATGAATACGTATTTTTTTGATACAAATAATTACTGCTTTTTTGCACATATAAGTTCCATCCATATAAGTTCCATCCATAATGGCAATAGCACTTCCCGGGTTACCAAATAACCTATTTGGTATTACTAGGTTTCTCTGGGCTACTTGTTCTCTATTTATGTGATTTAAGCCCAAGTGCATTGGCACATAATCATGTAGGAGCAACTCCCTTGCCTGGAAAATTAGGCGAATTAAAGTTGTTTTTCGCATCTGTAGTAATATAGATAGCCGGTCAAAAGAATCACCAGTTCTTATTTTTATTAAGTATGCTGCAAGACCTGTAATACCCCTAGGCATCTGGGCTAACCTGGGTACCTCTGAAAGAATTCCATATAAATCTTTTGTGCGACCTAACCAGTAATATAACAAATTATCTGATATTAATTCAATATTATTGAAGTTTAGTCGCTCTGGAATTGCATCTGATAATGTTACCATGTCTTGAATGTGTGCTGCAGTAAATGATTATTATTACTTTGTGGTAAACTATGCAGAAAACTCCATTCATTTTCAATTAAATGGAGCTAACATACTCTATTTTTATCAGGAATATAATAATGATGTTCCCTGAACAACGGTTGTCTTAACATTAGGCCCGTATTACACTGTAAAACATTTTATAAAACATATTTTATAAAATATAGGTTTCATCTGTCATAAAATATTTGAAGAATGGTTCTTTTATAAAAGACGTGTGGCTAGAGTTTAAACTACGTAAAATATACATGTAAATTGTCATTGTTGATCAAATATTGGTTTAGTTTGGTTATATACTTAAGAGTATTAAAACGTCATTGAAACTGTTGGTCTAGCACTTGTAATTAACATTATAATGGATGATGTAGCATTCTATGCTTGTTTAAGTACATTGAGTGCTATAATATTGACTGCTTTATTGAAGAAAAGGCAATGTCGCCGACGCAAACGTGTTTGGGTTAAACCATGGATTGCAAGGCGTGGCGTTAAAGGGATTCATCAAAACCTAATAAAAGAATTATTAAGTGAAGACAAGGAAAGCTATATTAACTATATGAGGATGGACAATAATACTTTTGCATATGTTTTATCAAAAGTGACACCCTTTATAAAAAGGCAAGACACTCACTTAAGAAATTCAATTACTGTCGAAGATCGTCTCATGGTCACCCTGAGATTTTTAGCAACCGGAGAGAGCTACAAAAGTCTGCAATACAGCACCCGCATACCTCAGTGCACAATATCAAAGATAGTACCAGAAACGTGTGAAGCTATATACAAGTCGTTAAAGGACGAAGTTTTAAAGGTAGGCAAACAGCAATTTATTTCTTGACAAAATTTTATTTTAATATTATAAAGACATAACACATACAAAACACATAATATTATAAAGCAATATTGTCTACAGCTGTTTCATCGGCACTAACCATATTGTCATTTAAATTAGACAATTGTATAGCATTCGCTATTACATCATCAGACAAACCACTTGCATTCTGTACAATTATAGTTGGACTGTTTGCAAATGAGTGTATGGATGAAGCAGCACTTGATAGAATAGATCCGGATTCTACAGTATCCTAAGTATCCATCAGTATCTGCTGGATTTTTCTTTTAGCCTGACGTACCAAATATGCGTTGTTGGACTCAGTGTTGATAGACCGCAGTTCAGCAGCAACAAATTTTCCAAATGTATCGAATGAGTCTTCATTAACACCCGAAACTTGAGACCTCTCTTTAGCCAGCTGAGACATCTCAGCCATTATTGTAGTAGCCTGCAACAATAGGTTATCAGTATTGACAACCTTTTGCCTCTTGCTCTTTGATTGGCCAGTTGTTGTGCTACAACTCTGGAAAGCGGTACTAGAAGGCCTATTTAGTGAGGTATGTTCCTCATTACCGACCGGCTGTACCTGTAACAAATATCAAGACCTGAAATTACATTGTATAACCAAAATATTCATTATCAATATTATATCAAATCAAATTCTTAAAACATGGGTAACAATGTTCTAAGTAAAACAACATTGGACTGTTGTGACATTGTAGCAGTAGATATGATGTAACCTACTTACTTAAAGTAGGCCTATAAAAGGTCACTGTGAATGTCAACATAGAAATAGAAATCTGCTTTATTATTATTTTTTATATTTTGTTCTATATCAAATATTGTACTGAATAAAATATCCCCTTTCTAATATCTTTTTGTTTTCTTGTTCAGGTGCCTTCAACTGAAGACCAATGGATCCAGATTGCAAGCGAATTTGAAAACCAATGGAATGTGTTTAACACCATAGGTGCCATGGATGGAAAACATATACGTATAAAATGTCCTGAATCTGGAGGCTCACATTTCTTTAACTATAAGTCATACAACAGCATTGTATTTTTTGCTCTTGTGGATGCAAATTATAAATTCCTCTACATAGATATTGGAACAAATGGTCGAATCGGTGATGCTGGGGTGTATGCAAAAAGTAAACTGAAAACATGTCTTACTGACAGATCAATACTGAATATACCTGCCGACAGAAAACTTCCAAATGTTCCAAACGCTACGCCATTCGTCGTATTAGCAGATGATGCTTTTCCATTGAGCTACAATGTCATGAAACCATATCCCATTAAGAACATTACGACTGAAGAAAGAATATTTAATTATCGATTGTCACGTGGACGGAGAATGGTTGAAAGTGCTTTCGGGATTCTCGCAAGCAGATTTCGTGTATTCTTAACAGCAATTAATCTTTCTCCTGAAAAGGTTACCCTCATAACCCAAGCTGCTTGCACCTTGCACAACTTGTTGGTTGATAAGAGAAGGCGTTTGTATACAAGACAAGAAACTCATGTACTCACTGAAGATGGTTATCAGTTTTTAGTAGCGGACAGCACTGAGGAACATGAACAAATGGAACCTATGAGTAAGCAAATTACAATTGGTCAAAATCGTCATGGTAAGGAGATAAGAGACATATTTAAAAACTTTTATAATGGACCAGGAAAAGTACAGTGGCAAGACAAATATATATCATGAATGGATTATGCGTAATTGTAACTTTTGTGATTGTGTACAGTAATAATTGTGAATTATGCAGACTACAAATCTGGGGGTTAATGATATTGTAAATCTTAGTCAATTATCTTAAAAAGGAATATTCTGGAGAAAAAAAATGTTTACTTTGTTATTGAAGAACTTAACTTACTTGATCATTCTGTCCTGATGGTTCATCTTCATGGTCTAGATTGCTTTCAGACGTATCAGCATCAGTTGAGGCCTCAAGAAACTTTAGCATGGGATACCAATAGACTGTTGGTGTATAAACATCATCGCTGTTGGCACCACTTTTAATACTGTTTATTACCTGTAAATAGTTTTTAAACATAATTTTCTAATTTACGTTTTTATTGTACATTAAAACAGAAAGTTTAAATCGATAAAATGCTAACCATTCCTTGGGTACAATATTGAGGTTATGTTGTTATTAGGCTAGTATGTTATTTGTACAACAATATAATATTTGATATTATTACTATTTTCAAAATAAATACATTTAAAAAAAAATTTGGTTTCACTTACCTTTAATTTTTCCATTAAATATTGGCTTCTAAGTCCATTTATTTTCTTTTTCACGTCTTGAACTGTACAACCAGGTTTAATTACGTTTATATGATCTGCAATTGTTTTATAAATACCTTGCCTTTTGTTTCTATTTTTATAATCCTGGTGTTTTGTGTTGTACAGCGTCTCGTGGCATTCGTACTCGGAAAACAATAATTTGGTTGTTTCAACAGTCCAACTGAACTTTGCCATTTCGGAGTCTACAATAATCTCAAATTCAGTACTTCCTTCAGCAATTTTATAAAATGTAATGCCAACCTATTAAATTTGATAAAAGAAATTTTATAAAAGAAACGCTTTATAAAATATGGCCTATTACACTATCAAAGATCTTTGTCAAATAACTTTTATAAAATATGTTTTATAAAATGTTTTACAGTGTAATACGGGCCTTAGGGGTACATTCAAACGTTCCTGGTTTGGGCATCCATGGACAAAGCAATGGCTTTGTGTTTCACTAGCCCTAGAATAATTTGGCAAGATTATGCTCATTTCATTCTGAGGAGCTTTGGGTCCAGGGGTGTGTGAAATATTTTGTTCTTCTACACTGCCAGATTGTCTGCGTGATTGTAGCTGTGCACGCTGTGCTCGTTGCCAGCATGGGTGGCAAACAAAACTATTTGCCCGTAACTGTGAAAGATATATATAATCTGAAATTGTGCTTTGACTAACCATAAGACTTAGCAAAGCCTGTGTCTCCATAAAATATTGACCATTATGGAAAAATAATACTAAACCATGTTAGCCACCACCATTATGAGGCTCCGTCCAGCATTTAATTTTCTAGAAGAGTTACATCACCAAAAAATATAAGAACAAAAAAGGCTAGTCATTAATACAGCATGAAAGACTAGTTCTCTGATGAAATAACTAGCAATATGACAATATATATTTTATTTCATTCGGGTACTAATTGACATCTATAATTCTATACTAATATAATAAAGATGAAAGATTTGATTGTTTGTTTGCATTGAATAGGCTCCAAAACTACTGAATAAAATTATTACACCATTAGAATCTTACATTATCTCTAATTAACGTAGGATACAATATTTTAAAATAAGTTAGGGACCCGTATGAAAACTTCGAAAATGTAACCCAACATGTGAAAGAAATACCAAAAAAAATCCTTATATCGAGTATGCTGACGAAATTATTGATAAAAGTGCTATAGTTTTATCAAAGATATCAATACCTACAGAAAAGTCTAATACCATACGTCTAACTATAACAGTTATGGTACAATAACTACTTTTTCATGTTAAAATATGCATTAGTAACTTCGGTACAAACTAATATTATAAAGAGGAAAGATTTGTATTTGTATATTAATGGCATAGGCTATATTTATTGCTAAATTATGTACGTCCTCGAAGGAAGACCCAAAAAAAAAACAAAATGATTTTAACTTAATTTATTAAAGTAAAAAGAAATTACATAAATGTATTACAGACTAAGTATAGCTAAAGTCCTATCTAAACCGATGCTAGATCTGAATTGAATTTGAGTAAATCTAAGTTAATAATGAAAAGTAGGTTTTGCGTCATCGAGGCTTGAGGTGGCGGGTGTTGCTAGCTGACGCCGGCAGTTTCTTCTCCACGTGTGTCCAAAGTCAAAGTATGTCGCAATTCGGTAAATTTTGACTTGCGATATTGATATTATGTTATATGTTGCAATCGCCTACTGGGTACTATTTCATAGTATAACACCTCCACCGTCAGATCAGCAATTATTTTGAGGTTTTGGCGAATAAAATATTGCTGAGTGCGTTTTCTGTGTTCTAGGTTACGTAGCTTGTTCGACTGTCGTATCTTTATTTTCAGTTTCTGTAACTTTCTGCTGGCACATTTTATAACTTTTCAGTATTGCAATAATGCAAGTAAGTGCGAGTGTGGTGCAGATGATGGCGTAGAGAGGTATTGTTGTATGGTACAGGTAGGCTGATGGTACTGATTCTAGTTGCAGCGGGGGATGCGACATTATTTCATATTGTGCCTCGTGCAACTTGGACAGATCGATTGACTTCAGATGAATCTGAGATGTTTCAGGTCTGTTCACATTGTCTTGAAGTTTAATTATTTTCACTGGTTGTCCTTTCACGTGGTCGTTAAGGTTGGTAATGGTGAACTCAGGTGTGTACAGGTAGCAGTTGACAGGTATTGTAACTAGATAACTTCCATTCAATGTATTATAATCTTCACGTCCACATGAGGTATGAGTTCTTGTTTGGTTTGGGAATGAGATGATGTAATGCTTCTCGTCCAGCTCTTCCATTGATATTTTTGACAGAGATATGGTTGTGATATCGCAGCTTTTGTCTATGGATTGGTTCATGATGAGGTTTTGTATGCAATCTGGTTCCTGGCGTAGCTGATGTTCCATTTTGCCGTCGCAGAGATACCGATGCTGTTATACTTCGGGCATTCAGCCTCTATGTACACATAACCCTTCCTGTTGGTTGCGATCAAAGGGTAAGGAGGGATGAGGGTCTGTCTAAATTTATTAGGAGCTATTGACAATTTATAAAGGTCATAATTATTTGCAGAAAATATAGGTAATTTGAATATGATTACTATCTGATTCCCTGAATAGTAATACCCTGTTTGATTATATCATAATATTTCCTAAGTTCTAATTCTAATATTTTGTCCTTACCATAAACCTTAATTAATTTCTTGATCATGTAGCGCAAGCTTTCTATGTCGATCATAGAGTGATGTGGACTTGAGCTATGGATAAAAGCAAGAATATTTTCGATTCTGACTAATTCGTTTAAGATATCTTCTAAGTTCTCGGTTAATATAGTTAGACATTGCCCAAATTTAATAAGGATGTAGTCGCCATAAGCTTCTTTATTTAAAATTAATTTTAAGGTATCATTAATTGATGCCTGATTAGCCACTAACTGTGTAATAGTATGGGAGTGCTGAGTCATCCATTCTTTGCTAAAACTAATATGATTATTAAACTCTTCTGTGATCTTAAAATTATTAGCCTGTAGGATCTTTATAGCGGTATCGTATTTAACAGCATCTGAAAAGTCTAGGTTACCTGTTACACTTTTAATTAGAGACCCTAATCCATCAATGAGACCTCGCTTTATTACACTGCTTGGCTTTAGTGTATTTAAATTACTAATTACTTTTAACAATTTACTATGCAAGTAATCTATTTGAATTTGGTATAACGTATACATATTATTATCTAACTTGGTCTTAATGTAATCTAACTGTTGTCCTAATAGTTTAATTTTATCTTCAATATCATCGAGTTGTATATATTGTAAAAAGCTATGGTAATGAGTCATGAGTTTCGTCAAACCAAGTCGATAGGGAAGTACTCCCGGCCCATCGTCCAGGCTCTCAAGTGATATTTTTCAGTGTGGTGACGGATTAAGAATACAAGTGTCACTACCCCATTCTTTCCCACGGGTGTCGTATGAGGCGACTAAGGGAAGTAAGCAATTATCATCCATTGCATGACTGGTGGTAGGGCTGGGTACCAAGTGGGAGTACTCACTTGGTATCCGGCCCGAGCGGGTTGGTACCACCATCTCCCGTGTGACCGGCCATGAAGCACATCGTTGCGTTTTGGCTGTAGCAGGAGATAGCCGTTTATATTTCATTTCATATGTGACATGAATTGGTGAGCAGTGGCTTGACAATACTCTCGGTATAGTCGAGTCCATGGGCGACGGTTACCATTTACCATCAGATGGACCTTGGCTCGTCTGCCACTACACGCAATAAAAAAAAAATAAAAAATCCGGATTTATTTCCTGGGCTGCTATCAAAGGAGCAGTCAGGACCAGTAGCACCCTGTAACAATTTAGCGCTTTTAGGTACCCTTTTTAGTCTGCTTTTTGCGATGGGACCTCGCTTCTTAGAAGTGTAAATATGTAGGGGTAAGTTGGCTAAAACAGTGTCTTGAGTATACCTAGGAGCAGTTTTCTGGCGAGCTGCCGACAGATTACTGACAAAAACGCGTTGTTAGGGTTAATAATCGACTTCAGGCTCGCGATTTTTATTAAGATTTTCTATGATTTTACCGCGCTTATCTAGAGAGGATTCGTTTATTACGTCATAAGTTAGTTTAATTTGATTCCTATGATTTTGTATATATTGCTGGGTGAGATGTTTGGTTAGGTCAACGTCGAAAGGGTCTCGTGGGTCGAAATGTCCGGTTATTATGTCAAATGGTCGACATTTTGTGAAGCTATGGATTGCACTATTATAAGCTAGAATGGCGTATGGAACTAGATTACTTATGTCCTCGCTCTTATGGGTTAGTTTAAGGATACGTAGATGCTCTAATAAAGTTGAGTGGAATCGTTCGACAATACCATTATCGTTCGGTGCGTGTGGTAATGTTTTGTGGTGAATGATTTTATGTAAGGTCATGGAATAGTTGGTTGGTAATTTCTGTACCATCGTCCGACACTATAGTTAATGGTAGACCATGGTGCGTACAGAATTTCAACAGTGCCTGAATAATACTCACCGCGATACCATTTCGAATATAATATGCTTGAGCATATTTGGAGAATACGTCCACGATTGTTATGTATTTTTCGGATTGGATTGTTAGCAAATGGTTTAGTGGCCCCGGGTACTAAATTGAAATGCTGTTTAATGGGGTGGCGATCATATTTGGCCTGACTGCAGATAGTACAATTGTTTATGAATTTAGTTATTTCGTCTTTCATTTTTGGCCAATAGTAACGGCGTGATAATGCTAGGTAGCATTCGTTTATACCGCGATGGTTCGTTTTTCCGTCGTGGTAATGTTTTATAATTTCTTGTTGTCTTAGGTATTCTTTTACGTTTTCTACTTCCCGTTTGGTTAACACTACGTTTATTGCTGAACTTCGGAACTTTTCTTGTATAATCGGTATAATATCATACATGGCTAAAGGTGGATCTATGAGCAACGCGGTTCTGATTTTGGGGTTAATATATTCTTTAATGATATTTACTATTTTGAAATAAAACTACGTTTACGGAATCTATCGCGTTTACTTGATTTTACTGCTATCCCGACGTTTCGAATACTTTACAGCATTCATGATCACGGGTGGACTTAGATGATAGACGTCCAAGGCTGATATAGATATCAGCCTTGGACGTCTTCGAAACGTCGGGATAGTAGTAAAATCAAGTAAACGCGATAGATTCCGTAAACGTAGTTTTATTTCAAAATGTGTAACATTCGCGTAAATATCAGAAAGTATGATATTTACTATGTCTATTTCTAAGTTTGAACGGGAGACTTGTACTGTGGTTTTGGTATGCGTATCAAAGGTTTTAGTTACTACGGGTTTCTTTTTGATGTCGCCTACTATGCTTATACGAATTTGCCTATGAAATTTATTTAGTGGTTCATCTACAATAGGTACTTCGAGAATGGGGTTTTTTTGGCTAGTATGGGCGGACTCTGTAGCAGATTGAGTTACGGATGGAGGACGCTCGGATGCGTTAGCTACCATAGAAGACGTCTCTTCGTTGTGTATTTGTATTCGTGATAGAGCGTCAGCATTAGTATTACTAGAGCCTTTTTTGTAAATTACTGTGAAGTCATATTCCGCCAGTTTAAGTTTCCAACGGGTTAATCTAGAATTCGGTTCCTTTAGGTTCATAACCCACTGGAGTGGTTTATGATCCGTGATAATTTTGAATTTCCGGCCGAACAAATATGGCCTAAAATATTTAGCGGCCCAAACTATTGCAAGGAGTTCCTTTTCGATGGTACTATAGTTAATTTCGCTTTCATTTAGTGTGCGAGATGCAAAACAAACGGGTTTATCTGCACCCACTGTACCCTGCGATAAAATGACACCTAACGCGATGTTACTAGCGGCTGTTGTTAGAATAAACTCCCTTTTAAAATACGGGTATTGTAAAATCGGGTCGTTGGTTATAATATTTTTACATTTTTCAAAACTCCGTATAATCAGCATTAATAGTGACTTTTCTGCCTTTCTTAAGACATTGTGTCAATGGTTTGGTTATTCGGGCAAAATCGGGGATGAATTTTCTATAATAACCGACCAAACCAAGAAATTGTTTTATTTCCTTGGGGGTGGCCCATAGTTGGTATGGGATAATTCTGAATGGCTATAACTTTATCTGGATTGGGTGTGATACCTCTTCTAGTTATAACGTGGCCCAAGTAAGAAGTCTCCAAATTGAGAAATTCGGATTTATCTAGTTGTATTTTAAAGTTACTCTTGTAATTTTTTAAAAACTTTTTCCAGGCTAATAATGTGCTCAAAACTACGATGTCATCTAAATATACTAGACAGACTGTGTTCTGGAGGTCTTTGAGTACATTATCCATAACACGCTGAAAAGTGGATGGGGAGTTTTTCAAACCCATGGGCATTAGAAAAAATTCATAATGTCCATTTTCTATATTAAAGGCAGCAATAATAAATAAATAAATAAATAATGTTTATTGACAAAAACATAATGATAACACTTACATACAATAAAGTTAGTAAACATAAACATAGTACTGCATGCCTGGTTAAACTCTGACTTCCGAGCTAAGATTGAACTTGTGTTACGGAAGTCAGCGTTTTCCACATAGTCGGACACTTTTAAAAAATAAATTGGTTCAAAGGATGCTAAACAATGCAAGTGCTTCTGGAATGATTTAAAATACTCTGAGGTGTGTGGTGTGTGTGTATGTATGTGTGCGTGTGTCTGTACGTGTGTGTGTGTGTGTGTGTATGTGTTTGTGTGTTTTTGTGTGTGTATGTTGGAAATGAGTAAAAATAAATATTACTATAAGGGAGACAGAGTTAGAAGATCCTCTGTTTCACTGTAATCAGCACTAGACAGCCAATTAATCATCTGTTTTTTACATTTAAAATGGTTTAATATATGAATGTTACAATATTTATTGAATTTATTGTATAAATGAGCGCCTAAAATTTTGTAATGTCGGCGTGCTAGAGATGTATTAAATTTAGGAATGGTACAAATACGATGATTTATTCTTTTGTTAATATTCTCAGCCCTGTAATGCAACGACGCATGTTTGCGTAGTACAACAGACAGAATAAACAGCTGTCTCACAATGAGGACTTTAGAGTCATTGTAAAGTAGGGAAGTAGGGTACCTAAATGGTCTATTTGTCATCACTTTTAAGACAGCTCTCTGTGCACGTTCTAGATGTATCATATGAGTCTTGCAGGCACCTCCCCAGACTGATATGCAATACGAGAGAAGAGATTGTACCAGTACATAGTAAACTGATTTTAAAGTAATCATATTGAGTGTCTGAGTCGTTTAAAAATATAAATAAGTTTGCGTACCCGACACGTTATGTTACTTAGATGACTTTTCCAATTTAGTAACTCATCTATGAAGACTCCAAGGTATTTGATTACTGAGGTACGACAAAGTTTGGGGCAGTCACATAGAGAGTGATCACCTGAGCATTGATGTGCTGTGAGATCAAAAGAGCTAGGAGTAGGTAGAGTGCTTGCCGCCAACGAGAATGTTAAGTAGAAGGTTTTATCTAAATTGGTTGTCAGAAGATTACTGGACAGCCATCGAATAACTGCAGTTAGAGATTGTTCTGCGCACGAAAAGGCAGTGTTCCAATTATCTCCATGCACTAGGAGCGCTGTATCATCTGCGTACGTAAAAATACTACAGTTGGGGAGGTTTAACTTACAGAGGGGGTTAATATATGTTAGAAAAAGGGTGGGGCCTAAAATGGAGCCTTGTGGAACTCCAAAGGCGGAGGAAGAAGTGTCATCACTTATAAAGTTACCTATTTTAACACATTGTGTTCTATCGTCTAGATAATCTTTGAAAATTTGAAGCGAAAGACCACGAATTCCAATCTTTTCCATCCTGGAAAGTAGATGAGTAACTGAAACAGTATCGAAAGCTTTGGAAATATCTAGGAATACACCTATACACTTCTTTCTAGCATCGAGTTTAGATACCGTGACATCAATCAAGGAGGAAACTGCGTCTTCAGTCGATCGGCCTCTTCTAAAACCATATTGATTGGGAGCTAAAATATTAAAGGTTTCTATAAAATCGACCAGACGCCTATTGAGTATCTTCTCCAAGACCTTTGAAAGGGCTGGCAATACTGAGATAGGTCTATAATTATTTGGACTAAGTTTATCTCCTTTCTTGAAAATAGGATGGATAATTGCTTTTTTGAGTGCTTTGGGGAATATTCTAGTTGCAATTGCGGAATTACAAATGTGAGTGATGACAGGGACCAAAACACGAGAACAGAATTTTAATAGATGGGACGGAATGCCATCCCATCCTACAGCTGTGTCAGACCGTAAACTCAGAATGATTTCACGGACTTCTGATTCATCAGTGGGAAGAATGGATAGAGAGTTTAGCATTAAACAGGTATCAGAAGACACTGGATATGTGTGAAGAGTGGGGATGATTTTTTCAGCTAGGGCTTTTCCAGCGTTGGAGAAGAAGGCATTAACGCTGTTTATGGAGACCACATTATCAGGAGTTATCTTTAGAAGATCGACAGACGATGTGTTTTTGCTGTTCGAATAGTTGGTTAAGGTTTTTATTATTTTCCATGTAGCTTTAGGGTTATTTTTTGCTTTGTCGAACTCGGCTTTTTCGTAACTCCTCTTGAGGTTTTTTTAGCAATTTATTGCAAAAGTTTCGATACCTAGTATAATTGATTTTGAGTATGTAATTATTTGGCTCACTTTTAGACCTCCTAGACATATTATCGCGGTTACGGATGCATCTTAGAAGGCCAGGGGTAATCCACGGCTTAAGTATTCTAAATTTTGGTGTAAAAGGAACAATATGCGAGTGTTTTTCAATAAAAAATCTGATTTTTGAAATAAGAAGGTCGCATGCCATATTAGGGTCCTGAATTTTTGAAATAAAAAAATGGTCCTGAATGTTTAAAAGAAAATTAAAATTGGCATCCAAAACATCAGCAGTTACTGCGCGGTAATCAACATTAGTCTTACTTAATTTTGATTGTGGTGGATGTCGCAGTGAATCAAAACTAATAAGTACGGGTCTGTGATCCGTTATGTCTGTATCAAATACCAAAGTAGTGGTCAATAAGGTCGATTTAACCATTGCATGATCGAGGCAGCTCTGGTTACGCGTAGGAAGTTCGTGGGCAGGTATAAGTCCATGAGACGCAAGAAGATTGAGATACTCGATTGTTTGTGTGGATAATTCGGGCGATATTATATTAATATTTAAGTCACCTTTGACAACAATATTTTTATGACTAGATACAGTTGTGAGTACAGTATTTAAGAATTGTAAAAAACTGTCCAAATTTGTATTGGATGGTGGCCGATAGATAGCTAGTACAGTAATATCAAGTGGCTTAATTTTACACATTAAACAATTAGCGTAAGGAGAGTCAAATTCGGTAACTTCATGAATTAACGTGGATTTAATCAATAAAATAACACCATCGTTCTGGTTTATGTTTTTATCCGTATAATAACTTTTTTTTTTTTTATTTTAGGTGGGCAAAAATGTCCTACCGCACACCCCGCTGCCCGGGGAGACAACGGGGTAGTGTGGGGCTCTCACCCACTAAAAACCCACCGTGCGCCCTCACCCGCCCTTGCTACGGCGGATCACGGGAACCGCGTCGTTTCTCCGCGATCCGCAGGCGGCAGCCCCTTCGGGCACCCTCTCTTGTGCGACGCCCCGCGCACTTGGGCGTCACACCTTCGCGGTAGGCTTCCGCGGACGGCAGGGTACTCCCCGACCCCACCGTCCGCAGCCTCGGCTAGGGCGGCATCAGGCGCAGGTAAGCGCGCGCACGCCGCCCCGCGCGCCGGCGGCGAATCGGGTCCGCGAAGGAGGATTCCTCCCGGGCCCTCTCCGCCGCCTCCTTCCGCGAGATGACAGCCTCGCAGAAGGCGGCGACCGCGGTCCAGGCCCTGTCACTGCCAACCATCGCTCGCGCAACGGCCGGCAGCGACAGGTCCACGCCTATGACTGCAGCGAGTTCCCGGCGCTGCACATCCCAGGCCGGGCACGACTCGAGCGTGTGCTGCGCCGAGTCCTCGCCGCAGTCGCAGTGGTGACAGCCTGGGGTCGTCTCCCTCCTAGCGATCGTGTGCAGGTATTTGCCGAAGCAACCGTGCCCCGACAAAACCTGCACCAACCGGAAGGTGAGGACCCCGTGCTGCCGCCCTGCCCATTCTTCCAAGATCGGCCGGAGCGCCCCCACGGTCCAGAGACCAGCCCGGGGCGTCTCCAGCCGAGACCTCCACTTTAGGACGGTGGCGCGGCGGGCATCTTCCCGCCACGCTGAGATTGCGCTTGGCGAGGGGCCGCTGCCCCCCGCCCGCGCCGTCGACGCCCGCCGATAAACGTCGGCGAGCACTTCCGCCTCCAGATCCCACGGGGGGGTTCCGGCCAACGCGCAGGCTGCATCGCACGAGACAGTGCGGTACCCGCGTATTGCCCTGACCGCTACGACCCTCTGTGGACGCCACAGAAGGGCCCTATTGCGAGCGGCCAGGGACTCCGCCCACACGGGCGCGCCGTACAGTGCCATTGACCGTACTACCCCCGCGTAGAGTCGTCGACACGCGAGACTCGGTCCGCCCAAATTCGGCATCAGTCGCCCGAGGGCGGACGCCGTGCCGACGAGCTTTGGCGCAAGACGGCGGAAGTGCTCGTCGAAGTGCCACCGTCCATCCAATACCAGGCCCAGGTACTTGATGTGGGCCTGGATTGGAAAGCCCACACCGTTGACCGTTATCGAGGCGCCGGCGGGTGGGCCGCGTCGGGGCCCATGGAAGAGTAGGGCCTCCGACTTTTCAAGGGCCACCCTAAGCCCCAGCGCCTCGATCCGCCTGACCACCTCCGCGGTTCCTGAGGTGGCCAGCGTTGCCGCCTCCTCGAGGGTCCCGCCCCGGGCTGTGACGAGCGTATCGTCTGCGTAGCAAATTACGCCCAGCCCGGGGGGGAGATCCGTATAATAACTAGTGTAACCTGGGAGTTCTGGTTTGTAAGAATTTTTTTTTAGCCAGCATTCGGTTAGAATTATCATATCACATGAGATATTTGTACTATGTAAAAAAATAATAAACCTATCAAAATTACATTGGACACTTCTTATATTGAGATGCATAATTTTAATTGATTTTTTCATGTTTTTTAGGTATTGTTGACAATCGCCAGGGTTACATAAATATGATGGACTAGTGCATAATGCGACTAGTTCATCAGCGATTATGTCTAGGTCAAGCACGGCAAATGGATATAAATGTGTGCACAGTGGATAGTGGCATACGTTGTATGTCTAATCATATCTACGAATCTTTTATAGCGTATGGCTTCTATAAAAAATAAAACAAGTAATTTATGTAAAGTAAATGGTCCCCATTTCCTTATCTTGTAATTATTATTGTAGCAAAATGTAAAAATAAATGTGTAAGAACATGTAATAAATGTAGTATAACAATATGTAAAATGTGTGTAGTGTAAAATGTGATAATTGAACATAGACAAATGGTAGGTATGTAAAAACAATGTAAAATTATTGTAATAAATCATATAACAACATAAAGCAGGCAAAATGATAAATGTGTTACAATAAATTATTTGGTTTATAGGAACAATTAGAAAAATAGTTGACAGATTATTTTTGATTGTATTTCTGTGACAGAGAAGAGAGGGTTTTGATCGAATGGATAACAATTGATTTTGTACCTTCTTTTTCGCGAAGAAATATTTTCCCATTTTGGTACCAACAAAACTTATAGTTATTAACTTTAGAGAATATTCGGCATTCATAATACAGCTTTCTGATGCTAGCCGGAAGGTGTTCAGCAATAAAAATAGGTATTTGGGGTCCCGCAATTGCAATGTGCTTCGAGTTCAGCTTTTCATCATTTTTTCGTCCTTTGTTAAATTGCCTTGATGCTTCCAGGACTTTATTCTTCAGAAGAACAGACTGGAACTCTGCCACTACAGGCCTATTAAGCTCTTTTTTCCCAGGCATGCGATAAACATCGCGTAGATCGGATTCATGTACTTCGGCCTGAATAGTGCGGCATGTATCAATTACAAGAGCAGTGAGATCTTTTGGTTTTTCATTGTCATGGCACGGTATACTTCTGATCTCAATTGCAGCAGAACGGGAACTGTGCTGCAGGTCGTCTACCTTCCGTTCTAATTCTTCTATATATGTACGCTGGTCTATCCTTTCCTTTTCCAACCCTTCTAATGTGATACGGATGCTTTCGTATTCTTTGTTAATAAATTCAATAGACTTCTCAATATCTTTGTTACTCTTTTTTATCTCTTTATTCTGTTTTTTGACTTCTGCAATGTCTGCCACTAAGTTTTTAAGCAAAATATCCTGTTCAATTTTCCATTGCATAAGCATAGTCATAATACGGTCCTCGAACGAATTCGAACTTGAGCCGAGATCTGGGGAAAAGTTAGGGCATGGTCTTTTGAAAGACTTGGTTCTCTCTGTGACGTTTACGGAGTTCGAAACAGCTTGACTAATGTTAGTAACGTCTGGACTGGATCGAGAACGTGGTGTGCGTGTGGTGTTGGGTGGCGAACGTTGCACTTTCGACATTTTAACAGTGCAAAAGATTGCGTCGTTGTACAGAGAGGACGAGCAACGTCTGGCAGTTCTGTGTTATTGCTCTGATAATAAATGCAGGCGTTATGGTTGTCGTTGCTCGATGCGCCACGGCAAGTGTGTCGCAGTGTTATTGTTATGTAAAAGTTCAGCTACTTGCTCACAGATGGCGCTGTTTCTGCTCAAATGCAAGATTACTAGGATGATTTGCAGTTTTTGAGGTTATATTTTGTAATTTCGTAAATAATAGATTTTGCTGGTTATTGCACTTGTTAAAAAACTTGGACTAACCTTCTTACAGAGTTGTTATAACATTCGGTACCGCACTTTGAATACAAAACTGTTTTCCTTGTGTAACCCGTTAGATGTTATTTTTCAATTTTTCTTCTGGATGTTCGAAGGTTTTAGACCTAACAACAATCCTCTTGGAGCTATGCACTTTGCTTCACCATATTATACAACTTTAAGTACATAAGATCAGTTGATTATGTTTTTAATTAATAAACTTGTATAGAGCCAATGTTGACCATAGCACAGTAGCGCCCTCTCCCAGTCTTGGGAATGTCAGCGGGATCCATCTCGACCTGATAGAATCCACTTGCAAGATCAAGAGTTGTAAAATATTGGCAATTTCCTAGTTTATCTAAGACATCATTGATATTAGGGATAGGGTATTTGTCATCGTGAGTTTTTTCATTAAATTTTCTGAAATCTACTACTAAACGCCATTTGGTTTTCCCGGAGGCATCAGCCTTTTTCGGAACAACCCAAATGGGAGAGCTCCACGCTGACTCAAAAGGCCGTATGATACCCTGATTTAACATTTTATTAATTTGGTCTCTAACTTCGTCTCTATGAATATATGGATACCTATAACTTTTCGTATACACGGGTAATTCATCTGTTGTCCGAATACTATGTTTAATTTTATTGGTGAAGGTTAAAGCTTATCCATCTATATAGAGTATGTCGGCGTATTTTCTATATAAGTTTTCTAAATTTATACGTTCTTCTTCATTAGGGTGATCCGTACGTAAACGTGATATGACTTCATTTGCGCGTACTGATGTCGTGTCAAAGTACTGAGAGTCGTGAGGCGACTGGTGCGCGTGCACTGTATGTTATATGTTTCCGCTTGAACGGCTCGGTCCATGGAGAATATTAAGTCATTAGACGTGGGTTAATTACTTCTAAAAATCCGCGATTATTTGTAACTGTGGTCAAGCAATCTCGTATGGTACAATTTGAAATTATTTGTTCGCTAATAATTGCATCTCCGTCATGATAATTGATTGGTAATTTTAACAATTTAGATGAGTTAGCCGGTATTACGTCTTCATATAAATTTATATTGCGAGAGTTGTACATATTAATGTAATTGGTCGAGTTACGGGTTATTAACATTTTATCTTTAAGATCAATTTTTGCTTCCCATTTTTCTAGAAGATCTAAACCTATAAGCCCATCAAAATAATCATGAAACTTATATATAAATAATTTAATTTTGTCATGCTCTTGAAATTCGTTAACGTTACTTCTTGTTGTGGCATGAACGTTTGTAACCTCAAATGGATCTATATTTAAAGGAAAATTACTATAGAAATTATTGACTGCTTCAGGACTTATAAAAGATTGATTTGCCCCGGTATCAATTAAAAGTTTTAAAGGGGGGTTAGAAATTTTTAGGTATGGAAGTTGCCTTTGTGTTTGTAGGTTTAGTTCTATTTTAATTTGTCTAATTTCTCGCGATTCTGAAAATCCTGCTCTTCAGCAGAGCTGGGTCCTTGTTGAGGGATATCGTTAGATGGTAAATAATGGTTTTCACAGTGACTGTTATATTCCGGAAGACTGTATGGGAAATAAGCTGACTCTATATTGCAGTTATAATATTCTGTGCATGGCAAATCATAATCCTGTTCATTATAATATTCCGGGTAATGATACTGTTCACTAGTCTGCACATTCATTCAGGTTCATTTCCCTGGTTTTAAAATAGTTTGATGGCGGCGGGTTACCGCTTTTTCGCCAATCATGGCCTGCTTGTTGAAACATTGATTTATCTCTGGCTACGAAATGATTGACTCCACTCATAGGTTTGGGGTTAGTAGGAGGGGGTTGAAAATGCCTAGGTTGCATTTGGAAATGATTATTATATCTATTACAATTAGGTGGTGGTGCGCGGAACATTTGCTGTGTACGCGATGGCATTCCCATGGGATTACCAAAGGAAGCAGGCTTATTGGTATGCATATTTGGTTTCCATAGTTGGTGAGGTGGTTGATAATTACTTGTAGTAGGGTTCATACGCGGCGGGAAATTGAACGGTTTCAGCATAGGATTAGCGGTTTGAACCGGAGAAAACGTTTGTAAAGTTTTATGTGAATTATTATTATGTGGCTTTTTATCGGCAAATGGTTCGTGACGATTTTGCAAATACATGACGTTTAATTCCTCCTGCACGAATTCCAACGCCTTCTCTACACTATCGGGACGCATGCAACGTACACGAGAACCCATAGGTTCCTTAAGCCCACGAACAAATGCTTGCATTGTTAACTTCTTGTATAAAGTACGCTTAGCTTCAATGGTTGTATCGATGGTCTCGTGTAGTGTGACATAAGTCATGATAGTACAAAACAGATTAACACAATGATCGTAAAATTCCTGTGGTGAACTATTCCCTTGAGTAGCTAACATGAGGTCGTTATAAAGTGGTCTCATCTCTTTGATCAGAGAAATTATTCATTAAAGATTTTTTTATGCTATTCCAATCCTCAGGTATACCGTTCGAGTTAATAATCTGTGCGGCTTGTCCAGTTATTTTATTTAGGATGCCGTTTATCAAACAAAGTCTAGCTAAGTTATTGCCAGGGTTTGCCTCTATATACTCCGAAACTATTTGGTCACAAAGCTGTATAAATGTGGGCAATATGTGCGGATTATCATTAAATTCCGGCACCAATCGTAAAGTTTTAAAAATTAATATTTTCGGAGTTACTAGATATAAAAGAACTATTTAAATCTTCACTAAAATCCCTATTTAAATCTATATCTAATCTACCTGCCTGTCTAGAGCGCTATGGCCCCCTCGGCTCACTTTGCCTAGGATGAAAAATGGTTGTAACTAAAGATAACTAAAGAATATGGAAAGGATATTGAAAGCAACACACAGAAAAGATATTCAAGTGTACTTACGATATCTGCATTTCGGTATCTCTGGGATCGATGTCTTGATGTCTCCTCCGCGCAGGACGTCAGGTTCTTCTTTCAGGATACTCGGCAAGCGCGATCGCTCACGGCGGCGATAGCGAAAATAGTGGAACGGTCTTCGATATTAGAATATTCCTAGCTATCTCGAGACGCCTCGAGTATCCTACCGACTGCGCCAATTATGTACGTCCTCGACGGAAGACCCAAAAAAAATCAAAATGGTTTTGACTTAATTTATTAAAGTAAAAAGAAATTACATAAATGTATTGCAGACTAAGTATAGCTAAAGTCCTATCTAAACCGATGCTAGGTCTGAATTGAATTTGAGTAAATCTAAGTTAATAATGAAAAGTAGGTTTTGCGGCATCGAGGCTTGAGGTGGCGGGTGTTGCTAGCTGACGCCGGCAGTTTCTTCTCCACGTGTGTCCAAAGTCAAAGTATGTCGCAACTCGGTCAATTCTGACTTGCGATATTGATATCATGTTATATGTTGCAATCGCCTACTGGGTACTATTTCATAGTATAACAACTATAAATAGATGTCTTGCATAAAAATATGTTTACTCTATGTTCATCCTAAAATGTTTAAAAGCACAGTGTTTACCTCGGGATAAAGACTTATTTAGTCCCAAGACGGGGTTTGGCGCCCGAGCGTAGCGAGGGCTCCAATAGTTCGAGGGAGGGAGGAGGGGAGAGGTTCGAGTTGCTTTCATCCCTAGGGTAACAATGTACTATTACTTACTTGGTCAAAAAGATTCCTTTCTGTTACAATAACATCATATGTGGCTCTATTGCGCTCAGATATATTTTATAGTGTGTAAGAGCGATTATTTATCAAGGATCTACCACAGTTGACACACACATGATTATGACCAAATCTCGGTACAGATATCCAGAAACAAAGCCAAAAGTCGTCTTAAAAACCACAATAAATCACAGGGAAACATTCACAATGCGTAGTAGCAACACGAATGCGGAATGATCCGTGGCATTGACATGACAGATCACCTATACTATAAACAAATATGTCGCCAATACTTAGAAGAATAATTTCAACTAATGTTTTATAAATAAAATCTATTTTTGCCAAATAATAATAAAATGTTATTTTAATAAATATTAATTTACCAAGTTTTACGAAAATATTTAAAAAAGTACAAAATATTATTTTATAATATAATAGTATAAAAAATATTATGTCATTTCTAATAATTGCTACCTGCCAAAGCATAATTTATTTTTAATGATGGCAACATAAAACATTCATCAACCGTAATCGGAAATAAATATTCGATATGATTGTTCTTTTAAACTATATTCTTTCCAGGAAGTTCGTCCAAAAATGAAATATCCTAATAGATTTTTAAAATTTTCAACCTAATTTTGACTATTGAATAGTTCTGGCCGCTTCCAGACCGTAAATTGTTCATCTCCTTTGTGCCGTGTGCTTTGTATTTTATCAAATGACGTATTATTGTTTCTGTTTTCAAGCAAATTTTGTAAAAGTCTGCTATCGATTAGCACAGCTGTCCCATATCATTGAGCTCATGGGTCGGCAACCTTTTGGCTGCCAGGGATGGCACCACAGGAAGCGCGATGGAGGCGCCCGGGCCGGTCTCTGGACCGTAGGGGCGCTACAGCCGGTGCTGGAAGAGTGAGCAGGGTGACGGCACGGAGTCTTTACCTTCCGACTGGTGCAGCTGCTGTCAGGGCACGGTTGCCTCGGCAGATATCTGCCCATAGTCGCAAGGAGGGAAGCGACTCCGGGCTGTCACTACTGCGGATGCGACGAGAACCGTGTGATTGTTGCAGATAATGCTTTCCCATTGAAAACGTACCTTATGAAACCATACGGAGGAAATAATTTATCTCTTAAGCAAAAAGTGTTCAACTACAGATTATCACGGGCCAGACGGATAGTTGAAAATGCCTTCGGAATATTAGTGTGTAAATTTAGAATATTTCTGAAACCCCTCCCATATGCTCCCGCTAAAGCTGATAAAATAGTAAGAACGTGTGTTGCTTTGCACAATTGGCTTAGAAAAACGCAAGGTACTATTCAAAGTGTAACAGTTGATACAGAAAACATCGAAACGGGGAACATCACACCTGGTTCCTGGAGAGATTTTCTAGCAACAGGTATAGTAAACATTGAAAGAAGTTTGCAAAATAGATCATCACAACAAGCTCACAATGTACGAGATAGCTATGCAGATTATTTTGTTGGTGAAGGCTCAGTACCCTGGCAGGCAAGAATGGTACATTAATAACAATCGGTTTCAGTACAATTTCCTACCTAGTAAGTTAGCATATAAGATACTATAAATAAATGTATTCTAAATAATTTTGTGTTTTCTTTCACTCTCTCGCTATCGGTCGGCCCCTGCCTATTGAAGTTACTATAAATTCTAAGCTTTATTTGCCTACCCGTAGTGCGGTGAAAAAAAACATAGTACCTATGGAATACTCACCATATTACTCGATGTTTCTCTGCATTCTCCAACATTTACTGCCTTTACATGGCATCATCCATCACTTTGTACCATTTGATATTTGGCACTGTTTGGATTTCTACTGGACGTTGACGTGGACTGTATAATTAAACACCTTATTTATAGGACTGGTTTACTTGACAATAATAATATATAAGAAGAAATGAAATAATATTGTATATGAGGCGACCGTTACGGTTTCGTCGAACGCAAGTGATCCGCGCCCCGCCGCTGCCGCGCTGCTTGCGTGGTGGTGGAGACCTCCTACCTCCCGCACCTCACTCGTGCATATTGTAGTTCTTAACATGCTCCCGAGTTGAAGGATTACAGACTTCAATATTCTGGAAGAGGGCAAATGTTATTATATGCTCTCCTAAAGGTTCCTCTCTTTGTTTTCACCTCCGCAACTCTAGACAATCCATCATTGCCAGGGTAGACACCAACGATTCTACCCAAACACCACATTAAAGGAGGAAGTGTTCTTTCCTTGATAAGAACAAGTGCACCAAGTTTCAGGTCCAGATTTCCTGTACGCCATTTCATCTTCTGTTGAAGTAGAGCAACATATTCAAGGGAAAACCTGTTCCAAAAATGTTGTTTGACGAGCTCTATCCTTTTGTATCGCTCAAGGCGGTTAATATTTGTGTTATGCATCTGTGGGTATGGTACAGGCAAAAGTGGCCGTCCAATTAAAAAGCGGGCAGGAGTGAGAGCGGTGAAATCGGTAGGATCTGAGGAAAACTGAGTTAAGGGACGAGAGTTTAAAACAGCTTCAATCTGTGCGAGGCATGTTTCCATTTCCTCGTAAGTAAAGTGAGTCGTTCGTAATAAACCTTTTAGAAGGTTCTTAGTTGAGCGAACTGCTGCCTCTGCTAAACTATTAAAATGAGGTGAATAGGCTGGTACAAATTTAAACTCTATTCCTTCTTGAGCTAAGCGACTTTCAAGGTCTGACTGAACAAGATACCTGGACAACTCGTTGTAAGCACCAACGAAGTTAGTCCCATTGTCAGATGTAATGCTCTGGGGCTTACCACGACGTGACATAAAACGGTTTAGCGCAGCTATGTATGCATCAGAAGATAGAGCCGTTACTATTTCGATATGACAGGCTTTAATCGAATTACAAATGAAGATTGCCAAAAATGATTTTAGTAATTTGCAACCTCTACCTTTCCTATCTGCTATTAAAATGGGACCGGCGTAATCAACGGAGCAAAGTAAAAATGGATATCCTAGTTAAGTGCGAGATACCGGAAGCTGTCCCATAATTGGCTGAATAATACGAGCTTTTCTCCTGCAACATTGAACACATTTATTTACTGTATATTTAGCTAAGTTTCTCCCAGCCAAAGGCCAATAGATTTGTCTTATGTTGGCTAACAATAGCTGTGGTCCAGCATGTAAATATTTAATATGAAAATGTTTAAAGAGAATTTTAGAGAAATTGTGTTTGCTACATAGTAAAACCGGATGCTTAGCATCATAACTGTATAGAGAATTATCAATTCTACCACCAACACGAATTATATTGTCTTTATCAATAAATGGAGTTAATGAAATAAGTCTATTTTTCTTTGAAAGAGCCTTCCCGGCCTCAAGAATAGAATATTCTTCAGAAAACATCTCTGATTGAACTTTACGAATAATTAAATTTAATGAATTATTAATTTCATCCACTGAAAGATGACCGTGTAACTTATTAGATTTATTTTTACAGTTGAAAACAAACCTTAGTATATAAGCCATAATATTTTGTAAATCTGTTAATTTGGATTTGTTTTTAATTAAGTTAGTAATTAAGTCAGTATAAGGATTGTTATTAAGATGATGAGACTAAATCAGGTAAATTATTATTATTAGTGTTAGGCATTTTTGGCCATTCATTTTCATTATTTAATAAAAAAGTGGGACCAGACCACCATAACGAAGAACTACTAATTTGATCAGCCTTCAGGCCGCGTGAAGATAGATCTGCTGGGTTATCCTGTGAAGGTACGTAGCTCCACGAGTGACTTGCCGTAATATCTAAGATTTCATGCACGCGGTTACGAACAAAAGGTTTCAGTTTATTTGGTGATGAACTTTGCCAATCCAACACTATCGTGGAGTCACACCAAAATTTACACTTACTAACGGATAGTGTCAACGCATTTAAAACTTTAGTACACAGTCTTGCCGCTAAAAGAGCACCACATAGCTCTGCGCGTGGAATAGTGGTCGGCTTTATCGGCATGATTCTACTCTTAGAAGTTAATAATTTGACAGTAACTTGTCCTATGTTACTTACGGAACGAATGTACAGCGAACCTGCATATGCGCGTTCTGAGGCATCTGAGAATACATGAATTTCCTGTGATAAAGCGTTGTCACTGAAAACCCATCGAGGAATATATAATTGGTTTAAATAAGGTAATGACTCTACAAAATCGAACCATAATTTTCTTATCTTGAGTAAGACTTCATCGTCCCAACTACGTTGTTCAATCCATAGCATTTGCATGATGATCTTTGCCTCTACTACACATGGGCTAACAAGTCCGAGCGGATCAAAGATTTGACTGATAACAGACAATATGTGACGTTTAGCTATTTTTCTTTGATGTTTAATATTTATAGAATAAGACAAATTGCCACAATCGCTTATCCAATTTAAACCAAGAGAAGAAACATTTTTATTGCAATTTGATATGTTTAAAGTGCTATTTGATCTGGAAATGCAAGGAGAAATTTGATTTAAAATTATCTTATTATTTGATTTAAACTTTCTTAAATTAAATTGTGCTGACTTTAAAATGTTTTTTACGCCATTACATATTCTAACAGTATCTTCTAATGTAGACGAACCACTTAAATAATCATCGACATAAAAGTCGCGTTCTATTGACTGCCTTACGTCATTGGCATGTGTGTTAGCAGCTAAGGTGACCAGACATTTTGTAGCTAAATAAAGAGCAGATGCTGTGCCATAAGTCAATGTATTAAGAGTATAAGTCTTAAGAGGCTCTGATGGGGATGAACGAAAAATAATTTGTTGAAGGGGCCGTTGGTTAGGGGTAAGCTCAATAGCCCTGTACATTTTCTCAATATCCGCTGTTATGACATATTTATGCTGCCTAAATCGAATAAGAATTGAATAAAGATCGTCCTGGATAGTGGGACCAACCATCTGGATGTCATTCAAAGAAAATCCAGAACTCGATTTAACTGAAGCGTTAAAAACAGCACGAAGCTTTGTAGAACTACTGGATTCGCGCACAATTCCAAAGTGTGGTATGTAGTAATTAACATGCTGAGAATTACTCTGTGTAGGTTCCTTATTTTCAGTCATGTGACCTAAGCGTTCATATTCCTGCATAAAATCTAAGTACCTGTCCTTAAAAGTGGAATCTCTATTGAACATTCGTTCCAAAGATAAAAAACGAGCTTTGGCCTGTGGCAATGAAACCCCTAAAACCGACACGTCGTGTTTTAAAGGCATAGATACGACAAAACGTCCGTCGTCCCTGCGCACAGTATTTAATAAAAAATGTTGCTCACAAGCACGTTCTTCGAAAGACAGTGTATATTTTTGTGGAATAGAATCTAGTTCCCAGAAGCGAGACAAGTCTGAGGATGATTCATTATTTATAAAATGACAAACCGGCGAAGTGTTGTATGCCCTATGACCAGCGACATAACCAGAAACCAACCACCCTAGTTTGGTTTCATATAACTTAGGCTGATTTTTACCTAAGTCTATGCAATTATTACATAAAACAGACCAAAATATTTCGGCACCCACAAGAATATCTATACCTGATGGTACATTAAATAAAGGATCTGCTAGTTTTATTCCCGATGGAAGAGGAATATGATTAATGTTTATATAAGAAGACGGCAATGTTTTAGTAAGCTCAGGTAATATAAGACAGTCGACAGTAAGTCTATAATCGTCATAAATGGACATAATAGTAAGACTGCAAGACTGTGTACTATGTGAATAATTATTATTAATACCTGTCACCGTGGAGTTCGCACTTCGTCGAGACAAACCCAGCTTACCGCACAGTGAATGAGTTATGAAGTTAGCCGTGCTGCCATTGTCAAGTAGCAGCCGCGCTGAGTGCACGTCGCCCCGGCTGTCCACCACGTTCACGAGCGCTGTGGATATACATGCGAAGCGGTAGTATGCGTATGCGGTTGTACAACTTGTAGATCAGTTGAATTGACAAAACTATTTACACAGAGTGTAGGTTCAGGCACCGAAGCCTGTTCATGTAAGTGCAAAAGTGTGTTGTGCCTTTTCTTGCAATATTTACACGGAACGAGATTGCAATTAGGTTCCGAGTGACCAGGCCTTAAACAATTAAGACAAAAATTTTTGCTCCTTTTGCTTTTTGAATGCGATTTTCAATGCTTAAAGATCTGAATGTTTCACAGTGAAATAAATAATGAAATTGATCGCATAATGTGCATTTTAATAGTTTTTTGTAAAATGATTTTTGTTTTTTATTTTCATTTACATTTTTAATAATATTCTATTTCTATATTTGAATTAGGTTTATAAACTTCGTGCTTTTGTACATTGCTTTGAGACATATTTTCTTGATTATTAGACATTATTTTCTTTGGAAACCCTCAAAAGGTCCGCCCTGTTGCTAAGAAATTGAATAAAAATGTTTAAAGAAGGAGGGTCGTTGAGTGTGTTCCTATGTTCTTCCCATTGCCTATGAGTGATACTATCAAGCTTTTCGGTCATCATATGTATTATTAGTGTGTCCCAATGTTGTGTGGGCTGATCTAAAGTGCTTAAGGCGCGTAAATTTTTATTTATAATATCTATTAAATGACGAATAGAAGCACACGATTCGCATGACATATGCTTGACATTAAATAATGCTTGGACGTGATTATTAACAAGTAAGCGTTTGTTATCGTACCTGCTGCACAATAAATTCCAAGCGGCTTCATAGTTCTCGGCTTTAAAATCTAAATTATCAATCACAAGCAACGCACTACCTTTGAGAGACGCTCGAAGATAGTGTAATTTAATAATACTATCAATATCCTGACGAGAATGTATTAAAGAAATAAAGGTATTTTTAAATTCAAGCCAATGTTGAAAGTGACCTTGAAAGTTCTCTAAATTAATTTTTGGCAATCTAACACAATAAACACGATTTAGAAGCACCTGCCTGTATATCCTCGAAACCAGATACGGCACCATCTCGTGCACCGTGTTGTGGCGGTGAAGATGAGATGAGCAGCCTACGCGCAGACGCCACCAGCTTATAATATTGGTTCTCGAATTGTTCCCGCTCCTCGGTCTCGTCAGTAGGATCATCCGAGAGCATTTCAATGTCACACTGCAATTTATCAAAATGTTCATATAAGGATTCGAACTTATTAAATCGAGTTTCTAAGTCCAAACGTTGCAAATCGCTGAGCTCACTACAACTATCTAACATTTCTAAATAATTTCCAAATATAGTTAGTTCAGACTTCATACAACTACGTTTTTTGGTAATTTTATCAATCTTCTCGTCAGCCATAGTAATTAACTAAAGTTGAAGGTGTAGCTAGGTAAAATTTATCGATAGTGATATTATAAATAGTTAGTGTTAATGATCGATAACCTAATTAAGTCTCGTCGCTGGGCCGAGAGGTAGTTCACAATAATTGTTTTTAAATGATAAAATGGAAAACAATCGCACAGCTTCAAACTATTTTGTTATTTTTTTTTTTAAGAAATTGGTAGGAAAAGAGAAGTAAAATTGGAACGAACTCACAGTTGCCTGATGATCCACCTCAATGATAAAAATCCTCTATTTTAATATGATATGTGTTGTCACAGTTCAAAGTCCGTGTCCCGGTCGACCTCTAGTATCTTTCTCGGATACGTATTGTGGGCGTTGCTTGATGTAATCCTGGGAGTAATATGATGTTTGTAAACACTGCAAGGCTCCAGCAGGTATCCTCAGCTATGAACGTCCACAAATGAAGAGGTCCGAACTTGCCACGATGATTTTTCTTAAAATTATTATCGGCGAGAATCCTCAAGGACCATGTTTGGATTTCTACTGGACGTAGACGTGGACTGTATAATTAAACACCTTATTTATAGGACTGGTTTACTTGACAATAATAATATATAAGAAGAAATGAAATAATATTGTATATGAGGCGACCGTTACGGTTTCGTCGAACGCAAGTGATCCGCGCCCCGCCGCTGCCGCGCTGCTTGCGTGGTGGTGGGGACCTCCTACACCCCGCACCTCACTCGTGCATATTGTACTTCTTAACAGGCACATTGAGTTGATAAATATCAAACGTCAGTATGTCCATGATAAGTGAAAAAAAGATAGACCAATATATTTGTTTGCAGATGCATACGACGTTATTTCGTAGACATTAAGGTTTAATATAGCTTATTTTGACAATGTTTATCCGCGCCTGCATAGAAATATAACGAACTACGTTCAAACTTCATCAAAATCGTTAAAGCTGGTTTGGACTTATTGGATTTTGAACTAAAGCAATGGACATATTTGTCTTTGAAAAAAAGTAAAGATCGGACATAATAGAATTTGAATAGAAATACGGATGACGTCAAAATGGTGCCTCGGCTAAGGGTTGCCACCGAAGAATTGCCTACTGGACATTTGAACTAGTTAATAAATAATTAAAACAATATAGTATATTCTCACAAGTTTAATAACATAATGTAATGGCTAAAATCACAATAAATCAGTCTTAAGAGTATTAGAGTCTTAATCAGTACAAAATCAGTATCAGTATAAAATTACAGTTCTTCGTCTCTTCTTTATTTAAGTAATCTAATTAAACAAAATCTGTAATTTCTTCGTTTTCCATATCTCCGGGATTTATTATACTTTCATTTTCTGAATCATCATCCATCGTCATTGCGCTACTGTCAAGCCTCGTAAGAATATTTTTATAATATGAAAGGTCTTCGAAATTCTGCCATTCATGCCCATAATGTTTTGTTAAAAGATTTTTAACATCATTTAATTTGGCCGCTTTAACGGGAACTCCGGCTGGTATAGTTATTAAACTTAGTTCGTTTATCCTCTTTCCGCGTTTTGTCAACGATTTGCTATTGCAAATATCATTTCTATATGAAAGTTCACCACGAACATGGACTGCATTACGGTTCACTTTTTTAAATAAAATTCTTTTGCATTTGCTAATTTGGAAATGCCAACATTGAGTACTTTTCAGAAATTCTTTGCTTTTGTCTTTCCAGTCATAAATAGGGAGTTCTGTCGCCAGTTTGTAAATAGTTGCATGTTCACTAATAATGTTTTCATAATCACTTGGTTTAATTATATTCTCTGTTTTCTTTATTACTCTTTCATTTAAGGCGAACACTCTGTCGGCAGGCAAGAACGAATGTCCTGTTACGGGAAATATCATTTCAACTTGTTTAATATTAGTGGTTGTTTCTAGAAGCCATTTCATAATCATACATACAATAATAGAATTTTTATTTTGGCCACCACAGCCGTCTGAAATTAGCCTTATTTTATTCACTCCTGTCAAGTCTAATGAATTCATACAGTGATACAAAGCGGAGCAGATCTCATTTGCACCTTTAGCTGCCTCATCTTCAGTCCAAATGTACGCATTAATGTTATTAGGGGTCATGGATGCGCGTGAATTGCCGATGACAACTGTAAAATTGTAAAAATACAGTTGTCTTGAGTAGTATGTCGACTGGTCTGGTATTTTTGGTAGTGGGAGGTTTTTTTCACAGTCAAACGAAATTATTAGAAGACCAGGAAGTTCTTCTTGTAACATTTTATAAAACTGTTTAGCTCGCAGTTTGTGTATTCTGTGCTGTGTCATGAGTTCTTGTTTTCTGACTTGTGAAGTCTCAACTTTAATTTTTTCTGTCAGTTGAAGACATACAGAACACACATCTGTTCTCGGGCTGCCAAAACCAATATTAAATCTCGTATTGAATATTTTTCTGAAAAATCCTTGTTTTACGCCATATCCTGGCAGAGCCTGATCCTCGTACATATTAAACATTTTTTTTATGTTCAAGTCCGGATGAAGGTATTGACGCACTTTTATCTGATCCCTGCAATAGTGGCTCTCTAAAGGAGTAAAACTTTTAATGAATTTTTCAACGGCTTCTCTTCTAGAGGCAAAAGCAAACTGCTTTCTATCTCCTCCTCTGTTTTCTTTAGCTAAACCACCAGACTGGTAATGTCTTTTTGCTATTCCATCAATTCTAGAGGATTTCAAACGTGACGCCTGCAGAAAAGTTTTCTTACATACCGGGACAAGTTCCTTAGTTTTAAATTTTGGTATATAAAATTTTACAACAAATGCCCTAGGATTTTTACTCCCCTTTCTTGGCCGAAAACGTTTGACTTTCGTGACGACAATATGTTTAAGTATGTAATTGTCTTGCTCGGTTTTAGAAATATTTTCATACAGTCGTTTATGAAAATAAAAGAGGTCCTGATTTGCGACGGCCAGACATTTCATAGTTTTGGAGTTATGTTTGCATTTTGACTTTTTAGGTAAACCAGCTGCCGAATATCTAAAAAAAAGGGTTAAGAATTAACAACTCTGTAGCTCTTTATTTTATTTATCGGGAACTTGAATAAATCACAAGCAAGTAGTAGCATCCGAAAGGACCATTACCTAAAAATCAATCATCAACATAATATCAGCCGCAAGAAATCCCCAGCTTAACATAAGATTCCAGATTCCTTCCTCTAGAGTAACCTGTTGGAATAACCTACGTAGCGCACAGTGACTTTCTTCATCCTTTAAAACATTCTCAAAAATTTTGTACTAAGAAATAAAATGCCTAGTTACTCATTATAAAAAAGTTATGGCTGTTCACGAACGTAAATAAATTAATTATAAAAAAAAACAAAGATAGTTATCAAACATTTCTGGTGAGAAATTTTTGAATGCAAATGTGGTGGCACTGTGACAGCCCTGTGACTAGTTCGGGTTTGGCTAAGGTACTAACAAAGTTTTACTTACAATTTTCGCTTTTTCTCTGCTTTTTTTTGCTGCGTCTTTATGTTACTTCTTTTCCTGGCTTTATCAGGGTCCACATTTCTAACATTTGAGTCCATTTTCACGAGTAAAAACTAATTTAAATTAATTTAAATCACGGAGCAGCACCGAGTCAGTCATTAATGTAAACAATAATGGCCGCCATCATAGCGGAACGGAATGATTTGATTGGACGGTGTGGACATATTGGTTTCTGTTATGAATGCCTATAGGGACTTAATGTATTTTGAAAGAAAACGACTTTTTTAGTCGTGGTTTTTACAGCAAATTAGTGGACATATTTGAATTTGAATAATTTCAGAATGTTTAGTTTTTATTCTACTCTAAGTTGGTATTAAAATATTTTTTTTTGTCTATGGTGGACATATTGGCGTTTGATATTTATCAACTCATATATATCATCAAGCCCTGCACCCGATTTAATAGAATCTTTTACTTTTTTGTGCTCTTGGGAGAAGGTCGATTTCAAGCTTCGTATTTTGTTGTACGCTTCTTTGGGACCGAAGTCGGGAATTTCCATCGCTTCACTCAGTTTCAATAGGGCCGCATCACTCAACTGTTTGTTTTTAAATTCTGCGCACTTTACATTGTATAGACATTCATACTTTATGTATTCTTGTACGAATTTTAAAGTATGTTGTTTCGTCCATTTCATTTTCGCTTTGAACTTGACGCTGCGCACTTAACACACACGTGTTTACACACTGATTAGTACAGGCGAACTGCGAGAGAGGGGAGTGGAACAGTACAAGGGGGGAGGTCACTAAACAGAAAAAATAGACCTTGATTCTATTCACTCGCACTATCAATAAAGCACTAATCGCACTTAACACTTAACACTAATCACTTCACGCTTCCGTTCACACCTTGATTACTAAACACCTGCACTAATCACCTGCAGTGTTAACTTAACAAAGTGTAAACCGGGCATTAGTACAAGTTGAATGAATTGAAAGTTGAACGATTCTGGCGCCAAATTTAAATGTATCTGAAATAGGATTTCTTACAACGCTGCGGAATATGAAATAGTATAAAATAGTATTAAAAAGTGAAATCTTCAAAAAATTGAGATAGGGCCGGTTGCCAGTTCACAGTCGATATGGTGGGTTTATTTAGTGGGTGAGGGCCCCAAACTACCCTGTTCGTTGTCCCGAACTTGCATTTGAGTATTCAGTGTTTTTCAACGAAGTATTGCTTACTCAGTATGAAACAATAAATCATTAACTTAAGTAAATCAATGTTTTAATGTGAAACAATTCAGTTTTATTGAAATAATGTTGTTTTGCTGTGAGAAATCCTATTTCTTGAATCAAAATATATACTTTTTATTTGAAATCATAAGTTTCTCAAAGTAATAATTATTATATTTCGATTAAAAAACATAGTTTTGATTTAAGTGTATCATATTCATGGATGAATAAAATAAATATTTGTGTAAAGTAATAACGTATTTATTTTGAGATTACTGTGTTTTATTCTAAGTGTACCATATTCTTGCATGAAATAAACAAATACTTGCATAAAGTAATCATGTATTTTATTTGGAGATTTCTGTATTTTGTTTCAACTGTATCTTATTCTCGTGTGAAATAAATAAGTTCTTGTTTATAGTAATCATGTATTTTATTTGAAGATTACTGTGATTTGTTTCAAGTGTATTATATTCTCGTATGAAATAAATAAATTCTTGAGTAAAGTAAACATGTATTTTATCTTGAGATTACTGTGTTTTGTTCTAAGTGTATCATATTCTTGCATGAAATAAACAAATACTTGTGTAAAGTATTTATCGGCGCGGCACAGTCAAACAGTCCTATTGTAAATAACAGATACATAAACGCACCTGCAAATTACACGTGTGCTATAATATTGTAAACAGCAGCTGCATTGAGATAAACAAAATGCACCTGCAGCACGCACCTGTTATTGTAAACAACACGTGCATTGAGATAAACAAATACGCGGCATAGTCAAATATTGTTATTGTAAACAACAGGTGTCTCGATATATACGCAGCTGCGTGTCTTATGGGTCCCCGAAACAATCAAGTGCACTTGACAAGTCTACGTGCTTGACGATTTCGCTTGACGAGGGACTTGACGCGACTTAAAGGTGCCGTCAAGTCCACGTGCCGCAGTCGTTTACCGCCCTGTGCCCAGGAAAGTGGTCGTCGCAAAAATTAATAATGGTTTCCAACGCAGACAAGGCATTCCTTGCTATAACTCTAGCGGTATCTATCACAGAAAAAGAGAAAAGAAAGAGGCGATGGTGTAAGGAATGGTATAAAATGAGATATCGATTCACGCATGAACATTTGCAAAGAACTCTTCAAGCAACTGAGCCCGACGATTATAAAAATTTTCTACGAATGGACAACGATTCTTTTGAAACATTGTTGGAGTTGATTCGACCCAATATTGAAAAGCAAGATACCAATATGCGACAAGCTATTCCTGCCAGTAAAAGGCTCTCTATAACTCTAAGGTACTTGGTCACTGGTATGGACTTGGAAGATTTAAAGTTTATGTGTGCTGTCGCTCCTCGTACTTTGGATTTAATAATACAGGAGACGTGTGAGGCTATAATTCAAAAGTTAAAAGAAAATATTCGGGTATGTATGATATTCATTTATTTTCATTTATATTAACCAAAATAATCATAACAAAAATTAAATTAAGAAGTTACTAAAAAGAATAGAAGTGTTGTAAGAACTTAGCCGCAGTCTGTGATTCTTCTTCTTCAGTAGTTGGTTCTGATATATGAACCATTACAGGCTGTTCATGAGATAGACTTGGCGCCTGCATAGATTGAGATGGCACAATTATGAGTGATTTGGCAGTACCATGCACCGGTGTCTTGCCTATGACTTGTGAGTGTGACTGATGTGGTGAGGGTGATTGGTATGTCGTAGTTGAGTGGAGTGCATTTGGTGATGGCACAGGTGATGGTGATTGATGTGGTGCGGGTGACTGGTATGTCGTAGTTGAGTGGAGTGCATTTGGTGATGGCACAGGTGATGGTGATTGATGTGGTGCGGGTGACTGGTATGTCAAAGGTGAGTGGTGAACATTTGGTGATGGCACAGGTGACGGTGACTGATATGGTGCGGGTGACTGGTATGTCGTAGTTGAGTGGAGTGCATTTGGTGATGGCACAGGTGACGGTGACTGATATGGTGCGGGTGACTGGTATGTCGTAGTTGAGTGGAGTGCATTTGGTGATGGCACAGGTGACGGTGACTGATATGGTGCGGGTGACTGGTATGTCGTAGTTGAATGGAGTGCATTTGGTGATGGCACAGGTGATGGTGACTGATGTGGTGCGGGTGACTGGTATGAGTATGTGTATATGGGTGAGCTAGCAGGCAAGATCTGAACTCCGTTTCTTGACAGTGATCCCATTTCGGCTTCGAATAAAACATCATTTATTATTTTCTCCGCATAGCGTCTTTGATCTGCTGATAAACGTTTAAGTTTAAGAGCCCAGCTCTTCGCAATTATATCTGATTCTGAGTCATAAGGTTTTTTGAAATAATGCGATGCTATATCTATCAGTTCCTGCTGTGATGTGTTTTTGCTTTTCTTTGGTTGTGGTATCTCTTTTTGATAATTGGATGACCCAGAAGTCTGTAAAAAAATTAACCAATGTTTGTACTATTCACAGGTACCGAGAACGACCGAGGACTGGAAAAAAGTAGCCAAAGAGTTCGAGAGACGATGGAATTTTCCCAACTGTATAGGTGCTGTTGATGGCAAGCACATCGAAATAGAAAAACCTTCAAATTCTGGATCTTACTATTTTAACTATAAAAAGACATTTAGTATTGTTGTTATGGCTATTGTAAACGCCAATTATCAATTTATGATGATTGATGTTGGTGCCAATGGGCGGATGTCAGATGGTGGAACTATGAAAAATACAAAGTTTTGGCAATTGTTTTCTGAAAGTGAAAACAAACTTAATATTCCGGAGCCATGTGAGTTACAAGAAAGCGATAAAAAGTTTCCGTTTGTACTGGTAGGTGACGAAGCTTTCCAACTGACTCCAAACTTCATGAAGCCATACAACAAAGCCGTCTTGACAGATGAAAGACGGATTTTCAACTATAGATTATCAAGAGCCAGGAGAGTGATTGAAAATGCATTTGGCTCCTGTCTTGGCGATTCAAAATATTTAAAAAAGACATTGGACTGCATCCCGATAAAACGCGAAAAGTTGTTTTGGCTGCCTGTCACTTACACAACTATTTGTGTGAAAAAAATAAAAACAAATATATTCAACCAGGAGATATTGACATAGAAGAACCAAATAACACAGTCACAAGAGGTGCGTGGAGACAAGGACGCCAATTGTTAAATATAGAGCGAGTACGAGGAAACTCGGCAAATGAGGCAAAAAGAGTGAGAGATGACTTTTGCGAGTACTTTAATGGCAACGGTTCAGTCCCTTGGCAAAATAATTGCCTAATTTAGTTATTTAAAAACAAGGTAATGCTTTAGTATCTCGTCGCACGCGGAGGGCGTAGCAAGGGAGCGGGGAGGGGTGAGGGGGTTGAGGGCAACCCTCCCTGAAAATGGGGGGGGGGGGTGCGGAAACAAATAGTTTTTGAGATATAATGGTTTTTAGTTCTTAGTACATACTATCAGAAATTGTCATTTTTTTACATTTTTAACATTGTGTCTCTTTTTAATGCAATAAATTGCAATAATGGCGATTACACTTCTGTCAAAACTCATTTTACCCATACTTAACCTATACAAATATAAAAATTAATTTCTCGAAAACTATTGATTTCCGCATAAAAAGCCACTAGGGTTATCTTTAGTGGACTAATATCTAACGATTACAATACAAATTTTATTAAATATCGTGCGATGAGATACTAAAGCACAGCCAAAAACAAACTTAAAAGTAAAATGTAACTTTGAATAGTAAATAAAGAATGTTTTACCTCACTGCTTAAACTGCTTTCAGTATCACTTATACACATTTGGTCTGACAGAAACAACAGTTCATTGTAATAGTAGAGTGACGGTTTTGGTACATCATCGGAAGAGGCGCCAGACCGTTTTGCTTGTTCAATTTTTTTTCTTTCTTTGTTGAAGTTGGTTCTTAATGCATTAATTTTTTTTTTCAATAACTCTTCGGTGTAGGCAGGTTTATAAACTCGAAGTGCTTTAACTATGCTTGTTAAAGCAAGCGACCTTTTGTTTTTATCCGCATACTCCTTACTTTTAATTTTTCACAATGCAGGATAATCTCTGTAGAGAGATATTAATAATAACACAAAATCACGCTCGCTAATTAGGTCGGCGCTTGCCGCCAAAGCCACGTCTCGGTCCGGTTCGTCGTCCGCCATCTTCGATGTTCCGGCCGCAAATGAATAAAAACTTGTCAAATCGCGTCAAGTCGCATCAAGCGCAAGGTGGTTCAAGTGCCGTCAATCAAAATTTTTGTCAAGTATGGTCCAGCCCGTAGATACTTGACGGGACTTGTCAAGTCAACGCTGTAAGCGATCAATATTCACTTCCAGCACGTAGACTTGTCAAGTGCACTTGATCGTTTCGGGGACCCATTATTGTAAACACCAGCTGCGCTTAGATAAACAAACGCTCCTCTATTCAACTTGTCTTGTTATTGCCGGGCTTAGAAATCGATATAAAGGCAGACGATCGGTATAGCGAGGCAGTCTCACTCCGGCTTTGGCCAGATGCATGTGTCATCGTGGTGCTCTATGATATAATAGTTTCCTATTGAGTGAGAATCATTAATTGAGTATTGAGTCTTGATAAAAAATTGGGTCTGATAAAACATTGAGTCTGATAAAACAGTGAGTCTGATAAAACAGTGTGTAATAAAACAGTGAGTTTAATAAAACTTAGTCTGATACACGTGTGTGTCTGGTGAAACAATGAGTTTCATGAAACAGTGAGTCTTATAGTGAAATGAGTCTTGTTGTGATACACTCATTGCTGTAAAGTTGTGTGTTATTTCGTGAGAGAAGTAAACATACATTGGAACTGACCTTTGTCTTATTATTTTAACAATGTTCAAACCCTCTCCTACATCAGAAGTGGGATCTCTAGATCCACTCCCACAATATTAACTGGGTTCACACCAATCCTGTCCAATATCAGGATTGGTTCACACCAATCCTGATATTGCGCATTCTGATATATAATGCAGTAAAGAAGCTCTGACCACGTCTATGGCAGTTAATAGAAACAATTTTTCAAGCTAATTTTACAGAAAAAGTAACGACCGGCTATATCATATCGGTTGTATCCTAATGTGACGACGGATTAGCCCGAGAACTGGTTGCAATAAATATGAAAAATTTACTTTTCGCCTCTCTGTGAAGCTTCATATTACAGTGAAGAATTGGTAAACCAACCACCCCTGAGATTGACGTAACGAGATTTTACACATCAACAGTATTTAGAGTTAAAATTGACCCACTCAAACTATATGTATATTGCTACGTGTGCTACGATCCCGGGTTAGTACCTGCCCGAAGCGTTCGAGAAGAAAGAAGATTTTACTCCGAGTAACAGCTATAACAGCAGCAGCTGTAGTTAGTGGATGAATATTTGCTCAAGATCTGCGCAAGATGTGTTACAGATAAGTGATTTTCAGTTGCTTTTATATTAGATTGCAGTTTATTTTACCTAAATTGTGGACAAATCAGTTGTAGCTTTCTGATGGGTAATAAGTTCATGGCTTTAAAAGAGTGTTGGACCAATAAAACAGTTTAGTATTTAGTTTACTTATAGTAAAATGTCAATGATTTCACAAGATTCTCTATTTAATGTATTGACTTCACAAACTGCGTGATACTTTGTCTAAATAGGGTTCCGCATTTAATTTTAAAAATAATGGGCATTTATGAAAAAGAAAATTCAATATCTACGCTTTGTCATATCAGCTGGAAAAATAAGACCCAACTCTCACAAGGTAGTCATTGCAAAAAAAAAAACAATGTGCAGAGTGCCGCCACCCAGGTTTGGCAGTTCATAGGCTTAGCTGTGTACTTTCGGCAATTCATCTCTATCTTTTTAAATTTAATAAAACCCTTGTTCACCCTAAAAACGGACGGGAAAGCCAAAATGTGATGGACTTCAGAACATGACAAAATTCATAAAGCTGTAGTGAAACATTTAGTGTCAGAACCAGTTTTAATTCACTGTAACAGATTTTTATTTTCTTTATTGGGACTAATACCAGTTATACATTGTGTATTTATGATGTTATGCATCGTGAATTTATTATGATTGCGAAGCTTAAAAAAAAGCGCCTGATTAAAAAAAAATAGATGACACCATTCATTGGTGGTGGGCAGATTTTCAATCTTTTTTTATATGACTTTGATATAGTTTACAAAGAGGGTAAAAATATACCTCAAGCAGATTACATGTCAAGTAAATCAATCAAAAAAAATTGTTATATTATGGCTGTCTGCAGAACAGTTACGTGATTCCGAAATTTCCTACATCATTACCAAGTTGCGTTCCAAAGAATCACCTACCAAGGTATCACACAAATACAACATTCGTAAAGGTATTTTGTACCGCAATATTTAACACTGTAAAACCACTAGGTGGTTATCTATTGTACCCAGATCATTTAATAATCACTCATGTGCAATCTTGGTTTCGAGAAAACTCATGGCAAACTATACGACCTTTCATAACATGTCAAAATTTGTGAAAACGTTCATAGACTTGTGTTATATGTAAAGTTTCCAAAGGTCCATAAGGTGTTCAGCTGGTTTGACTACATTCGATCCCAAAATTGGCAATTTTTCATCATTTACCTAAATCTGATAGGCAAACTTAGTGGTAAAGTCTTAGTAGTGAACGTAAAGAGTATTGCTCTGTAGTTATAGGCGTCTTTACCAAATTCATCCTTCTAGAGCACACACTAACATTAAATTCCTTAGACACTATCAACGCAGTCACCAACGTGATACAATTAATTGGTACTCCATAAATGAATAATTGCTGACCAGGACCATTCTTATGACAATCTAGATTACAAATAGTTTTGCACAGATAATAATATTGAACTAAATCTAACCGCAACAGGTTCTAGTAAACCAAATGGTCACGTCGAGGGTGTCATGCGAACCCTATTAACTATCGTTGAACGTGATTCAAACTGTCTTTGCCAGGATCATCATGATCATTAGGAGACATTCAATTGGCCTTGAACAGCTTTCGTTGCAGGCTTACAGGATACAATCTATTTAAAATTAATGTCTGCCATCAGGGTAATTCCGTGGAACTCGAAAATAACGACAAACCCACATGATACCGATAGACTAGGCTTCGACACAGCTTCATCAAATGTATCCAGTAATATTCAGAGACTTTCACATTCTAATACAATCGAATCAATGAGCACAAAGCTATACAAGAGTTTTTGTTTTTGTCAAAAGTGAAGAAGGGCACCTAACAAAGTTGGATTAAAAAAAAAACAAGGGTTCATTTAAAGTACTGCAGTTCTATATCGATATTAATTAATCTTAATGGAACTAAAAGAACTTACAAATATTTCCATGCAAAATTTAGGTCAAGTACCTCGCGGTGATATACGGCCTTGATAGAAGTTGCTGAAAATTATAATGATAGTAAGAATGACATGTTGGAAAGTAATGATCTTTTTCAGGCTGGCAAAAATGAAAATAATGATCTAGCTAGTCACAATTAGTGATGCAATGTCTAATAGCGACACCATAGCTGCTGGCTCACATACCTTACCAACCAATAGTGAAATTGTATTAACTCATACTGCATCAGCAGATACTCTTGTAACTGACATTGTTCATACACATAATTATTTCGACTGCACAGATGGCGGTGTGGTTTGGATTCTGGACTCCCGCCCGAGTGTTATGGGTTCGATTCCCACACAGGACCCACATTTTTCTTTATGCGATACACAAATAGTTGTTCTGGGTCTGGCTGTGATTTCTTTCCTTTTGTGGGGTCCTCCATGGTGCAGGGATTATTCCTTAGTGCAAAGTGTTGTCTTAAATTATGGTAGGTACATAGAGAAGATGAGATGTAGAGCAGTAGTTTATGGATTAAGGATGATAATCATAATAATGATATTGTTCAGTTGCAGCTACAAGGATTAATCTGTCTGGACTAGCATAACCTGGGCTAGTTTTTAAGCTGAAGGCAATATGAAGAAGAATATGGTTAGTCGATCCAGTCTCTATCAGACTGAGGCTTTAGTCAGACCAATCTTAGAGTATCATGAATTGTTACAGTGAAGGGTTGATATGAATCGGTCCACTTAAACATCTTTGTCGATCCTGTGATAAGCCTCCCCAAAACATAATACAAGAAGGCACACCACAAGACTAGCGCTTATTTTTTTTCTTTTTTCTTTTATTTTTCCTGGGAGTTTTAGTCAGACAATGACTATGTCACCCCCGTAATTGCAAACTTACAAGTATTTACAAGTAATAACAAAGAAACAATAAAGAAAACTTACATTATCACTAGGTAGGTAATTATTCTTACATACTTATAACCATTCTTATAACTATTAACACTCCACTAGCGAAAAAAAGTATATCTTTAGTAGCTTCTTAGCCTCCTCAGATTCTGGTGACGCCAGGTAGCTATTACATGACCCCACATTACAATCGCCAAATAACATAGATCCACGGCGCTGGACAGCGCTCCGGACGCATTCAGTCAGAACGTGGTGTACGTCTTCCACTTTGTCACATTGAAGACAATTCTGTGATCTTGAAATTCTTATTAGATATTTAAATTTATTTGTTGGGTTGTGTCCGGAGCGCAATCTAAGCATGCCAACTACATATTTCCTATCTACGTTCATCTTATCGAACCATGGGTATCGAGGGAGATCACTCTGTATCGTTTTATACCAGAGGCCTATGGAACACGATCGCTCATTAAAATATTTGGACCATTCTTGTCGACATGTTTCTTTGATCTTGACTAAGGCCTCACTGTAAAATGGTAAACAACTATAAGGAATACCGTCAGTTATTGCTTGACGCGCCGCCCGATCTGCTACCTCGTTACCCACGATGCCGATGTGAGAGGGAACCCACTGTATAAGTACCGCTTTATTAGAGTTATGAATTCTACGGATGGTTTCTAGGACAGTGTAGGCTATCGGAAGACATCGAATGTTCGAGGTTATCCGAGCCAAGTGTTGAAGCGCGCTTTTCGAATCTGAGAAAATAACAAATGTATTGCTGCAATCTATTGATAAAATATATGGCAAATACTCTGAAATAGCTATTAACTCTGTGTGCATTGTGGATATGCTGGTGTTATCTGTAATTTTAAATTTAACTCGAATGTCTTGCTGTGGGTCAAAGAATGCTGCCTCCGAACCCGCTTCGTCCTTGGAACCATCCGTAAAGATGTAATAAAATAGGTTATATGTTTGGTTCAATAATATTTTACAATGGTTTTGTAGTGTCCTTGGATCTATATCTCTTTTAGGTTTAGTGATTCCCTCTATATGTGTTTATAATTGTTGATACATCAGAGTAAGAGATCCATTTCTCCAAGGAATACATTAATAAACGATCAGCAGAATGCATGGGGCTATATGTGTATTTTCTATGCGTGGATATCAACAAGGGTAATTTCTTATTTCTCCAGTAATTTTGATCACAACTTTGGTGAAGTTGTTCTAATACTTGGATTGTCACATTATTAGTAAAAGATTTTGCTTTCAACCAAAATTTACCAGCAAGGTAGCATCTACGGATATGTAAGGGTGGTAGACATAGTTCGCTTTGCATGACATCAATAGGCGTGGTTTTGATGAAGCCTCCGATAACACGCATAGCCTGATTTTGAACTCTCTCTAGTTTTTGTAAATTACTATTAATGCTATTATCATACAAAAAACTGCCATAGTCCAGTCTACTTCGGATAATAGATATATATAGACGTCAGATGCTTTGGGTGAATTCCCCAGCTACCACCTGCTAAAACTTTAAAAATGTTGATAAATTTAAATAATTTTTCTCTGGTTTCGTTTATATGCCTTGCCCATTTTAAACTCCTGTCCAACCACATGCCCAAATACTTAACACTGTCTGTCTTTGGAATACAAATGTTATCTCCTAAGTTTAAATCTATGTTGTTGCTCCTTTTGCCTCTACTAAAAATACAAATTTTGGATTTTCTGTATGAAATACTAAGTCCTATTTCGCCAATTAAACTACAAAAGGTTTTTGGATCATTTTGGATATTTCTTATTGCTAAAGAAAGATTTTTGTTTGAACTATAAATTACAAAATCATCCGCGAATTGTGAAACAAATGTTCGTCGAATATTACGGCAAATTTTGACTGTGGCCACATTAAATAAAGTTGGAGATAGAGGATCTCACCATACTTCAGTTTTAGTCGTAGCTTAATCGTTCTGTTATCTTAAGTCGTAGTTTTGCAAATATTCTTTAATTCGTTTAAAGTAAACTGACAGTCATCGCTATTTTGTATGTAAGTAAATATTTCCTCCATTGCCCGATTTGTAGCTTCGTCTTTAGGACGACCGATTTTAAGTCCAGTGGAAGGTTTCATGAATGAAGCATAGCAATCGTGATGATATTTAGCTTCTGCAGCAACTAAATCATATTCAAATTCGAGTCGAGCATGAACAGCTTTTGCTGTAGTATCGTTACGAGTCCGAGCTATTTCCAGAATTGAATCTTTAAATTTAAGTGTACTTACTTGACTGATTCGACGGCGAATATCTGAGGGTTTTCTTTTCTCTGATATTCTTATAGTTATAACTTATGTATATTTTATATTAGTAGTGTAAGTTACAATGACCGATAGAAAAATATTTTAACATATATTACAACTATAGAGATGTATATATACGTGGCGTACTCATGCATATTAGGACGATTACAACTTTTTGAATCGTTATATCTCAAAAACGGTGGGTCGTAGAGAAAAAAGTATTAATAAATTTTTGTAGATAATTTTATGATCTACAATTTTTGTCTGAGGTATTTTTATGATAAAACTTACCGTTTTGCTGAAAATCGCGAAAAACTATTTTTTTGACCTTTGACCTTGAATAAATTTTTTTCCTTACAGGGGAAAGATGGGGAACTTTCAAATTTTGTTTTTAATGTTATTTTAAACAATCTTACCGATTTTCAGCTTGGTGGGAATTTAGGTAACTTTACTCTTATTTTTTGGTCTAATTTGACCGGACTAATATAAATCATTATATATAATAAAACTAAGTTGATAAAATGTGCATGCCGATAAAGCTTACAAACGAGTCCCGGTACGATAAAGGGACTTATATAGTGTGATATGTGTGTATTAGCCGTGTGGGGCCGGCTTTAGAATTGTCCCAACCCTCTCCACCCATGGGAGTCGTAAGAGCCGACTGAGGGAATATCGAGGGAGTGGGCAGCAGCACTCCTTTGAGTATTAACAACATCCACTGCGATCGCCAACCCGCCTGCCAAACGTGGCGATTACGGCACTATCCCCCATTCTTGGGGAGGCCTATGTCCAGCAGAGTGGACTTCAAAAGGCTGATGGATGGATGGATGGATATAGTGTGATAGCCCTTTATCCCCCCTCGAACAAGAAATTTCCCATTTTAACCTAAATGGCGTGTTTTTAAAGATATAAGGGCTTTTCCAACCCTTCTGTGAGCCTTTATGGTGAAATATCAAATGTGAGTATTTCTAATAGTGTTTTTAATTAATTATAATATTTTTTTTTTAAATTTATTTTAATTGTAATTTCCTAAACCTTCAAGCAGTCGCGCGACGTTTAATCGATGCCATCTATATTCTATATACTTTTGGCCGTAAACAAAATATCGCGCGACCGCTTGAAGGTTAAATAATTTTTTTTCTTTGTCTCAACGTACCCCATGTTTACGTAACAATATATTTGTCTATAAAATGTTTATTTAATTTATATTTTACAGAATACAATGCCTAGACGTAAAAGACGAGGAGATATTGCCAGTTCTGCAGCGAAACGGCGGAAACAAAAAGAATATCGAAGAAATGAAACGGAAAAAGAGCACGAAGCACGTTTACAAAATCAACGAACCAGAATGAGCACCCTGAGAAGCAGAAAAAGCGAAGAAAGAAAAGAAAATAAAAGTATTGAAGAATCGAGAATTTTAAAAGATAATCTAACAAAGGAAGCATTCCACTACGAACCGACGAAAAAATATAACAATCATAAATATGTTGTAATCGGAAAAATGAATAACATTTGCCAATTTTGCCACACGAAAAAATTCAGTAAAGAAACACCTGGTTTCTGTCTCTGTTGCATGAATGGAAAAATTCGATTACCACCACTGGAAGCACCTCCGCAGGAATTTCTACATTACATGACCGGGGAAACACTAGAATCAAAACACTTTCTTCAAAATATAAGATCATACAACTCCTGCTTTCAAATGACTTCTTTAGGTGTTACGTCGACTAACACTAATAGAAATAAATTTGAATATGTATTTTCAATTCAAGGGCAAATTTATCACAAAATAGGATCGTTACTACCAATGCTTAACGAAGACTATAAATTTCTGCAAGTATATTTCATCCGAAATAAAGTTTTTCGACAAAAACAAATAAGATTTATTGAAGTCATCACAAAATACCACATCTTTGGAACCGTTAGATGCTGGATGTATACAATCGAGTTGCAAAAACAAGGATTACCTCACACAATCTCATATGGCTACACGATAAAATTTATCCCACGGATATTTACAAAATCATCCAAGCTGAATTTTCCAATCCACAAAAAGATCCGGATCTATACAACATAGTATAAGTATAGTTTAAAATATGATTCACGGACCATGTGGACCATTATACTTCAATGCGCCATGCATGAGTGATGGAAAATGTACAAAAAAATATCCTAAACCATTATCGAACGATACAAAAACTGAAGATGACGGCAATCCCAAATATAGAAGACGATCACCGAAGAACGGTGGCTTCACAGCAAAAATACGAATACAAGGCAGAAACGAACTGGAAATAGATAATCAATGGGTAGTACCATATAACCCACTACTTTCCAAAATGTTCCAAGCACACATAAACGTTGAATACTGCAATTCAGTAAAATCTATTAAATATATATGTAAGTACGTAAACAAAGGTAGTGATATGGCAGTATTTCAAATACTCCAAAATAGCGAACAAAATAACAGAAATGATGAGATCCTCATGTACCAAATGGGAAGATACATCAACAGTAACGAAGCAGCGTGGAGGATTTTTAGTTTTCCCATACGCGAACGCGAACCAGCTATGCAACATCTAGCAGTACATTTGGAGAATGGACAGAGAGTTTACTTCGCAAAAGACTCGGCTAGAAAAATTGCAAGCGAATCACCTCAGAACACAACATTAACAGCTTTTTTCCAACTGTGCCAAACGGATCCATTCGCAAAGACTATTGCCAAATTTAAAATGACAGGCCCAAGAGGGTCATCCTGTTGACAACTAACTACTGATTCTAATAAGTTTTCTTTATATAATAATTTTAAAGGATGCCAAAGGAAATTGATAATTTTTGGAGTTACTAATTTTGCCAGTGTCAGCAGGCTATCCCTATTCAATGAGTTGAAAGCGTTTTTCAAATCAACATTTAGGATCACCTCACCTTCACCACCACCTAGGTATGTAGACAGGTCATGTATGGCAGCCTCACAGCCTCCTCTAGAGCCAAAACCCAGCTAAATAGCCTGAAAAAGAGAAGATAGTTGAGATTTATAAAACTGGCAGCATAATTTGGCTACCAAATGCCTGTACGTATAACCTACGGCAATGGGACGAATGCCACCGTCCCTCTTAAGAAGAGCGCCTAAATTGGCACCATCCAAAATGTCAATGATGCACTCGTTTACATTTCCGGAAAGCATAACATTAATTAAAACAGTTAACTCCTTCAGAAGATAAAGAAAAAAAATGCCAGTTTCCCCGGTGGTCGGACACAGTAGATCTTTTAAATGTTGTGGTGTCAGGCCATCGAGGCCGCCAGCCGAACAACTTCTAAAGGAGCTAACTGCTCCAAATACATCCTTGGAAGTAGTGATCAGATGATCTGAAGAAAGATTAGGAGGATCCGGCAAAGAAAGGTCATCAGATGGCGCTGGATGCTTACTCTTCAGACTGTCAAGTGTGTCCGGAGAGCAAGGCGCCACTACATCACTGCTAAAAAGAAGCCTTGATGCTCCCCTTATATCAACTTCCCTTAACTTGGACTCAAAATACAAAATGGTAAAGAGGATTTTTGTAAAACGTGGTGAATTTTGGTGTGAAATCATTAACTGAAATTTTGCAATTTTGTTTCATTTGTGTGGTTAAAGTTTTAGAAGATGTCAAATCTTTTGGTACATGTAGAATTCTGTAAGGGAAGGTAAGCAATTGTTTCCAATTATTGGCTATATTGGAGTTCTCGCGGATGACAAGACGTATGCAACTGGCTTAGTGATTTGCAACAGCTGGTCTTGCACCGCGAGGGATTCTTTTTAAAACCGGAACAGAATTTTGCAATTGGGATAAAAACTTCCAAAATGGAATTTGGTTACTACTCAAATCGAAAATGGAGTTTGTAGACGTGCTGCTGATGTGTGGACTAGGAGGTGCATTTTGGGGTTTCTGAACTTTCCCACAATGCACCTTCAAGCCCCGCTCGCCTTTAAAGAAACGAGCCTTTGAACAAAAAGGGCAGCGAATCAGGCTATACTGTGATGTAGAAGGTTGACTGGTATTCACTCCGGAATTGCAACTGGTCCTATGATGCACATTCATAAGGTATAGGTAAAAATTACGCTTAAAGACAATAAATATACACTAATATTTAATACATAATGTAATACAAATATGAAATACGGCTGTATGTGGGTATTTCTACCGAAGTGTTCGTAATTTCTCACTAAACATACAACATTTTCGTATTAAAAACAATATTATATTGTACATTCTAACATTTACGCGAATTTTACACATTTTGAAATAAAACTACACATTTTGAAATAAAAGCCTCACCAAACATAATACAAGAAGGCCCACCACAAGATTGCAAGACACAGTTAGCGCTTATTGTGTGCATAAAACCCACAGTAGTGATTAGTTAGTATTTCCGCATGAATTTAATAATCCATAACTGTTGTTGCCTACTGAGTTTTCTGGCCGGATCTTTCTCAGTCAGGCCGCGTTCCGATGCGGTGGTAGCTGTTTAGTCTTCCATCCATCCATCCATCCATCAGCCTTTCGACGTCCACTGCTGGACATAGGCCTCCCCAAATTGGGGGTATAGTGCCGTAATCGCCACGCTTGTCAGGCGGGTTGGCGATCGCAGTGGATGTTGTTAATACGTTACTCGAGGAAGTGCTGCTGCCCACTCCCCCCGGTATTCCCTCAGTCGGCTCTTACGACTCCCATGGGTGGAGAGGGGTGGGACAATTCTAAAGCCGGCCCCACACGGCCCACACGGGTTTAGTCTTAGCTTCTATTAAAATCAATATATTTAATAATATAAACTAATAATCAAAGGTTATATTATTACTAAACTAAACTAATAATCAATATTACTTACTGGTAGTTTATTGATTACTTAAAAAAAATTAATTGGTAGTTTGTGGTCGAATTTTTAAGCACTAAATATAAACAAATTTTTAAAACTTAAAGAGGAGTATTATACTAATTTTATTTTATTATACTAGCTTAAAATCTCATACATTGTAAGCATAAAACTTAAAGTAGATATTTTTAATTGTTTCTAAACGAATATTATGTGGGTTGAAATAAATAAACCAAAAATTTGTAAAATTATATTACTGTGGGTAGATGAAACCGTTGAAACAATATATCAGCCTTGGACGTCTACCATCTAAGTCCACCCGTGATCATGAATGCTGTAAAGTATTCAAAACGTCGGGTTAGTATAAAAATCAAGTAAACGCGATAGATTCCGTAAACGTAGTTTTATTTCACAATATGATATTTTTACTGTAATATACTAGATTATTATTGAAATATGAAAATAGACTCTGCTTACCAAAAGTTTATAATAAGCTAAAAAATCTGCTTCTAATATAGGTTGTCGTACATCGGCAATCACAAAAGTCCAGCGCATTGTTCGTCGTAATCCTAAGTCTAACACTAGAGTTTGAGTACCGAATGTCACTATTTTAGTCCCATTGGCGACATAGAGCTTACCATCACTAACACGTTTGTTCTTGAACCCTGTTCGCACTGGTAACACAGAAATATTTGCACCCGTGTCAACTAAAAAACAAAGGCCACTAATTACAATACGTTACTTTGTAACTTTCAGGCGGTGATGCGGTGTAATGGTACGAACCTCTGCCGCAGTACGTACCTTCTTCAATTTTCCTGAGGTGCTTTCCAGGAACAGGGCTGCGTACATTTGAGCACCTTTTCCCGAAACTGCCAATTGCAGCCAATTTGGACTTTCAGGTGTACGGCGTGGTAGAGATGACCCTTTGCTTCTATATCGCCTTGATATCGATCGTGAGCGGTTATTTCGCCTCCATTGTTGTGGAGTGTCTCTGTCTCTCGCTCTTTGTAATTCTTCTATCTTCATAGTCAGTTTGGCGATTTTAGCCCTTAGCAGTGCAGTCTCACTGGTAGCTACTTGTGAAGGACATACCTCGCTAACTTGGGCTGCCCGTGTAGTTTCAAAAAGGTTGTCTGCTATGGCTGCTAATTTATCAAGGTCCTTTGATTCTGATATGGCTAAAACGGCACGTATCAGTGAAGGCAAATGTCCGTGCCAAAGTATCTTTACAGTATCGTCTGGCACCTTTTCTTTCGCAAGCTCTCTCATACGCCGTAGTAATTGTGAAGGTCTCTGGTCGCCTAGTTCCATTTCTCCAATAAGCTTTGGAAGCTATTGATTCTTCGATTCTTCGTAAATCATAAGTAATCGTGATTTCAAGGCTTTCGAATCTATGTAAGGCAGGCGGGTCCATTAGGAGATCTGTTACCTTCTGAATTGCTTATTTGGATAATTTTGATACAACTATATCAAATCTTAAAGCGTCGCTTAATTTTTGAGGTGCTAGCATCGCCTCAATCCTGTACAACCATACGCGCGGTGAGTCAATCCAAAATCAAATCATAGAAATCAATGTAATTGCTGCTAAATCGGCGGACGTCGTGAGTTCAGGAGCCTGCGATTGCGAAGATTTTGTTTCTTTGTCTATTTTAGAGTTTAAAAAACCAAAATGTCCAGTATAGCCAAAATTATAAGCGGCTTCTTCGTTGGTGTCCTTGTCGTCGGGAGGTCGCCAGTTTCTTGACTGATGTGAGGTGTGTAGGGATGAAACGATACCAATATTTGTTCGATACGATACTAGTACTCGATAGTAGTATCGAATCTAAGTATCGATACCACATTCGATACTATATTAAAGTAACAATACTCCTGAGTACTCATTAAATTTTTAATAAAATTATTACATTCATAAATTAGGCTCTACCAGATATGCATAATAGGAGGAGTAAAAATTAAAAAGTAGTTAAATTAATCAATGCTTTATTATGTATTTTCATAAATTATTAAATTTAACCAAAAATTTCTTCATACGTAGATCCGCCCAAGAAGAGCAATTTATCCAAACGTTTGCTGGTAAGCCTGTTACGATTTTTAGTCGTAATTGCACCTGCTTTTGGAAATAAACGTCCACAGGGAACAGAGGTGGCAACTACAACTAAAAACTTTCGTGCTTGCTTATACTACAGTGGTGTTTTCATTTCCTCCCATTCTTCTAGAGGTTTGTTTTTAATGAAGGTACAGGGCTAGATAAATATAGTGGTATTTCTTCACCATCCCTATTTTTCTTCTTATTTTCTCTTCCCCATAGCTAACTGTTTATAAGTTTCCCAGAAGTCATAGAAGTCATACTTTTTTTCAGACATCTTATTTTCAGACTCACCACTACTGTTGCTAGCAGAGGCAGAAGCGGGTTTTTTGATAATATTTTTCAACTTTTATATAGCAATACCACAGGCGCTAGCGTTTTTGAGAAGTTTTTTTTTTTGGCGGGAAGTCAAACAAGGCGGACTATTTAAATTTGTTAAAAAATTTAATTTGAAATTTCAAGTGTAAATATTATTAATTCTTGTGTAAATATTTGTATAGTACATTGAATATATTTAGTAATAAAATGAGCGTAACAAGTGACGGGGAGGACCCCGTCGAACGTAGCAAAAAACGGAAACTAGTGAGTGCCCTTCCCAGTGAAAAAAACATTAATTACAAACTTTATGTTAAACCTTGTTACAAACGATTATTCTCAGAAAACTATAGTGGAGACTGTGTAGTATATGTACAGTCTACAGAAAAGGAAAAACTTGGAAATAAAAATCCTATTTCTCTAACCAAATTATTTACGGACAATGTTAAGGGTATTGTGGGAGTTCATAGGGTAAATGCCTACAAAGTGGGAGTTACTTTTAAAAAACCGGCTCCTGCAAATAACTTTCTAAACATGGAGAATTTCTTTAAGAAAAATAATTTGAAGGCTTTTATTCCCGCATACATGACGGAAGTCATTGGTGTAATTAGACATGTACCTACATCAATAACAAATGAAGATATCTATAAAAATATTATTACCTGTGACTCTGAAGTGATCTCTGTCAAACGCTTTATGAAGAAAGTAGATGGAAAATTGACACCTTTAGGCACTGTAGCAGTAACATTTGCCGGTACTGCATTACCAAAATATGCCTATATTCAACTATTTAGATATCAAGTACACAATTACATTCCACCACTTGTACAGTGCTACAAGTGCCTTAAATTTAACCACTCGGCAAAGGCGTGCAGAGGAATACAGATGTGTTCTTCTTGTGCTGGCCATCACTCCTATAAGGAGTGTGATGTTGCAGAAATTGTCTGTATTAATTGCGGAGGAAATCACCTGGCAATATCCAAGGACTGTCCAGTAAAAATTAAGAAAATTGAAGAGAAAAAGAATAAACATCAAAACAGATCATATGCCAATATTGTGAGTATGCCACCTCTTACCTCAGACCCCATACAATTTCCCACTTTAAAAAAGCCATACCAGAAAAAAAGCAATACCAATGTAAGTAAGACTCAAAACTTATTGAGCACTGAACAAATAATAGATAATGATATTATTATAAATGCTTTGATTAAGTCATTAATAGATCTTGGTAATAATAGGGATAATGTACCAGTAACTAATAAAAGAGTTAAAGAAATATTATTGTCAAATCTAATTTAATACATGGATACATATTTACGCATTGCACAGTTCAACATACAAAGCTTACAGAGTAAAAAACCCTTATTGACTAAATTTCTCTCTGACCAAAATGTTGACATATGCCTTTTGAATGAAACTTGGCTTAAAAGTAGAAGTAAAACTCCCATTTTTAGATCATACAATTTTATTTATAAAAATTCAAAAAACGAACATAATGGTGTAGCTATATTAATAAAAAAATCTATAAAACATAATGTAGCGGCAGCGGTGAGAGGTTGATGAACCCAAGATGATGGATGAAAGGTGATGATGAGTTTCGAAGATATTGTTGGTTGAGAAATAAAAGATGCGTTAAGTTCACAATCAAAATTGCATGTAATGTCCGTTAAGTAAAATGTACATAGCTCAAGGAGAGGGGGTGTATGAATGCGGGTACAAAATTTAAACTTAACCAATCGCGACCGATAGAAAAAGATATGGCGTTACGTTTAGTTTAATTTCTTGTCGCGAGATGTCGAAAGCGTATTGAATATATGTTGATGGAGTGAGAAGTATGAACATGCCCCCGGCCTTGGAAGCAGTGGCTTTCAATGGTCTTCCGCCGGTGTATCAGTGTTGACCACATCTTGGAGAAGAGGACAAATCTTGGCGAATGCGCGCCTCACTACGCCCGATGACGTCTGTATATCGGCCACCCGGGATATGCCATCCTTTCCTGGGATCGTGCGAAGGACACGACCCAAATGCCACTTCAACGGTGGGAGGTTATTATCCTTAATAACCACTAAGGAGTTTGGCTTGAGCTCGTCCTTATTCGTCGTCCACTTTGTCCGTACCTGCAGCTCTGAGATGTATTCCTTCGCCCATCGGTTCCAAAAATGTTGGCGAAGTTGTTCCACCCTCTGGTACCGCTGGAGACGACTCGCTGGAACATCACGCAGGTCATCGCAGGCTGGGGCAGTTAGTGATCGGCCAATTAAGAAATGACCTGGAGTGAGCGGGGAAAAGTCCTGTGGATCGGAAGAAAGAGGGGACAGAGGTCGGGAATTTAATACGGCTTCTATTTGAGCCAGTACTGTGCTGTACTCTTCAAACGTAAGGTGCGCGTTCCCTATCACACGACGGATATGGTATTTACTCGACTTTACTCCCGCCTCCCACAGACCACCAAAATGCGGGGAATAAGGGGGAATAAAATGAAATTTAATGTTTTCACTAGTTGCGAATTCTAAAATATCTAAACTACAAGTATTTAAAAATTTTGAAAATTCCTTCATAGGTCCCACAAAGTTGCGACCGTTATCCGAATAAATTTCTGCAGGTTTACCGCGGCGTGAAATGAATCTTTTTAATGTTAATAAATATGCTTCACTGGAGAGGTCACCGACTAGTTCCAAGTGTATCGCGCGTGTCACGAAGCAAACAAATAAACAGATGTAGCTTTTAATAAGTCTAGCTCCCCTACCCTTGCGGTTCAGAATGAGCACTGGCCCAGCATAGTCCACCCCACACCTAACAAATGGAAGACTAGGTGTAACTCTTTCTCTAGGTAAGTTACCCATCATAGGAGTAAGCGTCTTACCTCTAAAGCGTGTACAGGTAACACAACTGTGTACTACCTGGCGAGCTAAGTTCCTGCCTCCCACAGGCCACCATGATTCGCGTAAATGAAAAAGTAATGCCTGTGGAGCAGCATGGAGAAGCTGAGTGTGCTCATGGCGAAATAATAAAGTAGCAAAATAATGTTTACTTGAAATTAAAATAGGATGTTTTTTTACCGTAAATGAATTCATTGGAATTAACTAAACGGCCACCCACGCGCATTAATTTGTAGTCATCTAGGAATAAATTTAATTTAGATAAACAACCTTTATTTTTAATAGTCCCGTTATCAGACAACGCCTTATATTCAGTCGGATAAGATTCGATTTGGCATAATCGGGTTAATGTTTTATTAGCGTAGTCTAACTCATCCACACTAAGGTCGCCTGTACGCTTATTTGTTTTGTATCGACTATTATGAATGAAACGCAACATAAAGGCAGCTGCACGCCTTATACGCTTAAATTGGGAAAACCGATGGAACGGGAACAAAGACAATTCACTATAATCTTTAGCTATGACCGCTGTGACGCATGACTTAATCTCAGGTAACTCGCGATGTTTGAATGAGTCTGAACTTCTGTGATCGTCTATTGAAAAATTAGGGTTTCGAAGGAATTCAGGACCCTCCCACCACAAGGTAGAAGATGAAAGTTCTTCTAAACGAACACCCCGTGATGCTAGGTCAGCGGGATTATTTTCACCACTGACGTGACGCCACAGAACCTCAGGTGTCAGATCATGTATTTCCGCAACTCTATTTTGGACAAACGTTTTAAGTTGGTTCGGCCTCATGTGTAGCCAGCCTAAGACTATCGTGGAATCGGTCCAAAATACGACGTTATTAAACTTACAGCGTAATGAGTTACGTACCTTGTCATACAGACGAGCTCCTAATAACCCCCCCACAAAGTTCAAGACGGGGGATACTTAAGGGTTTCAACGGCGCGACCTTTGTTTTTGAAAATAGTAATCTAACCGATACCGTTAGATCAGTGTTAACTGTGCGAACATAAATGCACGCGCCGTACGCCGACTGAGATGCATCGCTAAAAACATGCAGTTCGATATACATAGGCTGCGTACCTATAACATGGCGTGGAATACGTACTGTGTTGAGCGCTTGCAATGATATAACAAACTGGTTCCACGCGCGCGCCGTGCTATCATGTACATTGTCATCCCAACCTAGTTTTAATAACCATAATTGTTGTAAAAGTACTTTGACTACAATTATGACGGGACTTAACAAGCCGAGAGGGTCAAAAATTTGCGAAATGCTTGATAAAATAGACCTCTTAGTAATTGATTTGTTTTTATCAATATTAATATGTGAATTAAAATAAAAGTTGTCGTTTGCATTGTGCCAGCTTATACCTAAGGTTTTAGAACTAACATTTTGATCTAAACTTAATGGTTTAAATTGACTAAAACAATGACTGTCATCATCGCGTTTAAAATTAAATATCCATTTTCTGAGTGGAAAACAGCCTGATTGTAACGTTTTCTGGGTTTCGTCACATAAATCTAATAATTTAATTTTATCATCTAAACCCGTAATGTAGTCGTCAACGTAAAAGTCCTCGTTTATGGCCCGAGAAACATCAGGATTAGGAGATTCAGACGCTAATTGTTTTAGGCACCTAACACTAAGAAAAGGCGCGGAAGCCGTTCCGTACGTCACAGTATTTAATTTATAAATACCTAACGGCTTTGACGGATGATTACGCCACAGAATCATTTGCAAGCTACGCTGATCCTCATCTACTAAGCATTGCCGGTACATCTTCTCCACGTCTGCGCATGCTACGTACTTGTGCTGCCTAAAGCGGAGAAGAATGGCAACGAGATCACCCTGTATAGGAGGGCCAACTAGTTGCAAATCATTAAGTGACTTACCGGAGCTCGATGGTGCGCTTGCATCAAATACCACGCGCAACTTGGTGGTGGTGCTGAGCTCGCGGAACACGCCATGATGCGGCATAAAATAGCACGGGGATTGAAAAGAATCTACCTGTGTCATATGGCCTAGACTAATGTACTCTTGCATAAAATTAACATAAAGACGATTATATTCTGGCGAACGTTGCAATCGTTTTTCTAATGCAAAAAATCGACGTTCTGCCTGGGTATAAGAATCTCCCAAAGTGTCAGGTGACTGACGAAGTGGAATGTGCACGCAGAATCGTCCCTCACTATTGCGTGTAGTGGTGCGAATAAAATGATCCTCGCATGCACGTTCTTCCTCAGTCTGCGCGTCTCTGACCTTAGGCAGCTCCTCAATCTCCCAGAACAGTCGAAGTTGCGTATCTAATGAATTAATAATATTACAATGAATCGGCGTATTTTTGCATGAATAATTAACAATAGGTCCGGAAATAATCCAGCCTAGTTTTGTGTTTTGTAGATATGGACCACTAGACAAACGAATCTTTCCGTCTTCTAACAGATCCCAGAACCTATCTGCACCAATTAAAATGTCGATGGTTTTATATTCTAAAAATTCCGGATCGGCCAGCCGTATGTTGTCTGGAATATAGACTTGCGCGCTTAGTTTACATACAGCAGGCATCGAAGCCGTGATCTTAGATAGAACATAACAATAAATGCGCGTAGAGAATGAATTGTTGGTGTAGGATTTGATATCGATGTTACAAGCTTGCAAACAATGTACTACCGAATCACCTACGCCTCGAACTTCGTTTGTGGACTGTAATAATGGTACTTTTAATAATTGACATAGTGATTTAGAGATGAAACAGCGCTGGCTTCCATTATCAAGGAGCGCACGCGCTTTATGATATGTACCGCTTACATCGGCTACCTCAATTATAGCTGTTGACAATAACACGGATTGCACACCTATAGATCTAGTAGACTGTGTTTGCATGTGTGCCTTGTTTACCTGGATAGGAAGGGCGGATCCCGAGGAGGTTGGTACGGCCGCGGGGAGAGGTGCAAGCGCATCACTCGCATTCGCACTCAACACCTCAGTGTTTGTTGTAGAATGGCATGCGACTGAACTATTTGCGTTATCATTATGTAGTAATGAGTTATGTTTTTGACTACAACGTCTACACGGCCCATACCTACAGTTACTTACCGAGTGTCCCGATTGTAAACAATTCTCACATAAGTTATGCTCGCGTACAAGTTTAAGCTTTAAATCTAAATCACTATCGATAAACTTTTTGCACGTATACAGTGGGTGATTTGCATTGCATTTTACACATGATAACTTACCGCGTTGTTGTTTATCGTTCGTTTTACTCGGCCCGCTGGATACATTGCAGTGTGATATGTTGCGAGATTTTGTGTGTTGTTTTTGATTATTAGTGTTTTGTGCGTCTTTACAATATGAACGCTGCAATGCCTCCAGGATGTCCGCTCGGTTACGAAGAAAATTAATTAAATCTTCCACAGTTAATCGCGTGGGATTGTTATCAATCGGGTTAGGGAACAATGTGCATTTATGAGCCTCCCATTCCCTTTCAGTAACTTTATCTAGCTTCGACACTATAATAAAAATAATCAGAGTATCCCAGGTATCCGTAGGCTCACCTAGGATCTTAAGTGCACGTACATTCTTTAGAAATGTGTCAATTAATGTTCTGATCAAAGAAGGTGACTCTTTAGTTAATGCGGGTACAGTAAACAAAGCTTTTACGTGATTGTGGACTAAAAGTCTGCAATTATTATATCGGTTGAGCAACAACTCCCATGCAACCTGATAGTTATTAGACGAAAATTCTATGGAATGTATGACTAGTTCGGCATTACCTTTTAGGGACGATTTGAGATAGTGGAACATTTGAATGTTAGAAATGTCTTTAGAATTATGAACGAGTGAGGTAAATGAGTCTCTGAACTCCAGCCATTGCTCATACGATCCATCAAACGTAGGCATAGATATGGTAGGTAGTTTAATATTAGTATGACTATGACATGACTTGGAGCAATCGGTAACCTCATCAGCATTGAGCATAAATTCGGCACGAGATATTAAACTATAATAATTATCTTCAAATAATTCTCGCTGATTTAATTGTTCACCTAACTCACTATCGGAAACCCTTTCCTCTATTTTCGTTTGAATGTCGTTAAATTCAGAAAATAAACTAGAACATCCTTGAATTCTTAACTTTAAATCAACGCGTTTTTGATTGGGAAAATGTTGATCATCCTTTATAGACTCTAAATAATTATTAAATTTGGTAAGCCTGCCCTTAATTATACCACGTTTCCTAACCAAATCACGAACTACCTCACTACTTTCTACACCTAGCAAAATGGGAGATTTATCCCGTGATTTAGCGGATTCAATAGGCATTTTGGTGGTCAGTGAAAAGAGAAGTACTCACGGTTTTATGATCCAATCAGACCACACTGATGCTAGCAACGTCACCAGATTTGTAAGACTGGAAATTGCGATATTCCGAGAATACGATGCAGCAATTCACTGAAATTGAAAGCACAGGCACAATATAGCACCAATAGAACAGGAGGTGATGGAAAAGAGAAGGATTGGCCCCACCGATTTGCGTGTAATTTTCGATGAAACGCCAACAAACTTCAGTTCCAGTGCGCTTGGCCTCCGTTGGTTCGTTTGGCTGCTTATTTCTTCGAAACTCGTCCGAATATATGCGATATTTGCGTTTTCTTCTCAAACCGCCGCGTGCAAAGATCCACGATCCACAGGTCGCTCGTCGACTTTGTTCAATTATTTGGCGAAGAAGGCCCAAAATGTAGCGGCAGCGGTGAGGGGTTGATGAACCCAAGATGATGGATGAAAGGTGATGATGAGTTTCGAAGATATTGTTGGTTGAGAAATAAAAGATGCGTTAAGTTCACAATCAAAATTGCATGTAATGTCCGTTAAGTAAAATGTACATAGCTCAAGGAGAGGGGGTGCGGGTACAAAATTTAAACTTAACCAATCGCGACCGATAGAAAAAGATATGGCGTTACGTTTAGTTTAATTTCTTGTCGCGAGATGTCGAAAGCGTATTGAATATATGTTGATGGAGTGAGAAGTATGAACACATAATATTGTAAATACACATTTTTATGAATCCATTCAAAACATATGTATATCAGTAGAATCATCTTCTGGTAAATTACATATACTATGTGTATATTGCCCTCCCAGTACTAGATTTGATTACAATAAAATGAAAAAAAATATTCAATAAAATACCTAAGCCGTGTCTCATCATGGGAGATTTTAATGCCCATCACATGCTGTTCGGTTGTCACACAAATAATAGTAGGGGTAAGTAATACTTTATATAAACTTATAGACGAAATGGACTTATGTGTTTTAAATGATGGAACTGCAACTACTATTCAGTACCCAAACAGGAATGCATCTGCAATAGATTTAGCCTTAGTTAGTCCTTTTATAGCTCCTCTGTGTGAATGGCAGGTTCATGATGATCCAATGGGCAGTTATCATTACCCAACCCTTGTAGATATCAATGTGAAACCATCAATGTATGAGATTCGTCCTGTGGAGAATAAATATAATTATAATAAAACAAATTGGTCTAAATTTAACATCCTATCTGAAAACTGTTTTTCTCATTTAAATAATATTAATATAGAGCCACTTGAATTATATAAAAGTTTTGTAAACATTTTGGAAAACATTAGAAATGAAACAACTCCAAAACACAATACAAACCATAAGCCAAGATTACTAAGAAAACCAGCACCATGGTGGAACAAAACATGTGATGAGGTTGTCCAAAAGGCCAAGGATGCTCTAAAAATTTATAAACATTCACCTAGTATTCCTAACTTTATTAGTTACAAAAAACTTGATGCTTTAAAAAAAAGAACTCTAAAAGAACAAAGAATTAATTCTTGGCATGAGCTGTGTACTAGTTTTAATAGAACAACACCTGTTTCTAGAATATGGAATTATATTAAAAGGTTTAAAAGATTATGAAATACCCAAAATACATATACTAATGAAGAATGGGTAACGGACTTTTTTGATAAACTAACAGCTTCATCTAATGTGGACATGAAAAGTTTAAATGAAATTACAGGTAGGTTGGATGATTCTGATGATCCCCTTAATAAGCCTTTCACATTTAATGAGTTTTGTATCTCACTAAAGAGCAGAAAAGATACAGCTCCAGGAATGGACAACATTCCATATAAACTAATAAAGAATTTACATCCTAATGCTCAAAAAATACTGTTAAATATATATAATCAACTCTGGAAAATATCAGTCATACCTGAATCTTGGAAAACCCAATGTGTTATACCAATTTTGAAACCAAATAAGCCTATAAATATTGCTTCATCTTATAGACCCATCTCTTTATCTTCCTGTTTAGGTAAATTGTTTGAAAACATGCTTAAGTTGCGATTAGATTACTTTGCTGAAACATAGAATAAGATACCTAATATACAATTTGGTTTTAGAAAAGGGAGAAGTAGCTCTGAAAGCTTTATTTCTCTTTTAACAGACTTAAAAAAAGCAAAACTTAGTCATACAAATTTTGTTTGTGTGTTTTTAGATGTAAAAGGTGCTTTTGATAATGTTGATATTAAATGCCTTATTCATGTTCTATTTGATCTAGGTTTACCCAGTAAAACGTTAAAATGGATACTGAACTTTCTATATAACCGGACTTTATATGTTAAATACAATAATAAGTTACATGGGCCAAGAAAAGTTGATAAAGGTATAATGCAAGGTTCGACTTTGTCACCTTTACTATATAATTTGTATACATCTCAAATTCTTGACTTTGTAATTAACTCACAAGTCAAGATCTTACAATTTGCTGATGACCTTTTGTTGTATAGTGAAAGCCAAAACCTAGATGTAGCTGTAAATAATATAAATACTGCACTGCTCCAATTACATAACTATTATAACAATATATTAAAATTAGAAATTAGTTCTGAGAAAAGCTCAGTTTTAGTAGTAGTAAAATACATATGTTCAGTCAAATGTCAATATTGTTTATAATGGTGAAACAATTCCGATTGTTCACCAACATAAGTTTTTAGGGATTATATTGGATGATAAATTAAAATTTGACAAACATATAAATCATATATATCATAATGCCATGAAAAGTATTAACGTTTTAAGATGCTTAGCAGGAACTTTTTGGGGTTCTGACCCTAAAACACTACACATGCTATATAAGAGCATAGTCAGAAGTCATTTTGACTATAGCAGCTTAGCATATATGAATGCTAGTACTACATTACTAAGAAAACTTGATGTAATACAAAATATTGGCTTAAGAATTATTAGTGGAGCTATGTGCTCTACTCCAATTAATTCTATGGAAGTAGAGAATTGCATACCTCCATTAATACTGCGTCGATTGCAGATAGCTGAAAGATTTTGCCTGAAGGAGTTAGCTTCTAATAATGACCACATTTTGAAAAAAATATCACTTTCAAATGTTGAAATTTCTCAAGTAGTTCAAACTTTTAATATCACAGCTAACACTCTAGTTTCTGGAACTTTACCTGAAATATCAACCATAATGACACATGTTAAAAATCATACAAAACATATTTATGTAAATAATAATTGGCCAATTTATAAGTGCCCATACAACTATTTAATAAAATATTTTAAAAATAACTGTAATTTAAATTCAATTAGTAATAAATTTGATTTCCTAGAATTATTAAACAATAAGTTCAATTTTTATGTAATTTATACAGATGGCTCTAAAAGTGAGGACAATGTTACAGCAGCTTATTATGACCCACAGCAAAATATAACTAAATGTATTAAGTTAGGAAATAATTGCAGTATCTTTACAGCAGAGAGCTATGCTATAATATCTGCTTTAAATTATGTAAATAACTCAGTAAAGAATGTAAATATATTAATAGTTAGTGATTCCAAAAGTGTATTAACAACCTTATGTAATAATAATTTCACATATAAGCTTAATTACCTTGTATATAAAATTAAAGAATTGTTACATATTATAATACAAACTAAACATGTAGAATTTGTATGGGTTCCCTCACACAGTGGCATACGAGGAAATGAGTTTGTAGATAGTGTCACACATCAAGATTATGACGAGGATCATTCTGATATCTTGAAAATTCCGTTCACTGATTATTATGATCTATTGAAACGCAACTCACGGAAGATGTGGCAAGAACTTTGGGGAATAACGATTCACAATAAAGGCAAGTGGTATGCAGAGATACAGAACAACTTACCAACAAAACCTTGGTTCCACGAATCAACTTATCACGGAAGAAAATATATCACAATGATTAATCGTTTACGCTTTGGACACTGTTTGGTTCCTGCTCATCTCTATAGACTCGGTATTGTCCCTGAAAACAAATGTAGTCATTGCTATAAACTAAACGCAGACATTAACCATTTGATTTTTGAGTGTGATTCGTTTAAACTACAACGGCTTATACTTGCCAGTGACATTAGTGACATTGCGCAAGAAAATCACTTAGGGTTCCCCGCCGCGTTCAAGACTTGTTAGCTATAAAAGCATTTTTTACTCCTCTTTTTAAGTTTATTAAAAGTACTGTAGAAAATATATAAATTTGTTTAAAGTAAAACAACATAAAAAGTATGTAGTTAATTCATAGAGCTTAGATTTAATCTAGTTAAGCTTTTTCTAGTGTATTAATTTTTAATATTGCGACTGAAGGACTCTGTATCCATGGTCACGAATAAATTAAAAAAAAAAAATGACGTTTTTGAAAATGAAGCGATTTAAAGTGCGGATCTAATAAAGTTGCTATAGCAACATGTTTGTTAGATTCAATATGTCCAAACCTTTTACTTATTTCATTTAATAGTCTTGCTTTTATATTAATGATTTTATCATTATCAGAGCGTACTGAATTAATCTATGATACCAAACAATTTCACATTGGAATAATAGAAGAAACAGTAATGTAATTTTCTCCCGTAGACTCTTTAGTTACAAACTAGTTTGATTTGAGTAATTAAATTTATTACTTCAAAACTTCCAATTCTTGAGAATTTGGCATATTAGAAGAATTAGCATTGTCAATTAAAATCAAAGTAACAATTCTGATCATCTCTAAAAATCTTTCTATCATATAGAATACGGAATTCCATCTGGTACTGACATCTAAAATAATTTTCTTTACTGACATTTCGGGAGTTCCATTTTCAACTTGAACTTTATGCAATTTGTCAGAGTTGTTAACACTATTTTTGACAAATTTAACAATATTGCGCACTTTGATAATTAACTCTTTAATCACTGCATCACTAATTGCTTCCGTAACTAAATTAATTGTGTGAGCGAAACATGGTAAATTATTAGTGTCACCAAAAATTAATTTGACTCCTGCCACTATATTAGCTCCACTGTCTGAAACCTGTATTTTAGGTACAGAAATGTACCAATTGTTCAAAATAAATTGATGTATATCTGCTATGTAACAGGCAGTATAACTCGAATTCAATTCTGTTACTCCAATGTTGCGATTAAATATATTAGTGCTCTCAAAAAATATACTGTCACACCCATGAAACTTTTTTTCTTCCATTGTCTCTGTCCATATATCTATGGTGAGACACAAGTCGACTGCAGTCATTAGTTTTTCTTTGAAAAGATGAGAGGTTATTACATATTTTTCTATCAATTTTTTTTTAATAAAAGTAGCCGATGGTTTTGAAATAAAACTACGTTTACGGAATCTATCGCGTTTACTTGATTTTACTACTATCCCGATGTTTCGAATACTTTACAGCATTCATGATCACGGGTGGACTTAGATATCAGCCTTGGACGTCTATCGTAAACGTAGTTTTATTTCAAAATGTGTAACATTCGCGTAAATATCAGAAAATAGCCGATGGTTCTTTATAAAACAGAGAGACAGAGAGCAACTTCTTTCATGAGATTTATAAAATCTTCTCCTTCTAGTAATACGAAATGGCCTGACATCTTTGCAAATAAAATAAAGCAAGGCCATGGTGATTTTATTGTACTTCAAGCCTTCCACTGAAAGAATAAAAAAAATACAATTTAGTCTGAATATTAGGTTCATACAAACATATTTATATATATTTGTAGCATTTGACATGCTTAGCACTATACATTAAACACAAAGTGAAAAATGTGAAATCGAAAATAACAGTCAGGAGCAGGATTTGAACCTGCACCTTCTGGATACCGTCCAGATGCTTTACCAATTCAGCCATCCTGACAATTGCTCCTGACTGCTAATTTCGATAACACATCATACTTAACGTCTTTGGGTGACGTCTGCGCCATCTGTCGGACGTATTTTCATACATTATACCGACCAGGTAAACTTAATTTTACAATTAAGATTTTTACCTAATAATGACGCAAACCCTATAAATATTTATATATATTTGTAGCATTTGACATGCTTAGCACTATACATTAAACACAAAGTGAAAAATGTGAAATCGAAAATAACAGTCAGGAGCAGGATTTGATTTTGCGTCACCCAAAGACGTTAAGTATGATGTGTTATCGAAATTAGCAGTCAGGAGCAATTGTCAGGATGGCTGAATTGGTAAAGCATCTGGACGGTATCCAGAAGGTGCAGGTTCAAATCCTGCTCCTGACTGTTATTTTCGATTTCACATTTTTCACTTTGTGTTTAATGTATAGTGCTAAGCATGTCAAATGCTACAAATATATATAAATATTTATAGGGTTTGCGTCATTATTAGGTAAAAATCTTAATTGTAAAATTAAGTTTACCTGGTCGGTATAATGTATGAAAATACGTCCGACAGATGGCGCAGGCGTCACCCAAAGACGTTAAGTATGATGTGTTATCGAAATTAGCAGTCAGGAGCAATTGTCAGGATGGCTGAATTGGTAAAGCATCTGGACGGTATCCAGAAGGTGCAGGTTCAAATCCTGCTCCTGACTGTTATTTTCGATTTCACATTTTTCACTTTGTGTTTAATGTATAGTGCTAAGCATGTCAAATGCTACAAATATATATAAATATTTATAGGGTTTGCGTCATTATTAGGTAAAAATCTTAATTGTAAAATTAAGTTTACCTGGTCGGTATAATGTATGAAAATACGTCCGACAGATGGCGCAGGCGTCACCCAAAGACGTTAAGTATGATGTGTTATCGAAATTAGCAGTCAGGAGCAATTGTCAGGATGGCTGAATTGGTAAAGCATCTGGACGGTATCCAGAAGGTGCAGGTTCAAATCCTGCTCCTGACTGTTATTTTCGATTTCACATTTTTCACTTTGTGTTTAATTCATACAAACAATTATAGGAATAACCAAAACTATAATTCTAGACAATTATAGTAGTAGTTTTTGATATTTCTTTAACTGTATAGAATCACAACATGTAATTATAGACAATTAAAGCTAATAGCAAAAATTACAAAGTTAAGAACCATAAAATTAAAATTTTCAGTTGGAAAAAATCTAAAGAAAGAATCTAAAGTTAGGGGTAAGTTATACCTTTTTGAGATGATATCCGTGCGTTCCGAAGCGGATCAAATGTTTGATGTTGTCTATTTGAATAGCATTTGATATATTGGAGTCAAGTTCTCTACTTGTGCCCGGACAGACATCAATATCTGTAATTCTCCTAAAAATTAAAAACACTGAAATTACGTACTGTAACTACTGTGGGCACGTTCGCGGTGTGTGCCCCCACATATGGGGCACCACGAGGATCAGTTCATACGTGCGTGGTACATATGTGGGGCAGGAGCTAAAATAAATTCTATGGCATGTCATTCTGCGCAGGTATGAAAGTATTTTTTTTTACTTGCATCACGTGTGAACAATGAATATAATAATTATTTACCATGGAGTCCTGGTGACATTTTATATTGGTGTTGCTAGTATATGTTATGCAAAATTAAACACAGAAAGTGACAATTATTTATTTATTAATAAACACTCTTTTACTCATTAGCACAAAATATTAATGATATTTATTATAACAAGCCAGACAAAAAGCGTTTTTACATTTTTTACATTCCGTATCCGTTTTTTTTTGCTTTTTTTCGGGCTTGAGCGGCAGTATTACCTTCTTCCACTAAACTTCTGTAACAGCCTGTACAGCGCTTTGGTATTATTTTTTTCGATGCAGGACGTGGGATTTTTGTCAAACAATGACGGGACTCCTCTAGTTGAAGCCTTCTAGAAGGCGCATCCTCTCTGATATTCAGTAAAAACTTAATGATTATTTCATCCATCCATCCATCCATCCATCCATCAATCAGCCTTTCAACGTCCACTGCTGGACATAGGCCTCCCAAAAAGAACGCCACAACGAGCGGTCCCGTCATGGGGGATAATGCCGTAATCGCCACGCTTGGCAGGCGGGTTGGCGATCGCAGTTGATGTTGTTAATACTCGAGGGAGTGCTGCTGCCCACTCCTCCGGTATTCCCTCAGTCGGCTCTTACGACTCCCGTGGGTACAGGGGGGTGGGACAATTCTAAAGCCGGCCCCACACGGCCAATTTCATGGCCACGTAACAAAGTCCATGTTTTTACGTTCTGTTAGCTTTAAATCTTTATATACCAAAATTGCATTTATTACAGATATTGATATTAGGTCACCGGCAATTTTTTTATACCAGAAACATGTCTTCCGTCGTCTTATCGATCTTGCATCGATACGTGAACCAATCAATTCTCACGGTCTGACAAAACTTCCCAACAAGTGGATCAATCAATTCTCACTGCCAGCCAATCAATTAGTCCATGTCATAAACCTTTTAATTATTATGACATAGTTATTGTTGTCAATCAGGGTACGAACCAATCATTTCTCGCACCTGAGGGATCTTGCCGTTGTATCGACACGTGAACCAACCAATTCTCACGGTCTGACAAAATTTTATTCGTAACGTTCAATCAATTCGTAACGTTCAATCAATTCGTTACGTTCAATCAATTCGTAACGTTCAATCAATTCGTAACGTTCAATCAACTCGTAACGTTCAATCAACTCGTAACCTTCAATCAACTCGTAACCGTCAATCAACTCGTAACCTTCAATCTTCTCGTAACCTTCAATCAACTCGTAACCTTCAATCAACTCGTAACCTTCAAGCATCTCATCAATGTAACCTTCAATCATCTCATCAATGTACTTCTACCTTCAATAATCAGTAACCAATAATCAATGTAACCTTCAATAATCAGTAACCGATAATCAATGTAACCTTCAATAATCAATACTCAATGAAGTCTTCAATACTCAAATGAAGCCTTCAATACTCAATGAAGCCTTCAATACTCAATGAAGCCTTTAATACTCAATGAAGCCTTCAATACTCAATGAAGCCTTCAATACTCGATGAAGCCTTCAATACTCGATGAAGCCTTCAACACTCAATGAAGCCTTTAATACTCAATGAAGCCTTCAATACTCAATGAAGCCTTCAATACTCAAGGAAGCCTTCGATACTCAATGAAGCCTTCGATACTCAATGTAGCCTTCGATACTTAATGTAGCCTTCAATCATCAACGTAGCCTTTGATCATCAACGTAGCCTTCAATCATCAATGTAGCCTTCAATCATCAATGTAGCCTTCAATCATCAATGCAGCCTTCAATCATCAATGTAGCCTTCAATCATCAATGTAGCCTTCAATCATCAATGTAGCCTTCAATCATCAACGTAGCCTTCAATCATCAACGTAGCCTTCAAACATCAACGTAGCCTTGCGTCAGTGTAAACTCGAATCACAATAACTTATCAACCACAAGATACGAACAAGTTAGCATTTCACATTTAAGCAATACAACACGAATATGCATGTAGATAATATTATTGTTTATATCGAATACGTGTCATGCAAAGACAGTGTACGGGTCAATACCCGCACAATAAATTCAAATTCAAAAATATCTTTATTTCACAGGCCTATTAAATAGCACTTAAAATCTTCAAAAATATATTGATAATTATCACGAGCGCCTGAGGCGTGCTAAATATCTCACAACTCATCATATTTACGAAATTGCGTTGCATAGCATCACCTTTTGTATTTGTATAATAAATTCAGTTTGCTGCAATACGTCATACCGTGCGCGACTCATCTCATCATCCCTTTAGTTGTTAGTTAATCTTTTTAATACAGTATTTTATTATCTCTTATATCTTGTTTATCTCAATCTTATCTCAACCCCGAAAAGAAAGGGTGATAATCATTTCGTTTATTCATTAGCACTTTGTTTTGTCCGTACAACCTAGACTCAAGGAAGCCACGTGAATCCACGAGAACAGGCCATTGCGAATATGTACTGATCGCTTCAATTAAATCAGTGCGTCATAATCACAAAATAGGAAAACTATCACAAATATTTCTTAGTTAAATATGAATCGGCGACTTTTCATCAACAGTATTATATCTACTGCTACTACTACTTATCACACCATTTCCCTTGCAGGGTAGGCAGGGAGAACAGAGTGCCTAGAGGCTCTATTCTTGCATACTTTACTCGCTTCCTCAACATTCATAATTCTCTTCATATACGCTCGCCGGTTTCGAAGACTCCTGACTCCACCTTCCTTCAATACATGACCGATTTTAGTCGAGGTAGGTCTCCCCTTGTACCTAGATCCTTCCACATTCGCATTGTATATCTTCTTGACCAGTTCCGACATTCTTTCCATATATCCGAACCATCGGAGCATTCCCTTTCGCTTCTTTTTAAGCCAATAAAATCATTCATGCCTACTCGCTCTCTTACGTCGTTGTTAGGAATGCGGTCGGTCAGCCTCACTCCACAGATTCTCGGCAGAGATCGCATTTCAACCGCATTGATTTTACTCTCATACTCCCTTCTGCATACCCGAGTCTCGCTTCCATATAATAAGGTTGGGACAAGTACTGCGTTGTGTATAGCCACCCGTGCCTTGTGGCTGAGGTGGTGGCTGCCAAGAAGTTGTCCCAAGGCTCCGTTCAATCAGTGGTGCACCTTTCATCCCGACTGAATCCATATCCAAGATATACAAATTCATCTAAAATTCATCTAATTGTTCTAGCACACAATTGCCTAATAATACTGTAAAATCTATTCTGGAGAAATATAATACTACACATTATCAATGACGGCAATCTTCTAACAGGCAAGTGGGATATTCAAATAACACCCGGGGAATAAACTGGATTCATACAAGTTTTTGGTTTATGTAAGTGACTGATTATCAAACAACTTATTTTACCTATTAGCACAGAAACGTCAGAGAAACAAGTTTCTTAAAATAAAAGCTAATAAAATGGATCCAGACATGTAAGTAGAACATATTATATATAGCTTTGCTACCGTTGCAACATCAATCAGAAGTCTAATCACTGGATTATCTGTACTAAAAAAGCGAGCCGTTCTCTGGAACCATCAGTACAGAACATTTTTACTCTACTCTAAGAGAAGAATGACAACTTCATACATTTTTGAGGACATTTTTTTTTCTCTTACCGACCTGCGCCATCTGGGTCGAAACCTCAGAACTAACTAGAACCGCGAGGGCGGTAAATACACGCTTCTAAGATTGCATAATTATTATACTTTGTTTAAATATTTCATATTTATATTATTTATCCAAAAAAGATGGCGTAATTCGAATCAATTGACGTCGCTAGTTACCAAGTGTAAAATCGCAATAATGTGGCTGTATCTTATAAACAGCTAACTGCATACAATGATAGCGACATTTAAAATTGCCACTAGCGACATCTAGGGCCACATATGTTAATGTCTGTTGCCACGTTCCGGTGCCGACAGCGGATATATCTTTTGCTTTGATATCATTGTCCTTTTTGAATAGCATTGTCTCTTACTAATACCGAACCCACCTAGACACAGTTTGTAAAACAAAACTGACAGGCCCTGACCATCAGACCAATTTAAAAAATATATGTTACCCATTTACAAGAAATACATAGAACTATTTAGCATTAGCTACACCTCTCTGTTAGCCTTAGATATAAAATCACTCCCGAACTGCTTTGTTCATTTGTGCTGGCTTAATCACCATATTAATATGTACTTAAATACAATATTCCACTAAAATATTGATCTTTACTCCATCAAAAGGAAAGGGTCCGCAATACCATCTGCCTCTTTGCTTATTCATAAGCCACACAAAAATATTTTAAGAAATAATGATGAATCTAAATAATTCAACATTCAGTTCTGCGCTCAACAAAGCCCGATCAGAAAGTAACGTGCATAGAGTAATCATTACTAAAATTAACGTGATATATATTTTCTTTTAATTCATATAATTATGCGGGTGAAACCGCGGGGCAGAGGTAGTACTTCGATAAAATTGTAACCATACACTTAATAAAAAACAATTGGTGACTGGTTGAAGCCGTACTGGCACGGCACCAGGGCACCATACAGTTTGACGGTTTGCGTGCACGCAAACGCCAAGGGCTTATCAATGTCGTAGGCGGTATTGCCTTGCTAACATCTTATTTGGGATATTAGACCATGACTTTACAGATAAACGTGAAAAGGATATCACATTGGCTAGAGAAACTACAAAAATATCTGGCAACCTTTTGCAAAAACCAAAAACAGTGGTGGAAGCAGAACTCAATCTTATCCACATCCACAGATCGGAAAATTGTGCGTGTAACATCATAAAGAGTTGACTGCCCTTAATCAAGCAATAAACAGTACAGTCGGAGTTACATAATTCGATGATCACTGACTTTACGGACAACGATTTAAACTCACTATCTTGAACGCCGCGAGAAGTTTATAAATTGATCTATAATGACCGTGAATACTTTAAATAATTACTACTGAAATATATCTACAATTAAAGAATTCAACAAGTGTTTTTGTTATGTTCATTTGTCTTACACATAGGACAGAACAGTTTAGTGTGTTGTTGAGTTGAAATCAATGCATTATCAGTGCTATCCTGTATGGTAATCATCGTTTTATGTTTCAAGTGTTGTTTTAAACTAGAATTGGTGCTTATTTGTGTAGGGTTTTATTAAATATCACTTTTAAATTGACTAATAAAAATAGTATTTAGATATTTTTAATTCTCTGCGGAGGGTAGAAGTGAATTTATTAACGGATTATTAGTTTTGTAATATCGATGCGAGTGAACGGTTGTGTAGTAAGTTATTGTGTAAAATACAGTTTATTGTCAAGCAATTGGAGTCTATTGGAGGAGAGAGGGTCTGGAGCCGTTGGAGTGGCGTAGAGACCTTGGGTCCCTCTGTGTGCTCTATCGGCTCTACAATGAGGAGTGCTCGGAGGAACTGTTTGAGGTGGTACCAACATCACCATTTTACCACCGAACCACGAGACTTCGCGGTAGGGTTCATCCACACCACCTGGAAACGATTTCGTCAAAGACAGTTCGTTTTCAGCGTTCTTTTTTACCACGTACGTGTAAGCTCTGGAATGAACTACCTGCTACGGTGTTTCCCCGGTGCTACGACATGTCCCTCTTTAAACGAGGTTTGAAAGGAGCACTTAAGTTGCAGTAGGCGGCGGCTTGGCTGTGCCCCTGGTGTTGCTACAGTCCATGAGCGGCGGTTACCACTTACCATCAGGTGGGCCGCTTGCTCGTCTGCCACCGTTGGCAATAAAATATATATATATTTATATTTGTTTTTAAAACATTCTGATGATAAGTGGCCCAATTTATTACAATTCGAGCATACCTTTTGAGATGTTGAGTGTAGTTTTGTGACATTATATAACTTTTCCTCTTCTATTGCATGACTAACTGCCTCATTTAATGTTTTTGGGTTACGGCAGCGTACAATATGCGAAAAATTTGGATTTAGTTCCATGAGAAAGGTATTGAGAGCCAGATCTTCGATACCGGCAACTATAATATATACCTATGAGTTTCTCCCTTTTATCACATGAAAAATGTATATCAGATAGTAATCGCGTTAAGCATGATTCTATTCTAAGAGAAAATTGAGAGATATTTTCAGAAGGTATATTCTGCCTGCAGTTTTGTAAATCAGACAATAAGTGTGATGAATGTTTTTTCTCGCTGAAATTTTGTTTTAAGAAGTCTTTTAATTCAGGCCAATTAGAGAAAGTTTTTAAAGAGCATGCTATTTGAGCTTTACCTTTTGTTACGATTAGGTGGTTCAATAATGAAAACGTCGCAGAATCGGTTACTTTACGTTTAATAGGAAAAACGGAACAAATTACAAACGACGCGCGATGCGGCCGATAGCCCGGTACAGACTAGTTTCTACTAGGTAATTACATTCGTTTTGACTGCAGGGCGGTTAAGCACATACAATTATAAAATTAAAGGTGGGTACTATACTACTTTGAGCTCTAACACTGGGGTGGGGACCACAGTGCTGGAACAGCACTCCTCAGCTGATGCAATTCGAGCAACGCGCGCCGCAGGACGCCGCAAGTGCCCGTCTTGGTCTTAATTTCCACCAGCGGGACTCGATCGTCCCGGGATAGATTTGGGTGATGAAACCCTTTGGCCATACGTTACGCGGGGAGTTGGAGTCGACGATCACGACAAGATCACCAATTTGCAGTGGCTTTTGTTCCTCATGCCATTTTCCTCTTGGTAAAAGATCGGGTAGAACTTCTTTTACCCATCGCTGCCAATACATGTCGGCTAACCTCTGCGCTTTACGCCATTGTTTTCTTAGGTATAGGTCTGAATCGTCAAATACAACAACAATTGGTAGATTTGAGGACGAACCTATAAGAAAATGATTCGGGGTAAGCGACTCAACGTTACCAGCTTCTACCGAAACGTGCATCAAAGGACGACTATTCACAATGTTCTCCACTTCTGCCATAAGCGTGGTTAAAACTTCCTCTTTAGGCGCCCATTAAAATAATTTTAAGGGAGGTTTTCACGCTCCTTATTAACCTTTCCCATGCCCCACCTCAATGGTAACTCGCGGGGGGTATGAAGGTAAGAAGGGAAGAATAAATTTAATTCATTAGTGCTATGAGCCCTTATATTATACACCTTATTGTCCATACCGCTTAGGTTCACATTAACAATACAGGTATCGCACCTCAGTTCATTATCAGACCATGCACCGCGCACGTGCATTGATTTCCGGCGGCCGCGCAGTCCCGCGCGCACTGCGAGATCGGCACTTATGAACAACACTGTGGACCCGTCATCTGATAACGCACTTGAATTCACTATGCCGTTAGGTCCATGTATACGTATAGGCACAACCTTAAGCGACACATTACGATCCGCCGTGCTAACATGAATCGTACTCTCGTTTGTAGATAATAATGACGGCTGCGTCACTCGCATCTCGGGCTTCCGTGCTATACCAGTAGGTATAGATGTAGATGCTTCGCTACTATCGGCTCGCTGCCTTACGCTCTTGTCGATGTAATGTAGAAGTCGATGGTGGGGTTGACCGCAGTTGTCCTGGTCGCACACGGGCGCTGGGCAGGTATCTCGCTCGTGACGTAATAGTAAACATTTAAAACAAATTCCGTTGCGCTTGATGTATTGCCATCTGACTTTGCGCAGCGCTTTCTTGAATTGTTTACATTCAAATTCAAATTATTTATTGCTTTCCATAATGTGATATTATATACAGGTAGTAGGCATGAGATTGTAGATACAATTATGGACCCTGTCGGGCACAACAACATAGTTCCGCTGGAGAGAGGATGAGGACATATGTTAATTTGTACTTAATTTTATTATAATTTAGTATTATTAAACAAATTTAATTATTGTTTGCATTTGATATCATGATTTATGAAATTTAAATTGTTTATGTTAAAATATCAATTTATCAACTTATCAACCCGTCAACTTGTAAGCTCATCAACCCTTACTCATCAACCTATCAAATTTTTAAATTGTCAAATTACCAAATTTTCAAATTTTAAAACTATTAAACAATCAAATTATCCAAATGACAAATTGTCAAATTGCTAAATTGTAAAATTCTTGAAATATTTAAATTATTGAATTATGTTATGTTATTAAATTATTACATTATAAAATTATTATTCTATTAAATTATTATATTATTAAATTATTGTATTATTAAATTATTATGTTAATAAATTGTTATATTATTAAGTTATTAGATAAATTATTATATTATTATTATATATTGCACTACCTATTTTATATTTTATCCAATTAATGTTTGTATAAATAGTTCCGTTAGTTTGTTGACATATTACAAAATTTACATTTTATATTGTCGTGCTGTAGTAGAATCTTAGCTTTTGATGTCACGAGTGCTGTAGATGAACAACTTCAATCGGTAGGACATTTATACGACAACTTGCGAGCAACAAGAGAAGCATTTCGTGTCAGAGAATCCTTTTGTAATTATTTTAACAGTGACAATATAAATGAAACTTACCACCTTTTATTTCCGGGTTTTTCATTTCTTCCACTATGGTTTTCCATATACCTACCTTCTTTTTTTATTTGTATCACGGTAGTCTTTTGCCACCGGATTATATAATATGGGATATTGCTTGACGTATTCAATAAATACCTCCAATTCTGTAAATACGTGTTTCATTGCCTGCGCACGATCCCACACTACAAAACATCACTAGCGAAAGGCGCCAGAGTGGAAGCGCAAGGGGGTGAGAGGGGCTTAGCTTGGTTCGCGTAGCTTCAGATCGGCCTACACAACTAAGTTAGTTTGACCTAGTTGGGATATTTTAGTTAGTAGTTTGCGGTGGACGCACATGTATAAAAAACTGGCTCAACTATGCAAACTAAACTAACTTATTTTAGCTGGCGGTGGACGTTCAGCGTTAGTCTGGCAAGATCTTAAAAGATTTAGACGCGGTTTCTCTCCTCAAAATTTTATGAAGGTACTTTGCCATGTTCAAGATTCGACTCCTGGCTTAGAAGGTTTTCCCTATTTCTTCTTAAAAATATCTGGAAAACATACTCGTCAGTTCCTATTAAATTGAATTAATACATGTTTCAATCTTGGTTTTATCCCTGACGAGTCTAAGACTCAGCTAATCATCCCCATATTGAAACCCGGTAAATCACCCGACAGACCGGAGCACTACAGCCCTATTGCACTCTCCCCAGTGATAAGCAAAATCTTTGAACATCTAATAAAAAATAGATTAGAATTGTGGGTGGAACATCATAATATCATAGATAGGTAAATCTCAGTTTGGACTCCGTAAAGGCTTCAGTACGATGGACAGTATAGGGACTTTTGTGTCTGATGCACGTATTGCCTACAGCAAAAACGAGTCAGTGGTTTCCTGTTTTTTAGATATCTCTTCTGCATACGACAACGTGCTTCTTTCTGTACTCAGAAGTAAACTACGGCAGCTGAGTATACCAGTTAAGAATACGCAATTGCATTGGTAACTTTTGTCAGGACGTACCATTGATCATTGGCCGTGTGGGGTCGGCTTTAGAATTGTCCCACCGCTCTCTACCCACGGGAGTCGTAAGAGCCGACTAAGGGAATACCAGGGGAGTGGGCAGCAGCACTCCCTTGAGTATTACCAACATCCACTGCGATCGCCAACCCGCCTGCCAAGCGTGGCGATTATGGCATTATCCCCCATGACGAGCACACGATACAAAATGGCTCCCAGTTACGGCAGCTCCGCTATTCCGTAACGGCGGAGCAGGGGGTGCAAAGAATCTCCGGTCGCGGATAGGCTACCATAAACAACGACCTCTGGCCCTGATAACGCACAACGTTCAGAAACTTCGGACCGACGAAAGAATCACCGAGCTGGAAGAGGAATTGAGCAAGATCCGCTGGGACATTATAGGGTTGTCAGAAGTCCGAAGAGAGGGTGAGGGCACGACAATCCTCCAGTCCGGGAACTTGCTCTTCCACCGGGAGGGCGACCACCAGTCCCAAGGAGGTGTCGGGTTTATCGTTCGCAGGTCTCTCGTAGGTAACGTGGAAAGGATTGAGAGTGTGTCGAGCAGGGTGGCGTACCTTATACTCAGAATAACCAAACGGTATTCGTTGAGGGTCATACAGGTTTACGCACCGACCTCGACACACTCCGAAGACGAGGTGGAGGCCCTATATGAGGATATCTCGAAGGCCATCCACTCGTCTAAAACCTACTTCACGGTGGTTATGGGAGACTTTAACGCGAAATTAGGCAAAAGGACAGATGATGAGCTGAAAGTGGGGCACTATGGTTTCGGGCAGAGGAATCACAGGGGCCAGATGCTGGCTGATTTTCTGGAGAAGGAAGGCCTTTACATGATGAATTCCTTCTTCAGGAAGCAGCCCCAGTGGAAATGGACCTTGATAAGCCCTGATGGTTCAGTAAAAAACGAGATTGACTTCATCTTGTCGGACAAACGACACATATTCAATGATGTCTCAGTGATCAGCAGGATTAAAACTGGGAGTGATCACCGACTAGTCAGGGGCATCTTGAATATTAGCACTAAAGTCGAGAGGTCACGCTTGATGAAGTCTACGCTCCGACCAACACCTGCCCAATATCAGAACCCCGAGAGCTTTCAGCTCGAACTACGAAATCGCTTCCAATGCCTAGATGAGTGCGAATCAGCGAGCGATTTGAATAGCAGGTTCGTGCAAACTGTACACGCGATCGGGTCAACCTACTTCAAGGCCCGTCGCGTTGGTAGGACTCGTGAACTCTCGGACCGTACTCTCAAGCTCATGGAAAGGAGAAAAGAAATGACAGTCTAGTCTTCAGCCGATTGGTCCTGCCTGAGGCGGTTAAGCAGACAGATCTCCAAGGCTATGCGACACGATATTCGCCAATTAAATGCTATCGCATTAAAGAGGCGATAGAGTGGAACCAAGACTCGAAAGTGTTCGCAAGAGATCTGTCTGTTGGCCAAAGCCAGTTGACTAAGCTGAGGACCGACGACGGCACTGTCATTTCATCCCGAAATGAGATCTTGAGAGAGGTCCACCAGTTCAGTTGTAAAGATCCCAGAGTCCTGTTGTTGGCTTGGTCCAAGATCCCAGATCCAAGCTAACTCGGCACTTTACCGAAGATATCCCGGACGTCAGCCTGTACGAGATCAGAATGGCTCTAAAACAACTAAAGAACGGGAAGGCACCGGGAGACGACGGAATCACTACAGAGCTTCTGAGAGCAGGCGGAAAGCCGGTCTTAAAAGCTCTTCAGAGGCTGTTCAATTCCGTCGTTCTCGGGGGCGACGTTCCAGAGTCGTGGACCAGAAGCGTGGTGGTGCTGTTCTTCAAGAAAGGTGACAGAACCATCTTGAAGAACTATAGACCCATCTCGCTCTTGAGCCACGTCTATAAGTTGTTTTCGAGGGTCATTACAAATCGACTCACGCGCAGGCTTGACAACTTCCAGCCTCCCGCGCAAGCCGGTTTCCGAAAAGGCTATAGTACCATAGAACACATCCATACGCTACGCCAGATTATACAGAAAACCGAGGAATATAATCGGCCTCTGTGTCTGGCGTTTGTGGACTACGAGAAAGCCTTCGATTCGATCGAAACTTGGGCGGTGCTGCAGTCCGTTCAGCGGTGCCAAATTGACTATCGGTACATCGAAGTGCTGAAGTACTTGTATAGAAATGCCACCATGTCAGTCCGTGTTCGAGACAGGAGTACGAAACCAATCCAACTGCAGAGAGGTGTTAGACAGGGAGACATCGTAGTCATGGCAGAATCGCTGGAGGACCTTGGCACCATGCTCTATGATCTCAGCAGGGTTTCCCGACTAGTGGGTCTCAAAATGAACATGGACAACACGAAAGTCATGTTTAAAGTCCAAGTCATTTCAGCACCGGTCCAAGTCAGGAGTGCGCTTCTCGAAATTGTCGACCACAATGTCTACCTGGGACATACAGTCCAGTTAGGTAGGCACAACTTCGAGAAAGAGGTCAATCGACGAATCCAACTCGGCTGAGCAGTGTTCGGGAAGCTAAGGAAGATCTTCTCGTCCAATATTCCGCAGTGTCTGAAAACGAAGGTCTACGACCAGTGTGTGTTACCAGTGATGACACACGGAACAGAGACGTGTTCTCTGAATGTTGGCCTCGTATCAAGGCTCAAAGTCGCTCAGCGGGCCATGGAGCGGGCTATGCTTGGTATTTCCCTACGTGATCGAATCCGTAATACGGAGATCTGTAGGAGAACGAGAGTGACCGACATAGCCCGCCGGGTTGCCATGCTGAAGTGGCAATGGGCAGGCCACATCGCTCGACGAACCGACAACCGTTGGGGAAGAAAGATTCTTGAGTGGCGACCACGTATCGGACGGCGCAGCGTAGGACGGCCCCCCACTAGATGGACCGACGATCTGGTCAAAGCCGCGGGGAGCAGTTGGATGCGGTCGGCACAGGACCGCTCGTTGTGGCGTTCTCTTGGGGAGGCCTATGTCCAGCAGTGGACGTTGGAAGGCTGATGGATGGATGGATGGACCATTGATCTTCATCAGTACGACAATCGGCAACATATGTCGCGAAAAGTCTGGCGCGGTCTGCCTCAGGGTTCCGTATTAAGACCATTACTTTATAACATATACACATCCAACCTGCACCAGTCACTGAACATAGACTGTCAAGTCTTACAATATGCAGACGACTTATGCATATATGTGACCAGCCCATCTATTGTACAAGCTAAAAAATCCATGCAAATATCATTAAATTCATTAAATCGCTGGCTCTCTTCCCATGGTCTCCAACTGTCAGCTTCTAAGTGCTCGGTTGTCATTTATCCTCTTAAAATAGTTATCCCAGATGTTCATCTGGAGATTGAAGGATCTCCCGTTAAGATACAAGGTAATGTACAATTTCTAGGCGTCATTATGTACTACAAATTATCTGGTGTTCCACACTTTAAATATGTACATCAATAGTAAATGTGAGAAAAATCTCAATATGTTACTTTTGAGCACTTGTTTGGTTGGAGCCCATCCATTTTCTTTGAAACTCATTTACAACAGTACAATAAGAAGTCTGTTAGATTATGGCTCATTTATGTTCGAACCATGTAATAAGACCATTATAGCGAAATTAGATACGATCCAATCTAAGTCTCTTCGCATAGTGTTGGGCTGTATGAAGTCTACGCCTACTAACGCTTTACAAGTAGAGAGTGCCGATCCGCCTCTACCTCTCCGTACACAATATCTAGCAGATTCCTTTATAAAGCATATTTCTTCAAAAACCATTTATTAATTTCAAAACATTCCCAGCTGGACAGGTTATGCAGACAACAGGGTTATTGGAAACATAAGGACCCCCCTCTGATTTTAAATTCTTTTCAAAAATTAAACACAAAGTGAAAAAAGTGTTAAGCATGACAAATGCTAAAAATATATATAAAAATATGTAAATATTCTTTTCGAAAAATTCGCATGATGGAGGACAAAGTTCCTATTCGTCAGTGTAACAAATTTCCACTATATGAATCCCCGTTACCAATTATCTCAATTTATTCCAAATTCTTTCCTCACCATTGACTTAAATAAGAATACTGATTATGTCAATATTCAGTTTCAAGACATCGAGGGACTATCATTCTTTTTTTACAGATGCTTCTAAATTTTCTCCTACCGATAAGACTGGCATTTCTGTCTACTCATCCAAATTCTCATATAATTCTGCAATTTCAATGTCCCTCTGAAACATCAGTGTTCACTGGTGAATGCATTGGAATCCTGGAGGCATGTCTATTTATACTCGCCCACGATGCTGTCCACAAAGCAGTAATTTTTTCGGAATCCAGAAGTGCGCTGGAATCCATTATCAAGAGCCCTCACAAGGATAAACTCCGAAGTACAATTGTAGCAGACATAAGAAAAGCATTGTATTCTTGCTCACTTAAGCACACAGAGGTAGTACTGGTGTGGACACCTAGCCACTCAGGCATAAAAGGGAACAAATGCGCTGACCTAATGGCTAAAAACACAACTACCAATCAAGCCGCAGACCGGAAACACTACTCCATACTAATGTATGACTTGATGCATACAGCAAAATCCAATTTGTACGATTTCTGGCAGTCTAAATGGATCGAAACTTCTAAAACAAGGGGCGCCCTATACGCGTCTATTCAGCAATCCGTACAAGTCAAGCCACGGTTCTCGAAATTTAAAAAAAATAATAAACCATTATTTCGATGCTTTGTAGGGTGCGTCTGGGTTATTGCTGCTCTCCGGTCTTTCTCCAAAAAATTAGAATAAGAGATCATTCGTTGTGCGAATGTGACCTGGATGACGGTACTATTGAACATATTTTCTTAAACTGTCCATTGAACAGTGCCTATTCACTGGATCATCTTATAGATAAATTGAAAATACCTCGACCCGTTAATATCCGACACCTACTCACTCTATTCCCAGAACCCCTGTTGTCGTTGCTTTTATAAAATTTATAGAAATTAATTTTAATAAAATAAAACTATAATTAATTCTAATCCATGTATAATACTTGTTTACGTAAGTATATTATATTTCTTTATGTAAATAACTTACTAACATCTGTGTGTTGGTTCCAGGCCCCTTTACTACTGCCACAATCGGTCTTATGTTTGCATCTCAATCTAGGTTTTCTTAGCACAATTTTAGCTATATACCACATGAGTAGCCATTACATGACACTGGCAGTAATTGCTAAGATAAACAGCAGATTGCCATTAAATAAATAAATAACAATTTTTGATCTATATTTTCGCACTTGACATGCTCAGCTAGCAGGGCTAAAATATAGATCAACCAACACGCTTAAAAAATTACGCCATCAAATAGTATGAATTTTAATTGCAAAATTAAACTTACTACATTGGATGAATGCATGTAAATGCATTACCGATAGATGGCGTTGGTCGTTAAGACAAATGTGATGAGGAAATTCGGTATTTCTAGAAATAGTACGATAGCTCAGTGGATTAGAGCACTTCCCCGGAAAGGAGGGGACGCAGGTTCGATTCCCGCTTGTACTAAAATACTCTTTTTCCTTATTCACAAATTATAATTTGTACTTTAAATAAATAATAATACAAAAATCGGAAAAACAGCACTAAATATGTCTCCTATCATCGTTTAGTAACATTATTTCATACAATTACTGACTAAATGAGTTATTCAAATATTCCGACAATAAATTAATTTTAGTTCGTAATTTTTTGTGTGATACCAGTTTATGAACTTAAATTTCCCGAGTAAACGCAATGTTGATGATATTTAAACGATAGAATCAGTACCTAACATAATTATTATCCTTTTAAATAGATTCATAAAACTGCACAGTTGTCATTTTCGGAATGAATTATAAAATTGCTAATAGTAATATTTATTGTAAGTAGATAAACGTAAGTAAGTATACAAGTTCTTAAGTTTAATTAATAGATATTAAACAAAAAAAGTTGCATTAAAATCTTCAGTAGTTCTTGCGTAATGTGCGAATAAACAAACACAAAAATTAAAAAAAAACCCTTTGAGTTCAGAATTATAATATATCAATTGTTTTTTTAGTGTAAAACTAATGAGAGACTTATAAAAAGAGATAGAGATAATTGACTATATACCTACAAAACGTTTTGTAGTATAAGAATGTATTGATCTATTTCATAATTTCTCCCATAATTTAATAGAACCTCCACGTAACTGGTATCATTACGCACACACACTAGTACAAAATACGCCAGCGTAATCATAGCTGTCACCCACACTAGCATAATTATTCCCGCTCATTTTTTATGACGTTCGGAAGAGTGACACTGCATCTAGACATTATTATCCCGGCGGGAGTGTGGTCACAAAATATTACATCGAGCATGTGGTGGGGTGTGACGTGCCCAAAACAAAACTGCATGTTTTTTATGGTTGTTATTAGAATTAGGTATTTTTAATTTTTTAAAATTAATTGGGAATTCCTATATTTATAAATAAAAGGAAAAACTTTGTTATATTTATATTATTTAATAGTTTTTTACTATCAAAGTTAAGGCACTAGTTTTTGGTAACAAATCAAATCAGTCATTCTAATAGGCATTAAATCTTTTAATTAACTAGTATTATCACATAAAAAAATCTTAAAAAATATGAGAACTTCAACGAAATAAACATAAAAAGTAAAGTTATATTAGGAACAACTTGGAACAACTTAGGAACTAGATTCAAAAATGGCACAGTCTTTACAGTAAAAAATTGCGTGTTCGAGACAAATGGCCTTTCTACAGCCTACACATGCGTGTTTTGTTTTACGGTCTTTACCGCGTGTACAGTCAGCACATCGAACATAACATCCCGGAGCGTTCTGGATAACTGGGGGCAATGGTTCATCGATTTGCGAAAATATTCTCTTACGTATATTTATGGGAATGTTTTTTTGATCAGATCGTTGTCGTAAATGCGCACATATCAAATTTAGTCCCAAATTACGTAGAAATTCTGTGCGTTTAGTTTTGTTTGCATTTTCTTGGAATATTATGTATGCATTGATAGCAGCCATATTCATAACTCCATAGAAAAGCGTCATTGGCCAACGCTTGCTATTACGGGACACATCATAAGTTGCGCTCAATTCGTCAACAACGTCTACTCCAGCTTTTGTCGAATTGTAGAATGTAATTATTTCAGGCTTTTTCTTATCTCCGGTGCTCTCATCGATCTTATCGTCGTGATAAAGAGTAGACATCGCAATGACCACTTTATTCTTTTTTGGAGCGTATGAAACTAACGAAATGTCCCTTTGAAAGCCAAACATTGAACTTCCTGGCTCTTTCCCACTCGCCAAAAATGCTGATGGAATGCATCTTTTATTTTTGCGAACTGTTCCGGTAGAAGTAATTTTATGCTCAGTTAGTAGATGCATCATCAATTCGTGGCTAGTAAACCAATTGTCAAATGTCAAATTCCGGTTCGATTTTGAAATAGGCATTATCAGTCTTTCCACTACAGAAAAAGCGCTGTTGCTACGGTCATACGGCCTTGCCGGTTGCTTCCCCGCATAGACTTCTAAATTGAAAATGTAGAAACTTTTAGCATCTACGAGTGCTTGAATTTTGATGCCGTACTTCGCTGGTTTGCTTGGGATATAAACACGGAATGAGCATCGTCCTCTAAACGCTAACAGCATCTCATCAATTGTCATGTATTCATGTGGTGTATAGGCTTTTTCGCAGTTTTGAACAAATTGGTCAAAGAACGTTCTTATATGAGTCATGTTGTCGACTTTCTTACGTTCTTCCCTTGAAGATTTGTTGTCAAAACGAATACAATTTTGTAGAAAATAAAACCGTTGTAATGACATCGTCGTCCGAAATATTTCAACTCCCGTCCCATCCGTCCTCCACAAATCTTTCAGACTTTGTCGCCTTGATTTATTCATACCAGCGATGTACAACAAGCCAATAAATGCATCAAGTTTAGTAGATGTCGTTTCTTTCATGTAATATAGGTAATTGGGCTCTTTACAACTTGCCTGTCGTCTCAAGATCTCTTCGTTTGTGTGTATCAATATAGTAATCTTCATTTCTTCGGTAAAGAAAACATTCCAACATTCTACTTCAGTTTTTGCATTTTTAGCAGATCCTTTCACACCAGGGCGTTCGCGAATTATATTTTCAGAGCGAGTTCTTATATTGGTACGTGGCGCTTGCTTGTACCATATCTGGTTATCTTTAGATTTATAATGTGGTGCTTGACCTGAAGTAGATGGGCGATTAGTTCTCAGACTTGAAAGAGGGGCGCTATCGTCGGAATCTGGATCACTACTACTTTAAATATTTGGCTCTTGTTCTGTATCAGATTCTAGATTGTGTTCACTGCAATGATCTGACACTTCTGTCGAGCTTGATTCATCTAAAGAATTTTCTAATACATCGTGTAACAAAGACCTAAGTCTATATTCTTCGATGCTATCGCCCATGTTTGTCAAAAACTAAAAACAAACAAGAAATAATGAAATAAATTCTAAAATAATGTTATAATAAATTCACACGCGCGCTATGTGGCGGGGTGTCACATACCCCAGGTACGTTTACTCGCGTGTATCTCGAACGCCGGCTGACGCAACACTGAGATCACGCCACTACACCGGGAGGGTGCATTACCTCAGCTCCAGCTACTCGAAGTCACTAACACGTAACATAAAATACTCGTAATAAGAATATACGCCAGTAAAAGGAATAGGTGGGGTATGCCCACCACATTCTCGCCGGGTTAATTTAAGGATAAGACGCTATGCGAAGGTGCGACGCTCCGTGTGCGGATGCGTCGCTCAGTTGAGGGTACCCGAAAGGGTAAGCCGTCGGCGGAACACCAAAGGAATGTAACATCTTCGGATCTTATTCGTATGACCTCAGGATTCATGTCACTGGCTCTTTTATTTCTCCGAGTCACCTTCATCAAAACCCCTTCAGTATTATTATAGTGTATCTCGCCTTGTACAACTTTGTTGTCTGCCTGAACAGATCGCTGTATAAAAAATCTTTTGGTTTTTTTAAACTGAAAATGCCAAGACCCTACATCCTTTATCACCGTGGCCATACTTCTCTTGAAGTCAAAGACCTCACAGTCAGAACCTAATTAAACAATAGTACAGTGTGTGCCTATTATTTCCAGGTAATCTTCCGGTTTTATAATGGATTCAAATTTTCTCACATCTTTTTCCACGTGAGCAAATACTCTGTCTGGCGAAATGGAAACCACACGGAAAATTATTTCGATTTTTACACATGATTAAATCTATTAACCATTTTGCACACATTGCAATCATGGTTGTATTTTTATTTTGGCCTGGGCATCCATCAGCTATTAGTCGTACTATTTTTATACCTGTTAAATCTATATTACTTAATCTATGAAATAAATACAATGGATGCAATTTCATTAGAGCCCTCAGCTTACTCGTTTTCAGTTCAGCAGTAGGCAAATACATTGTCTTTCGTATGAGGAGACTTTGACGAACCTTCTACTACTGTACAGTTATAGAGATAAAATTGCCTCAAATAGTAAGTTATTTGATCGGGTGTTTTGGACAGGTTCTTTCTTTTCCCTTTAATTTGTTTTCTATGAGTTGAAGGCATACTGAGCATACATCCGTCCTGGGGCTGCCAAAACCAAGATTATAATTATTATTGAAAGGTGACTTCAGATTTTTTTTCTGAAATAACCTTTCGTAACTTTTAACTGTGCTTCGATATTTGGTTGGTTATTGTACATTTTCCACATTTTGTTGATGGAGAGCTGCGCTGACAAATATCGTCACTGTGAATGTCACCGACAATAATGCGGTTCGTCAACATAAAACTTGTTAATAAACAGCATCAATGACTTCTTCTATTCTACAAATAAATGTGATTTGTGGTCACCTCCTCTTTTCTCCTTCACTGGTTCCCGCCACTTTCCAAAATCGTTTTTGTAATTAATTGCACTCTGTGTTTTGTAATATTGAAGATGCTGAAGAAAGCTTTTTGACAAACAGGAATTATTTTTTGTTTAATATACTATATTACACTGTGAATTTTGTATGAATTTTTTTTTGGGGTATGTGTTTTAGTCGTAGGTCTTTTTCTCTTAGGGATTATTGCAGTACAATATTTGAGAAGAAACGCATCTTGAGTTTCTTTATCTGGGTGTTTATAAAATGCATTATGAAAATTCTACAAATCACGCATTGTTAGTGATCCGCATTTAAAAACTCCCTTACGGTGTTGACACATTGGTTTGTTGGAAGCTTAACCGCTGAATACCGATGGGAAGATAAAAATATGAGATTAATAAATATGTAATTTATACTCTATTCACTTTACAAGCTAAAGTGTAAACATAACAACCAGTTTTTCTCAAGAATTCCAAGTTCACTTATGTTTAAAACCATGAAAATATCAATGTATTAATAATAAAATAACAAATTGGCCGTGTAGGGCCGGCTTTAGAATTGTCCCACCCCTTTCTACCCACGGGAGTCGTAAGAGCCGACTGAGGGAATACCGGGGAAGTGGGCAGCAGCACTCCCTCGAGTATTAACAACATCCACTGCGATCTTCAACCCGCCTGCCAAGCGTGGCGATTACGGCATTATCCCCCATGACGGGACCGCTTGTTGTGGCGTTCTCTTGGGGAGGCCTATGTCTAGCAGTGGACGTTGAAAGGCTGATGGATGGATGGATGGATGGAAATACGTAACAAAATAAGAAACTGCCAAAGTAAGGATATAACATGAAATCACCGAAATTTAGAAACGGCACATGTAATTTATCAATGGTAAAAATGGCTGATATAAATAAACCAATTGAAGATGAAACATTACTTTTCAATGTAAAATGATTACATTATGTAGGTACTTGCAAAAAAAATTATATGGTTGTATGTAAAGTCGGTTTACGGACGTCGTTTTACGTGATAACGTCATAATATGTTTTTTGAGTTTCACAAACAATACATTTTTCGGCACAAAAGACTTTTTTTTTTGCGTGCTGCCGGCGTTAATTAATTTAAGTATAAGACGTTATCACGTCAAAAAATACCAAGAAATAATTTTAAATAACATAATTATCTTATCCACTTGAACGTCCAGCGCGTGCGAGAGATATAACCGTCTTACGTCCGGCCACTCGCGACTGCTATCACCACGCATACCGCGCCTCCCATTCATTAGAAAACCCTATGTATCACCCTACATATAATACCTACATCATAGAAAAAAACACTGTAAAATAGGTCAAAGTACGCAGATTATAATAATATTCTTTCAAAACGTTATGCTATTATCCTAATTTACTTAAAAGAAGGTAGAACATGAGATTTCGCATAAAAAGAAGAAAAATAATTGTTAATCTTAATCGTAAGCAAAAAATACTGGCAATTTTACGAGTAAAGTATGTTTACGACAAACTAGACTTATTGTTCTTTTTTGTCATACACAATTCGAAACTTTATGCATATACTATTGTCGAAACCAGACATTATTTAGGTCATCACTAATGACTGTGTGAAGTCAGAAATTAATTTGCATTATATTTTAAGACGATTTTTGATGTGCTAAGTTTTCGCAAAAATTATGCGTCCCGCAACCCTAATCAGCTGTTTTTATGAACTTTCTTTGACCTAATAAAGATCAATAACGTAGATGTGACATAGTATCAGATCATAGTAAAATGCCTAATTTTGATCCCATTTTGCCATGAAGACGAAGTTATTTTGTATGTGCATTTTCTTTAGCTGACATTGAAAATCATTCCAAATTTGTATTTACTTTGTATTTACTTTACTTTCTTTTTTTTATTTCCTTATTTTTACTTTTTTATTTGTATTTACTTTCGAATCTTATGTACCTACAATTATTGCGGGTAGTTCATATTGCCTCCATGGCGTATTGGCTAGCGTATGCGACTGCTGATCACGAGATCTCGGGGTTGATCCCGGGCCAGGCAAAAAGTACTATTTGGGTTTTTCGTAAGAAGTTTCTCAGTTGGCTACCCGGAGTTTGGAAATGTGCCCGGTAGATGACAATAGGCTCGCCTCCTATTACGTGGGACTCAAACATGGTTGGCCAACCGTAGGTAAAAAAAATACACCTCTGCCTAACCCTTCGGGGATACAGGCGTGAAACTATGTTATGTTATGCATTTAGGTTAAAAAGATCGGCCTGTCTGCCTAATACTCTTTAGAATCACAACATTTATTAGTTGGTGATTGGATATTATTTTGCACGCGCCTGTCGGTTTGGCTACCTAATTGGCTTATCGAGTTTCTTTATTAAGACAGCTCTACTACAGTGACAGCGACTTCTTTTGTAAAACGCCGCAGTTTAGTACCTAAACATTTCGATATTTGGTCAAAGCGAGCCGACGCCTAAAGACTAATATACACTGCACCATTTTTGATTCAACATCTTTTTATTTTGGAAATGAATTCAGTTCACATTTTTGATAAGTACTCTAATGTAGGATTATTTGAAATTTTCTTTACCTGACATTGAAAATCACTCTAAATTTGTTTTTACTTTCGTTAAGTACCTAATTACCCAATAAAGATAATTCTAATAGGCTCCTATTAAATGACTGTTCTTCACAGATAAATTTTGTCAAAAATGGATATCTTTGACCGTCCTCGTGTCAGTAATAGCTAGGTCACTATGTAGCTTTATTTTTATACGACTACGCGAAGCAAAAAGGAGGATTATTGTACTTTCGAATCTTATTTACTTACAATTATTACGGTTAGTTACTAGTATTGCCTCCGTGGCGTATTGGCTAGCGTATGCGACTGCTGAACACGACGTTTCAGGTTCGATTCCCGGACCGGGCAAAAATAGTTATTGGGTTTTTGTAAATGTTACCGGCAGACGGCTGGCCCCCTATTACGTGGGACGTAAACATAGTTGGCGAACCGTGGGTGGAAAAAATACACCTCTGCCTTCAGGAATACAGGCGTGAAACTATGTTATGTTGTTCCTTATTTTGTTTATTTGTCATACTGTTACTCAACAACGAGAAGTGTTATTGTAATTGTATGTGAAATACATAAACACAAGCCACGTGCTCTTTCTGTATTATTCGCTCAATGTGTGGTTCGGTCTAGTGTACATACACCTTAATTATGTCGCAGTTTCAAAAGATATGTACCTACTTACCAAAATAAATTTAGTAGTATTCCTGCTGTCGTACTTGTCAGTTCGTCGCGTTTGACTATTCGGATTGCAGTGACTTCGTGTGGTAATCATGGCAGATTATGGAAACAATGAATATTACGATATGATATTGTGTGTCGGTGCGATGAGGAATAACAATCTTGTTGCTGCCCGCGAATTGTACCATCGTCGGTACCGGAATAGGAGGCTTCCCTCATACGCCTGTTTCCGAAGGTTGGTGCACAGGCTGCACTCAACTGGGTCTTTCCACAGCTCCGACCGTGGTGGAAGACAGAGGAGTGATGCTTCGTTTCAAGCGGAAGAAGCAATTTTAAATTTTTTTGATGATGATCCGAGGCAGAGCACCCGTGGTGCTGCAGCTGCTTTAGGTGTCACACAGATGAGCGCGTGGCGTGATCTAAAGAGAGATAGGCAGCATCCATACCATTACCGGCGCACACAGGAGTTAACGGTGGCGGACTACACACCTCGACATAATTTCTGTGCGTGGTACCGCGACCGGCTCGGTGCCGAAGAAAATTTTGGTACCAACATTTTGTGGAGTGATGAGGCAACCTTCACAAGGCATGAGCTATTTAACCAGCACAATGAACACGTGTGGGCGCACGAAAACCCACACGCGTCTAGGCAATTTTTAACGGGCCCACTTTAGGAGCACCTGGAAGAATTGCCACTAAGTCAGTACCGGGACCTGGTGCTGCAACAGGACGGCGCGCCGGCGCATTACGCCCACGGTGTCCGAGAATACCTGGATCGCCGATTTACGATGTGGGTAGGCCGCGGCGGCACAGTGCCTTGGCCGCCACGATCTCCGGACTTAACTCCGTTGGATTTCTTTCTGTGGGGCTACCTCAAAGGAGTAGTTTATGCCACTGAGTGTGTCACTGTCCAAGAAATGCATGACAAAATTATTTCTGCATCTAGCACGGTCTCCCCACAAATGATCCGAAATGCGACGCGGTCCGTAGCTCGCTGAGCCGAATTATGTATTGAAAGGGAAGGATGGCACATTAACCCATTCCTTTAGTGGTGTGGCTGCTAAAACCTATCTACCTACTTCTATCTGTGTATCCTGTATCATGTTGTGATGTACCTATGCTGCTTTGAAAGTACTAGTGATCAAATAACTACATATTTAAGTACCTAACAACTTACTAATTAGCTATAACAAAACCAACATGTGATGTGGTGTATTTCGTGTATTTAATTTGTGAAATTTCTGAAGTGTAAAGCGCAACATACAAATAAGAAGCCATCCTTCTTATTCTTGTACCTATGCTTTGTTTATGTTTACGGTAGTATAGGTACGTCCGTAAGTAGGTTAACAAACAACGGCTCCGCCTAAAAATGGCGGTCTCTTCAAATGTAAGGGTTGTCTAAGAAAAGAAATTGAAAAATAATATTTTTATTTTGTAGGGATTTTCTTTTTTTTTATTGACTTATTAAAATTTAAACGTCACAATACTATTACATATGGCTCACATAACGTAGCATTGAAGGCATGTACTACCTTTGTGTTTCACGCAGTAAATATGTTTATATTTAATCTACTCTAAATAAATAAATAAATCAAAACAAAGCACCTACTGCTCGTAATTATATCACGGCCTCTCGAGTAGACTCGAGTCATGCAAGACGGTTAATATGTGCCAAGATGGCCGCCCATCTAAGGTTTGCTAAACTCTTACAAATTGAACTGACTAAGAAGAGCATAATAATATTAGTTTCGGTTTTTTTTATGAAATATGAATAACATTGTTAGTTTTAATAAGGTGATATATATAGCATATATAGCAAAGTCAAGTCTGCCATGCCACTTTAGAAGAGATTCGTCAATGACTATCTCTTGAGAAGGATTGTATAAACTGGAAAATTTGTCATTAAAATAGTCAATTATTGGCTGAATATTGCACAGTTTAGTCGGTTCAGTAATAGTCTCATTATTGACAAAATGCATCAGGGATTTTAACAATATGTACCTGTTGTAAGGCATTATGCAGTGGAAATAGGGCATAGTACCGAAACCATTAAAAGAAAAATAATATTCCTCCTCTGGCAGAGGGTACAGGCCCTGTAAGATGGTAAGGGCTAAAAAGCTTACCATTTCGTCCCTATCAACTGGTACCCATCGTCGCAACCGCGAAGCTAGACGCAGCTTGTCTTGCTGTCTCATCAGAGCTATTTTCTGGTCAGTATATCGGTTTGTTTCTGTACAAAGTCTATCCACAAAGTCACTGTCAATCATCGTGTAAAAAACGTCGATGACACGTGTCTGGTCTGAGATCGGTAAAGTCGGTCCTGGAGTCCCAGTAAAACTTTCTCGCTGTCCTGTAAAAACTTGTCCGTCTCTTGTTCAGTTAAAGTCTTAGCAGTCACTTGGTACAAATTGTCTCATGGCGAAATCATTTAGTTGATCTTCCTTAAGCAGCACACTGGCCTCATATGACGTCAAGTCAGTTTCAACAGCTGGTTCCGATGAAGCATTTCGTGAGTGCATGTTTAGGAGGCAGGTCTCATCGTCTAAGTCCATGTCGCAGTCACTCAAGTCATCTGTCAGTCTTAACCATTCGTCAATTGTCACCTCGCATTGTGTGTCGTTAAAGTCTGAAAAAAAAAATTTGATCTTTAATGTTTCCAGGTCTTTAATGTTTATACGTTTGGCAATTTATTTTACTTGTGATTGAATGAGTAATATGTTGCATACCAATAAAAGTACGCCGTTTAGGGCTTCCAAAAGCCGCTGCAGAAACCTCGATCGGAGTCTCCATTTCCGTATCTAAAATAAATAGTTTTACTTAAATGTACTCCACTATGCTTGACCAAATCTCAAACACCTTAAATTGTATCACTTCTAAAAGTACGAGTATATATTTTTTTTACCAAATAAATAGGCTGTTGGGAAAACACATAAGGTTTTTCAAAACCCTCTTTACTCATCATTATGAACAAATTTTATTATGATATAAATGATAAGTTGTCTCTAACAAAATGTTAAAGTCACTCAACAGTATATATGGAAGGTATGGAAAGTATTTGAAAGACCTTGTATTGACAGAACAATTATTTACAATTTATTTTATAACATTTTATTTTAAATCGTCATCAGAATTTAAATAATTTGTTTTGTCTCTTTTTCTGGGGAGTTTTTGTCATCAGGGCCATGTTTAACGCAGTAGTTAAACATCCTGGATCGCTATCTGAAGAACAGGGAGAGTTAGGGACTGTATCGGCATCTGGCGTACCCATGCGCAGTAGTTCCCTAGGCACCTGAACCTCTGCCTCTTCTATGTACTCTGTTACAAATAAGATCAAATTTAGACTAGGAAAATGTTTACCCATATATCTTAGGATAGATTTACTCACCTATTTCGACGTTCCCCGCAACTTCGGCTTGCTTCGGACTGTTAATAATTAGAAGCGTTTGCGCCATACTAAATTTTGCGCTCTGATTGGTCGACATGGATATTGCCAGATTTGATTTGAATGGCAAGCACTGACCTCCATATATACAAGTACGCTGGACTTATGACACATATGGGACATAATGTGATGATTTGATTTTCGTCATTTTGGCGCTGATCGCAGAAGTGGGTGGGAAGAGAACTAATAATAGACATGGGACAATGAGATAAAATACATCGATAAAAGACATTTTCAACAGATACAGATATTTCCGACGGGTTGTATATACTAATACTAGACGTTAAAGAATTTTCGAAATTGGTCCAGTAGTTATTCAGATTAGCGCGTTCAAACAAAAGAACTCTTTCGCTTTATTATATTAGTGTAAATGTTTGTTGATTATTTGTTTCAATAAAATATGAAAGTGACTGTTAAAATTATCTGACACTAAGGTATCCTTCAAGTGATTTCGTAGATCAGGAAACAATGTTTCTGTTTTATGTAACAGATCTTTTAGTACCCTTGCAGTTAATACTGCGGGAAAATTCGGTTCTATAGGAGGTATTCCATTATTATTTTTGCAAGCTTGGCGGAACAATGATTCCACCAATAAACAAACATTTACGACACTTGTAGAAGGCATTGTTAAACCACCTCTCGTTTTTTGTATAACTAGTGCCATACCATTTCTGCGATTCAATACAGGATCTTGTGGTAAGGACTCGCAAGCAACCAAGCAATCGTCACACTTGATTTTTTTTGAATCGCTCGTATCACAAATCCTGCGATATATCCGACACATTGCTTAGAAGTTTCGTTTACGTAAGAGTCCGGTACCGTCCAAAATAAGTGTAAATATTCCCCTATTTCATCTTGCAGTGTTGTTGATTCAGTTTCATCTAAACGATATTTTTTTATGGTACATATATTTTCATCATCGTTATACACATCTACGTCAAATTTATCGATTTTAGCCCGTTTAGGAGCATTAAAAGATACACTTAATACGGCTATGTCGTTACCCTGGACGTTACCAGTAGAATTGCTTAGTTCGTGATGAATAAGCAATTGTTTAAATGCATTCACAAATTGAGCAGCTGTTGGGTTTGGACACCAACCCCCTCGACTGCGTATTGCACAAAAAATAACTCTAAATGATCTTGGCTAAGTTTGTATGTCAATAAGTAATTAAGTTCGGGGTTTTCTGCTTTAACATAGGTGTCGTAAATATAAAGTGCCGAAATAACTGCATTGTAGAACCCCAGAAACCTGCTTTGCGACTTGATTTTATCAACAATGCATCATTAGTTAGCTTTAATTAAGTTATAATTGATTTCTTGATTGACCGCCTCTGTGGTGCAGCAGTAGTGTAAGCGACTGGTGATCATGAGGTCTCGGGTTCGATCCCCGGTTTGGGAAGTGTTATTGAGATTTTTCGTAAAAAAAAAAAAATTCTCAGTAGCAGCCCGGTGGAAATGTGCCCGGTAGACGTCAATAGGCTCGCCCCCTATTACGTGGGACTTAAACATAGCTGGCGAATCGTGGGTGTGTAATACACCTCTGCCTACCCCTTCGGGGAATACAGGCGTGATGCTATGCTTTTTTTTATATTTTTCTATTGTTTTCTTCCATTATTTTGGCCCACCATCTCTCTTAATTGCTAGTCCTGAGTGGACTTTTATAACCACTGCCCCATGGATTTCTCACATTCAAAAAATAAAAAATACGGTCAACAGCCCTTATGAATCTAACTGTAGGAGCAGAACCTTTAAATTCTGGAAGTTCTAAATCTTTGTCGCAAAATTCAATGGCATCGGCAACACTTTTGCTTAGGGTTTGGGCGGTAAGATAGAGATTTTTCTATAATTTACGTGGTGAAGATTTTTATGGTGATAAAAAAAAGGTTTCGTGTTTATTTTAACACTGCCCCTAGTTTAGCAACTGTTGAAAAATGCTGCGGCGGCCCATCTAAAGTCAAAGAGCATATTTCAACCGAAACATCATGTAAGCGAATTGTAGCCTGACGAAAATGGGCATTTTTGTATCAGCAGATAACCCATTGATGTTAAAATAGGCGATTGGTATTTTCCAATTGCTTTTTAAGGTAACAATCATAAAAACCAATTCGTCTTACAATCAGATAAATCATTACTTTCAGAATCGATCCCAAGATGAACATGACCACTCGTTACACCATCGCGACTACGAGTCCAACTTTTCTTTAAACTCATTTCATCCATAATTAAAGCACAATATTAATTTTGATCTATATTTTTTAGCATTTGACATGCTCAGCTACTTTTAAAGTACAAAACGAAAAAGAGATTTTTTTCTAACAAAGTTGTATGCTTTTGTAAAAAGTAAAAATGGAGAGTAATCGCAAAGGATCTTAACTCTGGTGGATACTTAGAACGGTTTACACTTCCGCTAGTATTTACTGACATCCTTTTAAGCAACTGTGGTTTAAAATCATCATACTGATTTAACATATCCGCGACCGGTTCCCCAACGCAGGCCAACGAGGTGCGAGGTGTAGGCGCGCGGGGGCCGCGGCCGCCGGCCTCCGCGAATTATATACATATTTATGGATTTAGGCTTTGATTTAACAGCACAGTTGAAATTAAATTGATCTGATATTGAAGTTAAATTATTAAACCTGAGATAGACAAACTTCTTATTAGCAAAAACAGTTTGAAGCGTTAATCCATGTACTTATTCAACAATGATCTAAATGCTAAAGTTATATTTAGATATGTGTTATTTTCGATTTCACATTTTTCATTTTGTGTTTAATGTATAGTGCTAAGCATGTCAAATGCTAAAAATATATATAAAAACACGTACGGACAGCAAACCGGAAACACTCATAAAGCTATCATAACCTCATATTTCGATCATTAGCGTTAATAAGCTCATTATAATATTTATCGGGAATAAACGGTCTTCAGCTATCCTTGCGTTTAACGCAACTACCTAGCATATAGCAAACTCGACGTACATTGGTCCTTCGGCCTTCGAATTCGAGGACTTCGCGTTTCGTAATTTGTGAACTCGGTTAGTGTTACGTGAAGTAGACTCGTATTCCTAAGAACAGTGACTTGTGATATACAATGAACTAGCTCAGCATCCTAGCGAACAGTGACTCAGTGATAAACAGTACATCAGCGTAGCAGTAACTTGTGGTGTAGACAGCAGCAGCGAATTCTGAGGTTGTGTCATTGGCACTCAAGCAGCAGTTCCAGGTACTCTACGGAGTGCAAAGCAACAGCGTTCAAGTAAGATCGTTTCATTATAGCGTTTGTTAGCAGCAGCGAGTATCAAGCTACCCTTGATACTCACAATAGCGAATCCAGCAGTACTCTAAGTAGTACATATTAGCACCAATTTGAGCAAACGGCTTAACCTACTAGTCGTCAGCACATCACTGACGAGGTATATTCTCTGTTGGTATAGCGGCAGCGTCTGATTAACATATAATATTTATCAGCATTACTGTAGCAGCAAGATGGAAACTCTTTATTATAATCAGACAGAAATTGCAGAGGCATTGAAAACCCTCTTTATTAACTTTTAAAAGGATAGCAAAGATAGAAAGACCTATGATTATTGTAAGCGTAAATATAGAATTAATCGAAGCATACTGGACAGATTATCAAAGTAATCATGAGAAAATTATCCCTTTTGAAAAAACAAATCACAAGTACTCAAAGCTCAAACTCAAAGTTTGTTAACTTTATACTAAAGAACTTTACTTGACTGCTAAAAAGCTAATTAGGCAATGTCAAGAAGAGTCACAACAGCGACGTATAGCCGATCCTCGAGAAGCAGCAGGAGCTGCTGTTACCACGCAGGATCCAATAGCATCCCCAACTTTTCAGTCTCGGGGATCTTCTAGCAAACTGGAAGACATGTTACACAAACAGTCTGTCAATTTTAAAGCATTTACTCGCACGATCGAAAAAACTGATTTAGCATCAATGAGCGATAAATGGGAGTTGGAGTTGTTCAGGTTTTACAAAATCGCTGGACAACGATTGATAGTCTTCACTGGGAAATAATCGGCGAGTCAGAAGAAAATCTAGCATATGAAGCGCACTTTAGCAAGCACGAGCAAACTTTCAACAGCATGAAAAAAGCTATTAACTCTTAGATGTGGTCCACGTCCCATCGCGAGAAGTCTACCCCGAAAATGGATATCCCCACGTTTACGGGTCACTATCAGCAATGGGTATGCTTTAAAGATTTATTTAATGAAGCGATCCATAAAAATACTGCGTTAACAAATGTCCAAAAAATGCAGTATTGAAAGGCGAATCTTAAGAAGAAAGAAGGCTTATCTTTACATCCCACGCTAATGTATTTTTGAATCTACCTAATATTCAACAGCAATCTTATTTAGCAATTAAAAGGCTGCACGACGCTACCTTGGAGAATCTTCACGCTATTAACCTTTTGACGACTACGGGGACAAGGACGTCCCAAGCCAATAATTAGAAAAATATTGATAATTAAGAAGTCTATGCACAAATTTTATTTTTATAATTATAGTTTTTGAACGCATCTTTATTTTTTTTCAATGGAACACTACGTAGGTAGAACGGTACATTGTCTATGGTCATTTGAAACTGACAGTTTGCTTGGCGCGTTTTCGGTCTGTTTTACAAAAGTTTTTTGGGAAGACAGAGTGGTTTATATTGGTTTTTATCGTGCTATAAATATTGCCTGGTAAGTAAATTCATATTATATAAATACATCAAATCATTATTTATGTTGTTTACAATGATGTAACTATATAAACTTAAGGGACACCGGTGTCCCAGTGGTCGACAAGAGATACTATTTATGAGAAATTATGTTCATATTCTACAGATGATTTTTGTCAATTACCCTCATTTTTTGTTGATATTGTTGCAGTATAATGTTTTGTAGAGGACGTGGAGTTTTTGAAATCAGGGTTGATGAAGTTCTACAGATTTTGATGGGTGATAATAGTGACGATGAAGACGATTTACAACTCGACGAAGAAGATCAAAGAATTTTGACGCAGGATGCTGATCGAGGGGTTTTTTACGTTGAAATTGAAGATGCTCCAGTTCAACTTCAAGAATCAGTAAGTCCACCACCTGAACCATCAACGTCTACAGCTGTTTTACCCGTCACCGGAGCACAGAATAATCAAGAACCTGTTTTCAAGTGGAACCAGAGAACATATATTCCAAATACTTTTCGTGATGTAGAATATGATTTCGGAAAGGTGAAAATTTGTCAAGAAGTTAGTGCTGATGTATTGACTCCCTTTGACATATTTTGTTCGACTACAAAGTTCAATATCTTAGTTCAAAATATTGTAGAGGAGTCAGTACGATACGCTCATCAAAATGGCCGGGCATTTACTATAGATACAGAAGAAATGAGAGCATTCCTTGGTATGAATTTAGTTATGGGCTATCACGTTTTGCCATCATTGAGAGATTACTGGTTTACAGAACCAGACATGGGAGTACCTTACATATCGAACATTATGCCAAGGACCCGATTTGAAGAGATACGCAGAAATTTACACTTCTGCAATAACGAAGAAGTGGGAGACACAAATAGCCCGGGTTATGACAGAGCATATAAATTAAACACAAAGTGAAAAATGTGAAATCGAAAATAACAGTCAGGAGCAGGATCCTGCTCCTGACTGTTATTTTCGATTTCACATTTTTCACTTTGTGTTTAATGTATAGTGCTAAGCATGTCAAATGCTAAAAATATATATAAAAAATATCTAAAATAGAGCATATAAAATTCGCCCAATTGTCGAACATCTAAACAAATCTTTTCAAAATGCACTCAATAATACAAAAAAAACAATCTATCGATGAACATATGATAAAATTCAAAGGGCATAATGCAATGAAGCAATACATAAAAAATAAGCCAGTCAAGTGGGGCTTCAAATTATGGTGCAGATGTGATGCAGCGACAGGATACCTGTTTGAATTTGACTTATATACAGGCAAGCGAACCTCTGGGACTGAGTACGGGTTAGGTGAATCTGTAGTACTTCAGCTTACGAAAAAGTTGGACGGATTAGGATGTGAAATTTATATTGATAATTTTTTCAACTCACCTATGTTGCAGCATAAATTGATTGATCAGAATACCAAGTCATGTGGAACTGTTCGAACGAACCGAAAACATCTTCCGAAAACGGCACCATAGCCCAGTCATATTAGGTAAAAAAAGGGGTCAACCTCGGAATGAAAGATAATAAGCTGCAAATTGGTATGAACCTTTGTTTTGTCATTCTAAATGTTGTCTCAAAAGTCACAATCGTTATCGTGTCCGCGTCTCAAGATATTCAAGGTCAAAGGTCACAAAAATCGGTTTTTCGCGAATATCTGGCTTCCTATCGGTTAAATGAGATTTGCATTTATTATAAAAGTTGTAGGCTATAAAATTCCCTACAACTTTTGTTTAAACTTTTTTTTCATACGACCAACCGTTTTGAAGGTAGAGCGCGAAGAGTGCACATCGTACAGTCATATACGGCCTAATGCAAGGTCAAGCGTGAGTTATGGTTATCAGTACGTTATAAAGTCAATTATTTACTTGGAAATTATAATTATTAAACAATGCCTATTATTTATGTACTAACTATTAATTATTTATATTTAATTAAAGTAAGTAACTTGATTATTTATATATAATTATTCATATTTAACTATTTAAGTATAAAATATTATTAATTCTGGATTATATATTTTAGTTTTATTTTAAGTTAACACGACATTATATATCTTTTCTTTAAAACGCGTAAATTTCTCAATACTTATATACCTGGAAATACTTGTCCCTACCCTATGCCCTTTTCTATTCATTGCCGGGACAGATGTTCTATAGTATTCAAGGCCACTCTCTCCACTTTGTATGAGTCAAGATTATTCGTTAGTTTGAAATTGTACCGTTGCAACTACGGACGTACGGTTTTAAGAGCTATGGCTGATTTGTGTTTTATATGTGATAAGAAACTTTCAGAAGGTGTTTCTGTGAATGTCGTACGTGGTTTACAAACTTTAAAAACTGCAAGTATTGAAAGAAATGATGGACATATAGACTATTTAAATACTTTAAGTTCTGTAAATGTGCATTCCGAGTGTCGAAAAGTGTACACGAGTAAAAATGTTGTTATTGCATCAAAACGACGCACAGATGAGAGTGAACCTTCAACGTCAAGTGCACCTCGTAAAAAACGAAATGAAGTCTTTGATTTTGGAAAGTTATGCTTATTTTGTGGCCAAGAAGCTGATGAAATAGCAGAAAAGAAAAAAAAATTAAAGTATAGACGGACAATAAGTAATGTAAGTACTCTTGCATTCAAAGACAACGTAATTAAGAGAGCAGAAGAACGAAACGATTCCTTAGGAGAATTAGTAAAGGAACGTATATATTACGAGTATGATTTGATCGCTGCTGAAGCAAAGTATCATACTATTTGCTATACCAACTTTTTAACCCGAGTACCATCTGCAGATAAAAAGCCTCGCCAAGATGATCAAGTCACTCAAGCAATGAAGGAGATTTTTTATTATATAGAAAATAATGAAGATTCTCAATTTACTTTGAAAGAACTTAAAGATGTCCCTACGGAATACATACCTGACGATAAGACAATTATTACAAAATTACAACAAAAGTATTTAACTGATATAATAATCACAAAAAAAATTGGATCATTTACAATTATATCTTTCCGTGATACACAGCTTAACGTATTATCAAAAGCTTGGTACGAAAATAAAAAAAGTACTCCTGTAGAAGAACGTCTACGGATTGTAGAAGCTGCTGCGGCTGTTATTAGGGAAGACATCAGATCATCTGTAGTTGAAACAAAAACGTATCCACCTCCGAATAAAATGCTAGATTGTATTAATGAAGAAATACCAAAAACATTATCACATTTTTTGGAAGAAATGATATTAAAAAATAGAAAAGGACAAGTAGATCATTTAAAACGAAATGCACATCTATTAGCCACGCAATAATGGCTTCGATACGAGAACGTTCATTTTCATCACAGCTACTGTTGGGCCTTTCCGTATTTCTTCACAGAAGATATGGGTCTAAAAAATTGTTGGATGTTTTATCATCTTTAGGATTTGCTGCATCATATAGTAATACCATACAGTATGAAGTTTCAGCAGTTTACCATCCACAACCTCGTATTTTACCATCAGAGTCTGGTGCGTTGGTACAATATGTTGGAGACAATGCAGATATTAATGTCAGTACTCTTGACGGTAATAATACTCTTCACGTTATGGGAATGATAAAAATAATTACTCCGAAAGATGCTGTAATTTATGTTGATCGCATAAAAAAATGTACAACTAAACCGAGTGCAAAAGAGTTAGCAGCAATATCACATGTATCTCTTTTAGCATATGAAAAGCCAGTTGTACCTGGGTACAGCAAGATTCAAGTCCAAAATCTACATGATGATCAAGTACTGATTGAAAAAAAATTTAATGCAGTTGATTTGTTGTGGTTATACTGAAAATGGAAGAATCTTTCACCGTTGCCAGGGTGGAATGGCTATATTGTTGAATACACTACTTACGAAAAATAATCAAAATTTTTCAACTTCTCAGGTTATATTTCTACCTTTCATTGATCATCCTGCCAGTAATTTAGACACAATTTATACAACTTTACATAGTGCTATAAATATTGCCAAGTCACATCAACAAAAAACGTGCATAATTACATTTGATCAGCCCCTGTACTCAAAAGCACGTGAAATGGTTGCTGCGTCAGATGCAAACTCAGACTTGTCTAAAACAGTTGTCAAACTTGGAGGATTTCATATGCTCATGTCTTTTCTTGGATGCATAGGACATGTAATGGACGGTAGTGGTCTCAAGGAAGCTTTAAGTAAAATATATGCTACAAATTCGGTCGACAAAATGTTGAATGGTCACGCTTATGCAAGAAGTATCAGAGGCCATATATTATTACGACTTGCATTATCAATAAAGATTTTTGAAGAGATGAAAATTGAAAATTGTGTGTTAGATGAGTTAATTGAACAGATAACTAGTCGCGATGTTTCCTACGAAGATGTTGAAGGATGTACGAGCAGCTCCAACTCGTTAATTGATCAATTTCAGGATAAACTAAAAGAATTAAAAGCTCGAGGTCCCACGGCACAGTTATGGGTGCAATATTTTGAAATGGTATCAATAGCCCTAGATTTCATTCGCGCTGAAAGGCTGGGACTTTTTCAAGAACATTTGGATGCAGTGCGAAAAATGCTGCCCTATTTTCATGCTGGTGGTCATTTCCTATATGCGAAATCAGCTCATTTGTATCTTCAAGATATGTTAAAACTTGAGGAGACAATGGATCAACAGGCTTTTGAGAACTTTAAAAACGGATTCTTTACTGTAAAACGAACAGAAAAATTCAATTCTGGTACATGGACAGACATGGTAATCGAGCAAAGTCTGATGAAATCTATGAAGACAGAAGGAGGAGTATCTCGAGGCCGAAGTACACAAGAAAGTGTTCTATGTAAGTGGGTATATGCTATGTATGCCACGAATACAATTTGTGAAGAAATTGAACGGTTTTGTAACATTTCTTTCGATTCTGTGGACCAACATGTTGATGCTAGAGATTCACGAATATTTAAAAGGGATGATACTGATGTAAATGAACTGGTTGGTTGGTTTACGCTTCATAATTCCTTTCCAAATACGAATCAGTTGGTATCCTTAGCTTCAGGAATCGTTGGAAATGACCAAATTAATTGTCACCGAGCCCATGAAATCGGATTGCAATCTATGGTAAAGATAACTGGTTTGAACTTCAACGAAATAAAGTTAAAACGCGTCGATAAGGTTTTACCGCTTTCAGCCATTAACAAATCTGTCAAAATTAATGATTGTAAAGTTTCTATAGATCCAATGTTACTTTTCCAGAGAATAACTGTAAGCAAAAAATTTGAAAGTAATTTACAAGAATATCTTCAGTATGAACTAAGCCCGTATCCGACATCTTTATTTGATAGTAATGGCATGAGAAAAACCACGAAAGCAACATTATATGACAATATGATGCCTGTCGTTATCGATCTTGATGAAAATAATGTAACATACATCATCGATGGTGGATTTCTTCTGCATCGCGTCGTATGGAGCAAAGACGATACTTTCTCTATTATTTTAAATAAGTACATTAAATATTTACAAACACATTATGGCTCAAGCAATTGTTGTTGTATTTGACGGATATTCGGACTATAGTAAAAATATTAAAGCACTGGAACAACAAAGAAGAACTGCTGCACTTTCAAAATCATATGAAGTTTGTTTTGACGAAACAATGGTTGTGCCAATCAGTCAAGAAAAATTTTTATCAAATCGGTCTAATAAAAAAAATTGAAAAATTTAAAACTGTTAATATCACAACAAAACAAGCCAGAGATGATGCTGATGTTCTCATCATTGACACAGCTATTGCCTTATCAGAACATCAAAAGACTGCTGTCATCATAGGAGAAGATATCGATTTGCTCGTTATTTTAATTGGACGTACTCAGTCACATCATCAGGAAATTTTTTTGAAAAAAGTTGGCAAAGGCAATGTCAAAACACAAATATATTCTACTAAAAGTTTTGACCAATATCCTCGTACTAAAAAGCACATTTTATTTTTACACGCATTCAGTGGCTTTGACACGACTTCTGCGCTATTTAAAAAAGGAAAAAAATCTGTTACTAGAGCATTGGAAAAAAATCCTGATTTAGATAAGCTGGTGGAAGTATTTCAACAAGAAAACTGCCCAAAACAAACATTATTAGAAAATGGAGTGCGCATCTTGTTGGCATTATATAATGCTCCAAAATCTGAGGACAACATTGATCATTTCCGCTACACGCAATTCATCAAATTTACAAAACTAAATAAACCTGTACAACTGTCAACACTTCCACCAACAAGTGTAGCAGCTCATCAACACATAAAACGTGTCTACTACCAGATTCAAACGTGGTTAGGGAAGGACTTAGAACCTCAAGAATGGGGCTGGATGCTTGAAAATGAAATCCTGGAGCCCATACGAACGTTATTACCTCCAGCACCAGCCGAACTACTAAACGTAATATTTTGCAATTGCAAAAATGGTTGTGGTTCCCGCTGTGGATGCAGAAAATCAGGGCTACAATGTTCTTTAGCTTGCGGCCAGTGCAACGGACAAGCTTGCCTCAACGCTTCACTGTATCCAAGTAATCCCGATGAAGAAAATACATATGATCCCGATATTCTAGAAGGTTTGGAGATGAACATGACAGATAATGAGGATGATGACAATGAATCGAACATTTTTGAGCGACAAGAAGAAGAAGACGACGAAGAAGAAGAAGATAATTAGCTTCCATTTCCAATTTCATTACAATTAAAATCAACAAAGATACTTTTGATATTTGAACTCACATTTTGATAAATGTATATTATGCCGTATTTAATAATAAATAAAAATATGTGTAAAATATATACTCTTACTATCATTTTAACTTAAAATAAAACTAAAATATATAATCCAGAATTAATAATATTTTATACTTAAATAGTTAAATATGAATAATTATATATAAATAATCAAGTTACTTACTTTAATTAAACATAAATAATTAATAGTTAGTACATAAATAATAGGCATTGTTTAATAATTATAATTTCCAAGTAAATAATTGACTTTATAACGTACTGATAACCATAACTCACGCTTGACCTTGCATTAGGCCGTATATGACTGTACGATGTGCACTCTTCGCGCTCTACCTTCAAAACGGTTGGTCGTATGAAAAAAAAGTTTAAACAAAAGTTGTAGGGAATTTTATAGCCTACAACTTTTATAATAAATGCAAATCTCATTTAACCGATAGGAAGCCAGATATTCGCGAAAAACCGATTTTTGTGACCTTTGACCTTGAATATCTTGAGACGCGGACACGATAACGATTGTGACTTTTGAGACAACATTTAGAATGACAAAACAAAGGTTCATACCAATTTGCAGCTTATTATCTTTCATTCCGAGGTGAAAGCCCTAATATGACTGGGCTACCAGTTGATAAAAAAATGACACGAGGAGACATATATACTACTAGTTTTCAAGGCATATCATACGTGAAGTGAATGGATAATAAAGCAATGCATTTGTTGACCAACTTTCTGTCACCTTTAGAAAGTGACACCGTAAAACGACGTCAAGCTGGATCAGCGGATAAAATTGATGTAAAATGCCCAAAAATTGTAATACACTATAACAAAAACATGGGAGGAGTCGATCTCATGGATCAACGCAAAGTGTACTATGAAGTCGATCGCAGATCGAAAATAAAATACTACCTTCGATTGTTTTTTGATCTTTTTGATATTTCAGTGAATAACGCATTTACACTCTACACAAAGCTTCACGGTGAAAAACAAATGGAAGGAGGTCTGTTATCAAGCTTGCAATTCAGACAAGTCGTTGCTCGAAGTTTGATAAACGGTTTCTCTGTCAGGCAGCGAGACGTCCCCACTTCAAAATCAAGTTCAGTACGCAGGTCTGTAAAACGACAGCTGTTACCCATGCACCCCATGGAAAAATCAAACACCAGGAAAAGATGTGTCAACTGTGCCAAGCGTAGGATAGAAAACCGAACAAACAATACTTGTGTTCTCTGTAAAGTTCACCTTTGCTATACTAATGGAAGGAATTGTTTCGCTGAGTACCATAACTAACTATTTTATATTGTATATTTTTCATAAATAAATAAGTTTATAATAAATAAATGTGCAGTTTTCAATATAAAATACCTCAAATACCGATAAAATCTCGAAAACGTAAAGCATAAGTTGTGTAGGCAAAAAGTACGGCTATCGGCCACAGGGACAGGTTTGTCCCAAAAATTTCCAAAAAATCTACGCATATTATGTTTTTTTTAATGAGTCAGTATGTTTAGTATATGTATAATTAACTATTTTATATAGCTGTTATGATTATATACCCCCCCGTATTCTTATGGTCCTGAAAGGGTTAAAAATCTGGGCATAGATACGAGTTCGTGGGATCCCCTAGTTGTGCATATTTTATCGCAGAAGCTAGACAACGAAACTTATTCCGAATACATTGAGTCACTAAAGGCCTCACGAGCGTTGCCTATATTTTAGGAATTTTTTGAGTTTTTAGAGAATAAGTTCACTAGCTTAGAGACAGCTCGTCGCCGTCAAGATTATGTACAAAAATCACAACCATCACCACAGCAAAATGAATCATCAGCTACTACAAGTTATAATAGCCGAAAACATCATCATTATCAAAGCGGTAATAATTGGAAATCAACGAAGTTCATTGCGAAATCCCTACAGGTGTCAGCGATCAAATGTCTTCTTTGTGGAAACCGACATGCATTATTTAATTGCGCTAAGTTTTTAATCATGCCGAACAATGTGAAACTAAACATGTGTGTATAAAATGAAATTATGCAAAAATTGTTTATTCAATCATAATGGTCAACAATGCATTTCTGTGAAACGGTGTCAAAGGTGTGGCGGCAACCATCACTCGGTTTTACATGACGCCTGTACACAGAATATTACACAATCAAATAACGTCGTGGTAACAACAACTCAACCTAATCTTCAAGCGGAAAATATATCGATTACAGCTAATTTGTCACAAACTCAACCAGGATCAAATGAAGTATTACTAGCGACTGCCTTGGTTAGGGTCGCAGCCTTTGATGGTTCGTACCACGTCTTACGAGCCCTCATAGATCCAGGTTCTCAAGTTTCTTTAATTAAAGAAAGCGCAGCCAATCGATTACGATTATCGAGGTCTAAATTTAATGGGTTGATAGTCGGTGTAGGACAATTCGAAACTAACTGTAAGGGTGCATCCACACTGAAGTGCACCTCTACACATAATAATTATACATTTGTTAATGATGTACTTGTAATGACCAAATTATTAAAGGATATTCCAAGCAAATCTTTTACACATCTTTTTTTTTTCTTTTTTTTTGATACATCGAAGTGGTCATACATAGATAATCTTAAATTAGCTGACCCATATTTTAACATTAGCAGTTCCGTGGACTTACTGCTAAGCGCTCAAGTCAATGGCATGATTTTATTAGGAGGATTGATTAAAGGTGACAGCTTATCGCAACCAGTCTTGCAAGAAAACCAGCTTGGATGGATTATTTACGGTGGAGGTAATGGAATGACATCGTTTCAATGTAATGTCATCCTAAACGACATGCTCGATCTTCAGCGCTTCTGGGAGATAGAGGATACCAGCGAAGACTCAAAATTATCGTCAGAAGATCAGGAATGTGTCGATTATTATCTATCAACAACGAGACGTCGTGAGGATGGAAGATATGAGGTTGGACTGCCATTAAAACCCGATATACAAGAAAAACTGGGTTCATCTAAAGAAATAACAATACCACAGTTCCGTAGTTTGGAACATAAATTTATCAAGCAACCATTATTAGCGAGAGAATATAAAGCGTTCATTGTGAGTACGTAGCCTTAGGACACATGGTGCCTAGTTATGAAAATAATAAGCAAGCGCTATCGTGTTATTTGCCGCACCATTCAGTGCAACGGGCGGAATCAGCAACGACAAAGTTACGCGTGATATACAACGCAAAGACCTCTAGTGGATATAGTATGAATGACATGATGTACAGAGGCCCTAATCTACAGCACGATCTCCTAGAACTCATTCTGACATGGCGTCAATATCGATACGCGTTTACATCGGATATAAAAAAAATGTATAGACAGATAGCAGTGAATGAAGCCGATCAGCAATATCAACGAATTATATGGAGGGATTCACCACAACAACCTTTGCAAATATATAACCTAACAACTGTCACTTACGGAACAAAATCAGCACCATTTATTGCAATGATGACGCTAAGACTTCAGATGAGTGTGTTCACTTTCCGGAAGCAGCCAGTATCTTAGAAAAGTCATTTTATATGGATGACTTAGTTTATGGCTCTCACTCAATAGAAAAAGGGCAGTAGCTTATAAAAGACCTTAACAATTTATTAACATCAGAAGGTTTTACTTTGAGGAAATGGTCAGCAAATCATCCAAAGCTTCTTGAAGACATTGAACCGAACAGAAGCAATAGCGAAGTAATATTTAATTTTAAGTCAGAGAGCACATCTAAAACGCTGGGCCTACGGTGGAACTCTTGCGATGACAACTTTACATTTAATTTTAGCTTAACCCATCAAAACACTAAAATCACAAAACGAATGTTATTATCAGATATACCTATCTAGGGTATTCGACCCGCTGGGATGGTTATCACCCGTTACTACTAAGTTAAAAATAATTTTTCAAAAGGTATGGACGGAGAAAATAAATTGGGATGATGAAATACCTGACGGAATTTAAAAGGAATGGAGGACGATTAGGAATGACATGGAATATCTAAATCAGTGTGAAATCCCACGCTGGATAGCCTATCAACCCAGCGATACGTAAGAACTGAACGGTTATTGTGATGCCTCCAATAAAGCTTATGCAGCAGTTATTTACGCACGTATACAAAGAGACAGCCATACGTCTGTGGTACTAATCGTATCGAAAACTCGTTTAGTCCCTATTGCAAAAACTATGTCTTTACCTAGATTAGAGTTAAGCGGTGCACACTTATTAGCTAAGCTAATGAACAAAGTCATTAGTTGCTTAAACGAGCTGGACATTCAGATATATCGGTGGACTGATTCGATGGTGGTCTTAGGGTGGCTACAAGGGGAGCCCAGCCGGTTGAAGCACTTTGTTGCTAATAGAACTAAATTTATAACAGCAACGATTTAACCGAGCTACTGACGGTATATCAAGTCAGAAAAAAACCCAGCAGATGCCGCTAGCAGAGGTATTCTAGCCTCGCAATTAATAAACCATTCTTTGTGGTGACATGGTCCGGAGACATTAAAATCATTTGATAAAACCGTAACAAAACACATTTCTTATACCACCAACCACGAATTAAAACCTAAGTCTACACCGAGCAAAGCTAATTCTGTCCAAAATGATAGCAAAGAGAGCATTATATTGCAACTTTTACTTAGATATAGTTCATCCATCCATCCATCCATCAGCCTTTTAGCGTCCACTGCTGGACATAGGCCTCCCCGAGAAATGGGGGATAGTGCCGTAATCGCCACACTTGGCAGGCGGGTTGGCGATCGCAGTGGATGTTGTTAATACTCGACGGAGAGCTGCTGCCCACTCCCCCGGTATTCCCTCAGTCGGCTCTTACGACTCCCGTGGGTAGAAAGGGGTGAGACAATTCTAAAGCCGGCCCCACACGGCAACGATATATAGTTCATATAGCAAAATTACAAAAATTTTAGCATGGATTTTACGAGCTATTAAAATAATTAAGTTGAAGAATGTGTCAACTACGCATTATAAAATGCCCGGATTTTTAACGTTAAACGAGTTAAGGAAAGCACAACTTTTAATAATAAAATATATACAGAGAACTGAGTTTACTGAGGAAATAATTTCATTACAACAGCATAGTAAACAGCGTAATAGAAGCAACCTATTAAAGCTCACCCCTTTTATTGATAGCGAAGGAATCCTACGAATAGGTGGTCGCTTAAGCATGGCTAACATGTGTATAGATATGAAGCATCCTATTATACTGCCTCATATTGGTAGACTAACTACATTACTAAGGCAAGCAAGGTCATAAGCTTACGTTTCACGGTGGTCCCAGAGTAACACTCTTCAATCTAAGGCAGAAGTACTGGATTATTGGGGGTAACAAAGCTGTAAGAAAGGAAATCAGAAGCTGCGTAATCTGTAGAAAGCATGAGCCCAAAACACAGCACCAATTAATGGGAGAACTACCAGTATCCAGAAGCAACCCTGCCCCATCATTTTACCACACAGGAGTGGATTATACAGGTTACGTGGACGTTAAAAGTAACAAAGGCAGGGGAACTAAGACCACGAAAGGCTACATAGCGTTATTTATTTGTATGGCAACTAAAGCCATACACTTGGAACTTGTTTCCGACTTAAGCAGTTCAGCTTTTTTAGCAGCTTTATGTCGAATGGCAGCACGAAGAGGAGCGCCATGACATATTTATAGTGAGTAATGGAACGAACTTTGTGGGTGCCAACAGGATGATACAAGAAAGTTACCATGATTTCAAAAGCACTTTTGATAATGACTTTTTTGCGAGCCTTATCCAACTTAATATAGAATGGCACTTCAACGCACCATCTTGGCTAAGCGCGGGTGGTTTATGGGAACGAGCTGTAAGAAGCTTAAAACACCACGTTAGACGCGTTATCGGAGAGCAGAACTTGACTTTCGAGGAATATAGCACTGTTCTAGCACAGCTGGAGTCATGCCTCAACTCTAGACCATTGTGTGCTCTATCCGAAGATGTAGACGACCTAAACATTCTTAGCCCACCCATTTCTTAATTGGGAGGTGTAGTACTGGCATAATTGAAACTCAAGAAGATGCTCGTACACGATGTTATTTATCAGCACGATTAGTCAATGATATATGGAAAAAATGGAGAACAGAATATTTGACGCAGTTGTCAGTTCGGAACAAGTGGCAAAACACGCAACAAAATATTAACATCGGAGATTTGGTGACTATCCAAGACGATAATCTGCCACCTGGGCAGTGGATGATGGGTAGGGTTATAGATACTCATCCAGGTCAAGACAAGTTAGTGCGAGTAGTAACTTTAAAGACAAAAAATGGACACATAAAGCGCCCCGTTTCAAAATTATCTATTTTATCCATAATCAAAGAAAACAGCTACACAAAAACGCAACGGAGCAATGTATCGGCAGCCAGTACAAATAATAGCAATCGAGTACAGAAATGTCCTAAAATATTTAGCCTAGCACTGTCAATATTATTTTTTATGAATATATTGTGGACTACTGAAGCGTCCAATAATATATTTACAGCTTTTAATGACAGTAAAACATTGTACTTTGATCCATTAGGAAAGATGCAGCTTTTTCGTGATGATTGGAAAATGATAACATACTACAATATGTCTCCTTACTGGCAAGGAAACAAAGCTATTACGGAGTTTTCAAAATACTTAGAAGAAACTTGTGGTAAAATAAAGGAACCCACTCACTGCCACATTATTATGCTACAAATCCAACATGCATATAGTGAATTACAATATTATAATACACTTTTATTAAATCAGCAATTATGCGCACGCTCACGAACTCGACGCGGGCTTATAAACGCTGTGGGGTCAGTAGCAAATACATTGTTCGGAGTATTGGAACAGGAATTCGCGGAAAAATATCAACATGACATTGACCTCGTACGTAGCAATGCTAACCTTCTATATCAGTTATATAAGAACCAAACGTCAGTAATTGAATCGGAATATAATATACTAAAACGAACAGAAGAGACAATTGAGAAGCAGCTTAAAATAATAAACAGACATCTCAACTATTTAGACAACGCCACGAATTGATTACAAAGTGAAATAGATTTAATATCTATTCAACAAGAATTTACCTTAGCGGCGTTAGCCACAGTCAACATGATACAAAACTTGAAAAGTATTCAAGACACCTTCCTCGATACTATCACAGATATCTATCATTGCCAGATTGATTTACATCTATTGACACCAAACCAATTTCGGGAAGAGTTACAAATAATTTCTAGCCAAACAAGTAAAGACCTAACTTTACTAGGAGACAACATTCAAACCAATCTTTATAAAATCTATAAACTCCTAAAAATCAAGGCAAGATTAACGAAGCAGTATTTTATATTCGAGATAACTATACTATTAATCGGTAGAGATACCTTCCAACTCTACCATTTGATTCCCGTGCCTATTCAAATAAATAATAGTATGATTAATATCCAGCCATTTGCGGAATGCGTAGCGATCAACTTAAGAAGAAATGTATACCTTTCAGCTAGCATTGACGAACTTCAAGGTTGCGACTCTCAAGATGAAACTCATCTATGTCGGTTGCAAGGTCCAGTCAAGAATCTTGAAACTGATGAGAAGTTCTGTGTAAAAGAAAGCTCAACGTGCACATTCATTAAAACAGGCTGTGAAGATAAATGGATTCAGTTGCACGACTATTCTACCTATCTCTACTTGTGTTGTAATTCGTACTCTTTGAGAGTTATGTGTGACGATGAAATTCGAAACTATCAAGTCAGCAAGGCCGGACTGATACGCCTTACTAAGCAGTGCATTATAAAAGGTCGTGATGTAACACTTTACTCTTATAAGCACTTAGAGAATACGCTTCATCTGCAACCAGATATAATTGATACGCAATTGAGTTCTATAAATCATATAATCAAAAACAATAGTCAAAGACGTTAAGTATGAATGTGTTATCGAAATTAGCAGACCACAATATTAGCATTGAAACAAGCTTGAGGATACATAAAGTGCTGCCATAATTAAAGGCTGCCATGGCATGTCGTAAATAATAATGGATACAAAATATATACTAGTGTGTGTGTGTGTGTGTGTGTGTGCCTTTATACGAAACAAGAAATGAACACAAGCCTTCTTATTACAAAACACGGACTAAGTAGCGGTTTAAACCTGAACTAGTTGTTCCAGGTCTAACTTATAAACCATTGACTAAACTTAGTCTTATTACAAAAAATAATTAAACCATGGACTTTCTAGTACTGCGATTTAGGTCTTTCTAAATAATATTGCTCGTTCAGTGCGTCACCATTCATTACGCACGCTTAGAAAGGAACGTGTTTTATAGAAAACATATTGGCGATTTATTTAGGAACGAGGAAAATAAATAGAAATTAGTATATTTTATATCAGTTATCACTTTTCTTTTGATTACCATTTATTCTGATACATAAATTAATTATGCTGGTACTTTATTACACGATTACCCGGGTCAATCTTTGTGGACGTAAAACGGAATAAAGTTGTTGCGCTAGGATATGTCATAATGACAATAAAACACTAATTTGTGAAACCTTGAACAATAAACAAACAAAACTATTTCATCGCAACATAATTTAGTTAACTTTTCAGCTTTTTTATGTTCGGAATTACTTCTATGTATGTTTGTATTTTCGTAGTACCTAGTACGTATTAATAAATGTCTCAGTTCTCTAACGAGCGAAGTTATATATGGTACGCAAATTGAAGTACACTTCTGGAATGCACTGGACCATGCTATTATTTCATAGTGTATTATTATTACTTACTTAAAACCACAGGATACAATACGAATCTTATTAGATTAATATTAAACAAAACTGTTGTGAATATGTAATACTGAATACCATGGAAACATTTTTGTATAAATTTAGTGAGGCTAAAACTCTATTATTATTAAAATAATACTTAGTGCATCATATAATACTGTTTTATTTTTCTATATATATTATTGCCATTTAAAGTTATTTACCAGGGTATTAATACCTAATCACTGTGCAAGGCATACTTATAGGTATGTGAAGAGTTTAATCCTTTGAGTGAAATGAAAGTAACGTATTAGGAAAACAAAGAAAAGAAAGATAAATAGAGAGTTTTACCATAAAATAAAACTTAACTATTATTTTTTCATCAATATCCGGAATCCATATTGAGTCAAGCATCAGTCTTTCTATCTTGAAGTCAGCGATTTCCGGTTCTCTCTCCGTAATTAGCGCCCTCTATACTGACTTACCCTTTGCCGTTTAGCGCTTGTCGGGCGACTGACCGACTTTTAATCATTATGGCACTCATTATGCACCAGGTAGCCCTTACCTGGATTCCGGATATTGATGAAAAAATAATAGGTAAGTTTTATTTTATGGTAAAACTCTCTATTATTTGTTTTGTATCAATATCCGGAATCCATATTGAGTGACGTGTTTGTTATCTCCTGGACCCCGATTCTCGTGCATTAGACTTTTATCTCGAACTCGACATATGTCGAAAAAAATGACAAATGTCGAGTAAAAACCAATTTTCGTATTCTCGGAATGTCACGTTAGAGATAAGTCTACCACTCAGCGCACGACATGCAACGAGTGGTCTATAGCAATCGACATCATGTTTCGAATGCAAAGTCGAACGTCACTTTGTTTATGTTGTGAAAAGTTGTGGTTGTGAAACGTCTTGTAAACTGCAAATTTTGTTCCAACCCAATCCTTATATATCAAGTGGAAGTCGAGAAAATGAGTGATGAGCTAATTGTCGCATTTATTAATAATCTGGTGGAGGCTACAGAAGATGCGGCAGTGGGTATTCCACGTCGGCAAGGTCTGTGGCGTTATAACGCTATGAAGTTAAGCGATACAGCGTTCCAAAAAAACTTTCGCCTATCGAAGGAACTGACGGATAAACTAATAGACATAGTGGAACCAGTCTTATGTCATAGGACACAATATGATGTAAGAACAAAAGTAAGTGTGTTATGTGTTTAACTAATACTCGTAGTACCTAGGTACTTATTACCTAACCTATGTAGGTACCTATTTAATAGCATCATGTTTAAGCTTTTATCTTTTACTTAATTATATGTAGTAAATACCAATTTATCGGTTTTAATTAAATAAATCTCCTAAATATACACTTCTGTTTTTATCAGGTTTTATGTGCTTTACACTTTTTGGGGCATGGTTCTTACCAGACACCAGTTGGTCATCATCTCAGTATCAACATGTCCCAATCGTCAGTGTCAAGATGCATTACTGAGATTGTCGAGGCTTTGAACCACCCAATCATTTTTAATCAGTGGGTTCGCTTCCCCAGAACATTTGAAGAGTTAGATCAAATAGTTTCAAAGTAAGTGTATTTTCCTTTGTACTAGAGATAAGAAAACAGTTACTAAACCTACCAGAATAAAATTATTATTTCTTCATTTTAGGTTCTACAGTATTTATAGATTCCCGGGCATAATAGGGTGTATTGATTGCACTCACGTTGCAATTGTGCCCCCTAATGCAACATCCTTTGATGAAAGGAGTTATGTAAACAGAAAAAATTATCACTCAATTAATACTCAATTGGTTTGTATTTTTAAAAAACACCTGTTACATTTTAAACTTATACCTACCTACATATATATATTAATACATTTATACATTTTAGATTTGTGATGCTGATTTAAAAAATTTAAATGTCAATGCTCTATTCCCCGGGAGTACTCATGACTGCCACATATGGAATAATTCCAATATATTAACAATGATGGAGAGACTTCATAGTAATGGCCACACAAATTACCATCTTATTGGTAAGTTACAAGACGTCTGTTTTTTCTAATGCAAAAAAAGAAACAAACTTAGGATGATATAAAACATGCACTTTAACATTTGTTTCAGGTGATAGTGGATATGCATTAAGACCGTGGTGTCTCACCCCTATTGCAGATCCACAAGCAAACTCACATGAGATGGGATATAATGACTCTTTTAAAAAAGCGCGATGCACTATTGAGAGGTGTAATGATGTGCTGAAAGGATGCTTTCGATGCCTCATCAAAGATCGTGTATTGCACTACACACCCAGTAAGGCCACAAAAATTATTAATGCATGCACAGTATTGCACAATATGTGCATTACTCATAATTTAGATGAGCCCAGTATTGAAGATTTAAATGCAGAACAATTAGGCATATTTCAAACAGAGGAAAATATCCATGGAGGACAAAGCAGTCGGGTAAATGCAATGCTACTACAAGGTAGAATTAAACAAAGAAATATTGTGCAAAGTTATTTTTAATAAACTATATACTATAATTCAACTTTTATTCATTAAATATTAAACATAATCAGTCTTTACATTTCTTTATGTAAGCACCAGTTCCAGCAGTTGCTGATTCATTAAATATTAAACATAATCAGTCTTTACATTTCTTTATGTTAGCACCAGTTCCAGCAGTTGCTGATAAGTGTTGGATAGCTTATTCACAAGTTTTGTCTTTGTCAATTAACATAAGTAAGAAAGAAACAAACCTTGTAAATAATCTATTGGAAACTTATCAGCAATTGGCGAAACTGACCCATATCATAAAATTTAAAAAAAAATAACAATCTCGTCTTCCAATGATTATTGGAAACTTAAAAATAATCAGTCTTCTTAAAATTGGCACGCTTGGTTTTCATCAAATTGAAGGACATGCTTCATCTACCTTACTCCATCTGTGGTGACAAGCTTTTGGCTATAGTTAATATAGCATCAGTCTGCCGTCGCATTTCCACAAGAAAATCCATATAAAATATTTTTTTAATTTCATTTTTTTCTTTAAGACTTTGTTCCAACGCTTTCGCAACACTGAGGCTGTCTTGGAGTCTTTTCATTGCTGTTTTCCTGAATAAATTAACGAAATACCGATTATAATCTAATATACCATACATAAAACTTGTGGGTAATATAGGTCACAAAAAGTATGAAATATACTCTCTCAACTCATTGAACTCATTAGAAATACCTTTTCCTTTAGGAACTGGTTTTGCTATATTTGTGCTCGAAGAGCTTTTGCCATCTAATGGTATTGTCATGGCACTATACGCAGAGTCCATTGAATCTGTCAAAAAATAACAGTTTTGTTAGTTAAGATATTACATGCTATATCAGATGAATTAATTATAATACATTAATTTATGGGTTATGTATTCAGAATGCATAAGAATACCTTTTGCTAAAGCAACTGATGGTTCAATTGTACTAGCTTCTGGCTTCTCCAATATTATATCGACTGCATTTTGGAGATCTATAAAAAAACAATTTATATTGATTAATAAAACAATATTCAAATATTACACAAGAACCTATATACCTCACCTTTGTGGCTTAGTCATTTTCTTAAGTGATTCTTATATTGTGTATGTATTGCGAATTTATAATAAATTGATGCACATAGTTATGCATGTAAGTCCAAACTTACCAATAAATTCCACCATCGACTCCTGGGAATCTTGATGCCCTCTAAGTGAGGAACCACTTATAGTTCTTAAAACTATAGACTCTTCTTCAGACAGAGGCGGTGGAGGAGGACCTCCTCCTGTCACATTCTGTGCTCTATTTATAAAACTCTGTTTTTTTTTTGTTTTTGACTTCATGTCTTGCCATGTCTGAAATGTATTAAGTTAGATAAGTAGACGCCTTTTGAGAACAGGATATTAGCCTAGTCAATTAACTGCAATATAACCAAATAAATAAATACTTAGGTAGGTACTAAACTTATTAATTAGCACTTACCTTTCTCCATTCTTTCCAATTTTTTTGTATACCTGGGATGCTATTTACCTCTTCGGCAATGATATTCCAACGGCGTTCAGCTTCTTTTTTATTGAAAGAAGATGAAAATTTGCCTTGGCGTAATTCATCGTCTTCTTCTATTAGCGTTAATAATTTTCGCTTCTGCGCCGGGTGGGGGTACACTTTCTTTAAACCCTGCATTTTTTTAATTATTCTATACTTAGAAACACAAAACAAACAAACTACACTGATAAATATACTTTACAATACTTAATTTTAGGATCTTTACTTTTTATCTTTGACGTTTTGGTAAAACGTTTCGTTTAATACAAGTAGTCTTTCTACAATTTTTTGGCATACTATACATTTGATATTGCACTAGGAGATCTTCTAACTGTGCAGTAATGAATTGAATTATAATATTAAATTGACGCTACATATATATAAACACCTAAAACATATTTTAAAACATTTTTATCGCTTAATCGATATTTTTCCCAACACAATCGATACTTTTATAAAATAATCGAGAAAACGGAACGTCATTTTTATATGTCTATAGAAAAGTCGAAGACAAGAATCTCTATTGTGACCGAGAATACAATTTTATGATACTGTAGACATTTTGGCGACATTTTCCGTAGAGATTTTAAAATTAGAGATTATCTCTAATTAGACATTATCTCTACAAAACGAGAATCGGGGTCCTGGTACGCTTAACGCAAAGACGCTATAATGTGTAGGTAATTTTTATTGTTAACTAAAATTGATATGTATAATGAAATAATTAAACGGATTTAACACGGCAAAATGTAACTCAAGTATTTGCTGCGGATTCTATTCTGTACTTAATTCCGACTCTTTGACTGTATTGATTGGACTGCACGAATATCGTTCTGAATGCTGTCCTCATCATACCAATTTTGGTTGGGTTACTTACGATTATCCGGCGCTAGTTGATCAGTATTTACACTGAGCCAATGCCTATCCGACCTTCACCATCCGACCAGGGAGCAACTGGCGACCTCAAAACTATATCCAATGTGTTTAGGATTCTGACAAGCTGTGACAACTGCCAGGACTGCCCACGGTTCGCCAACTGCATTTATGTCCCACGTAACAGGAGTCGAGCCTATTGCCGTTTATAGGGCACATTTCCAATTTACGAAAAAGAACAATAATAATGCCCGACGAGGTTTGAACCAGAGACCTCATGATCAGTAGTTGATCACACTACCGCTGAACCACAGAGGCGTTTGATCACTAAAAAGCATTTGATCATCTCATGCCACAGGACGAAAGCTTCTGAACTTCGCCGCGTGCTTAAGTAACAAGTGCATAACTAGGATAGAAATAGATTAATATTTTGGCAGTGACTTATGGCTAGGTGTATAATTGTATCATCGTCAATAATGCTAGAAGTAAGTGACAACAGGGATGATAACACCGAGCGATAGCTTGGGCTAGATAGCTTTGATAGAGATGCCCCTGCTAAGAATCAAGGTGGCAAGCAGCATGTCTCAAAGGCAAGTGGTTACTGAAAGTCCATCAAGCCGTCGTTTATAGTGAAACAGCAATTATGCTTAGTGGGTGTTCGTTGCGCCCGAGTATTGTCGATGGCTAACATTCGTATTCGTTATCGTCTTAGAGATCGTAAACAGAAATTTTGCCATCGACAAAGCTTTTGCTGTCAAACAATAACTAGATATTAGGAATCTGACGACCAGATAGACACTTGTGATCACAGTATCAAACGCGTCTCGATAGGTACTTGATAAGATACTTTAAATGTTAAGTGGGTAAAAGTTATGTCCCAAATAACGAGATACTTGTTGAGCGTATTAACAACATCGCCGGCGATCGCCAACCCGCCCGCCAAGCGTGGCGATTACGGCACCATCCCCCATTCTTGGGGAGGCCTATGTCCAGCAGCGGACGTTAAGAGGCCGATGGATGGATGGATGACGTTGAGCGTTAGGGTATATAAAATTCAAAGAATAAATCTCACACCTTTCATCTGTTATAGGCAGGCGAGAAGGTAGAGATTGTACTCTTAAAAGCTTTTTCAGATGGTCTTAAGTAGTTTCCACCCCACCACGCTCACTCCATTCCGAGAGCAAACTTGCCACCCAAAATCCATCATATTTCCTAGTGTAGTTCTCGACTCATGAAACTTACGGCAGATGTTTACTTGCTCTCGTATCTATATGATGGTATGGATTTGGATTTGAATGTGATTTGGGGTTTAAAGATTGCGATGTTACATCATTACATCAGCTTCCCAAAATACCTTGTCAATTTTGGGTATAAGATGCGGGTAGTAGTAATAGCTCAGACTAGCTCGTATTGCTACCGATTTTAAAATCTTTACTATTGCTGACAGATGACACTCTAGATAGGGTTTACGAGAGAGTGTATTTCATCTATCCAGCCCTCTAAAATTTATTGAAGAGCAGTTTATCACCTATTTATTTATGGATGTCGCTACTGACCATTTGTCAGTCAGTAGAAGGTTCAGTGTTACCTTTCATCGAAGCTGCTATCGTCAGGCATATTCTTTATACAGACAAAGCACTCCCGGGTTCTGAACAATCGTTTGAGGATCACAAAGAATTGTCCTGCGTGGGAATCAAACCCTCCACATTAAGCACTGGAGGTAAGTATGGTCACCCAAGGAATTGTCCTGTTTGGGAACCAAATCCTCGACACTGCACTGGAGGTTTAGTACCTTAACCATTCTATGGCGTGGAAAGCATCTGTGGTTTTGTTAAGGCATTTATGTGTTTTGGTATGGACCCTATTACCGCTTGAAATCACCATTCTCTTCCTGTCAGAACCAGGTGAGGTAAATGCTTATATACCAATAGAGTTTTCGTTTCGGTAACTGTCAACTGAAGTATTGCACTATGCCATATTACAGTCGACCTCTTCGATTAACAAATGTTACAACGATTAACAAATGTTACAATTTTGTGACTCCCGATAAGAGATTAGCGGTACTGTTTGCGAGACCACTTTATCTCGTACTACTGACGAAGTGCTTTGCTTTACGTAGCGATAGGCACTTCGGCTCCGACAGGGACTTTGCGTTGCGTTTTGTATCCCACAGTTTGCCGCGAAGCCATATGCACTTTTTATCAGAGTTAAAACACATACTTATCCAGTTGATAGTAATCGAGTATTATGCAGGATAGTGTCATGACAGTTATGGTCTTCTTACAAGTTACTTGATTCGACTAATATATCTGAGAAAGACTAAGAGGAAAACTAGTGAGTGAGTTTAGTAGTGTTTCAGAGAATATGTGCTGTTTTCGAGCTGCCTTGAAGTGCTTTGTGTAGCGATAGGCACTTCGACTCCAACCAGGACTTTGCGTGGCGCGTTACGTCCCATGCTATGCCTAGAAACTCCAGGCACTGTATGGAGTCGGCAGACTGATCGAAGTTAATATTCCAACATTCAAACACTTAATTTCTCAAGCAATTGCTTGGAAGTGCTTTGCGTAGCGATAGGCACTTCAGCTCCAAGGACTTTGCGTGGCGGGTCACGTCTCATGATTTGCTTAGAAACTCGAGACCTCGTTTCAGAATCAGCAGACTATTCGAAATTAATATTCCAACTTTCAGACAGTGTTTCTCTCGAGCTGTTACTGGAAGTGCTATGCGTAGCGGTAGGCACTTCGACTCACACCGGGACTTTGCGTTGCGTTTTAGGTCCCCTGCTACGTCGAAAAACTCGAGGCGTTATGTCGGAGTCAGCACAGACTTAGTGAAGTTAATAGTTCAACAGAGTATTTTGCAGGATAAAAAGCTATATCCTCCAACAATTGATGATTTGACTGCATTTCAAAGAAAAAATCCAAATACCCCGGCATTGAAATTTTTAATGGTACAAAAGCCATTCGGGGCAGAAGAAAGGCCGAATTGTATCTAAACATGTAGCAGCAGCTGGTGTGGCTAGATGTTCCTCTTGTAAATAAATGAATCTCTGAACAATTATTATTATTTTTTGACGTGATAACGTCTTATAAATCGATGAACGCCGGCCGCACGCACGAAAAAGCGTCAAGTTCCGAAAAATGTATAGCGACCGATGCATTGTTTTTGAAACTCTCAGAAAACATAGGACGTTATTACGTAAAATGATCGTCCGTAAACAGACTTTACAGACAACCATATTTTTAAGCCATTTGTAGTTTTAAAATATTTGGTACACAGTGCGTAATTATTAAATGGTCGATATGGTTTTGTATTATAGTTATTTATATTTTTTTTTTTATTTTTTTTTTCGTATTTTAGATTAAGTAGAGGTTGATAGGTATCTTGGAAGTGAATTCTGCATATTTAGGGATCCCTCTAACAACCATAGACTGCTCTTTATATCTAAAAAGCTCTCTTTAAAATAGGTACGACACACTGATTAAGTTAATGATATTAATTTATCGCACCACCCACCCCCTCTCTTTTTAAAAGGAAGGTAGATATGAACTTTCTCTTTGTTGAAAGGAATCCCGAAGCCAAGAAGAATATTAATATACATCGCGTTTCTACATTTGCATTTAACTATTAATTTCTCATTGGCATTAAACCACACAAAACGAGTAGCGAAACATTACTTTTGTGTTTGAAAAGTCAATTGTAACAAAAAATACGTAGGTGGGTAGTTAGTTATTTAAAAAATGTAACAAACTAACCCCCAACATTTCTCGTTGTTATTCGAAGTGGTAAGTGCCCCGCTCACTACGATTTAATTCAAAATGTGCATAACTTACCGCTAGTTTTCTGGTTTTACGTACTTTTTTAGGGCGCCTACCGTCACTTGTAGATAAGCCACTATGTTCTCGGAGATCACCAACTGTGATGGTCACCGCGATGAAAGAGCGTAAATATTTCCCCGAATTGAATTCGTTGCTATTACTCTTATTAGTTTCCATCACTAACGGAGAGGTGAACCTCTATAACTACCTCGCAAACTACTTTAATATTTTTAAATTTAGATTTAAAATGTTATACTAAGGTAAATCAAATCAAATCAAATCAAAATATTTTATTTTGTCTCAAATTTATACAAATACTGCAACATTGAACACTGGTACCCAAAGTAAGATTAAACTTGTGGTTTGGGTACCAGGGCCCTCACATTTGGACGTGTTTGCATGTATGCTTAAGTTTACATTTTTTAACATAAAATATAAAATCATAATTATTTAGAAAGATAAAGTTAATATAATGTCGTTTATGTGCTTATATGGTGTTTCCGTGTGGTGTGTTTGTGCGCATGTGTGCGCGCGCGCGTTTGTGTCTATATTATAGAGGTGACCCGCAATCACTTTATAGTGGCGGGAAGCCAATGAGGTTTTGAAAGTTGTGAGTGGACATACATTATGTGCACGTCGTTTCTTAACAATATTGTTATTGTACTTTAACGAGGCATGCTTTTTGATGATCGATTCGAGCACAAAGAGCTGCCTGACAGTTAAGACCTGGCAGTCCTTATACAGTCGGAAAGTAGGATATCTAAACGATTTGAACATCATAACCTTCAGTACAGCTCTCTGTGCCCGTTCTAAGGGAAGAATATGCGATTTTGAGGCGCCACCCCAAACCGATATACAATAAGATATTATAGACTGACCTAGGGCATAATAAACCATTTTCAAAGTATTAACATCAGCGGAGTGACGCAACCTCCTAAAAATATAAACTATTTTACGAACTCTGGCCGTCAGACAACATAGGTGATGTTTCCAATTCAAGAGATTATCAATGAATATACCCAGATATTTAGTGTGAGTCGACCGGGATATAATTGGACAGTTACATTGTATAGATGAAGATATGGCCGAACAATTATGTGCTTTCAGAATGTAAGCATCTGGCGAAGGCTGCGTTTGTATAGTGTGAGAGAATGTTATGTAAGTAGTTTTACCTATATTTAGACTCAACATATTCGCAGCTAACCATAGCATAACTTGATTAAGGGCCCTCTCAGCCAGAGTGAAAACATTAGTCCAATTTTTCCCATGAATAAGCATGGCGGTATCGTCTGCATAAGTGACAATGCTGCAGTTGGGAAGAGGAATTTTGCATAGTGAATTTATATAAAGAAGAAACCAAAATCAACAGCGGCGCAGTCACTAATCGTTTGATCAATTTTGGTGCATTGTGTCCTTTCGGAGAGGTAGTTTCTAAATATTCTGAGGGCATATCCACGAATTCCCATTCTTCCCTATAAAATTGAGGTACCCTATTATATACTAGGTGATAAAGCTTTTCAGCTTAATGATTATACTATGAAACCATACGATGGTACACGGGAAAGGGGTTCTTGTGAAAGAATTTTCAACTACCGACTGTCAAGAGCACGTAGAGTAGTTGAAAACGCGTTTGGAGTACTTAGTTCTGTCTACAGAGTCCTGCGTAAACCTATGCTTTTGGAACCAGAAACTGCGACTAAAGTCGTGCTGGCAACGGTTCATCTATGTAACTACTTACGCAGTAATCCTAACTTTATATCGCCAGGAACGTTTGATACAGTACAGGAGAATGGAGATGTAATACCTGGAAGCTGGCGAAATGAACCGCCATCACAATCGCTACAACCGATGGCCGTCGTACCAAGAAGAGCAACAGAAAATGCCACTACAATACGGTCCCACTTAGCAAGACACTTTGTTACAAACCATACAATAGTTTGGCAAAATGAATATCAGTAAACTAATAGCTCACATGTTCCAATGTATCGCGTGTGGTTCCGGGTTCATTTTTATCCGCCATAAAGTCGAAGTCATCATACGCAAACCACTTTGATTTATATGTATCTTGAGCACCTGAAATAAACAAGTTACTCATTAATATAACCACGTGTATTTCTAACAGCTTAAATGTAAAAAGTGAAATCACGTGAAATCCACAATAAACATTATGATGTAATTACTTATAATAAAATATATAATTTTAATACCTACAGATAAAAAGTAGCTTTGTTTTCTTACCGGATCCAGTTATACGGCTTTGCTTCTCTCTGTATTTCTCCCTTCTGTAGCCTCCCGCCAGAGATCGCATTTTTTTCTTTAGGTTCTCGATCGACTTATTCCCCATTTCACGAGAAATCTGACGCCAAGCATCATCTCTAACACCTCTATTGGTGTAATTAGAATCTTTGGGATCCCATAAACATTTAAATTCTTTATAAAGCGATATCAAACGGCGACTTTCTGAGATGTCCATGGCGAGGTGGATCGCGCGAACCAACACAACCGTCCACACCGCGCGCATCACGCAATTGAGGCACCTTTGAGGCTGGCACAAAAACCGACCGCACACGGATCGCGCGAGGTAGGGAGCGCGCGCTCCAATACGTGCGCATGGATCGCGCGCGGCACGTCCACACCGCCTGCATCTTTGGATCGCGCTGCTGCCGCGCGCGATCGGAGCGCGATGGATCGTCCGGTGTGGACCCGGCTATTCTGCCTTACAACTACCGTTGAATATAGCCGAACAACAATTCCCGGTATGTAAAATCTCAGGAAAATCTGGACGGGGTCAACTTCTAAAACAAGCTAAAATTATCTTCTGGGATGAATGCACCATGGCCCATAAAAAATCACTAGAAGCCATGGACAGAACATTACAAGAATTGCGAAAAAGCTCTGAAATAATGGGAGGAGCTATACTCATACTCTCAGGAGATTTTCGAGAAAAACTTCCAGTTATTCCCAAGTCAACACCAGCAGACGAGATCAATGCATGCTTAAAAAAGTTACATCTCTGGCTACAAGTACAAATACTGCAATGAACAAAAAACATGAGAGTTGAATTATCAAAAGATGAAACAACAGCACATTTTGCTAAAATACCTTTACAAATAGGCGAAGGTACATATCCTACTGACCAAACGACCGGCTTCATTGAACTCAATAGTGATTTCTGTAACATAGCCACTACTGAAAATGAACTAATCGACAAAATTTATCCAACTATTATTCAGAACTATACCAGCGTAGACTGGTTATTTCAAAGAGCAATTTTGGCCACTGAAAATAATATTGTTGACGATATCAATTTTAATATTCTAAAGAAAATACCTGGTGAAGAGAAAATATATAAATCGATCGACACGATGGTATCCATTGAAGAAAGTGTCAACTTCTCTACTGAATTTCTAAACTCTTTACAAGTACCAGGAATGCCATTACACTGCCTTCGTCTGAAAATTGAATCTCCAATCATACTACTCAGAAATCTCAGCTCCCCAAAACTATGTAATGGAACGAGGATGATCAGCTATCGAATAATATCATTGAAGCTGAACTTATTTATATTACTTATGAAGTCTTTGCGTCGGCTGCCTTACTTACCTGTTTATGAGCTACCGCATCATACAAATGTTTACGGGACCCGGACGTGGGAATACATGCTACCCTCTATAGCTATTATTCTAAAATTTTCGGTTAAATAAGGTCTAATTTTATTTGTTGAAATCTTACAATAAACTTGTTTCTCACAGTCTGGTAGGTAATACTGCTTAAACTGTAGTTTGTTATCCGACACTCGTAACGCTCGCTGCAAATACTCGTCACTGAATTGTTTTTCCGCTAATGCTGCATACTCCAGTACCGTGGGACAACTTATTGTCTCTAACCGAGAAAGAGCGTCTGCTACTACGTTTTGATTACCGCTTATATATCTAATATCCGTACTAAACTCACTTATGTAGGAAAGTTGACGAATTCGCCTGGGACTTTCTTTATCGCTGTTTACTTTCGTGAATACGTGTATAAGTGGTTTATGGTCGGTAAATATTGTTAACTTTCGACCTTCTATTAAATTTTTAAAATGTCTGATGGCCATAAATATTGCTAAGAATTCCCGGTCGTATGTGGAATACTTAATTTCCGTCTGAGTTAATTTCCTGGAAAAGTATCCTAGCGGTTTCCAGCAGTTTTCGACTTTTTGTTGTAGGACCGCTCCTAGACTAGTATTTGAAGCGTCACACATTAACGATAAATTAGTATCGGGTAATGGATACGACAATGTAACGGCGCTTTTTAAACTGGCCTTACATTTCTCAAACGCCTCAACGGCCTTATCAGCCCACTTTATCAAAGTTTTGTCGCGCTTTTTGGTATTATGCAAATACGTATTTAATTCTGCCTGGCAATCGACTGCCCTAGGAATATGTGAACGGTAGAAATTTACCATACCGAGGAAATGACGTAATTGCTCGATATTTTCGGGTCTCGGAAAATCTACGATTGCTTGTACCTTATCGTCGAGTGGGCGAACGCCATCCGCCGTCACCTTGAAACCTAAAAAGTTTTATTTTGGATACTCCAAATACACATTTTGAGATATTAATTGTTACACCATATTCGTTGAACCTTCGGAAAACCGCATTCAAATGCTCTATATGCTCTTTTTTGGATTTGCTTGCAATACACACGTCGTCTATATAATTATACACAAAATCAAAACCACGTAGCACTATCGTATCCATGAATCTCTGGAATGATTGTGCTGCGTTTCGCAAGCCAAATGTCATGCATGGAAATTCAAATAAGCCAAAAGGCGTTATGATTGCGGTTTTCTCTATGTCATTCGGTGCAATGGGAATAAAATGGTACGCCCTATTTAAATCTAATTTACTAAATATGTTTTTTTCTTTTGTAATTAAATATTTAAAATCATTTATACGCGGGATAGGATAACGGTTTGGCTTTGTTATTGAGTTCAACCTTCTATAGTCCCCGCAAGGACGAATTCCTCCGTTTTTCTTGGGCACCACATGTAAGGGGCTTGCCCAAGGACTTTTGGAAGGGCGACAAATACCTAAATCTAGCATATTTTGAAACTCCGCCTTGACCTTCTTGTATCTATCTGGCGGAAGCGGTCTCGCCTTTGCGTACACCGGGGGTCCACAAGTTTCAATATAATGGTACACCGAGTGCTTAGGTATGTCCTTATATGATACTGGCCTTGTAATACCCGGATACTTAGTTAATGTATCATGCCACATATTAGTATTAATTATAGTTTTAATGGACGACTCACACTCGTCATGGTACACCACGGATGCGATAACATTCAACCGAGTAAATTGATCTACTAATCTACGAGCGCTCAAGTCAACTAACAAATTATAATGGGTTAAAAAATCTGCCCCTAATATAGGTTGTTTAACAGCCGCCACTATGAATGTCCATTTGAAAGCTCTCCTTAAACTAAGGTCTAGAGTTAAATTACGTACGCCATACGTTTCTATCTCGGTTCTGTTTGCCGCATAAAGCTTATATTTATCACACACGGTTTTTTTTAACTTTAACTTAGAAACTGGAATAACCGAAACGTTTGCTCCAGTATCTATTAAAAACTTAAGTCCACTTTGTCGGTCCGTAACACATTGGCGATTGGATGAGTTGATACATACCTCCGCCACAGGCTGTATCACCGTTAGTTTTCCGACGGAGTAATGTTTTTCGGCTCTTTCCAATTGCACGGCTCTACACACTTAGTGGCTTTAGACCTAAACTTATAGTGATAATAACACAACCATGTAGGGTCCTTGCGACTTCTACTCACGTCTCTCGAGCGTGACCTTGCGCGATTATAACCCCTGGCTTTGCCTCTACCGCGCTGTGGTTGTTATGCGCGACGCAATTCAGCGACCTCGAGGCTCAGCTTCTCCAGCGCTGCGACCCAATTTGTGGTTTGACTAGGCGTCACCGTCGCTATCTCGGCTGGACGGGTCGCCTCCATGACCTTGTCAGCTATGACAGCCAAATTATCTAGGTCCTTCACTTCAGTGACAGCTAGCACGGCTTGCACCGCCGCCGGCAGGTGACTATTCCACATGATCTGCAACGTGGAATCTGGTATCTTCGCTCGCGCCAAGTCCCTCATCCGCCGTAAGAGTTGTGCCGGCTTCTGGTCTCCGAGTTCCATCTCTCCGAGCAGCTTCTGGAACTGGCGAGTTTCTGACTCTTCGAATACTTGTAACAATCTATCCTTTAAAGAATCGTATCTGTGCATTTCTGGTGGTGCCAGCAGAAGATCGCTGACCTGCTGGATAGCGCTTTTGTTCAGCTTCGTCACCATTAAATTTTGTTTTGCTGCATCACTAAGTTTTTGGCCTACCACTACTGCTTCAAATTGAACGAACCAGAGTCGAGGTTGGTCCACCCAAAAATCTGGTATGCGCGATGACACGTTTATACTAGCCAGCGCTGACACGTCGTCAGCACGTGGCTCGATTTTCGGATCCGCCGCACGAGTTACATATAGATTTCTTCCAGGAATAGCCATTGTCCAAAAAAATGTAAAAATGTTACACAGTTTATATAGAGTCACCACTGTGGGGCTGAAGTGTCGTACGATTACTTATTGGGTATATGAAATAAAGGTATGCACGTGTTCACATAAACTGCTTTTATTCTCGACTGTCTTACACGGTGGGCGCAGCCGCCTCTACCACACATGTATTTTGCTTACGCTACACTAACCTACATATAACCATGTATTACGTAAGGTACATTGTGTCCCTATACACACGGCAGACAGCATATGTACTCCACTACATATTTTATTTAATAAATGTTTATTAGAGGGTGTATTTCCAATTAAATGGAAAAAGGCATTTTTAACGCCTATCTTCAAAAAAGGTGATAAAAGTGATATTGAAAATTATCGTCCTATATCCATTTTGCCAGTTCTGTCTAAGCTTTTCGAGAGACTCGTACATGCCTCAATATTTCCCCATCTGCGACATACCAGAACAACACGGTTTCGTTAAATCTAGATCCACTGTAACAAATCTAATGATTTTTACGAAGCATTTATTTGAGAACATGGACAATCGTGTGCAAGTTGATGCAGTGTACATTGATTTTCGTAAGGCATTTGACAGGGTGGACCACAAAATACTTCTTGATAAAATAGCGTTCAACGGTATTACAGGAAATTTGTTGAGGTGGTTCGCATCATACATATCACAAAGGTCACATAAGGTTGTAATTAATGGGCACGAATCTGAGTATAGGGTAATAGCGTCCGGTGTACCCCAAGGTTCTGTTTTGGGCCCCCTCTTATTTGTACTATTCATAAATGATATTAAGTCATGTATACTCAATTCAAAATTTTTAATGTATGCTGATGACATAAAAATATATAAGTCATGTACAAGTATACATGATTGTTTATTAATTCAACAAGATTTACATAGACTCTCTCAATATTGCAGTTACAATAAGTTACACCTAAATTTATCTAAATGTTATTACATGTCTTTCACCAAAAATAAAAATCCCTTGAGCTTTATCTATACTATTAATGACACAGCTCTCACCAAAACGGACTCGGACGCCAACACCAAGGTCGACTATGGAAGTCGACCTTGGTATCTGTTTAGACTCAAAACTACACTTAGATTTACACATTGAACGCATTATTAACAAGGCCTTTCAAATGTACGGCTTTGTTATGCGGTCTTCTAAAGAATTTAAAAATCAATCAACTCTCTTGTTCTTGTATTATACCTTGATTCGATCTCAATTAGAATACGCAGTGCCAATTTGGAGTCCTTTTTACGCTAAATACTAACAAAGCATTGAAATAATACAAAAAAAAATTCTACGTAATATTAACTTAAAATTTAATCATACTAAGATTAATTACGAAGTATTACTGAATACCTATAATCTCTTAAGCTTGGAGTCTAGGCGCACTCTAATTATGATGCTATACGGTATATGTAATAACAAATTTGATTGTATACCACTTACTAATAAGCTGTTTTTTTCCGGGTTGTATTGACCCGGCCCGCGAATACCTCCTCTGACGAAATCAGAGACATTTTCTTACACTCTAAGGATTCTTATACGGGGGTTTTTTATTTTTACAATATTCTATTCTAATAATATTACCGATTATTAATTATCTTTTTTACATTAATCTTATATTTCTGTTTTAGTTGCTGTTTCCACATTTTTAACTTTTATATATTCTTAGGTATGCTTATTTCTAGGTTCTATTTCTAACATTTAGATTTTAATTATCGATTTTTGTTTTTTATCTTATACACTATTATTACATTGTTTTTGTCTTTTGTGATTTTTTACTCTTACCTATGTTATAGCTATTATAACATTTGTTTTTATTCTACATTTAAACTTTTCTATTTGTTACAATCTTGTACTTATGTCTAGGTTTTATGCTTTACTATTATTTGTGATATATTTTTATTAGTTACAATTGTTGTATATTTAATCAGCTATTGTTATATTCTTTATGCCTATTAGTTGTTACAATTCGTATTTTAATACATTTTATTAATCTATGTCCTATTGTCTATTTTAGTTTTGTCATTTCTATTTGTATAACATTTTATTTATTCTATCTATTCTAATTATATCGTATCTATTGTTTTCTGTATACATTATGTTTCGATTCTGTTTACATGGCTATTTTATCGTTATTTATTTGTTCCGCGTACATTGTTCTTTTTTGCATGCTTAACAAGTTTATCATTTTTACTTCCGTATGTGTTCCTATTTTTTTCTTTATTTGTACTTACTTACTGTTTTAAGGCTAGTTACATATATATCTAAATATATGTCTAACGTTAGGTTTCTTAGCTTTTGTTTCTATGTAGTGCCTCTCTGACTATTTTTGTACAGAAATCTATAAATAGTTTCCTCGTATTTGCATCCTCCAGCATTCGGTTTGCGTTTTCAGTATTCACTCTCAGCTGTATTTCGGCTTCGAGATTATACGTCCGCTGTAAGTACTGGGGACACTCAAATATAAGATGGAGTACGTTTTCTTCTATGTCCGGATCACAGGAGCACGACGGGTTCTCGTTACACTTAAATCTTGTTAAGTATTCGGAGAAACCGCCGTGCCCTGTCATTGCTTGCGTGACCAAATTGTTAATGTTAATTTTCCTTATAGTCGCATATGCTTTAGTAGCACCAGGAAACAATGTTCTAGTCTTTCAAACTTTCATGGTCACTTATAATTCTAAACGTTTTTACGGGATTTATACCATGTAAATTTTTACTTACGAGTTTCCGATATTTCGGCACTGTTGCAAGCGCCATGATCACGGAACAACTTGTTCCGTGATCCCGTAAAAACGTTTAGAATGTTCTAGTCACCATAGCGGTCTCACCTGTTTGGTATCTATTGTTCCATTTCTCAAGCGAACATCTTCGGATTTCCCGCTTGATGAATGAGACAGGACATTTGTCATAATTGGGTCTATTTTTCAATTTGAGTGCAGCGTTTTTCGCCGGTTCATCGGCTCTTTCGTTTCCCTCAAGTCCCGCATGTGCCTTAATCCAATAGAACTCAATTCTTTTCCCTTTGGAGCTACAAGTTCCTAGGTGTGTTGTCGTCTGAACAGCTAGCGGGTGGAGGGAATAACTATTTGTTATAGTTTCCAGTGCCGCTCTCGAGTCGCTCAATAGTGCTATTCGCTGACCTTTTATATGAATCGCACTTTTCGCTACATAGCATATTGCAAGCAGTTCAGCTTGGTAAACCGTGCAAAGGGACGAAAGACTAATCTTGCCAGAACTTATGTCTGCCCCATTCTCCCATATGGAGAATGCCGCTCCGACACGGCCGGCAATCTTACTTCCGTCCGTGTAGATTTGGATTGCATCTCCTACCTTTTCTCTTATCTCATTTTGATTTGTAAGATCCCCGAAGTGTCTGCTTATATGGTGAGCTGGGTGTATAGTGTCAGCGACAGCGATAGTTTTCTCCAATTCTCTATCCTTTAATATTGACCGTGATATCCCTTTCCTGGCCTCATAGAGTGAAGCAACTTCCCTCATGTGGATATCCAGGGGTAGTATTCCAGCCAGTAACAAGGCCGCATTCAGCGATACAGTCCGATATGCCTTACAGATTTTCGAAGGATGTGCGAAGGATCGCTGTATGGCATTAAGTTTCTTTTGCACATATCGCTTTCTTGTCGCCGCTGGTGGCCATGCCGCTGCGGCATAAGTTGTTGTAGGGACCACTGTTGCCTGGTAAATTATTTTTATTATTTCAGGGTGGAGGCCCCAGCTCACCCTGGCTGCACTTGACAGTCGCTTAAATATATTCGCTGCCTTTATGCAAACATTCGTTGCATGTGCACCGAAAGTTAAGCCACTGTCAATGGTAAGCCCTAGTATTTTGATTTCCTTAGACGCTGCAATGCAGACCCGGTCCATGCTCAAGCGTGGTATGTCATATTTTAATTTGTTGGTAATAACCATTGCGCTGGTCTTATGTGGCGCGAATTTTAATTCGTTAATGACAAACTCCCCACTCTCGAACATACTCGAGGGCTGCATTGCCGCGTCTCTGGATGTCCGCTGCTGTGTCTCCCGAAAAGACGAGGACTACGTCATCTGCGAATGCTCGACAGTAGTCCCCCCTCTCCGAGAGACCTTTCAGCAGCGGGTCCAGGAGGATGTTCCACAAGATTGGGCCACTTATGGACCCTTGTACACATCCCTTATTGGTACTTTTTGTGTATCATGGCCAGCGTATCTCAGTTTGATGGTTCTGTCTTCCAGGAAACTGGCTATGATTTTCTTTAGCATTCCGGGACGTCTTTCCTCCACCAGTGTCGCTTTAATGGCAGGCCACCATGCGCTATCAAAAGCTCCCTCTATGTCTAGCGACACCATGGTGATGAGCTTCTTCTTACGAAGTTGCCCTTTCACATGTGCGACCAGATCATAGAGGGCGTCTTCAGCGCTTCTCTGCGGTATAAAGCCGTACTGGCGTGGATTCAGTCCAAGTTCCACCTCAGTCTCCTGGCCATCATTTTTTCTAAAACCTTCCCCAAAATCGATAGGAGCCCTATAGGTCTATACGATTTGGGGTTGGCATAGTCGTCTTTATTCGGTTTCTTGAGAACTATGACGATAGCCGCTTTTCATTCTCTACGGAAGTGTGCAGGCTCCCAACACTTGTTGTACAGTCCGAGATAAAGTTTTATGTCCCGCATAATCAACCGGCTACAGATATCCACTGTAAAGCCATCGTAACCAGGTGCCTTCTTAGGATTAAAACTTTTTGTTGCAGATATCAGCTCGCATTCTGTAAAATTTGGCTCCTCGTCTTGATCTTGATCTAGATAGTTATCGATTTTTGCTATTTCTCTGGTTTTATTATGTTCTGCATTTTTTCCTATTTCTGTATCGTCTGGGAAAAAGACTGGCCAGTTCTTCAGCCGATTCTTTGTCATTTAGCATTTTCCCGTTGATTTTTAGCGGTAGATCTTCCTGTCTTTTTGTTTGTCTAATCACTCGGTAGATCCCTTCCCATGCGTTTTCCTTTTCCTGCTTTTCACAGAAGGCCTTCCAGCTGCTGATCTGTGCTTTCTTGGACTCTTCTTCATACTTTTCCTTTGCCTTTAGGTAATCATCCACCACCCATGGCCTTCTTGGTGGAGCTGCGCATCTGACTCTTCGTTTTTTAGTGGTCATATCCCTTCTCAGTACTTCCAGCTCTTTGGACCACCACGGTGTGACTAGTTTTTGTGTCGCTTTCTTACTTGGAATTGCCTCCTCACATGCTTTTGTGACTATTTGTGTATGTGTTTTTATAAATTCATCTAATTCCTGTTCTTTATTAATTTTGGTTAAATTTGCGATGTTTATGCTTAAATCTGGCTTAAATTTTTCTAATGCCGTGTGAAATTGGTTCCAGTTCGCCTTTTTGGTATTAAATTTTCGTGTTGTTCTATTTATTATAATTTCCCTTGCTTTCTGTAGTCTAATCCGAATCGTCACTCCGTTATGGTCCGAGCTAGTTAGGTCTTCTGCTACCTTCCAGTCCTCTATCTGACTCAGTAAGTTTTCGCTACAGAAGGTTACGTCCACATAGCTGAAGAGTCGGCGACCTCCCCTGATTGTGTCGAAGGTTGGGATGTTTCCTTCATTGAGCACCTGGAGATTAAGCTCATCAAGCATTCCCATCATTTCCTGGCCTCTTTTGTCAATAATTGGGCTGCTCCACCACACACTCTTCGCGTTGGCGTCTCCCCCAGCGATTATTTTCGACATTCCTGCTTCTCTGTAAACTTTCGCCAGATGTTGGAGGTAAGGTTCTATGGGCTCATTGGGCTCGAAATAATATGATACCACGAGGATCTCCCATGTACTTGTTTTAATTTTCACCACCGCGATGTTGTCGGTGGTGTATTGGGGGCACTGTACGACTACTATGTCGTTATCGTAAACCGCGATTGCCGTCTTGACAGTTCCCCTTGCACTTATTGAATTTTGATAGATCCTCGCTCCAGTATATGCTTTCATTACCCCTATTCCTCCTACATAAGGCTCCTGTAGCAGTGCTATAGCTATTCTTCTCTTTTTAGCTTCCATCACTATTTCTATGGTGGCCAACTCTTTTTAGTTAGTTTATGTGGATCTTTCCAACCGTAGTAACTCTCTGCCACATTTTTGGTATCACTTGAAGAACAACATGGCACTCATACTGATTTCGTGCTTTCCTCCGGTACCTCACCGTTACTTTTGCTTCTTCTTCTGTTAAGTGTCTAATTAAATGTTTGTTCTGGTTCTTTAGCGCTGTACTAAGTATGTACTGTTACGTGTAACTGTTTTTTGTTCCAAATAAATAAAATAAAATAAAAAAACATTCAGAGACCACGTCTCTGTTCCATATGTCATCACTGGTAACACACACTGGTCGTAGAACTTCGTTTTCAGACACTGCGGAATATTGGACGAGAAGATTTTCCTTAGCTTTCCGAACGCTGCCCAGCCGAGTAGGATTCGTCGATTGACCTCTTTCTCGAAGTTCATTTATCTCTACATTTTGCAATGGTGTGTAACTGGTCGATGGTAGTGGTCTCTCTAGGGGTAAGTAAGGGGGACCTTCCGGCTGAACACCACTAAACACACATAAACCTGTACCTACACTCCACAACAACTATCCACTACGCATGTTATCTAGTGGCAGTTTGTAAACGCTTATGGCATTATGGTCCACTTGCATAATTATGTAAGAACTGGTGACAATACTGCTGTAACGCTGTTATGGGGACGAGGAAGACTATCCAACCGTTATACAGTTTTTACTAGTACGGGGGGATAGGGCGAACTATTCCGATGACAGCCAATACCTACCGCTAAAAGTTGTCTTACTGTGACTAATTATTGTAAACATATTTACAAATAGGCTAATTCTAGGCATCGAAGACTTCTTCCGCGTCGCCGTCATTGGGTAACGTACCCAGAAGGCTGGCAGCATTGCCACGTTGTATGGCAATGCTTATTCTTTGTGCAAAGTAAAGGCCAGCTCTCTGGTCACGCGAAAAGTCGACCAGTTTTTTTGATATTTCGCTATATAACGAAAGTGCACTAGGACCCTATGACCCAATCGTCTCAACCCCAAACGGGTCAAAAATATAATCTTCAATAAGATTATGATATTTGCGCCGTTTGAGCGTCTCCGCTGAAGCAGTAGCAGCACCGGCACATACCGCGGTACTTGGAAGATGCGATGGCGCTAGGGTGTCTACGCATGTGGCGTCCCAAAAGTTTTGTTACAAAACTTAATCCCGCGTACCAGCTTCCGAGTCGAAAGCATGTGTCAAATACATTGTTAGATACAGAATATTACAACTGTTCAAAATAAGTCAGAGAAGAACTGAGCAAAGTTGATTCTGCTTGCCGCACAATAGACTGCTGGACATCGCGTGCTCAAGAGGGTTATTTAACAGTAACGGCACATTATATAAATAACGATTTTAATTTAGACATAGTCTTACAATGTCGCGTTTTGTCCGGCCCGCATACAGCCGTTAATTTGAGCACTGAATTAAAGTCATAATTTATAGTAACCTCGCCAGAAAAATAAAATTAGTGGTTTCTTACAATGCTCCTAATATCCAAAACTGTATTAAAGATCTCCAATTAAAATTTTTTGGGTGTTTTGCACATACAATTAATCTTATAGCTAAAACAGCCTAATGATACCAGAGGTTGAACATTTTTTGAATAAATTGAGAGCCATTGTACGACATTTCAAGCGTAGTAGCACAGCTGTTGAAAAACTTTTAAAATATCAAGTTAATATGAATGTAACCCACCCAAAGAAAATGATAATAGACGTGCTAACTAGATGAAACTCTACGTTCTACATACTTGAAAGGGCTTTATTATTAAAGGAAGCCATAACAAGTACTTTGGCAGTTTTAGATTCTACTAGCAGTGCTTGTATAGAAAATATAAACAACGATAAATGGAAACTCTGTGCAGATTTATGTACAGTTTTGAAACCATTAGAACAAGTTACTGTCCAGATTAGTGGAGAAAAATACCTTACGGGCAGTCTTGTCATTATATTTAACCGATTATTGTATTGTGTTTATTCAAAATATCACCCGATGAAACGTTACATGCCGATGCTAAACCTGTGTGCATAAGGATGTTAAGAGGGTTAATGACAAGACTGAAAACCATAGAAATGAGCAGTACTTTCGGAGTAGCTACATTTCTCGATCCCCGATTTAAAATTGCATTTTTTATGGATAAAAGAGCTGCTGAAGCAGCCAAAAAAAAGGTGATTGAATTGATAGTGATAGAAATTAATAAAGAAAGTGCTAGACACGCAACATCATCCACGATATCGACAACAATTTCAACAGGGTCGACTACGCCATCTCAAATAATACAAGATACCAGCAGCAAGCCTTATACATATATAGATATTTGGGCAGATATTGATATACAAGAGATTTCCACATTAGAGTCACCGACGGCAATAGCTATTGCTGAGGTTCAGAGGTATCTGAATGACAAAATAATACCTAGAAATACAAGCCCCAATAAGTGGTGGCTTAAACATTCTTTTTTGTACCCTAACCTCAGTAAAATATTTAAACAACACTGTTGCGTATTGGCCACATCAGTGCCCTGTGAGAGGATTTTCTCAAAATCTGGGGAACTGATTTCTGAGCGAATTCTCGAAATCTGGTTTCAAGACATTTCAAAAAACCGTTATGTAGAGAAAATATTAATACAATCAAAGAAAAAATGGAGGAAATATACATTTACATAAATGGATTGAAATTGTCTGATAGAACCAGTGTTTTAAATTCAAGAAGGCTTTGTTGGATTTCTAATATGCATTAAATCCATATTATTTATTTATGACAAATATATATCAACCGTTAATCCATACCTCAGCTTTCTGCCAACATATAAACTGTCCCAGGACCACATTGAAATATTTTTTGGTGCTATCAGGTCTTTGGGTGGATTTAATAACAACCCCTCAGCGAAAGCATTTATGACAGCTTATAAGAAACTTTTAGTTCACGCTGAATTTAAAATAAGTCGAAATGGAAACTGCCTGCCACTCGACGATATAAGAATACTACATGCTAATAAGAAACAATATATTCAAGCCATTAACGAAACTACACAAAGAGTTAACATTTTGGACGATGAGATGAAAAGTTATGATGAGAAAAATGTAGATCATGACTATATCCCCGACCCCAGTTTAATATCTGATTATAGTGACAATGTGATCACATATATAGCCGGATTTATTGTAAGAAAAATGAAGAAGGAAATATTGTGTGAAGAGTGTTTCAAAGCACTTACAAATGAGACATCCAACAGTTGTTTAATAAAAGTAAAAGATAGGGGTGGCTTGATCAAAGCTTCAACTGCCGTTGTATATATTTGTAAGAAAACTGAAACAATTTTTCGACGCTATATGTTATCATTAGGTGTTACTCAGATTGGGAAACCATTTTATATAGAAAAGATAACAATGACTGTCTTCGAAATATGCGCATGATCGGATGTTTTCTCACAGCTGATTAATCATTGCTATGACAATTGCATATTAAACAATCATTTGCATTTGATAATCAAAGCCATTGTAAATTATTATTTAAAAATACGCATTCATCATGAATGCAAAAAGGCTTCTGCACCGGGCGGTGAAATTGTAAGAAATTTCTATAACAAACTTGTTCTTTTTAAGGGTCAATAAAACTGATTAATTTTTGTGTTTGTTTTATTTCATTAAATATCACGGCATTAAGTGTTCAGTGCTTTAGATGGCATATTAATTGTTATCGTAAGATGACAGTCGCAAAGCAATGATGATATTATATATCTGGGTAATATTAGGCACTCGCACTAGAGCCATTCATCATTTTATTCTAAAAGGTTGCGGTAATCCATGCTTCCCTACTTAATATTATAAATGTGAATGTAAGTTTGATTGCTACGCTTTCACGCGAAAACTACTTAACCGATCATCATGTAATTTTGAACACATATTCTTGGAGGTAACATGGGATACTTTTATGAAAAAAAATATTTTTTTTACGTTTCTTCGCGGATGAAGTCGCGGGAAAAAGCTAGTCAACAGTAAATCTCTTAATTGTCTCTGGATCTCTTGATAAAAAGTGATTCCAAAAATACTACAGGTAACATACACTAGTCAACAATGTGTCAAGTACCTACTGTTTTAGATTCAAACTGATTTAGAAAGTAAAAGAATAAAATGATGGGTGATTTGATTAGTGCGTGTTTATTTAAGGTGATACCTGGGTCCAGTACTGCCCTCATTTTAGTAAAATCAGTTTAAATGAAAACGGAGGTGTGGCACTTCCTGGCAGAGCCACCATCACGGATTTGAATTCCAAGTCTGTCGCTATTTTATCCCTAATTTGTCCTATTTTGTCCTCGAATATCAGATTTTGTCGCGCCCTGGTTCTAAAGTTATAAGGGTTTTTAGGTGGCCCTGCCAGAAAGCATACTTCCTGGCAGGGCCACCATCATATCTCAAGATCTAGAGCACCTAGCTAAGAGCTGTTTTCTTCCAGAATTTGGCCCTAATTTGTCCAATTTTGTCCCCGAATTCCAGATTTTGTCGCGTCCTGGTTCAAAAGAATACACATTTGTTTTTTGTATGGTGTAGTCCAAGAGCTATGTAGCTTTTTCTATGCAAAAGTTAGACTAGTTAAATATTTTTCTATTATTTCAATGAAAAAGCAAGTTTTAATGATTTAATGTACTATAAATATGCAATCAAGAAATAATCATACTCTACATTCATGTTTTCTGTATTATATCTCTCAATTGGAATTATGTAAAAAGCTTTATAAATATTCACTATCGCTCCTAGACTATTCGATACTCAGGTGTACAGTTGCGTACAAAAGTGTATCAAGGAATCATTTTTATTTAGGGTAGAATAATAAAACTCACAAATTGGATCGTTGTAAACAAGATATATTTCTTTAATATCTCTCCCTCTCTAATTGAGAATTTTACACGTTCAAATTATTCTTATTTTTGAAGATATTAAAAACTATTTGTGCCAGGCTATTTGTAAGGTAAAAATACTTCAATTTAAATAATAAAAAAAAATATGTAGCCTCATTTGTCTGTTTATTTTGTTATAAAATAGGTAATTCTTTTTAATAACTTTTCTAGGAACCGGTTTTTGTACTCGTGGTACTAAAATACATATGTTCTCCAACTACGAATAAATTATTTAGAATAATTTAATATTTAGACAGTTCAATCTTATATAGTAATTTAATAAATATATCAAAAGTATTTTGTACTCTTCTGTACAAGAGTATAGAGAATTTAGATTCATCAATAACTTTTTAACCAGGATGCGACAAAATCTGGGATTCGGGGACAAAATTGGACAAATTAGGGCCCAATTCTGGAAGAAAACAGCTCTGCTGTTTCGACCAATCAACAAGCGCCACAGATATTATAATCTCGTGGATTTCCGGGCCCCGCGACAGGAGCAGGACACGGTGCAGTGTGCCAAGGGCCTAAGTGATTCGCGAATTCACCCATTTGTTATTATAGCGGCAACAGAAATACATCATCTGTGAAAATTTCAACTGTCCAGCTACCACGGTTCATGAGATACGCGCATGAAGTCGCTGAAAAATCGCTAGAATTTTATTTTTGGTTAGTTACAAAGAATATTCAAATTTCCCGCGCATTTCGATTTTCTGTATCGACAACCGATGAAAACATCACTAGGCTATATATATCTATAAGTAAGAAGGATATAGTCAAAGTGGCGACATTTATTTGGTTTAGTCATGATTGGAAGAAATGACAATTTCAGTTTCGGGTTTTGTACTTATTACTCATTGCACTGAGTCCACCATTTTATTTTGTTGTTGTGTATTGTTTCTTGTGTATTCGCGGTAAAAGCTTGTTGTTTATTAAATATTCAACCAGAACGAAATTCTCAGATATTTTCATCAATTAAAAAAGGTAATCACACCACGACATTTCTGTTCATATGACTATTTTATGGTATATATCATATCTTAGAAATGGTCACTTTGGCTGACCATATCGTGGATAGGTTTCATGAAATGGTCTGCCGCATTATGAATATAATTACATATATATGTCGTGGCCACATATTAGAATTGGTCACTTCATAATGTGGCCAACCATTTTATTAAATAGTTAGATTTTGTTAGTTTAGGTTGTATGAAAAAGGGGGTGCAAATTTGTCCGGTTTACTGTAGTGGAACAACTTTAAATTCTATAATATAATATAGATGTACAAACTTAACATAAACTTAAATTTAATTACTTAAACTAAAACTTAAAATTATATACAAACTTAATCTAACCTAAAATATGTAATTGTTAATGTAAAATGTGACAAACGTATTCACTTTTATTATTAGAGATTCGCATGTTGTGTATAATAGCCAAGCCCACCCGATCACGACCGAATGGCGTTCGGCAAGCCTGCGCGCGCGCCGCGGCCGTTCGGCACACTTCGGGAATGACTAGGCAGTCCGCTCAAATTAGCTATCGACGCGAGACGAACGATAGTTCATGACATACCACCAGCAGATTCCAGGAGGAGATACAAGGTGAAAGTGCCGCCGTTCTCCCCTGAGGAGCCAGAACTTAGTTTCGCACTTTTGCAGGGTCAATTTGAAATCTACGGCATACGGGATGACATAGAAAAATTTACACAGGTCACCACAAACCTGGATATGATACACGCGAAAGAAGTGAAGGATATAATCCTTAACCCTCCTGAACGTCATCGGTACCTCAAGATCAAGACGGAGTTAATACGTCGGCTCTCAGCATCCCACGAAAAGAAGGTCAGGCAACTGCTGACCCACGAGGAGCTGGGAGACCGAAAGCCATCGCAGTTCCTACGGCACCTACAGGACTTGGCTGGTCCAGCCGTTCCAACTGACTTCGTCAAGACTATTTGGAGTCAGCGTCTACCAAATAGCATCCAGACGTTGCTGGCCTCGCAGCCAACGCTCTCAGTGGAGCAATTGGCTGACCTAGCTGACCACGTCAACGACATCGTCACACCACGCAATATAGCGGCGGCATCGACGAGTCACCACAGCGCTATCACCAGCGAGATAGCGGAATTGAAAATGATGGTGGAGCGTCTGGCGCTAAAGGTCGACGAGCAAGCCCGTTTATCAGAACGCACGTATTTCCACGAGAATCCTCGGCGGGACACAGCACGCCACAACTCCAGAGCCCGTCCAAGATCTAGGTCGGCCTCGGAGCATAAAAAGTACCCAGTATGCTGGTACCATCACACGTTTGGGAGTAAGGCAAGTAGGTGCATAAAACCGTGTGACTATTCGATAAACACCGCGGGCAGTCGATAATGGCGGCTGACGACTGTCCAGGCACGGGTCGCTTAATTATAACGGACAAGCATACCAAAATACAATTTTTAATTGATACCGGCAGTGACCTTTGTGTATTTCCCCGTTCTGCTTTAAATGAACCACGCCGTAAAACTAATTTCGAATTGTGTGCAGCGAATGGGTCGACAATTCACACGTATGGTTTTATACACTTAGTTGTAAACTTGGGCTTGCGCCGCGACTTTGCTTGGCAATTTGTAGTGGCGGACGTCACTAAGGCTATTATTGGTGTAGATTTTTTGTCAAAGTACAATCTTACTGTTGACATCCGCGGTCAACGCCTGATTGACGCTAGCACTACTCTTTTTGCCGTGGGTTTGCCTGCACATTTTACTGAGGGCATTTCTTCGGTAAAAATTGGTATGGATAACTCTGTATATCATAGCATACTATCTCAATACCCTGACATAGTGAATCCATCTGGTATGCATCATACTATAAAACACAACACTGTACACCACATTCGCACTACATCAGGGCCACCAGTATCGTCAACACCACGTAGGTTAGCACCGGACAAACTGAAAATTGCGAGAAGTGAATTTGAAGCTATGTTACAGATTGGCACTTGTCGACCATCGGAGTCTCCATGGTCTTCACCCCTTCACCTCGCTCCAAAGAAGGACAACAGTTGGCGTCCGTGCGGAGATTACCGTATGCTCAACGCCCGCACCGTGCCTGATCAATATCCAATCAGGCACATTCATGATTTCGCCCACAGCCTTGCAGGATGCAGTATATTTTCTACAATAGACCTCGTAAAGAGCTTCAATCAGATACCAATCCACGCAGACGACATCCCGAAGACCGCAATAACTACACCGTTTGGTCTATTCGAATTCCCATTCATGACGTTTGGCCTTCGAAATGCGGGACAAACATTTCAACGGTTCGTGGACGAAATGCTTCGGGGATTGGACTTCGTCTACTCGTACATTGATGATTTTTTGGTCTTCTCCCAGGATCCGCAGACCCATCAAGCCATACAGAGTTTTCCTCCCCCGAAGACCGTAAAAGAACTGCGTCGGTTCCTCGGGATGATAAACTTTTATCGTCGTTTTATTCCAGGAGCTGCGGTTCACCAGACCAAGCTTAATGCACTCCTCACGGGCTCCGTGAAGGGCTCCCATCCAGTCAACTTCTCGGCTAAGGAACTGGAGGCCTTCAACGCCTGCAAAGACAGCTTATCTAGTGCAGCCTTGCTGGCGCACCCCGTCTGCGACGCAAAGCTGGCTTTAGTTACAGATGCTTCCGATAAAGCAATAGGTTCCGTTCTTCAGCAGTTGAAGGGGACTTCTTGGGAGCCTCTTGCATTCTTCTCTCGTAAATTGAGCCTTTCCCAGCAAAAATATTCTCCTTACGATCGAGAACTCCTCGCCATTTATGAGAGCGTAAAGCACTTCCGCCACATGTTAGAGGCTAGAGCGTTTACGATCTTTACTGATCACAAGCCTCTGTCTTTCGCCTTCAATACTCACAAAGAGAATTGTTCTCCTAGGCAGTTTCGTCACCTGGACTTCATTTCGCAGTTCACCACTGATATCAGACACATCTCAGGTAAAGATAATATTGTAGCCGATACTTTATCTCGTATCTGGGCAGTAGGGCAACCTGTCGATCTACAGATATTAGCCGAAGCTCAGAACGTGGACTGTGAAATGAAATCCCTTTTAAACGGCAGCACATCCCTACACCTCAAAATGGTGAGGCTGCCTGGTCTTCAAGGAGAACTATGTTGTGATGAAAGGGACGGTAAGTTACGGCCGTTCATTCCGACACAGTTAAGACACCAAATCAGCAGTTTGCACTCATTGAGTCATGCGGGTGCAAACGCAACTGCTACGCTGGTGTCGGCCCGCCATGTGTGGCCTGGCGTAAAGCGTGACTGTCGTGAGTGGGTGCGCAATTGCCTCGAATGTCAACGCTCAAAGATCACTAGACACGTCGCCGCCCCCTTAAGCTCTTTCAAGCTTCCGAAAGCTAGATTTTCTTTTGTTCATATAGACCTGATTGGACCTCTGCCAGTTTCACAAAATTTTAGATACTGCCTCACGGCGGTGGATCGCTTTACGCGATGGCCTGAGGTAATACCTGTACCAGATATTAGCGCAGAGACTGTGGCTAAGGCATTACTTCACGGTTGGATCTCACGCTTCGGTTGTCCAATGGACATTATAACCGACCGTGGGGGACAATTTGAGTCCGCCTTATTTAAAAGCCTGGCACAACTAGTCGGTTTCCAGCATCGTAGGACTACGGCCTATCATCCACAATGCAATGGGTTAGTCGAGAGGTTTCACAGACAGCTGAAAGCAGCAATCGTATGCCACAACAGTACTTCTTGGGTGGATGCATTACTACTCGTGCTGCTAGGTATCCGCAGTGCCATTAAAGAAGACCTCAATTCATCCTCAGCTGAGCTACTGTATGGGGAACCTCTCCGACTTCCAGGTGACATTTTTGAACCCACCGAAGAGCATGTTCCTGACGTATCCGATTACATGAAACGGCTACGAACTACGTAAGGGGCCTCCGGCCGGTACCCACTAACCAACACGGTGGGAGACGTGCGTCTTTTATTTTTAAGCAGCTTGCTACATCGTCGCACGTATTTCTCAGAGACGACAGCACAACAGGGTCCCTTAAACCGGCTTATACTGGTCCTCACGAGGTGGTGGAGCGGGGTGATAAATTTTTTAAAATACTGTACAAAGGAAATAAGGTGACAGTTTCCATAGATCGACTGAAACCGGCCTACATACTGCGTGATCCAAACAATACTCATACACCTATCACACAACATACCTCAGAAACACCTCAACAATCACTCAGAACAAACCCGCAACGCAAAACAACAACCACTTCAAACACTTCATTCACACCACATACAAACCCACAAACGAACATACCAGATGATCACCCTAGTACTGATGATCATGTCAGAAGAACTAGGTCGGGGCGTAAGGTTACTTTTCCTACACAGTGGGGCCACAGCGGCCCCCCCCCGTCCCAAATCGTAAACCTGAGCGCGTGTCTGTGGTTACGTCTCGCGGGCATACAGGAACGAAGGTCTTGGCTTAATCGCCCGGACCGCGAGGAAGACAACCTCTATAAAAAATTACCCCGAATCTCAAGTTTTGGCGCGCGGCGAGGAGATGCATGGCTGATGGGTAGTTCAGTCTCGAACGCGCCCCCAGCCAGGGTACCTGCGGACCCCCTGTGTTAGGTAACAAATGTACGCTTACCCGGGTATAGGGAGCTCTGCCCGGGTGGACCTCCTTTCTCCCATACTCATGGGAACTATATGGATAGAAGTTTACAATTTAAAAAAAAAAATCTACGGAATCTACGGACAATATTTCGAAAAGCATAGCAGAAAGCATAAATAAAACAGGTGAGTTATTCTTATTTTGTTTATTGTGCATACAATTAATATTTGGAAGGAAACATATAAGAAAGAAAAGGTGGAGTGGAATCAGCTCAAACAAGCCGTGTGACATGTTGTTCTTGCCAGTCTACTGCTCCTTGCTGTGCGTGAAGTAATTGGTTAATTTTACTCTAATATCGAGTCCGTTGCTGTTCGAAAACCCTCGTGTTCCACGTAATGAAACAAAATTTAAAGGCAAATTTTCTTCCTCTCGGTTCCATTGATGTACGGGCATTTGAGCAGATTCCAAAAATCCATCTCTTAATAGGTTATGCAAGCAACAGACAACCAAGATCATGTCAGTGCATGTTTCTGGCGCTATTCCGATAGGAGTGTAAAATATTCTAAACACCTGAGACAGCAAACCGAACGCGTTTTCCGATACTCGTCTCGCACGACAAAGGCGGTAGTTAAATATTTCTTTGCTTAAATCGTTTTTTGCAACTCTTCTAGCGTAAGGTTTCATCATAAAAGTATCAAGACTAAATGCTTCATCTCCAACTAAAAAATGTGGTAATATTATGTTCGAATTTGGTAGATTTTTTGGTTCTGGAAAATTAAATTCATTTTTCATGATTTGTTTTCCCATTGTAGACTTTTGGAATATTCCACTATCTCCTTCTTTGCCATAAGAGCCAACGTCTACTGCAATGAACTTGTAATTATGGTCTACAATAGCCAGAAGAACAATTGAGTAATACTCCTTATAATTAAAATACAACGACCCACTATTTTCAAGGGCTCTTATTCTTACGTGCTTCCCATCAATAGCACCTGTGCAATTGGTGAATTGCCATTTGTCCCAAAATCCTTCAGATATAAGCCTAAAATCACTTTCTTTTGGAATAGGCATAAAAATTGGCACCAAAACAGTCTTTAAATGTTTTAACACCTCTTTGACTATTTGTGAAATATAAGAAGGTGATATACGAAATTCGAATGATAGTGAAGCATAAGTTTCTCCAGTCGCCATGAATCTGAAAAAAAAAATTATTATTTATTACAGATTCGGAATGCCGTAAAAAATGGAAACTGATCAGGGACTCCTACAACAGATATAAGCGCAAACAAAAACAATCGACGGGATCTGCAGCACCAGCTAAAAATTCAAAGTGGCAGTTTTATGAAAGCTTAAGATTTTTAGAAAACACACCATCAGAACGGCAAAGCTGCACCAGTGTAGAACAAGAACAGCAAAGCTCCGCCAGTGTAGAAAAAGAAGTTACTAATACCTCCCCCGGAGTAGAACATGAAGATACTCCTCACGAAGCCGCAGACACGTCAGTACATAACACTCCTTCAAAGGAGTTACCAGGCACTTCTAAATCTACACAAGAGAGACCTAATATACCACTAAGTAACAGTTCTGAAAAATCAACCGCCAAGAATACAAAGAGAAAGAGACAAAAAGAAGATGAATTTATAAAATTTATGAAGGACAGACAGGAAATCCGAAATAGACAGCTGGAGTTATTAAAATCTCAAGAATCAGTTGATGATATATCGACATTTACAAAACATATTGAAATGATGCTAAGAAAATTGAGCACACGTTCAAGAGCAATGGCAAAAACTGAAATATTTAATATTGTCTCGAAGTATGAGATCGGAGATATCCAGGGTCAAACTGAACGCCCCTATACAAGTTCACCTTACAATTCATATTTTCCAACAATAGCGGCTTCATCAGGACCTCAAGCACAGAGTGATTCATCACGCCAGTTATCATATAATTCAAATTCATCATACAATTCATATTCTCCGATAAGTGCAGCTTCATCAGAACACCAAACACAGACGGCATTGATTGATTTAACATCTGGCCAATTACCAAATATTTCGAGTGAACCATTTCAAAGCAACGGTGAAATCGACCAGAATAATTTCGATGAATTGGCAAACTTACCTTAAAGTTAGTGCTAATTTTTCTTTCACTGATATTCTTCCCTTTTCTTGCATTGTTTTTTTCAGTAAATTTAATACGTAATCAAACTGTGTTTTATTCAGCCGAAAATACTTCCTGAATATATTGTCATCAAACATCAGGTGCTTCTTTACTAATAGCGAAAATGATCCTTCTTGACCTCTAGTTAAATATAAATCCTTAATAGGTAATCGTCTTTCAGTTTTGTATTTGTAATAATAATATAAGAGCAAATCATCGTCTTCTTCTTCCTCCAATAGCAGCTTCATTACTTGGTTTACACAAAACACCACTGACTTCATCGACAGACTCTCTTGAACTGAGCGGTCGGTAGTCGCTCCGCGACACTTGTCGCGATCTTTGGTCTCAGTCTCGACCTAGTACATGCCGAAGAGACCGAGACACTTGTCGCGGTCTCTGGTCTCAGCCTCCTGTCACGGTCTCCCGTCTCCGTCGCGGCGCGAACCGCCACCTTAACTATTCTGTGGTCAGTAGACTTGTGTCGATCGAAGCGTGTGGACGTAATTTAAAGTGACAGTTGATTGTAAGAAATATACGAAGTTTAGTCCGAATTCTGTGTGTTTTATTATAACGACCGTTGGTGCCTGTAATAAAATCGGGACAGCTTACATTACAGAAGTGGGACAAAGAACAAGTGTAAGTACACGCCCATATCTTCTCTTATTGTCCTAAGTTAAGATATTGTTCAATTGCCTGAGAAATTAATAAGTGATTCTAACATCAAACGCCTGAAATAAAGTTTCAGCCGTCGCACCCTTGCTCTGACATACGCGACAGTCTTAACTTACGAGCCAGTCACATTTGATTACGCAGTCAAACGTGGCGTACCCTGAAAGTGAATTCTAATATTGTAGATATACTTCTGTAAAATTTAATTTTATAATAAGGAGTAGTAATTAAATAAAGTGTTGTATTTATGATCACTATAGATTTCATTCAGTAAATTAAAAAAAAAGTGTTAGCCCCTAGTTCTTGGCGACACGGCGGGGATTTATAAGGGGGTTAAAATTTTGTTATTTTTCGTGAAGAACGCGCCGTTTTCGAGATATTTAGAAATTTCTTGTGGCCATAGAATATTTTTCCTATAACTCGAATTCACTTCTAATGCATACAATTTTATACTACGAGCCAAGAACGGAGCATGGAAACTCTTCGCCGCAGTACACTATAGAATGAGGTGCGACAGCCGCCACCGTAGCTGATCAACCGCGTGAAATGGATAACTGGAGACATTCCAACGAACATCTCTTAAAAAGTTATGTAGTCTTTCTTGTGCTATCAAATTATGTAAAATCTATATATATAAAAATGAATTGCTATGCGTTAGTCACGCTAAAACTCAAAAACGGCTGGACCGATTTAAAAAATTTTTTTGTGTTGTTCGCGATAGTTCAGGGAAGGTTTAGAAAAAAAATTTTTTGGAAAACTTGAAAGTTCCGCTAAAAAAATAAAAAATAAAAATGAATTGCTGTGCGCTCGTCTAACTAAAAATTAAAAAAGGATGGACAGATTTTAATTTTTTTTTGTGTTCTGTTCGCTATAGCTTAGGGATGGTTTAGAGAAAAAAAATTTTTTGGAAAACCCGAAAGTACATCTAAAAAAATAAAAAATTGTTAATTTTGCATCGGAGTCGCTATTGTTACGCTTGAGCCTCAAGGTTGCAAGAGTGTACCAAAATTGTTCAATTTATAGGAAGATACGTACAAGTATACTGCAGAGTTATACTATTTACGTATATTCAGTTTGTAGGACATAACCACAAATCTCAAGAAGAAACTCAAGAAGAATATTTATCATTACTTTTGTTTTGTTCGTGTTTATTTTCATATTAGTTAGATCGATCCGACAGGCAGTTTGCAAAAAAAAACGATTTTATTTTTACTAAATTTAATTAATAAAAATTAGAACATAAATTTATAACTAAAGTAATGACAATCGTTCGATGGTTGAAGCAAAAGTGTGGTATTTTTCCGTGGTTTCGTATAGCACGGCGCGGTGTCTGAAGTCCGAGCGGTGTCACGCGGCGCCTGGTCAGCGATTTGAACTGGGTCGCCTGGGTGATGCAACTTGTAATAGAAATAAATGCGCGTTTTCATGAAATTACTAATTTAGCCATTTCCTGGTATGTCCATGATTTAACACCTCCCTCCTGAAGATCAGTGATTACTAGCGGACAGGTTCGAGAGTATCGCTGAAAATCCAGTTTGTGCAGTAACAGGATGATCTTGAATTTCAGAGTAGGCATTACCGTTTTCTAATTCATTGCTCGTATTTTCAGTGGTAGATGTTGCACGTCGTTTTATGATTCTTCTTACAACAGAAAGCTTATAGAGATTATAAGTAGTGGGTAAAACTACAGGAATTTGCCTATCTTAATTATACTAAAATAGTCCCTAAAAGTGCCATCTAGTATATGATCATCTCCGTAAAGAATTTTTAATTGTTTAATTAGGTCATGAAACATGTTTAATTTAAATAATAGAAAGTGCATACTCTTAGCTTATAAAAGCTAATAAATTCTCTAGTTTTAATATTTCGTCAGAGTGATTCAATATTATCTGCCAGTATTTTTATTCACTAAGCAAAATGAACATATTTTACAAAATCAATTTCATGAGCCAAATCCCTAACCATTATTTCATTCATGGCCATTTCAATTTTCTTTTGGTTTGAATTTAATTTGTCAAGAATAATAGAGTTCTGAGTCATCCAATGATTATTTAAACTAATGCGATTATTAATTTGTGTGACTATTTTATTATTATTTTCTTGCAAATGTTTTATAGCAGTATCATAGCGAATAGCGTCAGTGTAATCTAAATTTCCAGATATACTTTTAATAACTGATCCTAATCCGTCTATTAATCCTCTCTTTGTTCGATGGGATTGAAATAAATCTACTTGGTCATACAATTTCTCAACTTTACTGGATAAGTATACAATATGGGGTTGAAATAATGAAAGAGTTTTATTTTAAAATTGGGGTGGTATGTTATCAAGTTGCGTTTTAACTAGGTTAAGATTATTAAGAATAATTTCTAAGTTAATTTGTTGTAAGAAAGAATGGTACTGTGAAATAACTTTAGTTTAGCCAAGATTAAAGGGTTGGATACCTGGGCCATCATCCAGACTGTTCAGCGTGATTTCCTGTGCTCGAACTAGAGCCAGGATCGATATGAGGATTCTGTAACAAACGTGCGCTATTAGGGACTCTTTTGAGTCGAGATTTAGCGACAGGACCTCTTTTATTCTTAGTATATATGTGTATCGGTAAATCTGCTAGAACGGTGTCTTGTGTAAATCGTGATGCTAACTTTTGACGGCTAGCTAAGGGATTTCGTACAAAGACTTGTTAGTTCAGAGAATATTCTTCTTCAGTTTCTCGATCTTTATTAATATTTTCTGTAATTCGTGTACGGTCGTGAAGTGAAGATGTATTTATAATTTAAAGAAGAAAGATATATTTATTTTCAAACCACTTATAAGTAAGTAAAACCTAATAACTAGACACGAAAAATAAAACGAATATGGCCTATAATAACAAACAAGAATAAAAAAATGAAAAAGGGCATTGCTCAGCATACAGCAATGTCGTTTAAACATTGCAACGCCGATTTTCAGCAATGTCCTGCTGCCGACACCTGACATCTGCGCGTCCAGTGGTTAACAAAAATTAAAAAAAAAAAAAAAAAACTAATTTTACATGAGAGAAAAATCCAAATATACCTATATATAATGTACTACTAACAAAAGTCTGAATAAATAACATATACGCAGACTGCCTATATGGCAAAAAAAAAATAGAAAAGAACAAACTCATATTACCCATAGATTACAACATAAGATATAAGATACCAATAGTCTATGCATATCACAGAGTAAGGCAACGTATAACCAGGAAAAAGATAATAATGCTCAATAATATCATGTAATGTAAAAACAACATCACATTATTTGTCCAGATTAGATAACAATAACCTTAAAATATCGCTTATACCTTATATCAAATTTCCATTTTTATATACATATTTAGTAAAATTGTAAACTATATCCAGAGATTACCTCCCAGTGAACACTAGAATTACAGTAAGGCCCATATAATACAGTCACTTGCCAATGCAAGGGATCCAGCAAAAAGTCATACCATACATCGAGTCGTAGTCTGTTTGAACGAGCACTGAGAAGCCATTGTGGAAAAACAAGATAATAATTTCATATATTGAGGATTCCAAGTATACCACGCTGTCTTTACCTGGGCATTCGTACAAAGAGGCGACGTACGGACCAGCGCACACACTGCCGGGTCATCTGCATTGCCTGAACGTTTGGAAACAGAGGTACTTACTCTTACTACTTCTATTGAATTCTATATATACACACAACATATATATCAATAAACAATATGTAAAATATAAAAACAATATTGTATAAAAGTACTCACATAAAATACATACCATATAATATAATAATATTAATCTTGTAATTGTAACATATATTTTTTTAAATTAATATTAAACTTTGCTTGGTTTTTAGCAAACGCCCTGGTGGCCAGAGAACATTCCAGCAGTGTGTAGCTGCATATTTGAAGCTCCCTCTGAATGCGGCAGTTCTATGCTCAGGGATAGACAAGGGACACACTGTCAACCTAATAGGGTATTTATAATAATCCTGCCTCCATCTTAATTTATTATATAAGTAGATAGGTTTCTGGGTGTTGATAACATTAAATGTGAAGGTGGCTAAATGTACCTTTCTCCTAGCTGTCATTTTCAACATTCCATGAGCATTTAGATAAGGGGTTACATGGCTTCTTTTGGGGATGTTGAAGCAGAAACGTGCACCGGCATTCTGCACCCTCTGAATTAGGCACTCTGTCCTTTTCAACAAGCATGGGCCATACACTATGTCACCGTAGTTAAGTCTAGATAGTACGAGACTATTCATGAGTTGGATTCTCAAGGGTGTGCTGATGTAATCCCGGATCTGATAAAGAACCTTAAGTTTATAAAAACATGATTTTAATGCCTGGTTGATGTGCCTCTCAAAATGCAACTCTGGATCTACCAGTAGGCCAAGATTATTGGCATGTTCAACTCTAGCTATAATTTCTCCAGAGATTACAACCTTAGGATCTTCAGATAGGATAGCATTAATCTGGTGCTTACTCCCGAGTACCATATACTTAGATTTAAGAGGATTCAACACTAGTGCATTCTTCCTTGCCCACAATGTAATCCTATGTAGGTCCTCATTCATCCTATGAACTGCTGCTTGTGTGCTTTTTGGCTTAAAAGATATGTACAGCTGTATATCATCTGCGTACATATGATATTTGCTGTTCAAAATGGATTTGGTGATATCAGCAGTGTACAAAATGTAGAGCAAAGCACCCAGGACCGAACCCTGGGGAACTCCTCTGTTCATGTGACAAGGTGAGGATGTTCAGGTCCTGCCATCTGCTTTGTTTATCTCAACATATTGCGTTCTGTTTGAGAGGTAGCTTCTAAACCATTTTACAGTTCCTTCATCAAACCCATAGTATTATAGTTTGGCCAGCAACAGATCCCTATTAATACCATCAAATGCCCGTGTGCATCCAGCAACAAAAAAACTTTCTGCATTTTATCTTTATGGTCTAATATGTACTGTTGAAGAATATTTTTTAAAACTGTGTATACCTACTGTAAGCTAATATTGCATATGGCATTAAATTGATAACTGATTCGCTACGATTCTGTAACTTTAAAATACGAAGATGTTCTAGTAGAGTAGAATGTAACCTTTCTACCATATCATTCTCTTTAGGAGTACACGCTAATATTTTACGGTGCTGAATTTTATGTAAATTGGTGAATTCCAAGAATAACTGATTCGTAAATTCAGGGCCTCTGTCGGTTACAACGTTTAATGGAATGCCATGGTGTGTACTGAAAATTAATAGGGTTGTATAACACTAACTGCTGTAGAGTCCCGGAGGTGGTAAGCTTGTGCATACTTTGAGAAAGCATCTATTATTGTAAGATATTTTTGTGACTCTATACTTAACAAATCAAGGTGAACTATTTCAAAAGGTTTGGCTGGGGGTGGTACAATATGAAATTTCTGTTTTATTGGGTTCCTATCGTATTTGGCTTGACCACATATGTTACATTCATTTATGTATTTTATTATATGTTCTTTCATCTTAGGCCAGAAGTATTTATTTGATAAGGATAAATAGCATTAATTGATACCGCGGTGATTAGTTTTGCCGTCATGATAGTTTCGGATAATTTCCTGTTGTTTTAAATAATCTTTTACGTTAGTTAATTCTACTTTTGTCAAAACCAAATCCATTGCCAAACTTTTAAATTTATCTTGAATTATAGGTATTATATCATACATTTCTAGTGGAGGGTTAATTAATAAACCAGTCTTTACTTTAGGGTTAACATATTCTTTAATGGCATTTACGACATCATCTACGAGACTAAATTTTGAAATTTGTATATGCGTTCGAGTATGTGATTTAAAAGGTTTAGAAACTAAAGGGTGGCTCTTAATATCATCAACTACTGTAAGAACGATCTGTTTATGATATTTGTTAAGGGGAAAATCAGTTATAGGAACCTCTAGTATCGGATTTTCCGCATCGGTCTGAACTGTGGCAGTGTTTGAATGCTCTAAGTGATGGAAGTCTTTCAGAAGGATTCCCGGCAAGAGATTCAGATTCTTCATTATGTAATTCTATACGAGATAGGGCGTCCGCGTTAGTGTTGCATTTACCCTGCTTGTATTCTACTGTAAAGTCGTATTCGCTCAACTTAAGGCGCCATATTGTGAGACGCGAGTTTGGTTCTTTTAAAGTTCATGACCCCATTGTAAGGGTCTATGGTCTGTAATAATCTTAGATTTACGGCCAAATAAATAAGGGCGAAAATACTTCTAATAACTCTTTTTCAATAGTACTATAATTAATTTCGCTGCTATTGAGTGTTCTTGAGGCATAGGCGATAGGTTTATCCGAACCGATCATACCTTGAGATAATACGGCTCCGATAGCTAAATTTGAAGCGTCTGTAGTTAAAATGAATTCTTTAGAAAAATCCAGGTATTGTAAGATGGGGTCATTTATTAAAATGGTTTTACATTTTTCGAAACACTGGACATAATTTTGATCTAAAGTAATTTTTGAACCTTTTTTTAAACATTGAGTCATAGGTTTAGTTATTTTAGCGAAGTCCGGAATGAACTTTTTATAGTATCCCAAGAGTCCTAAAAATCGGGGATTGGGTTTAACTCCGTCTTTACTAATGATATGTCCTAAATAATTTGTCTCTAATTTGAGAAACTCCGACTTATCCATTTGGATCTTAAAGTTTGATTCTCGCAATCTGTTAAATACTTTCTCTAGATTAACCATATGCTCTTGGAGCGACGTGGAAAAGACGATGACGTCATCTAAATACACTAAGCATATTGTATTCTGTAGGTCTCTCAAAACATTGTCCATTACCCGTTGAAAAGTGGATGGACTATGTTTTAAACCCATGGGCATTCTCAAAAATTCAAAATGCCCATGTTCTACTGTGAATGCGGTTTTTGGAATATCAGCGGGGTCCATCTGAATTTGATAAAAGCCGCTTGCTAAATCCAGTATATTAAAATAGTGATAATTACCTAGCTTATCTAAAATATCTGAAATATTGGGGATATTTATCATCTAATGTTTTTTCATTTAATTTACGAAAATCTACTACTATACGCCATTTTGTCTTGCCAGAAGCATCTACTTTCTTGGGTACCACCCATATAGGTGAGCTCCAGGCTGATTGTGAGGGTTGAATAATACCCTGTTGTAACATCTTGTTAATTTGGCTTTGAACTTCTTGTCTATGAACAAACGGGTATCTATAACTTTTGGTGTATATTGGAATTTCGTCGCGTGTTTTAATTGAGTGTTTTATTTTAATTGTAAAAGTTAAGCTTTCTCCTTCTAAATAAAAGACATCGGCGTATTGTGAGCATAATAATTCTAAGTTAATACGTTCCTCTTCATTTAAATGGCTAGTACGTAATCGTGAAAGCATTTCTTTTACTCGTTGATGTGTTTGTTCGGTGCGCATGCACTTAATGTTATGTATTTGTGCTTGTACTGGGCGATCCATGGAGAAAATGATATCGCTTCGATTAGGATTATAAACTTCTACGAGACCTCTATTGTTTTTGACGGTTGTGAGGCACTCTGAAATATGACAATTAGATATATTTTGACTTGGAATAATAGCCTCCCCATCCTGAACGTTTATTGGTAGCTTTAAAAGTTTTGAAGAGCAGGCTGGTATGATATCTTCATACAAGTTAACGTTACGTGAGTCATAAATTTGTATAGGATTAGATGCATATTGAGTAATTAAATATTTATTCAAAAAAAATCTATGGTAGCTTCCCATTTATCTAAAAGATCTGAGCCAATCAGACCATCAAAATAATCGTGAAACTTATAGACGAAAAGTGTAATATTATTACTATTATTTAACTCTGAGAAGCAAGGCAGAGTAATAGAATAATCGCTACGTGTTACTGCATGAACGTTACAGACTTCAAAGGGATCATAGTTTAAGGGTACGTCCCTAAAATATGTTTCAACGGCATTGGGGCTTATAAAAGATTGGTTGGTGCACCTGTATCAATAAAAACTTTTAAAGGGGGATTACTAATCTTTAATAATGAAAGTTGGCGTTGCATTTGAAGGTTGACTTCTATTTTGGTTTGTCTAAATGTTGGTTCTCCTGAAAATTCTTTTGAGTGTGGGAAGGTTCAGCTTGATCTACATTAGGTGTATCATATGTAATTTCATATTGTTGAGATTGCAAAGGGTCGTAATCGGCAGAGTAATTTTCAAAGTGATATTCATTAGGATCGTAATAAGAATGGTCATCGGTACAATAGTAGTCGTAATCCTATTCGTAACAATCATTGAAATTCATTTCTCTAGATTTAAAATAACTATTAGGGGGAGGATTGCCTGATTTTGTCCAATCATGTCCCCTTATTGCGTTACTAGGTGGTAAAACACGTGGCACAAACTGACTGACTCCGCTCATAGGACAGGGTTGCTGTGGGGCATTGTTACGAGGTGTAAATCTAAATGCGTTATTGGGGTTCCTGTTAGGAAGGCCTCAGAACATCTGCTGAGTACGCGAGGGTCCAGGCTGATTTTGTTGGGCAAAGTTTGGTCTCCACTGCTGGGGTCCCTGAGACATCATTGGTTAGCTATACTGAGGTGGTACATTTGTATTGAAACTAAACGGTTTAGATATGGAAACGTTATGATATTGCAACGGTGGTGGTTTGAATCCTGAGGTGTAACTAGCGGAAGGCTTTTTATCCGATACAAAATTACCATTACGTTGTTGTAGATATAAAGTATTCTGTTCCTCGTGAACAAACTCTAAGGCCTTTTCGATATTCTCCGGCCGCATACAACGAATACGCGCACCTAGCGGGCCTTTTAATCCACGCAAATATGCCTGTAGTGTTAATTTTTTATATCCTCCTGTGACCTGGCGTTCATTTTATAGAACAAAATAAAAAATGTCGTTGAGTCCGAACTTTTGTAAAACCTGAACTTCTCTTTAGGACGAATGGTCCATAAAACGAACATATAATTCATTTCGATATTCTCTAAACTGTGTCTTTTAGTATGCCTACATTTTGTGTTAAATGGAACGTAAGTATATCTGTCTTTCTCTAGCAAATAAATTTTTACCATAAACTAAATGCTCTGCGCAATGTTTCGTCGAACGTACATCAAGATGGCAGAACACAGACACAGGGGTAAGTAAAATCTTAAATTTTAATTATAAACTAAAGACGATTAAGTTAAATTTTATTGGTTTTACTCTATTTTGAATGTTGAGTTTATGTTACCATATTAATTTTACCGTGATATGTGATTCTTTTATGATAAAATATGACTGAAATATATTGTTCCAAAAAAGGTACTTTCGTTCTTAATAATAACAATAATCATTAATATTTTATTCCAAAATAGGTGCTTTCGTTCTTAAGTATGTTATCCAGCATTCATGTTTTGTTCCATAAAATGGTTTTTTGTCTCCACTTATTATTATAGGTATCGATTATTTGTACTATAATAAGTAACTTCAAACTCGGTTAAAGTTAAATAAATAAGGTTGATTACAATCTGTCCATTGTTAAATAAGTAAGTATATACTTATAAGCACTTTTTCTTTGTTTTAGTTTTAAACAATAATGAGCTAAGTGCAATACTAAATAACTCGGATTATGAAGACGATTCGGATTACGGAGAACCTGAGTTACAGGGAGCCAGAGTATTTACCAAGTAGCTCTACTGATTCGGAAGATATTGAAATAAACAGTTATGAACCAGTTTCTAATGGCAGAGGTCGTTCGCGCACTAGAGGTGCAAATCGCAATAGTACTCGTGCTCGCACTCGTGGAGGTATTCATCGCATCGGTCGCTGTCGCACACGAGCTCCTGCTGGTGAAAGACGATTCAGGGGGGTTAGGCAGAATCTCATATCTCACGTGTCGATCGTATCGTGTTCACTGTGATTGGTTGAGAAACTGACGCGTGATGTCACAATAATCCGTTGCCAATCATGGGATCTCTCAACCAATCACAGTGATTACGATACGATCGACATGTGAGATATGAGATTCTGCCTAACCCCCCTGGTCTTCTAGCCCACGGTCTACTTGGAGTAGAACGGCATTTATCAAACCTGCACCGATTCTTATAGAACCGTCATACCGCCCGTCACACATAGGTGCAAGTGACGTGTACGAGCACTTTAAAGAGAACATAGACGAAGAAATTTTTGAGCTGATGGTTCAAAAATCGAATCAAACTGCAGTAGAAAGAACTGGAAGGAGTTTGGGGCTAACCACGGAAGAATGCAAAGTATTTATTGGGATAACCATGCTGATGTCTTGCATAAATTATTCACATTTTAAAATGTACTGGAATCAATGCTGGGCTGTTCCGCTAATAATTGAAGCTATGTCACGGGATAGATTCTTCCTTCTGAGGAACTCCCTAAAATTAGTTTATGATAACGACATTACCGATGACATGAGAACCAATGATAAACTGTGGATGGTTCGCCCTTTATTAGACCGAATTATAGAGGGATGTCGCAAACAAATACGAAGCCTGAAAGTAAGTATCGATGAAATGATTATCCCTTTCACTGGTGCCTGTCAAATAAAACAGTATTGCCCGGGTAAACCTCATCCAACTGAAATTAAAGCTTTCGTTTTAGCAAATCCGAATGGATTAGTTTGTGATCTGGTAGTATACCAAGGTAAAAATACATTATCTGATAACAATCATTCCTTGGGTGAAAGCCTTGTTCTTAAACTAACAGAGTCGCTTGTTCCCGGTCATGACATTTCTTTGACCGATATTTCACGACATTCAAATTGGCACAACAACTAAATAGCATGGGTTTTAAGTGTAGCGGAACCATAATGAAGAACCGCATACCCACCTACATAAAAGATAATTTCGAAAGTGATAGGAATTTAGGACGACTAGGAAGAGGAAGCCACGATGTTCTTGTGAGTCCAGATGGTGAAATGGCTCTCACAAAATGGTTTGATAATAAACCTGTGACCTTTTTATCCACTATTTATGCGGCTGATAGCACCGATTATTGTCGAAGGTATGACAGAAGTTTCCGTCCGTATATTCAGGTACCAAGACCAGAAGTGGTGAAAGAATACAATGCAAGCATGGGTGGTGTTGATTTAGCAGACAGACTACTAGCTGTATGTCCAACTCGAGGGCGCACAAGAAAATGGACAGCCGTTTTATTTCACACTGCTTCGATTTGGCAATCACAAATTCTTGGATAAAGTATAAAGAAGAACAAAAAGAAGTAGGAGTACGATTGCATAAAATTATGCAGCTTCGAGAGTTCAAAAGGGTGATAGCAGAAAAGTTTATAGAAGAAAATATATACAAATAAAACGTATGTCCAGATTCAAATCCAATTGGAGCAACAGACGCACAACAAGCACGTCGAAGCAGAGGCAGGCCAAACCTAGTACCCTTGCCTTCCGAAGCAAAACGTCGTCAACTGATCATTTGCCTAAATATTGTAAGCCAAGTCGCTGCAGAAACAAAGGCTGTAGTAAAAAAACAACAGTTTTTTGTATGGGTTGCCAAATTTCACTGTGTTTTTGACCACGAATGTCACCAGTAACCATAGCCATTTGAAAGGTTTTCTTATGTCGATGATGAAAACAATCTTGATAAACTGAAAACTCATAATTTAGGTTGTTATTTTAAAGTTTGTTGCTAGTTCAACCTGTTTAGAAGTTTATTTTATTTTTGATACGAGTACGATTTATAGTATTGCTTACCAAAGTTATATTAGTTAGGTTTGTTTTTAATTTGTGATGTACTAGAATTAAACGGCAAAAATTTAAGTGATTTTGGATTACCTTCTCCCGTTCGTACCCAGAACCATTGTGTACCATTGTGTCAATAGTAATACTATTGACACAATGGTACACAATGGTTATACTGTTCTACCATCTGTTATACTATTGACACAATGGTAGAACAGTATAACAGAAATGATTTAACAGCGTTTGTAAATGACAATGTGCCAAAATTAGTACCAGATCAAAGACATGCTTATGAGACTATTGTGGATAGCATGAACAATAACATGGGGAGATTATTTTTTTTGGACGCACCAGGAGGCACCGGAAAGACTTTTCTCGCAAATTTGATACTTGCTAAGATACGGCAATCAGGGAAGATAGCGATTGCAGTTGCTTCGTCAGGAATTGCTGCAACTCTCTTGAACGAAGGAAAAACTGCTCATTCTACGTTTAAGCTCCCGCTATCCGTATCTTTTGATCAACGGTCTACGTGCTCTATTCGAAAAAATGGGCCTCTTGGTAAGTTACTGCAAGACGCGTCGTTGGTAATATGGGATGAATGCACCATGAGTCATAGAGCTCATGTGGAAGCCGTAGACCGTACTTTAAAAGACCTCCGAAGCTCTGCTATTGTCATGGGTGGTATCACTTTTGTGTTTGCTAGAGATATCCGACAAACGCTTCCAGTCATCAACAGAGGTACGCGAGCAGATATTATGAAGGCATGTTTAAAATCGTCTCATCTTTGGACATCTGTTCAACATTTGAATTTGCGCACCAATATGAGAGCTCATCTACATGGAAATACGTATAGCAATTTTCCACAACAGCTGCTGAAACTTGGAGAAGGAATTTTTCCATCTTTAAATTTGGGCACCGATTATGCAGTTACTTTGGATGAGTCTCTAGGCCAAATAGTCCATAATTTAGATAGTCTGATAGATGCTATATATCCTGACATCGAAAACTTACATCAAAATGATTTTCGTTGGCTGTGTTGTAGAGCAATAGTTTCTCCCAGGAATGAAACAGTCAACGAAATAAACAATTTAATTATGCAGAAAGTACCGGGTGAAGTAAAGTGCTATAAATCCATAGACACCGTCACTAACATCGAGGACGCAGTGCACTACCCCCAGGAATTTTTAAATTCTCTGAACCCCGCTGGGCTACCACCTCATGAACTGTCGTTAAAATTTGGCACGCCGATAATGCTTCTCAGAAATTTAAGCCCCCCCAACATGTGTAATGGCACGAGACTTCTTATAAAGGAGCTAAAAGATAATTTAATAATTTAACGTCAAATGTTGTTTATAGAGAAGCTCTACAATAATCGCTTTAGTTATCTATCCTAAAACAACGGGTTTCACTCCGGGACTGCCGGCAAGTGAAAACTTAGTATTAATTACATTTAAATATTTTCATCATTAACAACTTTAACATCCTAATAAAGACAATCTATGCAGCCTGCGGATAATGACTGCGTCGTCGATGTTAGTGTCGGTGTCTGTGAATTGACCTGGGAATCACTTTGCTGACCGTGTCTTTTCTGGGAAGGCTTTTTGCAGCGGTAACCGACATCCACGCGGGCGGAGCCACGGGCGACCACTATGTTAGCTAAAGATGGGCTAACAAAAATAATTGTTCACGCTATAGCATTAAAAGACTGATATTGTTTGTTAGTGTTACTGACGTAATTAATTAGTGATATGTAATTTTAAGAAATAAGCTACAATAACTTAAAAATAATAATGTTTGGCGTTTGTTATTTTTATATTCTCTCATCGTTCACAGTGCTCCATGCCTATTTCACGCATATACCACATCCTTACACACTTACAATGAGTCAGTTATTTTTGTCTACACTAGAAATTACCTAGAAATAATAATTTATATGGCAAAACAACGTTTGCCGGGTCAGCTAGTTGTTAAATACTTTAATGATTTCGTTATAATCTGAGGATGAAATCGAGCTAGAAGAGGAAGATGTTTCTACTGATGAAGATCATGATTAATAAATCAATTAAATATAAAAAAATATATTTACTTTTGATTTTTTGGAACGAAGTTCCTTATCGCGCGTTGTGAAAGGGGGCTAGACGAAAAAAATTCTTACGAAAAGTTGTCACGACAATTTTTGCTTTTTGTTTGGTTTTTTGTTATATTTTTTTATTTGTTTTTTTTTATATTTTTTTATATAAGTTTATATTATTTTCATTTCTATTTCGCATGGAACAGTGTGGTGTCGCGACGATTATTTTTGTTGAGTATATACAGGTTTTTTGTACATAATAAATAATAATAATAATGAATCCTGACAGTGTTTCTTTACAAGTTGCGGATATTGCTGATGGAGTTGGGTAAGTAGAGATTTTATACAGACAATATATATATATATATATATATATATATATATATATATATATATATATATATATGTGTGTGTGTGTGTATAAAATCTAATCCCCTAGTAACTCGAACTCTTTTAATTTAGTACATTTTAGAAAGGAACTTCGTTCCATCCTGGTGTCCCTTGACACCTCTCAAGTTTTTTTTTTAGTTAATTTCTTATAAATACAAGTATTCTACTTAAAAAACATACACCTTTTTTTTTGCATGTTATTTCCTGAGCTTTTCAATTAATTAAGTACAATTATAAAAAAAAGATCAAAAAAAATTTTTTTTTGTTGTCAGATTAGGCGAATCCTTCTAGGTAATCGTCAGATTATGAGACAGCACGTCTAGGACATAAAGATGAACCATATATATCTTAATCTGACGCGCTTGAGTATTTCAAAATTGCGATTTTTTCATGCATATTATATTAATGACCGCGAGTTTGCGTCACATAGAAATCGTCAGATTATTGAATGAGAGCTTTTTTGAGGTTCACTTGACATCCCCTTAAAAAATCTGACGCGCTCGATTAATTTTTTTTTTTCATTTTCAGCCCTTACGTACTGTTATAGCCGGATGATGTACCCTAAACGGATGACATCAGCTACAGCCCCTTCCAACTACAACGCTTTGCATCTTCAGCATTCTAATGTCTATATACTGAGCCCTAACACCTCAGGGGTCAGTCTGTCCAACACAGTCGCGAATATAGGTTGCATAAAGGCCCCTTCCCATTGTATTCATTTTATTAAATAAATTAGATTTAAATTTAAAAATTCTTTTTTAAAACGACCTCGGGAAGGGACCCTATAACATTTGGTGGCAGCGGTGGGATACGGAATTCCCCAGTGCCGATTCGCGTAAACCTATAAAGTGTAAAAATAAATAAATCAGTGAACAGACTCTCCGTATCCCGCGAATCTTATAAAATAAATAATATACTTACCGCGAGTGACATCCGGTGTAATAATAATAAATTCTTGCTATAAGTGATATTTGTCCGTGACCGGTGATATCCTGCAAAATAAATACTTACCGAGCGTCCATACCCGACGACTCATCCTGCGGTCATCTTGAGCATCCTGCGTATATCCAGTGAGCAGCCTTCGTGCATCCTGCCTGTCCTTCAAGCGGCCAACTAATAAATTGTGGTATAGCCTACGACTAGCCTGAGAATATCCAGCGAGCCGCCAGCGAGCATCTCCTTCGAGCATCCTGTGCATCCATACGTCCTGCGAGAGTACTTACCGAGCAAACACCGTTTTAAAATATTTCCGCCGTGTTTCGTCATCCTGAAAAATAAATCATTTGCGATCCGCGAGTATTCCGCGTAGTGTTAAAAGTGTCCTGTGAAAGCATTAAGTGTGTTCTGTGTGTACGTGATGCTATGCAGCTTACTAAAGCGCTAGCCCTCATCGCCGCCTACGCGTTCCTGTAAGTCAACGAACATTTTATTGTGTAATCCTAACTGATACTTGCTTTAATCTAATCTAGTGACCTAAGAGTATTATTCATATGTTGTTTTAAAATATTATGCCTAAAGTGCCTAAAACTGAGGACAGTAGATCACCTGTAGAAATATCCGAAATTCAAGAAGTAGTACAAATGGACCTATATATGTTATTGAAGTTTGTTAAACCGTATGACGGCTCCCGCGATACATTAAATTAATTTATCACAAACTGTAATAACGCCTATGACCTTGCATCGGAATTACAGAGACATATTCTTTTTAAATATATCTTGTGCCAATTAACTGGTAAAGCCGAAACCGCGTGTTCTATAAAGGAATTTTCGTCATGGCAACAACTAAAAGAGTTCCTAAAGACACAGTTTTCCGAGAGAAAACATTATACTCATTTACTTAACGATCTCCAGGAAAGTAAACAGAACTCAACAGAAAACGTTAGTCAATTCGCACTTAGGATGGAAACATACTTATCGCAATTACTCACCGAAATCTCGCTCTCCAACCACAAGGCCAAAGAAATACCTGTTCGTACAGCGGCCATGGAGGATTTAACCCTCCATCATTTCCTTATGGGACTAAATCCCCGTATATCTAACATTGTTAGGTGTAAAGCTCCCAAAACATTTAATGAAGCTGTCAATTTAGTCATATCCGAGGAGCGTATACAAGAAACTTTATATAAACGCACTAATAATAATTATATCTTGCCACTGGATAAATCAATTAATCAAATCGGTTCAAACCGAAATCTTTCGCTCAAATCTCAACCAATAGGTTTAAAATACCGCAAAAATCAGTACCTTAACAGAGTACCTCTACTTTCTCGAATAAAATAAATCAAAACCTCACATGTAGGTATTGTAAAGAAGTAGGACATAATATAAATAATGTTATTAAATGTCAGTCCTCTCAAAAACGTTTATCGTATTCTTATCCACAAAAGGATTATTTTAATAAGCCCTCAGGGTCACAACCCTATCTAAAACCTCCACCAGTCAACTTCATTGATGAAGAGTGCGACGATGAACAGGTGGAATCTGATCATGATGTGATTGAGAAAGAGGGCTCCCAAGAAAATTTAAACCAATAAACGTCCTGCAATTGTGCCGCACAGGACGTAAGGTCAGTCGGCGCAAATCCGTCAGAGGTTGTACATCAGAGTAACCAGCCACAAAACGGGAACCTCATCCATGACATCAAGGTTATACAACAGGGTAACCAGCCACAAATCGGAAACCTTCAGCGCGTCCCTCACAAGGTTATACAACAGGGTAACCAGCCCCAAATCGGAAACCTTCAGCGCATCTCTCACAAGGTTATACAACAGGGTAACCAGCCCCGAAACGGAAACCTTCAGCGCATCCCTCACGAGGTTATATAACAGGGTAACCAGCCCCAAAGCGGAAACCTTCAGCGCATCTCTCACAAGGTTATACAACAGGGTAACCAGCCCCAAAGCGGAAACCTTCAATTTAAAACTCCAAAATTTAAAGAGATTTACAAGGTCAACATTGACACCTCCAAGAGGTTATTACCTCATATCGTTGTGGAGTCCCAAGTGTCTGATACTCCATTAACCCTCTTAGTCGACTCAGGTGCTGCTATTTGTTTAATGAAACAATCAAGCATTCGCCATCAACCTATTCTAACCAATAAACCCATAAGTATAAAGGGTATTGATCCCGGCGAGGAAACAACACAGACAGTAGGTCACTTTAACCTCAAGTTTAAGATTTCAGATGGGAAATTCATTAATTTTAAATTCCATGTTATTGCAGATATTAACTTGCCATATGACGGCATCGTAGGCAATGACTTCCTAACTACCTACGGTGGCAACATAGATTATAGCCGAGACATTCTTAAAATAAATAACGAAATTAAAATACACTTCTTTGATCCCTGCTACATCATACCAGCTCGTTCAGAAACCATAATCGAGTACACGGTTATAAATCCAGAACTAGAAGAAGGCATAATAATAGACCAACACCTCTCTAAAAAGCTCCTTGTAGCTAACTGCATGGTCAAAGTAAAAGATAATAAAAGAATAAATTTATCAGTCGTAAACACATCAAACAAACCAGTGAAAATTAAGCGCAACTTAAAATTTAAATTAGAACCTATACTAACATACTCGATCCAGTCACTACCATATGTCGAAAATGTGTCTAAACGCACACGACAAGTACTTGACTTACTAAGAACCTCTTTAAATACAGAAGAAACCCAAGCTTTACTCGAATTATGCGCAAATTACTCTGACATATTTCACTTACCAGATGAACCCTTGTCATTTACCACAGCTATTCAACACGAAATAAAAACCACCAATCACACACCTGTCAATACAAAGTCATACCGTTTTCCAGAATGCCACAAGAAAGAGGTGGAAACTCAAATTAACAAAATGTTAGATCAAGATATAATTACTCCCTCTTCTCCTTGTCGTCTTCCCCTTGGTCTTCCCCGATTTGGGTAGTCCCCAAGAAATTTGATGCATCCGGTCAAAAGAAATGGCGCATAGTAATCGACTACAGGAAACTAAACGACATCACAATTGGAGAAATCTATCCAATACCTCAAATTACCGAAATACTTGACCAGCTGGGCAAGAGTCAATATTTCAGTACCCTTGACCTTTCATCCGGGTTCCACCAACTTTTAATCAAACCAGAGGACGCGGCGAAAACAGCCTTCTCTGTGCCCCATGGTCACTTTCAATTTAACCGAATGCCTTTTGGATTAAAGAACGCGCCTTCCACATTCCAAAGATTAATGAACAATTGTCTCACAGGCCTACAGGGCTCCCGATGCTTTGTTTATCTTGATGACATCGTCCTGTACGCATTTGACCTCCATTCGGCTATCCAGAACCTCCGGTCAGTCTTCAACCGACTCCGAGAATTTAACCTAAAACTTCAGCCTGAAAAATGTGAATTTCTCCGTAAAGAGGTAACCTACCTAGGTCATATCATTACGCAAAATGGCGTAAAGCCAAACCCGGATAAAGTTAAAGCCGTTACACAGTATCCTATCCCGAAATCCCTTAAGGACATCAAATCATTTCTAGGTCTCGTATCCTATTACAGACGTTTCATTCCTAATTTCTCGAAACTAGCCAAGTCTCTCACCACACTTCTCAAAAAAGATACGCCTTTTATTTGGACAAATGAACAACAGCTCAGTTTCGAAGCCTTAAAAACCAAACTAGACGAAGCACCCATTCTTGCCTATCCAGATTTTAACCAAACATTCTTACTCACCTGCGATGCATCTAGTTTCGCCATTTCAGCCATGTTATCACAGGGTCCCGTTGGGCATGATCGCCCAATTGCTTATGCATCCCGCACTTTAAACAAAGCCGAAATTAACTATAGCGTTACTGAAAAGGAATGTCTTGCGATTGTATTTGGTACCAAAATCTTCCGCCCCTACATATACGGTCGTCGCCTTACTATCATAACCGATCACAAACCTCTCCAATGGTTATTCAACTGTAAAGACCCTGGCTCCCTGGCCTCATCCGTAGGAGACTAAAACTCGAGGAATTTGAATATGACATACAATACAAAAAGGGCAAAATAAACGCAAACGCAGATGCTTTATCTCGATTCCCGGTTAACCCCGTCCAACCGACTACTGACGAAGTGACTACGTCAAACCGCCAGACTCCTACCACTGACATAGCAGAACAACTACAAGAATCCCTCTTAAATACAGATAACCTCGACAAAGACTTATTTGACTTGTTGACTTCACCTGCCTCACTCCCATCAACCGATTTAAATCCTGACATACTTTTAGACTGTGCTACCCCAGAACTCCTCGATACTGGTTCTCCCGATCCGAATCTGCTTGAAGTTCCAATACGATCATTACCAAACGATAACCTTCTATCTCTTCAAATACTCTCACTCTAATCCCAGTTCGAACCTCTTGACCGACGACTACTCAACCTTTCTGAAACAAATATCAAACAAGAATAAATCCTTTAATACAAACATTATCCAACAACGAAAATTTACTGAAAAGCTCTTGCAAAACTATACTAATACCGACGTCCATAGACCTCGATGAATCAAATCCTTATCTAGAACAAATACTAGGAAACTTAGAAAATCGCGACGATATAATTAACCAAGAAAAACAACTGCACGAGTTTTATAAGATCCCCGCGACAAATAAAAATTATTACCTTCTTTATACGAAAGTACACCATTTTGACGAAACATCATACCAAGAAATATTCGAAACTTTGAAATCAATTCGCAACGAATTAACCGTCACCGAAAATACTGAAGAAATAGGCATATCCGATTTCCGTGACCCCTTTGAAAAACATAGCTTCATTAAAATTTATAATATAATTAATTACCTTTTGCACGACACAAACATAAAAATTAATATTTATCACAATAGTATAACTTACCCCTCACCATCGGAAATAAAGAAAATTCTTTATGATAACCACGACATACCCATAGCTGGCCATATAGGTGTTAGTCGTATGTACAATAGGCTTAAAGAACTATATTACTGGAAAAATATGCGTAGTGATATAGAATCATATGTAAAGAAATGTTAACCATGCCAAGTTTGCAGCCGACTAAACAAGTTTGTGTATGCACTTAGAAAATTAAAAAAAATATCAGGCGAAAAAACGGCTCTCCTAGCATATCACGGTTATGTGGCTTCGGTGCTGCGATATGGCTTACTGTTGTGGGGAAATTCTACAGATGTTAATAAAGCATTTCTTGTTCAAAAAAAGTGTATAAGAGCAATATGTGGAGTAGGACCCTTTGATTCATGCAAACCACTATTCAAAAAACTAAATAAGCTATAATAATAACAGCTTAATATAATAAGATTGGCACTAGTTTTACTTCGTCTAAGTAAATTGTTGTCGTAACCGTTTTAAAATACCTACCGAAATCACAATGAATTATGTGTTTATTATTCTTATTAATTTTGTTAACTAAAAATATAACGAAAAATACACGAGTACTTGAAAGTATGCAAAATAATTAGTATTCAAGCTGGTTTAGCGAAATGGATGAACTTTCCGAATGTTTGTTATATTTTTTTAAATAGCTACAAATATATTGGTGTACTAGGGTTAGCTTGTTTGTATGTATGTGTTGCTTCTAATTATAGTATTTTAATTTGTTTTTTTTTTTCAGGCAAAATGACGTCCAGAAGTGATCGAATTATGGCTTTGGCTAGAAAAACAGCAGCGTCAAATACTTCAAGTGCACATCAGTTAAATTTACCAGCTACTGATTGTACCAGTAGCAGCTGCACCAGCGTCTCTTCCAAACCTAAATCCTCAAAGCACACCAACATGAATGATCAAGGTGTAATTACCGATATTAACAAAATGTGGCTGCGGTACGTAAATATTAATGATCATCCAAAAATATTTGATTTTAATAATGAATACCAAACTTCACATAGTGCTGTAACGGCAAATGATATGACTGACTTTGATAGGTTGCTTATTGAGAAAGAGCCTTTTGATAATAATTTGCTCAAATGTAATGAAACTATATCTAGTTCAGATGAAGAAAACGAAAATTCACAAATTAACACTAGAGTACACGCGTGGCCTACTATAGTAGACCAGGGCTACTCTTTTTGTTGTAACTTTGTAATTTTGCGCGCTAGCAACTAGCGATTCCAGGTAAGCCTCGTCCGGTATATTTGTTGCAACCTCAGTACCACGCGCGATCCCCGCGCAAAAGCACGTGCTCGATATTTGGCGCCAAAACAACGGGCCTACTAAAGTAGTCCGTGCGTGTATTGGTGTACCAAAAACAGGTTAGTAAATTTTCTTGTATTATCGATTTATAACGCTAAAATAATAATTTTCTGCTTTAAAATGTGTGTATGTTTGTATGTTTATGAAATTATTTTATTTTTAAATTGTAAAATGTTTATTATTCTTGTATATTTTACAGTTTTATGACCGATCGCGTCATGAATGATTCACAAGTGGAAAGGTGGCTGCATGAGTTAGAAACTGAAGATGAAGATGTGATTGGGAGTGAAGAAGATGAAGTTGAGCCAGAACCAGACTTACAAGCCCTTGTTCGTCAGTCACAACTCCAGGAAAATGAGGAAGAAAGGTCGAGTGAATTATCAGATTCAGATAACACTCCACTCTTGCAACTAGTATCCATAAGGCGCGGACCAGTCTACAAATCGACCAACGGAACTATTTGGCACAAAGATGTACCACCTGCAACGCGAACTCGACCCCAAAACATTAGGATTAGGCCACCAGGTCCCAAAGGAGATGCAGCTAAGAATGCTAAGGATCCATTATCCTGTTTTGAACTATTTTTTACGCAAGATATCATGGAAATCTTGGTAAGATTCACCAATATCTATATAAATAAAATAAAAGACAATTTTCAACGAAACAGGGATGCTAAATCCACTGATATGGTAGAAATGAGAGCATTTCTGGGCTTATTGTACGTCATGGGAGTGTCGCGAAGTGGACGGCGTAATATAAAAGACTTTTGGGATAACTCTCATGGTACTGGTTTAGAAATTGTATATGCCACAATGTCAATAAATAGATTCCGGTTTTTGATACGTGCCCTGAGATTCGATGACATTACTGACAGAGAACAACGCCGAGAACTTGATAAAATGGCACCTATTCGACAAGTTGTAGAGCTGGTCATAAACAATTGCCGAAACAACTACGTTCCTAGCGATTATTTGACGCTAGATGAACAACTTGTAGGTTTTCGAGGACGTTGCAGCTTCATAATGTACATACCAAATAAACCAGATAAATTCGGAATCAAGATTTTCATGGTTGTCGATACAAAATTTCCGTATGTTTACAATTTTGAGATATATGTTGGAGCGCAACCGGAAGGTCCGTTTCAGAAGTCCAACAAAGTAAACGACGTGGTCTATAGAGTACTGGATCCACTTTATGATTTGGCCTGTAATGTATCAATGGACAATTATTTTACAAACCTGCCTCTGGCTAAAGACTTATTGCAGAAGAAAATAACGATTGTTGGTACTATGAAAGCAAATAGACCCGAAATTCCTAAGGAGTTCAAAGCTTCAAGGTCTAGGACAAGCAAAAGTTCTCTTTTTGGATTTCAAAAAGACGTTACCCTTGTGTCATATGTTCCTAAAATAAACAAAGCAGTCAACTTACTGTCTACAATGCATTATGATGCAGCTATCGATCCTGATACATACGAAGAACGCAAACCTGAGATTGTTACTTTTTATAATCGTACTAAATGTGGCGTGGACATCCTAGATAAAATGTGCAAGCAGTATAGTGTTCTGCGTAACAGTCGTCGATGGCCACTAACAATATTTTTTGATTTGATGAACATTGTTGGAATTAACGCTTTGGTAATCAACCAAATGAATACCTCACCCGAAAAAATTATCAGGCGTAACTTTTTGCACGAATTGTCCTTCAATTTGATAAAGCCACTTTTGATCCGTCGGACATCCATTGAAACACTGCCCCGACAACTCAAATTAAGGCTTGGAGCGCTTTTGGGTAGCACAGTTCAAGAATTCCAAGAGTCTCAACATGATTTGCCACCAAAGACAGGACGAGTTGGTCGATGTGCACTCTGCTCGAGAGCCCGAAATCGGTCGACAAAAAAGTGGTGCAGGACTTGCCACAAATGGATTTGTCCCGATCATCAAGCAGTAGTGTGTCCTGAATGCTACGAAAATAAATAAATATAGATATTAGGTTAAGTGTTGATTAAAAAAAATACGTTGAACTCAAAAGTGCCATTTTTGTTACGTTTTCTTAGATATTTACTAAATTACTAATTGTTCACTATTTTAGATAATATTACTAGATTGAAATGTTGTAATACTTAATAAAAATACTATTTTTTCTACTCTATTTATTCTTTTAATTAAATAATTAAAATTATACAATTTATCAACATTTTAAAATGGCCTAATATAGTGGGCCATGCGTGTACTCAAGTAAAAAAAAGAGGCGCGTGTACTGTAGTGTTAATAATAAACAAAACTTATTCGAAGATTCTGATGATAGTGTTAAGGATAAAGATTATATACCTGTCTCTGACACAACCGACACTGATTGCGAAGATTCACTAATCTCACGTGGTAAAACATTAATTCCAGAAAAAGATACTACAGCAATTGAAACCGATAACGTTAATATTAACGTATCTTTTCTAGAACAAGATTCAACTCAAGTTAATTGTGACAGTGTAGTTAAATTAAATAATTCGGCACAATTAAATTTAATTAATAATCCCGTACAAGAAGGAAAAGGATTGACTAAGTCTGGTTTGCCACGGAAAAGACAAGCGTTTGTAGAGTCACTAACAGAAAGAAAGAAGATTAAAAAGGAATTACTGATTGAAAAGTTATCACTTAAAAGGGCATGCATGGAAAATTGTAGACGAAAATGTTCGACGAATATTAACGAAGACCAAAGAAGGGTAATTAATAATTATTACAGTAAACTGAACAAAGAATCCCAGGGTATATTTATTAAGGGTATGGTTGAGACGAAATCTGTTGAAAGAAGAAAACAAACAAGCAGGGAAATACCAAAGAGGAAACTGACATATGCATATTTTCTAACAAAACTTGGTGATATTAGAATAGAAGTTTGCAAACAATTCTTTCTAACAACTTTGGGATATCACCCAAAAAATGATCAGAGAGTTCTTGCTGCCCTAAAAAAACCCATCGATCAGCAAAAAGATCGCAGGGGAGTCTATGAAAGAGCCAATAAAATAGATAGAAGTACTATAAAAAGTCATGTTTTAGGGTACAATCCTGCAATATCGCACTACCGAAGAGAGCATGCTCCTAATAAACTGTATCTGCCCAGTGATATTAATGTGACAATTATGTACAAAAACTTTTGCGAAAAGTTTCCTGATTTGAAAGTATCTTTAGAAACTTATCGCACAGTAGTAAAAAATGAATTAAACATATCTTTTACCCATCTGGGAAATGAAGAATGTGAATTATGTGCAATATTTAAACTGCATAATCCAGAACATAATAAAAATCCTGATACTACCTGTGATGTTTGTAACAAGTTTATTGTTCATAAAGTTAGATATACAGAAAGCCGAATAAAATATAAAGAAGATGTGGATAATAACGCCATTGTTGATAAAATCACTATTCGTTATTCCGTAGATTTACAAAAAGTAATCATGTTGCCAAGATTAGACCAATATAAGGCTTCAATTTTTTGCCCCAGAATAATTGCCTTTAACGAAAGTTTCGTGCCATTAGGTAAAACATCTAAAGAAGAAGTGCCATTTGCAGTTGTATGGAATGAGTCCATCTCAGGTCGCCATCAACATGACATAATTTCAACAGTTAGGGCTTTTTTGCTTCACAAACGAGATGCCGAAAATGTTATTTTGTGGGCCGATAACTGTGCATCTCAAAATAAAAATTGGGCATTGATGTCATTTTTAGTACATGTTATTAATAGTTCCTTAATATCTGCGAATACAATCGAGATACGATATTTCGAGCCAGGACATACCTTTATGTCAGCTGACCATTTTCATCACCAGGTTGAGAAAATGTTGGGTAAAAATAAAGTGTACGATTTCGATGATTATGTCCAAAGGGTAAAAATGGCAAACAATCGCAAATGTATTGTCAAATCGTTGGGTGTTTCGGACTTTTATTTATATGAAGACTTATCGTCACAATATAAACTGAGAAACATGGAAAACAGGATTTACCTTAAGGACATAATGGTAGTTAAAGTTGAGAGGGGTCAATTCATACTAATGTATAAAACAGGTCATAATGAGATGTTTCAATCATTGGACTTTTTACAAGCTAAAATTGTAAAGACCCAAAAGTTTCCTGAGGTGAAGTCTAAAAATAGTCCCAGAGGAATCACTGCAGATCGTAAAGCAGATATTATACAGAAGCTTGTACCTCTGATGCCTGAGAATAGAAGGGATTTTTGGTTAAACATTCCAGTTTCGAATTCTGCAACAAATCTATTAACCGAAGAGTTTTGAGTTCATTTTTTTTAAATATATACCTATATGTAAGCCTACATTTTACTAGTCAACTAAAAGACATTTTACCATAAACTGTTACATAGGTACCTAGCTACTAATATTATTAATGTGTTAGACTGATTTGATTAAGTTCTTGTATCGAGGATCTCATAATCTATATTCGAGGATCTCATAATATAATAGTTTAGTAGTAATAACCGTCCTAAGAGGTTAAATGACTTAATAAAGAATTTAAAGTGCCTTATTAGATCAGGGTTGTGCAGCTGCGTTCTGTCAATCTATGTATTATTATTTTTAATTATAAAGATTCCAAAGAGAAAACTGTCTTAGTTTTTTAGAAACAAAGTGTTTATTTTTGGTGGTTTTTTTTATTGTGTACGAAGAAGTACAAACACGAATTTAAAAAAAAATAGCTACGGTAAAGGTGTTGTTTTTCTAGATACCTACAGAGCTTAGTTTTTTTGGTTTATGATTATTTCATGTACGAAGCAGATTGTACAAACACGAATTGTTTTTTTTAGTTAGTTTATAATACGATTCTAAATGCTAAAAAAATACAATAAATGGAACTGATTTTACAATTTTATAGAATTAACAAAGTTGTGTAATTATTCTATTAAACTGTGATTTCATAAGATCTCTTTTGTTTCATTTATCTACAAATAATATCGAGGAAGAGTAATTAATTATGGTTCAGGTGCTTTATGGTAGATGCCATAAGTTTACATATTGCTCCTAGCTGTAATTACAGTAAGTGATTAAGTTTCATTAGGCAAATTGTGCAATTTTTGTTATTCTATTTAAACATTTACCTCATTCTGTAATCATAATTGCAGTATGTAGTTCAAACTAAAGATTGTTACAGTAAGTCACACACTTACTGTACCAATACTAAAAAATCGTTATTTTTTAATTATTAATTCCTTAATATAAATATTTTTTCAAGCTTTACAATTTAAATATTATTTCTAAATCAAAATAATAATAGACAAATTGTTACAAAAGCCTATATTTATCTTAAACATTTATGAAAACGTAGGTTTTATTTATACTTCGGTAGAAACGTCAAAAGTAAAATTAAAATCTTTTACCGCCTTTTTCTCAAAAGTGTCTCCAAGGCACTTACTGTATATATCACAAGCACGGCAGAGTTACTTAGAGCGTTCTAGCGTGTTTGGACGTGCTCGCGCCACTGAGCGGTCTCATCAAAGCGTTCTTGTGTTCTAGCGATTGTTTACGTATCTTATCGATTAAATTATAGATTGGTCTCAAGAAAAATGTTTATTAATGATAGAAGCCTACCGCAATTTCAGATTTCTGTGGGATCCGACGTATGAAAACTATAAAAATACAACTTACAAACAAGATGCTTGGCGGGAAATCGCAAAACAACTGGAATGTAATGTTGAAGAGTTAAAAAAAAAGATGGACTCGCTTCTTGCATCATACCGCCGGGAAAGGCAAAAAACAATGAGTACGAAGTCAGGCAGCGGTGCCGATTGTATTTATAATTCTAAATGGTTTGCATTTAAAAGCATGCACTTTTTGATGGACAAATATAAACCGAGGAAAACAATTGATTTCGACACTAACCAAAATAAAAACATGGTAAGTAGGTAGTTATGTTTATTTATTGGGTATTCTACCATAATTTTAGGTTGGGTTATTTACGCTTTTGATAAAGTAACATATCGCTTTCATTATGCAATATTGTTTTGCCATGGCAAAATATTAGTCAAATTAAAATAGTCTGAAAATTCTTTCCGGATATTTTCACATTGCAAAGTGTGTCTTCGTCCAGTGTTGGGTAACGGGAGAAATGATAATAAACGGTCCATATTTCTCCACTGGCCTGGAATGACGACGTCATCTTCAATTCTGTCCATCATGCCCGGTGAATTATACAGCTTCCTAGAAGCTTTCCTTTTCATCAAATAATTATGTAGGCACACGCAGGTTATTACGATGAGAGATGATTTATCAGGTTGTAGCAACATAGGTTTTCGCAATACACGAAAAACTGCTGAAAGAATGCCAAATGCATTTTCTACTATTCGTCTTGCTCTAGACAAACGGTAGTTGTAAATTCGTTTTTCGGATCCCCTGGCATGAGTACCAGGATACGGCTTCGTGATGTGTCTTTGTAATGGGAATGCATCATCTGCTACAAATACGAATGGCATATTCTGTTGTCTTCCTGGAAGGCTTTGGTCATTGGGCAAATTTAATTCATTATTTTGTATTAAACACAAAGTGAAAAATGTGAAATCGAAAATAACAGTCAGGAGCAGGATTTGAACCTGCAACAACCAATTCTTTGGTAAAGCATCTGGACGGAATCCAGAAGATGCAGGTTCAAATCCTGCTCCTGACTGTTATTTTCGATTTCACATTTTTCACTTTGTGTTTAATGTATAGTGCTAAGCATGTCAAATGCTAAAAATATATATAAAAAATATCTAAACATTATTTTGTAGTTTCTGATAGAAAGAAGTGTTTCTGAAAACTCCGCCATCTGATATTCTGCCCTGATAACCAATATCGGCGAATATAAAATTGTAGTTAGCGTCTACTATGGCCATTAACACCACACTGAATGTGGATTTATAATTAAAAAAGTCGCTTCCGCTGTTAATAGGTGCTTGTATGACGCAGTGTTTTCCGTCTGCAGCGCCAATACAGTTTGGAAAATTCCACTTCTCATTGAATTCCTGAGCGATTGATAGCCATTCTTCTTCTGTTGACGGTGTATGAAAAGAATAAAAAATTATTTTAGGGTGTATATTAATTAAACTGTTTTTTTTATAGGCTGATGAGCAGGAGAATGAGCGAATTGAACAAGAAACTGCGGTAGTGGACCCTAATGCAGATACACAGTCAGATTCAACAACACATTCACAACCTGCAGTTTCAGTAGGGTCAAGAAACACCACACCACAATGGCAACCATCAACATCACTGCAAGCTGGCCACACAATACCACCAAAAAAATCAAAACATGAAGACCCTCGAGTAGCCGAAGCCTACCGTATTTTAAAAGATACACATAATTCAAAGATAAGGGACAAGAGTCAAGCTTTTGGAAATCATGTTGCTTCAAAACATCGCGAATACTCAAAAAGGACGAAAGCGTATGTTGAACATTACATAAATAATATACTGTTCGACGCTTATTTGGGGAAATTTGATTATGAGTCAAATTTAGCATCAACTCCGATGTCTTCATATTCAGACAGTTCACAAAATACTTGCATTGTATATTCTGTAGCCTCCGATCAATCCCCTCCACCCAACCAAATGGAAGCTAATTCAGAAAGTAATGTGAATTTAGGCCAACAATTATACATTCCGGATGATACCGCAACTGAAGAAACCAGGGAGTCTTTGCTGCATTTTATTAAAAATTTTAAGTAACATGTATGTCTTTTCTAGTTACTTTTTGTTTATTTAAGTTCTCTGATTGTTTTTTTTAAATAAACATCTTAAAAATAAATTGTCTTAGTTTATTTACTTACTTTCACTAATAATTACGGTCTTGATAATAGGTGTGTAGGTATGTATAAAAGTAATAACTTTACTTACCTTAGTATAGTTTTGCAATGCTTCATTTATTGCAGCACATACTTCAGATATAGCATTACATATTGTCGATTTAGACATTTTAGTAAAATACATCAGGCTTCCATAGGAATCTCCAGTTGCCAAAAATCGCAGTCACTGCTAGTTTGTCATATGCAGGAATCGAGTCTCTAAAATTCGTACTTGATTTTCGAATTTTTTCGATGGTCAGAGATAGTAAATGATCAAAATCCTCTGGCGCCATTCTACAAAAGTTTTGGAATTGTCCACTTTCTTCTTGTTTTCGCATATCCGTCATTGTTTCACCTACATTATCCAGTGTCCTTCGATGCATTAAATTTGTAACCCACCAACGTCTCTTCCTTCTTTTATTTTTGAGTTTTCGCGACAAAATAGTAAATGCAGCACTTGAAATAATGATATCGCTGTCAGAGTCAGACATAACGAAGCACTACCAATACTAACCACAGAATTGACACGAATGAGCAAAGAACATTCGATCTAGCTTTTGTTACACTAAAAGATTACGAAAGAATGCTCTTGTTCTAGCTCTAGCTCTATGTTCGTTTGATGTAAATCGATACCTCTAGCTTTCGTTTACACTAAAAGATTACGAAAGAATGCTCTTGTTCTAGCTCTAGCTCTATGTTCGTTTGATGTAAATCGACCTTAAGAATATTGAATTACCAATGCCTCATAATGTAAACAAATCAGACACGTTTAGTCTAATTGTACCCAGTATTAAATATACGGCTATCACTAAGGATAAATCAAACTATTGTATTCTGAATTCCTTATCGAATTGTAAAATCTTAAGTCAGGCAGATTATTTATGTGATATTCCAATAATTTACAAAACAGATTCTAAAATTAGCTGTGAAAGCGAACTGTTGTCTAGAACCTTAAGCGAAATCCCTAAACAATGTAACAAAAAATTTATTTTTGGCAAACTAGATATGTTTAAGCCACTAACTAATAATAGATATCTTTATATACAATCAGAACCAGTTAAGACTCTCTCTCTTTAGACTGTCAGAAATCTTAAACAAAAACAAGAGTTCAACATTTATGGAATTGGTATAGTGTCAATACCAAACAGATGTGCAGCCTACTGTAAGGGCACTACACTATTACCTAAATCACACAATGTATTCAATTTGACGTCACCAATCAAGCTGCCCGACTTTAATATAATAAATAGCAATTGCTGTAATATACATATCTGTATACCGGAGGTAAACTATCCTAAGTTCATTTTTTTCGAAATTCATTTTATAATGTCATTGAAACAAGCATTTTAAGATCTACTTAGTGGTAAACTGTTTTAAGTCCAATAAAAAAAATAAGTCCAGATCACTTTAAAGGTATAAGATCTCATCTGGACTTATGCTTTTGTGTCGCTCAATTACAAAAAACGAACTCATCCTAAGTCCAAATAGGATAGTTTGTTTCTGAACGTAATGAACGCACCGTTATTGTAATGACCTGTTTTTTTACCTTAATAAGTGAAAAAACTTTGTTAAACTAGGTTTATTCAACAATGGCATCTCGCAACCGTGTTTTAAAAATACTGGAATTAGCAGAAAATACATCAACCGGTGGTATAACTCAAAATACGGCTAAGTTGACTTAATTTCGTTATTTTATAGGTTATGCTGATTATTATGCTGTGTTAAAATTCTAGTCAAAAAGTAAAATAATGTCCTTTTTGTTAAATACTTGAAATGCAATGTCATAATGCACTGGAATTGTATGTTTTTCATAGGCAAAATGATTTTCAAAATATTTGCTTTGGACTTAGAATTTTATGCTTCTGAATCAAATTTACAAAATTAACTTTTTTTTTTGCAGTACTTTAAGTATTTATGATTCATGTAATTATTTGTAAAGGAAATTATATGGTCATACTGATATTTAAAGTATAAAATCAGCAACTAGTCAATATAAAACATGGCTAATAATTTAGTTAGCTTTTTTGCCTATTTTAGCTTCTTGCTAGCTGGAATAATAACATAATACATTGGCTTGTGTAATTTTATTTATATGGGTTTCAGGTCAATGAATTGTTTTGGCTTATTTAAAATTAGTAATAATCATCACTTAAGTTTCTAGGATTATAGTTCCCTAATTTATAAAATACTTACCTATTTAAACATCTATTGCAGATAAAGAAAACAGATATACGGCTAAAGAATTACCTACTAGTGAATACCAATATGTAGAAAAAGAGAATGTAGATTTTGAGAAAGTTGATAATAATGATATAGGTTTGTTAGATAATGATACTAATATTTCAAAAGAATCTGTGTCAATATTAACTGAAGAATTAATAACTCAAAGTTACCAATTAGATTTACATCATGAAGATGAAGCATGTGATTCTTTCATAGCAGTACATAATAACCCAGTTTCTCTCCAAACGTTAGATGATGATCTATATCTAAGCAATAGTGATGATTCGATTAAAGATAAAGATTATCAGCCAGATTTAGATACAGAAGCAGATACCGATTCTGATTCAAGATCAGATAATCGGATTAGTGCTAATTTACTTTTGTCTGCGTTTGAAGAGGGCGTTCCAAGCACATCTCGAGATGTACCAAATTCTACATGCCATTATGATTTACAACAAAGTCATAATAATCTACCAAGAAAAAGAAAAGTTCAGAGAAAAAGTACAATAGAGCAGACAGGAAAAAAGCGAGTAAGAAATGTATCCCAATGGAAAGCTAATGTCAGAAAGAGAAACTATGCAAGTAGGAAAGCTTACATCAGCAAAAGTGGTAAAACAGTACCTTGCAAGATAATGAAACCTGCATGTAGCACGAATTGCCGTATGAAATGCAGTACTAAAATATTAGAGCAGAATAGGGAAGATATATTTAAATTTTATTGGGATCCAGAAAAAGACTACAATCTTAAGAGGCAATTCATAGTATCATGTGTCCAGTCAAAACCTACAGCGAGACAAAGGCTGAGATCAGGAGATGAATCTAAGTTAAGATCAAATACTTTTGTGTATTCTTTTATTGTTAATGGTATAACAACAGCAATCTGTAAGACAATGTTTTTAAATACGTTGAACATTTCCCAACAAGTCGTTAAGACTGCTTTGGCAAAGCGACAAGAGGGAGGTATTGTTGAAAGTGACAAAAGAGGGAAACATGAACCATCTATCAAAACAGATCCTGAAGTGATTAAATCTGTTATGTCCCACATTTCATCTTTCCCAAAATATGAATGTCACTACAATCGTGAGAGATCAAAGAGATGTTATTTAGGGCCGGATTTAAATGTCGAACGAATGTATGATCTCTACAAAACTTATAACACAGAAAATAATGTTCCTTTTTCCAAAATAGCAAAAACACAAAGTTTAATTTAACGTTCAAGCCGCCAGAAGTAGATACTTGTGACGACTGCGATATGTTTTCAGCAAAGCTTAAAGGGATGGAGGATGGCCCTGAAAAACAACTTCTGGAAATAGAAAAAGATACACATTTAATTGAAGCTGATAATAGATACAAACATAAATCTCAGGATATGACTGAAGCAAAGTGTAATAGTAAACACAGAGTATGCAGACCTACAAAAATGTTTACCAACTCCTTTTTTAACAAATGGAGTTAACTTCTATAAGAGAAAACTTTGGACATTAAATTACACTATTTATGATGGTTCTGACAGTTCTGCATTTTGCTTCATGTGGGATGAATCTAAAGCTCAAAGGGGTGGAAACGAAATAGCTTCCGGCATTTTAAACTGGGCTACTAAAAACATACCAGGATCAGATATTGAACAGATTACCATATGGTCAGACAACTGCTATGGTCAAAATAAGAATATTTGTGTTGTCATGTGCATGTTTTTCCTTCTTAAAAAGTTTCCCCAGTTGAAAGTCATAAAACTAAAGATTTTACTAAAAGGACGCACACATATGGAGGCAGATACTGTACATGCCAATATTGAGAGAAAACGCAAAAAGTTACCTACTCTAACAATATTAACACCTTGGGATTGGCAACAATCTATTCGGTAATGTTCTAACAAATATACTGTCATCAACATGGAACTTGAAGATTTTAAAAATTTTCAAGATTTATTATCAGTAGATTAGGGTCCTTTAATTAATAGAAAAACTAATATTGATAAAGAACCATTTCAAATTTCAAAATCAGTTTGCAAGTTCGAAAAGAAAACTTTGGGTTTTTATATCATAAAAACTCATTTGATAATGAAAATTTTAAAATGGTAGACTTAAGGCGTCAGAAGAGGAAGAAGTTGACTTTTCCAGAAAATTTACAAAATATGAACCAAAACTTAATTCCAATTTCAGCCAAAAAATATAAAGATATCCCGGATTTACTATTATATTTGCCGTCATTTAGTCATGACTCTTAGATCATTTACACTATAGATAGAGCGTAGGCGGCGCGGATACGTCGAAAAAAATATCAGCCAACTGTTGGCCGTTATGTCGCTACCCGTCTATCAGTGTCATTTCTTCTTTCATATAAAATTAGGCATTACCGCTTTTAATCCTACTTTACTATCTAAAAATCTGCCTGCTTAGGCTGTCAAAGCTGGTAGTAAAGTATGCCTGCTCTACTATCTTATAGACAAAGAAAGCAAGAATATTTAGTGTATCCGGCTTTCATTCCTACCAGGAAAGAAGGGATTTCATTTTAAGCCATCTAAAAATTAAATGTAATACTTGTTTTTTACAGAAATTACCCAAAAACAAAGGAATACTACAAGATTTGTGTGTATATACAAAAGATGCTTTAACTTTTATGGCAATTGGAGTTCGTAAAAATTGGAAACAATCAATAGCTTTTTATTTTTTTGGACCTTTCGTCACTTGCGACTAGATTAGCTGTACTTGTCAAAGAGGTAAGTTTTTCTTATAATTTATGAATATTTTAGTAGCTATTGCTTGTGCACAAATAATTATTAGGGATGATGACAATGCAAATGTTACGGGAGTTAGTTAACTGTCATTTTCATTACCTAACCTTATTATCTTTACTGTTGTGTGATTTGAATTGAGGGTATTTTTGGGAACGAAATGAAAATGACAACTCAAAACTTAATTATATTTTGCTACTCTTCCGACAAATCCAATTTTGAGATAGAGTTTACAATCAATTTTTATAGTTATAAGAATCTTAATATTTTTGTGATTGAGTGCGGTTTTTTAAATAATTAGAGATAAGTAATAAGGGCATTAAGCACACTTAGGTACTCAATATTTTGGATAATACTGATGGAAGAAATATATTAATTTTAAAATAATTGCAGGATATTTACAAAATATATTTCTTCACTTATGAATCGGAATTATTTTATTTATATAGTTTTAATGAAATGCTAAATCTATACATATAATAAAACTGAAGTGTCTGAGTTAATTAATGTCTAAATAACAGCTTTTTACTTCATGCATATGATACTATATATTATGTTACTTATAACAAAAGCAATGTCTGTCTGTCTGTCTGTCTGTCTGTCCGCCTGCTTGCGTTAACCCAAAGCAACTATTCAACGTGGACGAAGTCCCGGGCAGAAGCTAGTTTATTATATGATTATAACTATTAAATAGGTACAATGGTTGTTTGTTCCGTGAGTGCCTGTGATGTAAACTGGGGTTGCTGGTGAAATAAATAAAAACGAATTAACTATGTTTGTTTTAATCTATTACTTGTCTGTTTTGTTTTATTAGATGAAGTTTTTTTTTTTTGCATTTAGTGGCAGACGAGCCACGGTCCCTCTGATGGTAAATAGTAACCGCCGCCCATGGACTCGACTATACCGAGAGTATTGTCAAGCCGCTGCTCACCAATTCATTTCACAGATGAAATGAAATATAAACGGCTCCTGCTACAGCCAAAACGCAACGATGTGCTTCATGGCCGGTCACACGGGAGATGGTGGTACCAACCCGCTTGGGCCGGATACCAAGTGAGTACTCCCACTTGGTACCCAGCCCTACCACCAGTCGTGCAATCGATGATAATTGCTTACTTCCCTTAATTGCCTCATACGACACCCGTGGGAAACAATGGGGTGATGACACTTGTATTCTTAATCCGTCACCACACGGAACCAATGATGAATGAACGGATGATTATTTGAAAGAAACTGATTTATTTTATCATTTTACCGATAGTCAGTCTATGTCTTAAAACTTACATCACTATCCAACGCACACATTGACAAATCAAAATTGGTAACGCGCTTAGACCAATTATCGAGCTGTCAGGTGATCTATACGTACTTCTTCTTCTTGATTTATGGCTGTTGCAGGAGTATGTCCACAACTTTGCCAATGTCACGTGGCAGAGATAAACCGTCAAACGAAGGAGATTGTTCGGTGATAATAGAAAGGCCGGTGATTATGTGTCAAACTTAACAAATTACTATGATGGATAAATACTCTGAAACAAACAACATCAACTAACTACATATCATACTAAAATCTATTATTCTAATGTACGGTGTTAAAGAAATTTATTTACAATTTAATCTTATTTACTTTTATAAATTTACAGAGAATTAAAGATCTATACGTATCATAGATTTAGGAATATCAAACGGACGTCCAAGACAGAACCTTTTTAAACAGTTTTTTAACTAATTTAAATAAGTAACAAAAATGGCATCAAATATATCATGAGTGTTAAAAATAGTGTTTCTTCTTGATATATGTGTATGTATATTATTTTACAAGTTTAGACGTAAATGTAACTGATAAACATGATGTGTTAGGGTAGATCTATTGGTCAGGCATAGTGTTAGAACTTTGTTAGATTTTTCAAGTGATATTGGATTGGTCAACCTCCTTCCCTCCTTATTATTTTAACTGACCACTTCCTCATCTCCTTCAATATCATCATTCCTATTCATGTGCATAACTTTTCTTGGGATGGAGTACTCGCGAAGGTTGCCTTTGGTCTATAGGCTACCACGCCAACCACTCACGGGGTGACAAACTTACCGTCTTACTCACCATCAAGCCGTACAGCCTAGTATAATTATGTGTTATAAACATTGATGTATAAGCAAAAACGTAGCATCACGCCTGTATTCCCCGAAGGGGTAGGCAGAGGTACTCTGGCGAATCGTGGGTGTGTATTACAATACACACCCACGATTCGCCAGCTATGTTTAGGTCCCACGTAATAGGGGGTGAGCCTATTGCCGTCTACCGGGCACATTTCGAATTCCGGGCAGCTACTGAGAATTTTTCTTTTTACGAAAAAGCTCAATAACACTGTCCTCTACACCCGGGAATCGAACCCGGGACCTCATGATCAGCAGTCGCTTATATTACCGCTGCACCACAGAGGCAGTTGACGTATAAAACAGAGAAGATCTACAATTAGGCACTAAAAGTGTTCACTATAAATGAGTGCAGATTACGCTTTCCTGCACTATTTCGTTTATTATTGTTTTCCACAACGTATCAATGTGTCTAATAATACCAAAATCTCTTGAAAAACTCATTGACTATTTCTTTTTCTCTCGTTCTTTCTGAATAGTGTCATTAAGCTCATGCACGCAGTTAAAAGTTGTTATCTAGTATATATAAAATTCTCGCGTCACAGTGTTTATCGCCATACTCCTCCGAAACGGCTTTACCGATTCTTATGAAATTTTGTATGTATATTTAATAGGTCTGAGAATAGGATGTAAACTATTTTTCATACCCCTAAGTGATATGGGTGGTTCACCGCAAATATTTATTTTTATTCATTGGACAAATTTTTTTAATTTTTTTTTTATTCACCATTAAAAATACATCAAACCCAAAATTTTCACCCTTCTACTGCCAACCCCTATTTTTAATACTTTAATAATTTTCATTGCAAAATATTCATAAAAAAAAATATGGCGATACGAATTTCGCCGGGTAGGTAAGAGTAAGAGTAGTTATTTTATAAAATCATACATACATATTGTCACGCCTTTTCCCCGTAGGGGTAGGCAGAGACCTCTTCTCTCCACTTGCTACGATCCTGACACACATCTTTCGCTTCATCTAGTTTCATCAGCGCTTTCATGCATGCTCGTTGATTTCGAGTACTCTTAACCTGGCCTGTCTTAAGAACGGCTCCGATCTGGTCAAAATACGTTGCATCAGATAGGTGGTCGTTAAGACAATTGTGACGTGGAGATTGGGTATGGCCGGTCAGTGCAACTTGGACACTTCCCCGGATTGAAAGGGACGCATTTCGAATCCCGCTCGCACAAAAGTTATCTTTTTATACATTCACAAATAACTTGTAATCTGTAATAAGTCTTTAAAAAACGATTAAACTAATGCCAATTGAAATATTATAGAAATCGGAATATCCAAAATAAGTCTAGAAACTATTAAAATAATGCCAAAAACTCTTTAACTCCTAAACATAATTAAAATTATTTTGTTAAAAACCAACTTTTTGCATGATGTTATTGTACTTAATTAGCTACATCAATGGTTACCATAGCAACGGTTGACATGACGTCAAGTTTGTGTTGTTGTGATAATGAGTGTCTAATTGGGTTGGACTACTACATCAAAATTATAATATTGTCCAGAAAATAAAATGTCCCCCTGAAACTTCAGTTTTCCTTGGAGAATGTAGGGGGTATCATGGAAGCTATAAATTATATACTTTTATTTAAATTAAATAAGTCTGTAATCTTTTCTGATTCGCTAAGTGCACTACAAACCTTAATAGGTAACCCTTTTAAATCTTGCCCCAGAAACTGGCTGATCCTCAATTCCAAACAGTTATTACTGAAATGTTTTCTTCTAAATTACACTGTCCACTTAGCTTGGGTTCCAGGTCATAGTGGAATACTTGGCAATGACAGGGTAGATAGAATTGCTAAAGACTCTGTAATATGTGGTGACAAAGTTCCTTTTAAAAATTATGCTCAAGATCTCCTTATTCTTCCTAGTCGTGACTTACAAGCTAGATGGACAAAAAGATGGTGCATAACTAGCAAACGTTCAGGCACGAACTTCGCTAAGTACCAATCTGAGATTATACTTAAACCATGGTTTTCTAAATTCAAATGTAACAGGAGAATAGCTTTGTTTATATTAAGCATGAGATTTGGACATTGCTGTTTTCCTGTCCACCTTAACAAGATCAGGGTAAGGGACTCTTGCCTTTGTGAATGTGGGATTGACATAGAAGAGTTGAACCTTATTTCACAGTCAATGTTAAAATCTTGACATAAAGAAAAAAAAATGCTTTCAAGGTGCTCAAAATGTAAATTTGACAGTATTTTATATTAATAATGTCTAATATAGTAATCTAATATAATTATACAAGTATCCAGGAGTCAGATACAAAAAAAAAGTATATTAAAATAAGTTACTTCTACTGTTTTCACACCAATAGCAATCCAACAATAAAAAGTCGATTTTCTCGTAGCTTGATATCGGGGCTATCTCCGATTAACGGGTTATCCATTATTTACGACAGACCCTGTATAGATAGATACAAATGATACATAAATTACTTATTTACCAGACGTTTGTTTACTTTCAGATGAACTACCACCAGATGCTGTGGCGACTGCTACAGTAGTATCTAATTTGGACAAGTTATTTGACGAGATGAATGGAAACACGCCAGATAGAAAAAGAGGAAAACCGTTTCTGACTAATATGTCTTCAACTTCTTTTTATTTCAACAAATGAAATACATTTTTAACGAATTAAAGTTTTTAGGGGCTAGGAGTAAACCCCCATCACAAGATGGCTGGCTGAGAACTATAAATGCCATTGAGAAAATATTTTATAATTTAAAAAAATATAATGTAGATAATTGAAAACTGCTTTGGATGCATCAGGAGCAATTGTGGGTGCAACACAACCCCCACTTGTGTACAATTTGTTGCAGCATTGAAAACCAGTATAATGACGAATCTCATCAATAATAATAAAAACAGGAACTGTCTTGATGGTAATAACAATTTACTTAATAATTTTGAGATATTTCTTCGTAAGGGTTGTGAAATAACAACCAGTACGGGATATCAGACAGTAACAAGCTCTTCTGCATCTTATCCCGTTGAGATTGCAACCAAAGATGTAGAAGAGTATGAAATGCTACAGTGTTCTGGAGAAATGCAAGCATGCGCATACGTTTGCGGCTGTATAGTAAAAAGTGTGCCATTAAATTGCAAACAGTGCCAAATGCTCATACTTGCAGATCCAAACACTGAGTTATGTCATCTATTTACGTCTTTTAAGGAATATGATGATGTTAACAGCAGGTTAAAATACGTTCAGCCCGGTTTATGCGAACCTGTTGAAAACGCTGCAACATTAATTAATAATTATTTAGAAGGATATTCTCACATAGATAAAATTAAATTCAGTTTGGTACAATGTAGTGAAATTTTAGATAGAGATTGGTTGGAAGGTTGTGAAGAACACGCTGAAATAAATTTTAATTATATTATTACTAGTACAATTACCATATTAGTTAAAAGGTTTCTTAGGGTAAAAAATCAAGGATTTGTTGAAGAAGCGTCCAACAAATCTTTAGCGCGGAAAATAAAGACATTAAAAAACATTTAATATATTGTCTTTCTTAAATACATCTAAATTTTCAGGTTGCGAGTGCTTTTTTTGGGGCTGGTTTGGAGATGATTAGCAACAATGTGACTTGGATGATGACGAATTTTAAGAATCATGTTTTGTATGATTTTCTATAATCTAGGTCTGTATTTTATGTTTATTTTCTGCTTACGTATTAAGTTTGTCCAATGTAAGCAGTACATTCCATTACCATTTTTTTTGTTTAGTCGGGAAAGATTTTATCCAACCGCACACTCCATAGTTCGGGGCAACGAACAGGATAGTGTGAGGCCCTTACCAGTCTAACTAAATAAACCAGTCGTGTGCCGTCTCTCCACCTTTATTGGCGGGCCATTATTGTTACATTGCTTCAGTGGTAGTACATTCCATTACCTGGGTGTTCAGAGAAAGGACTCCGAAAGTACTGCGTGTAAAAGAAAACTCGAATATATGTTTTTGCCAATCCATCTGGCATCATCTATAAGTGGTGTAGCAGGCTAATCATCGTAATATAAATCATTTACTATAACTAACTCCACTATTTTAGGAATTTTATGAAATTTTACCCATGTTCTTACCTCAACCTTAAGGGAATCTAAATGGTATGTCCATTACAATTTACATGTAACTTGTTTACTTTCAGCAGAACTACCACCAGACGCTGTGAGAATTGCTACAATAGTGTTGGATCATTACATTATAGAATCGTGGCAGTCTTCATTTCATACACTTCGCAAATAAAATGCGAGAGAGTCGCGTTGGTACAGCCACATTTTATAGAAATCGGCAAACTACGTAGGAAACGTAGTGTCTAGCAATGTCGCTTTCGCCAGGCCCTGACTCCAAGAGGTAATGGCTTGACGTCGTGGTAGATAAAATGCATGTCAATGGTCTCTCACTAAGGATGCCGAAGGCAAAGAGAAGTAGTAAAAGTAAGAAAGCGGACTACAACCGGGATTAATGCTAAGATGATGATGATTGTGATATTATAGAATAGATAATTTTTTGATGCAGTGTAAAACAATAAAATAAAATAAAGATTACGTCACGTATAAAAACTTGTTTTATTTCCTTGCAATTTTGTTTTACTAGTCTCCTTGAAAGCCATAGAAATATAGAATTTTCGTTTGTTGTTTTAGCATAAACTAATTAATAGTTTATGTTAAAACAGCAAACGAGAATTCTATATTTCTAAGGCTTAAAAAAAGTATCTCTAATGACCATTTAAATTTACCGCGCTAAGAAATAGTTCCTGGCGACGGAACTAGACGCGCTGTGTTGGCAAATATAAAGTAGGGAGCGGGCGTTCTTCTCTTGAGTAATATTGTTCTGTGATCAGTGTCTACTTTGACAACACGCGGCACGCATGTCCGAGCGCTTGAATTACTAATTTTTAAAAGTGGTTTTTAATGAAGAAATGCGCGATAAAAGTTTGCAGAAATTACAAGGGACGCATAAAAACAACTAACGAAGTCTCCTACCATGGGTAAGTAATCCAGATATCATTATTTACGTAATAAATTTCGTAACAAAATGTCTATTTTTTAGGTTCGTATTTACAACTGCCACTTGACATTATTCTCAGTGTTGCCACTTTTCAATGTAAAACTTCCACCATATTTTTATGAGCTGGAGGAATGGATATGGGTAAGGCTTACAGAACTCACATTTAGACTAAATGTTGCTCGCGACTTTGTTCGCCTGATATATGGTTTTATGACGCACATTAAAATTACGATAAAAAGTTTCTTTTTTTTATAAGTATAACGTTAAAGTTTAGTCAATAAAGGATTTTTATTTTTTTATTATTATGCTATTTACACAGCTGCTCTAAAAATTAGTGTAATGTTTTCATGGTCAATGTTCATTTTAAGCTTGTGAGTTTCTATTTTCCGTGATAAGTAATTTGATGAATGAGGTATCGTTAAAATCCTGACGCTACGGCATCCTCTATATGATCTCATTATAAATATAATAGTGTAGAGTAGTTAAATCAGTTTTAAAGTTATCACAAAAGAACATACAACAAAGATTTTAGTAGCGACAGTCATGATTTTTTTTACATTTTTTTTTCAGAATATCTAAAGATCCTGTTCTTAAAAATCGGTGGGTAGACATAATACGACGAAGCCGTGAAGAAGATCTATGGAAACCTGCAAAAACGACTGTCATTTGCTCTAATCATTTTCGAGAAAAAGACGTGTATTTTGTTAATAATAAAAAACGTCGCAGATTAAAAAAAGAAGCGGTACCGAGCAAGGCATTGTTTATATCATCATGTAAATCTGATGAAAGTGAAAACTCTGACGAAATAGAAATGAAGAGACAAGGAGGGCTACTGATGACTGAGCCATCAACATCAGCAGAAGTGCAGTCAGTTGAAGATGAAAATTCCACCACTACTCTTACTCAAACTATGGATATACCAAGCAAGAAATCTTCCGAATCTGTTGAAAAACCTTCTACAGCTTCTTATTTAAAAGATGTTCAGCCTCTCACCTTGGCTATACAAAAATGCGATGGTGTTGAAGACTATTCAGATCTCGATTCTATATTCGACACTCCGAAAAAAGCAAAGTTGAGAGAAAAATTACGTAAGAAAACTAAAATACAAAAGAAGCACATGCTCAAAATTCAATCGCTTAGAAGGAAGAACCTAAGACTCCAAAAAAAAATTGCTTCATTTAAACAAATTCTTCAAACCCTGAAAACTGAGCGATACATAGATAATGACATACATGACGTTTTATGTAGTAATGTGTTTGCTGCCGATTTATATGCTTCGATGAAAAAAAAGGTACAAGGAAAATCTAAAAAGCCCATATTACAATACGCGCCAGAGTTTAGAAAATTTTGCTTAACTTTGCATTTCCTATCACCGAATGCATATAGCTACGTGAGAAGGAAATTTGATACGTGTCTCCCTCACCCAAAAACCATCGCAAAGTGGTACTCCATAATTGAAGTCTCTCCAGGTTTGACAGAGGAAGCATTTAAAATTTTAGAGGCTAAAAAACAACTATCGCAAAAAAACTTAACTTGTGCTTTGATCGCTGATGAAATGTTCATCAGACGACAAAAATGTTTTAATCAAAAGACTCATCAAGACGAAGGACTCGTTGACTTTGGATTTGGTCCCACTGAAGAAAACAACATTAAAGCATCGGAGGCTTATGTTTTCATGCTTGTGTGCCTAAATGAGCCTTGGAAATTACCCATTGCATATTTTTTAATACACGGTATGACAGGATCGCAAAAGGCAAATATGTTTCGAACCATACTTCGGAAGTGCCACGAAGTAGGCGTTGACGTCGTATCGTTAACATTTGATGGCCACCGGTCAAATCTATCGGCTATGAAGGAATTGGGTTGTAAATTGATGATCCACGACAAATGACAACTACATTCAAACATCCGTGCAGCAACGATAAAGTTGCAGTCTTTTTAGATTTCTGTCATATGATAAAGTTAGTTCGAAATTATTTTCAACGAAACGAAAGCTTTTTGTACAATGACGAACTAATTAAATGGGAGTATGTAAAAAAATTGGCAGAATTACAAGAAGACGTAGGTCTGCACCTAGCAAACCGCCTAACAAAAAAACATATTGATTTTAGGAATTCAATAATTAATGTCAAATTAGCAACACAGCTACTAAGCCGGAGCGTCTCTAATGCCATTGAGTTTTGTCGACATGAATTAAACTTATCTGGATTCGTCAGGAGCCAAGCCACTGAAAAATTCATCATGATAATGAATAATGCTTTTGATATATTTTTATTTTTCTAGAAACTTTCAGGCGTATGGCTACAAGCGCCCTTTAAATCCCAATAACAAAGATCAGGTGTTCGAGGCATTAGAAGTTAAAAAAATAATATTAGGTCTATGTCTGAAAGCTTCTAGAAAAAGGACATACAAGGAACACGAAAACAAAAAAAAATAACAGTGAAAACCTTTACTCCAGTTCTCTCCACATCATCCTTTACTGGATTTCAGGGAATGTTAATATGTATCGAGGGTTTAAAATTTTTGTACGCATCTTTGGTAGAAACAAAGGACGATTTAAAATATTTAACTACGTACCGCCTTAGCCAAGACCATATCGAAATATTTTTTGGTTCCGTCCGCATGCATGGGGGTCATAATGATAACCCTAACGCCAGACAGTTCAAAGGCATTTATCGAAAACTTTTATGTCACATGGAACTCAAGGCTGCCGCATCAGGGAATTGTGTACCGCTTGAAAATATAAGTATTTTAATGTGCTCGTCGGCGCTCAAATGTATCAATGAAACTACTTCATTATTACGGAAAGATGATGAGGATGAGAGCGAAAATGTGGATGAAAATATACCACTGAACGAAAATGAAGAAAGTGTATCACGGTTGTTAGAGCATTCTTAATTAGCTGAATATGCAAAACATATAGTAGGTTACATTGTGGGTTGTGTTGTGAGGGGTCTAAGTAGACAAATTAAATGTAATGCATGCATAGAATCTTTATTTGCAAATGGAAAGCCAACAATCTATCATAAATTTGTCAGCGCACGTGACAAAGGTGGCTTAATTTATTGTTCACAAGATGTTTTTTCTATCTGCATGACTACAGAAACAGTTACACGAAAGTTTCTTAAACAAAACCGTATGATGACTAGCAGCAATTAATTGCAAAGAAACAAGTCCAAAGAGATGACCATTAATTCATTTTTATTTTAAATAAAGGATTAGATCATAATAGACTACTGTTTTTATTTTATTTATCCAACAGCATCTTTCCAACGTGAATCCAGCAGTATAATAACATGCCTTTAAATGAGCTGCTTGAAAAAAATTGGTTGATAAAAAAGTATCTAATATAAATAAATACTAAGTACCCCTAAGGGGGTAAAAAGGTCGATTACCACTTTCCTCTGATAATTTTGGAGAAAATGACGTGTATGTTGTGAATAATCAAAACCTGCAATGAAACAATTTATTGGTAGAATTAAAACCTTTTTTAATATGTAAAAAAATAAATTTGAACAGTGCTGCAACATTAAACCGAAAGTTGTTCAACAAATAAATTCAAAGATGCAAGGGCAATTAATACAAATAAAATCATCGTTGTGTGCCAAATTGTTTTATTTCCGATAGAACTTGTTTAATTTTATAAAAAACTAATAAATTACACAATACAAATATTTCATATCTTATTTCATTTTTGCCACACTTCAGAATCACATTTTATCATGATTAGTTTACCCAATAAAATGAGGAAAACATTTAGCTGGTATCATTAAGTACACTCACACACAGATAACAATATGACGCGAGGCGAGTGTAAGACAGTATGCTCACGCACACCAGCATGCGTAACCTGGCCTGTTTCTGTTGTTGTGATTGTAGGGCGACGCGCTATCTATAGTGTAAATGATCTAAGTCATGACTATTATAAAAAATTGCCACAATCTTCCACTGCACCGGACTTTCCCGAGGACGATAATGATTATGAATAAAACTTGTGATTAATGATACATGATTTTTATTGTCTTAGAGTCAGGACTTAGGATATTCTCTTATTACATGTATATTATGAAAATTCATCTAATATGTTTAGAGGTAGCATATCCCAAGTCCATTATTTAATTAATTAATTATATTTTTATCATATTTTTTTTTGTAATAAAAAAACTACCTACTAACCTACTTTAATACATCAAATAAAATTTTACATAGAATTTCACACAGTTGTGTAGTCAAGTGATATACGTGACTCGTGTTAAAATTGAGACTTAAAACATGCGTACTGAATAATTAGCATAATGTGACTTAAGATAGTTTACCTCCGGTATACAGATATAATAAACTCTATATCCTATAATCTGTCCCATACACAATTACAAGACTTAAATTTAAACGATTTAAACGCAATAAAATTAATATTAACCTTTCTTTAGAAACTGAAAAGCTTCAAGACACCTTTCACATAATAAAATATGGGACCACATTATTCCATAGTGATGTACCCTAAACGGATGACATCAGCTACAGCCCCTTCCAACTACAACTCTTTGCATCGTCAGCATTCAAATGTCTATATACTGAGCCCTGACACCTCAGGGGTCAGTCTGTCCAACGCAGTCGCGAATATAGGTTGCATAAAAGCCCCTTCCCATTGTATTCATTTTATTAAATAAATTAGATTTAAATTTAAAAGTTCTTTTTTTAAAACAACCTCGGGAAGGGACCCTATAACAGTACGACCACCCGCATCATGCAAACGATCAGATTAACATACATACATTATTAATAATACGTAGGACATTGATGATATCAATATCTGACGCGCTCGAGTATGTCCATGCAACAGTTTTTTTTATATAATTTTTTTTTCTTCTTATCATCTAAGCTTAGCAACCCAATAGGTCTCCATGACGCTCGAGTAAATCCCCAATTAGCATCGTCGGCTCCCCTATTATAGTGTTATTGTACTTTAAAATAGTTTATATGTATTTAAGTATTTGGATTATTGCTAGTCCATGTCCGGACAGACTGTATAATCTGAATCTCGGAAACGACGAACGATTTTCATGAAATTTAGCATGCAGGGGTTTTCGGCGGCGATAAATCGATCTAGCTAGGTTTGTAGCGTGTACGGGAGCCTTACGCTATATACATCCACGCATTATAAAGCCCCCGAAGCGGTACACAGAGTAGGATAGGGAGACTACTCTGTGAAAGGAGGGCTAGAATGGCAGAGGGCTTAGTATTGGTGGATCAAAGAGTCGACATCGACAAGAATCTGAATCTAATTTAATCATGGCGGTGGCTTGGCAATAAGTTGTGTTCTGATTACGCATTAATATAAGTTGTACGCATTAAAGATTACCTTTCGCATATTTAGCCGTTTTGGTGTCTTATTTAGAAAAACCATCCACTATCCGCACGAACGGACATCTACTGACCTAGCCGTGTGCGAAAATGGCGCCCACGTGGTTTTGGTTTTTCTAAGATACCTATAATAGTTCTCTGTGTCGCGATCTTCGTAACGCAAATAACGACATTACGCTCGCCCGCCATCATGCCGAAGATACGGTCGCAGGAGGCTACGGAAGCCGCCTCCGGAATCGTAAGTAGTGATGACGAATTTAGAGATACTCAAGCACGCCCCTCTGATACTCAGAGGAACATCACAATGTCGAGTCATGACCTAACGACTCTTCTGAGCTCACTGCAACAATCACAACAACAATTTTGCCAACAAATATTGAGGGAAGTGAGATCGTCTACCCCTATGCTAGCGCCGTCAGCAAATGTAACAGCGGTTACCGCCCCGGCACCGCCTGCTAACTTCGCTAGATGTACCGCAAAATATAGTGGCAGTCCCGCTGAGTCACTAGAAGGTTTCATAGATTCAATTGAAGTATATAAATCTTGTCTGTGTATTAGTGATGAAAACGTCTTACGTGGGCTAGCGTTATTATTCACCCACGCTGCAGCAGTATGGTGGCAAGGTGTTAAGGCTACCTACCACCAGTACTTGGAATGAGGCTCTTGTCAGGTTGAAAGGTGCTTTCGGTGAACGTCGACCACCATTCCGTCTATATCAAGATTTATTTGCCTTGTCACAAAGAGAACAAACTACAGATCTTTTTATTGCTAAAGTCAGAGCTCTTCTAACCAAGATACCACAAGGAGACCTCTCAGAAAAAGTTGAGATAGATATGGTTTTTGGCCTGCTTGACCACCGTAAAAGAAAACAACTAGATCGTGACAACATCATAACATTCGATGATCTTCTTACAAAAGCCAGGTGCATAGAGGACTCACAGCGCACCAACAATAAGTCTGCTAACACAGTCAAAGTGCGCATGCCTGCTTCCCAGCGTGACCAACCATCTCAAGCTGTTGCTGCCGCTTTGCCAAAGACTCATGCACCTGTCACTGTGGCCGCTCGATCCTCTACTGAAGTCACTCCTACTTCTGAAACAAGTATACCTGTTTCCAGAGCTTCTTCAGGTGATTCCAAGCGTCTTTATTGTGTGTACTGCAAACGTCCTGGTCATAACCGAGATCAATGTGAAAAGTTAAAAAGTAGTAAAAGTGAACTTGTGAAGTGTTATGGGTGCGGTACCCCAAATATAATACGATTAAAATGTGAAAAGTGCAACAATCTAGGTAACAGTGGACAAGTTTTCTGCTCTATAGACACTGTAACTGATAAGTTAGGTATAAATGATAATAGTTTTAATTGTAAAATATGGATAATTGTTATCAAAGTCCATTTGATAATAGCACTGGTGAGTCCTAAAGTTTATATACTGATGTAAATGATTGTCAAACTTTGCTTACTAATGTTACAAATAAATCTCAAAGTTTACCTGCTAATGTAACCAGTGAATGTCAAACTTTATTTTCTGATGTAACCAGTGAATGTAAAACTTTATTTTCTGATGTAACCAGTAAATGTAAAACTTTATTTTCTGATGTAACTAGTGAATGTAAAACTTTATTTTCTGATGTAACCAGTGAATGTAAAACTTTATTTTCTGATGTAACTGGTGAACGTAAAACTTCATGTGCTGATGTAACTAATAATTTTGAAACTGTGCCTATCCATGTACCCAATGATTTGACTTTACTTGTAAACTCGCCCATCAGCCACTGCCATCAACGGCCAATTTTGAATATTTCTATTGTAAATGAAAATGGTACTGCCTTAGTAGATTCAGCAGCAAAAACTTGTGTAGCTGGTCACACTCTACATGCTCTTCTACTAAAGAAGGGACACCCCATGTATGTAAGTACACAAAATGTCAAGCTGGCTGATGGAGTTTGTAGAGTCATGGAGGTATTGAATACAGAGGTCATGGTCACACTGAAACATAAAAGTATGTTTGTAAAGTTTTTAATTTTCCCAGAAGCAAACAATAATGAAACTTTACTTGGGATTGATTTCTTAAAACAGTTTAATATTGCCATCAATTTTGGTATGTCTCAGTGGTGTTTTGCCGAAAATCAAAACAAAAGCTTAAACTTGAACATAAATATAATTCATTCATCCACAAAAGCATTTCTTCCACAGCATCGGAGAGTGTATTGAGGTCTGATGAGGCGACGTCTCATACGGTTTCCCAGTGTGAGGAACTTTCTCAGCTTCTAATAAATAATGATGACGTTTTTAAAGCCGGGGGAGCGCCGACGCCGTTTGCAGAGCACCGGATTGATACTGGCGATCACCCTCCAATTGCAGTCCCACCCTATCGTTTGACTCCAGCTAAGAGGGAGGTTATGGAGGCGGAACTGGCGAAAATGCTCGAAGGTGACATAATAGAAGAGTACGAGTCGGCGTGGGCATCTCCTGCGCTTCTGGTGCCGAAGAAAAATGGTCAGGTTCGATTTTGTGTTGACTATCGTAGGATCAACGCGGTTACGAAATCCGACGTGTACCCAATGCCGCTTATTGACGAGCTGATTCAGTCTACCAAAAAGAATTGTATCATGAGCACTTTAGATATGCGAAGTGGGTTTTGGCAGTTGGCAGTCCGCGAGTCTGATCGGGACAAGACGGCTTTCATCACACCTTGTGGAACATACCGTTTTAAGAGTATGCCTTTCGGTTTAAAGAACGCCCCATCTTCCTTCCAACGTCTCATCGACAGACTGCGCTCTGGCGCCCCTTTAAAAACGTAACTGTTCTAGTGTATCAAGATGATTTATTGGTGATAAGTGAATCGTTTCAGAAGCACCTCGCCGATATTGCCACTGTCTTCCAAAAGATTGCGAGTGTTCAACTTACGGGCTATTCGAGAAAAATGTATTTTTGCTCGTCAACAAGTGAAATACTTGGGTCACCTCATTTCTCAGGATGGAATCTCACCTGATGACGACAAGGTCCGAGCAGTCGTGGAGATGAAGGCTCCCACGACGCTGCGTCATCTGAGAACTTTCATGCAAAGCTGTTCCTGGTTCAGAAAGTTCATTCCAAATTTTTACTCAGTTGCCGAGCTACTCACCCGCTTACTAAAGAAAAATCAGCCGTGGTTGTGGAAGCATGAGCAAGCGGAAGCGTTTAAGGAGCTAAAAAAGCGTATAACCTCTACGCCAATCCTTTCGCAGGCAGATTTCAACAAACCTTTTGTACTCAGAACGGACGCTAGTAGTTATGCTCTCGGAGCGGTTTAGTTGCAGGGTGAAGACAAAAACGAACGACCAATTGAATATGCAAGCCGTCTCCTCAATTCAGCTGAGCGTAATTACAGCACCACAGAGCGTGAAGCTCTTGCCGTCGTCTGGGCTGTTGAACGCTTTAGGGGCTACATAGAGGGTCAACAAGTCGTAGTAGCCAGTGATCATCAGCCGCTGAAATGGCTTCTTACCCTAAAATCGCCGTCGGGCAGGCTCATTCGTTGGGCTCTCAAGTTGCAGTCGTTTAACATACAATTTCAGTACACTCCAGGAAAGGCGAACGTCGTAGCTGACACTCTCAGCCGCCCGCCCTCCAATGAAGAAAAGAAGGATCAGTGTGGCCTTTGTGCAGTGGTAGTTGACTTACCTTCCCAAAGCCCCTCTGAATTGCGACGTGCTCAACTTGACGACCCAGAATTGGAAAGGATTATCGCTGAACTCGAAAACGACTCCGATTCTTCGTTCATTGGAGCAAAGCGTTGGTCTGAAAGAGGATATTTTATACAACAGGGCGTATTATATAGGTACATTCCTGACGTGGATAGCGAGGAACCGTAGCTTGTCGTTCCTGCTTCTCTTCGTCCAGATATATTGAAAAAGTGCCACGATTCGTCTTTTGCTGGTCACCATGGTGTGGACAGGACCTTTCAAAGGGTAGTCTTTCTTTTTCCCAGGCATGCGTCGTGTTATCGCAGATTACGTTAAAACATGCGTAACCTGTCAACGTTACAAAGCATCTAATGAGAAGATGTATGGCCTGCTACAGACACCAGTACTAAATCAGCGAGGGGAAGTGCTCGCTGTAGATTTGTTCGGTCCCCTTCCAGCTGGAGTAAATGGAGAGAAATGGATCCTTTTAGTGGAGGATACGGCCACTCGCTGGGTTGAGCTCTTCGCGTTGAAAGAGGCCACTTCTGAAACGTGCGCTCGAGTCCTTATAGAACAGTATTTCCTACGTTACGGGTTTTGTCGTCGCATAATTTCCGACAATGGAGTACAGTTTATTTCAGCCGTGATGCAGCAGTGCATGTTTATTTTAGGGATCAAACAGGAGCTGTTACCCTTCTATCATCCGCAAGCAAATCCAGCTGAAAGAAAAAACAGAGATCTCAAAGTTCAAATTGCGCAGTTGGTCGACACACAGCATAATTCGTGGCCGGAGTTTCTGCCCTCCATCAGGTTCGCCATGAATTCAGCGGTTTGTCAGACGACTGGTGTTTCACCTGCTTATTTGACTTTCGTCAGAGAGCTTCGTTCACCGCTTAACACAGAATACGATATCCGTGCTGTTTTAAAGAAGGATAATTTTGTCAAGTCAAGTCAATTTGTTCAAGAAATTCGACTATCCAATGTTGGCATCCATAAACATGAAAAACTTGAAACAAGGCGTCGCTGTCGACAGTGTAGCACAAAAACTCACAATAAGAGGTCCAAGATCCAGTGCTCCACGTGCAAGGTGCCACTTTGTGTGGTACCTTGCTTTGATTTATTTCATTCCTCCAATTAGATATAAATTTTACGATTCAATTCTTGTTTGAAAGTTAATTTTTATATGAATCAATAATAAATAAATGATAGAAATATCTAAATTGATCTTACACGTGATTTCTTGTTCTATTCTGGATTGATAGTTTGTTTTTTTCTGTGAATAAATAAGCAATTTCCAGAAAATTTTGCATGTCATTTCCAGGCAGTGGCAACTATGTTGCCACCGCATTTAAAAAAAAACCAAATTCGCAAAAAATCAAAATACCCTCAATTTGTATTCCTTAGCATATTATTAACAACTCCTACTGGCGTGCACGTTGCTACCACCTCTAGTTTTCTCTGCCTTATAAAGGGTTAAATAGGTGGAACGCTTAGAGCAAGTTTGTATGACTTGCTGGTTGAAAGCTCTTCGCGCTGCACAGCAGACACAGGTTGCAAGATGATACTCTTAATAGACCTGAAGTGCCAGTTCAACTACTAGAGATTGCAGACAGCAGTAACATCCCACAACCCTGTGCCTGCACCCGTTCAGCCCCCTATTTCTAGAACAGTGCCACACATTACTTTAATTACAAGCATGCTGCTTCTACTTCACGTCACTGTATTTTTAGATTATGTGAAAATACATCTCGATTTTTTGTAACTACACCGTTAAAAGAAAGATTACAGATTGATTATTCATTTTATGTCCTCCAGTGTGCACGTGTTTGTTAATACCATTTAAATGAACCACACAAACTGCTTATATAGGACTGCACTTGCTGAATATTGTTGTAATTGTTTGGTAGTAGGATACACTGTTGGTTGCTGTGCACACGTTATGTCCATTGTGTGGTTTTTATCTTGGGCTCGCCACCAGGATAATATCGAACCATCTGCATTTTTCTTAGATTATGTATTATTATTGAAAGACGATTTCGCAAATGAAGATTATTAATATTTAAAGTAACATATTTAAAGTAACATAAACGGGTCTTTTTTCGCGTATAAATTAGGTGAAATTATGAACTACCTTTTACCCGACGTTTCAACTGCGTTGCAGCAGCCGTGGTCACGGGACAACTAAGATTATTAATATAATAAAAGCTTTTGTTAATTGGACTAGGTGTATTTGTTTATCCTTCCATGATTCCAATAATAATTAATATAATAAATATGAATTATCATATAGTAATATATTGCCGCGTGGGGCCGGCTTTAGAATTGTCCCACCCCTCTCCACCCATGGGAGTCGTAAGAGCCGACTGAGGGTATTCCCTCAGTCGAATACCGAGGGAGTAACATCCACTGCGATCGCCAACCCGCCTGCCAAGCGTGGCGATTACGGCACTATCCCTCATTCTTGGGGAGGCCTATGTCCAGCAGTGGACGTTAAAAGGCTGATGGATGGATGGATGGGCAGCAGCACTCCTTCGAGTATTAACATCATCCACTGCGATCGCCAACCCGCCTGCCAAGCGTGGCGATTACGGCACTATCCTCCATTCTTGGGGAGACCTATGTTCAGCAATGGACTTTAAAAGGCGGATGGATGGATGGATGGAATAATATTATATTATTGAGAGGGGTAGGCCACGTCGAACGTTCTCTGACCAAATCAGAGTTCTCGAGAAAGGTCGTCAAAAGTACCCTTAACCGACGTGCATGTATGACGAATATAATGACAGTGAATGAGGAAAAAAGATGGACAAAGGATCGTGACAAGTGGAAATCCGTGTTCTCCGCCTACCCCTCTGGGAAAAAGGCGTGAATATATGTAAGTAAATTGCACGTACTGTTCAAGGATAGGTCACACTTATGTTATAAGCGAGAACGCACAGTGGTTTCCAATGTCAACTGTAAAGGTACATCTAAATTGAATTCAATGCCCGTGGTAGTTGGGAACTTAAGCCTAATCGCTATTTTTGACAGTAGAGCTGAATGTTCAGTGATACGTGAATCTATAGCTGCTAAACTACCCGGAAAACGAGTTGATCGTGTAAGCTACTTGAAAGGATTAGGTCAGTATACTATGATATCTCTTACAACATTAACGACAATTTGTGTCATCGATAATTTACGAATAGAACTCGAATTTCACGTGGTACCGGACTACGAAGTATGCTCAGTTATTCTGATAGGCATGAACCTTGTGGAAAAGAATAACTTAAGTGTGCTAGTGAACTCTCAGGGTGCAACTTTAGTTCATCAACCAGTTATTTACCACGTGCGATCTCAGAGTGAAAAGTTTGATAACTTAGATTGTGACTTGACTAACGACGATCAATCAAAAAAAGTAAGCAGAGTAATGAGAGACAGAAAACAGTACACAATGTTCCAGATGGACTGAGGACTGAACAGTTGGGAGAACATTGGCCAGTGGAAATAGAAACATACAAACGTTGTAGATTATGCAGCACTAAGACAAATAACAAGAGATCAAAAATAATATGTGAAAGATGCGAAGTTCCTTTATGTATAAGTCCCTGTTTTCGACAATTTCATTTTGATTGAGTTGACTGATTGTAGTTTTGCAGACTGATAATTTTTAGATTGATTTTGTAACTAAGATTTTATTATTACTAAGACTAATTTTTCTATTGTTACTAATACAATTTTTGACGCTCAAGCTAGTAATGTCCACTGATTATGCAGACTGATAATTTTTAGACTGATTTTGAACCTAAGATTTTATTTTTACTAAAACTATTTTTTCTATTGTTATACTAAGACTAATGTTTGATGCCCAAGCTGGTAATGTCCAAGCTAGCAGTGGCAACCATATTGCCACCATGTTTTTTTTATAGTAAATGTTAATTTTATTTTTTTGGACTTCATTAAAGCTTAATTTTGGAAAACCATACCCCAAATTTTATTTTGCTGCTACACTTGGATCCTTCTGCTGGTGAAAGGGTTAAGAAGATTCTCACAGATTCTGTACTCGGTATACATAAACCAACCGTGGTCCCTAGATCATTCCAGTGGAGTCTGATAAACTCTTTCCACGTCGCTCTGCAACATCCTGGTTGGGAAAAAACCTTACAGAAGCTAAGGGAAACTTACTGGTTCGATAAAATGAATACAATCGTCAGAAGGTTTGTGGACAATTGTATTGTATGTAAGACTTCGAAAGGGCCGTCGGGCGCTATACAAGCCCAGCGTCACCCGATTCAGAAACCCACTGCAGCGTTCCAGGTTGTCCACATGGATATTACTGGCAAGCTGGGTACGAGAAACTCTGAGGGACGAGATGAGTATGTAATCGTTACGATTGACGCATACACCAAATACATTCTGCTCAGCTACTCAAATGACAAGAGCCCAAGCAGCCTCGTAGTTCTGAAACGTGTCGTGCACCTATTCGGAACCCCAGTGCAAGTCGTGGTGGATGGAGGTCGAGAGTTCCTTGGCGAGTTCAAAGTCTACTCGAACCGTTTCGGAATCGACATACATTCTATTGCTCCAGGAGTAAGCCGAGCAAATGGACAGGTGGAACGAATCATGAAAAACGCATTAACCATGATTAAAAACTACACTGAAGAATGGCAGACAGCGCTAGAAGCTTTACAGCTCGCATTTAACTGCACGTCACATATGAGTAACGGGGGTCGCACCACTTACACTGCTAACCCGCCGCCAGCAAAGTGTACCCCCAGAACTACTAAGGTTGGTGAATATCAATATATAATGAATGCATAGACTTTGACTTACTTGAGCAACGCGTACAAGAAAAAATGACAGCTGCCGGACAATATGACAAACAGCGATTTGACAAGAGTAAGGCGAAAATACGTCTCTTTCAGCGAGGAGATTTCGTACTTGTCAAGAACAATCCCCGTAACCAGACGCCCCTAGATTTGAAATACAGCGAACCATACGATATATATAGGATCCTAGATAACGACCGATACATTGTGAAGCGTGTGACCGGCAGAGGTCGTCCGCGTAAGGTCGCTCACGACCAGCTGCGCCGAGCACCACAACCAGGCGAGCAGGAAACCGTGTCGACGAATAAAGAAAATGACCTGCAGAAAGTAACCACCCGGCGGGCTTATGACTCATTAGCCGGATCCACACCGGACGATCCAAAGCGCTCCGATCGCGCGCGGCATGAAGCGCGCTCCACGGAGCGTGAAGTGTAGACGTGCCGCGCACGATCCATGTGCGCGGCGGGGAGCGCGCGCTCCTCGCCGCGTGCGATCCATTTGTTGTCGGTTTTTTGGTCATGCACAAAGGGGCCTCAGTCGCTTGGCGCGCGCGGTCTAGACGGTTGTGATTTTGAATCGCGCGATCCGCCGTCCCGTTATGGATAATTCACAGTGTATACGTTTAATTTCCCTATATAGAGAGAGTAAATGTTTATGGGATCCTAATGATACTAATTACACAAATAGAGGTGTAAGAGAAGATGCCTGGCGGAAAATTAGTCAGCAAATGAACAATATTCCAACGACAGAATTAAAGAAAAAAATTAAGTCTTTGTCGGGTGGCTACTAATAAATGATCTCAATATACTTCCTGAAATTCGAAACACCATGGGAACCACTAAAGATATTATTAATTTTTTTCGGGAATCTGTTTTGAGAAGAAAATTGGTACCTAATATTGCCAGGCTCTGCGAAACAAGATGGAGTGAGAAACATAAAAGTATCAGAGTATTTAAGGAGAATTTTCCTGTTATATTGGAAGCCTTAGAAAACTTATCGCGTGAAGGAAACAGTGCGACTCGAAAAAAAGGCCTTTCAACTCCATGCGGCTGCTTTCAAAATTTCGTTTATACTTTGTATTACTTTGATAGCTAGATACTCTGCTTTGTTGGAACCTGTTGTCAACGCACTCCAATCCATAGCTTTGGATGTGGTTAAGGCCTCGCAACACGTCAAACGCATTTTGCAACTGCTTAAGAGCCACCGTGATAATCCCGAAAGAGTTACAGATGAAATTATAAAGGATGCTACTGTTGTTGCGGAGAAAGTCAGCCTGGAGGAGGATATCACTTCAATGCCGCGCATTGTTGGAAAACAACGTCATCGAAGCAATTACCCAGCAGAAAGCCCTTCAGAATTCTGGAAAAGATCATTAATAATACCATACTTGGACTCCGTTATTACATCGCTTGAAACACGCTTTGCTGAAGAAAATACTCCATCATTTGCTTTATCTAAATTACACCCCGCACAAATGCGAACGATGTCAGTCGAAAATCTCACAGAAACTTGTGAAACTATCGCTCAGTTTTATAATTTACCAAACATAAAAATTGAAGTCGAGCTTTGGCAGCAATTCTGGCATAATAAACCAAACTCAACAGATCAAACCGTTGTTGATATCCTAAAAGAAGCAAAAACCTTCTTTCCCGACACGGAAAAAGCAGCAGCAATTCTAAACAACTTCCATTTTTCGAAAGCAGTAAAAATGGCTGACCAAAAAGTACTAACTGCAGATTCAACACTAAGAGACATCCGAATGAATAAGTATTAAAAATGTAATTTATAAGAGTACAGTCAAATAATAAATACTTTTTAATATTGTATTATGGCCGGTTTCTGAGGTACATTTAACAATAGCTTATCTGTCCGATAGGGCAATCGATTCGATAACTCATGAACATGCGTTTCTGAATATCGCGTCATGAGATAAACGTAGTTTAAACTAGCGCTAACATAACTGACAAATATGTGGCGTTTATTGGTTCTATAACTATTTGTATTTGTAGTCTCACTCTTGAACTAGTTTTAGGTTATGGCGTATTATTTTTTGAATAAGTTGCTAGTGAAAAGTAAAAAACCAAACGTAGGTATAAGATAAAATCAATGTATTCAAATAGCATTGTGTGTACAAGCCGCTCATCCAACTCTCATTTGGAAGTATTGCAGTTTATTTCTATTAATAATATACCTATATATGTGCCCAGAAACTTAAAATGTTGAAGAAAAAGAAAATTAGGATAACGCTTTGACCCTTGATCCTTATCTAAAATAAATATTTTTGTATTGCAATATCTTCATTTAATATAAGTTATTAGTTTTAACACCCTCAGCGCCAGACCGTGCCCGAACAAAAAAAAAATAGGTTACTTTTTTTTCATTGATGTATACAAAAGAGAAGGTACACAATCAGACACGAAAAGTGTCCACTGTAAATGAGTGCAGATTACGCTTTCCTGCACTCCTTTCGTTTAGTATTATTTCGACGCGCGAGTAGACGAAGCGTGTCAAAATGTCTAATTGTTCGATGAATAAATGCCAAAATAGTGCATTAAAAGTACAAAAAAAGGATGGCGTTTCTTATTTTCGGTAAGTATTAATAGACAGTATTTCTATTTCATACATATTTTGTAGCTTTAGAGTCCCATTTTTTAATTTTTCAATATATTTTGTTTAAAATTATCGACGATAGCCCTGTATGAACCAGTCAAATAGAGTATGTATTAAAACAAAGGCAGTCTCGAACTATGCTCATACTTCAACGCATTTTGCTCACTTTGATCGCATAATACGACGTTCTCGGTTCTAAAAACGAATAGAGTCACCTTGTTGAATGTATTTTTTTTATATATATTAAGTAATTAGTTGACATTGTTTTATTTACAAAGTTTTAATATCTATAACATTGTCTATAACTGCGATGAAACCGGTATTTCTACCGTCCAAGAACCTGGAAATGTATTAGCTGCAAAGGGACAGAAGAGGGTAGGGTCTATAACAAGCTGGGAAAGTGGAAAGAATATCACACTACTCTGCGCCATGAGTGCTATGGGTGGTTACATTCCCCCAATGTTGATTTTCCCCAGAAAGAGGATGACCCCGACCCTTGAAAAAGATGGCCCAACAGGAGCTATTTATAAATGATCAGAAAATGGATGGATCAATGAAGAACTTTTCCTTGAATGGCTCAAGCATTTTACCCAACATGCCATACCTTCTGCAGAAGAACCATTTCTATTAATATTGGATAATCATGCGAGTCACCTTTCTCTGGCTTTCCATGACCAATGTAAGAAAAACTATATCCATATGCTGTCTCTACCACCTCATACTTCTCACCGCATGCAGCCATTGGACACATCAAGATCGATCCTGCCAACATCTCAACAACTCTCGAAAAATTTCTCGCATAGTTCCTGATCTACGGGGGGAGGTGTTACATACTTATCTTCCCACAGTAATCGCTGATACCAATAACCTCATTACATGGAATATTGCGACACCTACTTCCAAGAGGCGCAAAGTCAGAGAAACGTGATCGAGGTGTCATCGTCGCTGTTGCAATCCCCTATTCCCACACTTTCTGTTCTAACATCGAATGATCGGCACTAACTTTAGGCTAGGATTAATATTGTAATAAGTTAATTTTAAAATATAGTTTTATTTAAATTAAATTTTGTTTTTTTTTTCAACCTCCGGCGGCAGCCGACGTGTGCACACAGAAATTAAAGGTAATATTATTTTGCCTGCGGTCCGTAATATTAGTTAAATTATGTTATTTTTAATGTCGGTACCCATGTTCCAATCCCACCGAAGGAATGTAACATAGTTCCAGTGGCCCGCCAATAAAGATGGAGAGACAGCACACGGCGGGTTTCTTTAGTGGGTGAGGACCCCACACTACCCTGTTCGTTCTCCGAAAGACGGGGTGTGCGGGGTGTGCTAGGAACATTTTTTCCCGCCTTAACGAAAAAAAAAGGGTAGTGTTCCAAATGGAGAAAAATATAAGTCAATGCTTTGAGGACGTTGACAAATTTTTAAGACTTATTATCCATACCAGAGCTTCAGAATGAAGACTCTACTGACTTAGAAGATATTTCAGTGGATCACGTAATTGAAGACGAACGTGAGTTCAAAGACTAAGCATCATAATAGTATACGGCAACCACCTGGACTTCAATATAATTTTTTTATTATATATTTATATATTTTATTATTATACAGTATTAGGAGAAAATGTTCCAAACATTTAGGATAAATATCGACAATATACCTTGTCGATAAAGTCAAGCCCTAGTGTATACGTACCTAAAAAATGTTCTACTAAAATCTTGCAAATATGTAACAATGCGACATATTTCTATGTAAAATATAAACAGTAACAATGAAACTGAAACAGAAAATATCAGTAATTATGACCTAAAATAAAAGCATTTAAGTTGTGATAACATCCTGAGAACTTACCTGTGAAACATGCAATTATCAGGATTGTTTGCATAATTTACATCACAGGCACTCATGAAACAAACAACCATTGTATTTAATAGTTATAATCTTTTAATAAACAAGATTTATAACACAAATAAATCAAAAAACCGCGAAGCTAATTTCAAGCTAGAAGACTGTAGAATACCTGTCATTCAAATGGGTTACAATATTAGATTTGCTTTCCTCTTCCATCTTGCTATGTTGCCGTATAAGATTTTCTTCTCGCTCACACGCTTTGGTGATCTATACGTTACTATATCTACGGTTCATATCGAGAATAGTGTATGTACCTATATACTTAATACAGAAATATTTCGTAATAATTGGAAAAGTTTGAAACGACATATTGCATGTAATGTTGTTATATATATAACAACGTTTTCAGCATAATAGTTTACCATTTTAGTGCGATAAAGTGATAACAAAAAGCAATTCTAAACAACTTCCATTTTTCGAAAGCAGTAAAAATGGCTGACCAAAAAGTACTAACTGCAGATTCAACACTAAGAGACATCCGAATGAATAAGTATTAAAAATGTAATTTATAAGAGTACAGTCAAATAATAAATACTTTTTAATATTGTATTATGGCCGGTTTCTGAGGTACATTTAACAATAGCTTATCTGTCCGATAGGGCAATCGATTCGATAACTCATGAACATGCGTTTCTGAATATCGCGTCATGAGATAAACGTAGTTTAAACTAGCGCTAACATAACTGACAAATATGTGGCGTTTATTGGTTCTATAACTATTTGTATTTGTAGTCTCACTCTTGAACTAGTTTTAGGTTATGGCGTATTATTTTTTGAATAAGTTGCTAGTGAAAAGTAAAAAACCAAACGTAGGTATAAGATAAAATCAATGTATTCAAATAGCATTGTGTGTACAAGCCGCTCATCCAACTCTCATTTGGAAGTATTGCAGTTTATTTCTATTAATAATATACCTATATATGTGCCCAGAAACTTAAAATGTTGAAGAAAAAGAAAATTAGGATAACGCTTTGACCCTTGATCCTTATCTAAAATAAATATTTTTGTATTGCAATATCTTCATTTAATATAAGTTATTAGTTTTAACACCCTCAGCGCCAGACCGTGCCCGAACAAAAAAAAAATAGGTTACTTTTTTTTCATTGATGTATACAAAAGAGAAGGTACACAATCAGACACGAAAAGTGTCCACTGTAAATGAGTGCAGATTACGCTTTCCTGCACTCCTTTCGTTTAGTATTATTTCGACGCGCGAGTAGACGAAGCGTGTCAAAATGTCTAATTGTTCGATGAATAAATGCCAAAATAGTGCATTAAAAGTACAAAAAAAGGATGGCGTTTCTTATTTTCGGTAAGTATTAATAGACAGTATTTCTATTTCATACATATTTTGTAGCTTTAGAGTCCCATTTTTTAATTTTTCAATATATTTTGTTTAAAATTATCGACGATAGCCCTGTATGAACCAGTCAAATAGAGTATGTATTAAAACAAAGGCAGTCTCGAACTATGCTCATACTTCAACGCATTTTGCTCACTTTGATCGCATAATACGACGTTCTCGGTTCTAAAAACGAATAGTCACCTTGTTGAATGTATTTTTTTTATATATATTAAGTAATTAGTTGACATTGTTTTATTTACAAAGTTTTAATATCTATAACATTGTCTATAACTGCGATGAAACCGGTATTTCTACCGTCCAAGAACCTGGAAATGTATTAGCTGCAAAGAGACAGAAGAGGGTAGGGTCTATAACAAGCTGGGAAAGTGGAAAGAATATCACACTACTCTGCGCCATGAGTGCTATGGGTGGTTACATTCCCCCAATGTTGATTTTCCCCAGAAAGAGGATGACCCCGACCCTTGAAAAAGATGGCCCAACAGGAGCTATTTATAAATGATCAGAAAATGGATGGATCAATGAAGAACTTTTCCTTGAATGGCTCAAGCATTTTACCCAACATGCCATACCTTCTGCAGAAGAACCATTTCTATTAATATTGGATAATCATGCGAGTCACCTTTCTCTGGCTTTCCATGACCAATGTAAGAAAAACTATATCCATATGCTGTCTCTACCACCTCATACTTCTCACCGCATGCAGCCATTGGACACATCAAGATCGATCCTGCCAACATCTCAACAACTCTCGAAAAATTTCTCGCATAGTTCCTGATCTACGGGGGGAGGTGTTACATACTTATCTTCCCACAGTAATCGCTGATACCAATAACCTCATTACATGGAATATTGCGACACCTACTTCCAAGAGGCGCAAAGTCAGAGAAACGTGATCGAGGTGTCATCGTCGCTGTTGCAATCCCCTATTCCCACACTTTCTGTTCTAACATCGAATGATCGGCACTAACTTTAGGCTAGGATTAATATTGTAATAAGTTAATTTTAAAATATAGTTTTATTTAAATTAAATTTTGTTTTTTTTTTCAACCTCCGGCGGCAGCCTACGTGTGCACACAGAAATTAAAGGTAATATTATTTTGCCTGCGGTCCGTAATATTAGTTAAATTATGTTATTTTTAATGTCGGTACCCATGTTCCAATCCCACCGAAGGAATGTAACATAGTTCCAGTGGCCCGCCAATAAAGATGGAGAGACAGCACACGGCGGGTTTCTTTAGTGGGTGAGGACCCCACACTACCCTGTTCGTTCTCCGAAAGACGGGGTGTGCGGGGTGTGCTAGGAACATTTTTTCCCGCCTTAACGAAAAAAAAAGGGTAGTGTTCCAAATGGAGAAAAATATAAGTCAATGCTTTGAGGACGTTGACAAATTTTTAAGACTTATTATCCATACCAGAGCTTCAGAATGAAGACTCTACTGACTTAGAAGATATTTCAGTGGATCACGTAATTGAAGACGAACGTGAGTTCAAAGACTAAGCATCATAATAGTATACGGCAACCACCTGGACTTCAATATAATTTTTTTATTATATATTTATATATTTTATTATTATACAGTATTAGGAGAAAATGTTCCAAACATTTAGGATAAATATCGACAATATACCTTGTCGATAAAGTCAAGCCCTAGTGTATACGTACCTAAAAAATGTTCTACTAAAATCTTGCAAATATGTAACAATGCGACATATTTCTATGTAAAATATAAACAGTAACAATGAAACTGAAACAGAAAATATCAGTAATTATGACCTAAAATAAAAGCATTTAAGTTGTGATAACATCCTGAGAACTTACCTGTGAAACATGCAATTATCAGGATTGTTTGCATAATTTACATCACAGGCACTCATGAAACAAACAACCATTGTATTTAATAGTTATAATCTTTTAATAAACAAGATTTATAACACAAATAAATCAAAAAACCGCGAAGCTAATTTCAAGCTAGAAGACTGTAGAATACCTGTCATTCAAATGGGTTACAATATTAGATTTGCTTTCCTCTTCCATCTTGCTATGTTGCCGTATAAGATTTTCTTCTCGCTCACACGCTTTGGTGATCTATACGTTACTATATCTACGGTTCATATCGAGAATAGTGTATGTACCTATATACTTAATACAGAAATATTTCGTAATAATTGGAAAAGTTTGAAACGACATATTGCATGTAATGTTGTTATATATATAACAACGTTTTCAGCATAATAGTTTACCATTTTAGTGCGATAAAGTGATAACAAAAAGCAATTCTAAACAACTTCCATTTTTCGAAAGCAGTAAAAATGGCTGACCAAAAAGTACTAACTGCAGATTCAACACTAAGAGACATCCGAATGAATAAGTATTAAAAATGTAATTTATAAGAGTACAGTCAAATAATAAATACTTTTTAATATTGTATTATGGCCGGTTTCTGAGGTACATTTAACAATAGCTTATCTGTCCGATAGGGCAATCGATTCGATAACTCATGAACATGCGTTTCTGAATATCGCGTCATGAGATAAACGTAGTTTAAACTAGCGCTAACATAACTGACAAATATGTGGCGTTTATTGGTTCTATAACTATTTGTATTTGTAGTCTCACTCTTGAACTAGTTTTAGGTTATGGCGTATTATTTTTTGAATAAGTTGCTAGTGAAAAGTAAAAAACCAAATACGTGACCAAACGTAGGTATAAGATAAAATCAATGTATTCAAATAGCATTGTGTGTACAAGCCGCTCATCCAACTCTCATTTGGAAGTATTGCAGTTTATTTCTATTAATAATATACCTATATATGTGCCCAGAAACTTAAAATGTTGAAGAAAAAGAAAATTAGGATAACGCTTTGACCCTTGATCCTTATCTAAAATAAATATTTTTGTATTGCAATATCTTCATTTAATATAAGTTATTAGTTTTAACACCCTCAGCGCCAGACCGTGCCCGAACAAAAAAAAAATAGGTTACTTTTTTTTCATTGATGTATACAAAAGAGAAGGTACACAATCAGACACGAAAAGTGTCCACTGTAAATGAGTGCAGATTACGCTTTCCTGCACTCCTTTCGTTTAGTATTATTTCGACGCGCGAGTAGACGAAGCGTGTCAAAATGTCTAATTGTTCGATGAATAAATGCCAAAATAGTGCATTAAAAGTACAAAAAAAGGATGGCGTTTCTTATTTTCGGTAAGTATTAATAGACAGTATTTCTATTTCATACATATTTTGTAGCTTTAGAGCCCCATTTTTTAATTTTTCAATATATTTTGTTTAAAATTATCGACGATAGCCCTGTATGAACCAGTCAAATAGAGTATGTATTAAAACAAAGGCAGTCTCGAACTATGCTCATACTTCAACGCATTTTGCTCACTTTGATCGCATAATACGACGTTCTCGGTTCTAAAAACGAATAGAGTCACCTTGTTGAATGTATTTTTTTTATATATATTAAGTAATTAGTTGACATTGTTTTATTTACAAAGTTTTAATATCTATAACATTGTCTATAACTGCGATGAAACCGGTATTTCTACCGTCCAAGAACCTGGAAATGTATTAGCTACAAAGGGACAGAAGAGGGTAGGGTCTATAACAAGCTGGGAAAGTGGAAAGAATATCACACTACTCTGCGCCATGAGTGCTATGGGTGGTTACATTCCCCCAATGTTGATTTTCCCCAGAAAGAGGATGACCCCGACCCTTGAAAAAGATGGCCCAACAGGAGCTATTTATAAATGATCAGAAAATGGATGGATCAATGAAGAACTTTTCCTCGAATGGCTCAAGCATTTTACCCAACATGCCATACCTTCTGCAGAAGAACCATTTCTATTAATATTGGATAATCATGCGAGTCACCTTTCTCTGGCTATCCATGACCAATGTAAGAAAAACTATACCCATATGCTGTCTCTACCACCTCATACTTCTCACCGCATGCAGCCATTGGACACATCAAGATCGATCCTGCCAACATCTCAACAACTCTCGAAAAATTTCTCGCATAGTTCCTGATCTACGGGGGGAGGTGTTACATACTTATCTTCCCACAGTAATCGCTGATACCAATAACCTCATTACATGGAATATTGCGACACCTACTTCCAAGAGGCGCAAAGTCAGAGAAACGTGATCGAGGTGTCATCGTCGCTGTTGCAATCCCCTATTCCCACACTTTCTGTTCTAACATCGAATGATCGGCACTAACTTTAGGCTAGGATTAATATTGTAATAAGTTAATTTTAAAATATAGTTTTATTTAAATTAAATTTTGGTTTTTTTTTCAACCTCCGGCGGCAGCCTACGTGTGCACACAGAAATTAAAGGTAATATTATTTTGCCTGCGGTCCGTAATATTAGTTAAATTATGTTATTTTTAATGTCGGTACCCGTGTTCCAATCCCACCGAAGGAATGTAACATAGTTCCAGTGGCCCGCCAATAAAGATGGAGAGACAGCACACGGCGGGTTTCTTTAGTGGGTGAGGACCCCACACTACCCTGTTCGTTGCCCCGAAAGACGGGGTGTGCGGGGTGTGCTAGGAACATTTTTTCCCGCCTTAACGAAAAAAAAAGGGTAGTGTTCCAAATGGAGAAAAATATAAGTCAATGCTTTGAGGACGTTGACAAATTTTTAAGACTTATTATCCATACCAGAGCTTCAGAATGAAGACTCTACTGACTTAGAAGATATTTCAGTGGATCACGTAATTGAAGACGAACGTGAGTTCAAAGACTAAGCATCATAATAGTATACGGCAACCACCTGGACTTCAATATAATTTTTAGGGTGTTGTGCATGAAAAGAATACTTCAAAAATGTACTCTCTACTGAGTAGAGTCTAGATGTGGAGTAGATTCTACTCCATATCTAGACGAAGTCAAAGATGTAAACTTTTCAGATTTTGAAGTCTTATTATAATTAAAAATATTAGACAAATAAAGACGTACCTAACTTAAATTTATTGCAATATTTTAATGTCTTTTAACATAGCATGTGGAATATTCAAGCGGTCTCTATGACCGACGTCAAGCGGTAGTGTATCTATAAAACACGTCAGGTGGCTAAGGGTTAATCATGGTTTTTTAACAACTTAAATAGGTTATATTGTTCGTGGCTAATACGCAAACAGCGTTAGCCAAAAGAGAAAAAAAAATAGGTTATGCCGTGAGATTGCGTACTTCGTGAGTTTGTTTATAATAACAGCGACGTCATAGCATAGACAATCTATAGACCAAAATAGCCAACGGCGTTTTCATGTTTTCATGTAGTGTCAATTTTAAAATATGTTTTACAGCTGAATCTCAAAAAAAAATACATTTTTTGATACAATTATGAACTATATAACATTTTCAAAAAGCGAATTCTATTTTAAAATGAAATGCGGCCAATTATACAAGTATGTCAAAAAACAAAAAGACAATAAAGTAAAATTTATGTCAAAATATGACTGGGTGAAGAAACAGGAACGTTCTCTAAAGTTCTCGAGAGAGGTCGGGTCAGGAGCACCCTTAACCGATGTGCATGTATGAATAATATAATGAGATTGAATGAGGCAAAAGAGGTGAGCAAGGAACGCGGTAAATGGAAATCCGTTGTCTCTACGCTACCCCTCAGGTAACCGGGCGTGAGTCTATGTATGTATGTATACTCTCTCTACTCTAATATAACTTAATGTGTAATTAAATTATGTAGGTAGTCATAGAATAAGTTTTATTTTATGCTAAATCACTTAATTCTATATTACAATAAAATTGCAAACATGATTCATAATAATTTTATACAAAATATTGTCTTACAGCTTTATCCTTGGAAGGGCAAGCAACCGTGTGAGAAGCACATTGCCCATATTATATCGTAGTCTTTATTAGTGACAGTTATGTGAATTGATGAATATATTTCACAGTTGATAATTACTTTATCATCACCCATTATCACTCGTGTCATTTATAATAATGGGCATTATATACATATAAAAGGGGGTGGGCCTATTCTCTCTCTTGGGCATAATAGGGATCTAACACTTGTACAAGTACCAGGATACGAAATCCAGGCTTCGCAATAAAAGCCAGTGAACAAATTATATTTTACCTTATTTACGTGTGTATATTATATAACTGGAAGTACTTTATTATGAACTCAACAGAATAACTACATTGGTGTTATTTTTATATACATAAATAAGCACTTGATATTCTCGCCTACTTACCAAGATAAACTGCGTGAAATAGAAAAGATAATAGATATCTTTTTTATTGCATACAGTATTTATATAAATTCATTGGTCTTGTTCTACTTATATTCTTTAAGACAATAACACGGACTGTCTTTCTAAAAGGGCTTTTTTTCTCATTTTGGAATATCTTTTTTTTAGTACAATTAGTTCCAAAATCCATTCTAAATGATTATTTTTTTTATTGCTTATGGTGGCAGACGAGCCACGGCCCACCTGATGGTAAATGATAACCGTCGCTCTCCAACTCCACTATACAGAGAGTATTGTCAAGCCACTGCTCACCATTGCATTTCACAGATATGAAATGAAAGAATAAATAACTATATCCTGCTGCAACCAAAACACACCAATGTGTTTCATGGCCGGTCACATGCGAGATAGTGGTACCAACCCGCTCGGGCCCGATAGCAAGTGAGTACTCCTACTTGGTACCCAGCCCTACCACCTGTAATGCAATGGATGATAATTGCTTACTGCCCTTAGTCGCTTCGTACGACACCCGTGGGAAAGAATGTAGTGGTGACACTTGGTGTTCTTAGTCCGTCATCGCATATTTTATATTATATAAACGGCTTACTTCCCCTAAAAAAATCTACTAAGACAATAGCATTCTGTTCCGCGTCAATAAGACTACTTTTTATTGTTTTTATCAGGTCCATCCACCTAAACTTCTTTAGGAAATAAGCCCTTTTGACAGACAAAGACCCTTCATAATTAATATTATACTTTGTATACAAGCAATGTTATTAAAAATCTTGAATTTAATAATTTTCTAGGCGTCATTAAGACAAAAGATGTGTGAATAGGTCGAGTGCCTGCACTAATGTTGCCACCACACTTAGCTCGATTCGAGTATACAGTCACAACCATAGATATAGTATATACTCTCGTATAGATCAGCTGACAGTTCGATAACGCATAACCAATTTTGAATTATCAATTGTGTGCGTTGGATAGTGATGCAAGGTTTAAGACTTCGATCGACTATCGATAAAATTATGAAACGCATCCGTTTCTTTGGCGAACTCGCTTATTTTCTTTGAATTCTACTAGTAAAGCAAGACAGACATTTTATTTATTCGTTTTCAATTATAAAAATAAATTGCTTTATTTAAAAAAAGAAATATAATATAAACTAGGCAAGGTTTCTTTTAATAATTTTGAATTTATTGGGCTTTTTCTTTTATAAATCTCAGGAAAATATTTGCTGCAAATTGTTGAGTACTTATTTGGCTTTCAGAAAACACGCCCAATTAATTATAAATTTAAAGAACCCAGAAGTAATATGTTGTACAAAATGACAAAAAAATAACTCTAAACGTGTCTTGTTCACGAAAGTAAGTAATATGTTGTACAAAATGACAAACGATTAACTCTAAACGTGTCTTGTTCACGAGTCTTGGCCATATCTAGCAACGCGATTTATTTCTAAGCAAAATATAAAACTTACGATGGGATTGAAGTTATTGCATAATTGAAATAGCAAATATCAGTAACTATGAATAAAAATAAGGGCATTTAAGAAGTGACGACACGTCTTGAGAGCTTAGCTGTGAAACGTGCAATTATCGGGATTATTTCTATGATATTTATATCACATTCACTCACGGAACAAACAACCATTATATATAACTGAAATAAATGAGTTTTATCACAAAAACCATCAAATAACCGCAGAGCTAATTTTTCAGGTGTTGACTTGTGACTATCTGTCAATCAAAACAAGTTACAATCACATTCGCTTTGCTTCTCCAACTTTATGTATTGCCGTATAAAATTTTCGTCTCGATCGCACGCTTTAGTGATCTATACGTATACTATATCTATGGTCACAACCGTAGTATAAATTAAGTCCCCATCGAAAAGAGGTTCTAAATATTTATCTGCATATTAACTTGCGAAATCTTATCCTGAACTGAAGATAAGAATGTCATCGAGGTAAAATCTTTAGATAGAAAATTACACTCCCAAAACGGTAAAAAAAAACGAAATCACTGGCTTAATTGACAACACTTATATAACCGCACCAAAGTGTTCAGGTAAGTCACTGTGAGGGTTTTAAATACAACTTGGATATTGGCATGACAATGTCACATGGTACTGCAATCTATGAAGGTAGGTGGACTTAGATCATCCCCGTATCTGATTACTTCATTCTTGCTTCCCTTCACTAACAGATGGTATAATATATATAAGCAGTTTATCTATTGCCTGTTATGATGTTATCAAATATTACTACACAAACTCATTGATTAGTAAATCATTTCAACGTTCGACAGGTCACAGCTTGTGTGTCCGTTTAAAATATATCCAAGTTATATTTATGTACTATTGACCCTCACTGTTGGTCCTTTGCAGAGGACTTGCGCCGTCGTTTGACGACGCGTTTAGGTGACGATCATTCATTTTCTTTTTTCGCTTGAGATTCCTCCGCTGTAACAAACGTTTTAGGAGTATTAAGTATCTGATTATCCATAATAATAATATAGAAAAGAAGCAGGCGAAAGGTGTTACGAAGCAAAATGTGCTTTCAATTTCATGAACAAAAGAAAATCAGAGCACTAAGCACCAATTTAAAGTATTTTGTTAGTAGTGTAATCTCACACCATGCACTACAAAGAAATACAAGACAAGAAATAGATCATTGCAATACTATATGACAAAACAAAGCCCATGTCCGATTCTGTCCATTTTCACGCATATTGCTAATGGCTTTTGATATGTGTTTCCAGTATCAATTCTTTTTTATGAAATAGTGCAGTTACCTTGTATTTACCTTGAAATGAATCGGGATAAGCTGAATATTTGTTTAAACATTCAGCTTATTTTGGCATTTATTTATTTATCATTTGCCTCAAATCTTATTTGCGTTTATCATAAAAGTTGTAGCTTATAAAATTCTCTACAAGTTTCGTGTTTAACATTTTTATACGTTTTGAAATATAGCGTAATAAGTGCGGAGTGCTCAGGCACACATGCCATAGCGTAAGCTCAATCTATAGATATGTGCTTCAGCGGCATTTGAGGTTCGGTATGTACAAATATTTACAGAGTATTGAGGAGTATATCTTTTGAAAAGAACTTATATCTCGAACTGTTTGCTTTAGTGCATTTCTGTCCTCTACATTGCCTATTATTTCCAATGATATTGTGGTGGTTTACAACAACTTGTTTTCTCTAGAAATGTATCTACCTACATAAAAGAATTCAGATCAGCTCAAAAAATTTACTTTTGAATTGTTTTATCTGTTCAATCTAGTCAAGCATTCACGAGGAAATAAGCCTTTGTGAAAAATTACTACATATATTATGTAGACTAATTTTACATTATTTACAAATTTTTGTTACCATGTTAGCTTATTTAATCTTAATTACTACACATGTACGTACACGTCATAATACAAGCAAACATATACCGCATGCAACATGCAATGACTGAACATAAACACTCAGTGCAAGTCTTTATACCTAGGATAGTTCTCTGTTGTGTCCCCTAAATTAAATTGAAACGATGTTTTGTCGGGACGTGGATAACATAGAACAATCCAGAGCTTTAGTAATATCATGAAGCAAGCATAGACAATACACGTGAAGGCCACATGGGGTTGCCAGATCTCATTGTCAAAAAAATAAATATTCATTAAATACTTTTTTCAGACAATAGTTCTTTGTTTTCATTACCATTTTCGTTTTATGGGGTCGCGCTTCTTATACAAGGACCTATATCCTATATGAGATAGTGTATGACATAACAGATACGTGGGGCATCGAAAGCGCCACGATATGGTTTAGGTCGTTGTAAAGTCATCTTACGATATTAATTAATTTATAAGACGACCATATCAATTATAGTTATCAATGAAGAATCTGGCAGCCCCGGGCGGCGCGCGGCTCACGTTTGGCGTCGTGGTGCGGCGCGAGGTGCGCGGCCAGGTAGTGGTCGGGCGCGGCGGGCGGGTAGTACTGCGCGTAGCCGAACGCGCCCGCGTACGCGCCGTAGTAGCGCGCGCCGTACGCGCCCGCGCCCGCGCCCGCGCCCGCTACACACACCACACCGCCTCCGGTTACTTTACCGACGCGATTTAATTCGCTTGCACATTTACACACTCACTTGTAATCCTATCTATATTATATTACAAAACTGATCATTTTCTTTTTTGTTTCATTGAATGTGCTAATGTCGTGAGATACCAACTTAAAAAAACCCTCTTATTTACAAAGTCCTATATATCTTAAAGGTCTATGAAGCTAACTTCACCGACGAAGCAATTTACCAGCAAGTATGGCTGGGCCGAAGAATGTCGAATTGGAATTTAAATCGAATCGGAACGATAATAATTATTCGTAGTTGAATCGGCAAGGCTATATGATACAAAAAAATTAAACTCGATGTTTAAAATTAACATACCGATGTCCGTTACTTTTTTGTACAAAAATGTAAGGCCGGGACCACACTGGTAGGGCAACGACGACGCAAAAAACCGCGCTGTAGAGACCATAGGCCAGCGAATCTACGATCGGTAGGTACTGTTGAACAAAGCAGTGAATCGTGTAATGACTGGCCGCACTGATTAAGTTCATGAGATTGAGTTTACGTACACACTAACGTCGTCCGTGATTACGCGATAAACATGACAGTAGTACCGGTGGCACTGCACAATGGCATTTGTTTGAATGAAGACGTACCCATATACCTACTTGTCGCTATATATTTTTCTGACCCATGTAATGTCTTTCTGCTTGAGAATTTTCATAAATAAAAACAGTGGGTTCATGAAATTAACCAAGAAAGAAGTAGACACGGAGAATTTCATCACCAGCGATATAAATTCTATAAGTCAGCAGATATAAATTCTTTCACATTTTCGATCATATTAAAGGACAATGCCCACAAATGTATGGGCTTTGGTTTCATATTATATCATGATGAAACTTAATTTAATTTATAGTGTTTTAAGTGTACGTACAATTATAAATAATACAATATCTCTACTTCGCCAGATTTTCAGGAAAACGACTAATTAAGTTCACCAAATTAGGTTATATTTTACATGTTTGTACCTACAATAGGACCGTGTTATGCTAAAATGATCCATCCAACCCACAAAGTGAACAAAATTAATGTTTTAATGCCAAGCAATCGAAAATAATCTTTATTTTTAGGTAACGAAGACTCGTTTTTATGATAGGTTATACCAACCCAAGACTACGAATAACACTGAAAAAAATAAAGTAGAAGTTGTTCAAATCAGCATAACTTTTATATGAGTTAGCTCATTTCTGCAAACACGGTCCATTACATACAAATATTTCGCATTTTCATCAAGTTTTTTCTTATAGGTATTTAATCTGGCAAAACTTAGCCGTCACGGAACATCTCGCAGATGTGAAAACATCGATTTTCTTTCTTTCTTCAAATATTGTTCGAGTCTAATAATAATTGTTGGCAATCTGCCTCTCGTTATCCATAGACAAATTAAAACTGTTATTGGTTTATTGATTCTCATTATACTTAGGAAGTTACGATGCTTTTGTTAACAGATGTCGTTAAAACCGATTAAATTCGTCGCGTCGTCATCGCACCTACAGCCGGTTTTACCCTCCTTCCGCATTAGATATTTTCACATCAATAGTTATCACTTTAAATAAACACAATATAATTACAATGTTTTTGAATGTATTCAATGTTATTTGTTGTTAGTTTTAGATGTGCCCGATAGATGGCAATAGGCTCACCCACTATTACATGGTAATATTTGAACGATCAAAGTAGGTAAATTATTTTCTAAGTAGCACCGTTTTATCCGTCCAAATTTTGACTTGATATTTGAGTAGGTATTGTATCTACAATTAAATTAATTTAAAGTCTTGTTTGCGACTAATTATATTCTGATACAAAACGAAACAATGTATGGGTATTCTCCTTTTAACATAATAAAATCACTTGGCCTTACTTAGGTATGTAGTTTGTTACCACCGAAGGAATGTAACACCGTTCCAGTGGCCCGCCAATAAAGGCGGAGAGACGGCACACAGCGGGTTTCTTTAGTGAGTGCAGGCCCCACACTATCCTGTTCGTTGCCCCGAACGATGGGGTGTGTGGTTAGGAACATTAAAAAAGAAAAGTATGTAGTTTGTTGCCATTGCGTGAAATCTCGTCGCAACTCTTCACGCATGTACATCGCGCTCTGTCGCTTCAGTTGAGCAAGGCAGTGCTGCAACCAGATGCGTTGCTGCTTATTTGATTATTAATCGCGCCAAGTCGCTGTGGTATCGGCTTAAATCGCACGAAAGTCTAATGACGTCGCTGATCGCCGAACAAAATTAACCAGTGCGGACACTCAGGTTAGCTGTAGTCCATTTGATAATGTCGCAAATATAATTGTCGCCATTACGGTGCGGCCAACGCCATTTGTTAATAAGTTTGTTTTTGCGTTGTCGCCGTCGCGTCGCCGTAGCCGCACCAGTGCGGCCCCGGCCTAAGCCCTTGAAAACATTCCAGGATCATCTAATATATAAAATTTCCGTGTAGCGGTGTTTGTAGTTAAACTCCTCCGAAACGGCTTAACCGATTCTCAAGAAAATTTGGGTGCATGTTGGGTAGGTCTGAGAATACGGACATCTATTTTTCATCCCTCTAAATGTTAAGGGTAGTCCATCCCCATTTTTATTTTATTTTTTAGATTTTTTATTTTTTTACGATACAGCACTAAAAAATACATACAACCCAGAAATTTTCAACCCTCTACGATCAACCCCTATTTTTTATTTGTTATTATAAACTTTAATTTTTTTGGCAAGTTTTATTTTTATTTTGTCACGACTTAGAATAAAAAAAATTTATATTAAATTTTATATTACTCTAAATTTTTCAACCCTTTACGATCAACCCCTATTTTTTATTTGTTAATTATAAACAAATTTTTTGTGGTAAGATTTTTATTCTTATTTTGTCATGACTCGGTCGATAACTGATCAACTATCAATCGATCAGTTATCCCCGCTAGATGTCTACCGTTGTCACCTCTCATCCAGCAAACATCACGGAGTAAGGATGAGAACGAAGCCGGTCTCCTGTCTTACTCACTATACAGTTTTCGACCATTTTTTTTTGGTTTATTTGTGTATCGATCGTAGCAGTGACTGTTATACGTATTATTTTAATTTCTGTGCAACTCTCATGTTAATTTTACTCTCATCGTAAATTTATTATTAATTTCCAGTGCAATAATTATTTATTCGCAATTTATTAATAACTGATAAAGACAGTTTTAACTATTAGTTAATTAAGTGATCTCATGTAAATAAACACGTGTTGTGAGCTCCCGCCAACAACGGCCATTACGGTACCTTTATATATTGTACTTAACATTTTTTGGAAAGTTTTAAATCAAAACGAAAACGTGTACGTGTTTAGTAAATATACCTGTTCTATTATTGTGAAAAGTAAGTTAAATAATAAGCAAACGAATACAATATTAATTCACTGTTTTTCACCAATACACTGATAAAAGGATTTATTAATTATTAATAATTTAATTTATTTGAAGACAATTTTAATAAATATTTTTTTACATTCAATAAAAAATTATTTGGGAATAAAGTACATCCTAAATAAAGCATACTTTCATTATCTACAACGCTTTCGATTGTAAGTAAATCCCCGCACACTTATAGTAGATAGTTATTTTTATTGAAACTAAAAAAATGTTTCCTAGAAATAATATACATGGCAAAACAACGTTTGCCGGGTCAGCTAGTATATTATAATATAGACAATGAAGTTGACAGTAAGTTACCTTTATTTTTTAAACCTATAATTGCTTCAAGTAGTATGGTATAATTGACTATTGCAGTGCGTATGGATTATTAAATACAGTTAAACCATATTATAATCACCCAGTAAAACCAAAGTCCCTTCGAAACCCAGTGAGGTGTCGATGTGATGATAATCATTATTATTAAACCAAAGAATTTCCCATAGTGTGGATTGTGAAATGTAATATGTAACATGTTAGGCAAGTGAAATTGTGATTTTAGTAACATTGCTATATATAATTGTTTAATCGTGTAAATCTTTAACTCATTATGTTAGTTTATAGGTACATAATGACTTATGTATATGTTTGTGGTAAAAGTATAATAAGATAAACATATCTATCTCATAATATTCTTTAAAGTTTAGAAATTACTAGAAATACTGAAGTGAAACTAATTAAGTGGATTTTTAATCACATACATTTGTGACCATGGAATATACATGGGTAACTTTATAGTAGTAAAATATTTTTTTTCTATATATATTTAAATATAACTAAACATTTTATGAGGTATCATTTGGTTAAAGACAAATACACGATTAAAAAAGGTTCAAGAGACATATAATATTATTTTACCTGGTGGGGGTGGCGGGCCAGCGTGGGGTGGACCGGGATGTGGTGGTGCGTTGGGGTTTGGTGGTATCATCATAGCTGTAAACAATTAGTGTTATTTAGAAAATCTGTGTTAGTTACGAGTAGATTAGTGAACAATCAATTTATACTTCGTCGTTTTGTGTGACTTCAAATATCATCTATTGGATAGTTTGTAAATACTATATTGTACCATATGTGTCGTACTTAATTTTAATTAGGAACTGTGATTGTACATTTGAACTTTTGTTTGTAGACACAAAAAGGAAAATATAAAAAGTTCTCCAGACGTTTTACAGCTGATCATTTTTGGTCAGTTAAAATATTTTATTACAATTGAGAAGTTTAAAAGGGATATTTTCCCATTTCAGCAAAAACTTTTTCTTTAGTGCAATTCGGTCAACATTATAAAGGTTTACGACGCAGCCTATTTCCTTTAGAAAACTATATGCAAAACAGCATTTTGTTCAGAGTCAATGAGACTTTCATAATAATTTTTGTCCGTTCAACCACTGAATCATGCATGAGGAGATAAGCCCTTTTTGTAAAGTCATACCATAATTGTATACTCAGAAACAAGATAGTTTCAGCTTGTTTAAAAATTAAAAATATAATGTGATATAGAAATTGATCACTCAAATTTTATCGCGTTAGCTTAAAGGTCAAACACCCTTTTTTATATTTTGTGGGTGACAAACAAGCATACGGCGCACCTGATGATAAGCAGTTACCGGAGCCCATAGACGCTAGCAATACCAGAGGCATCGCTCGCGCGTTATCATCTCCAAGGAAAGGCGTAGGAGGTGGATAGGAAGAATAATATGGAGAGGATAGGTAGGATACTAAGGATTACAAGGTGAGGATAGGGACGGGTTTTGGGCCTCCGGCGCTCTCACTCACCATACGAAACACAACGGTAGGTACCCTACCGTTGTTTCACGCTGATCTTCTGTGAGAGGGTGGTACTTCCCCGATCGCGCCATCTATATTGGAATAAGCAAGGCTACATCCCCCTCGCAGTGTCTTTTATAAAATATATTTGTATTCATAATGTTGTTTATTCCTATATAATAAACATACGATGGTGCGGCGGCGAGGTGATGTGCGGCGGATGTGGCAGCCCCGGCGGGGCGGCTGCACTCGGCACGTCCTTGTGCTCGCCTTTCATCACGGATTTCTCTTCTTTGCGGTCTCCTATTGTGACGTGTTTTTTGTACATACTACTATTACTGAATAGAGTTTAATGTGGCCCACATTAAACTCTATCCTTTTTTTGGTTAAAGCGGAAAATATAACAAGCAGGGTAGTGTGGGACCCTCACCCACTAAATAAACCCGCCGTGTGCCGTCTCTCCGCCTGTATTGGCAGACCACTGGAACTATGTGACACTACTTCAGTGGTATTAAACTCTATCCTAGGCATAATTCTAGCCACAAGTCATTGCGAATCGTAGACATATAGGCTCTCGTTATTTCATCACAATGAAGTTGCAGCAAACACATGAATGTGATCTACCTTGTCTCTTTCGTGAATGTCTAATGCGTACGTGAGTGTGTGTGGGTGTGTGTGTGTGTGTGTGTGCGTGTGTGTGTGTGTGTGTGTGTATATAAGTATGTGTTTTCTTACCGTTATATTTACTACTAATTTTTTTATCATTTTTATACACAAAGTGGAAGACAACATTGTTCACCTTTACCCTACATTACATACAGAGTTAAAATGTGACACACCCTATGAAACTATGTATTTATGACCATTTAAGTTTAAGTGTTGCTGTGGGTTGATTTCCACACATGACAATTCTTAGTGTGATCCAAAAATTGCTATAATTGGTGTAGGTACTTGTGTCCGTTATTTGTTTTAAAGCCTCCTGCAGTACAGGGATTACTCCTGGTGCAAGGTGTACCTTTCTTTTACAAATAAGTCAAGGTGCCAGGCGTACCTTCACTCTCCTGTCCATTATGGTGAGCCAAATTTTCTTCCACACCCTTCTGTTTGATTTCCGGCTCAGTCTTCAATTCAGTAGTGATTCCGTCTGCTTTTACATCAGTAGTAGACACTTTGTCCACTTGCGTGGGTAAGTTTGGTCCATTTGATTCCGCTTTTACATGATCTTGTTCCATTGGCTGTCAAGAAATACAAAACCAATCTTAAATGAACTGATTTTGTAACCGCTAAGCACACGCTTTCCAAATTTCGCAAATAATTTGTTCTTTAAAGTAGCTGAGCATGACCAAGACTAAAATATATAGATCAAAAACGATCGGTTCTTGCTTTGCCTTATCAGTGGGAGTAAGTTTAACACAGTTACAATGACCATCGTCCCTGGAGTCACAAGAAAAACGATGACGACAGATTTTATTAACCTATTACAATGTACTCTTTTTTTATATTGCTAGTGATGGCATACGAGTCACGGCCCATCTGATTGTAAGTGGTAACCATCGCTAATGGACTCAACTATACCGAGAGTGTTGTCAAGCCACTGCGCACCATTTCATTTCACAGATATTTCATGAAAGAATAAACGGCTAATCTTCTGCTACAGCCAAAACACACTGACGTGCTTCATGACTGGTCACATAGGAGACGGTGGTACCGAACCATTCGGGCCCGATAGCAAGTGAGTAATCTCACTTAGTACCCAGCCCTTCCACCAGTAATGCAATGGGTGATAATTGCTTACTTTCCTTAGTCGCGTTGTACGACACCCGCGGGAAAAGATGGGGTGGTGACACTTGTATTAGAGAAATAGAAACTTTTATCTTACCTCATCCTTCCTATCAGCGGTGTTAAGCTGAGTGAGTGGTTGTGTAGCTGGATTGACTCCTCGCCGCATTTGTTCCATTGCGCGTTCTACCATCCTTTGAAAAGTGTCTTCATCCACTGCTGGTTTGCAATGCTAGAATATACACAAAAATAACCAAACAATCTTCGATCATCAATACCAAGATAGTGTCACAAACAAAATCATGCTAAAAACTGTCCGTGTGAATATAATAATATATATACTTATATAGCTACATCTGTTTACTAACGAACTAAGACAAATGTTTTAAACAGTTTTAAGTTCAACCTAATTTCAATCATGGCACTTAGTAATAAAGTCACAAATCTTTAAAATATTATCTAACATTTACGATCATTTGTCACAAAAAATTAGCAAAGCAATAATTTACTACTGCCACTTAAAAGTGAAAAGACAAATAACATTTACTGTGAAAATCAAGCTTAAATTGCAACAAATAAAGTACTTTTTGAACTAAACAAAATAAGAGCTCACCTCCCAATTGAGCTCTTATTTGCCCAGATTTTTTGGGGCGACGCGATATCTATTGCATTATTGATCGAAACAAACAATAAATATTTCTATTTACTACTTAAAAAACGCCGGAAACCCAAAGCTCCTTATTATCCTTCCTATCTTCTCCTTATTACCCTTCCTCTCCACCTCCAATCCCTTTTCTTGAAGATTGGCGACGCGCGAGTAAAGCTCTTGATGTAGCTAGCGTCTATAGTCTATGGTAACCACTTACCATTAGGTGGGCCGTATGCTTGCTTGCTGCCATGTTGTATAAAAAAGCCAATTTAGATGTGTTATAGTTTTTTCCGTCTTATTGGTAAAAAAAATGTAATCTCTAGCAAATTGACGATATAAAAAAGTGGCATATGATTTTCTTGCCGGGTTCCTCTTTTGAAAAGCTTTATAATGGAAACCGGCCACGTGAGTATTGTGGCGATTGCAATCGCGAAATTAGTGCTGCGGATGCTTTTGCCATAAGCGCTCGTGTCAATTCTTAGTAAACTTTGAAGATTTTAAGTGACCTATGAAATAAAGATATTTTTGACATGAATGTTTTAAACCCTTCTTTACATACGCACTTCGGAAACTTCGGTTATGGAGACTGAACGTGAACCGTCACTAGGCTTAAGACTTAACGCTTAATGCGAATTTGGATGAGCAGCTAATACTAATGAAAAAAAACAATAATAGCAAGCTTTATCAACATAGCATCAAGCCTGTATTCCCCGAAGGGGTAGGCAGAGGTGTATTGCACATCCACGGTTCGCCAGCTATGTTTAAGTCCCACGTAATATTACGCGAGCGGACACATTACGAAAATTTAAATATTTATTTTAATTTTCATTTATCAAAATTGACAATTTCGAGTTCTTACCTTTTTTAGCTCCTCTTGGAAAGACTCGCTGCTCTCGATGAACTTACGCTTCTTAGCTTCAAATTTTTCTTCAATCTGCTGCAACTCATCTTCGAGCTTTTGCTGATGCATTGTGAGAGACTGGACTTGCTTCTTCAAAATCTGGAAGTAAAACTCAATAACAGCCAAAACCGTGTCACACACTGTATGGATATTGAGACCTTGCTTATATAACAACAATTTTGTTTCAAAGCCATGTCTGTCTGTCACATGGGTCTCTTCTCAAAAACTAAAACTCTTGGTAGTCTACATCATCAATAATTTTCATGAGTTATCGAACTGATAGTCCTATCGGACAGATAACCTACTGTTAAATTAACTCAGAAACCGGGCATTATTCGCCTCGTACAAAATCCGCGAGAAAAAAAGCAATCAATTGACTGCACAAATGGCGGAGTGATTTAGATACTAGCCTCCCGCCCGATTGTTGTGGGTGCAATTCCCACACAGGACAACTGTGTGTTCCACAAGTGGTTGTTTCGGACTCAGAACTTTAAGTATCCGTGGAATTGCAAGTTTGTAGAGTCCCCCGCGCGTACAAGGAATACTCCTTAGTGAGAGGTGTTGTCTTCTTAAAAAAATTAAAACAAAATTATATTATCCTGAATAGGGTAGTGAAGTATGAAATAAAACATTTAGAATTATATTTATGGTTACGACTTGCCTGCATCCTAGCAGTGGTTACAACGGAGCGCACATCTGGTACCACAGTATCAGAGAATATCTCATTAATGAGCCGGTGGTTGCGCAAGTATCGAGCATACGCAACATGCTTCACTGACATACCTTCGTCTTGATCTGTGTAAAATAATTAACAATTTTAGAATCATATTTTTTTATATAATATACAGGAACGCAGAAGCGCTACTTATTGGTCTCTTATAACCTGCGCCAATAAAGAAGCTAATCAAGAATGGTAGCTTGTACTTATGTTATATATTATGATATTTTAATTGTGTTTCTAAACGAATATTAGGTGGGTTAAAATAAATAAACCAATATTTTGTAAAATCATATAACTGTAGGTAGATGAAACCGTTGAAACAACATATCAACCTTGGACGTCTACCATCTAAGTCCACCTGTAATCATGAATGCTGTAAAGTATTCGAAACGTCGGGATAGTAGAAAATCAAGTAAACGCGATAGATTCCGTAAACGTAGTTTTATTTCAAAATGTGTAGTGTAACATTCGCGTAAATATCACAAAGTATTAGCATATATACTTTTCTGAGCTCTCAACGATTATGCATGCAAAATTTCACGAGCAGTTTAGTAGTTGGGCGTTTCGACGTGACAGCGTAACAAAGTCACCTTCGCATTTAAATATGAATAAGGGTTTTAAGTAAAAAAACTTCGGCTTAAGTGATTGGTAAGGAATAACAGCTTATTTTTTAATACTACTTGTACCGTAGCCTATATATAGCCTATATACATTCAGTCAAGAAAGTACCTATTGGGAAAGGATGTTGTTGTTAGATTGGCACAACTGTTATCCATTTTGGCGCGGAGTTTGAGTTGCATCTGTTATTTATATTAAATACAGTGTTGTTTTTAGTTATATCATATCTAGTGTGTATTGCGAATTTCATAATGGACAAAAACATCGAACAAAGAGTTTGTCTTAAATTTTGCATCGCCAATGGAATTTCGTGTTCGGAGTCACTGAAAATGTTACAGAAGGCTTACGGTGAATCGACTTTATCAAAAACACGTGTTTATGTATGAGTGGTACAAAGCGTTTAAAAGCGGTCGAGATGTGATGGAAGATTTGCCACGCTCTGGTAGGCCATCAACGTCTGCAACTGAAGTTAACATTGCAAAAGTGAAGGAAATAGTGACTGAAAATCCTCATTCAACTTTGAGAGAGATAGCCCCCAAACTTTCTGAGTCTCGCGAGTCGATCCGTACCATTTTAAATAATCACTTGGGTATAAAACATGTTTCCGCTCGGCTAGTCCCAAAAGACCTGAATTTTCTCCAAGAACTCAATCGCATGAGTCGCTGAGGACATGCTAGAACGAGTCAATTCCGACCCAACATTCATGAAACGCATTTTTACTGGTGACGAGACGTGGGTTTACGAGTTTGACATGCAAACTAGTCAACAAGCTTCGGAGCCACCACGCCAAAGTCGATCAAAAGTCAAAGTCATGTTGACTGTTTTCTTTGACTATCGCGGTGTTGTGCACTCGGAATTCTTGCGAGGTCAAACGGTAAATAAAGAATATTATTTGAGGGTTATGCGGTGTCTAAGAGAGCAAATTCGACGAAAAAGGCCGGTTTTGTGGAAAGAAAATTCTTGGATTTTGCACCACGATAATGCGCCTTCGCACAAGGCCATCATTTTGAATGAATTTTTGTCCAAACACTCAACAAATACCATCAAGCGACCACCATATTCACCAGATATGATTCCAGCCGACTTCTTTCTTTTTCCTAAACTCAAATTACCACTTCGTGGCACCCGTATTCAATCGGTAGAAGACATAAAGGAGAATTCGCGGCGAGAACTGAACTCAATTCCGGAAACAGCGTTTAAAAAATGTTTTGATGATTGAATTATTCGTTGGCGTAAGTCTATCGTTTCTGAAGGAGCATACTTTGAAGGTGATAAAATAAATTTGGATGAATAACAAATTTTTTGTGTATTATTGATCTTTTCCCGGTACTTTCTTGACAGAGCAGTACCTATATGTCGCTAGAAACACCAGAAGCATCACTCGCGCGTTGTTAACTACAAGGAAATGGATAGTAGGTGGAGCGGAGGGATGATAAGTAAAGGATAGGAGGGATACTGAGGAGGGGACACGAAGAGTAATATGGAGAGGATAGGGAGGTTAGGACCTCCGGTGCTCTCACTTACCATACGAAACACACCGGAAACCTACCCTTGTTTCACGCAGATCTGGTGGGTGGTACTTCCCCGATCGAGCCGGCCCAATCATGCTGGGATAAACAAGGCTATACCACTAGCTTCATGGGGCTAACTAAAAAAGGAAGCTTATGGCATCAGGAGCAGCGACCCCTCCACTCATGATATGCAACTCATCTTCCTACAGTAGCAATGACTGATCACAAAGAATACCAGAAATCATCTATTAATATTCGTATCTAGCTGTAACAAGATCTCTGTCACTCAGGTTCCTGTCCAATAGTGGTAAAAAGATGAAAAATTACCTTCTTCATCTTCAGCGGGCTGTATATCAATTCTTCTATCCTGCTGTTGTTGTTCCTTCTGTGAGCTACCTTTCTTACTAGAACTCTCTTCTTCAAGATTGCCAACTGTGTATTAAAAAAGATTACAATTTTAGTGTCATAATGAGTTTCTTGTTAAGTTATGAACCTCTTGTTTAGCTATGATTACTTATGAGACCGTGAATTTATTTAATAGTCAATATTAGAATAAGCTATCTCCAGAGTGTATTAATATATACATACCTATATCCTTTTTTTTTTGTTGAGGCGGGACAAAATGTTCCTAACCGCACACCCCGTCGTTCGGGGCAACGAACAGGGTAGTGTGGGGCCGTCACCCACTAAATAAACCCGCCGTGTGCCGTCTCTCCGCCTTTGTTAGCGGGCCACTGGGACCATATTACATTCCTTCAGTGGTATACCTACCTATATCCTAACTATTATAAAGCTATGCAATACAACTAAAAAAGTGGTCCATACTTTTCTGGGTTCCCAACTATATGTAGCCTAAATTTCATAGTGATTAGTCGAGTAATTACGACTTGAATGCGTATTAAACAAGGAAAACGCACTTTCGCATGTATAATGTTAGTTAGTAAGGATAATTATTTATTGGGAGATGAATGATGTTTCGAATATATGGTAGTCGTAGAAGTATTGCGCGAATTAATGTGAACATAACACGGCAACATGTTTGTGACATATAAGCGGCCAATTTGTTTTGCAGTATTAGTTCATAGTGTATTTACATTTTATTTATCGTTTGAAGTAACCCATTTATTCTCATATTCAAAGATGAATATTAGCTATTCCCAAAAACAAAAATTGTTACTTTACTTGAACATCAAATGACTCAAATATACGGATGATATTATGGGGCAAAAAAGAAAATTAAAAATAGAAATATATATATATATCCGTAATGTGTATATATAGCCGTAATGGCTAGAAAGAATATTTTTTTAATAGCTAATGGTAAATTAAATAAAAAAGTTTCATTATAGAATCAATAAATTATTTTTTATTGTCTCTGTGGTGTAGGGGTAGTATTAACGACTGCTGATCGTGAGGTCTCGGGTCAGAACCGGGCAGTGTTATTGAGCTTTTTCGTAAAAAGAAAAATTCTCAGCAGCAGCCCAGTTTGGAAATGTGCCCGGTAGACGGCAATAGGCTCACCCCCCTATTACGTGGGACTTAAACATAGCTAGCGAACCGTGTGTGTACTACCCCTCTGCCTACCCCTTCAGAGAATATACAGGCTTGTTGCTATATATTGTATGTTATAAATTATATTTTACATTACCTCGTGTTCACATTAATTCGAACAATTTTATACTTATAAATTTTTGATTTAAGGAGAAGTGCACAACAGATAATAATTTATACGCATGCATCCTCACCGTGTGCCTTACCTACAGCTTTGTTTTTCGCGGCTATATACGCGAGATAAGCTGGGGAATTGTGGTATGTCTTCAACGATTTCTCATACTCCAACTGTGTAGTGGCAGGTATACCCGGTGCGTGCAATATATGAGGTGACGTGCATGTAGGACAAAATTGGCGTTTAGTGCAAGTTAGTCACGGTATGCAAAATTTAGAAATGTATGGACGTGTATTATAGAGCAAGTCAGAGTTTAAAAACATGTTGGTCTTGTTATTCTTGATTTCATTATCAGATTCCCGATTGATTCATTGTATGAGACATTTAATAAATATACTGCTATTAATTAAAAATTTTTGTTGTTAAAAGTTATATAAATATATTTTGTATAAAAAAGTTTGCCACATAAAAAATATTTGTATGACATTCCACTATTGATTTTTTTGTAGAATATTAGGCTAGTAATGACCACGTGATGTGAAGTGGCAATACAACTCTAGATGATAAGATGAACCTAAAACCTAGTCAACCTTGCCATTGTACTGGGACGTCAATACCGACGCTAGAAAATTACTTAATGAAAATCAGTCTGGACTGATGCAATATCCGCAGTATATAGATGGAAACCCGCCCTTCGAAAATATATCCGGTAGTGGAAAAGAGATTAAATCGTGTAGTTCCTTTGCGCAATCTCCAAAATACAGCAAACACACCCCGAGAGGTTGGCCACACTGTGTCGGTGCTCAAGGTTCTAAATATTGGCATTAGCCAAATGAGGATAACCAATTAACCTTTCAGCACGCCTCTCCACTTAATCCAAAACAGAAAGATGACGCTAAGCAGGCATCAGTAATTCACACACAATCGGATATGTGCTTTATAGTCAGTGTGTGTCGCCCCAACATCGCAAGGACGCCAAGCTGCCTCGGTGTTGTTTTCACCTTTATCAGAGTATTCCAAAGTAACATTCTGGAAGATAGGAGCCAAGAAGTTATTGGCTCTTTTTAGCGGTGATGATCTACATCTGTTTTAGTGGAGGCGAATCTTACACGAGATTGGCATCGCCTTACTTAGAGACGGCCTAGGGTATGATAACCAGGCTTCATCATGGCCTCTCTTTTAGACTGTGATTTCAGCTAGCCAGAGACTGGTATTTGTCCACAGCCTGTATATGTTATCATTTGCATACTCCTTAATATCGGGTATGAGCAGATCAATGTGTTACAAAAGAGTTGCGTAAAGAACAGATCCTTGAGGAACACTGGCATTTGTCAACAATGCCTCTGATACACAGCCGTTAACAACGAATAAGAGAGCCTGATCATACAAAAAAAAATCTTTGCTCAGTCAATCGAACAGGGGATAATTATTAATCCCTATCAAGGGCTACCCCTCCCCACGTGAGTGACATACATACATAGAAGATCCCAGTGGATCAAACCCGGCGTATTGTCTATAGCTAATTTGATATGACATTAATTTGGCAAATGTTGCACAAAAAAACCTATGTATAAAATTATTTACCACACAACTCTCAGTATGAACTAAACAAACGAATTTAAGTTGGTTTTAAGGGTCAATACATTTCCAAACTGACAGACAATGTAATACTCCATTTTAGCGGGGTTTTCATTCAACATACTTTCACAATGGATATGTTTTCCCAGTGCATTTAACATAGTGGCTCTACCCTAGCTTATAACAATTTCAAACATAATGGCAGATGTCTATGGATTCCAAACATTGATATAAAACTCTTGCTGGTTTTGTTAAACCTTCACATCTATAGTTACCACATAAACACTCAATTTAACAACCCCAGAATGAATGATTCAAGCAATTAAGCAATTTCCAAACAAACTTGTTTATAAAGACTTATACTAGCCTATATGATAGATTTAAAAATATATATTCCACAAAACAGCAAGAGCCAATATCCTTTAACTGTCCCTGTTATCAAGCTGTGTTGTGATGGCATGGATTATTCACAAATTGTACCCAATGTGTGAGGGCATAGAGTTTTATACCTCTTGACTTGTGAGCCAGCCATTGCAAATAAGCTGGTGACGATTGATAAGCTTTCAACATTTCTGTGTACTGCGCCTAAATGAAAAATTTCATCATTTCTTTTCTTTATAAATATACTAAATACTTTATGGTACAAAGTTATACCCTTGACTAATAATTTCATGGTTCTTACTATAGATAATCATTTCTAACAGATGAACAACCATATTTTATGCATTGCAATTTTTATAAAATCCCACAGTTGTTTAATAAAGTAGCATACCAAACACATCAATTACTTACATAGATGAGAAAAAAAATTGCTGCATTTCTTTCTCTCAAATGAATCACGAATAATTATTAAATTCCCTTATATAGACAAAATGGGGCAAAAATTTACTTATAAGTATGTTTATTGAGCCAGTGACCCACCTGATGTGACCAAGAAAAAATATTAAATGCTAAACTATATTGGCAGATTATCACTAAATAAGATGTGCCTACAACTAATTGTTGTCTAGTTATGTATAATATTTGTATGAAGGTTAGGTCTACTTCTTTATTAAAAGTTTAATGATTATAAGACAATAAATTAAAAATAATGCATATAAAAAGATTGTATACCTTCTCAGCTTCATACTCATCAACATATCCAGCCTTCTCTGTCTCAGGGAGGTCTCTCCACATACTTCCAATGATACGGCCTATCTCCCATAGCTTCAGATCCGGGTGAGCTGCCTTTACAGTGTCCCAAACACGGCGTGAATACCTCATATATGGCATCAAAGGCTTCTCTGGGGGTTTGGGCGGTTTGGGCAAACCAGCACCCTGAAAATACAATCATCTTTTGCTATAGTAGTATCAGCAGTGTACATTTTTACAAATTACTCAAACTCATATATGATAAAGCTGAAGAGTGTTGTTTTTGTTTGATTATCCTATGGAATGATAATGCAATCCTTTGCTATAGGCACATTAGTGCACTAATATAAATATCAAAATATAATTACAAATAAGAAAATATTGTTTTTTGACAACCATAAATGTAGTAAGATGTGACTAAAAAATACATATTAAATGGATATTATCACTGGGAGAGAACATCTTTAAGCAAAACAACCATACAATAACCCATGGGCTGTGTCATAAAGTGGGTAAATTCAGTCTCATTATAGAGTTAATGTCAGGCTAATAAGTCAGTACCACTGAAGTAATGTAACATAGTTTGCCCCAAACGATGGGGTGTGTGGTTAGGTTAGGTTAGGCTAACATTTTTTCTTAGCTAAAAAGAAGAAAAAAAGATAAGTCAGTCTCATTATGAGTATGTAAGTAAAAGGAATAGGAAAAGGCAAGGAATATAAAATATACTCACCGCACCAGCACCTTTGCCAATTTTCTGAGGCTGAAATCCAGGATGAGAATGCACAGTGGATACAAAGGGGCTGGTCTTATCATCTTTATTGGTTTGGCCTGCCTGGCCGCCCGTCGACCCTGATGCGGTCCGCCGCGCGCCCTCTGCACCGAAACGCTGTTGCTGCAGACTCTGCGGCCACGCGTACCCACCCGGGTGGCCCATTGATGGACCACCTTGATATTGTGGGTGGTACTGGTATTGGTTATGATGCGGCGACGGTGCATTCATACCGCCTTCAAGCAATGCAGCGGGGCGGCAATACAATGAAAGAAAAAAAAACAAAAAGCATAAGGGAGGGATAGGATTGGGTAGGAAAAAAAGAATAATCAAATATGCACAGTTACTAAAATTAAAATTATAATGTTAAGTGAAGTTATTAGTGTGAGTGAGCAATACAGCAGATTGTACTTAGTAGGCTTAATTAGCATAGAAATAAGAAAAAGTTTGTGTGTATAAGAGTAGTGCAAAAATGGCTAGTGATGTGAAAATATGAAAATTTTGGTGCAATTACAATTTTAAAACCCCACAGATTACCTAGTTTCCAAAAACAGATGAGGATGTGAGAACAATTTTGAAAAAAATAATAAATCAGGTTGTAGCATTACCTTTCATCATACCGAAACTCATTGGGGGCCCCGCAATCATGTAGTCTGTTTCAACATAACAAAACATGAAACAAAACCAACACAAGAGTAAAATTTAGGTCTAATGGGTAAAGAAAAAAATTAGGAGAAAAAAAAGTATGTTACTGCATATAATTTGAAATAACAAGCATAGAATGGAATCATGCTGCTAAGGGACATAACAGCAGTTAGATACCAGCATTACCAACAACAGTTCTCAGCCCTGCTAAGCTTGCATAGGCATCGAATAGTACACATTAAGTATAAGTTAGTATCTAACAACATTCTAACATTAACATTCAAATACAGTTTAAAATGCTGTGAGTGCCTTCAGCCAAACTGTTACCTATCTATGCTTTCCTGTAAAGTTTAATACATTTTAGTTTACAAAAATCAATGGAATACAAACGCGGGTTGCTCTGAGGGCTCGGCATCGACATAGATGTGTTTTGCTTATAGCTACTTGGAGTAGCCATTACACAGTTATCCTCTGGAACAAAGCATCAGTAGTACATGTATTACAGTTAAAATAATACTAGGTACTGAATTAAATTACGTTCACCCATACGCGATTAGACACGAATGTAGCAGACAAGCCGGCTTGAAAACGTTATCAAAAATGTATCTATTTATATTAATTGTTTCAAAACATACCTTGCCTCCGATAGAATTACAATCCCAAAATTTGAGGCATATAATATCAGCTTCAAAAAATAAAATACATGGGTAACAACTTCACATTCACAATCACAAGCATAACCAACAGGACGCCATATTTAAATAAAAGTCACTTTTATTTAGTGATGTTCAATTATCAATAATCAATTATTTAGATAATCGACTATAATCAATTCCGCTGAGCTATCGCACTGACCTTCAGCTATACTCAATATCCACATCACATTTTGACTTTACGACCCACGCCATTAACGGATGTATTAACATGCTTTAATTCAATATAGTAAGTTTAATTTTGCAATTAAAATTCATACTATTTCATGGCGCGATTTTTTAAACATTTTGATCTGTATTGTAGCACTTGACATGCTCACCTACTATTATAGTACAAATTATTTGTGAATGTGGAAAAAAACTAACATTTCGATACAATTTGTATTATAACACGTACCTAATTTGCTTTTTTTTTATTTACTCTTAATATGGATCTGTATGCTGTACCAAAATATAATAACACCGCTGTACATTTATTTATCAAAGATAAATAGTAAAAATAGTGAAACAAAAAAATTGTAGCTACACCACAGAATCTTTCAATTATTTTCCAGGTACTGTATGCTCGCTGACTGCACTTAGACGATGACACGTAAACGATATGGCCAGTCTTAGTTGGTCATATCATGAATTGGCCAAACGTGGATTAATATTTCAGCAAACGTTAATATTTATACACTTTGGCCAGTCTTAGCTGGCCATATCATAAAATAAAACCATTTATTTTCATGAAATGGTCAGCGAAATCTTACAGTGGCCAGTTCCATGATATTGGCTATGATATAATTTGTATTTTTACCATGAATAATCATCAACAGTTTCTTTAACGAACTCGCTCATTCAAATAATCATCATCAACTAATGAAATAAAACACCCATAATAAAAACAAACATAATTAATTCGTTTTTATTTATTTCACCAGCAACGTCAGTCAACGATATTATGCATTTTATAAGGGAATTATACACTCAACTTTTACCAACATAAACCTATTTATAATTTTTAAATTAACTAAATCGACTTGACTGACAATATCTGCTGTAGAACTTTTATTGCATTTTTTTCATTGTCTTAGGAAAAATGTTCCAAACATTTAGGATAAATATCGACAATACACCTTGTCGATAAAGTCAAGCCCTAGTGTATATGCACGTAAAAACTTTTCTACTAATATCTTGCAAATATGTAACAATGCGATATATTTTTATGTAAAATATAAACAGTAACAATGAAATTGAAATTAATCCGTAACTGAAACAGAAAATATCAGTAATTATGACCTAAAATAAAAGCATTTAAGTTACGATAACATCCTGAGAACTTAACTGTGAAACATGCAGTTTTATCAGGAATGTTTGCATGATTTATATCACAGGCACTCACGGAACAAACAACCATTGTATTTAATAGTTATAATCATATAATAAACAAGATTTATAACACAAATACTTAAATCAAAAAACCGCGAAGCTAATTTCAAGCTAGAAGACTGTAGACTACCCACAGAACAATACTACTCCTACCGGAAGACTACTTGCCATTCAAATGGTTTGCAATGACATTAGATTTGCTTTCCTCTTCCATCTTGCTATGTTGCCGTATAAGATTTTCTTCTCGCTCACACGCTTTGGTGATCTATACGTTATACTATATCCATGATTCCAACTACTCCACATGAAGTTTCGCCAAAAAATCCAATTAAAGTCGTAAAGTAAGTACCTAGTGTTATTGGTTTATCCCATTCTGAACAATTCTTTGTTTGGTTCATAAAGGCCACCGCCGATACAAGGATTTATTGCCAACTCTGTGTTCTATAAGCCATGAGGCAAAAGATAAACAAAACATGCGATACCTCCTAAGATATTTATTGAAATCGAATGATGTAAAGGTTCTATTTTGTTTTAAATTAAATACTTGTGATGAATAACGTACCTATTTATTTGGATAAAGATTAAATCATTAGAGCACTTCCCCGGATAGGAACGGACGCAGGTTCGATGCCCGCTCGTACTAAAATACTATTTTTCCTTATTCAAAAATTATAATTTGTACTTTAAGAGTAGCTGTGCATGTCAAGTGCTAAAATATAGATCAAAATGTTTAAAAATATCGCGCCATCAAATACTATGAATTTTAATCGCAAAATTAAACTTACTATATTGGATTAATGCATGTAAATGCTTCCGATAGGTGGCGTTGGTCGTTAAGACAAATTGTGGTAAAGAGATTGGGTATTTCTAACAAATAGTACGGTAGCTCAGTAGATTAGAGCACTTCCCCGGATAAGAAAGGACGCAGCTTCGATGCCCGCTCGTACTAAAATACTATTTTTCCTTATTCACAAATTATAATTTGTACTTTAAGAGTAGCTGAGCATGTCAAGTGCTAAAATATAGACCAAAATGTTTAAAAAAATCGCGCCATCAAATACTATGAATTTTAATTGCAAAATTAAACTTACAATATTGGATTAATGCATGTAAATGCTTCCGATAGGTGGCGTTGGTCGTTAAGACAAATTGTGGTAAGGAGATTGGGTATTTTTAACAAATAGTACGGTAGCTCAGTAGATTAGAGCACTTCCCCGGATAGGAAGGGACGCAGGTTCGATTCCCGCTCGTACTAAAATACTCTTTTTCCTTATTCGCAAATTATAATTTGTACTTAAAAATCTGTCAAATCCATCTGCTCTTTTTTTTTCTCTCGCAATATTTGAGATAAGGTCTGTTAATTATGCGAGGCGTTCAGTTAGTTTAGCTAGCCGTATCTCATCTATATAGGTAAGCTTACTTTTTCTTAGCGAATATTACACCCTTAATATTTTTTTCAAAGTGAGTGAAGTCACGATGGCTGAATTGGCAAAGCATCTGGACGGTATCCAGGAGATGCAGGTTAAAATCTTGCTCATGACTGTTATTTTCGATTTCACATTTTTCACTTTGTGATTAATGTATAGTGCTAAGCATGTCAAATGCTAAAAATGTATATAAAAATATCTAAATATTTATAGGGTTTGCGTCATTATTAGGTAAAATCTTAACTGTAAAATTAAGTTTACCTGGTCGGTACAATGTCTGAAAATACTTCCGATAGATGGTGCAGGCGTCACCCAAAGACGTTAAGTATGAATGTGTTATCGATATTAGCAGTCAGAAACGATTGTCACGATGGCTGAATTGGCAAAACATCTGGACGGTATCCAGGAGATGCAGGTTCAATTCTTGCTCATGACTGTTATTTTCGATTTCACATTTTTCACTTTGTGATTAATGTATAGTGTTAAGCATGTCAAATGCTAAAAATATATATAAAAACATCTAAATATTTATAGGGTTTGCGTCATTATTAGGTAAAAATCTACATTGTAAAATTAATTTTACCTGGTCCGTATAGTGTATGAAAATACTTCCGACAGATGGCGCAGGCGTCACCCAAAAACGTTAAGTATGAATGTGGTATCGAAATTAGAAGTCAGGAGCAATTGTCACGATTGCTGAATTGGCAAAGCATCTGGACGGTATCCAGGATATGCAGGTTCAAAACCTGCTCGTGACTGTTATTTTCGATTTCACATTTTTCACTTCGTGTTTAATAAATCATATTTCTTTACTAAAATATTGCTAAATATTACACGACAATACTGACTTGGATTCTAGCCTACTATCTAATCAATCCTATGTACTTCCATCCATCCATTAGCCTTTCAATATCTACTGCTGGACATAGACCTCCCCAAGAGAACGCCACAACCAGCGGTCCTGCGCCGACCGCATCCAACGGTTACCCGTGGCTTTGACCAGATCGACAGTCCATCTGGTGAGGGGCCGTCCTACGCTGCGCTGTCCGTGGGTACATAAACTTCTTGTTTTATGGCTTCTAAGTGATCACGTGGTCAAATCTTTCAGTGCGTATATCTGCGATACCTACTTACTATATATCTCAAACCCATCATGTGCGTATTTAAACTTCATGTTTTATGGCGGATCGATTTGGACGGGACTTTCACTAGCAGATAGCTTTTGTTACAATGAGCCCCTGGTGTTGCCAAAGTCCATGAGCGGCGGTTAACACTTACCAAGTGGGCCGTTTGCTCGTCTGCCACCGTTAAATAAACCAAAATTTTATAAAATCATATAACTGTGGGTAGATGAAACCGTTGAAACAACATATCAACTTTGGACATCTACCATCTAAGTCCACCCGTGATCACGAATGCTGTAAAGTATTCGAAACGTCGGGATAGCATCAAAATCAAGTAAACGCGATAGATTCCGTAAACGTAGTTTTATTTCAAAATCTTATAATATAAACATCAAAGACAATAAAAGAAAGTTATTCAATTAGCAAAGTGGTGAGGTAAAATTAAGTGGTTACCGTTGCTTGTGGTCTCGACAATACTAAGAATATTGCCGAAATGCTAGTCATTTCATTTCGAGGATAGAAAAAATAGAAGAATACTGATTTATTTTTATAACTAGCAATAGAAATATTTTTGTCCCGGCCCGTTTGTCCCGCGTAATACTTTTATATAATAAAAAATATGATGATGAAGATTTTTTCTTGTTATTTTTGTTTTTTGTTGTTTTTTTTGTATGTTTTGTGTTTTTTATGTTACTGTTTTTTGTTGTTATTTTTATTACTTGATGTTAATATACATTATTTACATAATGTTTACTTATTTTAATTGTTCAAAACTTGTCGATATACTATATTAGTAGTAATGTTGTCATTTGGTACTAAAATATATTGTCTTTCAGGAGTTCTAACCCGAGATAAGCCAATATATAACTGAAAGCTAAAAGTAAATGGCAGAAACACAGTGCTTTCTCAGGTCAATGCCCATCAGAGAAAATGTTTAACCCTGGGACTTATTAATAGTGAGGGCAAAAGAGACCTTGACGGGTAACCTTTTAAACGATATAGGTAAATCAGTCGGAATCATGGTATATCCGCGGAATATAAGCAAGTTGTCCCACTGCTGGCCCTGTGAGAATGGTCGCCACGACTATATTCTCCCGCAACTCTTTTATGAGCAGCCTTGTGCCATTACACATGTTGGGGGGTCTCAAGTTCCTTAAAATCATGATAGGAATGGCAATTTTTAGCATAAGGTAACGTGGGGAGATAAGCCAGAAGGACTCAAAGAATTTAAACATTCTTGAGGATAGTGCACTGTATCCTCTATATTACACACCGTGTCAATGGACTTATAGTGATTGACTTGACTGGGAATTTTTCCTAAAATTATTTTATTTATCTCATTCACTGAATCGTTTCTGTGTGAGACTATTGCCCTAGAACAAAGCCAATGATAATCTCTTTCCATTAAACTTCCAAGACCGGGATATATCGCGTCTATCAGATCTTCTAATCTGTGTAATATGTGACCTAACCGATTGTCAAGTTTAATGTCATCCCTACTGTTGGTGTTAGGACAGCAAATTTTTCCTTCTTCAAGATTCAGTAGTTGATGCAGAAAGTCGTTATCGTAGTTGTCGCTCAAGTGGGCTCTCATGTTTGTTCGTAAATTGTGAGTTTCAACGGAACTCCATAAGCATGATGATTTTAAGCATGCCCTGATGACATCGGCGCGTGTTCCTTTTGTTATTACTAGCAGCGTTTGCCGAAAATCGCCCGTAAAAACAAAAGTAACACCACCCATATCAGCGTCTGAGTTTCTGATGTCTTTTAGCGTACGGTTCACGGCTTCAATATGAGCTCTATGACTCATGGTACATTCGTCCCATTTAATTAAGGATGTATCTTGTAAACGGCCGAGGCGGCGCGCACCGCACGTTTTTATTTTGCTAATATCTTTGAAGATATTTGTTTAAACTGTATAGAGTAAAGGGCACAGATATTCTACATTGAATTTCCGTTCTAAAAACATATTTATAAAGATATATGTATATTAATACCATATGGGCTAAATAAGCTTCACAAAAATTATTTTTAATTCACAATTTTAACAGTAAAAGCAGTTATTGTAAGTTATCCGTAGGAGATAAGCATATGCTATCGCGGACTTTTTTACAGATTTTAATACGTTCTTTGATATTATAGTACATTGTTTTGTTCTATCCTCAATACAATAGTTTCCGCAGCGCACGCGATGAAAGCAATTTCTTTTACTTTTGGATTACATTATTCAAGTTTAAGTAAAGATGCGTAATTAATTTTAGAAATTATTATAGCCTTTGACACTCCACAATAACGTAGCTTTCTATTGGTGAAATAATTTTGAAAATAGGTTCAGTAGATCCAGAGATTACCCCTTACAACGTCACAAACTCACACACGTTACCTCTTTATAATAATAGTATAGATTGCACTTGTAAAACAATATATACACATACATATCAAGAAAAAACACTATTTTTGACACTGATGATATTTTTTATACAATTTTTTTTATTTAAACTAGTTAAAAATCTAAAGTATAAATTATTTGAGAATAAGGAAAAAGAGATTTTTTGTACTAGCGGGAATCGAACCCGCGTCTTTTCCAATCCGGGGAAGTGCTCTAAGCCACTGAGCTATAGTACAGGTACTTCGACCATCCCAATCTCCTTATTACATTTGTCTTTACGACCAGCGCCATCTATCGGAAGCATTTACATGCATTAAGCCGATATAGTAAGTTTAATTTTGCAATTAAAATTCATACTATTTGATGGCGCGATTTTTTAAACATTTTTGATCTATATTTTTTTAGCATTTGACATGCTCCGCCACTTTTAAAGTATAAATTATTTGAGAATAAGGAAAAAGAGATTTTTTGTACTAGCGGGAATCGAGCACTTCCCGGATTGGAAAAGACGCGGGTTCGATTCCCGCTAGTACAAAAAATCTCTTTTTCCTTATTCTCAAATAATTTATACTTTAAAAGTGGCGGAGCATGTCAAATGCTAAAAAAATATAGATCAAAAATAGTTAAAAATCTGTTTAAAAAAGTTCTGTCTTGGACGTCCGTGGGTTGTAGGTAATGTATGTTAACACAATAACAACCGAAATACTTTACTAATCGAGTATTTTTTTTTCTTTTTAACTTGAGTATAATTACGAATAGAGCCCTATTACTTTTCACGGTCGGATTCGATGTGGTTTAATTGATATTAAATAAACAAAAAAATAGTGAATATTTACGCTCGACTCGATGGCACAGTGGTAAACTAAAACCAGCGCTATAACCTATACCTTATTTGGTAGAACTACTTCTATTTAGACCAATATATTAGTACTTCTTATATATCAATCGTATCTATAGACCAATATATTAGTACTTCTTAAAATTAGCGCTAGATGGCGTATAAGACATGAGAAGAACATTAGCATTTTTTTAAATTAGCGCTATCTATGTGATTTATTGAAGACTACTTAGTAAGATCAATACATTATTAGTTACTTATCAAATAATCAATTTCGTGAAAAATGAAGGTTATGAGGTGTGTAGTTTTGGATTTTCCAAAGTATTTATAATTTTTATTTGTAAAAAGCGACTCAAAACCTTCAAAACCACAAAAGTAGGTAAGTACTTTTTTTTTCAACCCTTTTTCTGTCCTACTATTGGGCACGGGTATTTTCTCATGATTAGAGGGATTAGGCCATAGTCCACCACACTGGCCCATTGCGGGTTGGCAGACTTCACAAGTCCTCTAGAAAATCTCTCAGGCATGAGATGAGGGTGATTTATTTGAGGAATATGGATCTAATGATGAGCAAATAATTAGGAGAATTTTGCCAAAAAGAGACCGACGATTACCAATGAGGCTAAAAGATTATGATTTAGAAAGTTCATTTTTATCTTATAGAGAGGTATTACAGAGTGAAGGCAAAGAGTTGTGGAAGAAAGCAATTGAAGAGGAAAATGACTTGTTATACGAGTATAAGAACAAAATATGGGAAATACTTGATAAATTAAAGGTAAAGATTAGAAAATTAATTCAAAGTAAATTGATTTTACAATTAAACCAGGAGGAAGATATAAAGTGAGATTAGTTGCAAAAAGGATTTATTATTAGTACCTAGGTATTTATTCATACCTGAGGCGGCTGGTGGCAGATTATCTAGAGGGCCGCAGCGTCATCTATGAGAGCCGCATAGGGGACGTTGTGAGGAGACCCATGTCGTGCGGTGTCCCACAGGGCTCGGTCCTGGGGCCGCTCCTGTGGGACATCGGTTACGACTGGGTGTTGCGCTGTCGGCTCCCCTCCGGGCTGGCGGTCATCTGCTATGCGGATGACACGCTGTTCGTGGCCCGGGGTGGAAACTTCGAGGAAGTGGCGTTCCTGGCCACCTTAGGGACCTCGGAGGTGGTAAGGAGGATCGGGGCACTGGGGCCTAGGGTGGCCCTGGACAAGTCGGAGGTCCTACTGTTCCATGGGCCCCGACGTCGGCCACCTGCTGGCGCCTCGATCACAGTGGACGGGGTCCAGATTGGGGTGCAGGCCCAGCTTAAGTATCTGGGCCTGGTGCTGGCCGGGCGGTGACACTTTCGCGAGCACTTCCGCCAACTGTCCCCAAAGCTAGTTGGCGCAGCGTCCGCCCTTGCACGGCTCATGCCGAATATGGGCGGACCCGACAATACGTGCCGATGGCTTTACACGGGGGTGGTCCGGTCGATGGCGCTGTACGGCGCACCCGTGTGGGCGGGGTCCCTGGACGCACTGAACATGGCTCTTCTGTGGAGACCACAGGGACTCGTTGCGTACAGGGTCATACGTGGATACCGCACGGTGTCGACGGAGGCGGCCTGCGCGTTGGCCGGAATCCCCCCGTGGGACTTGGAGGCGGAGGTGCTCGCCGAGGTGTATCGGCGGGTGTCACAAGAGCTGGAGGGGGCGGACGCCCCCTACCCAGGGAGGTGGCCAGGTGGCAGGGCGACGCCCGCCGAGCTGCCATGGCCAGATGGAGGGCACGGTTGGAGGCACCCCGGGCTGGTCTTTGGACCGTAGGGGCGCTCCAGCCGGTGCTGGAGGAGTGGGCGGGGCGACGGCATGGAGTCCTTACCTTCCGACTCGTGCAGATGCTATCGGGGCATGGTTGCTTCGGCAGATATCTGCACATAGTCGCAAGGAGGGAAGCGACTCCGGGCTGTCACCACTGCGGCTGTGACGAGGACACGGCGCAGCACACGCTCGAGTCGTGCCCGGCTTGGGCCGAGCAGCGCCGTGAACTCGTCGCGGAAATGAGGGGGACTTCTCGCTGCTGAGCGTCGTCAGAGCGATGCTTGGCAGCGACAGGAGTTGGGACGCGGTCGCTGCCTTCTGCGAGGAGGTTATCTCGCGGAAGGAAGCGGCGGAGAGGGCCAGAGAGGGGGATTCTTCCGCTGACCCAAACCGCCGCCAGCGACCAGAGCGGCGCAGGCGCAGATACTTGCACCTCATGCCGCCCTAGCTGAGGCTGCGGGTGGATAGACCGGGGAACGTCCGCCATCCACAAGGCCTTCTGCGAAGGTGCGTGCTCCATGTGCGGATGCGTCGCTCAGTAGAGGGTACCCGAAAGGGTAAGCCGCCGGCGGACCACTGAAGGAATGTTTCATAGTTCCAGTGGCCCGCCAATAAAGGTGGAGAGACGGCACACGGCGGGTTTCTTGAGTGGTTGAGGGCCCCACACTACCCTGTTCATTGCCCCGAACGACGGGGTGTGCGGTTAGTAACATTTTTTCCCGCCTTAATAAAAAAAAAGGTTTTTATTCATAAGAAAATTGATGTCAAATTGTTTTTGTTAATCTGCTGTATTTTCCTACGTTTACGGGGTATAATTGTCTTTTTTGTGTTATCTATACTATTACTTTAAAGAGGTAACGTGTGTGAGTTTGTGACGTTGTAAGGGGTAATCTCTGGATCTACTGAACCTATTTTCAAAATTATTTCACCAATAGAAAGCTACGTTATTGTGGAGTGTCAAAGGCTATAATAATTTCTAAAATTAATTACGCATCTTTACTTAAACTTGAATAATGTAATCCAAAAGTAAAAGAAATTGCTTTCATCGCGTGCGCTGCGGAAACTATTGTATTGAGGATAGAACAAAACAATGTACTATAATATCAAAGAACGTATTAAAATCTGTAAAATGTCCGCGATAGCATATGCTTATCTCCTACGGATAACTCACAATAACTGCTTTTACTGTTAAAATTGTGAATTAAAAATAATTTTTGTGAAGCTTATTTAGCCCATATGGTATTAATATACATATATCTTTATAAATATGTTTTTAGAACGGAAATTCAATGTAGAATATCTGTGCCCTTTACTCTATACAGTTTAAACAAATATCTTCAAAGATATTAGCAAAATAAAAACGTGCGGTGCGCGCCGCCTCGGCCGTTTACAAGATACATCCTTAATTAAATGGGACGAATGTACCATGAGTCATAGAGCTCATATTGAAGCCATGAACCGTACGCTAAAAGACATCAGAAACTCAGACGCTGATATGGGTGGTGTTACTTTTGTTTTTGCGGGCGATTTTCGGCAAACGCTGCCAGTAATAACAAAAGGAACACGCGCCGATGTCATCAGGGCATGCTTAAAATCATCATGCTTATGGAGTTCCGTTGAAACTCTCAATTTACGAACAAACATGAGAGCCCACTTGAGCGACAACTACGATAACGACTTTCCGCATCAACTACTGAATCTTGGAGAAGGAAAAATTTGCTGTCCTAACACCAACAGTAGGGATGACATTAAACTTAACAATCGGTTAGGTCACATATTACACAGGTTAGAAGATCTGATAGACGCAATATATCCCGGTCTTGGAAGTTTAATGGAAAGAGATTATCATTGGCTTTGTTCTAGGGCAATAGTCTCACACAGAAACGATTCAGTGAATGAGATAAATAAAATAATTTTAGGAAAAATTCCCAGTCAAGTCAATCACTATAAGTCCATTGACACGGTGTGTAATATTGAGGATACAGTGCACTATCCTCAACAATGTTTAAATTCTTTGAGTCCTTCTGGCTTATCTCCTCACGTTACCTTATGCTAAAAATTGCCATTCCTATCATGATTTTAAGGAACTTGAGACCCCCCAACATGTGTAATGGCACAAGGCTGCTCATAAAAGAGTTGCGGGAGAATATAGTCGTGGCGACCATTCTCACAGGGCCAGCAGTGGGACAACTTGCTTATATTCCGCGGATATACCATGATTCCGACTGATTTACCTATACCGTTTAAAAGGTTACCCGTCAAGGTCTCTTTTGCCCTCACTATTAATAAGTCCCAGGGTTAAACATTTTCTCTGGTGGGCATTGACCTGAGAAAGCACTGTTTTTCTGCCATTTACTTTTAGCTTTCAGTTATATATTGGCTTATCTCGGGTTAGAACTCCTGAAAGACAATATATTTTAGTACCAAATGACAACATTACTACTAATATAGTATATCGACAAGTTTTGAACAATTAAAATAAGTAAACATTATGTAAATAATGTATATTAACATCAAGTAATAAAAATAACAACAAAAAACAGTAACATAAAAAACACAAAACATACAAAAAAAACAACAAAAAACAAAAATAACAAAAAAAAATCTTCATCATCATATTTTTTATTATATAAAAGTATTACGCGGGACAAACGGGCCGGGACAAAAATATTTCTATTGCTAGTTATAAAAATAAATCAGTATTCTTCTATTTTTTCTATCCTCGAAATGGAATGACTAGCATTTCGGCAATATTCTTAGTATTGTCGAGTCCACAAGCAACGGTAACCACTCATTTTTACCTCACCACTTTGCTAATTGAATAACTCTTTTATTATGTCTTTGATGTTTATATTATAAGATTTTGAAATAAAACTACGTTTACGGAATCTATCGCGTTTACTTGATTTTTATGATATCCCGACGTTTCGAATACTTTACAGCATTCATGATCACGGGTGGACTTAGATGGTAGATGTCCAAAGCTGATATGTTGTTTCAACGGTTTCATCTACCCACAGTAATATGATTTTACAAATTTTTGGTTTATTTATTTCAACCCACATAATATTCGTTTAGAAACACAATTAAAAATATCTACTCTAAGTTTTATGCTTACAATGTATGAGATTTTAAGCTAGTATAATAAAATAAGTATAATAGGTACTCCTTTAAGTTTTAAAATTTTTTGTTTATATTTAGTGCTTAAAAATTCTACCACAAACTACCAATTAAAATTTTTAAGTAATCAAAAACTACCATTAAGAATGACAATTAGAGATGTGCCAACTCGTATTAAACACAACTCGATTTAACTCGAGTTGAAATTCTCGTATCTCGAATTGAACTCGAGTTGCGTGACTCGAGTTAAATGGATGAAACTAAGTGAATAATGATATTTTTTATGTGTAGCTTCCAAACTGTAGTAAAATAATTTAAACAAATTCGTAGTAGACTAGATCACTCGTGCGGAATTCCCCAGTTTCATATATTTTATCGAATCAGATTTGAAATCTTTCGAAAAATCGAACTTAAAAAGAGGGGGTAAATCATGGAATTTTATAAAGGAAAAAGGAAGATTTCACGGACCGACAGAAAAACAGGCTACAGAAATAATACATACTGGCCTTTGCCAGCGGCTTCGCCGCGGCCAAAAGCTAGTTTTTAGCTTATATCTCAGGTTCCCGATATAGTAGCGAGATAAAAATTTTACCAGTTGTTAAAGTCTAATCAAGAGCTACCAAACCAAAAAAGTTGCATCAAAATCCGTTCAGTGGTTTTTACGTGATGCGCGAACAAACAAACAGATAAACAGACAAAAAATCTAAAAAAATATTGTTCTGTGCTCAGACACGCCTATATAGCCTATTGCAGTATTTTTTTCTCAAATATCTTAAATGTACAAACATAGCTCTGTTACAGCTTTATAATGGTATAGAAGTAGATATGTATAGGGACAATTATAATTAAAGTAGGTATAATTGAATTAAGAAAAAAGGTGTTTGTTTTATGTATCATATAATATGTATTTTGGTTTAAATCTTTGTAACCTAAAGTATTTCTATTTATTACCATCAAAACTAGTTTTATTACAGCCTTCACATAATATTAACAGTCTCACTTTGATATGTACCTAGCATCATAGGTACTTACTTATGCTTATAATTGTTTAATTATCACAATAAAATGTTGTTATAAAACTTAGCTAACTAAACTAGCTTATAATCACGCCATTTCCCTTGTGGGGTAGGCAGAGAGAACAGAGTACCAAGAGGCTCTATTCTTGCATACATCTCTCGCTTCCTCAACATTCCTGCCGACCGCATTGATTTTACTCTCATGCTCCTTTTTGCATACCCAACTCTCGTTTCCAAATAATAACGTTGGGACAAGCACTGCGTTGTGTATTGCGACACGTGCCTTCTGGCTGAGGTGGTGGCTGCCGAAAAGTTGTCCCAATGCTCCGTTCACTCTATTTCCCGCATTCAATCTTCTCTCTACATCAGTGGTGTACCTATATATACAAATTCATCTACTTGGGTATTATTGATTATTATCATTTATTACTTTATTATTGTATTATGTTTGCCTTTTTACTTTATACTTTAATTAGAATTTTTAACTAATCAACAAGTAAAAGGACGGACCATTTATATATTATAATGTATTTTTATCTAATAATAACAGAAACTTATTATTACATAAAAATACACGTACACGTAATTTGTTTCTACTGGGAAGTTCATAATCAGCGTTCAATGCTTTGAATATTGTTGAAAGCCAAATCAATTCGAGTCAGACAGAATAAATTCGAATTAATTCGAGTTAAGCTTAACTCGAGTTAACTCGGGTTAATAAATCGAGTTGACACATCTGTAATGACAATATTGTTATTAAATATATTGATTTTAATAGAAGCTAAGACTAAAAAGCTACCACCGGATCGGAACGCGATAGATTCCGTAAACTTAGTTTTATTTCAAAATGTGTGAAATTCGCGTAAATGTTAGAAAGTATTATATATTATAAGAATTGAACATCACAAAGACATACCTACCTGACATATTGACATCAACGTCATCAACATAGCACGTGTTATCAAAAACATAAACCTACTTATTCCATTGTGTAGCTGTTGTTCTACAAAATGTGTTGATGTTTTGTATTGAGTAATATTTGTGCGAGCGTCCTACTTTATTTTTGAAGAACAGTATTATGAAATTTGTTTTTAAACGTGTATACCTGCCTACCAAATACCTACAATCACTATCCACGTGTATGATAAAAGTCATATAGTTTTTGTATATCTAGTGTCCATGTTATATTGCGTTTTATTAGGCGCAAAATCCTCTTTTCTCCAAATATTGATATTGGTTTACGGATAACTGTAGGTGTAAAAAACTATACCCGAAAGAGTAAGCCGTCGGCGGACCACTGAAGTGAGAGACCGCATACTGCGGGTTTATTTAGAGGTTGAGGGCCCCACAATTCCCGGTTCGTTGCTCTGAACGACGGGGTGTGAGTTCGGTACATTTTTCCCCGCCTTAACAAAAAAAAAGATAGTTTCAATGTTGTAATAATTAAATACTGAATGGGAGTTGAATTTGTATTGTAGGTAGGTAGGTACGTGCCTAATTTCCATAACCGCGGTATAATGTTGTTGACGTTCTGGTGCCTCACAATGACAAAATATACGCTTTATTCTTATCGGTAAATAAGTAAAATTTAGATTAAGGTCGTTGAGCTAAATTGAGGACGGCTTGGTAAACATAGTAGAGTACGTTGGAAAATCTAAGGTGACTAAAATGCCATATTTACAATACCTTGACTGATTAAAAATATATTTTAAATAAAGAGGTTATACTTACCTACCAAGAATAGGTAGGTTATACCGTCTACCAAGCACAACCTTCATGCTGTCATTGAGCATTTTTTTAAGTGTCCGAATAGTGATGGACTAAGAATAGAAGAGTCACCATCCCATTATTTTCCATAGGGGTCGTACGAGGCGACTAAGGGACGTAAGAAATTATCACTCGTAACATTACCTACCAGTAGATAGTAAATACTCTTACTGTCTGACTCGTGTGGTTTGGTATCTTCCGTCTGACCTAGTGCAGTGTCGGCAGACCCGATGATTTTTTCACCAGGTCTCACTCAGGCATGCAGGTTTCTTTACAATGTTTTCCTTCAATGAGCAGTAAGCAAATATAAGCCTATTTTTTTTAAAACATCGTTTAGTCAGAAGTGTGTGTGCCATGCGAGATCTGGACTTCTGGGGATACCAACTCAATACCAAAGTGGTGCAATGCAATCTTTGCAGTCCTTGGTTTTACCATTAGGCTCAGGTTATCTCATAATTAAAAGAGAAAAGTTATAGTTTAAAAAACTAAAATAACACGCTTTAAATAGCTAGTTGAACTAAAAAGTAAATAATATTACAATAAATAATGATTGTAAAAAAGCGTGTGAGCTATTTAAAGCGTGTTATTTTAGTTTTTTAAACTATAATTTATTTTCTTCTTTTTAGTCTCAAAATAGTATAAAAACTTCAAAAGTATTAAGCAAAGAGACGAGTAAAGTAAAAGTAATACTACATGAAAGTAGAACAAAGATAAATAACTATACTAAAAACTAAAATAAAAGCAAAAAGATTCTTATTTCGCAAACACTCGTATCGCGATTCAGAAACATCGGACAACGCCGGTGCACATCATAATATCGCGATTCAGAAACTTACATATACAACAACTACGTAACCCTAAGAACCGATAAATACCGAATAATCTTATCAAATTAGTGTATTGTCATCGGTCCTCGATAAATCTACAAAGTTTGAACGAAATCTGGCCGTTTAAAGTGCGTCAAAATCCCGTCCAAAGTAGTCGGTTACAAACATACAAACATACCAACATACAAACATACCAACATACAAACATACCAACATACAAATATACAAACATACAGGTGAAGATAATAAAAACCGTGTAAAAACAATTCCATACCAATTTTTTTTTATTATTTATGGTGGCAGACATGCCACGGCCCACCTGATGATAAATGGTAACCGTCGCTCATGGACTCAACTATACAGAGAGTACTGTCAAGCCGCTGCTAACCATTTCATTTCACATACTTATATGAAATCAACTCTCCTGCTACAACCAAAACACACCAATGTACATCATGGCCGGTCACACAAAAGATGGTGGTACCAACCCGCTCGGGCCTGATAGCAAGTGAGTACTCCCAATTGACACCAAACGCTACCACCAGTAATGCAATGGGTGATAATTGCTTACTTCCCTTAATCGCCTTGTACGACACCCGTGAGAAAGTGTGGGGTGTTGGCACTTGTATTCTTAGTCCGTCACCATTCGGACAAAATGTGTAAATAAGTGACTGGTAAATGTCCTACAACGCTGTCTAAACAACTATGCCATCTGTTATTATATAAGTACATCTCTGTACATAGGTACTCGTGGTAAAATTCGCTTTCTGCGTTAATTTGTATGTTGCTCTGCTTTCTTTCTAAACCAGGCAACGGGTTTTAGAACGATTGTCATTTTCGTTTTGATATTTTTCCAAGGAAGGTTTATATGTAAAATATACAGCGTTTTTTAAGTAGAGTAATTAAATGTTTTGATCAAGTTGCGTAATAAACAATTCGCGGCAAAATATTATTCTGTTTAAACCTTAAGATATTTCAAAATACTGTAGGTAATCGAGAGTTGTAATACTTCAAAACAAATAAATCTAAGTGTCTGTTTGAAATGTCTAAATAAGAGTGAATATGAAAGTATAATGTTACCTCCTAAATAAGCCATATTTAAAGCTTTTTCCTGTCTGTCTGCCTGTTTGTTTGTTTCAGTTAATATCTGAAGTGACTAGATTGATTTGGACGGGACTTCCACTGAAAGATAGCTGATGTTATAAGGACTAATTTAAACTACTTATTATTGCACAAAAAATAAAATAACTTAATTTCACGCGATTGTTAGTCTATATATATATTTCACTAGCAAATTACACCTGTATAATATCCTTAATACATAAATTAGAATATTTTCTTTCTCATAGTATTATAGAGATACCTACTTCGTAGATGTTTACAACCAATAAGGCTGGTGCTTATGTTTAGTTCCGTTATCAAGCAAACGCTACCACGCTACACTTTAGTTTCAAGTTTTGTTCGCTATGATATGATTAATTTTTCTTCCTCTTATAACACGTAGGAATTAATGAGACGATAAAACGTTATTTATTTTGTCGTCAAGTGTTAAGCATCAACGCAACCTCCACCCAAGCCTCCACAACGTCAGAAAGATAACTTTCATCCTGATATCTGATAAGAGTAGAGAGAGTAAGTACTACACCGACATAAATAATTTTAAAAAGCATCTATTAACATATAGGTAGGTACCTGATTTTACCAGTCTATTCGTGATATGGAGGTTAGTCAAAACAATACTATTTTTTTCATTTATAATGCGCATATAGACCCGTAACTTGCTATGTTGACATGTTGATTATTGACTTTAGTGCAGGATAATTAAATTTACTAACCAAATAACCATTTTTCATGCGTAGTTTCTATTCGGCGACAGAGCGTTGCCGAACGACATAGGTAGGTACCTACCTAAATATGTAGAGCTGGGTGCAATGAGCTCTATTTTAATGAATTGGCAGTGAAATGATAACGAATCGAACACGTCGAGAAAATTTCAAAATCTCTAAGTTGTATCCTTTAATGGTGTTTTTATAGTAAGTAGGCACTTACGTAGTAATTACAGCTCACTGGGTATTAGTAGGTTATTTTTTCTGCTAATCATGATCTAAAAACCTCTTAAATAAAACAATTATTGCACAATTTGTTATTTATACCTGTTTAAAACAACATATAAATACGCACATAATAATAATCTTTATTCATATTGGAACATTTGGCATCGGTTGTTATTTACTATCTCAACCGACGAACCAATTAATGCACGCCCAACTTGTCTATCTAAAAATAAAATATGTAAACTAGATATCACATGCAACGTCCGTCGTCATCGTTAACGTTCTAAACGTTCAGTCATAAACTTACTCTCGTAGTGAACGTATGTATCTTACGCATAAAACGATGCTAGTGAAACTGTTATTTACAACATTGCCGTCCGATTATCCGGACGTCGATATGTTGAGGTGTAAAGAGGTAAACAGTTTTGCCACAGAGTGCATTTTACCACGTCGCCCTAAAAGGAGTCTCCCGCCATTACCTGAGGATAAAGAATGTAGTAACACGGAGTTGAAAAAGGCCTGTAAAATGGTGCATAGGAGGAGAAAACACAGAAAACAATGCTTGAAATTACCAGCACTTCCGGAACACGACGAGTGCTGAATATATTGTAATATTTTGGAAGGAGTTCCAAGTTTGCTGCCTTTGGTTACCTCAAGCAATTGCCACAACAAGGTGGTTCCTAAATACGAAACGGGTAGATTGAGTACAATCTATATTTAATGGTGTATTCGTGTATGTAATGGTTGCAGTTGTACATTTTGGCAAGCTTGTGAAAGTAATCGCTATTTGAAATAAAGTGTGTGATTGGACTAATCGTAGTCTAAATAGGTACAGAGGCAAAATAATTGTAATCTATTAGGTAAGTTCATAACTTTTTCAGAGGTGCGTGAGCGTAGGTGGTCATTTCTTAATTTTGTTATAACTGCAACAGATCTGTCTGGCTGTATGGTGTACATTTTAGTATAGATTTATTTATATGTTATTTATATAGTTTCGCTAATCATATTTAAATGCTTTAGTCACGATTCATATATTTATGGCGGTCAATCAAGCATATATAGGAATTATTGTCAGGACCATCCTGAAAAGTCTTGTCCTAATAGGTACCTATAATATCAGTTCGTAGTACTTACTAGTACCTAATTACTAAGTTAAATTATAGCTTTTATATAAACGCTGTTAAATATTTTAATAGCCATTTAGATATAGGTTCCTGATGTAGGTATTCTACATAATTATCAAGTTTGCATTAGGTAACATTTGAATATAATATTACATGGCTTTGAGTTGTTTACAACGGAATATTTTTGTAACTTTGTTTTAATGCTTGGGCACTCATAAATGTTTAGCATATAGGTACTTAACTAGTAACCTTCTCGTATTTATTAAAAAGGTACCTAATTAATCTAGATATTATATATTGTTGTAAACCAAGCATTCGGCTTGTTGCAGCCCACTGCTGGACATTAGAGTTGCCCAAAGTACGCTACTATACTTGGTTCTGTGATTTCCACATCACATTTCCAATTCTGCCTTTTTCAGCCTACGGCCCATCGGGCTGGGGGCATTCTGTCTAACATTTGCCGATTCGGGGTGTTCAAAAGACGTACTCTAGTGACCTAGTACTTACGTTCTTTTATGAAATACCTATGCTGTCGATTTTTAATTCTTCCAATCATCAGACAATGCATCACATATGGATATAATGTGGCTAATAATTTTTAATAGTGCTTATAACTTCTCTAAACATTATTTGTAAAAGTGACGTAGTTAATAAAACCTTTGCTTATTTTGTCTGCTTGGTAACGCAAGTCTTCTTAAAAAAATTGATAAGCACATTGTATGACGTTCTACATCTTACTTGATAGTGACTGATTCAGTCACAAATATATGATTGATTATATGCAGTGTGTGGAAATGGGAAACACGTTTTTAATTTTTTTAATGTAATGAGTGGATTAATACAATGGTGGAAAACATTATTGATGATCTAAAAATAAAATTGTATGCTGTCATAAATTATTATGTTAATAATTAAGTACGGCTTTCAGTGTATATTTTAGTAATATGTCTTAACTTATATTTAATTTGTCAGTAGTTTCGTCAATCTGTGATATGTAAATAAGTATCATAACACCTGCAAGGTATTTTATAAGTTTTTTAATAAATTTAATCACACTAAACGTCTTTGGAGTTTTTTTTACCGATCGGGCTAGAAACGATGTCGAATGATATATCTAGGGAATCATCATTCACTGCTGGATTTCACCAGGATTTAATTACCGCTAGACTTCACACATTTTTATATATTTATCTGTCATTATAGTCAAAATACCTACTAACTGCATCGAGTGACTGAAGGTTCTAAAGAATATAAGAATATAAATCTTAAGAATATGTACAAATGTATAGATTTAAGAATGGGTCTGTTTCAGAATACGATAACGACTTTTTTTAGACTTCTGTTCAAAATTCAAAAACTGCCTCGGTGGCGCAGTGGTATTGTTCGCGACTGCTGATCATGAGGTCTAGGGTTCGATCCCCGGGTCGGGCAGTGTTATTGAGCTTTTTAGTAAAAAGAAAAATTCTCAGTAGCAGCTCGGAATTTCGAAATGTGGGTGGTAGACGGCAATAGGCTCGCCCCCTATTACGTGGGACCTAAGCATAGCTGGCGAACCTTGGGTGTGTAATACACCTCTGCCTACCCCTTCGGGGATACAGGCGTGATGCTATGTTTTATTTTGCTGTTCAAAATTTATAAAATTAAGATACAAACATGTTTACATTTACCCAAATAAAAAAAATATATTTATCGTTAAGGAACCAAGATGGTACCGTATCAATCCTTTCTCTAATTAATTACCTCACTTTCAAATAAGCACTAATCTTATTCGTAAAAAATATAAATTACAATAATAAACGTTTATTTAGCATAATAAATAGCAACATAGCAGTATGAGTTATTTATTTGTGTTGCATCAACTGTTATCAAGACATGATTGATAGACTTGCTATAGACAAATAATCATACGATGGCCAGTTTGACCTAAGAACCCGCAGTTCATTGAATTGGGATATTTATAGTTACATTATACTATGATTTTGTTATCAATCTTTAATTCTTTTTAATGTTAAAAGGATTTCTATAGGTTGACTGACGGCATTCCTAATCACAACTTAAAAGAGTGAGTAGGTATGAAATAGAGTATTGGTAAAAGAGTGAGTAGGTATGAAATAGAGTATTGGCACAGTCGAAAAACCATATTCTTCGACTGTGGTATTGGCACAGAATAAATACTAGTCCTATAGACAGAAACATCACTTCCATTAAAACTTGTCCAAAATCTCTCTATAATAGCCTCCAAAATCTTAATATTAATATCAATTGTTCGTAGCGAGAAGAAATGTACCTTATGTACACAGAAATACAATTAAGAATGTTTTGCCCGCCGCATGATCCTCGGGCAACCGCGTCATTCAACGAATGCGCTAGGGTTGCACCTATGATGATTTTACTTACTTACTTATCATCACCCTTGCGGGGTAGACAGAGAGAACAGAGTGACAAAAGGCTCTATTCTTGCACACATCTCTCGCTACTTCAACATTAATAATTCTCTTCATATACTCTCCGGTTTCCGCTCACTGGTTTCAGAGACTCCTGACTACCGACAGCAACAAAGCTATCGTTTATAAAACTTAAAAAAATATTTTTCTAGTAGATCTATTTGATTATTTCTTATATCTTTTTAAAAGTTATTTTCAAGTCAGGTTATTTTTTATAAATTGTTTTTTTTTGTTGATCATATACGTTTAGAGTTTTAGCTCTGAATTTTTGGTTATTAAATTTTATTGTTGAAATACCCTAAATCGCGTAAATAATTTTATTCTAAATCAATACTACAAGCGCGAGTGCTTAGGCGCGCATGTGACAGTCTTCTGTGGTCTTCTGTCGGTTGTAACGTGGTCGGTACTAGGAGTGTTCGCAACGGCTATTTATTAAAAACGTAAAATAACGATGTGCTATTTTTAAAACGCCTATTATTTTTTACGCTTTAATATATAAAACGATATCTTTTGATTATCGTCGCATAGCACATCGTGCGCTATTTGAGGTTACATATATATGTGCATATAGCTATGTACGCGCGTTGAGCAGTTAACAATCTTGACAATAGATTACTGTCTACTAAGTGAATTGAAATTGTGATCTAAGATATATGTATTTAGATTCTGCCCACGGCTTCGTCTGCGTGGTCTTCAGAATTGGGTCAATCCTTACTAATACACTTTATACACTAAAATGTCCATAACTACTGACCCAATGACATTTCCGAAAATTATTTACACTATACTAAAACAAAATTTTATTTACAGTTTTATAATACACTAAACAAACAGACACAACAAACCAACACCACGAATAATTTAAAATCAAAAACTATAAGTACATCTAAACAAATAACGCGCGGCAATCGCTCAAAAACTCAGGATAATCATACGTTATTCCAGCTTAAGCATGTTATCCGTACTGATTGATTATATCATCGTTCAAAAATATAACGAAATAAAATCAAATAACGAAACGATGTTTTAGATACTTAGACTATTTTGCACGTTATTTTTTATAATTGACAGAAATATAGTTCATAAGTGGTAAAGTTAGAGCATAATTTCGCATGTGACAATGATATGAACGGGTCAGGGTCATTCCATTCTGTCCCTTTCTTTCGCGGTATGACTGACTGGTCAAGTGTGCATGTGACTGTGATTATCCATATCATCATCCATAGGCCGTGGTCACGGGTTGACACAGTCAACCACGGCCGATGCAATACGGTCGAAACGTCGGGAAATTAAGGTATTCAACCTCAACATTATATACGCGATTAAGACCCGATATATTAATATTTGTGTATAATGTGTACAAATCGCGAAAATTTACAAGTCTTTATTGTGACTGTGATGTTTTGTTAGTGTACTTAGTGTAGTGTGTCGTCGACGTCGTGGCATAGTGGTTGTGGTAGCTTATATAATAAAAATTATCGAAAATAACGCTTGCCTGGTGAAATAAATAACGGGGCTATAGACTATTTATAAATAGCAAGTGATTTTATTAGTTATTTAATATAACGAACACTCCTAATCGGTACGCAAAGCGGTAGGTATACCTATAACTTGGAGAAATAGTTAAGAAGGTGTATAGTAGGTACTAGTTATTTTACTGACTGAATAGGTTCAATATGGATACTATAATTATCTTTAAAACCGAATGTAGACAATAATAGGGTCAATATATACCGGTATAGCGGTTTACGTCACATAAGCGATCAATGTATTATAAAAGGCACTCCAAAGTTTCAGTCTTTATATATTTGGAATTAAAAATTATTTCTACCGAGAAAGATGATTGATAAATTCCAAACTTCTGAAAGAGCCTCGATAAATTATATTTGAAAGTCGATATTATTTAAAACAAAATTGTTTTGTTAAATCACGTGGCTCGTCGTGGGTAATTTTATAACATTAATATTCCATTATTCCAACACAATCTTCCTGGCTTTTCGTTTGTTCACACTTTCACATTTACATTATTGGCAATATTATTCAATAGGTTTCGTAATGCTTAAATTACAACTCCCCCTACCACCTTTGCTAATTTCGGTTACAATGGATGCTTTTATAAGTCAATCACATTCGTGTTCGACTAAAGCATTGAACTAGAAAATTATGTACCTACTACGAGTAAATTACCTATTTCTTCTTATTTAATAACTGCCTCTGTAGTGCAGCGGTAGTATGAGCGACTGCTGATCATGAGGTCTCGAGTTCAATCCCCGGGTCGGATAGTGTTATTGAGCTTTTTCGTAAAAATAAAAATTCTTAGTAGCAGCCCGGAGTTTGGAAATTTGCCTGGTAGACGGCAATAGGTTCGCCCCCTATAATGTCGAACTTATATTGTAGTTGGCAAATCGTGTACACTTCTGCCTACCCCTTCGGGAAATACAGGAGTGAAGAGTCTTCTTGGGTACAAAATTTAATGTTTGGACTCTTATGTACTGCTGAATTATGTCTCTTGCAATTAACCTATAAATTGCGCATAATATATTTATGATTGCTTTTTGCCATATCATCCGAATCAGTGAAATAGGTTGAAACATCGTAATTTGAAATTAAATAATGTATTTGATTTTATTTCCTGCTTTTTCTTGTCAGGGTTTCTTTAATTTTTTTAATTTTGTTATCATTTATCCATATCTCTATCTATGTAGATTGCCACTATGTGTGATTTATATAGATGATGGAATAGAATGTATCTTCTCTGTAAGTATAAATTGAAGAAAAAGCTGAGATTTTGAAAGACTTGAAGGCGCGCGGTCAATCTCAAGTGTAAGCCTCGGAATTCAATTGTTAAATTAATAAGAGTTTATGGTAAATGTCGGTCAACGTATAGCTCTTGCCATTGAACACGAGCAATCTTTGTTTCGTTATTACCGTGTACCTACAGCTACAATGACTAAACCGTTATCTCAATAATATAGGTACTAGGTATATACGTACATTATTTCACATTAACTTTTTATCAGAAAAGATAAAATAAACTATTTTCTCTATAATTTAAGTACCGGCCATGAACATGCGCTGACAGCATGCTTATTGTAGTCACAATATCGTTTAACTCGAATTAGCTAGGTATATTAGTTAAAGCTACTCAACCGGTTCGTGATAATTGCTTGGCAACATAATAATTTAAAGTGTTCTATACTCGTAATAGGTACTTATAAAATATTTTCCATATTGCACCTTATATACTATCTCCAGGGAAAGGAATAGTAGTTTAAGAGAGCGCATGATAAAGAGAAATTAAGAAAGTGGACAGTCAATAATAGGGAAGGGATGGGGTGGGGTTTTGAGCCTCTGACGCTCTCACTTACCATCCATCCATCCATCCATCCATCAGCCTTTCGACGTCCACTGTTGGACATAAGCCTCCCCAAGAGAACGCCACAGCATGTGTTTCGCTCATATGGGGGATAGTACCGTAATCGCCACGCTTGGCAGGCGGGTTGGCGATCGCAGTGGATGTTATTAGTACTCGAGGGAGTGCTGCTGCCCACTCCCCCGGTATTAACTCAGGCAGCTCTTATGACTCCCATGGGTGGAGAGGGGTGGGACAATTCTAAAGCCGGCCCCACACTCACTTACCATATGATACATTAGGAGTACTTACCATTACGTCACGTCAATCTGTAAAATGGTGGCAGATTCCTTGTCGAGTCTCTCGCAAATTAGCAACGTATAGCGACGGTTCCTACTGTCGCATTCCATTCGTTGAGTGGGACCGCCGGAGGCTCTTCCCATTTACTCGTTCCCTATGTACCGTACTTCCCAACCTCCTATCCCTGGGCTTAGCAACTTGTGAGTGATATCTGTGTTGCTAGTGTCTACACGTGACCACTTACCGTCAATAGCACTTGATGACGTCACCACTTAGTTTTAAATAAAAACATTTCCCCTCTTACTAATAAACATTGTATACCTCCGAATAGTTATCCAGTGTTTTGTTCCGTTCTTTCAACGTCAAACTGTCGTATTAGTGTCAAAGACAAAACACTGAATAACTATTCAGTGTTATACAACGTTCAAGTTTTATCTATTACATAAAATCAATTAATCACAGGCCTTGACTGAGTTAATCAGTCAGACGAAGGGCATCCATGTAACATATTATAACCTTCTGTTTTTATTACTGTGATTAGTTACGAGTATAATGAAGCCGATTAGAACACTTTTTTTTTGTCTTTATTGTTATAAGAGGGAGGAGTTGATGGAGGTGGCCTCTACCAAGAAGACAAGGCAGTTGCACGCATCTAATTGCGTCCAACAGCAAGAGAACAGAGTCTGATGTATCACAAACGGATAGATGGTGGAATGGTTTACAAATTGACTTCTTGGGCCGAGTGTTGTGTTCGATTCCAACACAGGACAATTCTTTGTTTGATCCGCTAATAGTTATTCTGAGCCTTGTGTTCGTTAATTTGTAAAGTTCCACGCGATACAGGGCTTATTACGCATGGACAGGTCTTAAAACACCACTAAAGTAATGTAACATGTTTCCAGTGGCCTGCCAATACAGACGGAGAGTTGGCACACGTTGGGTTTATTTAGTGGGTGAGAGCCCCACACTACCCTGTTCGTTGCTCCAAACAACGGGGTGTGCGGTTAGGAACATTTTTTCCCACCTTAACAAAAAAGGGTGTCTTAAAACAACTAACAGCCTGTCCAGAGGGGTTAGGCAGAATCTCATATCACACATGTCGATCGTATCGTGATCACTTTAATTGGTTGAGAGATCACCGTGATTGGCCAACGGATTATTGCGACATCACGCGTCGGATTCTCAACCAATCATAGTGATCACGATACGATCGACATGTGAGATATGAGATTCTGCCTAACGCCCCTGTGTCGACATTGTAAAACGTCGTTTCTGTCACTTAGTAAAAATCCTCGTATAAACGTTTTATTGCCAATTATGGTAGACGAGCAAATAACACTGGTAAGTGGTAACCACAGCTTCTGGACTTTAGCAATACCAGGGGCACAGCCAAGCCATCACCTACCGATAATAAATAATTGATCTTCGCAAACTTCGTTTAAAGAAGGACTTGTCGTAGCGCTGAACAAACACCGCCCCAAAACTAAAATGTGGTAGAAAAGAGCGCTAAAAACTAACCGACTGGGACGAGATCGTTTCCAGTGGGTATGGGTGAACCCTACTACGATGTCGATGACGTAATGAGTTAGTAATACCCATGAGTTAGTAATGAGTAAGTAGAGCACGCAGAGAGATCTAAAGTGTCTCCGCTGCTACAGCTCCAACATTTCGAATATCACGCCTTTGCCAAATAATATCTATGTAACAACAACTATCCCATGGGAATCATCCATTCCTTCGAAATAAAAAGTTTTCTGGACCCCAAACACAACATTTCATCCGTTAGGTAATTACGGTGCAAAAATTTAATAAATAAACTTACTATCGCATTTAAAAGAAAGAGAAGAGAAAGTAAGAATGTAGCTTGAACTGCATTATGTAATTTTAATTGAAGCCTAGGATGCAAAAAATAAAAATAAAAGGACAGTACCACTGAAGTAATGTAACAGAGTTTTTATGGCCCGCCAATACAGGCGGAGAGATGGCACACGGGGGTTTATTTAAGTGAGTGAGGCTACCTTATTCGTTGCCTAGAACGATGTTACGTACATTTTGCCCCGACTTAACACAAAAAAAGGATGCAAGGACAGTGAAGCTGCTTTCTGATTGCGCAAAAGTTTTGAAAAGACTACAAGGAACCTTACTCTCATGATAAAGAGACAAGACATAGGATATAAAGTTCTAGTAGGTACTCGTAATTGGCCGAACATCAGTGCTTAGAAAAATTATGAAAATTTTAAGAAAAAACACATTCATCGTGGATCCCCGTAGTGGCAGTGTCCGCGTCGCGATTTGTTGATTTGTTTCTGAGGAAAACTGTCGACACGGTTAGTGTTGTGTGTAGGGACCTTAATACTTTGCGGTCAGAAACTGAGGGTAGTTGAAGATACTCTCACACAATATAACTGACCAACACCTGCCCTCACCAGTCTACTCATGACCACGGCGGGTGCAACTCAGCCGAAACGTCGAGATTAGTCAAAATAATAGCATTTTGAGAAGTTTCGTTTATGTGATAATTAATATAAAACGCGAAAGTTTAAAAATGACTAAAAACATTATGTTTTTGATGTGAAACATCTAATGCGGAGGGAGGGTAAAATCGGTTGTTATTTTTTTTAATTGCATTTAGTGGCAGACGAGCCACGGCCCATCTGATGGTAAATGGTAACCGTCGCTCATGGACTCAACTATACCTATCGGTATTATTGTCAAGCCGCTATGCATGGCTATCTCCTGCTACAGCCAAAACGCAACGATGTGCTTCATGGCCGGTCACACGGAAGATGGTGGTACCAACCCGCTCGGGCCCGATACTAAGTAAGTATTCCCACTTGGTACCCATTATCATCCATTGCATGACTGGTGGTAGGGCCACCATTCATGCAATGGATGATAATTGCTTACTTCCCTTAGTCGCCTCATACGACAACCGCGGGAAAGAATGGGGTGGTGACATTTGTATTCTCAGTCCGTCACCACACGGATTGAAATTAGCGTGGCGACGCTTTTATTTTCCTTGTCCCGTTCAAATCTTGCAAGTTAAATTTGATACACTTCCCGGTTTCTGATTGAGCTGAAATTTGACATGCATATGTATATCGCGTGACAATGCAATATTATAATAACATAAAGCTGATCTGATGATGGAGCTGGAAGATGGAAATAGGAACTCTATACTGAAACGGCACAACCCTATCGAGTTTGGACTCGTTTGATTGGTCTTGACGAGTACTTTGTCTTCAGATGGGATTCAGGGTCTGATGATGAAGCTGGAAGGTGGCCACTCTATAATGAAACGACGCAACCCCATCGAGTTTGGACTCGTTTAATTCATCTTGATGAGTTCTTTGTTTCTAGATGGTATCCAGGGTCTGATGATGAAGCTGGAAGGTGGCCATGAGAAATCTGTAATTAAATGGTGCAACTCCATCGAGTTAGGTCATGTTTGAATTTTCTTGACTAGTAGGTACTCCAGCCCTAGATGATATCCAGGGCCTGATGATGATGATTTATGTCCATTTCTGTTATTTTAGATATGGCAAAATTTTATACAACATACATACATTGAAAAAGTTATGATCATTTTATATCTACTCATTATTTCTACAAAATAAATTCGATGTTTTCACATCTGGTAGACAACCCGCGACGTCTATTTTTTTTTCCTTTAAAATTGTTATCATTAAAAATTAATTCTTGAAATCTGGTTATTTGTAACCCTAATAATTATTAAACTGTTTTTAAGTTTTCGTTATTGCTAGTACCTATTTATGCTCACTGCCAATACTCATATGACTACTCCAGGATAATGTTAAAGGCGTACCATTCGTACCTTTTATATTGTTTGTGAGTTTCATATTGCCATTGCCGTGTGGGGCCGGCTTTAGAATTGTCTCACCCCTCTCCACCCATGGGAGTCGTAAGAGCCAACTGAGGGAATACCGGGGGAGTGGGCAGCAGCACTCCTTCGAGTATTAACAACATCCACTGCGATCGCCAACCCGCCTGCCAAGCGTGGCGATTACGGCACTATCCCCCATTCTTGGGGAGGCCTATGTCCAGCAGTGGACGTTGAAAGGCTGATGGATGGATGGATGGATGAGTTTCATATATCTACAAATACGGAACAGGCGAACACAAGTACACAGAATACAAACTGATTAGGAACGCATTAGTTAAATATGATTTATTAATTTGTATTACGTAATCAACGATAAAACTCAGTAAAACTGTGAAGTTTAATTCAAAAAGCTTGTTGTAATAATAAATTAAGTGACATTATTATAATGCGTTCAACAAAACGCCCACTTGTTCGCGGAACACTCGCGTCATGCGATAAAAGCAAATGCTTTTCCCGCTCAATTTTCGACGTCAACACTGCTATTTTTTGTGAAAGAATTGTTTGGGATACGCTGTAAATCAGGTTTATTTGTTAGGCACCTAAAATTAATATTTTTTTACCTATTGTTGTCTTACTCAATAATGCCCAATGACATAGGTTTCCTCTTAGGGTGAGAGGGATTTAGGCTTTAATCCACCATGCTGGCCAGTTCATGTAGGTAGGCTTCACAACCCTTCGATCTCAGCCAACTAGATTTCCCACACGATCTTTGCCTTCACTGAGCAGTGATAATTTGTATAACAAATAATATAGGTAGGTATTATATGATGTTTGTTGCAGGATAAGAAAAGACTATTTATTTTTTCTATCCGTGTGGTGATGGATTAAGAATACAAGTGTCACCACCCCATTCTTTCCCACGGGTGTCGTATGAGGCGACTAAGGGAAGTAAGCAATTATCATCCATTGCATGACTGGTGGTAGGGCTGGGTACCAAGTGGGAGTACTCACTTGGTATCCGGCCCGAGCGGGTTGGTACCACCATCTCCCGTGTGACCGGCCATGAAGCACATCGTTGTGTTTTGGCTGTAGCAGGAGATAGCCGTTTATATTTCATTTCATCTGTGAAACGATTTGGTAAGCAGCGGCTTGACAATACTCTCGGTATAGTCGAGTCCATGGGCGACGGTTACCATTTACCATCAGATGAACTGTGGCTCGCCTGCCACAACAAGCATTAAAGAAAAAAAAAAATTGGTATAGACAGGTCATAAGTTCTTTAAAAAAAGCTACAGTTTTTTTTAATAAATCCAAGTAGTGTGTAAATAACATTTAAACTTATAAAGACGATGACGACTGCTGATCATGAGCTCTCGGGCTCAATCCCCGAGTCGAGCAGTGTTAGTGAGCTTTTTCGTCAAAAGAAGGGCCCGGAGTTTGGAAATGTGCCCGCTAGACGGCACTAGGCTCGCCCCTTATTACGTGGGACTTAAACATAGCTGGCGAATCGTGGGTGTGTAATACACCTCTGCCTACTCCATCTGGGAATACAGGCGTGAAGCTGTGATGTTTAAACTTATAAAGAGATTAAATGATTACTATCAAAATGGGATAGACCTATATTAAAAACAGATCCAAATATCCATCCATCCATCCATCAGCCTTTCAGCGTCCACTGCTAGACATAGGCCTCCCCAGGAGAACGCCATTCACAACGAGCGTTCTCGTAATGGGGGATAATGCCGTAATCGCCACGCTCGGCACGCGGGTTGGAGACCGCAGTTGATGTTATTAATATTCGAGGGAGTGCTGCTGCCAACTCCCCCGGTATTCCCTCAGTCGGCTCTTACGACTCCCGTGGCTAGAGAGAGGGTGGGACAATTCTAAAGCCCCACACGGCCCAATCCAAATATATAAATATTAAATATTTATTAGCAACTTGCAACTTTATTTCGGTAATAGTATGAAAATCATTAACGAATTCCAGTAATTTCCTGTCCTATCAAAATCTTTCCAGCTATTGTTGAGATTAGTAAATGTAGGAGTAGAAAGAAAGTGCATCATCATTATCATGTATATCCAATAAAGATTTTTAATCTACATCTTTAAACATTTTTAATATAGTGACTTTAGATAATTGATTAAATGAGGCGACACTTGGCGGAAGTCCATTGTTACTATTATAGAATGGATATTGTAGGAGGAGAGCCCACCACTCACCCACGGATTGTCAATCCCGGTTATCTTTGGACAGAATAACCTAAGATTGCCAATCCGCACTCTCACAGATAGAGGAGAATGTGATAATAGCAAAGTAGCATGCACGATAATGACAAAAACTCACCAACGCGACACAACCATGCGATATGGTAGAACTCTCAGAACCACAATATAATATTAACAAATGAGCTGATTTGTTGCCGAGCGTTCTTGAGAATGCCTCGTTTAGAGGCAAAACACGTGTCGAATATATGACCGGATTTTTGCGGAATATTGCAATATTGTGGTTCTGAGAGTTCTGCCGTATCGCATGGTTGTGTCGCGTTGGTGAGTTTTTTGTCATTATCGTGCATGCTACTTTGCTACTATCACATTCTCCTCTATCTGTGTACGGATTGGCAATCTTAGGTAATTCTGTACAAAGATAACTGGGATTGACAAACCGTGGGTGAGTGGTGGGCTCTCCTCCTAAAATATCCATTCTATAATAATATAGACTTTAGATAAGTATTTCACAAAAGTAAATTTGACGTAATCCGATTCTATTGTATGTATTGCAAGCTTAGATAAATATTTTATCTAAGATTGCAAGCATATTTATTATCTGTGCAACTAATGAGTAATCGGTGGCATTTTTGCGATAATTTAAATTTATCTACGGAAAAATACATAGTTATATATTATTTTGAGAACTTTACATGTTCGGCGCTTTATTAGAACAGAGTCATTTTCTATTTTACAATTACACAATTTATGTTTTAGTAAACCGTGACCGATCATATCAAATGCTTAAATAGGTCGTTTTAATTATAGTTTCCGATAGTTACGTGAATATTACATTTTTTTATGCTATGGTGGCAAACTGGCATGCGGCCCTTATGTTGAAAAGCGGTTACAGTAGTTAGGTTAGAATAGATATAGTAAACTATACTCGTAGTATTGCTGGCACCCCCTTAGTCATAGGCACTTTGGATTTTAAATGCAAATATTAAGAAGTGGTATAGCAAAAAACATCTGTTCTACTTTTTTTCATAATCTGCAATGGTAACATTGCTTGCAGAAAAAAGTAGGTTTTATAATATTATAGCTGGCAGCACTAAAGAAAATAAATATATACCGGCGCCATGCAGAACTGTTAAAACATCACTTTCTAATAAGGGTCATCAATTAACGACTGTAACATAGATTATTTATTATTATGCTTAGTTTTTAGGTAAATAATGGACACGAGTGCTTTTTTTGACCAATTTTCTGTTATAATCTTACTTTATTAGGTGCCAATGACTGATTTCTATGTCTTAATAACAGTAACTGTACTTATGGTGCCAATTACTGTAATTTAAAATATCTTTTGCTGTTTTTTTTTGTTTTTCAATTAAAAATCTCTAATTATATTGATTAATGCATTTTCATTTGAAAATATCCATACCAGAGAACTCTTTATCAATGTTTGCTGACTTTTTAAACACCTGTCAATTTAAAAATGTATATATCAATCTTAAATATGCTTAGAGTGCCAATCATTATACAGTTTACCCTACGTAGCTGGTAGCAACACCAGAGGTATGAGACGCGCACGCCAATTCCAGGGAAAGGGACAAGAGGTGAAAAGGAAGGATCTTCCGATGCTCGAATATCTCTTGTTACTTTACAGCATTCATGGTCACAGGTGTAGTGTGTCCGAATGGGACCAGAGCAAGAGTATTCACTACTTTACCATAATAATATGCTTTTAACTGCTTTTTGTCTATACTATTATAAAGCTGTAACAGAGCTGTCTGTACATTTAAGATATTTGAGAAAAAATGGCTGTATTAGGCTACATAGGCGTGTCTAAACACAAAACGACTTTTTTAGATTTTTTTGTCTGTTTATCTGTTTGTTTGTTCACGCATCACACACGATTTTGATCCAACTTTTTTTATTTGATAGTTCTTGATTACACTTAAATGCCGGGTGGGGCCGGCTTTAGAATTGTCCCACCCCTCTCCACCCATGGGAGTCATAAGAGCCGACTGAGGGAATACCGGTGGATGCACCTCACTCGGTTAGATGTATTTTTTACTCCTCCGAATCAGGGGCTACAAAAGATTGAGCACTGTATAGGTTTATACCAACCATTTTCTGTTGAGAAAAAAAAAACATATTTCACGCTTGTATTCCCCGAAGGGGTAGGCAGAGGTGTATTACACACCCACGATTCGCCAGCTATGTTTAAGTCCCACGTAGGAATAGGAGGCGAGCCTATTGACGTCTACCGGGCACATTTCCAAACTCCGGGCTGCTACTGAGAATTTTTCTTTTAGGAAAAAGCTCAATAACATTGCCCAACCCGGGGATCTAACCAGAGACCTCATGATTATCAGTCGCATACACTACCGCTACACCACCGAGCATAAATCAAAATAATCCTGCCATTTATCACAGCACTTCCTAGTATTATATGATATAGGTAGGAATATTTACAAGTCAGTTCTACTGAACGATGCTGATTTAGCAAGTTGCTCTGCCTACTTAAATAATTCCACGAGAATCAGAGTTTTTCGTTGTCGTATAACACACGTAAAAAACATTGATATATAAAACCATGCAGTTTCGAACAAAAGTAATACCCAAAACTGTCGCCAGTTGTACGTAAGTAGTTATAGTTATGGTATAAATACATTTTTTCCAAAATTCAACCTTACACGTATGGTTTAAAGTTGTATTTACAAAGCATTATGCAAAAACCAATAAAATTTTACGACTGAAATTTGCGGGCAGGACAAGGACGGAGTGGAGACGAATATTTTTTTATCACGTTCATAACATTTACTTAGTTTATTAAATTTGTATAATTTATTAATGTGTTCCAAGCTCATATTTATACTTTTATCTGATCGTATTAATATGCTTTTATGTAGAATATATATTTATATATAAATCAAATAAAACTCGTAAATATAAATTTTAGTTGTTATTCCCAATATATGCCGTGTGGGGCCGGCTTTAGTCCCACCCCTCTCGTTGTCGGGAGTCGTAAGAGCCGACTGAGGGAATACCGGAGGAGTGGGCAGCAGCACTCCTTCGAGTATTAACAACATCCACTGCGATCGCCAACCCGCCTGCCAAGCGTGGCGATTACGGCACTATCCCCCATTCTTGGGGAGCCCTATGTGCAGCAGTGGACGTTAAAAGGCTGATGGATGGATGGATGGATTCCCAATATAGTAATTCTAATACTATGTATTAGTGGTACTCAGATCTACTCTAGTCTAGATGAATGGCGTCATAATAAACATTGACAATACAGTAGTAAGTAGGTACATCAATTTCCTTGAAATAAGTTAAGCTTATTGTAGAGTTGTCATATTGTATTAAATAGCTTTTATAAAAATAATTTTATGATTAAAAAGAGCAGGTTGTCGAAGGGAATGTGTATCAATACCAGAAAATATATTTAAATTTAATGTATATTTTGAAACTAAGGAACACAAATAGGCCGTGGTTGTGGTTTTTTAACTAACTTCAAAAAAAGGAGGAGGTTATCAATTCGGATGATTATATATTTTTTTTGTTACATACAATGTTCGGGCATAACTCTGTCATATGTTGACGGATGTGCAAAATTCTTTATTTGTTTAAAAGGGGTTTATTCTGAAATAGTTCCATTTAAATTTCATCGAAATCGGTGCAGTAGTTTCTAAAAAATCAACAAAAATCTAAAAAAATTGTATACATCGACGATATTTTTTCGTTGTCTGATTTTTTTTCGTTTAGTGAGGCCTCCCCATCATGTACGACCTACTCTAAGCTATTTAATAAAAAATCACTAAAACGCACAAAATAAAACATTTAACAAAAAAAGGAAACCGCCTTCAAGTGCACCCAGGAACTAAAAAGCAATAAATAATTGGTATTTAGATTCGATTTCCGTGCTAGACACCTACTGATGTGTTAAACACAAAGTGAAAATTTAATTTAATGTATAGTGCTAAGCATGTCAAAAGCTAAAAATATATATAAAAATATCTAAATACCTACTGATGTGTTTTAAAACTAAGGAACACAAATAGGCCTTGGTTGTGTTTTTTGACCACATATGCGCTGTTCTCGTTTTATTATCTCCTCGGTTTTATTACATACAGTATATTCATCTTCACTAGCGTAACATAGACCACCAAAATCTTTTAAATCTATTAGTTTGTGAAACCATAATTTATACATAATACAACATTTGTGCCGTGTGGAGCCGGCACCAAGAATAGCTTCACCCCGTCTCTTCCTATGGGAGTCGTAAAAGCCGACTAAGGGATTACCAGGGTACCGGGAAGTAGCGTTCCTCTGTGTACTAAAAACATCCACTGCGATCGCCAACCCGCCTGCCAAGCGTGGCGATTATGGTAAAACCCCCATTTTGGGGAGGCCTATGTCCAGCAGTGGACGATGAAAGGCTGATGGATGGAATACAACATTTCAACATTCATTATTGAAGTATAAAAGCCATACATTCAACAATTTAAATAATCATCTTATAAAATACTAGCTGTGCACTTCGATTTCACTCGCCGTTTAATTAAAAAAAAAAAGAATACATAGTCCTAAGAATACGTAGTACATAGTCGTAAGACAAATGTGATTAAGAATTTAGGATGATCGAAATATCAGTAGGATAGCTTAGTGGTTGCGAGCACTTCCCCGGATTGGAAAAGATGCGTGGTTCGATTCCCGCTCCTACTAAAAATCTCTTTTACTTTATTCACAAATAATTTGTACTTTAAAAAGTAGCGGAGCATGTCAATTGCTAAAAAAAATAAATCTAAAAATGTTTAAAAAGATCGCGTCATCAAATAGTATGAATTTTAATTGCAAAATTAAACTTACTATATTGAATGCATGTAATGCTTACCGATAGATGGCGTTAGTCGTAAGACAAATGTGATTAAGAATTTGGGATGATCGAAAGATCAGTAGGATAGCTTAGTGGTTTAGAGCACTTCCCCGGATTGGAAAAGATGCAACGTTTGATTTCCGCTCCTACTAAAAATCTCTTTTACTTTATTCACAAATAATTTTTACTTTAAAAAGTAGCGGAGCATCTCAATTGCTAAAAGAAATAGATCTAAAAATGTTTAAAGAATACATATTTATAAATAATTTAGAGCAAGCTTTATCATCTGATTGGGTCCCTAGGAAAACTGAAATAAAAATCATCATATAAATGACAATGTTATTGATATTGAAACTTGGTAAATAAAACAATGTCAATCAAACAGCCTATTGCAGCCCACTGCTGGACATAGGCCTCTCCTAACATGCGCCATTGCACACGGTCCTCCGCCTTCCGCATCCAGTCTGTCCCAGCAACCTTTTTGAGGTCGTCGGTCCACCTAGCTGGGGGCCGTCCTACCTTACGCTTACCAAGTCGCGGTCTCCACTCTAGGACACGCTTGCTCCATCGTCCGTCGGTCCTTCTGCAGATGTGACCAGCCCATTGCCACTTCAGCTTACTGAGCCTGCGAGCTATGTCGGTAACTTTGGTTCTTTGTCGGATTACCTCATTACGAATTTTATCCTTCAAAGAGACGCCGAGTATATCCCGCTCCATAGCCCGCTGCGTGACTTTCAATTTGTGGACTAGTCCCACTGTGAGTGTCCACGTCTCGGCCCCGTAAGTCATGACAGGTAGGACGCATTGGTTGTAGACTTTAGTCTTCAGGCATTGCGGTAAAGGCGAAGAGAAGACGTGGCGTAGTTTGCCAAATGCTGCCCAACCCAATTGGATCCTGCGGTTAATTTCTTTCTCGAAGTTGTTTCTACCAAATTGGACAACTTGTCCAAGGTAGACATACTCCTAGCAAGGGCGGGTGGAGGCGCACGGTGGGTTTTTAGTGGGTGAGAGCCCCATTCACCCCGTTGTCTCCCCGGGCAGCGGGGTGTGCGGTAGGACATTTTTGCCCACCTAAAATAAAAAAAAAAAAAAAAAAAGGTAGACATACTCCTGAACAACTTCGAGCATCGAACCATCGACGTAGATCGGTCCCGGCGCGACATGATCTTGGTTTTATCCAAGTTCATGCTGAGGCCGACGTCTCTAGAGGCTCCATTTAGGCTATGCAGCATTCCGCTTAACAATGCCATCTAATCTAATATATAAAATTCTCGTGTCGCGGTGTTTGTGGTTGAACTCCTCCGAAACGGCTTAACCGATTCTCATGAAATTTTGTGTGCATATTGGGTAGGTTTGAGAATCGGACAACATCTATTTTTCATCCCTCTAAATGTTAAGGGTAGTCTACCCCTAATTTTTTTTTTGTAATTTTCAGATAATTTTTTATTTTTTATGATACATCATTAAAAAATACATACAGCCCTAAATTACATTTTCAACCCTCTACGATCAACCCTTATTTTTTATTTGTTAATTATAAACTAATTTTTTGGGCAAGATTTTTATTTTTATTTTGTCATTACAATAAAAAATATTATATTAAATTTTATATTACTCTAAATTTTTCACCCCTCTACGATCAACCCCTATTTTTTAATTTATTAATTATAAACTTTAATTTTTTTTGGCAAGATTTTTATTCTTATTATGTCTTGACTTAGAATAAAAAGTTTTATATTACTCTCGATTTTCCACCCCTCTACGATCAACTCCTATTTTTCCATCGCAATGTTTTTATTTTTAATAATTTCCTTTGCCGCTTTTTTTGTAATTTCCATGCCCTGTGTGGCTGGCTTTAGAATTGTCCCACCCCTCTCTACCCACGGAAGTCGTAAGAGCCGACTGAGGGACGCCGGTCTTCTGTCTCACTATACAGTTTTTGACCATTTTTTTTGGTTTTATTTGTGTATCGATCATAGCAGTGACTGTTATACGTATTATTTTAATTTTTCTGTACAACTCTCATGTTAATTTTATTCTCATCGTAAATATAGTATTAATTTCCAGTGCAATAATTATTTATTCGCAATTTATTAATAACTGATAAAGACAGTTTTAACTATTAGTTAATTAAGTGATCTCATGTAAATAAACACGTGTTGTGAGCTTTCGCCAACAACGGCCATTACCGTACCTGTATATATTGTACTTAACATTTTATGTAAATAGTTTTAAATCAAAACGAAAACGTGTACGTGTTTAATAAATATACCTGTTTTATTAATGTGAAAAGTAAGTCAAATAATAAGCAAACGAATACAATATTAATTCACTGTTTTTCACCAATGCACTGATAGAAGGATTTATTAATTATTAATAATTTAATTTATTTGAAGACAATTTTAATAAATATTTTATTTACATTCAATAAAAAAATATTTGGGAATAAAGTACATCCTAAATAAAGCATACTTTCATTGTCTACAACGCATTCGATTATAAGTAAATCCCCACACACTTATAGTGGATATTTATTTTTATTGAACTAAAAAAATGTTGCTTAGAAATAATATACATCGCAAAACAACGTTTGCCGGGTAAGCTAGTTACTTAATAAATATAAAAAAATACATTCAACAAGGTGACTCCATTCGTTTTTAGAACTAAGAACGTCGTATTATGCGATCAAATATTGAAGTATGAGCATAGTTAGAGGCTGCTTTTGTTTTAATACATACTCTATTTGACTGGTTCATACAGGGCCATCCTCGATAATTTGAAACAAAATATATTGAAAAACTAAAAAATGCGACTTTAAAGTAACAAAATATGTCTGAAATAGTTAGTAGTGGTTAGTAATGGTTCGATTCCCGCTCCTACTAAAAATCTCTTTTTCTTTATTCACAAATAATCTGTACTTTAAAAAGTAGCGCGGCATGTCAATTGCTAAAAGAAATATATCTAAAATAGAAATATAAATAGTCTTATATTACTTACCGAAAATAAGAAACGCCATCCTTTTTTTGTACTTTTAATGCACTATTTCGGCATTTATTCATCGAACAATTAGTCATTTTAATACGCTTCGTCTACTCCCGCGTCGAAACAATACTAAACGAAAGGAGTGCAGGAAAGCGTAATCTGCACTCATTTATAGTGGACACTTTTGGTGCCTGATTGTGTATATTCTCTTTTTTATATATCAGTGGTAAAAAAAGATTAATTATATAACATTAATTAGTAAACGTTTTAACTTTCTATGACTCGTAGCATGAGAAAAGTTAATTTACATAGTAATTAAATTTGCATGTTAGTATTTAATTAACTTATCTCATAAATACCTTGTGGTCAGAGTGCGTATCCTTTTAATATAAGAATTGAGTACGTACTTATTTATACATACATGTAATACAGATACAATAGTCGTTTCTTAGAACTTAGTGTTAAGTATGCAAAATATCGTATTCCAATAACTTTAACTGTATCAGTGTTGTATTAACGACATTAAAATTGTCTACAGACATCGTAAATATTTTTTCTTTTTTCTTAAAGATTACAGTGACTACACCCTGCACTAAGGAATAATCCTTCGCGAAGACTTTGCCAACATACAATTTCACGGACACAAAGTACACTCAAACTCAGAACAACCATTTGTGGATCACACAAAGAGTTGTCCTATGTGGGGCGGTATAGAAGCCACATTTAAATTTAATAGGAAACAAAGCGGAGGACAGTCGATGACTACATAAATATCCATCATATTTATCTACTTATGTACAAAATGAAAACAATAAATGCCTTATTATGAACAATTAAAATACTTTCTTTACGTACCTAACTGATAATTATTGTATGTATACTCGTAAATGTTATCTACACTATTATAAAGCTGTAACAGAGCTATGTCTGTACATTTAAGATATTTGAGAAAAAATTACTGTATTAGGCTTTATAGGCTATATAGCCTAATTCAGTCATTTTTTCTCAAATATCTAAAGATTTTTTAAAGTTTTTTTTGTCTGTTTGTTTGTTTATCTGTTTGTTTGTTCGCGCATCACGTAAAAACTACTGGACAGATTTTAATGCAACTTATTTTATTTGATAGCTCTTGATTGGACTTAAAAACTGGTATACATTTTATCTCGCTACTATATCGAAAACCTGAGATAGAACACAAAAACTGGCTTTTAGTTGCGGCGAAGACACGGGCCAAGGCTAGTTATATATATATATATATAGATGTACAATTTAGACATTTTTCTTTGGCATATGTGTACTTTACAGGGTAGGACGGCTTCCTACCAGCTGAACCGTTGATGGTCCAACGCGTTTCTTATGGCATTTTCTTGGGGATGCCGATCTTTAGCAGTGGAGGAGAAAGATGGAAGGATTAATTGGCATAGTATCATGGCACCGATGACATAATTATATCGTCGGGGCGATAGCTTAGATTTACCATTTTTATGTAAATATTTCTTGGATACCTAGGTATATTCTATTAATTTTACTTGTCCGACGAAGGAAAACATAGCGAGGTAACGGAAATAGATGTTCTAGTTCGCTTGTGAACTCTGCCAGCCCATACTTATCCAGCGTGGTGGGCGACCCTATACGGCACCCGACAGCACTAACTCATCCTTCAACGTCACTCGTTGACGACAGGTGGTGGTGGTTACCGGTGAACGTCGAGTGGTAAACAACTGAACCTGGCATGGTCAACGAGTGGTGTCGTCCACAAACTCAAATTTCCGATTAGTCTGTCACGTGTTGAGTGAGCAACGAACAGGGTAGTGTGGGGCGGTCTACTGGAACTGTGTTACATTACTATACATTTCATTTTGCCGTGTGGAGCCGGCTTTAGAATTGTCCCACCCCTCTCCATCCATGGGAGTCGTAAGAGCCGACTGAGGGAATTCCAGGGGAGTGGGCAGCAGCACTCCTTCGAGTATTAACAACATCCACTGCGATCGCCAACCCGCCTGCCAAGCGTGGTGATTACGGCACTATCCCCCATTCTTGGGGAGGCCTATGTCCAGCAGTGGACTTAAAAAGGCTGATGGATGGATGGATGGAACCGAGTAGGTACTTCCACACACACTTACGCCATATCTAATGTTCGATTCTTCGTATATCTACCGCATTTTATTCTCATACAACTAAAATAAGTGTCGCCGTGCTAACAGTCGGTTTTATCCTCCCTTCGCATTAGACGTTTCACATCAAAAAAATAGGTTCCCGATTAGTAATCACCAACATATTATATACTAAAACCTTATCCGAAACACGCTGCATCTTATGGTATAAGTATTATTCCGATCAGTTTAATAGTTTTCGCAGTATAACCGAAAAAAGCCGGCTCTCCATTTATTAGTATAGATTTGACTGCATTTAAAACCTTCTTAAAGTAAGAGAATGCTGAATTACGCCTACGATGTATGTAATTCTATTTTACTACACTAATATTCGTATAATATTAGGTTTATGCTGGTTATTTTTGGATATTAAAGCAAAACGTGTCGCTTAACGACCGCATGTCAACCACAATTTCTGAAACGTGCTGCCGAGAGCCATAGTTTGTAAATTGACGTCACTTTCTGAACTCGATAATAACATTCCATCACATGCCCGATCACGCTCTATCCAGGTGCATCTGAAATGAATGAAAACGTGACTTAGTTATTGCGGAATTAAGTTCCTTCAAAGTCATCATAATTCCGAAGGTTTGTTGATTGAAAAAGCTAGAAAGATGTTTTTATTGTGAAGAAATAAAACCACTCATACAGTAACGCTAGTATATTTTCATCATTCCTTCAACTTACCAGGTAACCAGATACAATTATACTTTATACTTTTGTACTATAATAACTGTCTTCTTAATACATTACAACAGCTAGATTAACACACGTCTGAACTCAAACGAGCGGCCCAGCCGAATAATCACTTTCATAAACAGTCAGTCTTAACAGCTATTTTATTTTTAAATTCATTACTAAAATCATGACATTCGGCCTTCCGATAATGTGCTGTCTCCTGACGCACACTCCACTATAATGGACACAATTTAATTCATACATAATATAAATTATTATAGAGACTTATTCTAACTTAATTAAATTTAATTATGGCATCATGCCATCAGCTTATACTCGTAAGTCGTTAGTAACATTATTTACAACTTAAACGAAATCATGACACTCGGCCATCTGATAACACGTGCTGTCTCCCGACGCAAACCAATGAATGTGACTGGACTCATACAATCATAAATAGGAGATTCGAACCCAATTACATTTGATTATGGTAAAATGATCTAATTTGTAGTCTTAAGTTACATTATCTACAACTTAAATGAAATCATGACATTCAGTAGTTATTTTAACAAATTAATCCCCACTATTGTATACACTTCACATTTATTTATCCATGTTTACTACTGTAATTCTCTATTCATGGATTTAGGCTTTGATTTAGCAGACCAGGTAAAGTTCAATTAATCAGATATTTAGATTGAGTTTTGTAAGATATATATATATATATCTACACAAATAAATCCTAACAAAATCAACTCGCCTACTGAAATCGGTACTAATACTAGTATATCTATTACAGAACACATTTTAATATTTGTATCTTCTTCAAACCCTGTACAAAACAAAATTCTTCTTACAAAATCAGTTTTAGGTGTCAAACCATAATGTTAACTAGGTTATCAAATTCTTGGAGTGTAATAAGAAGTTTTTCATTATTGGAGTTAGAGACGTTATACCTTTTTGAAGAGGAAACCGAATATTAAAGATGTTATCAGAAATGCTACGCATTGTCAATATCCGCAATAGATGTCTATCAATCAATTATACCTACATAATCACAGGCATAATATTATGAGATCCATAAGTACCTAGGTAGTATAATTATCTCCAACCCAGTGATTAGATAAATACTCACATTGTCACCCTATAAATAACTTCAGATGACAGTAATACTCGTACGTACAACAATTTAATAGAGTAGACGATGTACTATTCCCTAAAAGTAAGTACCTATTCTTATTCATATTTTAGGTTTAGTTATATTTATAATTAACAACCCTTCGTTCAATCTATGACTATACTCTATACCCATACTTATTACATATAGGTCTATGTAATTATCCTTCTCAAACCCAGTGACAAACAGTCGTGCCAAGACTACAGACTCCAATTCTGTTATTTCCCAACATTTGTCTAGTCTAAGTTCTCTCGAAAGTCGGTCATCAGACCCCACGTCTACAGCTGATCAACAACATCTTAGGGATTGAGCAGTGATCCGTGAATTAATTTATCCGCTAGACCAGTCTAGTCAGTCAGTTACCTACATAACTATTTAAATGAAAAAAATATGATTATAGCCTAATCATTTAAATAATATATATGTATATATATAATTTTTGTTTTCTCTCAATGACATTATGATTTTGTAATTATTTTATAACCAAAGACAATTTTATTGCTTATTATTATTCTATTATTGACATTTAAACAATTTACATAAATCGATGTTAATTTAATAGCTATAAGTTCGGCTAACATTTTGTACGCCTTTTAAGGCAGAATTTTGACGGAAGATATAATATGAGATACTAACACCTCGGCTATGTTGTAACCAAAATTCTTGCGAATAAACTTATTTCATTTTATTTAATTTCATTTCATGAAAATACAAATCACCTTTCTCAAGACACCTACCGATCCGAGCTATGCGTCCCAGATTTATCACTTTAAAAACTAAAAAAAAGTAATATTACTGAAAGCTATAGGTACCTACCCTATTCTCTTTATATTAAGCATGTAAACAAAACAACCAATGTTTCCCAAGTCCAAATTCACTTATGTTTAAAAGTACAAAAATAACTAAACACATCAAATTAAACAACCAAAGTTAATGGTTATAACATGATATCACTGAAAATATTAAGAAAGAACTCATTTTACGAATAGTAAAAATGGCAGATATAATATAACCAGATTGAAGATAAAACGTCACTTTGCATATCTGTAATACGCGTTCTCTTATAATTTGAATGTAATCATTGAAATGCATTTCAACTTTGAGAATATCCTATTTAGGTTTACTTTCATGTCAACTACAATTTTATACAAATGAAGAAATTGTGACATTCAAATGCCAATAGTACATCGTCTACTCTATTAAATTGTTGTACGTATTACTGTCATCTGAAGTTATTTATAGGGTGACAATGTGAGTATTTATCTAATCACTGGGTTGGAGATAATTATACTACCTAGGTACTTATGGATCTCATAATATTATGCCTATGATTATGTAGGCATAATTGATTGATAGACATCTATTGCGGATATTGACACTGCGTAGCATTTCTGATAACATCTTTAATATTCGGTTTCCTCTTCAAAAAGGTATAACGTCTCTAACTCCAATAATGAAAAACTTCTTATTACACTCCAAGAATTTGATAACATAGTTAACATTATGGTTTGAAATTCCATAAAATTAGGTAGTTTTCCACTGATAATACCAATAAAGCACAATGTCATTTTTCGCCTTGTCGATAGCATCGGACATTTATGATAGTTATTAGTATTGGTTTTTTTTTAATATTAGTTGCATATTTCTGTTTAACACGGACTAGTTGCATGCCATAATAAATAAAAAAGTATTCGAAGGGACAATTATACCTACATCCGATTAGCCGGCCATGTTTGCCTAAAGTATAATCATAATTTTTTTTTTAACATTGTTTGGTTATTTTTAAATCTGAATACACTTTCGGAATTGATTTAGAAATTATCAAGATCGGTTTAAATACTATTAGTTATATTATAATAAATCTAGAAAAAAACAGATGGTTATGTTATTTAAGAAAAAGGCTTTTTGATCTCACGATTGGTACAGTTAATATTATGTTAATAGATGTCACTGCTTTAATTAGACTTAGGTACTTTTATTATAAATATTATACAAACTTAAATTGTCCTTCTGATTCCATTTTAATAATAACATAACACACAATTATCTTTATTGTATTTATATAAAATGAATAGCACGTAAAAATTTAGTAGAGCACTCTAGCGTTGGTAACACGCAACTTTGAGATTATAATTCAATAAAATTAAAAACTGTGACAAGAGAATAGTGAAGCACCAATCTACTTGCATGCATCATTTAAACACTCTTTGTATCATAAAGCCACACCAGGCTACCACAACTGATCTGGCTGCCAATACGCTGGCGTTCATTATAGAAAAGACATTAAAAAACTTATACACAATCATATATAACGTGTGAGAGTACATCAATACTAATATTATAAAGAGGAAAGATTTGATTGTTTGTTTGCATTGAATAGGTTCCGAAACTATTGGACCCGATGTGTGGAAAAAATATTTCACCAGTAGAATCCTACATTATGCTTAATTAACATAGGCGATAGAATATTTTCAAAAAGAAGTTAAGGATCCGTATGAAAACATCGATAATGTAATTCAACGTGTGACAAAATACTAAAAGAGAATCCTTTTATCAAATACGCTGCGGAAATAATTGACAATAGAGCAAAGTAATGTTCTACAGTTTTATAGAAGATTAATACCCACAAAAAATCCGTAATACAATACGTCTATTGTAACAGTTATATCAACATTAATTATTTTTTCATATTAAAATATGCAATAGTAACGCCAATACAAACTAATATTATAAAGAGGAAAGATTAACAATATTTCCAACTGACCTTGCTTTAGTCTTATATTCTATATTATATCGATTCCATTTTTTAATTTTCAACTACCTTTTAGTATAAGTTGTCTTTTGTAACAAAACCATACTTCTAAAGCTGCATCTAAGGTCCAATTCTTTATTCACTGCATTCAGAAAGTGGATATCTATACAAAACAACATAAGTACATAATTATATCCTGTAAGCACACATAGCTTACTCAAAAATCCGACGAAAGTATACAGCTCACTCGACACATAAGTGGCACACATAACCACTCGATATGCCTGCGAGCATGCATACCTCGTCCACTAATCATTATCCAGCGGACATACATAGTCCACTTAATCCAGCAAAGCAATCCATAGCTCACTCCCATGAACTGTCCAGCGGACATACATAGTCCACTCAATCCAGCAAAGCAATCCATGGCTCGCTCCCATGAACTGTCCAGCGGACATACATAGTCCACTCAATCCAGCAAAGCAATCCATAGCCCGCTCCAATGAACTGTCCAGCGGGCATACATAGTCCACTCAATCCAGCAAAGCAATCCATAGCCCGCTCCAATGAACTGTCCAGCGGACATACATAGTACCCTCAATCCATAAAACCAATGCCTAATCTAAAACACACAACAGATATCCAATGAGCAAATATAATCGTCCAGCGGTCACACATAGGCCGATCAACCCAGATAAGCAAGTAGATACTTCGTATCTAATTATTTACTTTTACTTGCTATTTAAATAAACTTTAAATCCTGTAATTACTTTGATTAACAAAAGCAAACGCTTCATTACATCGTAGTAATATAACTTAGGAACAAGATTTATGTAGGTAGGCAAAATATAGTGTTGCAACCAAGACTAACTAACAATATAATCATTAGAATTGTCATAAGGTTATCTTAATACAATTTACACTATATATGCTATGTGAATGTAGTTGCATCCGACAATACATTCGAGAAAAGCGTCCGTTATATTAAAACAAATATGGTAAGACTTTGTCAGAGGGTAGGTGTTAAATATTAAAACTTTAATAAATCCAGTGCGTAATACCCAACTCACCCGATCCACTTGACAAACATAGTCAATTTATCATTCTTAAATACATTATAGAAAAATTATTGGCATACTTACAAAACAAATACGGTAAAATGTTATTCGGAGGATATTAAATAAAAAAAACATAGGATCACGCCTGTATTCCCCGAAGGGGTAGGCAGAGGTGTATTACACACCCACGACTCGCAGCTATGTTTAAGTCCCACGTAATAGGGGGCGAGCCTATTGAAGTCTACCGGGCACATTTCCAAACTCCGGGCTGCTACTGAGAATTTTTCTTGCTAGGAAAAAGCTCAATAACATTGCCCGACCCGGGGATCGAACCCAAGACCTCATGATTAGCAGTCGCATACACTACCGCTACACCACCGAGGCAGTCAAAGGATATTAAATAATTTTATAATCAAATGAATCCAGCCAGTGAACCTAACTCGTTCAATCCAGTCAGCAAACATAGCCAACTTAGTAATCCGAAGACTAGTAATCATAAACAGTATCCAAAGGGACATACACCCAAATAATCCAGTAAACAAATTAGTACGCCCATTAATGTATACACATGCAGTCTCCATTTCTAATAAATTATCAGTTCAGTCTAAATCATAAAATATAATAAATTTAGTAATTTTTTTTTAATTCTTTCATGTCATCAAGCCACATCCACCTGGGGGTAGGCAGAAAGAACAGTGTGCCAAAAAGACTATTTTTGCATACATCTCTCCACCCCATGTAAATCTGTTCATTATTTCACAAAGATTATAATACCTTATTCGCCATTATTGCTGTAGGTACCTTACAATTTAATAAAATAAATATTTATTACTTAATGTACTTATAAGTCCAATATTAATACAATTGATTTAGCCTATGTATAATTCTGTTCATTATTTCATAATGATTATAACACCTTATTTGCCATTACTTTTATTATAACTTACAATTCAATAAAATAAAATAAATTATCACTTTCTGAAAGTACAATTAATGAGGGTAGAAATATGATTAGGGTAGACATAATTATGCAGCATAATAAACAAATACTTCGGCATGAAGCACGTTAGTAGCTATCAGAGTAAACCTGATCCAGCAACAACACGACTCAATGCGTGACTTTGTACAGAGTTGCCCTGGCCAAATACGTGTGCAACCCGAGCATTCATTTAACATACACACCATATCGTCAGACTTATCCTGACGTGATGTGCCAGCTCTACGGTAAGTATCGTGAAAGATGCATAATAATCTTTACGTGGGCGTTTAAAGCATATACTTATGCGACTCAACAGAACATTCATTTTACCAAGTTACTTGGCAAATCAAATATTTAAAACGATTACTTTTACATACCTCTTGGTTTTTTGATCCCGCTTCTGAAATGTGAAGAAATAAAACCACTCCTACAGTAACGCTAGTATATTTTCATCATTCCTTCAACTTACCAGGTAACCAGATATAATTATACTTTATACTTATGTACTATAATAACTGTCTTCTTAATACATTACAACAGCTAGATTAACACATGTCTGAACTCAAACGAGCGGCCCAGCCGAATAATCACTTTCATAAACAGTCAGTCTTAACAGCTATTTTATTTTTAAATTCATTACTAAAATTATGATATTTCCGGTAGAAAACAGGAACTAAAAATGTTGCAATATTATTTTTAAATTAATTACTAAAATCATGACATTATCGAATTTTTACATGTCGATTGTAATCAAACTTTCATTATAAAATTGACAATAAAAGCGAGGGTTTTTATGAGAAACGGGATGTAGAACATGGAAATTATTCTCTTACATATCAAATCAATATAAATAAATAAATATATTCACGGAGATTTCACACAACGTCCTCTGGTCCCAAACTAAGGTTAACGCTTATGCTAGAGGTACCAGATTACGGATATAATACATATACTACTTTTTTTTTTGTAAATATATACCTACATATAATAGATAGAAAACACCCAGACGCAGTACAAATATCTGTGTTCATCACACAATTAATTGTCTTAAGTGGGAATCGAACCCTCATGCACGGAATTCGGTTACACTACCGACTACGCCACGGGGCCAAATGACCCAATGATGAATGTGACCAATTTTAATTTTCCACATAATATTAAATAAAAGGTATGCTATTAGCACGAAAATCCTCTCATAATTCTTTTAAAGCATACCTGTCTGATTTTTATTTAAAAACTAGGCATAGATACTTTCCGGGTGATAGGTACAGTGCAAAAAATCCGATACATGGCAATAAAATTGTAAAAATAAACGGATAAGAGTCACTAAAATTGTCAAAATAATCGCAGAAGTTGCTGTATCTACGAGTATGGTGGCTCTATTATTCCATATCCATCCATAGGTCATACATTCGATTCTCAGTCACGATATTATTTTCTGCCCCACAATTTAATCCAAAAGCATAAGACAGTGCCTAATTTGGCCATAGTAGTAAGTACATTATTCATAACTACGATATCCATGGTCTCACAATAAGAAAATATCAGGCACTATTACTTGGGAACTCTTTATTGATATCTTAATATACTGAATATTGGGTGTTGCGATAAAGACGGTAATCGATACCACCTTTGTTTCACAGCTCGACAGATATAACAATGCGGTTGTTTGTTTAATCGAAGCGTCTTTTACGCTTTCGTCTATAGTTACGGCGCGGTGGCGCCAGGCAGAGAATACTACACAAAACAACACTATCTAACTGTGATTATTAATTTAGGCTTTATCACGTTTAGTTTAGTTATAAGATATATCTGCGAGAAGGAATGAAAATGTGAAGCCAAAATTTTAAGGTCTTTGAATTGTTGCAATGTTAGCGGCTTATAGTGGCAATAGAGAAAGATGGCTTCAAATAATATATATCAGAGTTTTATAAAATAAATACCTTCATTTATTAATTACTCTTAACCTATTCAGAGTAAATACATTATGTAAGTAAAATAATACATTATGTAAGTAAAATAATTCACCGCAGGAAAAACCACATTCTAACTATTATAAAGTTGTAACAGAGCTGTGTCTGTACATTTAAAATATTTGCGAAAAAATGACTGCATTAGGCTATATAGGCGTGTCTGAATACAAAACTTTTTTTTTTTAGATTTTATGTCTGTTTGTTCGTTCGTGCATCACGCAAAAACTGCTGGACGGATTTTGATGCAACTTTTTTGTTTGATAGCTCTTGATTAGACTTAAAAACTGGTAGGTACATTCTATCCCGCTACTATATCGGGACCTCTGAGATACAAGCTAAAAACTATCGGCGGATCCACAGGCCAAAAACTAGTTAATTATATTTTTATTCTTTATACCGTGATAATAGCATGGTCTAAAGGAGTTTCGTAGGTTTTTAATGTTATATTACAACTTTTAAGATGCTGTTGTTGGTAATCGAAAGTGTATTATATTTGGTCACATAAATAATCTCGATAACTTTCGAGAGCAACAAACCTACCTAATATTAAAATGAAAACAAAAAGACTGTAAAATTAGGATGTGTAATTTTCGCGTAAGCATCAGGCAGTACCTATTACATACATACATAGGTACATATTGTCACGCCTTTTCCTCGTAGGGGTAGGCAGAGACCAGTTCTCTCCACTTGCTACGATCGTGGCACATATATTTCATATATATTATTCAGCTATTAAATTGACAATTACCTGTTACAAATAATAATGATAATATGTAGTATTATATAGTGTGAATAATACATAGCATCACGCCTTTATTCCCCGAAGGGGTAGGCAGAGGTGCATTACACACCCACGACTCGCCAGCTATGTTTGAGTCCCACGTAATAGGCGGCGAGCCTATTGACGTCTACCGGGCACATTTCCAAACTCCGGGCTGCTACTGAGATTAATGAAAATTTCTTGTGAATAATGCTATAGTATTAATGATTCTGTGAATTTATCTACGTAAATAATTTATTTTTTCCACTGTAATAAAGATATCTAATCAAATTCATTGATTAATAAAAGACAATATCTGTATTATTTTTGAATTAGCTGCCTGTCTGTTATTTTTAATTTTTCGTGCCCAAAGTATTATTCCAAAATAAAATTAACCTAAACTACTCTTTATAACATCAGTTACCTATCAGGGAAAGTGCCGTCCAAATCAGCCCAACCGTTTCGAAGATTAGCTGGAAGAAAACGACAGGCAAAAACTTAAAAAAATGGTATTTCCTATAGGTAACGTAGGTATAATTTAATATATTTCATAGGTCTGCGTTTGGTAAAAAACTGTTATTTAAACATTGCAAACAGACACTTTAATTTTATTTATTTACTAGCTTTTGCCCGCGGCTTCGCCGCATCCTAAAGCTAGTTTTTCGATTATATCTCTGGTTTCCGATATAGTAGCGGAATAAAATGTATAACAGTTTTTAAGGCTAATCAAGGCCTTTCAAATAAAAAAAGTTGCATCAAAATCCGTCCAGTAGTTTTTGCGTGATGCGCGAACAAACAAACAGATAAACAGATTGACAAAAATTTTAGAATTTTGCCTATATAGCCTATTAGAGCTATTTTTTCTCAAATATCTTGAATGTAAAGACACAGCTCTGTTACAGCTTTATAATGTATAGATAACATGATTGTATGTAACCGGCATCTGGCTATTCTCTTTAAATACTTTTGTAATAAGCACCTATTGGAAAGAACACAATCACTTTCATTTTCTTTTAACTTATCGCACGCGGTAACCGGTTTCTGCTTAAGAATTAGATGCGTGGAGCCGCTCTTGTTAGGCACGAAGGAAGAAGAAAAAGTAAAGAGATTTAAGAAGACGATTTACTAAAGGGATTGAAATGATACTGATAATGAAATTTATTACCACGCTAGAGCTTCGAAAGAGTAGCTAACATATACCAACTTAGTTTATTAAACCAGGCTTAAAGGCTATTTCGAAGACCCAACACTGAGTTTAGTTCCGAAAATGCACGACCAGGATTAAATGAAGCTAGACTGTAATACTCAGCTTGGGTTATCACTGTTCTGAGGAGTTCATAGGAGAAAGCAGGCGATTTTCGTATCTTTCCTCAAAGAGCTAAGCATTATTGGCAACTAGCACTTACCAGCAAGTGGCCTATGACTTTTCTGCTAGCATTGGCAATAACAAAAAAATATCGTTCAATAGTCTTCGCAAAATACTCTTATAAATAACACTGAATAACCTCGGGTGGTAATAACACGGCTAATTTTATAGCACGAATTTAATTGTCCTTGATTAGAGTTAAACGATTTTTTATATATTTTGCACTAAACGTAGGTGAGTGGTTTTACTTATAGCGGGGTTTAACTCAAGGTTATTGACTGTGAACAAGTTTAGGACGTAGGTACAGTTATAAATATCGACAAAACTTGAGGCACTCCTTTTATACGTTTCATGCATTTACACATATAAAAAGACAACTCATTGATGTGCACTTATGATAGAAAGTTAAGGGATGAGAGATTAATTAGAAAAAAGACTGTTAAGATGAAAAATTGTTTTTCGTATATAGCTCTAAAATACATACATTTATATGTGCTTTAACACACTGACAAAACATAAAAAAAATCGTTATTTTGTGTTCTAGCCTTCATACATGCTATGTACAGACACACCATATCAATATTTTTTTTACGTGTATAGGTATATAGGTTCGTGAGGTATAATAATTGTGTAGTCGAATATACATTCACCTGATTATTCAGGTATGGTAATATAGTTAAAGTACTCAAAGATATCGTTCATTTTTAAAAATTAATTATTCGAATAAGCTGACGAAAATGTCGTACACGCTGTGCAAGGACAACTAGGAGTAGGCGAGTAATTTTACGCTTCATAGACGGCTAATGCGTAAATTGAGCATCTGCAAGCCAATTAAAAATAATACGTGAAACTGGAGATCGACACCACTAGTTATAATTTAAATGTTTGCAAGACAAATTGTTAAGGCATTTTGTTCTTTGGTAGTGTGCTAGAAATACTACAGAGCTTTTGAGACCACCTTGAGAATAGTACAGGCTTTAGTGCCACGCATATTGGCAGTTATTTGTTTTGTAAAATTATAGGTTTTAGTTCTTAGAAACTACACGTGTGGTGACGGACTAAGAACAAGTGGCGCCACCCCATTCTTTCTCTCGGGTGTCGTACGAAACGATTAAGGGAAGTAAGCAATTATCATCCATTGCATTACTGGTGGTAGGGCTGGGTACCAAGTGGGAGTGCTCAGTTTCTATTGGGCCCGAGCGGGTTGATACCGCCATGTACCGTGTTACCGGCCATGAAATATGTCGGTGTGTTTAGGTTGTAGCAGGAGATAGCCGTTTATTCTTTCATTTCATGTAGCTGTGAAATGAAATGGTGAGGAGCGGCTTGACAATACTCCCGGGCTAGTTGAGTCCATGAGCGACGGTTACCATTTACCATAAGTGGGCCGTGACTCGTTTGCCACTAAATGCAATAAAATATCCTGTTTCCACCATCAGACAACTCAACTAAGGCAGGCTTCCATCCATTCGTTGAAGACATTTCATCTATCCGTATTAATTTATACCTAATTATTTCATATAGGTAACACGCCTAGTGATGGTATTGGAATAAGTTGGTAGCGTAGATATTTCCATCCAAATATGTATAATCTTCATCCAATAGATACCGCCATTTTATGACATAGGATAATGATATGTGATCCAACTGATTGCTTAAATATTGTAAGTACCTACTTGCTCGCATGATTCAGACTTTCAATGATGTAATATTACGCATATAAACTTGAGCGGTGCTGCAGTCCCTTCAGCGGTAGCAAATTGACTATCGGTACATCGAAGTGCTGAAGTTCTTGTATAGAAACGCCACTATGTCAGTCCGTGTTCAGGACAGGAGTACGAATCCGATCCAACTGCAGAGAGGTGTTAGACAGGGAGACGCTATGTCCCCGAAACTCTTCACCGCTGCATTGAAAGATGTCTTCAAGCTCTTGGACTGGACCGGATTTGGCATCAACATCAATGGCGAATACATCACTCACCTTCGATATGCCGACGACATCGTAGTCATTGCAGAATCGCTGGAGGACCTTGGCACCATGCTCAGTGATCTCAGCAGGGTTTCCCGGCTAGTGGCTCTCAAAATGAACATGGACAAGACGAAAGTCATGTCTAATGTCCATGTCATTTCAGCACCGGTCTTAGTCGGGAGTGCGCTTCTCGAAATTGTCGACCACTATGTCTACCTGGGACAAACAGTCCAGTTAGGTAGGCACAACTTCGAGTAAGAGGTCAATCGACGAATCCAACTCGGCTGAGCAGCGTTCGGGAAGCTAAGGAAGATCTTCTCGTCCAATATTCCGCAATGTCTGAAAACGAAGGTCTACGACCAGTGTGTGTTACCAGTGATGACGTACGGAACAGACGTGGTCTAATGTTGGCCTCGTATCAAGGCTCAAAGTCGCTCAGTGGGCCATGGAGCGGGCTATGCTTGGTATTTCCCTACGTGATCGAATCCGTAATACGGAGATCCGTAGGAGAACGAGAGTGACCGACATAGCCCGCCGGGTTGCCATGCTGAAGTGGCAATGGGCAGGCCACATCGCTCGACGAACCGACAACCGTTGGGGAAGAAAGGTTCTCGAGTAGCGACCACGTATCGGACGGCGCAGCGGTGGAAGGCCCCCCACTAGATGGACCAACGATCTGGTCAAGGCTGCGGGGAGGCGTTGGATGCGGTCGGCACAGGACCGCTCGTTGTGGCGTTCTCTTGGGGAGGCCTATGTCCAGCAGTAGTTTAAGGGCTGATGGATGGATGGATGGATGAATTACGTTTAGATATTTGTATTGTCTAAACATGTCATCTGTATAATATACACGATGACATTAAGACACTTATACAACAAATATAATACTGTATATAAACAGCCAACCCATATGGAAGAACAACACGTTGTTTATACATCTTTCAATTTGTAAACTGTTATGACAGTCTTAAAATCACTTTTGATGACGAGCCTAAGTAATTCTCGGAAGCAAGTTAATTTTTATTTCAATGACGTGCAATATGTTGTGGGGTGACCATACACAAATCTGTGCAAAATTCTCTACCAATCGAGCGTGGATTTTCATACAATTAACCAATAGTCCAGTCATTATATACATTTGAATTGGTGATTGTTTTTTTTGTCTGTGACGTTGGTTGTTAGCCTCAGATGGCTATGATAACCTTACCCGGACAATTGATGAGCGCAGAGGGCTCTCAACCCAACATTTAAGCAACGCTACCCGAGGGCACCCCCTGTAGGGTACGAACCTCGACTTGGGTCGTTGCTGGCAAAGTGGGATTTTCCACGTTTATGATTTTACCGTGACATGACTTTCGCTCCCGGCGGCAGGAAACAAACCGTGAATAATTACTTGTTGTAGCTCGCGCAGCTATGTATGTTCTGATCTGAGCGTGAGTTATATCATCGTCGACTTCGCGGAGGCTGTGTCGCAGTTTGCGTACGCGCGATACATATAATATGGTATGCACCTAGCCTCAGCTAAGGCCGTGTGGGGCCGGCTTTAGAATTGTCCCACCCCTCTCGGAACCGCTCGTTGCGGCGTTCTCTTGGGGAGGCCTATGTTCTGCAGTGGACGTTGAAAGGTTGATGGATGGATGCACCTAGTCGCCTCAACCATTAGGGGTTTGACGTGAGTAATGGCAGAGTCAAAGTAACTACGGGAACACCGTTTCATGAATTGCTTGATGGTAGGCAATTGCAAGTCAACATGAAGATCCACATAGCGTATGAACCACGGTGCACCCGTAGCCCTGCGCAGCATAAATCTATTCTGTAGTCTTTGTAAACTATGGAAACTGTGTGCCTGGGCGTGTGAAAATACAACAATGGCGTATGTCATTACAGGACGTATGCAGGCAGTGTAGAGTCTGACTTTAATCCTTTGTGAAAGTTTAGATCTAGGGTCCACCAGATGGTGTAAACGACCCATGATAAAGGCTGCACGTGAGCATACCACCTGAATGTGACGGGTTAGTCTATTGTCGAGTATTACACCTAAGTACATAAGTGGCCTACTCCAAGGAATAGGTTTGTCAAAGATCCTAACCTGTTCGATCTCCTCCGGGGGATACAGTTGCCTAAGTCTCCTATGAAACATAACTGCCTATCTCTTCTCGGGTTTTAATAAATAAATCGAAGTCAATTTTATATGATATTGAGGGTGGTCAGCTTAATTTCAAGTTTTAGGGCTAAACCCCCCACGTCACTTTCCACTATGTTGAAAATAAGGGTGATGTAGAGATCATATAAAAAAAATTACTTCTAAACTTACACGACGTGCCGCGTAATTAACGTTATTGAAACTAATTTGCGTGAGTACTCCCATTTGTTTCCACCAGCCCTACCACCACTAATGTGATGGGTAATAATAATGACAACAGGATATGAACCTTTTTTTGTTAAGACGCGAAAAAAATTACCTAACGGCACACCCTATCGTTTAACGCAACGAACAGGGTAGTGTGGTATGGGGCCCTCACTATATAAACCCGCCGCCTCTCCGCTTGTATTGGCGGAGCACTGGACTGTTTGACATTATTTCAATGGTAGCAAGATATACCTAAACCTGCGTCGCTGTTTCTCCTTCTCCGATTACCGTTTATACTTATTAATGATCCCGATCTACTTATACTATACCATAAAAAAAAGCTTTAGTCCGTGTGGAGACGGACTAAGAATACAAGTGTCACCACCCCATTCTTTCCCACGGGTGTCGTATGAGGCGACTAAGGGAAGTAAGCAATTAACATCCATTGCATGACTGTGGTAGTGCTGGGTACCAAGTGGGAGTACTCACTTGGTAGCGGGCCCGAGCGGGTTGATACACCAATTCATTTCATATCTGTGAAATGAATTGGTGAGTCGCGGCTTGACAATACTCTCGGTATAGTCGAGTCCATGGGCGACGGTTACCATTTACCATCAGATGGACCGTGGCTCGTCTGCCACTACATGCAATAAAAAAAAAAGCTCAAAATGCTTAGGTACCTTTTTTATTATACCACATTCAAGTAGTAATTATATAAAAGAATTTTGAGTTATACCAAAAAAAATTTAAATTAAATAGATAAGTGTATATAACATAGGTAACAATATTTGACGAACTCAATTGGTAAAGCATCTGGACGGTATCCAGAAGATGCAGGTTCAAATCCTGCTCCTGACTGTTATTTTCGATTTCACATTTTTCACTTTGTGTTTAATGTATAGTGCTAAGCATGTGAAATGCTAAAAATAAATATAAAAATATCTAAATATTTAAAGGGTTTGCGTCATTATTAGGTAAAATCTTAATTGTAAAATTAAGTTTACCTGGTCGGTATAATGTATGAAAATACTACCGACAGATGGCGCAGGCGTCACCCAAAGACGTTAAGTATGATGTGTTATCGAAATTAGCAGTCAGGAGCAATTGTCAGGATTGCTGAATTGATAAAGCATCTGGACGGTATCCAGAAGATGCAGGTTCAAATCCTGCTCCTGACTGTTATTTTCGATTTCACATTTTTCACTTTGTGTTAAATGTATATTATTTTAAAGAAATATTTGAGATTAAGTAAATTATAATAGGTGGTCAATAAAAAAAAATCTTTATTTAATACTTAACTTTGTTATTTCAATTAAACTTCGCGCTGTGATTGAGTGGCTGTAATAAGTTAGAATAAGGTTCAATAGAAATGTAAAAATAGAACTAGTTTTTTTTTTTAATAATTTGACAGCTGTCAGTTGAAAACAATTCTCCCTAGGGCTGCGAGTATGAGTAATGAAAAACATTTTTCATTACTCATACTCGGAAAGTAGGTTTGAAGTTACCTGAGGGGCGGGTTGAAAGTAATACTTTTCAGCCCTAGGGAGAATCGTTTTCAACTATTGACGCGCTTGGACAGTTTCCACGAACCTGTTGTTTATATCGTTCACTGAATCGCACTCGTCTAGGTATTGAAAGCGATTTTGTAGTTCGAGCTGAAAGTTTTCGAGGTTCTGGTATTGAGCAGGTGTTGGTCGGAACGTAGACCTCATCAAGCGTGACCTCTTGACTTTCATATTTAGATTCAATATGCCTCTAACTAAGTGGTGATCACTCCCAGTTTTAATCCTGCTGATCACTGAGACATCATTGAATATGTGTCGTTTGTCTGTTAAGATGAAGTCGATCTCATTTTTCACTGAACCATCAGGGATTAGCCAGGTCCATTTTCGCTGGGCCTATTTCCTGAAGAAGGAATTCATCATAAAGAGGCCTTTCTTCTCCAGAAAATCAGACAGCGTCTGGCCCCTGTGGTTCCTCTGCCCAAATCCATATTGCCCCACCTTCAGCTCATCGTCTCTCCGTATGCCTAGTTTTGCGTTGAAATCTCCCATAACCACCGTGAAGTGATTTTTAGACGCGTTAATGGCTTTCGAGATGTCTACGTAAAGGGCCTCCACTTCGTCGTCGGAATGTGTCGAGGTCGGTGCGTAAACCTGTATGACCTTCAGCGAATACCTTTTGGTTATTCTGAGTATAAGGTACGCTACCCTACTCGACACACTCTCAATCTTCTCCACGTTACCTATGAGAGACTTGCGAACGACAAAACCACCCTGGGATTGTTGGTCGCCCTCCCGGTGGAAGAGCAAGTTTCCGGACTGGAGGATTATCGTGCCCTCACCCTGTCTTCGCACTTCTGATAATCCTACAACGTCCCATCGGATCTTGCTCAGTTCCTCTTCCAGCGCGGTGATCCTCTCGTCAGTCCTCAGTGTCCTGACGTTGTGCGTTACCAGGGCCAGAAGTCGTTTCTGGTAGCCGGATCGCGACCGGAGATTCTTAGCCCCCCCTGCTCCGCCGTTACCGGGCCCGCTACCGTTAGGCCACGGAATAGTGGAGCTGCCGTGACTGGAGGCCGATGTGTGTGTGTGTGCACTCATATGGGGGGTATTACCATAATCGCCACGCTTGGCAGGCGGGTTGGCGATCGCAGTGGATGTTTTTAGTACACAGTTTTGTTTTTACTTTCCTTGTGGTCGTAATGAAAAGCACAGTGTTTACCTCGGGGTTTAGTTCGAGGGACTAAATAAGTCTTTAACTTACTTTCACCCCTAGGGTAACAATGTACTATTTTATCATAGATTAAATCGATACGCCATCTCTATTGGCATACTAACCTACTTCTAAAACATTAACAAAATAAATTAAAAATAAATAGAAGCGCCTTGGCAAAGAATTGAGTCAATTAAAATACTCCACACGATGTTTAGGTTTAAAATTACAAAAATCATATTACGAGTATACCTATTTGTTTTCTTTATTTTAGTAGATAATTTGTTTAACATTTCCAATGCACACAAGTTTCACTCACGTTTATACAGGGAGATTGGTTGATTATAAAATATATTATATATTTTTAAAAGTAACGGGTCCTTTTAATAGAATAGGTAAATTTTAACTACCTCTAGCACGGAATAACATGTGCTAACGTACCTCTAGTCCGATGTTTCAACTGCGTTACAGCAGACGTGGTCACGAAACGACTTTTTTACGTATAATAGTTTAATTAAGATTTGCATTAACCACGAGCCTTTGAAAAAATACCTAAGCGACTGAAAATCCTTTTAAAATCAGTTGCGTGGTTTAAAATTGTAAGCGGAAAAATAATATTTATAGATAAATTGTTACATTATATTATTAGAAATAAAAAATATTGTTGCATATTGACTGACTAAGCACGTTAGTAACTTAGAAAATCAATTACTAAATCACGTGGCAAGTGCTAAGTCACAGAACGTGTTGGATAAAACACGTTTATGAGGTGTTTACAGCAAAGGACGTTGCATAAAATTTTACACTTTCCAACAAAAGACTAACTATGTAACAGCTCTAAAATACTGATCTGTTTATGTTTTCTAAGAAATCAATTTGCGCTTGTTTTGTTGCTATCTCGTGTAAAATATTGGCACGTTCACATTTTTGTTGTGAAAGATTCCGGATATATGAATTTCGCGGGAAAACCATCATCCTCCTTTTCGGGATTAAGGAAAAGTATATATTTGTGTTTATTGGAATAGAATATTAACGGACTAAGAAAATATATTATGACGTCACTATCTCATTACCTTGTATGAGTGTGTGTGCACTTCTGTAGGTATTTATCCATCCATCAGCCTATCGACGTCACTGCTGGACATAGGCCTCCCCAAACGAGCGCTACAACGAGCGGTGCTATACCACCTGCATCCAACAGCTACCTACCTTGACTAGATCGTCGGTCCTCCCGGTGGAAAGGGGATTCGAGAACCATTCATCCCCAGGGACTGTCTTTTCGTCGAGCGATATAATTAAGCCAACTTTTTGACTAATGTGGAATAGAAAGCTAATTTTCTTCTCACTGTCGTGGGGACTCATAACAAATCAAGATATTCTGTCAGAGTAGGACTAAATAAATATCTGATTCTGATCTTGCTAAAATTGGGTGGAGGAGGTCAGCCAGGCAGTCGCTCCATGTAAATACTGGTGATGAACAAAAATTGAACTGATTGGAAGCCAACTCCAACAGGATTTGTCATCTTCATTTTCTTAGCGGTCTGACCGGGAAAAATTACCTAATCGCACACCCTATCGTTCAGGGCAACAGTGGTGGTATCACGTAGTGGTTGAGGAGCATTAACTCACATAAAATGCGGCGAGATATTTGTAAGATTTTGACTTAGGAAACATTTATGCAATCTTTAAATAGTGTTTTAATGGCTGGCTGTATTTGAAGTCCGCCGGTAAACCACTGAAGGAATGTAACATAGTTCCATTTGCCCGTCAATAAAGGCGGAGAGACGGCACACGGCGGGTTTCTATAGTGGGTGAGGGCACTATCCTCTTCGTTGCCCCGAACGACGGCGTGTGCGGTTAGGAACATCATTTCCTGCCTTACCAAAAAAATGGGTGTATTTGGAGTAGGCTTGATATAAGTTCTTCGCCAGATAATATTTGGATAATTCAACGCCCTATAAAAAGGTATAAAGATTTTCTGAAGTTCTATAAAATGTAGACGTGAAATAATACATGAAAATTCCAGGAGTTCAATAATTTTGTACAAACGACCTTTAGAATAACTTGAACAAAAGATTTGAACTCGTATCGTGACCCTAAGTTCAAACATCGCCCGTATTGGCTGGAAACTTGTACATTGTTTGAATGGCGAGACTTCCACCAAAATGGAGACAATCGATTTTATCGAAAAGTGGTAGAGTCTTGCTTATCCTAACATGAATAGGCCGGCTCAATTGGAGAAATACCCATAAATATACTATATCTATGGAAATACCATCCTCTTACAGAAGACCAGCGTGGAACAACGGGATTTACTCCTAGCGTAGTACTTCGTATGATAAGCGCTGGAGGACCAAATATCCTCGCTTACTATCCTTCATATCCCCTCCTTAGTATTATTTCTATCTTCTTATTACCCTTCTTCTCCACCTACATTTCCTTGGCGATGGTGACGGTGTTGCTACATTTGCTACCGTCTATAGGCTACGGTAATTACTTATTATCACGTTGGCCGTATACCTGTATGCCACTCATGTAGAATAAAAAAAGGCTACAGATATTAACCTCCTTCTTAGTATCTAATTAGTGTTCAAATACTGTGCGTAAACTTCCAGAAAGAAGATTGACCAAATATTTCATGATCAAAAGGATTGGTAAGCGGTTTTATTTAGCTAAAGTCACACATTTTGAAATAAAACTACGTTTACGAAATCTATCGCGTTTATATCCTTGGACGTCTATCATCTAAGTCCACCCGTGATCATGAATGCTGTAAAGTATTCGAAACGTCGGGATAGTAGTAAAATCAAGTAAACGCGATAGATTCCGTAAACGTAGTTTTATTTCAAAATGTGTAACATTCGCGTAAATATCAGAAAGTAATGTCACACAGTTCCAATGGTCCGCGCGTCCAGGCGGAGGGACAGCACAGCGCGTGTTTATTTCGTGGGTAAGGGCCCCAAACTTTTCGTTGTCCCAAACGACGGGGTGTGTGGTTGAGTACATTTTTTACGCCTTAAAACAAAATAAGGGTTTTGTCGAGTTTTATAGACTTGTGAGACAAGACGTGGTTCAAGATAGAGTGAATAGCAACGTAATACCTACCGATAGTCTGTCGAGTATAGGTCGAGAGACAACGTACGGCTGGTTATTTTGCGGGTAAGCACTCCACAGTGCCCTAGTAACTCCCCGAAAAGAAGGTATTACGTATATTTTTCCCACCTTATAATATAAACGATCTTATTTCGATTTTTCCTATCTTAATATGCTGTTTGTATTTTAATTTTTGAGACGCCTACGACATCCGTTGCATGGAAATATAATAGAGTGGTAACATTATATAATATATATAAATGCGTGACCCCACGTGTTATAATATTACATCTTTTATAAATATATTTAGTTATTGAGTGTATTCGTGAGGATTGCGACCTTACATTGTTTTGGTTACTTGGGATCACGAATGCTAGTGACCTTATTTGAAGGATCTTTTCATTTATAGAAAACTTCAATACAATACAGAGTATTTGGAAGGTTTCGCGTTTCGATTTAAGAAATAATAATATTGTCCGATTATGTACTTTTGTGTTTATTGTTTAGAATTAACAAGAGAGGCCTTTTAACCGTTTTGAATAATACTTAAACAATGTATATGTATATCACGTGGACGGGTCACCTATGTTTAAGTACATATTTCCTACAAAAAATAACATAAATCAACGCATAGCTCCAGGGGCTAGGATCATGATAATTTAGTTTGTTTGTTTAATCCTGCAGGTGGGCACAGATATGGATCTAAATCTATATCTGTGGCACTAAGAATCAGCATAATGCGCTGATTTTATATTTTGTGGTATAACTACAGAGGTTATATGCAATCGGACCTTCTTTTCTCTAGATTGGAAATCCTTCTAATATTAAATAGGCGTGGTAAGTGACTGCTGTATAACTTTCGCTGTCGCTGGCTGGTATTTCGCATCTGAATTTTAGTTTGTTTAATAAGAAAATAGAAAAGCAGAGGCGACGAGAATCTGGAAAGACTGATTGTGGCTGGGAACACCGAAGGCAAAAGATCGCGCGGTCGTTCACCCACCAGATGGACCGATCAAGTAAAATACTCGTCGTCCTCCAAATTTTACACGGTCGTAAGGGACGTGCTGGACAGAAACCGGTGGAGGCAGATCATTCGCTCCAGATGCAACCCTGATGCTGACCACGATCCTCAGACATGAGAGAGAGAATAAGAAAATCTACTATGATCTTATTCCAGGAATAATCATAATTCTTTGCTTTGCCGTATTTTGGAGTAATATGATGATAAACTCAACACTATAGATAGTGTGTGGCTTTATAAAGCCAGAACCCACGTCGAGCTGATGACTTTAAAATCACCAATGTATCCTTTAAATTTCTTGTTTAATAATATAGTATGATATAAGAAGAACAAATATATCGTTGTTTAAACATTGATCTCTCTTTAAATTAATAATTAGCATACGGTACGATAGCGGTATGTTGAAAAACGTGCTTTGACACGCTTCAGTGGCTAAAACGTATTACATTTTATATATTATACAAACTGGCAAAAATGTTTACAAATTATGTGCATATACATATTAATAGGACTGGTCACCAAGCGAGATATTGTCACAGAGTATATTACACCAGACGCTTCTTTTTACTGGGAGTAAGAAAATGCATGTTGCCAACTTTTGCCAGGTAGGCGAACGATCTAGTAAAGCTCTAATGGAGTATTTTTTTAAACACTCACAGGTGCTCTTTTTACCACTGAAGTAATGTAACATAGTTCCAGCGGCCTGCCAATACAGGTGGAGAGACGGCACACGGCTGGTTCATTTAGTGGGTGAGGGCCCCACACTACCCTATTTGTTGCCCCGAACGACAGGGAGCGCAGGTACATTTTTTCTCGCCTTAAGAAAAAAAAAGGGTGCTCTCTTTAGGAGGTCTATGTTTAGCAGTAAAAAGTTGATGGACCGATGGATGATTTAACTTAGCACTGATAATGAAGAAAAAATCAATATTATTAGATAACAATCGCACCAATATTGTCGTGTTAATAATACTAAGGTAGAGTGTAGTTAAACAGCAAAAACCATCCGTGGGCTGACGGACATGGGCCGTAAAATGTAGCTCACCAACATCGCATCGTGACATTATCATTTTGAAAGGTCATCGTAATTGGATGAGCGGTTATTGCGACATCACATGTAGACATAAACGCTGCCAATAACAAATAAGACGAAATTATGTCAATACGATTTTGTGAATCACATTCTAAGGGGGTTGATCCCCTTCTTTTCGTGGGTGTCGTACAAGGCTCCAAAGGGAAGTAAGTAATTTCTCCCTTTGCATTACGGGTGGTAAGGTTAAGTGCCAAGTGAGAGTCAAAGAGTAAAATAAAATAATACTAGTATAGGAAGTGAGACCACCGAAGGAATGTAACACAGTTCCAGTGTCCCGCCAATGAAGGCGGAGAGACGGCACACGGCGGGTTTCTTTAGTGGGTGCAGGCCCCACACTACCCCTGTTCATTGCCCCGAACGACGGGGTGTGCGGTTAGGAAAATTTTTTCCCGCCTTAACAAAAAGGTATAGAAAGTGAGAGTACTCATTTGTTTACTGGCTCGAGCGGGTCGGTACAACTATCTTCCATTTTACCGACCGTGAAATACCTTGATGTGTTTTGGTTGTAGCAGGAGATATCTGTTCTTTTACTCATTTCCCATGGTAGGCAATGACAGTATTCTTAGTATTGCAGAATCCATTAGAGGTGGTTTATTTTTAAAAGACAACAACCCTGCACTAGGGAATAGTTCTTATATCGCGAGGGACTTCACAAACATCCAATTTCACGGACACAAAGTACACTCAGACTCAGAACAATTTGTGGATCACACAAAGAGTTGTACTGTGTGGGAATCGAGCCCATAATACTCGGGCTGGGAGGCAGGTATCTAAACTACTCCGCCATCTGAGCAGTCCAAATATATATTATTGTATCTACCATCAGATGGGCCGTGGCTCGGCTACTACAATTAGAGCAATAAAAGAAGCTAGGTACCACTTTCTGCGCCGAACGGGTGGGTATGGGTACTATATCATTTCATTAATTTTGATCACACGTCAAGCGTCTTCATGTGCGTCTGTTAGTGAAGCGTTTTAAAGAAAATAAATACTGCAACCAAGGAAAGCATAAATATGAGGATGTTGATTCCTCGTACAATTGTTGTAGTTCATGGATCATGAGCGCCGGTCCCAGCTATATTATGCTTTTTGAGGGCAAAAAGAAACAATAATTTATAATAACGCTTATAAAAATTACAAGGGATCACTTTCGCTCTAGATGCTGTCACAGTTTTTTGATTAAATAACATAATTATAAATGTTTATTGTGACATTAGCAAATAGTACCTACTAACATAGATACTCTTTCTACGATTTTTGTTTTCCTTGTTGATATACTAACTCTTAAAATAAATGCTTCTTCCTTTTAAAACATCAACTTTGGATCAAATCATTATACGTACAAAGCAGCCATGTAAATAACTAACCAGGAAAATAAACATACACATCTTGCTTTAAAAGTACGTTGCCTTATGTTTATTTACAATTCAGAAGCACTTTTACAAGCTCAAATTAAAAAAGTATTTAATCAAATTCGGAGTAAATTTATTTGATAAACCCTTTTTGCAGATCAAAGTAAATTATTATTTGTTCGGATTTTATTATAAATAGATGGCGTAAAATGTTTTTGTCGAAAGATTTTGGATAAAATTATTTCTAAAGGTATAAAACTAGATATATTTTTTAATTCTGTTCGTAATAGGAAAGGTCGCGACTTAGTACAATCCCACTAAGGCATAAGAAAATGTAATGAGTTATACAAATATAGATATCTTTACTATAAGTGATAGATCGTCATCACCATCTTTATCGATAGCATAGAAGAATATACGAAAAAGACGTGCCACTTAAATCGGCTTTGATCCTATCGCAGAGACAACAAACAAGCAAAATCTTTTAAATATAAAATATATCCAGCAGTGTTCATACTAATTGATGGCGCAATTTTTTCTACATATTTTGATCTGTGTTTTAGCACTTAACATGCTCAGCTACTTAAAAGAACAAATTAATTGTGAGAGCAGACAAAGAGAGCTTTACTGCGAGCAGGATTCGAAACTGCGTCCATTCCAATCCGGGGGTGTGCTCTGATCAGCTAAGCCATCGCCGTCACCAACGGTGACTCCCAATCTCCACTTCACAAATGCTTTTAGATGTCTTTAGATATCTTTACGACCCGCTTAGGTTACCTTCTTACATCCATCTATTTATCATAGTATTCCAACATCGTCTGCCTTGCTATTCATCCATCCATCCATCAGCCTTTCAACGTCCACTGCTGGACATAGGCATTCCCAACAGAACGCCACAACGAGCGGTCCCGTCGTGCGGGATAATGCCGTAATCGCCACGCTTGGCAGGCGGGTTGGCGATCGCAGTGGATGTTGTTAATACTCGAGGGAGTGCTGCTGCCCACTCCCCCGGTATTCCCTCAGTCGGCTCTTACGACTCCCGTGGGTAGAGAGGGGTGGGACAATTCTAAAGCCGGCCCCGCACGGCCTTGCTATTACTGGCGTATTAATGAGCATACCCTGTTTTTACCACTTCTGTAATATCCAAGACGAGAGCATAATAACATGTGCATACATTCCAGATGACATCATATGCACTTACATTGTGACATCTTGTTGACACAGTTATTGCAACATGTGTGTCCTACACACCACACGTGCGCATAGAGTTATTGAACGAATGTACATAATGTGTTAGTTTATAAAATAATCTATAGAATACAAAGCGTGAAAATGTTAAATAGAAAATTATAGCCACGAGTACGGACTGAGAGGGGTTTCAAACCACTTCTTATAGATAACAGTTCCAGACGCGTGTACACTTTGTGGTCAGCCTACAAAGTGTGAGAGCATGTCAAGTGCTAAAAATAAAAAAAATAAAACAGTCACGAAGACTGCCGACAGAAGTGAAAACTTAAAACTATAAAGAAACAGTTGTTATTTTTGGATCCAAATTAATTGTTTGATCTTAAATTAAAACTTGTAAATCAAAATTATTCATTCATTCATTAAATATAAAAAAATATTATTTAAAATTACTCATTTCTTCATACGCAGCTGGCCCAGCGCAATAAGTTATACTAATAGGAACAGATATAGTTTATCGTTAATACGTCACGTGACCATGTCGATGACGACTTACATGAATTTACTCCTATCCAAACCTTCCTATAGAAGTTTTCACTTCAAAAACATAATCCATAGAGTATTTCTTATCATGCAAGTTATGAAAAAAACGGCTTGAAATAATGAGCTACATTCATAATATAACTGTTCTTCTGTGGCGTCTTGGCTGTATGATCCATACAGATATTGGCAGGTTCATGAATGGCACTTGTCACTTATTGTCAAGTGAAGTGGTTTAGGTATCGACCTTCCGTGGTGTGGGTTTGTTTCCCGCGCAGGACAATTTTTTTGTATGATCCATAAATGGTTATTCTAAATCTGGATGCAGTTTGTGTCCGTCTGTATATTTGTAAAGTCTCCCGCTTATTCGCCACTGCAAGGTGTAATCTTTTTTTAAAGAATCATACACAAAATTGATGCTGTTTAAGTCATTTTCTTGCCGTGTGGGGCCGGCTTTAGAATTGTACCCCTCCCCACCCATGAGAGTCGTAAGAGCCTACTGAGGGAATACCGGGGGAGTGGGCAGTAGCCGTGTGGGGCCGGCTTTAGAATTATCCCACCCCTCTCTACCCACGGGAGTCGTAAGAGCCGACTGAGGGAATAGGGGGGGAGTGGGCGGCAGCACTCCTTCGAGTATTAACATCATCCACTGCGATCGCCAACCGCCTGCCAAGCGTGGCGATTACGGCATTATCCCCCATGACGGGACCGCTCGTTGTGGCGTTCTCTTGGGGAGGCCTATGTCCAGCAGTGGACGTTGAAAGGCTGATGGATGGATGGATGGATCGGCAGCAGCACTCCCTCGAATATTAACAACATCCACTGCGATCGCCAACCCGCCTGCCAAGCGTGGCGATTACGGCACTATCTCCCATATGAGCGAAACACATGTTGTGGCGTTCTCTTGGGGAGGCCTATGTCCAACAGTGGACTTCGAAAGGCTGATAGATAGATGGATGGAAGTCATTTTCAGTTTTGCCACCCAATCGTCTTATTGTGTTAATGCCGATTTCATAAATTCCATGTGTCTAATCATCGCGAATCTTAAATTTACCTTTTTTTTATTTAGGTACACTCGAATGCTGCTGCAGATTTTGTACGCAAACATTTTGGTATATCAGAGTACTGCATTTAACTATGTATTCGGTGGCTTCTTACTATACGTTTTTTGTTTACTTTCTATACTTATAAAGCTTATTCATTGTTTAATTTGATCTGGTACTACCAAATATGTAGCTATTGCGTTTTAAATATATTATACCTATATACTCGCCCCTTTTGCATTTGAAAAGCTCATTCTTCCGGAAGACTATGGATATTTAACTGACCATAGCTATCCTAACACAGCTTAAGAAGCTTAATACAGCAAAGCCTTATATTTCAAGGTATAGAATTAATGTATTATTATGGATTATAATGTGTAGACCTACTATCTACGCCTAACTTGTTTTGAACGGCGACTTGTAACTCGTACAAATCCTAATTGAAAACAAACGTGTTATAGTCAATTTTGTAAGATGGCGTGTATCGTTCTTAGACGATAGGGAAATGCTAATCATTGCACGGATGCCGGAGTAGTACCGACCTCCGGTGCCGAATGTTGTGGGTTTGCTTCCCAAACAGAACAATTCTTTGCATGACCCAGAAATGGTTGTCCCTCTGGATATACTTTGTATGTCCGTTAAATTGTATTTTTGTAGGTGTAGTCCCGCTAGATACAGGAATTTATATAGCACTAGGGAATAATTGTACCTATCTAAAAAAATATATGTTATCTTAAAAAACATATTTCATGACCTTAAATTACTTACTTACCTACTTATCATCACGCCATTTCCCTTGCGGGTAGGCAGAGAGAACAGAGTGCCAAGAGGCTCTATTCTTGCATACATCTCTCGCTTCCTCAACATTCATAACTCTCTTCATACACGCTCGCCGGTTTCGGAGACTCCAGACTCCATCTTCCCTCAATACATGACCAATTTGGTCTAGGTGGATAAGTCTCGGTCTCCCCCTGTACCTTCACCCTTCCACTTTCGCATTGTATATCTTCTTAGCCAGTCGCTCGTCCGGCATTCTTTCCACATGTCCTAACCATCGGAGCATTCCCTTTCGCATCTTTACACCAATACTCTCTGTCATACCTACACGCTCTATTACGACCTTAAATTAATTGCCATTAAATTTCGCCTTATCAAAATTGATATATTGAAGCTGATGGTTGTGTTTACTTAAACACACTAAATGCCGGAACTACCAAATGAATTAAATTAAAAAAAAATTGCATTTGAAAACGCAATTTTCAAGAAACACTATGTCAAAATAAAACTAATGTAAAAAAAAGCGCTCCAACGGCCTATATTAAAGGCTCATTTCATTACATCTTAATACACGTGTAATTATGTAAAAACATAATATTTACAATGTAATCACGAGTTATCCTGTTTAATTTCTTAGTGAACTTTCAAACTGTTTATACGCCGATGTATATAATTAGTTCTAAAAGTTTACTATAAACCGACCCACTTTCTCAGTCGGCTCCGCAAATAATTACTTTATGGGCGATGTTTAATGTATTTGTTGAACTTTTACCGGCGGTTTGCACTACACGATTAATAGCAGTAAACCTAATAGTTATATAATGTATCGATGTATTTCTTATTTATGCTTTTGGCATTGTCTGTGTTCTTTCTTTTTTATTTAACTTTTAAGTACGCACATACGTTGTCATCCTGAGAAATTATAACAATGAAACATTTAACGAAAACTGGCATCGTCCAGCAGCTCCAAATATCAAATTAATATATCCCGTAGTTTGTTTTTAATAATCCTACAGGAACCTAACATTTTTCGGAACAAAAGTATCCTATGTGTGTACAGAATATGAATATTCTGTCTGTTTTATTTGAAAATGTTCATATTTTTTTTAAATTTGTATTAAGGCGTAGAAATCAACCTGTATAGAGCCAAGCTCCGAGATCAATGTTTTGATAACACAAATTGGAATAAGATTCAGAATTAACAAACGGTGGGGAAACTGATTAAGAAAATAAACTGAGAATGTATATACGATGTTTGCGTTCCTTGTCTATACTGCTAAGTGAATTTATAAGGTAAATATGACTGATTCGAAGATATTTTTCTTATCGCTTAATATCTTCAGATTCATTATCTTATTATTGTTGCATTCTCTTATTGTCGTTTTTTCTATTCTGTATCTTCTAAAAACCTTTAAATTACTTTCCCAGTGTTGGACACATTCTATTCCCCTATGTAGGTAGAATACCTACGAGTATAGGTAACTAATATTACTGTCCATATCCCGCGATTACTTTGACCTTTATATTACTAATATAATAACTTAGTTGTCAATTATTTCGTTTCCTAATGTCATAATAGCAGGTTTTTCATTGAAGGTACTTAATAAAATGCAAAAAGCATTTTTTGATTAGAGATGTCAGCGCCTTAAGTCAAACAAAAAACGTAAACTTCAATCAATAATCCTAAGATTCCTAAGTATTATAAAGCTGTAACAGAGCTGTGTCTATATATATATGATATTTAAGAAAAAAGTACTGTATTGTAGGCAATATAGGCGTGTTCAAACGCAAAACAATTTTTTTAGATTTTTTGTCTGTATGTCTGCTTGTTCGTTCGCGCAACACGTTATAACTATTAAGGTGATAGATGCAACTTTTTAATTTGATAGCTCTTGATTAGAGTTAAAAACACATTTTATCCCGCTACTATATCGGGGAAACTAGCTTTTGGCTGCAGCGGAGCCGCGGGCTAAGGCTAGTACTGAATATAGTTAATATTGCCAATTTAGATGTCAAATGCAGTGTAGTGATGTATTGTCATTAATATCGTAAGTATTATATAGTATTTTTAATTGCCTCGGTTGTCTAGTGTATGAGACTGCGTATCATGAGGTCTCACGTTCGATTCTTGGGTCGGGCCAAAAAAAAGTTATTGGGATTTTCCATCATGAAATTTTCTGTAGTAGCCGAAGTTAAGAAATTGGCGCTATTTGACCCCCTACTTCGAAAATCACGTAAAACGTTTAGTCCGTGTGGAGACGGACTAAGAATACAAGTGTCACCACCCCATTCTTTCATGACTGTGGTAGTGCTGGGTACCAAGTGGGAGTACTCACTTGGTAGCGGGCCCGAGTGGGTTGGTACCACCATCTCTTGTGTGACCGGCCATGAAGCACATCGTTGCGTTTTAGCTGTAGCAGGAGATAGCCATTTATATTTCATTTCATATCTGTGAAATGAATTGGTGAGCAGAGGCTGACAATACTCTCGGTATAGCCGAGTCCATGGGCGACGGTTACCATCAGATGGACCGTGACTCGTCTGCCACTACAGGCAATAAAAAAAAAAGTCGGTTGGTCCTGCACCTGATCTCTCTTTTGGTCGTGTCGGAATGCCGTCCCATCAGACTATGAGAGTGAGGGAACAGAGAGTGCACTTGTGGTTGCGCATTCACCCGTTTACTACAATATATCCTGCGTACATGGCTATTGTCATGTTGATACTGGCCGTCGAGACCAAAATTACAGTCTGGAGATCATATATAGTTTTAAATGTTGCCATATAACAAGCTAATCTATTTCTGGCTTGTTTTTATATGGTAGCGAGGTTATTGACTAAAGTATTTCAAGGTTTTCCATAAATCGTAGTATAATAATGCAAGGTTTGAATCTTTTAAGACACAAATAATATTTTTTTTTTATACCTAATATACGTAAAATGAGAGCATTTATTTATTTGAGTCGGCTGAGGGAATACCGGGGGAGTGGGCAGGAGCCGTCTGCCGTGTGGGGCCGGCTTTAGAATTGTCCCATCCCTCTCCACCTATGGGAGTCGTAAGAGCCTACCGAGGGAATATCGGGGAAGTGGGCAGCAGCACTCTCTCGAGTATTAACAACATCCACTGCGATTGCCAACCCGTCTGCCAAGCGTGGCGATTACGGCACTATCCCGCATTCTTGGGGAGGCCTATGTCCAGCTGTGGACGTTAAAAGGCTGATGAATGGATGGATGATGGATGGGCAGCGGCACTCCGTCGAGTATTAACAACATCCACTGCGATCGCCAACCCGCCTGCCAAGCGTAGCGATTACGGAACTATCCCCCATTCTTGAGGAGGTCTATGTCCAGCAGTGGACGTTAAAAGGCTGTGGATGAATGATGATGGATGAGTGCATTTGTGTTTAGAAGGGAATCTAGCATCTGAATGTATTGAATGAAAATCAGAATAGAATGATTAGGTATATTCTGAAACTCCGTTAGGGGCATCGGTGTAGGATATCGAAAGATGACCTTCCGAAAAATTTGGGGTGGAAGGGGCCGTTGTGGTTTTGTGAGTATTATATACCCAGTCTGTTACTGAGTGAGTTGGTGGTGCATAAATACACTTCCACATTGATAACAAAAAAAACCAGCCAAGTGCGTACCGGACTCGCACTTTTTGGGTTCCATACAACCGTAGAATATATAATAGTTCATGAGATACGAAGAAAAATATTCGCAATATAAATACCCATTCTCTAAAAATTTCAACTCAATATCTAATAGGTAATTACGGTTCTTGAGATACAGTCCGCTGACCGGACGGACAGTGGGGACTTAGTAATGGGGTTCCACTGGCACCCTTAGGGTACGGAACCCTAAAAAAGGTATGACATAACACAGAGTAATGAAAATAAATAAAGATGACCAACTTACCCAAAACATTATAAATAATATATGAAAGATGTTCTGCTACAAAACGGCAATTATTTATAGACGCACGAAACGAAGTAGTACCTATCGATTATTATATTTTAAACTAGCTGGTACCCGCGACTTCATCAGTGTTAAAGTTTTACTTTATAAATTCAACCCCTAATTTACCCGCGATTTAAAAAAAAACCATTGAAATGTATGTGTATATATAATTCCAGTGTCACGATGTTTGTCCGGGATGAACTTCGAAACTACTGAACTGATATTTTTAAAATGTGTGTTTTGTTCCAACTTAGAGATAGGATACTTTATATCTCAATTTATAATTGCAATATTTATTCATGAAAATACACATATATGGTGGTACGAAGTTCATCGGGTCAGCTAGTATCAATTATAAAATGAAATTTAACATTCTTAATTCTAAAAAGGTCAAATATGTGTGTTTCTATCTCCCAATTAGAAACCTACCAAACCACCCCCACATTTCCTTCTTATTATTTTACCTGACCACTTCCTCATCTCCTCTATATCATCATTCCTCTTCATGTCCTATAGCTTTCTTCGGTAGGATTACTCGCGAAGGTTGCTTTTGGTCTATAGGCTGCCACGCCAACAACTCATGGGGTGGCAAACTTACCGTCTTACTCACCATCAAGCCGTACAGCCTAGTATAATTATATGTTATAAACATTGATGTATAAACAAAAACATAGCAACACGCCTGTATTCCCCAAAGGGGTAGGCAGAGGTGTATTACACACCCACGATTCACCAGCTATGCTTAAGTCCCACGTAATAGGGGGCGAGCCTATTGCCGTCTACCAGGCACATTTAAAAACTCCGGGCGGCTACTGGGAATTTTTCTATTTACGAAAAAGCTCAATAACACTGCCCGACCCGGGAATCGAACCCGAGACCTTATGATCAGCAGTCACTTACACTAACTCTGCACTACAGAGGCAGTTGAAGTATAAAACAGAGAAAATCCACATTTAGGCACTAAAAGTGTACACTATAAATTAGTGCAGATTACGCTTTCCTGCACTCATTTCATTTAGTATTGTTTTCTGCAACGTGTCAATATGCCTAATAATACCAAAATCTCTACTTAAAAACTCATTGACTTTTTAGCTCTTCTTTCCCTATCAGAAGTTAATCGCATCCCTCTCTCATAACTGCGTTCATGTGCTCGTGCAGTTTCATTATTAACTCTCATAGAGTTTAAACGATGCGCTCTTTCCTCTGAGGATTCCTGAGAACGCGCATCTCTCATTCTTTTGGCATTTCTCGAATTTTGATATAAGGAAGACCATTTTTTAGGTGGCATCGTGGGCGGAATAAAAAGAACCTAATAAAATAAATACGCAAAAAGAAAAAATATATACTTACTTAATTGAAATTTAAATTTATACTTAACTTTACAACGTTTAACTATATTATATAAAGAAAAGAAGGAGAAACAAACAAAAAAAAACAACCTAATTATATTATTATCTAATACCTACTTTAAACTTATTCTAATTAAATTTAAAATGCGCTTATTCCGAGAAGAGTCAATAAGAACCACGTCCGTTCGCATTAAGAGTGACAATGTGAGAGAAGAGTGAAGTCGGCGCGTTTTTTTTTTTTGTCTGACGTTTGTTGTTAGCTATGACAACCTTACCCGGACAATTGGTGAGCGCATAGGGCTCTCAAACCAACATTTAGGCAACGCTACCCAAGGGCACCACCTGTAGGGTAAGGACCTCGGCTCGGGCTGTTGCTGGCAAAGTGGGATTTCCCACGTTTATGACTTGAAGTCGGCGCATGAGCACCCTCGCCTTTTTATAGATGCAGCGGATGGCCGTTTCGCGCGTTAAACAAAAATCAACCGTAAAGCCGTGCCCATGCTGGCGCGGCGAGATTTGGAAGTTTTATTTCATCTATATCTTGTGTGTTTATAAACCGATTTCTATATTTTTTTTTATAAAATAGATATTAAAGTGTGCTTTTTGAAAATGGGAGTTTGATAAAGATATATCTATGTGAAATACAATATTATTTATGTATTTAATAACACACTGAAGAAATGCCTAACGATTAAACACGTTATTGTGGCTAATTTATAAAAGATAGATATACTACTAGATATATACTATTCAGGACTTTTTTCTTATCTGATCTTTGTAATACATACTTTTGGTATATGATCAACGTATGCGAGGATAAGAGCTCGTAAGCGCATTTTCATCCGACTTGCTTCAAATTTATCGTCACTGCTCAGCTACTATGTGTCTTAGCGTTATGTTATATAGCATATAACCTGCCCAGGAGTATGGACTACAAGCGTACCAAGTTTGGTTAAAATCCCTTTAGTAGTTTTTTGACCCATGCGTGCATATACATACAGACAGACAGACAGTCAAAAAAATTACTGATTACATTTTTGGCATCAGTATCGATCACCATTCATCCTCCAATATTAATTTTGAATATATATTCAATGTACAGAATTGACCTCTCTACAGTTTTATTATAAGTATAGATTAATACTTGACTACTCTACTCAACAGGTAAGTACTACATTACAGAAACTCGTCCATCTTAAAAGGAAGTACAAAAGTACGATACGTAGATATAAGTTCAACATAGCACCGTGGAAGCGGTTATCAGAGGAAAATAGACTAGCAAAAAGTGACGTCACTAAAGTTATCTGCACTCATATTTTATCAGACCTCCCAAATGTTAATGTGCTGTTGTTCAGATGAGTTCATCCGATCACATGGCGGACAGTCACTCTGGCATCCTGCCACTGTTTAATGCATGTTGCGTGCTATTAATTACATTTACACGAAACGTGACTTCAATCTTGTTTAAAATGCATCAGTAATAAGTACTAAAGACACGGGAGACTAGATTAGATTGGTTGAACCACAAGGACCACCAAAGCAAATAGCAACGTCGAGTACGCATGAAAAGACTCCGCGTAACGGGCTATTTAGTCTAAAAAGTTAACACGGAAGAATGATGATATTGTTTAAATTGAAGTAAATAAACTTAAACTGAATTGATGTACAAAAAGAGAAGATCCACAATTAGTCATTTAAAGTGTTCACTATATAAATGAGTGCAGATTATGCTTTCCTGCACTCATTTCGTTTAGTGTTATTTCGATACGCGCGCAGTTGCAACGCCAGCAAAGTATCAACAGCCTAATGATACTAAAACCTCTTTTAAAAACTCATTGACTGTCTCTTTTTCTCTCGTTCTTAATCTAATCAGTTTTATTACACTCACGCACGCCGTTAAATTTATTACTATTTTATAAAATGAATGCTATACACATGTAAGATTATATAGGTAAATAAATATAACTTTTGCCTCGATTTCAAAACACAATTATTATGTATCCTTAATTTATAAATCAATGTCAAATTGCTAATTTATATCTCTGTAACTACTAAAAATGTTACAAATGACATAATCACAACAGGTGTAGTCTGCTAAACAGCGTCCGGATGAGTAATCAGATGACACATCTTTGCGAAATAGCATTCGGAACTGGTATTTCGTGTATTTCCCACAACAATGTTTACATTCATTGTTATATCCGTTTTGATCGTTATTTGTGTTTTTATGTGCTATTGTAGCGGAACTTGTGGGATTTGAGTCTCGGTTTTCCTTGAAATAAAATGTATATAATTATGTAAACAGTCTGTTTGCCTACATTACACGAATATTTAAAGTGATGTGTATTTTTCATAAATAATGCCGAAAAGTTAAATAAATTGTTATCAAGTCAAACTTAACGATGCTGCGATGGTTCGAACATATGGAAAGAATGCCAGACGAGCGGCTGGTTAAGAAGATATATAATGTGAAAGTGGAAGGATGTAGGTAGGTACAGGGGGAGACCGAGACTCACCTACTTAGACTAAATCGGTCTGTTTTGAAGAAAATTGGTGTCAGGAGTCTCCCAAACCGGCGAGCGTGTATGAAGAGAAATATTATGAATGTTGAGGAAGCGAGAGATGTATGCAAGAATACAGAGTTTTGGCACTCTGTTCTCTCTGCTTACTCCACAAGGGAGATAGCGTGAACTAGCTGCTACCCGCGACATTGTCCACGTGAAATTTAGTTATATTCTATTATTTAAAATCAAGTTCCACTAATTATTTTTCCAGAATAAATTTAATAGTAGGTAGTAGCCGTAGGTAGGTATATGTCAGTGAAAGAACCGATCAAATCGGTCCAGCCGTTTGGGAGGTTAGACGGAACAAACACGGAAACTCAGAAGAAAACCTTCAAATAGGTTTTTGTATACTTTAACATGTATTCAGTGAAAAACTCTTTAGATATTTTTATATATATTTTTAGCATTTGACATGCTTAGCACTATACATTAAACACAAAGGGGAAAAATGTGAATTCGAAAATAACAGTCACGGGCAGGATTTGAACCTGCATCTCCTGGATACCGTCCAGATGCTTTGCCAATTCAGCCATCGTGACAATTGCTCCTGACTACTAATTTCGATAACACATTCATACTTATTGGCCGTGTGGGGCCGGCTTTAGAATTGTCCCACCCCTCTCCACCCATGGGAGTCGTAAGAGCCGACTGCGGGATTATCGGGGGAGTGGGCAGCAGCACTCCCTCGAGTATTGACAACATCTACTGCGATCGCCAACCCACCTGCCAAGCGTGGCGATTACGGCACTATCCCCCATATGACCGAAACACATGTTGTGGCGTTCTCTTGGGGAGGCCTATGTCCAGCAGTGGACTTGGAAAGGCTGATGGATGGATGGATGGATTCATACTTAACGTCTTTGGGTGACGCTCGCGCCATCTGTCGGCAGTATTTTCATACATTATACCGACCAGGTAAACACGACAAAGAAAATGTCACCATGGCTGAATTGGCATTTTAGTGTTTAATGAAAAACTCTTATTTAGACATTACAAACAGACACTTCAATTTTATCTATTATGTATTGATAATCATAACAACGAGCGCAATTCAAACGACTAGCGGCCCACAATTTCGAGGATGCCATCAATCTTCATTACCAATTTGATCATCTGGTCAATCAGCATCAAATGTATCTCCTCTAAATCAACCGATACTGGAATTCTCTGGTATAAATAATGTTTTCGCGAACTAGTATAGGATTATAATTCCACTTAACAATATGACGTAAATAATATTAGGATGAGGCACTACCTATAGTGATTTGATAGTACCGGCCATCAGTTTCTTTAGACATTTTCTCAATAGACACAAGTGAATAAGGGTATGTGTTTCAGTTTGCCTGCAGTAGGTTAGTACAGGTTCAAATAAGTAGTAAGTAGGCCTTACGTAAAGTAATCCTAATAAAACATAGATAATAATAAAAATTACCCCATTTACTAGCAAAAAATATGTGTGGTTAGGTACGTTTTTACCACCTTAAAATAAAGGTTGTGGTTAAATATATGAGCAACTGTTACCGTTTATCAACAGGTTGTGTGACATCTGCCACTATATGCAGTAAACAAAAAAAAAATGGATATTTTTAAATACATTTGACCATTTGACATTCTTAGCCGCACTTGTGTTCAACCTTTTTGCCCTTAGTGTATCCTTTGAAGTCAGTTAAAAGTAGTATTTATGCACATACACACACACACACATAAAAAATATTAAGTGTTAATTAAAACAACGGTTCATGATGTGTAAAATACATGATCACGTTAGTTTTCTCAAGGATGTTTTTCAGACAGTAAATATTTGTATACTTGTCTGTTTGTTCAGCGTCATGAGTAGGACAACTGACATTCATGGTAATTTACTTGTTCAATATTGATACGGTACTATTATTAGTGTATCATGTTTTCGGATGTAACCATTTTGAATTTTGATGTGAGTAAACTGTAATTTATATTTGTATACACAATACAAAATAAAAGAATATAAGTAATATGTGTAAGGCGGATATCTTAGTACCTTTTTTGTTAAGGCGCGAAAAAATGTTCCTAACCGCACACCCCGTCGTTCGGGGCAACGAACAGCGTAGTGTGGGGCCCTCACCCAAAAATAAACCCGCCGTGTGCCGTCTCTCCGCCTTTATTGGTGGGCCACTGGAACTATGTTACATTCCTTCAGTGGTCCGCCGGCGGCTTACCCATTCGGGTACCTTCAACTGAGCAGCGCATCCGCACACGGCGCGTTGCAACTTCGCGGGAGGCCTTCCATCGGTCCATACACCCGTAGCCTCAGCTAGGGCGCCATTAGGCGCAAATAGTCACGCCTGCACCGCCCTAGTCGCTGTCGGCGGTTCAGGTCTGTGGAAGGATCAGTCTCCCTGGCCCTCTCCGCCACTTCCTTCCGCGAGATGTCCTCCTCGCAGAAGGCAGTGACCGCAGCCCAATTCCTGTCGCTGCCAAACATCGCTCTGACGACGCTCGGCAGAGAGAGGTCCCCTATTGCCACGACGAGTTCACGGCGCTGCTCGGCCCAAGCCGGGCATGAGTCAAGCGTGTGTCCTCGTCGCAGCCGCAGTGGTGACAGCCCGGAGTCGCTTCCCTCTCGCTTGCCACTCATGCTCAAAAGCCCCGTTTTTGTCAGGCCACTATGGCCCCGCTGGCCCTCCACGGCAGATGTTCGGTCCACGGCATGTAGTGAGCCCGTAACCACTCAGGCTTAAAGCCCCGTCTCGGGGGACGCCTGGGGGTCCACTATGGCCCAGCTGACCCTCTATGGCACACGCCCGGCCTATCCGCTGTGCCCTCTGCTAATCAGAGGGACACGCGGAGAGCCGTCCCATGCTGGGATTCAGCCGTCGGCACTAGAGTGCCAACGTTGCCCGGGGTGCACCAACGCGGATGTATCCCGACCCACACCTCGGATATCTTAGTACCTAACTAACCAGATATTTTCAAAGTATCTTAGAAAGGTATAATTCCTACGGAAACTATTCAGTTTTCCGGGGAAAATGTTATTCTATACTTTAATCCATTATCTGATCTGTCTACCTACCAAATTTCCCCCAAATTAAAACCAAACATCCTACAAACTTTTGCGTTATTAATTTTAGTTGGAAGGGAAGAAAGAACACTGTATACAAAACAATAACCATACCTACTGGCTCGCGTGTTCGTCATCAACGATAGTGCCTTACAAACATTTAGGGTAATTACCGGAGTTGATAAAGAGAAATACTAGAAAGAAGAAAAGTGAACTGTCCTTATGTGACGTAATATCGAGGGCAGCTTTGAACCCAGCTCCACCGCAGCCAAAAGCTAATTTTTAGGTTATATCTCAGGTTCCCGATATATTAGCGGGATAAAACACCAGTTTTAAGTCAAAAGAGCTTTTTTAGAGTCTCAAGAGCTATCAAATAAAAAAAGTTGCATAAAAATCTGTTCAGTAGTTTTTGCGTGATGCACGAACAAACAAACAGACAAAACATCTAAAAATCATAAAAATAATGTTTTGTGTGCATACACTAATACAGGCTAAGAACAAATTATTTGTAAAAGTGGAAAAGACAGGTTTACTGCGAGTGGGATTCGAACCTGCGTTCCTTCCAATCCGGGGAAGTGCTCTAGACCGCTAAGCCATCGCAGTCGCTGACGGCGATTTTTTAACCTCCACTTTAAAATTGCTTTTTGTCTTTACGACTCATGCCACCTATCGGATGCATTTACATGCAAGATGTTAATATAGTAAGTTTAATTTTACAATTAAAATTCATATTATTTGTAGGCGTGATTTTAGACCCTTCAATATACATCAGTGTAGCATTATAAGCAGTCGTAAAGAATAATAAATAGAGACACTTAATTAAAAAGCATTGTGACAATATTATATTTACGAGGAAATATAGGCATTGTGGGCAAAAATTATTGTGGAAACTAATAGTGTGTTGTAAACAATAGTTGTGGATCTTATCGAATTATCTATTCATTGATATATTCATGGACTGTTATATTGTAATGTGTGACCCAGTTTCTGTAGTATGCCGCAGGGTATATTTATCAGGTCGATTTAATACCATAATTTTACAGCACGCCATAGAAATGACTGTAGATTAGTAACCTTGTGTAGTTAGGTCAACAGGACAGGGTCCTATTCCGTTTAGGAAAGAAACGAAGGAGACTTATTTGATCGGCGGAAACATGTTTCACATTAAATTAAGCAGTGCTCTTCTTATTACTGAGTTCATAAGCATTAATTACTACTTATCATCAGATAGCCCGTGGCTCCCACAATAAGCAATAAAAACAATTTTCCAATGATGCTTAGTGGAAAAATCAAGAAAAACAAGGACTCAATATCATTTATCAGCGAAATCCACAAAAAGGTAAGTCTATGACCTAAATTTAAAAACAAAAGCAGCGAAGTGCTGACGTCAGACAGTAAGGGCCTGGTGACAACCGAATTTGGTCGTTATTATTGATATTTGAAAATAGATCTGGCTCACACTCCAAGGAAAAGTCTGAGTTGACTAAACAAATGTAAGCTATTTACTAAAACACAACCAATAATTTTATCACGTTATCTAGAGATAATAAGGTTGCATTTAGGTGTAGAATGAGAACAACGTTTTGCAATAAAATAAATGAGAGTCGGCCATCTTAAAAATGTCTTATTGAGTTAATTATTAGATTTCCGACGTATTTTCTAGATGTTTTCGTTACAATTAATAATTTGTTTGTATATTTCATAATACATATAACTCACCCTGATAAGAAGATGGACAAGACGGTAAATTACTGCGCAGAAATGCTTTGTTTGTCTGAGAACTCGAACATGTACCTACTCATATCGGCGGTATTGAGGCCGATCGACTATAACTACAATATCAACATTATATTTTACGACAAACAGTAATGTATAATTATATGTAGTAGACCTATTAGTCTTTCGAAGTTATGTGAGTGATTCTTCGGAACGTAGTTTTAGGGTGTTTTTCACTGAAGAACATATGAAAATAATGTCCAATTTAGATATTGATTTCAGGTTTTATAGTAAATTATGATGTCTATCGAGGCATGTATACCGAATTATCCTTAATTAAAACGGTAATAAATTAAGTTAGCAGACAACAGTCAAAACTAATTAATCTGATATGTCCCCATCCCCAATTTTTATAGCATTATTATTTTTTGATAATATAATTGCGGCAATATACTGGCATAAGCAAGTTCCATCGATATTCAAATACTGTTTCCTTGATATTATGTGATTTAAATGAAAAAAATTTCGTAATTACACTATTTTTAAAAATGTCCCCAACTAAAATGATAATTCAACTGGCGCAATTTTATCAGCCGTTTTTTAATGTAAACATGAAGTATTCGATAAAATAATATCAACTCGTGATTGGCCGCGTCGGTTAGTATTGCCCTGTTAAACGAATTGCTCCAAAACATGGTTTAATTTGGTGAAAAGTTACGATCAAAAGTTGTCATCTGGTGTTTGTCACGTAAGTTGCATAATTACTCGTAATCTGACTTCAATAGATAATCATATATGTTTAACTTAATTTTTAGAAACTAACCAGGGCCTATAATATTGATATGTATTCATGGTAATTATATCTTTTATTTCAAATTTTAATAAATAACGTAGCTACTTAACTTCAAATTTCTAATTAATCCGGGTCGCATTAATCTGGATTTATCTGGCTCTTAAGACCAGATAAATTTGAAGATAACATACTAATTAGGTTCTTGTTACATTCTTCTTTCAGCTTTACTATTTTAAAAAAGGCAAGTCCAAAGAAACAAGCAAAAGAAGAAAGGCTAGTAAAGACAAGACTCACGGAGAAAAAGAGTTATACAAAAATCTAAAATAATGAGAAATTATGGAAGGGAAACCAAGAAAAATATTGACTGACTTACATATGCAGAAAAAAGAAAGAAAAAAACAACTATCAATAAGCTAAATGAAAGAAAAATATGGAGAAAGAATTATAAGTTGTATTACTATTATAGCCAACATTATAGCCTCTAGACAGAGAACAGGATTCTCATATACCAAGACCAAGAGTTACAGCCAGCATTTTGGTCACATAGACTCTACAAGCTTTTCGGCTAAGTCTTTATAAATTTCAAAAGCGCCAGGTCCCCAGGGGCTTATTCTCTGCCCATAACGGCATAAATAAGTAACCTCTGCCGAGGTAAGATATTTGCGCCGTTCGTGTGATTCAGTTATATAGTACCTACTGCCAGCAGCACTCCGAAAAGACTCTGCTGATGAGACGAAGACAAGGTATCCACACAGGTAGCATCCCATACTAATGGCCGTAAAGCTTCTACATTATCGCTGCACGAGCATGGGTGTGGAACTATGCAAGGAGCACCGATACGACGTGAAATGGCTATACGGAATATGTTGTTACTTAAAAGCGTGCCTAATGCATTTGATGGTAGAGCTTTTAACCAAAGACCAGAATCCCAACGCGAAACAGCTAAGAGAAAATCACACTATGTAAGGCCACTGCACGTTTGTAAGCGATTATTCCGTACCAGCTCAGAAAGTGGCTTGTCACACTGCTTTTGTGAGGACGGGTCCTTGGGTAGGCCCCCTAGGGGCTTATTCTCTGCCCATATCGGCATAAATAAATAACCTCTGCCGAGGTTAGATATTTGGGCCATTTGTGTGATTCAGTTATTATAGTACTGTCAGCAGCACTCCGAGAAGACTCTGCAAGATGAGATGAAGACAAGGTATCCACACAGGTAGCATCCCATAATAATGGCCGTAAAGCTTCTACATTATCGCTGCATGTGCATGGGTGTGGAACGATGCACGGAGCACCGATACGACGACGTGAAATGGCTATACGGAATGTGTTGTTACTTAAAAAGCGTGCCTTATGCATTTGATGGTAGAGCTTTTAACCAAAGACCAGACTCCCAACGCGAAACAGCTAAGAGACAATCACATTATGTAAGGCCACTGCACGTTTATAAAAGATTATTCTATACCAGCTCAGAAAGTGGCTTGTCCTACTGCTTTTGTGAGGACGGGTTCTTCGGTAGGCAACCATCTGGGCAGGCTATTCTCCATTTATGAGTCGATTTAGAAAATGTTGATCCACGTTTAATAGATTCTAGTGATGAATAGTTGAACATTTTTGATTTTTTATACTTTTATGACATTAAGTTATACTCTACAATTTTATATTCAAAGTCCCTATTGCAGAATTAAGTCTAATTGTCTTCTTTTATTAAAGAGTTAGCTAGAGTTTCATTTTTTAATTTAAATTGTTTAAGATTTTTATAATATTTTCGATTTCTGTTAATGTTTTAAGATTTTTTTAATTTTTTTTAGAAAACTATCTGTGCCAATACGTGATCTTAGCTATTCTATAAAATATTATAATTTTAATATGTTTACTTATACGAATGTTTATTTTATAGCAATAAAGTTACTTTACTCGTATTACGCAATTTGGTTAGGTGTGTCAACGTTGTAAGTAATTAAAATCTAATATAAGATTACTTTATTTGAACCAAAAAGTACGCCTTTTTTTACATTTGCCAGATATTTCCAAATAACGTTGATTAAAAATAATATTGTTCTCATTTATGTGCCTGATTCTAATTAATATGATGCATAATCTCATTCTTCTGCCTTGATCATCATTAATCTGCTTCATCAATTAATCTGCATAGTTTTAATCCTGAACTACTGGGTAGAAATCAGTGCCTTTGATATATGTTGTAATATGTGTAGACCAGGATGTACTAGAAATACCACTATCAATCTGAATTTAAAAAAAATTGAGCCATACCAATGAGTCAAAAATCCTCGGTTTCGAAGAATGACCCATGTGACTTTGTTATAAAAACTATACTGTTATAAAAAAAAGAAACTGATAAATATAATCTAAACTTTTGTTGAAATTAATTTTTGATCTCGAAGAATTCTCATATATCTTTGTTGTTTTGACAGAAAGAATGTGTAAAAGCATCTACAGAGCCTAACATATTTATGGCGGTATGAATGGAATGAAAAAAATCGTGCTGCGTTTCGATAAATTAAAACATACCTACTGCAAATATCTCATTTGTTGTTCTGCGGTCAAAACACCACTTCCACAACCATCCCGCTGTTATTGCATTGGTACGTGTTTATGCATTTATTCCGGATACGGCATTGTAGGTTATCATGTTTTTCTATTATTAGTAACCTCGTAGCATAATTGTAGGTTACTATTAAAATCCCGCTAGTACAAAAAATCTCTTTTTCCGTATTCACAAATAATTTGTACTTTAAAAAGTGGCGGAGCATGTCAAAATGCTAAAAAAATATAGATCAAACATGTTTACAAAATCGCGCCATCAAATAAATACTCGTAGTATGAATTTTAATTGCAAAATTAAACTTACTATGGTGGATAATTGCATGTAAATGCGTTTGCGATAGATGGCGTTGGTCGTTAAAACAAATGTGATAAGGAAATTGGGATGATCGAAGTATCTGTATATAGCTCAGTGGCTTAGAGCACTTCCCCAGATTGGAAAAGACGCGGGTTCGTTTCCCGCTAGTACAAAAAATCTCTTTTTCCTTATTCACAAATAATTTGTACAAAAAATATCAAAGAGTTTTTAACCGAACTTAATAAACTGTAATTAAATGATGCACGAATTGAGTATAAGACAAATGAAGTACCAAACTATACACATCAAAAAAAGTTTGAGATCACTAGCAAAAAATGCTGTATTTTTTTAAATTTCACCCTATAAAAGAAAAGTGCTTACGTGATATCTTTTTTAAAATGGAAATAACTTTATTGAAATTAAAATATTAACTAAGTATTTTTAATTATTTTACAAATAAAAATTTAATTTGAAATTTTAATACAATTGTGACTAAGACAAATGAAAGATAACAACGAAATAAGAAACATTATTAAGAATTTATTACGGAATTGTTTTTATGTAGTACAAGATAACTCCTCCCCTAGATCAAACATAAGCAGCAATCCTCCTGGGCATGCAAGAATCAAGTTATTCAGGATTTCTTGCGGTAACCTGTCCCATTCTTCAATAGCAGCTTCCCTGATCTTTGGCACTGTCTGGGGAGGTGGCTGACGGTTCCAAACAGCTCGCTTTAGAGCATCCCAAGCGAGCTCGATTAAGTTCAAGTCAGGCGAGCAGCAATCCAGTCTTTGGGCAGGCCAGTCTAACCTGGGAATGTTGTGATCACGGAGAGTAGCATTGACTCATTGAGCTCGATGTGCGGGTGCATTATCATCAACCAATACGAATAGGTGGCCATGATTTATTCGAAATGGTCTGACGATTCCTTCGATAACAACATTTTGGTACAGCCCCGATACGGGATTAACGGCGCTCTAGCTCCAATCGTTATTCCACTCCAAAAGGACACCGATTTCCCGCCTTGTTCAACAGTACCAGTGGCAGTTCTTTGTTTTCCTGCATCCCCACGCCTTCTCCAGACAAGGACACGTCGGTTGTGAGTGCTTATTCTTGTTTCGTCAACGAAGAAGCAATTTTGCCAAATGTTTTCCTCGTCATCATCTTCATTTTGGCGAAGCTTAGCCCACTGCAATCTGCGTTGCTGTCGTTGCCGTGAGTTCAGAGGTGCTCGCCAGGATTGCCTTGCTCGTAATCCAGCCTGGTGTAAGCAATTCCTGATGGTCTGAGTGCTTACTTCTAGTCCAGTGGGAGCCCGCAACTCAGCTCTTATTTTAGTGGCCTTGATTGTTGGGACGCGGGTCAGCAGTCTGATGTAACGTTTCTGGGCAGCAGTAAGAACAGTTGGGCGACCACTGCAAGGTTGATCAGCAAGGTTATCCATGCCGCGATACCGGAACGTGTTCACGACACAGGATTGGGTTACAGCAACTCGGGGACCTATTTCTCTCATAGAATATCCTTCTTCCCCCAAAGTAACAATTCTTGCTTGTAAAGCTTTAGGCAATCCTTTCGGCATCTTTCCATACCAACATTTACACGAAAAATTGAAAAAATATGCTTGAATCTTGTCGGTCAGATTTCTGAAAAAGCGTTATCAAAGATTGGATTTCTTTTTGTAGCGAAAAACAATTGTTTTTGACATGTTTTTGATATTGTTTTTTGATCAAATATCACATTTTTAAATGAAGAATCATAGACATAAAATAAAAAAAATGTCACCATACTGGCACTATATTAATATAGGTATAGCAAAAATATTTCGTATTTTCAAAGTGATCTCAAACTTTTTTTGATGTGTGTACATTTTGGATATATGAAATGTCATCCATCCATCAGCCTTTTAACATCCACTACAGGACATAGGCCTCCCCAAGAATGGGGGATAGTGCCGTAATCGCCACGCTTGGCAGGCGGGTTGGCGATCGCAGTGGATGTTGTTAATACTCGAAGGAGTGCTGCTGCCCACTCCCCCGATATTCCCTCAGTCGGGTTACGACCCCCTTGGGTGGAGAGGGGTGGGACAATTCTAAAGCCGGCCCCACACGGCAAAATGAAATGTATAGTAATGTAACACAGTTCCAGTAGACCGCCCCACACTACCCTGCTCGTTGCTCCGAACGACGGGGCAGTTAGAATGTATTCCAATTAATACTAGAGGGCAGAAATTAGTAAATTATATACTACCTTCTGCCTTCATGTTTACACACATATAATGTATGTAAACATGTTTAGACTGTATCTAGTCCGTTTTGTTTACACACCACTATTATTATACTAGAATGCGCGGACCATAAAACAGTGCACGCTAAACTCAACTTATTTTGAATCTCTATAATGCACCTGATACTCTTAGTCCGACCTCAAAAGCGACTGACGTCATTGGCACTACCTGTCGATAAAATATTACATCTCAATATAAAACGGGTTTAAGATCTTTGCTGTTCCAATGAGTTTGTCAAACTTTAATGCGAATTACTCTCTAAATGGTAATTGTAAGATTTGACCTACGTATAACCAACAAAAAAAGACATAATCTATGGATCCATAGTGTAGTACTTCATTCCTAAATATCATAAGTAGTAAGAAATAAATATCATAAGTGGATCTTAATCCATCCATCTAGCTAGCGGAACGCAATCTGCGACCAGTGTGGTTGTAATTTATTAATATGAGTAACACGACGACCTTTGTACCACCTTAAAATCAATTAATTGTTTTAATTTATTAGCTAAAATGTATGAAAAATTGTATGTTCTTCATATTTGTTTTTTCAGTGATTTTCTCCATTGATTATTCTGCTATTCCGGGTGGACATTAATCCAATGAATCAAAGATCATAAAATCAGTCATTCCGTTCTCGTGTTACAAATGTTGAACTAACCCGACTTTCTCGGCCCGATTTCTGTGTTTATGCTACAAGTAATAGCATTATGCCTTACTGTACCTTAGCATTTTGGCGAAGCTAAAGTGTGCGGCTTAGATTGTAAAACTGTGACCTAAAAATTGTGGGTCTTTACCATGAAATATATATCAGCATTCAAAAAACCAGATATCATGAACAAAAATAATATGTATTACGTTCGTATTACGTCAGACTTGTTCTACTTTAGCAATGGGAATAGAAACTGTTAACTGAGGCAAATGAACCTTCAGTTGACCAAGGATACTTGTAAAAGGTATTTTCGGACATTGAGATCTGAACCGTGTCCACTAATATAAAGTAATTTAGTTATTGACTGAATATGATGAAACAGCTAGAATAGTTTATTTTATTTCCTTGCACATAGGTACTGCATTTATAATAACTATTATAAAGCTGTAACAGAGCTGTGTCTGTACATTTAAGATATTTGAGAAAAAATGGCTGTGTTAGGCATATAGGCGTGTCTAAACACAAAATTATTAATTATTTTTAGATTTTTTGTCTGTTTGTTCGATCGCGTATCACGCAAGAGCTACTGAATGGATTTTGATGCAAAACTGCTGGAATCTACGATAAATCTGAGCACCGTATGAATAAATCTGAGCACCATATTCTACTCATGTAGCATTTCTGATTATGTAGCAAATGATAGTAGACGCGCTCTTTACTAATTTAAAATAAGCACATACTACATTTTATTTAAATTATTATTGATGTTGTTTTGGTTGCAACACTTTTCATGATACTTTGGTAATAATGAAACGTTTAAAACTGTAACAATTGGGCGATTTAAAAAGTCGTTTCTCTTATAAAAAGCCTTACGGTGTCCTGCCGGTTGTGACAATTGCAATCGCGACAATAGCTAAGCTTGCACTTGCCTCGAGCGCTCGTATTAGTTAGTAGTAAACTTTTGTCAATTTTAAGTGCTATATAATAGGACTATGATTTTAAAAAAATTTAATTTAGATCGTTTTGTCATCATAGGCGAGAAATAAATACAAGCAAGTCTTGCTGCAACAAGCTCTAGTGGTAAAGCCTTTCTTATCGCAGCACGAATGGGCCGGCTCGATCGGGGAAGTACCATCCTCTCACAAAAGACCAGCGTATATCAACGACACTTAAACTTATCGTTGTGTTTTGTATGGTAAATGAAAGTGCCAGAGGCCCAAACCCCATCCCTATCCTCTCCTTATTATCCACCTCCAATCACTTTCCTTGAAGCCTGAGACGCACTAGTGATGCCTCTGGTGATGCAAGCGTCTATAGGCTACGGTAATCGCTTACCATTAGGTGGGCTGTATGCTTGCTCGCCATCAATGAAGTATAAAAAAAGCCTCGTTTTTTTCTACATTATTGTTTCCTTGATATCTATGCGCCTTTACTGATGTCTGTGGCATCTCACGTCACCATCCCGCCTTTTTTAACCGAGAAGCAATTTGTATATTTGTATGCCAAATAAGTTCTCGACAAACATCATAGTCCATCCACCTTTTTTTTTAAGTTTAGAACTTATATAGTTGTAATAAAATTTGTTTACATATTATTTCCCATAACACGTCACTGATGATTTAGTAGAAAAATCTCGCCAGGCTTCATCATGGCTTGCCTATTGCGCTGGTATATCGTTGCTAAAGATAACACTTTGCAGGACTCATTGGTGTGGGTGTAGATGTGGGACTAGTTCCCAAAAACTAAACTTTAGCAAGTATACAATACACGTTAATGCTAAATCACCGCGGCACTGTTCTCACTTACGTCAGAAATCGTATGTAGCACAGCTAATGTAAACTAGGTCGCGATAATCAATTAGATACCAGATACGATTCCCGGTAGCTGCACGGCAAGTAGGTACCATAAAATATATATATTTCAAATCCTCTGTGACTTTTAAAGCAACTCATAAAATACCAAAAAGTAGTTTACATGTTAGCACAATTCATTATACAATTACGACGCTTTAGATTTTTATTGCTTTTTTTTACGACGCTTTAGATCGCACGCAGGTTCGAATCCTACTCGCAGTAAAACTCTCTTTTTCCACTTTCACAAATAATTTGTTAAAAGCTAGTGTTAAAAATGTGAAATCGAAAATAACATTCACGAGCAGGATTTGAACCTGCATCTCCTGGATACCGTCCAGATGCTTTGCCAATGCTGATTTTTTAACAGTTCGTGTTTAATGTATGCCATATATATTTAAGCATGTCAAATGCTAAAAATATATATAAAAATATCTAAATAATTTGTTCTTTAAAGTTGCTAAGCATGTGTGTGTGTGTGTGTGTGTGTGTGTGTGTGTGTGCAAGTGCTAAAATACAGATCAAAAACATTTGTTTTGTTTAATTATTGTCGCATTCATCATACTAGATTTAGGATTAGAATATAAATACGACACTCAACGGCACGTCATCCCACAGGAATCATACTGTGTTCCGGGAATAAAGCAGCCTACTTAAATATATCCTTTTCTGGACTCCCGACTATATGTTTCAAAATTTCACAATGATCGGTTAGCGTGAAAGTGCACCAAACAAGCATACAAACGAACTTTCACATTAACTTTGCAGCACTTTGGTTGTCCCTGCAAGTATTCTTCTGCCTCAATATTTTTCAGTACAGTCACCTAATCGAAATGTTCCACTTTAAATAGTTTTAATTACAAAGATATCTGCTCTAATTGATACCAACATCGTCAAGAGATATCCAGACGTATGTAGAATACTCCCGAAAACAACTTTGAACTGGATCATTCTAGTCGTAGTAAGAAATTGCTTGAATTGATTTAGACTTGTAATACGCGTTTAAATGGAATCGACCTAGCATGTATTCGAATATCACATGTATCTAACTATCAGATATAGATATGTAGTAGTCGATATTCCATCCATCCATCAGCCTTTCGACGTCCACTACTGGACATAGGCCTCCCCAAGAGAACGCCACAACGAGCGGTCCTGTGCTGTTTCGCTCATATGGGGGATAGTGCCGTAATCGCCACGCTTGGCAGGCGGGTTGGCGATCGCAGTGGATGTTGTTAATACTCGAAGGAGTGCTGCTGACCACTCCCCCGGTATTCCCTCAGTCGGCTCTTACGACTCCCATGGGTGGAGAGGGGTGGGACAATTCTAAAGCCGACCCCACACGGGAAATTTACTTCAAATATATTTTGTGCCATCATCCTTCTAGCCTAATCACAAACTTTTATGGGGTCGACTTCTAATTTGTTCAGTTTTAACATCCATTTAAAATAAATAAATATTCACGGACATTTTCACACAACGTCCTCGAACTAAGCTTAACGCTTGTGCTATGGGTACCAGATTACGGATATAAATTAAATTAATTATATTAATTAAATACATTATTATTATTTTTTCTTTTAGATGATCACTACCAGTATTTACAAAAAGCGCCTTCTCTGACCTCCAAGACCCAATTTAGTTGCCAACTGGAAACCTTAAAACAAGACCGGAGAGTCTTGTGTTATTGAGCACGACTGCCAGAATGATATTTGGCAGACGGGAACCATTCTTTGGTGAGCCTTGAAGCATGGAGGAGGCAAAGTGTCCACAAGTAGGTGTCACTTTGTGGTCACCCATCTGATTCCCAGCCGAGTGAAAGTTGCTTAACTTGCAGATCGTTCCAATTGCAAGTGCACAAATACAATACCCGCCTCCATTAATTCACTTATTAAAAGTGCCTAGCATTTAATCGGTGATTGTGAACATAATACGAGTCTTATCTTTTACTTTTAAAGAGACTGTAAAAGGACATTAATCCTTTTTAGTGCTAGTATTTGAGCAATCCTAGGTACATTTTTGTGCCATCTCCAAGGAAGGGCATAGGAGGTAGACAGGAAGGTAATAAGGAGAGGAAAGAATATATACTAAGGAGAGGATAGGAAGGATAATAAGGTGAGGATAGTGAGGGGATTTGGACCTCCGGCGCTCTCACTCACCATACAAAACAACGGTAGGAGTACCTTCCGTTCATCTAAACATCGATAAGTTTCACATCACAGTATTTATTAAATTCAGGCTGAAACAAATTATTCGTATTATTGTTCTTTTTTGTATCTGATCATATTATTATACTATTTTATTTTAATATACAACGGACTACTACCTAACTTTACTAATTCCGAGTGTGTTAATGCTGATAAAATAGTTTAAGAGTATGTTTTCAATATACAAAGTTAGTTTATTATTTACATTATTTTAAATATTTTACAAACGATTAATAAGGTGATAAAAACTAAGCTAATTTTATTTTAATAATAATAATTATAAATAAAAACTAAAATGATCACTTGAATGAACTGTAGACCAAGAGGATTAAAGCTCATTCAAGTGACATTCTACTGTCGGTAACATACCCAAAATACATTATTTATTTAGAGTATTTTATTACACCAATCAGTACCTATATCATTATATTGAAAGCTCTTGTCTTGACATACTTACTCGTAGTTATCTATTAGATTCAAATATGAAAGAACGACATCACAACCCGTGACCATCGTAATGATTAACAAGTGCTCTAAATAGTTATAACTTCATTGTTTAATAGAGTAATTGAGAATATAGCGGCACTAATGGTCTCTAAACGAAAAGCTTGCAACTCCACGGGAACTATCCATTTTTCGGGGATAAAAAGTAGCCTATGTCAATATTTGGGTTCTGAACTATGTGTATGTAATTTCATGATGATCGGTCGAGTTGTTATGCCTTGAAAGCGTACCAGACACACGCACTTTATCATTTATTAGTAGGACTAGTAACAATTGATTTATGATATACAAAGGCATTAATTTAGACTCAATTTGGTGCAGCGGTAGTGTAAGCAACTGCTGATGAGGTCTCGGGTTCGATCCCCGGGTCGGACAGGGTTATTCAGATTTTTCGTATAAAAAAATTAAAGAAAAATCTTAGTAGCAGCCCGGAGTTTGGAAAATGTGCCCGGTATACGTCAATAGGCTCGCCCCCTATTACGTGGGACTTGACCATAGCTAGCGAGGCGGGGGTGTGTAATACACCTCTGTCTACCCCAGTGCCAGATTAAGCCAGCGCGGGGCCTGTAGCAAATTCGGCCAAGAGGCCCTTGGTTTGATTTAGGTTCTCAAGTTTATGGTATTAAACTCAGATTAGAGATAAAACCGAAAATGTATGTGTATGACAACCCGGAGCGGCTGTGTAGGAACACGTATATCTGTGTGCGTGTAATGATACTAGTTTTTTAAATAAACTGCCTATATTTTTTTATTACTTTTACAAATCAAATTGGTTGGTTTTTTAAGTACAAATTATTTGCGGGAGTCGTTTCCCGCCCGTACTAAAAATCTCTTTTTCCTCATTCACAAATAATTTGTACTTCAAAAAGTAGCTGAGCATGTCAAAAAAATACAGATCAAAAATGGTTGACTATAGGTAAATACAGATCAAACTTTGGGTAATAAAATAGTTCAAACGTATATTATTTTAAATATTTATTAGGTACGATCAAAGTTACATACGAACAATCAAACTCAAAAAAAAACTACTCAAAATCAAACCTATACCTACAATTTAACGTACACAACCTACACCTACGATTTAACGTGACGAAATCGAGTTTTAGATATTCAGGCGGGATTGAAGCATAGCCTAAGCGCTTCGCGTTTAAGGCATGCAAGATATTTTACGCTTATCTAAACTTATTGCACGCCTCATAAGCGAAGCGTTGAGAACAACAGATTTTTCAAACTTAAAATGTCTCTATTTATCATATATTGCGCTTGTAAAATAATATATATACACACATATCAAGAAAAAATACTAGTTTTAACACTCATGATATTTTGATGCCATTTTTGTTATTTAAACTAGGTAGTTCAAAAACTGTTTAAAAAAGTTCTGTCTTGGACGTCCGTGTGCTGTAGGTAATGTATGTTATCACGGTAGGTAACGACCGAAATACTTTACTAATCGAGGTTTTTTTTCTTTTATGATACAGTAGGTATAACTACGAATAGAGCCCTATCACTTTTCATGGTCTGATTCGATGTGGTTTAATTGTTATTAAATAAACAAAAAAAATAGTGAATATTTACGCTCGACGCGACACTAAAACCAGCGCTATCCTTATTTCGTGAGAACTATTTCTATAGACTAATATAGAAGTACTTCTTAAAATTAGCGCTAGATGGCGTATAAAACATGAAAACCACAGTACTTTTTGAAATTAGCGCTATGCTATGTTCAATTTGGTCTTGTCAATTTGAAAATCAATCATCACTATAAATATTCAAGCTATCTTTTTTATGAAGTGTACAATACGGAAAAAGTACCCATAATGTTTCCTATTAAAAACATTAAGGAGCAAAGCTGTGTTTAACCCACAGGAGAAGCGGGGTGTCCCTACCAGATCATAAAAAATAACATATAAGTTCAGAATAGAAAAAAAGTGGCTAATGAATTCCCAAACGTAGTTACAGTTAGGATGATTGCCAATATTTATTGCTTCTCGATTACAACAACAATACGTATTTATTTCGCCCACTTTCATAGTCGGGAAGCAGACGGAGGTGTACGTAATTTTTGGCCACGTGATGTCAATTACCTACACCATGTGGTCTTACGAAAATATCGCACACAATACGGCACGTCACGTGTATTGAAAATATGTTTACTGTTTTAAAAAAGCTGCGTAACTACGCAGCAAGCTTTAATCAGAATTTGCGCTTTATTTTCAACTAGCGACCCGCCCCGGCTTCGCACGGGTGCAATGCTGATACTAAATATACCTACCTACAAAAGAATGTCCTTATAAACAACGTTTACAGCTATTTTGTCATTAGACAATACAAACATGTTTTGTTTAGAGGTTACTCTTAAAAGAGCGACATATAATTGACCATGAGAAAAACACTCAACGCTCAAATCTAAGCCCGCAACGTTGAAAGTTTGACCCTGCGATTTATTAATGGTCATTGCAAAAGATGTCTTTACCGGAAATTGTAGGCGTTTAAATTGGAACGGTAAATCTGTTGGTATCAGAGGAATTCGGGGAATTAATAAGTCTTCTCCGGTACCACATCCGGTGAGTATTGTGCACTCTATTATGAACGTTTATAGTGATTTTACCAGCAAACGCGTGCCATTGCAAAGTTTAGGTGGATTCAGGTTTCTTAATAAAATAAAAGGACAACCTACTTTCAACACCATTTTATGAGGAGGGAGTCCAGATGGGTTCAAAGAATTAAGAAATTCTGTAGGAAAATGTACAGCTTCTTCCAAATCGAGAACATCATCGACGTATCGACCGAGTAGTATATTTGCATCGGCGCAACAATCTTTGAAAGAATCAAGTTATTTACCTTATCTACTTGTTCTTTAGTTGGTGACAGAATTGCTCTTTCTTTAAACCAAGACATAGTCTTACAACTGATATTATCAATGTCATAGACATTGTTGATCAATTCTTGGATGTTGTCTATCAAAACACAAAAGCTTTCGAGGTTAATCCTTCCATCACTTTGTGTTAACTCTCCATTGCCAACTTTAGCAACATCTCTGAAAAAAGCCTGTTATCACGCGAAGACAACGAAACCCTCATGTTAGTTTTAAGCTCTTAGGGACGGACAGACGGCGACAGCGACTTTGTTTTATACTATGTAGTGATTGGGATGGTTACTGCCATCATTTCACGGCAGATTCCATCCATCCATCAGCCTTTTAACGTCCACTGCTGGACATAGGTCTCCCCAAGAATGGGGGATAGTGCCATAATTGCCACGCTTGGCAGGCGGGTTGGCGATCGCAGTGGATGTTGTTAATACTCGAAGGAGTGCTGCTGCCCACTCTTCCGGTATTCCCTCAGTCGGCTCTTACGACTCCCATGGGTGAAGGGGGTGGGACAATTCTAAAACCGGCCCCACACGGCTGGGTAAATCTACCTAGATTCTATTATCTACATTGCCACTGAAAACTGTAATTTCCATACAATTTGCACTTTCTCGTAACATGCCTCTGTGTGCTTTACTAAAATGTAATAACCCCGGTATACATTTTTTCACAAAGATCCAAAATTCAAAAAAGTGGGAAAAGTCGCAAAGATTTTGTGGCGAGACAGGATAGCATTTTTTAATTCTTTAATCTTCCAGGTTTAATTTTAACAATATCGCTGATCAACCGAATTAAGCACAAAAAATAGCAAAGAATTCTTAGGAAAACAAAGCAACTACAATTTGACAGTGGTCATCTCACCGATAGCGCCATCTGCGCTCAGCTTTGCGCGTGGATCCACATTGATGTGTATCCTTACTAATATTATAAATGCAAAAGTTAGTTATGAATGTTGAGGAAGTGAGAGATGTATGCAAGAACAGAGGCTATTGGCACTCTGTTTTCTCTGCCTACCCCGCAAGGGAGATGGCCGGATGATAAGTAAGTAAAAGTGGGGTTTTTGGTTAGTTACGCTTTCACTCTGTAACTACTGAACCAATAATCACGAAATTTTGCATAGTTACATATTATAGTCTGCAACCCAGAAACGGACACCTAGGGCTCCCTACTAACTACCTTCTTGTAACCTTTTTGTTGTTGAATGGATTTCCCGCTTTTTTTTTTATCGAGGAAACGGTTTTTGAAACGGTATTCATTGAGTTGAGATAATTTTACAAGAAAGTGTTTTATATGTATTTACATCCTGTTACTTTTTTAATAGAGATATTAAATGTTTTTGAAAATAAGTAAAAAAAACATACCTGCAGCACAACATACCTACGCTAGCTAAACCAGTGACTACTCAATAAGTACTGACTGTAATAGAAAACTGTGATTCTTCTAAAATCCTTAAGATATTTTTGGCGATCAATTGCCTCCGTGCGAAAAGAGGCAGGTCCAAATTTAAATCCACCGAAGGAAGGTAACATAGTTCCAGTGGCCCGCCAATAAAGGTAGAGAGACGGCACACAGCGGGTTTCTTTAGTGGGTGAAGGCCCCACACTACCCTGTTCGTTGCCCCGAGCGACGGGGTGTGCGGTTAGGAACATTTTTTCCGCCTAAACAAGAAAAAGGTCCCAATTTAAATAAATATATAGGTATATATATTTCAAAAACAACACCGCGCAAACGCGCAACCGCGCAACTAAGGAATAATCCCTACGCGGGGAACTTTACAAACATACAATTTCACGGGCACAAAGTACAACCAGACTCAGAACAACCATTTGTGGATTACACGAAGAGTTGTTCTGTCTGGGAATCGAACCCACAACAGTCGGACGAGAGGCAGGTATCTAAACCACTCCGCCATTCCGTGCAGCCAAATATAAATATAATGAATATTGCCTTGCACTACCCATATAGCTTGAAGTACTATTAATAGCAGACATAATCGTAACAGTGTTCGTAAATGTATTGAATATGCCCTTGAGCTCAAATCTTATTCTGTGTGATATTACAGTTTGACGTCAGGGGTTCAATATCTTATTGAGTTTCAATAACACCCAATAGTTATTAGGTACTTAACTGTGGTCCATTTTATAAGTATATAGTAGCTCTTTCATAAAAATCATCTAATACTACTTAAGTGTTAAATAAATAGATAACCACGCTAATCTGTTCGAACTAAGAGTCTCACGCCTGTATTCCCAAAAGGGTAGGCAGAGGTGTATTACACACCCACGGTTCGCCAGCTATGGTCAAGTCCCACGGAACAGACGGCGTGCCTATTGCCATCTACTGGGCACATTACAAACTCCGGACATTTTTCTTTTTACGAAAAAGTTCAATAATACTGCCAGACCCGGGGATTGAACCAAGAAATCATGCTCAGCAGTCACTCCCACCACCGCTGCATCACCAAGGTAGTTTCGAACTAATTTATGCTAATGAAAATATAAACATGTCACTTAATACATTTTATAATTTTCAATACCGCATTAATCCCGCATTGTTGCATACTCTACATACAAAAATATACATACATCCGTGTTGCTATAATTATTATGTATGAGTTACAAAGCAGGAAGCCTTGATAATTCTTTTGACAATCACTTGTCTAATGTATTTGTAACCAATATCCGGTAGGTAAAGGCGTTGACATACTTTCGACAGTTTTCCCCTTAAACATAATTAATTCTGTAAACTTTAAATTGCGTTATCCTTAATTAGGTATAAACTAAATGTTTCATCACACGCTAGATGTATATATGTAATTTACATATTATTGAACTAAAAATTAGGACAACATTTTCTGCTATACACCTATTTGTTATATACATGTTATTGTGCGTCCGCCAATTATCACCTTATAATTTCGACCCAAATGAGTAACTCTTTCTGAAGGTAAGTGATACAATGCACCAAGCAGCAGTAAGAAGTTTACTTAAAATTCAAAATATTTAAAAAGATTTACCATGGATATTATAAATAAAAGAGGTTTTGAATTCGATTTCCAATCAGTAGTTGTGACTTTGCAAGGCAGACACCTGACTTTGAAAAATCAGTACCTACATTATATGCATACCTAATATTGAAATGTTGTAACACTGCCCTGTGATGGAAGACATGTGAGGATAATCTATATATATAAAAATTTGAGAAGGACTTTACCGACTTCATTCATCTTTTTTTAAGTTTTCTAATACTTTGTAGAAGGTTCTTCCCGAAAGAAAAATCAATATAATACCGCAGAAAAAATTAAAAATGTCATATAATTCAACGACTATTTTAACTTCGCGCGTTGAACAGTTCGCAAGTAATTGCATATTCATAGCGAAGACAGTACGTCTGTCGGGTCGTCTAGCCAAGTTGCATTCTATGATCGCTAACGCTAATAGAAAACTATTAAAATGTATGGAAATTTGACATCTCTATCGTTAAGTCACGTGACTTAGCGTTATAGATATTGTTAAAGACATAGATAAATATAAGTTCTTTATCTAAGGTTAAAGATGTCAAATTCCCATACATTAAAATAGTTTTCTATTAGCGTTAGCGATCATAGAATGCAACTTGGCTAGGCCCACAGACCAGACTACCGACACAACATTTAAAGATACCTGTAGTTAAAGATATGGTCTTAATAGCTTGTGTAGTCTATCAACCCGCACTTGGCCAGCCCTTCCTAGTTGTGAGAGGTATACAACTATAAATAAAAGTATATAAGTGTGAGCTGTACCATATATGACGCAAAATTCAAGTATTTAACAATAGTGTACGTGGCGTGAATAGTTTATTATCGCAAGCATTCCGCTCATAATAATTGATTCTATTTTTAGGATTAGAGGAGGGAATGTGGCCGTCTAAGATTTTCATTGTCATTCAATTTGGTTGTGAAAATACCCGCGCAGAAATCAACTCATTATTCATGACTTGCAAAATATAGCGCGCATTGCATTGGTCGCAAAGTAAATCTAAACATGTGTTTCTATATTTTATTTTGAACAATAAAAGACAAAGGATTCGACAATAAATTACAAAACGAGAAAACTTATAGTAGAAGCCAGTAACTTGAAAGATCAATGAAAACTTTTAAGTTTTCAGCAGTTCCAAGATTCAGGAGTAAGGCATTTTTCTTTACTTCATATCATTTTATAATTAAATTAGCAAATACGGCCCCGCGTTGTTGTGGCACGCTTATGACAAAAATTCTGGTTTATCCCTACTTAATCCATCTCCATCCGAAATCCCGCTCCAGATAAAATTATTATTTAGTCAAAAAAAAAAGAAAATAATCGGAATAAAAATTATCCTATCGCTCAAGTTGGACCAAACTGCACACAGTGTGCATTACAATCGGTTTATTAGCCTAGTTGTCAACAAACAACGTGACACGAAATTTTTATATATAAAGATAATTATGACGATCCAAGATATCGCTGCTCTGGGCAGTTGTTTAGGAGAGCTAGGGATTGGTCTAGCTGTTTAAAAAAGGTCTTAAAATAGCATATTGAGAAACATATAAGTAGAATATTAACTTGCTACTGTGATGATAATATAAATATTTACTGGTGATAGGGTTTGCGCCGTGTGGGGCCGGCTTTAGAATTGTCCCACCCCCCTCCACCCATGGGAGTCGTAAGAGCCGACTGAGGGATTACCGGGGGAGTGGGCAGCAGCACTCCTTCAAGTATTTAACAACAGCCACTGCGATCGCCAACCCGCCTGCCAAGCGTGGCGATTACGGCACTATCCCCCACTCTTGGGGAGGCCTATGTCCAGCAGTGGACTTTAAAAGGCTGATGGATGGATGTATGAGGGTTTGGTAACAAGTGTACATTAAGTGTTACCAGGATCGAACGTCAGGTGTCAGTTACCCACCATCTTTCGTTTTACCAACCGTGAAATATCTCGGTGTGTTTGGTTGTAGCGGGGGATCGGCCATTCATTAATTTCCAATTGGAGAAATGAAATGGTGAGCAGCGGTTTAGCAATATTTTTAGTATTACGTGTATAGAAGAAATTATTATTTGTTCTTTAAAGTAGCTGAGCATGTCAATTACTAAAATAAAGATCAAATCATCATTAACTATCAAAATTAACAAAAACTGTTAGATTTTGATTAGTAAGTACTTAAAATCTGTAAGAAACCGCTTTGAGATAAGCGGTCTGTCACCGTCACCACACGGATAAAACAGTAGCGTTTTATCCGTGTGTTGACGGACTAAGAATACAAGTGTCACCACCCCATTTTTTCCCGCGGGTGTCGTATGAGGCGACTAAGGGAAGTAAGCAATTATCATCCATTGCATGACTGGTGGTAGGGCTGGGTACCAAGTGGGAATACTTACTTGGTATCGGGTCTGAGCGGGTTGGTACCACTGCATTTTGGCTGAAGCAGGAGATAGCCATTTATTCTTTCATTTCATACCTGTGAAATGAAATAGTGAGCAGCGGCTTGACAATAATACCGAGAGGTATAGTTGAGTCTATGAGCGACGGTTACCATTTATCATCAGATGGGCCGTGGCTCGTCTGCCACTAAATGCAATAAAAAAAAGAAAAAAGAAAAACCTATATTATAATACCTATTCATACGAGTACTTTAAACTTTAGCTTAGATTAATTATGAAGATCTGGACCCCCTGAGAAGCTGAGAACCCTCTCAGCTTATACCAACCGTTTACTATTAAACCATGCAACGGCTTTTATTACTATTTGAAAGTTGAGAAATATAAATATCATTAAGTATAGAGAAAATATTTTTTTATTTGTTTGTTACGCTTTAACGCCATAACTGCTCAACCGAGCATTATGAAATTACATACATATAGGACCTAGAAAATGAATTAATGTTACTTTTTATTCCAGGAAAATGTATGATCCCCTTGGGATATAATGTTTTGCATAGAGATCATAGTGCGCCGTAGTGTAGCTTATTTATAGTCTGAACTCTGGTCTGTCTGTCGACAAAGTGGCTGATCTCGTACATTATATAAGATACTACCCTATGCCCGCGGCTTCGTCGTCGCCAAAAGCTAGTTTTTGCATTATAACTCAGGTTCCCGATATAGTAGCGGGATAAAATGTATACCAGTTGTTAAGTCTAATCAAAACCTATCAAATAAAAAAGTTTCATCAAAATCCGTTCAGTAGTTTTTGCGTGATGCGTGAACAGATTAACAGATAAACGGACAAACCGACAAAAAATCTATAAAAAAATGTTTTGTGTTTAGACACGCCTATATAGCCTATTACAGTTATTTTTTCTCAAATATTTTAAATGTACAGGCACAGCTCTGTTACAGATTTATAATAGTATTGATTAAAAAAATATATACTAAGTTGATGCGGCGATGAGGGCCGCCACCCATCACGCCTTGCCCAGTTTGGCGAGTCGAGGGGAGCAGAGTGTCGAGTAGGCACGTGGAATGTAAGAGGTGGTGTGGAAGGTAAGTTACACGAGCTGGTAACCGTCATGTCGGACAGACAGCTTGATGTGCTCTGTGTAACAGAGACCAAGCGAAAGGGTAGCGACGCCTGTGATCTTACTGGTGGCGGGATAGCTCTGTGGTCTGGTGTACCGCAGATCAATCGGGCCAGCATGGGAGTGGGGGTGTTGCTGTCCGCTCGCTTGGCCTCAGGTGTGAAAGATTACGGAATGTTCGATCCCAGACTTCTATGGGTCCGAATAAAACTAGGTGTCACTAGGGCCTTCATGGTCGCAGCTTATGCTCCCGTAGGCTCTTCAGTGGCATCGGATCTAGAGAAGTTCTGGGACAATGTTAAGGAAGTTCTGGATTTGGCAGAAGCTAGTGAACGCGTGATCGTATGCGGAGACTTGAATGGATGGGTTGGGACCAAGCGTCCAGACTTCGAGGACGTGCTTGGTTCATTTGGTGATAAGAGAGTGAACGATGCAGGTATGTATGTATGGAGAAAAACCTTATTGTGTCAAACACATATTTTCAACATAAGGATATCCATATGTATACATGGCCGTGTGGGGCCGGCTTTAGAATTGTCCCACCCCTCTCTACCCACGGGAGTCGTAAAAGCTGACTGAGGGAATACCGAGGGAGTGGGCAGCAGCACTCCATGTATTAACAACGTCCACTGCGATCGCCAACCCGCCTGCCAAGCGTAGCGATTTTGGCATTATCCCCCATGACGGGACCGCTCATTGTGGCGTTCTCTTGGGGAGGCCTATGTCCAGCAGTGGACGTTGGAAGGCTCATGGATGGATGGATGTATACATGGAGAAGGAATGAACAGAGAAGTATGATAGATTTAATTTTGGTAGACAGTTTCCTCCGAAGTAAAATTCTGGATACAAGAGTCTACAGGGGTCCCACTGTCGACACGGACCACTATCTAGTTATTGCGAGATTCAGTGGTCTGTTCAGGAAGTGGAGACACTGGCGAGAGCGTGTCCACTTCGGAGGTTTTGAAAGAATAAAGATTGAAAAGTTGCAAGAAGAGAGTGTAAGAGCAAAGTATGCAGAGGGTGTCCGTGAACGGCTGACAATGGCAAGTCAGCTGGGATCTGACATAGAAGAATGCTGGAGAGTGTTGAAAGATAGTATGGTAGATACAGCGAAAGAAGTATGTGGATGTGAATGGTGATGCATGGTGGGATACGGAAGTAGCAGCTTCCGTAGATCAAAAGAAGAAAGCGTGGCTGGACTATGTATCTTCTTTGAACCTGAGTGCAAGTATGAAAGAACAGAAGAAAGAAATATACCGGCAACGCAAGAATGACACCAAAGCCTTAGTGAAAGAGAAGCGTGATAGAACAAATATGATTGCAGAAGAAAGGCTGACCAAAAACTTTTAGAGCAACACCAAACTTTTCTGGAGGGAGGTATAGAAATCTCGGAGTGGTTGGTCAGCTTTCAGAATGAATAAAATAAGGTCTAAAGGTTTCAGGCATTCTTACGCAAACACAAGATGTGTTAAGCCGATGGACTGAATATTTTGGAGATATGTATGCGGATGTTCAGGGTGATGCTGGTGCCACATGTGGTCTAACAGATCAGCATTCGGTACCGGCATCCTCTGATGACATTAGTTTGGATGAAGCTGAATGGGCGATTAGAGGTTTGAAAACTGAAAGGAGAAAGAGGATGGTGTCTGATGAATTTTTGTGTGAGGCACAAGGAGGTTTCAGGTGTGGAACAGGATGCATGGATCAAGTGTTTTCTCTGCGCAACATTGTGGAGAACCATCTGGCTGTAGGCCAGAGGGTATTCTGCAGTTTTGTGGATTTGGAGAAAGCATTTGACACTGTTGTACAAAAGGAACTTTGGGACATTTTGCCGGAGTATAGTATTAAAGGTAGACTGCTACAAGCGGTGCAGTCCAACTACGTGGACTGCAGAGCTTGTGTGCGTCTGGATGATGGAATGTTACCCTGGTTTGATGTCAATATCGGCGTTAAACAGGGCTGCGTTCTATCAGCCAGACTGTTTATCATATATCTGGATAAATTTCTACAAAGGTTGAATGAAACGTGTGAATGTGAGCAAAACCAAAGTAATGGTTTTTGAAAGAGAAGAAGCCAGAACAGATGTTAGTGCAGCAATAGGAAATTGTGTGCTAGAACAAGTGGATGAATTTGTATATCTTGGATGTGGATTCAGTGGGGATGGTAGGTACACCACTGATATATAGAGAAGAGCGAATGCGGGAAATAGAGTGAACGGAGCATTGGGACAACTTCTCGGCAGCCACCACCTCAGCCAGAAGGCACGTGTTGCAATACACAACGCAGTGCTTTCTCCCAACGTTATTATATGGAAGCGAGAGTTGGGTATGCAAAAAAGAGCATGAGAGTAAAATTAATGCGGTCAAAATGCGATCTCTGCGGAGAATCTGTGGAGTGAAGCTGACTGACTGCATTCGTAACAATGACGTAAGAGAGCGAGTAGGTATGAAAGAGAGTATTGGTGTAAAGATGCGAAAGGGAATGCTCCGATGGTTTGGACATGTGGAAAGAATGCTGGACGAGCGACTGGTTAAGAAGTTATACAATGCGAAAGTGGAAGGTTGTAGGTACAGGGGGAGACCGAGACTCACCTACCTAGACCAAATCGGTCATGTATTGAAGGAGGGTGGAGTCAGGAGTCTCCGAAACCGGCGAGCGTGTATAAAGAGAGTTATGAATGTTGAGGAAGCGAGAGATGTATGCAAGAATAGAGCCTCTGCACGGTGTTCTCTCTGCCTACCCTGCAAGGGAAATGGCGTGATGATAAGTTAAATTATACTAGGTTCATGAATCAAGCAATGTAAACAAATACTTCCGCTATCATTATTATTCTCTATATTTATTTTACAACATATTTTACACATTTTTAAAGATATTATAAAAATACACAAACACTCACACAAACAAAAAATACAAACAAAAATACAATCAGCTAAATATAATAAATTTAAAAATGAATAAAATAGTAGGCCACCGACATCGGGTGCAGGGACCAAGCTGCCGGTGGTTAGGGCTCCAGAGACAGGAACCTCCTCACAATGCGTGCCGTGTCGAGGAGTACTGCTTTCTGCATCAAGCCCTTGATCCAGCTATCTAACGAGAGTCTCTTTAGATGTTGGTCGAGACTCTTGGCGATCAGCCCATTGACTGATAAGACTATCGGGACAATAATTGTCGAGTCAACATCCCACATGTCGGCAATTTCGTGAGCCAAATCCAAATATTTAATTTGTTTTTCTTTTTCAGCTTTCACGAGATTCTCGTCATGCGGAATAGTGACATCGACAATTAGTGCACGGCGCTCTGATCGGTCTATCACCACTATATCAGGCTTATTAGCAGCAATAGTCCTGTCAGTAATGATAGACCGATCCCAGTACAACGTTGCACGGTCATTTTCGAGAACTGGGTCGGGCACATATCTATAGTACGGCACTTCTACTTCCACCAGATTGTATTTAAGAGCAAGTTGCTGATGGACAATCCTGGCTACTTGGTTGTGCCTATGCAAATAATCGCCGTTTGCAAGACGAGTGCAGCCGGAAATAATATGCCTGAGAGATTCTCCGGGTCGGTGGCATGCCCGACAGATGTCAACCGTACCATCCTTCAGGATATATTTTCGGTAGTTATTCGTCATTACAACTTCATCCATTATTGCAAAGACAAAACCTTCAGTTTCTCCGAAGAGATCACTGAATTGCAGCCAGGAAACAGATGCTGCAAAGTTAATATCGGGCCCGTGTAAGGCCCGATAAAAACGTCCATGCAGCTCCTTGTTCTTCCATACCTCCCGGCGGTCCTCAATGCTAAGTATTATAGGTTTGTGCCAGTTCTCTTTAGCCAAAGCAAGCGGGGTAAGTCCTTGATCCACTCCGACCACATCTCGATGCACGTCCGTGTCAGCATTGAGAAAATATTCTCGGAGGTTGTATACCTCGCGGTTGTGAAGGGTTTTGGTGTTTAAAAAACCACGACCCCCACATTTCCGCGGGATATACAGCCTCATTACCGACGAACGCGGGTGGTGCATTCGATATGTAGTCGAGTGTACGAACCTTTCTATCAAGGATATCAAGTTCAGTCTGAGTCCATCTGAGTATGCCAAAGGAATACATCAAGACAGGCATTACCCAACTGTTGCAGGCACGCACCTTGTTGCCGCCAGAAAGTAAGCTATTCAGCACTTTTCTTAAACGGCAAAAGAAGCGATCCTGCAACTTTTGCTTCATGCCTTTTTTTTTTTTTTTTTTTTTTTTTTTATTTTAGGTGGGCAAAAATGTCCTACCGCACACCCCGCTGCCCGGGGAGACAACGGGGTAGTGTGGGGCTCTCACCCACTAAAAACCCACCGTGCGCCTCCACCCGCCCTTGCTACGGCGGATCACGGGAACCGCGTCGTTTCTCCGCGATCCGCAGGCGGCAGCCCCTTCGGGCACCCTCTCTTGTGTGACGCCCCGCGCACTTGGGCGTCACACCTTCGCGGTAGGCTTCCGCGGACGGCAGGGTACTCCCCGACCCCACCGTCCGCAGCCTCGGCTAGGGCGGCATCAGGCGCAGGTAAGCGCGCGCACGCCGCCCCGCGCGCCGGCGGCGAATCGGGTCCGCGAAGGAGGATTCCTCCCGGGCCCTCTCCGCCGCCTCCTTCCGCGAGATGACAGCCTCGCAGAAGGCGGCGACCGCGGTCCAGGCCCTGTCACTGCCAACCATCGCTCGCGCAACGGCCGGCAGCGACAGGTCCACCCCTATGACTGCAGCGAGTTCCCGACGCTGCACATCCCAGGCCGGGCACGACTCGAGCGTGTGCTGCGCCGAGTCCTCGCCGCAGTCGCAGTGGTGACAGCCTGGGGTCGTCTCCCTCCTAGCGATCGTGTGCAGGTATTTGCCGAAGCAACCGTGCCCCGACAAAACCTGCACCAACCGGAAGGTGAGGACCCCGTGCTGCCGCCCTGCCCATTCTTCCAAGATCGGCTGGAGCGCCCCCACGGTCCAGAGACCAGCCCGGGGCGCCTCCAGCCGAGACCTCCACTTTAGGACGGTGGCGCGGCGGGCATCTTCCCGCCACGCTGAGATTGCGCTTGGCGAGGGGCGGCTGCCCCCCGCCCGCGCCGTCGACGCCCGCCGATAAACGTCGGCGAGCACTTCCGCCTCCAGATCCCACGGGGGGGTTCCGGCCAACGCGCATGCTGCATCGCACGAGACCGTGCGGTACCCGCGTATTGCCCTGACCGCTACGACCCTCTGTGGACGCCACAGAAGGGCCCTATTGCGAGCGGCCAGGGACTCCGCCCACACGGGCGCGCCGTACAGTGCCATTGACCGTACTACCCCCGCGTAGAGTCGTCGACACGCGAGACTCGGTCCGCCCAAATTCGGCATCAGTCGCCCGAGGGCGGACGCCGTGCCGACGAGCTTTGGCGCAAGACGGCGGAAGTGCTCGTCAAAGTGCCACCGTCCATCCAATACCAGGCCCAGGTACTTGATGTGGGCCTGGATTGGAAAGCCCACACCGTTGACCGTTATCGAGGCGCCGGCGGGTGGGCCGCGTCGGGGCCCATGGAAGAGTAGGGCCTCCGACTTTTCAAGGGCCACCCTAAGCCCCAGCGCCTCGATCCGCCTGACCACCTCCGCGGTTCCTGAGGTGGCCAGCGTTGCCGCCTCCTCGAGGGTCCCGCCCCGGGCTGTGACGAGCGTATCGTCTGCGTAGCAAATTACGCCCAGCCCGGGGGGGAGCCGGCCACGGAGGACCCAGTCGTAGCCGATGTCCCACAGGAGCGGCCCTAGAACCGAACCCTGCGGGACGCCGCACGACATAGCCCTCCTTACAACGTCCCCTTCCCGGTCCACGAAGAGGACGCTGCGGCCGTCGAGGTAGTCCGCCACCAGCCGCCTTAGGTAGAGGGGCACTCCATGGTACCGGAGTGCCTCCTTGATGCAGCCGAATGGCAGACTATTGAAGGCGTTGGCGATGTCGAGCGACACCGCCAACAGCACTTCCCTCGAGGTGACGGCCTCCGCAGCCGCGGCCTTCAAGCGCAGGATGGCGTCGACCGTAGACCGACCCGCCCGAAATCCGAACTGGGCATCGGACAGGTCGGGGCCGACCGCACCTAGGTGCCGGACGATGCGGGCAGCGACTACCCGCTCGAGCAGTTTGCCCGCCTCGTCCAGCAACACGATGGGCCTGAAGGCCGCGACTGTATTCGGAGACCGTCCCGGCTTCGGCAGGAGCACGAGCTTCCCCTCCTTCCAGCAGTCAGGGAACCGTCCGGACACCAGGCAAGCGTCGAACAGTCCCCTGAGGCGGGGCTCTAGGTGGTCAAGGACCAGGGCCAGCACTCGGGCGGGAATCCCGTCCGGCCCGGGGGCGGCGCTTCTCCGCATACGCGCTGCCGCCGCCCCCATTTCCGTCGTCGTCACGGGCGGTACCTCCCCGTCGTCGGCCTCCCGGTCGTCATCTGGCGGAGCCATGACCGGGGGCGTGTGCACCGCCCGTGAAGGGAATAGTCCCTCAACCACCTCAGAGAGGAAGCCCGGCTGGAGGGTCTCCGTAAGGGGGGGGCCCTGGGCGCGGAGCTTGTTGAGCGCCGCGCGGTACGGGCGTCCCCAGGGGTCACGCTCGAGACCCTCCAGCATCTCCTGCCTTTTCGCGTCTTTGGCGCGACAGATGGCCAGCTTTAACGCGGCGCGCGCACTGCTGTACGCCGCATACAGCCGGCCCTCCCGCTCTTCGTCGCGGATTCGGCGACGGCGGCTGCGGGTGTAGGACCTCCGGGCAAGAATACAGGCCGCACGGAGGTCCGCCAGCTCCGGGGACCACCAGTAGACCCCCTTCCGTCGGGGCGGGCGCCGCACGCGGGGCATGGCCGCATCGCAGATCTGCGTAAGCATGCCGCGTATGCGACCAGCCTCGGCGCCCACGTCTTCCGTCAGGGGGGGAGGCAGCCAAGATTGAAAGATGGCCGCCTCCACCAGCAGCTCCCGGTCGAGCCTACCCACAGCCCAACGCGGAAAAGCGGGAGTTCTGTCCGCCACGTGACCCCTGCTGGCGCCCTGAAGGGTCCGGGAGACCTCTATCTGAATGTATCTGTGGTCAGATAGGGTCTCGACCTCCTCCAGGACTCGCCAGCTCCTTACACGTGCGGCGACACCGGGGCTAGCGAACGAAAGGTCCACTATCGACCCGCCCCCGCGCCGCACGCACGTTAGGGCGGACCCTCGGTTTAGCAACACGAGGTCCGCCGCTTCCGCCCACTCTTGGACCGCCGCACCTCGGGCGTCCGTCCTGGGGGACCCCCACGCCGTTGATTTGGCGTTGAAGTCCCCCAGCACCAGCACAGGGCTCGGTGCCATACGCCGTATCGAGGTCTCCAGGCTGTGCAGGAAGACCTCGAAAGCCGCCAGACTACGATTTGGGGAGAAGTACACGCCATACAGCGTGACCCCTCCCCATTCAGCCGCCACATATCCCGTGCCCTTGTCTTTGACTGACAAGGGCGGGGAATGCGGCGCCGCCGACCCGACGACCGCCACGGAGCCATCCCCGCTACCCGCCCAATTGGGGCGATCGGGGACTATATAGGGCTCCGCGACTACGGCAACACCGATCGACCGCTCCACCATGGATTGCAGGAAGAGGTCCTGCGCCCTGGCGGAGCGGCCGAGATTCCCTTGGAGGAGGATAGAGTCCCGCCTTGCCCTTTTTCTTGGCCTTTTTCTTTTGGCCCTTTTCTTGGACCACAGGAGCCATAGGTGGTCTGGCCGCCGGTGCTTTGGCCGCCGCTGGTTTGGCCGCTGTCGCGGCAAAGGACACATGGCCCTCCTGGCACGGCAGGGCTGTCGGCGCTGAGGATGTTGCGCCATTCCTTTTGTCTGCCGCTAGCGGCGGCCGCAATCGTGGCTCCGGTGGCAGCCTCGCGGCCAAAGCGTCGAGCCGCGGACCAAAGACCGCAGCAATGCGGTCAATAATCGCGCGGACCGTTTCGTCCTCCAGCTCCTGCCCAACGCTGGACTGGGCGGAGGACGGGACCGGGGCAGCCGCGGGGAGCCCAAGCTCAACCCGTAACCCGGCCTGACCCTGCTCCAATTCTGCCATCCGTGCCTCGAGGCAGCGGTTAGCCTCGTCGAGGCGCTGATTTTGCGCCTCAAGACGAGCATTCTGCGCCTCGAGGCGCTTGTTCTGCTCTGCCAAGCGTTGCACCGACAGCGTGATTTCATGTGCGGCATCTTTGAGGCCACGCACGAAATTTCCCTTCAGGTTCCGCGAACCCGCAGCCACCGTCTCTACTATGGCCACACTATTCAGGGCCCTTTCCTCGACCTGGGCCGTCCCTATTTGGCCCTCGTCTGGGAGGCGGAGCTTTTCCGTTAGAAGCGCCAGGCGCTCCTCGGCGTTCTGCTCCGCTTCCAATCTTTTAAGGCCTAAGGCCTCTGCCCTGCTAGCAGATAGGGCACGTAGAGGAGGTGCCACAGGTCGACTGATGCCTCGACCCCTAACGCTGTACTGCGCTTTCGGGGGAGGCGTCTCGGCAGAGCAGCCCGCCGAATCCGGCGCCCCGCCACCCCGGGAGATGGTGCGTTTTCGAGATGGGTGGTCCACCTCCATCTGCCCCGCACCGATGTCCACAGCAGCTAAGGACGTCGAGCTGCCTGTCCTTCTACTATTTGCCCTGCTTAGGGCACCATCACCTTCTTCAGCGGCGGACATCTCGGAAGCTGAATTAGCAGCCGAGCTATCCGTCGCCGAAGCTCCCTCCTTTTTCTTTCCACGTCCCTTGCGGGACCGAAACTTTCCCTTAGCGTCACGCAATGGTGGTTGTGACGCGACCAATGATGTTGCTGATGTTGTGGGGGCCGTATTTACAGCCGGACCCCTTTCGGCTGAGGCGTCAGGTGTATTACCCGACTCCGTCGAAGATATATTTAAATTTTCAGTGTCCATACGATTCCCACGAGTGTGGGAGAAAAGAGGTCCACCCGGGCAGAGCTCCCAATACCCGGGTAAGCGTACATTTGTAACCCAACACAGGGGGTCCGCAGGTACCCTGGCTGGGGCCGCGCTCGAGACTGAACTACCCATCAGCCATGCATCTCCTCGCCGCGCGCCAGAACTTGAGATTCGGGGTAATTTTTTATAGAGGTTGTCTTCCTCGCGGTCCGGGCGATTAAGCCAAGACCCTCGTTCCTGTATGCCCGCGAGACGTAACCACAGACACGCGCTCAGGTTTACGATTTGGGACGGGGGGGGCCGCTGTGGCCCCACTGTCCCCCCTCTCCAGAGCCCAGTGAGCCAGTCTGGCCCCACCGACTCCGACGCCTGGTCTATCCGCTGTGCCCTCTGCTGAGTCAGAGGGACACGCGGAGACCCGTCCTGTCCGGAATTTTAGCCGCCGGCGACTGCCGACGTTGCCCGGGGTGCACCACTAGGAGGTAAACCGGACAAATTAGCACCCCCGCTTCATGCCTGCCTCAGCGATGCATAACGCCTGTGACATACCCAGATATTTGTAGGTCTCAGTAGCAGACAGAGATCGGATATGTGTGAAATCTGAAAGTTGTATTCCTTCAGATTCCACTATCCCACCCCGTTTCACATGTAAAACTGCACATTTATCCACACCAAACTCCATTCTGATAGACTTACTAAAGGTTTTAGTTACCTTAAGTAATGCCATCAGTTGAGGCCTGGTGGGGGCAAATAGCTTTAAGTCATCCATGTAAAGGAGATGGGACAGACCCCGACTTTCTCTCCGCAACTGATAGCCTAGGCCTGAATTCTCCAGTAAAGTACTAAGAGGATTCAGGGCCAGGCAAAACCACAATGGACTCAAACTGTCCCCCTGAAATATGCCCCGCTCAACTTTTAACGGTATGCCGTCAACGTGGCCCCGGGGACTGCCTGGATAGTAAAGGGCCGTTCTCCATTGCTTCATACATGCCTCCAAGAAAGCACATAGAGTTGTATCTATTTTATACAACTCCAGCACCCTCAAGAGCCATGTATGAGGAACAGAGTCATAGGCTTTCTTGTAGTCTATCCAGGCAGTCACCAGTTCTTTCCGGCCGCGACGAACCTGTTGGCTAATGACCGTGTCAATAATAAGGAGCTCTTTAGTTCCACGTGCCCCGCTCCTACATCCATTTTGATATATGGCCAAAATTGAGTTATTTTTAATATGTAAAGAAATTTTTACTGTCAAAATGGATGTGAGAAGCTTATACAGTGTTGGCAAACATGTTATAGGTCTGTAATTTTTGGGGTCCGCAGAACTACCACACTTGTAGATAAGGCAGGTCATACCGGTAGTTAAAAACTGTGGTAACGATCCCGATGTTAGAGATAACTGAAATTGAGATGCTAAACGATCATGTGAACTGCGTAACCACTTTAGCCAAAAATTGTGCAGTCCGTCCGGTCCCGCTGTTTTCCAGTTGGGTAACGAGCGAACTGCACTGGTTACATCATTAGTTGTTATTGTTACTTGCTCCATAGGAGGAATATGTTCACATGATCGTTCAATATCCCGAATCCAGTCATCCTCCTCATGAATGACAGGCTTCGACCAGATGTTTTGCCAAAACGTCTTAGTAGCATTAACATCCGGAAGATACCTGACATTCAGAGCTTCATCGGGTCGTTCCCAGTTACGATAGACCTGCCTCTCATCCCTTTGAAATGTGCGATTTATCATATATCGACCTACTCTCCTTTTGTAGCGCCTAACGCGATTTGCCCATGCATAAACTTTCTGCTTCAGGAAGTCGATGCGCTCCGTGACGCGAGACATATATTCTCGCGGACTTATTCCAGTCCCCGAGAATGCTCGACTCACAAAGCGCATCACCTTCGGACGGGTGTTACCCAACCTGAAGCAGATAAGCTTACCAATGAGCACCCTGGTTTCAGCTATACGTCGCTCAATCCTATATTGCCACGCTGGTACTGCTGGTCGAGTAACGGGATCTTCTTCAATAATTTTAATCCTAGTCACTCGACATGCTGCAACAGCTGTACAATATAGAATTGAGTGCGTATCCGCTAAATTTTCGCTGCGTTCCATATAGGGAGACAACAGCGAATCCAGGGCTCTCACTAGCGCTATATTTTTTTTATGCATGGGCAGACGGGGTAAGCGTGGTCTACGCTCAGGAGATATAGATCGGTATTGTTGCAAAGCACATTCTAAAGCACTCCTTAATTGATCGTTGTACTCGGTACTTACGGTTAAGTTTCCATTGTCCTCCACTTCCTCAACGGAATCCAACTGCGGTGCTGGCATATCCTTGGGTATACACTCAGCAGTTTGTGAGGAAATGGGGGTAACAATATTACTCCGTACGTCTGAGCGAAGCCGTTCAAGTACGGTATCATCCAATAGATGACAACGCTGGATGGCCCGCACTTGATCCGATAATCTTTGTGCCGTGACGTTGACAGCCGGTTCAAGCTCCTGAAACAAAGACAGCATACGATCACGATACGCTGTGAGGTTGCTTCCTCCCTCTGTAGCCACATAATATGCCCGCATGACATTTTCATTCATTTTTTGAGACCATCTCATGCGGCGCACATCACCACCGGCAGCGGGGGCCCTATTTGAGTCCTGTTGGTCTCGGGGTCCCAAGCACGTCGGTGGCCGGCCTCTCCTCTTCCTCCGTACAGGTAACGGCGACGTGGGCGGGGAGAAATACTCGCCACTCGATGACGAGCTCGACGCCTCAACAGGAACCGATGTCGCTGACATCGGTTTTAGTAGCTGTGAGGCGGAGCTGAGCGACGAGTCCGGGGTTGGTGTTTGTGCTATAGCTAGTAGCCTGGCTTTAGCTCGAGTCAACATCTTTTGTCTTCAATTTAATTTATTTTGGATAATAGTTGGTATTTTTGCAATTATATTGTATATTTTTGTGTAATATTGTCTTGACATCTGTCATTAGTCTTCATGTTTATGATTTTTTTGTGGATGTACTTCGGGTAATATTGTGGGTTTTCATAATTTTAAATATTTTCTATTGTCAAGTTTCTAAATAGTGTTCAAAAATTAATATAAAAAGCAATCTGAACTAGTAATTATATAAATTTTAGAATCAAAAGAAAATGTGACTTTTTGCACGGAGTGTTGCCAGTTTTTTCATTTCATTATTATTATTATTAGCTCCATATAGCTAATAATAATAATAATGATAGCGGCAGTATGCAAATATTTGTCTCGTGAGGAATCAACCAACACATACTCGAACACATACGCATATTATACACGACTGACCACGTTATCAACAACACAGTAACGTTATCAATGTAACATTAAAAGATTGTATATCGTACACTATTACTATGAGTCAAGGCACGTCTGAAAACAAATGCTATCTCTGATGACATCACTAATTTGTATTATTGGACAGTTGACATCATACCACCTGTTAAAGATTAAAATTTAAACCAATTAAATATTGATAAAGTCGATGGAACATTCCTGCTTTCATTTGTATGACGAATATAAGTACTTGAAATATGTACAGACGAAAACGATAGCCGTAAGGAGATTTCAATCATACCTTATTACTATTGCACGCCTCATAAGAGCGTTGAGGTGGGTATTGCTATCGTTTCAACAGATTTTTCAAACTTAAAATGTCTCTATTTACCATATACAGCACTTGTAAAATAATATATACACACACATATCAAGAAATACACTATATTTAACACTCATGATATTTATGATGCCATTTATGTTATTTAAAATAGTTATAAAACTGTTTAAAAAAGTTCTGTCTTGGACGTCCGTTTGTTGTAGGTAATGTATGTTAACACGATAACATCCGAAATATTTTACTAATCCCAATATAGAAGTACTTCTTAAAATTAGCGCTAGATGGCGTATAAGACATGAAAACCATGTAATTAGCGCTATCTATGGGATTGATTGAAAACTACTTAGTAAGACCAATACATTATTAGTAAGACTAATACATTATATCAAATAATCAATTTTATTGTGAAAAATGAAGATTGTGAGGCGTGCACTTTTGGATTTTCTAAAGTATTTGTTATTGTACGTAGATCTAGAGCCATAGGTGGGTAATTCCTAATTGCGAGGCTTAAGGTTTAAATCCTGGGTCAAGACAGAACATGAGATTTTCTACTGAAAATCTCATGTTTTGTCTCTACTACTACTACTGTACTTATCATGCAAGATTAAGTTTAACCGAATAATTTCAGAAAAGAAAGTGCGAATAAGTGAAATCGAAAAGAATACTCACGAGCAGAATCTGAATCTACACCTTTATATATTCCGAGGGAACGTCACTATTGCTAATTTGGTAAATCAACTGAAATGGTTTTCCAAGAGCTGCAGGTTCAAGTTCTGCTTGTGACTATTATTTTCTATTTCAAATTTTTGTTCTTTGTGTTCTGGTAAATGGCCGAGCGTGTGCTTAAAATATACATAAAAAGGCCAAATAATTTGTTAACATAACACACTCTTGGTCGGGGATGAATACGTGAGACTGAATACAAAGGGATAACGTGTTTAAGTACTGTATGTGTAATGTATAAAGTTCGCTCCCCAGATAAGATATTCGATCTTGGCAAGGGCTATTTGTTTACAAATTAACACTGCACATAAAACATCATAGTTTGCTAGTCTAGGTCGGCTCGTGAAACGCGGTACCCGTGATCCGCCGTAGTAAGGGCGGGTGAAGACGCACGGTGGGTTTTTAGTGGGTAAGAGCCCCACACTACCCCGTTGTCTCCCCGGGCAGCGGGGTGTGCGGTAGGAAATTTTTGCCCACCTAAAATAAAAAAAAAAATAAAAAAAAAAGATCCGCTCGTGAAGTGTTCTGATCCGCATTGAGCCAGACTGGTATAAATCGGATACCTTAATAATTTAATCTGTGGATTAAATCGCCTTCATTATTGTGACCCGTGGTCTATAGCAGTAGAAAACAGAGGATCGTCTGTAAATTCCAGTTTCTATATCGCAATATAGCCTGATAGATAGTTAAGATGATTTAAAAATTTACATAGACATAATTTTATTTAACAATACTTCCCGCGGTGGCTTACTACAGATCAGGATGATGTTTCTTTATAAATATATTTGGTATTATTCACAATTTACTAATTACTACACTGATAGCCTAGCGGTAAAACCAAGGATTACAAAGACAGTGGTATCGAGTTCCCGAGTCCAAGGTTCAGACCTCTGACTTTTCGAGATTTTTCGAACTTATGTTTGTTTACAGTTTATCACTGCTTAACTGAAGGAAAACATCTCGAGGAATTTCTCAACAGCTTCTGAAGTCCAAGTGCCAACCCTCACTGGGCCAGCGTGGTGGAATATGACCTAATCCCTCTCACCATGTGAGGAGACCTGTGCCAAATAGTGGGACAGAAACAGGGTATAAAAAAAATATTTCCGTGAGTTTCAAGTTGTCAACTTTTGTGCTTGACTGTATATCGTTTTTATCTAAGTCCTTATCAAAAATGTTTTGATAATAAAAATAAAATTAGCGCTAAGCGCCAGACTGCATTACCGAATTATCGCTGTCAACAATTACAGCTCTTTATGAACATAATATATACAAGCTTCTATTTATATGTAGTTTTAATTTTTAAGCATATCGCTGCTTTTCTTCAAGTTACGCTTGCCTCATTGAACCAATTGACGTGGAAACTTACCTAAAACAAAAGACGACAGGCGTGGATAAATCGTATTTTTTATTTTATAGGCAGGAGATTTGGCCCTCCGGCGTTCTCAATCACCATATGAAACACAACGGTAGGTGGCTATCGTTATTTCACGCCGATCTTTTATGAGAGGGTACTTCCCCGATCAAGCCGGCGCATTCATGCTGGGATAAGCAAGCTTTACCACTAAACTTCTACATGTTCAGCTACAAGCCGTTACGTATTTAAAACTGCGTAATTTATAGGCTGAATAGTGTTGAATGACAACTTATTGGGTATCAAGAATCCTTGCGAGCATCCGTGTCATGGCTATCATTTTTACTTTCACATCTTCGTACTTTGTGTTCAATTATTATGTTGTTATTCATTTAGATTAATGACTTATTTGCGTAAATAGCGGTAATAGAAATCGATGCTTACAATCCATTGTCGTCCTATTGTTAGGTACGGGACTCGTTTTGAAATAAGAGCAATATAGGCCATTTATCTCTTTCTATGCTGGTCAATGCCAGTTGATAAATTTTATAAGTTATAGAAAGCGTCTCTCAGGTCAGGTCAGTCTCTCATTTACGATGTGTCCCTGTACCGCACATTCATCAAATGGATAGAAAACCTCGCTGATACACGATGGACATGCCTGTGTTCCCCAAAGAGGTAGACAGAAGTTTATTACACACCCACGGTTCGCCAGCTATGTTTAAGTCCCACGTAATGGGGGCGAGCCTATTGCCGTTAAACGGGCACATTTCCAAACTCCGGGCTGCTACTGACAATTTTTCTTTTTACGAAAAAGCTGAATAACATTGCCCGACCCGGGGATCGAACCCGAGACCGCATAATTAGCAGCCGCTCACACTACCGCTGCACAACAAATCACAACACAATGTTGGAATTCTTTATTTAATACTAAGGGCGTATCGTTCTTCAAGAATAAGGATTCTACAATAATATTACTTACTAGCCTTTGCCCGCGGCTCCGCCGCAGCCAACAGCAAATTTTAGGTAATGTTTCAGGTTCCCGATATAGTAGCGAGATAAAATGTATACCAGTTGTTAAGTTTAATCAAGAGCTATCAAACAAAAATAAATTTATTCAGTCATTTATTCTCAAATATTTTAAATGTACACAGACATAGCTCTGTTACAGCTTTATAATAGTACCTATAGAGTATCAAGCCAAGCGTGTTAAAATAGGCATAGAAAATAAATTAATTTCCACCACACCTTACTTATATATTTATGTAAGCATGACTCAATTACTACAAATAAAATGCCCTCGCTTTCGGTGAAACACTACGGAATTCTACGAAACTGTTAAATTGTGTTCCATTCCCGTAACATTAATTCCATGTAACGAATGAATGAACAAGTCCCACCTCTAATTAGCCATCAGGGATATGATATGTACATCGAACTGTTTTGAGTTTAGCTGCGTAATTTTACATAGGGGCATAACAGATTTCCTTGACCTACTTTGATAAAAAAATCTGAAATATTAATGAGTTTTATTGTGTAAAAACATACAACAGATACAAGAAATTTAAGCTTTGAGACGAGTAACGGCCCACCTGATGGTAAATGGTAAACGTCGCTCATGGAAACTAGAGTATTTTCAAGCCGCTGCTCACCATTTCATTTCACAGATATGAATTGAAAGAATATAAGGAGTTTGGAAATGTGCCTGGTATACGGCAATAGGCTCCCCCCTATTACCTGGGAACATATTTGGCGAAACGTGGGTGTGTAATACATCACTGCCTACCCCTTCAGGAATACAGGTGAGAAGCTATGTTTTGTCTGCTCCTGCTACAACCAAAACACACCGATGTGCTTCATGGCCAGTCGCAAGGGAGATGATGGTACCAACCCGCTCGGGCTCAATAGCAAGTGAGTACTTTACTTTCACAGGCATTCAGTGGGTTATAATTGCTTACTTACATTAGTCGCCTCCTACGACACCCGTGACCAAGAATAGGGTGGTGACACTTTTATTTTTTCCATTTGTTAAATATATTGCCGTGTGGGGCCGGCACCAAGAATAGCTCCACCCTGTCTCTTCCTATGGGAGTCGTAAAAGCCGACTAAAGGATTACCGGGGGACCGGGCAGCAGCGTTCCCCTGTGTACTAAAAACATCCACTGCGATCGCCAACTCGCCTGCCAAGCGTGGCGATTATGGTAAAACCCCCATTTTTGGGAGGCCTATGTCCAGCAGTGGACGATGAAAGGCTGATGGATGGATGGATGGAAATATATTTTATAAGTTATATGCCAGAATGCGCAATGGGATGTTACTTACATACCTAAATTATCCTTACTAATATTATAAATTCAATAAGCCTGCTTATTTGTTGCCTTCTCACGCCGTAACTTCTAGACCAAACATCACGAAATTTACATACCTTCTTTTTGTTAAGGCGGGAAAAACTGTTCCTAAACACACACCCCGTCGTTCCGGGCAACGAACAGGGTAGTGTGGGGCCCTCATACACTAAAGAAACCTTCCGTGTGCCGTCTCTCCGCCTTTACTGGTGGGCCGCCGGAACCATATTATTACATTCCTTCAGTGGTCCAAAACGAAATTTACATACCTACTTATAGTCAGGAGTTCAGAGAGGATATAGGCTTGCCCTTTTATCCCGCAATAATGGATGGTTCTTATGAGACAGCTATTTTATATAGAGATGTGCTATATAGTGACGAAATTGTATTCTGAAGTCCGCGCGGGCTAAAACGCGGCATAATCTAGTAAAACATGTTTAGCGATTCAGTTTTAATGAACATTATTGTTTGTTTATTTAGAATTGCTACTTATAATCCTTGACCATATCTAAAGGCCAGAAAATCAGCTGCGCTGTTCTAGCTTTTTGAAGACATTACCCAAAGATAATTATTATTAGATACCGGACTCTCTGTATGATAATTCATTCTTACGTTTAACTGGTTCGTGCAAGAACTCGCGGGAAGGAGCAATACTCCAGGTGTGGAAGCGTAAGCACTGAAGTGATGTCATACCTTTTTTTTTAATTTTATTTTTTTAGGCCGGAAAAAATGTTCCTAACCACACACCCCGTCGTTCGGGGGTAACGAACAGGGTAGTGTGGGGCCCTCACCCACTAAAGAAACCCGCCGTGTGCCGTCTCTCCGCCTTTGTTGGCGGGCCACTGGAACTATGTTACATTCCTTCGGTGGTAAGTGATGTCATACCTACAGTTGCAGTGGCCCACCAATACACGTAGAGAGACGACATACGTCGCATGTACTTTAGGTGAGAGCGCCACACCATCCTATTCGTTGCCGCAAACGACGGGGTGTGCCTTTAGGTAAATTTTTCGCACCTTTTTTTTCTCTTAAGATGCGTTATTGTACCTATGTTTATATATTTTCTAGATCCGCTGCAGGAAAAAGCTACTTTTAAGGTTATATCTTAGGTGCCGATATAAAACGTATAAAAGAGCTATCAAACAAACAGTATCATCAAAATCCGTCCAAGAGTTTTTGCTTAATGACAAAAATTCATTAAAAATAATTGTTTTGTCTTCAGTTACGCCTAAATAGCTTAATACAGACATTTTTTTTTTCTTAAGTATACAGGATACATATACAGGACATAGCTCTGTTACAGCTTTATAATAGTATAGAAATAATCTAAAGTTTTTTTAGAAACACAAATTGGTCATTTATACAGGCTTATAAAAACCAACGATTATACAATGGCTTATAAAATTGCAAACGAGGACGTTCGTCACACTTAAATATAGTGACTGTCATTAATTAATGCAATAAAGGTAATGACCATCTGGAACGTTTCCATATGAAAAAGTTAATGAAAAATCGCAAGCGTGTAAGGACGAATACGAACAATCACAATTTGCACACTTTGTGTTAATTTTTAGGTGCTTCATTATTTGGTAAAAATCTTAATTGTAAAATTAAGTTTAGGTACCTGGTCGGTATAATGTATGCAAATACTGCCGACAGATGGCGCAGGCGTCCTCCAAGACGTTAATAATGAATGTGTTATGGAAATTTGCAGTTCCGAGCAATTGTCACGATTGCTGAATTAGCAAACGATCTGGGATGGTATTCCAGGAGATGCAGGTTTAAATCCTGCTCGTAACTGTTATTTTCAATTTCACATTTGCACACTTTATGTTAATTTATATGGCTAAGCATATCAAATGCTAAAAAATGTATAAAAATATCAAAATAATCACTTAGTGTGTACATGATTGTAATAATAAACAAACATATAATACGTCTCGAACTGGGAGATGTTTTGAAAATAGTGGAATTGTTTTTGTTTTGTTTGAAAATAACCTGTTTAATATTATAAACTTGCGTGAACGTTTGCGCTGTTGCTATAAGCCTTAAATATTACACGGAGATGGCTGCATGGTTACAATAATTTTAGAACACGACAAAAATAATAAATCTTTTATTACGTATTTGTTGTCAAAGAGTTGCAATATTAGGTGTTTTGTTACGGGTTAATTTTAAATATTTATATTATTAATTATTATTTGCCGTGTGGCTTTAGAATTGTTTCACCCCTCTCTACCCACGGGAGACGTAAGAGCCGACTGAGGGAGGGCCGGGGGAGTGGGCAGCAGCACTCTGTATTAACAACATCCACTGCGATCGCCAACCCGCCTGCCAAGCGTGGCGATTACGGCATTATCCCCCATGACGGGACCGCTTGTTGTAGCGTTCTCTTGGGGAGGCCTGTGTCAGGCAGTGGACGTTGAAAGGCTGATGGATGGATGGATGGAATTTTAAATATACTAACATAAATCTTTTCTCATAAATTATTCTATACTAGCTATTACCCGCAGCTTCGCCACGGGAGTAAGTTATTTGTTTTCAAACAACTCTATTGACTAACTCGGCGCTCAATTTTCCACAACTATTATAATACTTTAGTCAAATTACACAACACCATTATTGAGTTATATACACCTTTTTCATGAATCATTCCATCCGTTACTGAAAACTGCATGAAATACCGTTCGGATTTTCTAAGTTTATACAGACAAAGGCGGTGGGGACTCTACCTATCAAGATATTAAGTAGGTATCGAGTCCAATCCCCGATCTGACGTTAAGACTACGCAGCACACACCTCTGAATTACGGAATAATATGCGTATTTGTATACACATTATCACCATAGTATAAGGAAAGAAGTAAGTTATCTTTATACAAGCGAACCGAGCGCGGTTTGCATGTTTGCGTGCCAGTACCTACGAGTCGCCGCACGAATACTATAACAAAATTATGAGGCCTGCAATATGTACTTTGGAAAATTCAAAAGTGCACGCCTCATAATATTTATTTTTCACAATAAAATTGATTATTTGATAAGTAACTAATAATGTTTTGGTCTTACTAAGTAGTTTTCAATCAATCACATAAATAGCGCTAATTTCATAGTTTTTATGTCTTATACGCCGTCTAGCGCTAATTTTAAGAAGTACTTCTATATTGGTCTATAGAAATAGTTCTCACACTTCTCACGAAATTAGGATAGCGCTAGTTTTAGTGTCGAATCCAGCGTAAATATTCACTATTTTTTTGTTTATTTAAATAACAATTATACCACATCGAATTAGACCGTGAAAAGTAATAGGGCTCTATTCGTAGTTGTACTGAAGTTAATAAGAAAAAAAAGACTCGATAAGACTTGATTTCGGTTGTTATCGTGTTAACATACCTACAACAAACGGACGTCCAAAACAGAACTTTTTTAAACAGTTTTTTTTATTGGTTTAAATAACAAAAATGGCATAAAAAATATCATGTGTGTCAAAAATAGTGTTTTTCTTGATATGCGTGTGTATATATTGTTTTACAAGTGCAATATATGATAAATAGAGACATTTTAAGTTTGAAAAATCAGTTTTTCTGCGCAAAACGAGAATAGTACCCACCTCAACGCCTCGCTTATGAGGCGTACAATTTAAAACTGCTAAAGGTGCGCCCATTAATGCTGCGCCGTCGTTTGTCAGTTGAAAACACTGATGTGTTTACTCTACCGAGATACTTTGTCGAGGACTTGCGAAGTCTATCAACCGTCCCAACTAGAGTTGTGGCCTAAATTCCCTTTCGTTTTAAAGGGAAAGGACGGTGCCCATTTTTGGGCCCAGGAAAGACAACAGTGTGCCTAAATAAATTACTTACCTAAATTCATACAATTTTTTTTATTGTCAAGCAATTAATATTATATTATAATTAATAGTCATAAAATTGCTTATATATCATATCCTATATTCATTTCATACAAAACATTGCCAGGTTTTAATAACTTGTTGTTATTAAAAAATATCAAATCGATTTCCATTCGATACTAATTAAACAAACAGCAAAGCTTCAAACATATAATATAACTCTGTAACTGCCTCGATGGTGTAGCGGTAGTGTATGCGACTGCTAATCATGAGATCTCGGGTTCGATCCCCCGGTCGGGCAATGTTATTGCGCTTTTTGCTAAAAAGAAACATTCTCAGTAACAGCCCGGAGTTTGGAAATGCCCGGTAGACGTCATTTGGCTCGCCCCTTATCACGTGGGACTTAAACATAGCTGGCGAATCATGAGTGTGTAATACACCTCTGCCTACCCCTTCGGGGAATACAGGCGTGAAGCTATAACTCTGTGGTAATCTGGGTAATGTATGTGTTGAATGTATGATACCGTATATTTCGGCTGCGATACAATACGCAAACATAATATATATGTGTCGCAAAGCATAATATTTGAAGATGGCAATTAATGGAATATCAATCAATCACTAACTAACTTATCAGCACGCCATTTCCCTTGCGGGGTAGGCAGAGAGAACAGAGTTTCAAGAGGCTCTATTCTTGCATACATCGCTCGCTTCCTCAACATTCATAATTCTCTTCAAACACGATCGCTGGTTTCAGAGACTCCTGACTCCCCCTTCCTTCAATACATTACCGATTTGGCCTAGGTAGGTGAGCCTCGGTCTCCCCCTAACACTTTTGTTATTTTCATTACTAGACTATTTGATGTGATTTTTGATTATTGCTTGAGTGTGTTTAGTTGTGATGCGATGACAGCCGTCAGGCGGTAGGTGACGTCTGAAAGCTGACAGCTGACGGATAGCAGTTAGTCAATTTAAAAGGAGGACAGACGTTCCTACGATATTCATTCGATTGGCAAGAGCGCGTACAGTTGGTCGTGGTCGCGATATAACTAACCTCACTGCATACCATGTTATTATTTTGAGAGTTACATCCTAAAATATTGTGAGCATCACTTGTTATTTTGTTACCAAAACTAAGCTGGATAGCTTAGTTTTGGTAACAAAAGTAAAGGTCAGTGTATTGAATAATAACCCATTATGATTTCAAGATGGACACTTTTGAATTTACACTGCGTCATGTCTGACCATCATAATGATACATGAAAATGAAGAAGTGCCCTTGCCCTCGTTATATGTATTTGTTTCTAGGATAACTAACTATCATATATTTGTAATGAGTGGTTTAGTTATAATACACGTACCTGTGCAATATTTTTAATTAGGTTTTAATAATGACCCTTTTTATTTATTATTTATCATTCGATATTGACAATCGAGGCCAAAGTCATTTTAATATGACAATAATAGTTTAATACTTCACAGAGCTGTCATGTCACCAGATCCATCACAACACAACAATTGAGTTTAATTACAAGAATATATATTGCTCTTAGGAAAGGTGCTTTTCTTACGATACTATACGCTAGTTTTGTTGTACCTTCCCCCCGAACGGGTCGGTACCACCGTGACCTGTGTGACCTGTGGCCATGAAGAACGTCGGTGTGTTTTGGTTGTAGTAGGAGATAGCCATTAATTTTTTCATTTCATATATGAGAAATGAAATGGGGAGCAGCGGCTTGACAATACTCTCAGTATAGTTGAGTCCATGAGCGACGGTTACCATTCAAGTCAATCCAAGACATTTAAGAAGGAATGTGTTATCGAAATTCACAGTCCCGAGCAATTGTCACGATAGTTGGATTGGCAACGCATCTGGGATGGACCTATTCCAGGAGATGCAGGTTCAAATCCTGCTTGTGACTGTTATTATTGATTTCACATTTTCGCACTTTATGTTGATTTATATGGCTAACTATGTCAAATGCAAAAAAATATATAAAAATATCAAAATGATTTACAAAGGTGGGGTCTTACCAACTGAAACAAGCAAAATTCTACTACGGAGAGCTTGTGCGAGAGAGACAGGAGGAGAGAGAGATAGATTGCTCGTTTATTTAGTGGGTGAGGGCTCCACACGACGCTGTTCGTTGCCCCAAACAAGTGGTGTGTGATTAGGTATATTTTCTGTTGAAAGAAAAGGATGATGTGCACTCACTGTGACTGTACTGTACTATTGCTATGGTACCTGAGCTGGAGCCGCTTTAATGATGTAACTGCTCTATCTCGATGTTTAGACAATATCTTTGACGAACAAAATCAAATGTCATGAAGAGAGAGAGGGAACATGAAAGAAACATGTGGTAGCTTTACATTATTATCCCAAACTTGTGTAATATATTAATAGCCAATATATTAATGTGTAAAAGTGGTGGCATTTACTAATTAACTACTTGTGTATGTGCATAAGTGTTGGCAAGTGACATAATGCGCTGTAACTTCTTTTTTCGTGTTTCTCCAAAACTCCGGAGAAGCTTCCAGTAAAGCCATCACCGCTTTACTGAGGTATGACTGACTTGACTATGACTAATTTTCTAGGAGTTTGACTTGTGTGACACATTAATTTTACTATACTTACTTGATGCAACGTGAAACTTGATACTAGCAACAAATGGCTTAGGCTGATTGCCATCGCGAAGGTGCGACGCTCCGTGTGCGGATGCGTCGCTCAGTAGAGGGTACCCAACAGGGTAAGCCGCCGGCGGACCACCGAAGGAATGTAACATAGTTCCAGTGGCCCGCCAATAAAGGCGGAGAGACGGCACACGGCGGGTTTCTTTAGTGGGTGCAGGCCCCACACTACCCTGTTCGTTGCCCCGAACGACGGGGTGTGTGGTTAGGTACATTTTTTCCCGCCTTAACAAAAAAAAGGCTGATTGCCATAATCAAAAAAGAAGAAGAATATAATAAAACTTTTAAAAATAAGCTTTTGTTCATTATTTATTAACATATCCTAAACTTGAAATATTATTTAATTATGTATTCCTAAGCTTGGGATATTATTTTCTTCTTGTCTGTTCATTAGTATGCTCATAACATGGTTGCTTTTTTTTATTTATGGATAATTTGCTGCTTTTTAAATAAATTCAATTTAAGGCATATTCATATAAATAAATTCAGTTTAAGGCGTATTATAACCTCACTTTATTAAATAAAAAAAAACACGAATTTCTCTTTAACTCGGGTACCGAAATGAAAACTATTTATAGATTATGAAACTAAACATTTTTTTTCTATTAGATATATGAGAAATCAAGAAGGCACATGGATTATTGTACTGGGCCTAATCGCCTAACAAAATTGACATTCTCCTTTGTGTGTTAAAAAATGGCACAGATGGATTGCATTGAAAAAAATCCCCAGAAGAACCCGAAGAACCAGAGACAAGCTTTAGAATGGATTCCACAAGGGAAGAGGAAACGTGAATACCCCAAACATAATTTTTTTTTATTAAGGCGGGAAACAATGTACCTAACCGCACGGCCCGTCGTTTGGGGCAACGAGTCAAACATACCTAAAAGCGCCCCGTAGTATCAGAACTAAACATAATCGCGCTAAACTACTTGACTGCACAAATGGCTGACTGAACAGTGAATTAAAAAGTAATGGAAAGAAAAAAAAAACACTAATAAGAAAAAAGCACAATAAGAATTGTAAATCTCGTTCAATTCCAAGGCTTAATGAATGTGACTGCATCTATTGCTTACAAATTACAATTGAATTAAAAACATTCCTGTTTCTTTCAACCGTACCTACACAAGTTAGTTTAAATATAGTCTTAAAGCAGTTCATTGCGCAAGTCATATTTGTGAAATTATAAATATAGGTATAAATTCAGCTCGCGAAATAATGATAGTAAATTATTTAGATATTTTTATAAACATTTTTAGCATTTAACATGCTTAGCCATATAAATTAACACAAAGTGTGAAAATGTGAAATCGAAAATAATCCTGCTCGTGACTGTTATTTTCGATTTCACATTTTCAAACTTTGTGTTAAGATATAAAATTAATTTTGTAAAAATGGAAAGGGCCGTACATCTTTATGATTTACATATATCACTTGTCAATATTTTTTCCTTATTTATAGCAATATATTTATATTATACACAGTACACATACACACACACACACACAGCAATACACGTGATAGGCTTTCAGGCTCGGAAGCCAGAAGATCGGCCACTTTGGAGTGTATTGCAGTCGAAGCGATCTATAGTGGATACTCAGGCTGCATAGCCTGGCAGGTATTATTTAGACAATTCCTTTGTCATCTAAAGCAATATTCGATCTATATTAATTATGTAATATAAAACATTATTCAAATAAACTACTAACAAAACCTCCAGACCGGCGCGGGGATCGTACCCAACCTTGAGCACGGAGTCAAAGTCAATGTCGTTGAACTATTTGGGTCGCCAAACTCGCAGCGCTTATAGCATTCAAAATGAGAACTATTTTGAATACGTTACGTTGTAATGTACCTATTTTCGAAGATATGGACTAAACGTTTTGTAAGATTTACCTGTGATAAATACAAATGCAAAAATGAGCCGTAGCGGGAGGTATCGCAGATGATGAAACTGTACAAAATTATTTTGTAGAAATAATAAGTATAGAAGAATAGTTTATGAAAAGATATAAATTTAGCACAATTAAAAATATAGTTTTTTTTAAACAGGTAATAGAAACTTCAGGGTCGTCGTAATTCTATTTTCAAATCGGATCACATCAAACTTAGAACTATGTAACAGAATCGAGAATAATTTCACTCAAGGTATCCCAATTATAGCCAGCCATAAGCGAATCTATAAGTTCCCATTCAAGACCTGTCAACTATATAAAATGTTAACTGAATGAATGAGTCACATATCAACGCACAGCCTAAACTCCTGGGGCTAGGACCGTGAAAATTTATATATATAGTGTGGTGACGGACTAAGAATACAAGTGTCACCACCTCATCCTTTCCCGTGGGTGTCGTATAAGGCGACTAAGGGAAGTATGCAATTATCACCCATTGCATTACTGGTGGTAGGGCTGGGTACCAAGTTGGAGTATTCACTTGCTATCAGGCCTGAAAGGGTCGGTAGGTACCACCGTCTCCTGTGTGAACGGTCATGAAGCAAGCCAGCGTGTTTTGGCTGTAGATAGCAGAAGAAAGGCTTTCATTTCATATCTGAGAAATGAAATGGTGCTTAGCGGCTTGACAATATAGTTGAGTCCATGAGCGACGGTTACCACTTACCATCAGGTGGGCCATGGCTCGTCTGCCATCATCATCATCATAAATCTATATATAGATTTTTTTGATACGAGGTGAGCCTTAAGTGAGTCTAACGTGGGTTTGGTCGCTCGTTGCTGGTTGTTGGATCGGTGGTATTACAATTAAAAACAGGACATAGAAACACATAATAGGACACGAATATGACGCAAACGAAGCCGCAGGTAATGCTCTAGTAAAGAAGCCCTACTACAGCCACTGTTCATGGCTTGAATTATCTGATGTACTTTATTCAACGGAAAGTAAACACAAGACGCTTTCCTACAGTAGCTTGGAGTCCTGGCTTCGTGTTCTAAAGATTACCATGATGAAGAAAATAGAATTAGGGTTGGTTGACATGTAAACAACCTTCTTTATTTAGCTGTCTTTATCATGTCGTGTACTACTTTGTAGTGTAAAGATACTGTTTGAATATTAATAAATAGCTATCATGTGTATACTCGTACTATAATATAATAAAGTCTATATCTAATCTATGCAAGTCTACAGATTTTTGTGCCATTGACGGAGTGAGGAGCAAGTAGTTAAGTTACTGATATATTATATTCATTGACCTACCAACAAATGTACCTAGTGTCCGCGCTAAAAAGTGTCCAAACCAAAAGAGAAACAAAACGCCAAAAGAGAAACAATCGCGCGCCAGTCTGCAAAGAAAACTCAACACTATTACAATGGGACAAGGTTTCAAATTAGAATGTTGAAATTTGTATGTATTAATATAATGTACCTACGTTTCTATAGGTTGACTAGACACTTTTGTCGTGATTTTGTACGACACCCGACGTCCATTAGGCATTGATTATATTGGTCTATATTAGGCCAATGATTATATTGGTCTATATTGAATAAATCATGAAGTTCATTATGGGCAATAATCGAATCCTCAAGTCAAATCTTAGCGATTTAATCGTCTTTTTAATAATAATTCCTATGACTATCTTACTCCACGTTTATTTAACACCCATTTAACACATTAATTTAATGGTCAACAATCAGAGAAAATTCCAGGTGAACTTAACATAACATGTAAACAAGCTGTCAAATAAAAAGAAATAAAAATCAATCATCTAAAAAAATGTAATAAGAAGTCAGGAAAATAATTAAACTTAAATGACAACCCTGAGGCGACTACATTTTTTTTTCTTGTTGTCTTTTTCTGTCAGTAGTAAGTACGCATTTAATGAGTGAGAAAGGCGATGACCCAGATCGTGGACATTGTAGAACAATGTACTTGTTAAAGTCGCAGTAAAGATGATTTTCAGTTTATTTGTTTAAAAGTTATATATTATATTATAACTATGAGTATTTTGCGGCTACTGATCTAATTTTAAAGTTTTTTTATTATATTGTTATAACCGTCAGCAATTATATAATTTAAAAGGGATAGTACCTACGTAACAAAAATACAAGAGTAAAAGATAGTAATATATAGCTAATATCAACGACCTATAAATTAGCGTATGCATATTTATTAGTCAAGTAGTATGTTTTATAGCTAGTTTTAACTGCTTTTATTTAATATCTTTCTTACAAACGTTTAGTAAGAATTTAATAGAAACAAAACTGAATTCAGGCTATTATTATAAGCTAGCGAGGGCGTGTCGTTTGACTGTCATTTAATGGCACGGACTTGGCACGGCTCGCGCTTATATTTCGTCACCAGATTTTATTGACACAACGTCGTTAGTTCCAGATTTTGCGTTGACGAGCCCATTTTCTACCCATAGTTAGTGTACAGGTCAATCCGTACATATAATTAGTTTATAAGGTTTTGTCAGCGTTGATAAATAAATAACGAAAAATAGTTACAGAATACTATAATTTTAATAAGGATACATTCTATTCGCTTTGTACGTTTAATTAAATGCAACATGATTATAGTTATTTACGTTTAAGGTCCTTCAAACCTGATTTAGTTATTTATTTATTTTAAGAGTTTTAATGGAAATCTAGTTTTTAACTGTTGTAAATTGAGGAAAAAATGATCATTATCAGTACTTGCAACAATAATATTCTATTTTTTTTAGTATCTATATACTTTATGCATTTTTTCATATTAATACCCCGAACCCTGACGTCCACGCAGATGCGATTGCAGACAGAGGCTCGTAGATCTATTTCTTTTAGCAATTGACATGCTCCGCTACTTTTTAAAGTACAAATTATTTGTGACTAAAGAAAAAGAGATTTTTAGTAGGGGCGGGAATCAAACCACGCATCTTTTCCAATCCAGGGAAGTGCTCGTGTGTAGTCGTAAGACAAATGTGATTAAGAATTTGGGATGATCGAAGGATCAGTAGGGTAGCTCAGTGGTTAGAGCATTTCCCCGGATTGGAAAAGATGCGTGGTTCGATTTCCGCCCCTACTAAAAATCTCTTTTTCTTTATTCAGAAATAATTTGTACTTTAAGAAGCTAGTAGTACAAATAAAGAGGTAATTGGACTTTTTGTTGGCAAGGAAAGAATCCAACGTAAACCATTTATTGAATGATATGTACTTTGGCGTCCACAGTAAATTCTTCGTTGCTGTGTATGTTTGTAAACACTTTGTCATTGTCTGACAATTTACCGTATATCCACACCTTGCAACAAGTATGTAATAGCTATTTTACGCTTTCTCTCTGTCATTTAAAAACTATTAGAAAATAGGGGAAATAAACACTAAAAACGATTATTTAAAAATAATTTATCAGGAATTCTAGAACGTTCCCCTAAGACGTTTTTAAAGTAAAGAGTGTATTTTGATCTATATTTTAGAACTTAACGTTCTCAGCTACTTTAAGTAAGGCAGCCATTACATGTTCAATCCAGATAACGATCCAAGCAAGGTGACGGATTGTAGTAGATTGACGAATCTTGGTGTGGCTGGTCGCGACATTAGACGGTCAATCCAGTTCATATCAGTCCACTGTTCGATACCGTCAAATGCACACGCATTCACAACCACTAAATGGATCTGAATATGAAAAAAGCTTGTGCAGCAATTATTGCTTGTTCTCTGAAGAAACGCGTGAAGAGGAAACGTTGAAGGAGGCATGCATTGATCATCTTTCGGAAATGGTCACACCGCACTTGTTAAAAAAAGATACCTACATGCAAGAGAGCATAACCCCTAAAGAAAAACATTCACATACATTTCCTTACATCGCGGTGCGAACGCAGACTGACGTAATTTGAACGCATGTTACACTACACGATCAATCTGGATCGCGATTAATGGATCGAGATCATTGATTTCAAAAAATCTAGATATTTTCTGATCAGAATTCACGATCCGTCAATCAAATACCTTACACAGTCAATCTGGATTGAGATCAATGATCACGATCAAGGATCACAATCTAGATTGAGTGTGTAATGGCTGCCTAATATATTTGCGATAGCTTAGCGGTCCAGAGCACTTCCCCGGATTGGATGGGACGCAGGTTCGAATCCTACTTGCGAGTAGAGTGAAGAAGTTACCACCCACTGCATTACTGGTAATAAGGTAGGGTACCAAGTGGGACTACTCACTTGTTATCAGGCCGAGAATGTCAGCACCACAATTTGCCATGTTACCGAACTTGAAGCACCTTGGTGTGTTTTGATTCTAGTGGGAGATAGTCGTCAATTCATGCATTTCTCTTCCGCTAAATAGAATGGTGAGCAGTGGCAATATTTTTACTATTGTAATACGACACTCGTGGGAAATGATGGGGTGGTGACACTTGTATTCTTAGTCCGTCACCACACGAATAAATTGTCGTTTCTGACAATTACGTTTCCGAATTCTACAAGGACATACTATAATTTATTTATAATTACGAACTGTATGACGAAATGTGTCATGTGAAGTCATTTTCTTGGCAGATATCACCGCGACGCACTAAGATTCTGGTGTGCCTCATTCTCATCTAAGATACAAATAAATAAAATTTAAGTGTCTGTTTTTGATGTCTAAATAACAGCTTTTCACTAAATGCATACGAGAATATATACGCTACCTATAACAAAATACCAATTTTTAAAGTTTTTGTCTGTCTGTCTGTTTGTTCCGGCTAATCTTCGGAACGGCTGGACCGATTTGGATGAGACTATCACTAGCCACTGTCGTAGATATCTGTTGTTACAAGGAGTATCTTAGGCTACTTTTATTTTGGAAAAATAATTAGGATTCCGCACAAAAAAAAGCTTTGCAGGATAAGTCGCGGGTGTTATAACCCTAGTCGACGATATACGATTGATAATGTTTTTGTATTGTATTAATAGTAGCCTTGCAGTACGAACCCGGAAGATTATTCACGAAACTGCAATCTAAGTTCGTGGTATCTTTCTAATTCTAAATGTTTGTTTAATAGTCTTAAGGTATGCCTTATAAAAATGATAATGCGATACTCGACGGAAGTCCATTGTTAATCTTATATGGAGCACAGGGGGAATACACGCTGATCACGTATTATGTGATAACTATTCTCTGTTGGACCATCGACGTTTCGCTACTATTTTCACGTAAATCTATTTTAAAGTAACTACCTAAACTAAACTACACCATTTAACGGCTGTTTAAGCGGACTATACTATGATACCCACCCGTGCGTGTCGTCTGCATAGCCTTCCTATTATACAAGGATGGCGAGCGTAACTATTTTTTTTAATGCATATGGTGGCAGACTGGCCCTGGCCCATCTGATGGTAAATAGTAACCGTCGCTTATGGACTCAACTATACCGAGAGTATTGTCAAGCTACTGCTCACCATTTCATTTCATAGATATGAAATTAAGGAATTAACGGTTTTGGTTGTAGCAGCAGATACTACAACCAAAACACACCGATGTGCTTCATGGCCGGTCACTCGGGACATGGTGGTACCAGCTAGCTCGGGTGCGATAGCAAGTGAGTAGTACTCCCATTTGGCCAGCCCTATCAGTACCTCTACAGTAACTTCAGGGATAGGGATGTGGAAATAAGTAATGCCAGCGATAGAGAGGAAGGACAACAAAGAGGGGAAACGATCAATATCAACTATCCCCGAGGCTCGTCGGTGCGGCGTCCGCCCTTGCACGGCTCATGCCGAATATGGGCGGACCCAACAATGCGTGCCGATGGCTTTACGCGGGAGTGGTCCGGCCGATGGCACTGTACGGCGCACCCGTGTGGGCGGAGTCCCTGGACGCACTGAACAGGGCTCTTCTGTGGAGGCTACAGAGAGTCGTCGCGTCCAGGGTCATACGTGGATACCGCACGGCGTCGACGGAGGCGGCCTGCGCGTTGGCCGGAACCCCTCCGTGGGACTTGGAGGCGGAGGTGCTCCCGAGGTGTATCGGCGGGCGTCGCAAGAGCGGGAGGGGGTGGGCGTCCCCCATCCAGCGTGGTGGCCAGATGGTAGGGCGACGCCCGCCGGGCTGCCATGACCAGCTGGAGGGCGTGGCTGGAGGCACCCCGGGCCGGTCTTCGGACCATAGGGGCACTCCAGCCGGTGCTGGAAGAGTAGGCAGGGTGACGGCACGGAGTCCTTTCCTTCCGACTGGTGCAGGTGCTGTCGGGGCACAGTTGCTTCGGCAGATATCTGCACATAGTCGTAAGGAGGGAAGCGACTCCGGGCTGTTAGCATTGCGGCTGCGACGAGGACACGGTGCAGCACACGCTCGAGTCGTGCCCGGCTTGGGCCGAGCAACGCCGTGAACTCGTCGCCGCAATAGATGGGGGGACCTCTCGGTGCCGACCGTCGTCAGAGCGACGCTTGGCAGTGACAGGAATTGGGCCGCAGTCGCTGCCTTCTGCGAGGAAGTAATTTCGCGGAAGGAAGTGGTGGAGAGGGCCAGGGAGGCTGATCCTTCCGCAGACCCGAACCGCCGCCAGCGACTGCGGCAGCGCAGGCGCGAGTACTTGCGCCTCATGCCGCCCTAGCCGAGGCTGCGGGTGGATGGACCGGGGTACGTCCGCCACCCGCAAGGCCTCCCACAAAGGTGCGACGCTCCGTGTGCGGATGCGTCGCTCAGTAGAAGGTACCCGAAAGGGTAAGCCGCCGGCGGACCACCGAAGGAATGTAACATAGTTCCAGTGGCCCTCCAATAAAGGCGGAGAGACGGCACACGGCGGGTTTCTTCAGTGTGTGAGGGCCCCACACCACCCTGTCCGTTGCCCCGAACGACGGGGTGTGCGGCTAGGAACATTTTTTCCCGCCTGAATAAAAAAAAATCAAAAAAAGGAAATACGTATACTCCCATCATTCAAATGAAAGCCTTTTTTTTTGTTTAGGCGGGTAAAAAATCACCTTACAGAACAGGGTAATGTGTCACACAGTTTTAAGTGGTCCACCAAAACAGGCAAAGAGATGGCACACGGTGGGTTTATTTAGTGGGTGAGGGCCGCACACAGGGTAGTGATGTGTAGTTGCCCCGACAGTACTCTTATTATTCTGTGAGTTCTGTGGTTGCCCCGAAAGACAAAGTGCGCGGTTAGTTACATTTTTTCCATCTTAACAAAAACAGGGAGGTACGGAATTAGTTATAATTACTGTTATCTTAGTATATAGTCAACATGTTTACTGCAATTAACGTTATCAAAAATGTATTATTATTGTATCCAAAGTGCTAACAAAATAACACTCCATGTTGCTATGTCGACTTATCTACTATTTTGTTAATGTTGTTATGTTCTAGAAAGTTTTTTTCATATATCGGCTACAAATATAGGCGGTTTGACCTTGTGTTGTTATTTATATGATATTTTATTATTATTTATTGTATTATTATTGAACGTGGAAAGTTTCACGGAATGCGGTTGTTTGTAGTTATTTCGAAAGATCCGGTTCAAATAATAATGATTATTTAAATGAAGTGCTAAGTAACTTTATGAGATTAAATAAATGACAATGTTTACTTTTTAACACGTTCCCTGCGCCATCATTTTCAAAGAACTTTCAGCTGGTGCTTTGGAGACCTAAAAGATCTCGAAACTAACCCACACTTTGGTGCGTTTGAGAACTAATCAGTCTCCTAAAAATACAGTTTTGAAAATAATTTATATCTTCCAAAAAACCAATGACATATATTTTGAAGTTTTTGTGCGTCAAAGATAGCCTATTGCTCTATATTTTGCTAGGTTCGCACGGAGTTATGACATTAGAATAAACTACAAATACAAAAAAAATAGATATCGATTGTATCTCGTACCGCAACCGAAGATAGTTCAATATGTTTAGTAAGTAGTGATGGGAATAAAATAATATCTCAGTTGTCGATTGAAAAAGTTTTTAAAGAAGTTTATTTATAAATTATGCCAAGTGTTTTTAATTAAAACATGGTAAGCACATTGATTGTTTGCATTGCGCGCAAATGATAACAACTCTTTAGCTTTTTTTGAAGCGTCAGTGCTGTTTAATGTGCGGCGTAACAACCCACACGTATTTTTTTGTCGCCACGTTGGAAAACATGATCTGTACATCTTCCTTCGGAAAATTCTGTAATAAAGGGCATTATATACCTCTAAACAAACAGCATGCAACCACGTCAGTGAAGTAAATGCAATGGAATCTAATTTTATTAGTTTTTCTTATAGTGAAAAGTTATTCGAGTGTCTTATGTGTATTTTTGATCTAGAGCTGTTGTTGCTTTAAAAAAATATATGTTGGTATTAAATTAATGACCTTTTTTAAAATGGGGAGTACAGAAGCAATAACTGAAAACGTTCTGAATATTTAAAAGTCAAAATTGAAAGTCTTTTTTTCAACTTTTGCATAAATGCATTGCATTAATGCATGCATAGGGCAGAATAAGTTTGAGGTTCAGTTGACCCGTGACCACGGCTGGTGAAACCCAGTCGAAACGTCGGTAGTAAAAAGGTATTTGATACGAGTTAAGTCCCGTAATAATAGTTTAAATACATAGTAATGAAACGCGATAGCTTAAAATCTTAGAATAAAGGACTATCAGCAACAAACTCATTTTTTTAAATATATTTTATTTTGAATTTAAATATTCAGAATGTGTTCAGTTATCGCTTCTGTACTCCCTATTTCAAAAACGGACGTGAATTATAATACATTGCCATAGGACACCTGTATAAGTTCACACATTAAAAGTGGATTTCAAAGGTCTCTTGTAAGTTTACTATAGCAACGTTTTTGTTATAATAATATAATAATCTCCCACGTCGATGCTAGGACAACACTAAATCGAGTCACGCAGCGCCCGCGCCGCCCATTTTCCCTCTCTTGCGTCTACGAGGCGTACGATTCCACGAGTATCGACATGTCTCCTAACGCAAGGAATGAATATAATTATACTACTGTGCGTTAGGGACCTAATCAATCTCTATTTTTTTATTTTATGTCCTTGAATTCACCTTTAAGTAGGAAGGAAATATGTATATTTGTCTAACTCATACTTAAAGAACCTTACACGTTAGAGCCTGCCGCAAGGAGTGAAACAACACGATTATACAACGCACAATACAAAAGTCCTGCAAGAGATCTGATAGATCTCGTAATGCAACGAACGTGATAAGCAGTTAATTTCGTTTTGAGATGTGGGAAAGTTCATGAAAACTTAAGATTAATTTGTAAAACGCTTTTTTTTAAATGCCGTGAAACGTTTCAAGAATAAAGGGAAGTAGAAATTGGGCAGCAGAATTGATACTGTGACAGCTCTAAACAAAAGAACAGTAGGAAAGATTTTCCTAAAAGTTGCGTTGCGAATCAATATTAAAATATAATTAAATTTAACTATTTTATTTATTCATTGTTAGAAACGGAAGTTATAAATAAACTGCTCTTTGCATCGTCACTCCAATAAATTATACTCCAGCCTAGATAAAAATGACGAAAAACGTGATAGAAAAAACTAGTATGTGTCTAGACTTAAATTGTTTTAATATTCCTGGATAAATGGTAATATTATGAATACAACACTAAATTTGACTTTTCCAACGAAAATCTCCTTAGTCGCAAAATAAAGATTACCGGTATCACGCCACGTACATGGAGAATGCAATCTGATATTGACGTAGGCGTTATCGTTGCACTAGAATATTAATAATATTGTTACAGATTTAGTCAAAACAACTTGATTCAAATATATTTGTGCATTTAGTCATTTGTTGTTCACATAATAATGTTGCATCATCCTCTGAAATAATTGTTTTTTGCCTTTAGTGTGTTTGAGGATCAAAACACTTACCTACTCTACCTGTAATTTTATTTTTTAACTTTATTATAATCATGTATTTAATTCTGTATACCGATGTTTTATTGAAGTGGACTCTTCTATACGCAATTGGCGAATTTTAGATAGATAAATGTTTATAAGTTAACGTTACCGAAACGCCGTCCGCGTAAAATTCTTAACACCGTCACTTACATGTACTCGTACATCGCCACCTATCGAAACAAATTGTACAAAATACTATAAGTGGAAGAATTTATAAGTTACAAAGGAAACAGGCAAAAATTCATAGAAAGTTGGGTTTGACGTTTCTGATGTTGCTAACATCTATAAGCTGTGGTAACCGCTTATCATTAAGTGGGGCGTATGCTTGTTTGCCACCCACGTAGTATAAAACAAACTACTGAACGGATTTTGATGAACTTTTTTGTTTAATAGCTCTTGATTATGCTTAAAAACCGGTAGGTGTACCTTTTATTCCGCTACTATACCGGGAAACAGAAATGAAACTATAAAACACCCTGTGTCGCGGGCAAAAGCTGGTTATGACATGAATATACCAAATTTTTTTTTTTTAATATAAAATTTCTCTTACGTTTTAATTAAGTGTGCGATGAAATGGATACTTCACAGAATTCACGGGCATAGTGAATTTTTAAATAACCTAATAATGATAGAAAGAGACACTTAGGTCTACTTTGTTATATACCTAACCCACGAAAAAGCACCTGGTAACGCACCAGGAAATGCTTTTTTACAATAACATTTCTTCCGTAGGAAAAGGTCCCGTAGACCCTTCCAAATGTAACCACATTATGTAGTGTTGCTATGCTCACGCTCGAGATTCCTATTATTTATTATCAATTTAGGTAAGATTATTGAAAGGAGAATGAGGATGGTGTCTGATGAATTTTTGTGTGAGGCACAAGGAGGTTTCAGGTGTGGACGAGGATGCATGGATCAAGTGTTTTCTCTGCGCAACATTGTGGAGAAGCATCTGGCTGTAGGCCAGAGGGTTTTCTGCAGTTTTGTGGATTTGGAGAAAGCATTTGACACTGTTGTACGAAAGGAACTTTGGGACATTTTGCCGGAGTATGGTATTAACGGTAGACTGCTACAAGCGGTGCAGTCCAACTACATGGACTGCAGAGCTTGTGTGCGGTTAGATGATGGAATGTCACCCTGGTTTGATGTCAATATCGGCGTTAAATAGGGCTGCATTCTATCAGCCAGACTGTTTATCATATATCTGGATAAATGTCTACAAAGGTTGAATGAAATGAATGTGGGAGTTCGATGGGCGACTCAGTGGTTAACTCGCTGCTATATACAGACGATATGGTCCTATTAGCGCAGTCTGCGACTGACCTGCAAACCCTAGTCGACGTAATGGCAGAAGATTGTAAGAAAAGGGGCCTACGTGTGAATGTGAGCAAAACCAAAGTAATGGTTTTTGAAAGAGAAGAAGCCAGCACAGATGTTAGAGTAGCAATAGGAAATGGTGTGCTAGAACAAGTGGATGAATTTGTATATCTTGGATGTGGATTCAGTCGGGATGGAAGGTACACCACTGATGTAGAAAAAAGAGTGAATGCGGGAAATAGAGTAAACGGAGCATTGGGACAACTTCTCGGCAGCCACCACCTCAGCCAGAAGGCATGTGTCGCAATACACAACGCAGTGCTTGTCCCAACGTTATTATATGGAAGCGAGAGTTGGGTATGTAAAAAGGAGCATGAGAGTAAAATCAATGCGGTCGAAATGCGATCTCTGCAGAGAATCTGTGGAGTGAGGCTGACTGACCGCATTCGTAACAATGACGTAAGAGAGCGTGTAGGTATGAAAGAGTGTATTGGTGTAAAGATGCGAAAGTGAATGCTCCGATGGTTCGGACATGTGGCTAAGAAGATATACAATGCGAAAGTGGAAGGATGTAGGTACAGGGGGAGACCGAGACTTACCTACCTAGACCAAATTGGTCATGTATTGAAGGAAGGTGGAGTCAGGAGTCTCCGAAACCGGCGAGCGTGTATGAAGAGAGTTATGAATGTTGAGGAAGCAAGAGATGAATGCAAGAATAGAGCCTGTTGGCACTCTGTTCTCTCTGCCTACCCTGCAAGGGAAATGGCGTGATGATAAGTTAGTTGGTATTATCAACTAGTATTTCTGAATAAAATTACATTTTGCTCTTTGTAGATGCAAAGCTGAAACAGGTTTGCTTGTTACAAATAAAACACAATTATTATAAGTTAACTACCACGCGGAAAAACCAGTTCAATCATCCGTTTATAAACACAGAAATTCCTTGAAATAAACAAAAACAAATGTTTAAGCCATCGCGTCTGTGTTTGCAAATATAATCATAATATTCGGCGGGTATTCATCGAGGTCAAAATTGTTTGTAAATATAATGTTTAGAGGTAAAAGGTCTTTGAAAAACTTTAAGCTGCAAATAAAGTGTATTTGTGGGCATTTAATTACTTCGTTAGATTCTCAGTGTTTTGCGTATAAACGTATTTTATTTAATTTTATGAAACTATTTAAGCATTTACGCAACGTCGTGAGCATTACAGGAAAACATTCAACTCATCTCAATCGTAGTAAGGCTTAGCAGAAGAAGCGTCTAGCAAGAAACTCGCTAGCTTATTCTTTTAAATCGGAATAAAAATTTTGTACTTTTAATATCAGTTGCTTTTAAACTGAAGTTCATTGTTTCAAAAAGTTTAAGATTGTGATTAGGTAGATACATTACGTATGGGCGATACCTGCATATGTCTAAGGAGTTCTTGATTTTTACATATGTAGGTACTTTATTACTAGTTTTGGCAGTTTGTATCAATGGTTTTAGCCAGTTTATTTGTTATTTACGACGACTGTCGCCAGATGATTCACTACAACAGCCTTAAAATACCAGACCTGGTGAGTTTCGAAATTTAAAAACCTATTTTCCTCAAGGCGAGAGTACCAAATCAATTCACACGTAGATGACTAATCTGTTTTGCATTGAATCGTTGACGTTTTACGTGCTTAAATGGATAATAGTTGAATATTAATGTATCCTACTATATATTGCATAACTTATATGCATCCGGTGGGGTAGACCCGTGGGGAAAACGAGTTCCCATAATTGCATTGTAGTGATTGAGTAGGTTTATTATATTTTCCAATAAATTTTTCCAAGAGTATCGATTCGATCTGATTCTTTCATTGTTTTTGCATAGAGATAGAACTTAATATTTATATTTATTATTCAGCTGAAATTTTACATACCTACTCGTATATGTTGCCCGTGTGGTGACGGACTAAGAATACAACTGTCACCACCCCATCCTTTCCCGCAGGTGTCGTACAAGGCGACTAAGGGAAGTAAGCAATTATCACCCATGGGATTATTGGTGGTAGAGCTGTGTACCAAGTGAGAGTACTCACTTACTGGTCATGAAGCACATCAGTGTGTTTTGGCTGTAGCAGAAGATAGCTGTTTATTCTTTCATTTCATATTTGAAAAATGAAATGGTGCGCAGCGGCTTGACAATACTCTTGATATAGTTGAGTCCATGAGCGACGGTTTCCACTTACCATCAGGTGGGCCATGGCTAGTCTGCTACCATAAGCAATAAAAAAAAATTAGAAAATAATCACAGGTCGTCTTACCTTCACTTAAATGATACGATGACAGCCGCAAGTCCTTTTCCTCCTTGCACTAGTGAAAGAAAAAACTAAGGTTATATGCTAAACACGGATAGGCCCATAGGTCACGGATAGACCATTTAAAAATTAAGCGGCGTTTTTTTTTTGTTTAAGATTGTCGCGCATACCTGCCGCAATCTTAAATTCTAAGTATAGGTACACGTACCGTTAATAATAATAAACTACAATAAGTATCTGTACTATATATTTGGATCGAACGGCTTATAATTTAACTGTTATAAATGTCATATTTGCCACATTTTCCTCAATATTTCTTCACAAGGAAAAAATTTTGACTCAATATGTCGAAGAGCATTAAACTAACAACACGAATTTACCTGTTTAAAGTTATGGGGTCTATTCGGGGAAAAATATTTAAATGTCTATATTTTTATGCCATACACTATGATATTCACATCAGCAATATGTAAGTATGTTCATTTGGGATTCTCAGGGATTATTTAGTTATATAAAACACATTTTCTCACAATAATATTAATACCTATTTCTAAAATGTCAATAAACATCGATTGTCTTTCTATATATACACATACACCATCACTTTCATATTTCTTTATTAAGTTGTTTGTTTTAACACAACTTTTAAAATTATAAAACGATACGGTAGAAACTATGTCTTTATACACTGTAGGTTGCGACAATCTTACTCTTTAGTGTAACATTACGAGCATGTATTTACCTTGTATACTTTATAAATTATAATAGTGTATTCGTATTCTCATAGAATGTTACCTGCAAACTTGCTTACTTATTTGATTTCTCATAAATGTCAAGTTGATAACCTGCTGGTTTTAATCCGTCAGTTTGACAGTTTTGTTGCGTTCTAAAATAGCAGTAGTATTTTTAATTTATGTATAATTTCATTATTTCACCTTTTCTCAAAACTAATGGAGTTTGTAAAATCCACTTCTTTTTGTTCTTGTAATAGTGTTAGAATTGTTTGTAATCTCTGTCAGTTTGGCTGGTGGGTGGTGCAGAAAAGGTATTTGCACCATTTAAATACGTAGTATTTTATACCAAAAATATATATAATCAGCTGTAACTATTTTTCCCATATATCTTTATAATATTATATATGTAATTATATTTATTTATATTTAATGGTATTATCTGATAATGACTTTTCTTTTCACTCTGCTAACAGTTCCATTTCATCTTTTGACAGTTATGGCTCAGCTACAGATTCCCTTGGGGATGTTATTCGACAAAAGTTTAATTGTTCATCCAAATTATTAAATATATGCCATTTGATTGTTCAAAGCATTCCAAGCCATCATAGTGACATGTTTGATATCTTCAATGGCGCAAACATTCATGCCATCTTGATCTCGGAGAGCTGGCTCAAACCTCATCTTCCCTCCACTATGTATCCCCTTCCTGGTTACGTCTTAGTACGTAATGATCGTATTGACAGAAGAGGTGGTGGAGTTGCCATTTACCTCCGTAGTGGGTTTCCCTATAAAATTATTGCTTCCTCTCTTGCTCACAACTCCACTTCCACAGAATTTCTTTTTCTTGAGGTTTGGGTCCAAAGCGTGAAAATCGTTATTGGTGTGGTTTATTGTCCTCCTTCTACCGACTACTTCACTGACCTTGAAACAGTTTTAGAATCCTTGGGGTCTGAGTACGCACATCATGTAATAATGGGTGACTTCAATACCAACCTCCTTGCATCCTCTTCCCCACGTTCCGTGAGATTCCTACACATTGTCCAATCTTGTAGTCTCCACGTGTTGCCTCTTCAAGCTACTCATCTCAACAATAAGGGAGAAGACACGTGGATTGACATTATGCTCACATCATCTCCTTCCCTTGTTACCTCCCATGGCCAGTGTCCAGCCCCTTGTTTCTCTCATCATGACTTCATTTACCTCTCCTACATCCTTAAGCCCCCTAAACCTAAACCCAAGGTCCTGAGTCAGCGGTGTTTCGCTCGTTTAAATATGGACCAATTGCGTACTCAAGCTTCAGCACTCAATTGGCAACCCCTAATGGAAGCGGTAACTATCGATGACAAAATTCAAATCTTCAACAGATCTGTCATCTCCTTATATGATAGTTATGCCCCAGCAAGGAAAGTTAAGCTGAAGCATCCCCCTGCGCCATGGATGACAGATACGATACGCAAGGCGATGCGATGTAGGGATGTAGCTTTCCGGAAGTACAGAAGAGAGCGTACAGAAATCAAGTGGACCCTATATAAGTCTGCTAGAAATCGGTGTAACCAAATGATACGTAACGCTAAACGCCGACACATTCTTAACAATATTTCTTCTTCTTCTCCCTCCGATGTCTGGAAATTTCTCGGTACACTTGGGATTAGTAAGAGCCGACAACTCATTCTACCTGACATCATCAATCTAGATGAATTAAATTCTTTTTTCAGCACTACTGAGTCTGTTGACGATGCCATGAAATGTCAAACTATCAACTACATTAACAGCTTACCACGTCTTGACATTAATTCTTTTAATTTTTCTCCAGTAGCATTAGATGAGATTAAAAAAATTACCCTATCTATTAAATCGAAAGCGATTGGCTGTGACGAAGTCAGTCGTCGCATGATTACATTAATCCTTGATCATTTGTTACTTCCTATCTCACATATTATAAATTTTTCTCTAACATATGGTGTGTTTCCTTCCCTCTGGCGCAGGGCCTACGTCCGCCCCTTGCCCAAACTCTCTAATCCTTATCTTCCTAATCATTATCGACCTATTTCTATTCCCCCTTTCCTTTCCAAAGTGCTCGAGACTTGTGTTCGCAAACAGCTGTTTAAGTTTATTTATAATAACAATCTCCTGAGTGAATTTCAGTCTGGATTTAGGCCTGGACACAGCACAACTTCTACTCTTTTGAAGGTAACTGCTGACATTAGGGCAGGCATGGAGGACACCTGCATCACAGTGCTGGTTTTGGTGGACTTCAAAAATGCCTTTAATGCCATTAACCATGAAATCCTCCTATCTATCCTTTCCCATCTCATGATCTCATCTAAAGCTCTGGAATGGTTCTCATCTTATCTTCAGGGACGCCAGCAATTGGTACGTGTGGACGACAAAACGTCTAGGTGGTGCCGTTTGACAGCTGGTGTCCCACAAGGCGGTATACTTTCTCCTCTTCTCTTTTCTCTTTTTATTAATCTCGTTACTCATGAACTTCGATGTGCGTATCATTTGTATGCTGATGATTTGTAGATTTACACACAAGCTAAGGTATCTGACCTTCAATCGCGAATCGCTGACGTTAACAATGATTTAGCAGCCATCAAAGACTGGGCTGTGAGGTTTGGCCTAAATGTAAACCCCGAAAAGTGTCAGTCCATGTTGGTTGGCAGTTCTCGTTTACTCGGGGGTATTGACGTCTCTGATTTACCACCTATTGTGTATAATGGATTTGTCATACCTTACTGTAAAGACGTCAAGAACCTCGGGCTAATTGTGGACAGCAAGCTCGAGTGGAGAGCACAGGTTTCTAGTATCTGCCAGAAAGTAACGGGAACCCTTCGCACTCTGTATCGCCTGAAAAACTTTTTACCAGCTGAAACTAAAGCAAAACTCATGCAGTCCTTGGTTTTCCCTGTTATCGATTATGCTGATGTGTGTTACCTCGACCTGAATGCAGATCTACTCAATAAACTTGACCGGCTTCTCAACAATTGCATTCGATTTGTTTTTAATCTTCGTAAATGCGACCATGTATCTAAATTTCGTTCGCAACTAAAATGGCTGCCTGTACGACAAAGGCGCAGTTTACGAGCACTATCACTATTGTTCTCTATTTTAAACTCACCATATGCTCCCGTATATTTAAAGCTTCATTTTCAACTTCTTTCCAATACTCATGACCGTCACCTTTGTTCTTCTAATAATCTTCTACTTCACTGTCCACCTCACTCTTCTAGTCTTGTACATTCTTCCTTTCATGTCCAGGCCATTCTTCTTTGGAATGCATTACCTTTGGAGATCAGGATGGCTACAAATCGTGCAGCGTTTAGAGCTAGAGTGCGTGAACTTTACTTAAGCTTGTTAGCAGAGTCTTCTCGTTAGCTGTTACTCACCTCTTTTGCTATTTTTATTATTATTTATATGTGTAGTATATTTATTTTTATTATGTGTATTATTAGTAGTATGTATATGCATTAAGGTATCGCTGTCTTTGTATATATGTATGTATATCTTCTGCTACTATGCACCTACCACTATCTCTCTGCTCTGCCCCAGGTTGATTGGAAGAGAATGCCCATGGCATTAAGTCCACCTTGTGCCACTTTTTGTGCTAAAGTAATAAAATAAATAAAATAAATAAATATATCCTTACAAATATTATAAATATGAATGCGAAAGTGAGTTTGTTTGTTTGTTAGGATTTCAGACTCTAATTACTAAATCAATCAGCACAAAATCTTGCATACACATAGTCTGGAGCCTAGGAAAGGACATAGGTTGCATTTTATTTCGGAAAATGGATAGTTCCTGTGGGAATTAATGTGCCTCAGAGTGACGTATTTATATCCTGAAGTACATGCAGCTTCATCCACATGGACTTCAGGATCACGGGCAAATCTAGCAATGAATATTCTCTACTACTACTAAGATAGTCATGTTCGAAATCTTTTTAGCTTCCATATAAATAGTGGCCGAATTAATAAAAAAACAATTGGCACTCAGTGTTTTAACAAACAAGCGTGCGACCTGTATATAGGAACATAGATATTAATGTGTGCTTGCCTAACATAATTTTACAGAATACAACCGTTCAAAAATAGAATATAGTGAATATCGTTTGCATAAAAACACCATTATTAACTTATATATGCGAATGCCAGAAAGAAACTATAATATAAATTGGTCACCACCTGGCACACAAATAATGTCAACCCTTCGTTTTTCTGGATTAAAAAATAATTCCGTCAAAATAATACAAACAAACTTATTCTCAATATAGGATTATAAACATGGAATAGAGACAGGTAGTACGTTATGAAGTTTTATTTATCCGGGTTTTTTGTCGTTTTTAAGCATAAGACATGCTTAGCCATACGACCAGGATGGTCGTGACTGTTATTTTCGATTTCACATGTTTGCACTTTGTGTTAAGTTTTCTATACTAATATTATAAAGAGGAAAGATTGGTATTTGTCTATGTATACAAATTACAAGATACCTAGATATTACTTTAAATACTAATCTGAAAAAAAATACTACTTATGTCCTGCATGCTGTAAAGATACATTTTACTATTCTACGTTTATCCCAAAATGTTTAAAAATAGAGGTTCACCCGTGAGAAGGTGGAACGGGCTGCTAATAATTAGATAAAATAAAAAAAATAGACGTCGCGGGACGTCTAGCAGATGTGAAAACATCGAAATTACTTTGTAGAAATAAAATGATCATAATTTGACAAAGTACTCCTCAAAACGAATCAAACGAGTATAAACTCGATAGGGTTGCGTAGTTTCATTACAGAGTTACTGTAGCCACCTTCCAGCTCCATCGTCAAACCCTGGATACTATCTAGAGACAAAGTACTCGTCAAGACAAATCATACGAGCCCAAACTCGATGGAGTTATGTCGTTTTATAACGGAGTTCCTATGGCCACCTTCTAGCTCCATCATCAGACCCTGGATACCATCTAAAGACAAAGTACTCACCAAGACGAATCAAATGATTCCAAGCTCAATGGGGTTGCGTCGTTTCATTACAGAGTTACGTTGGTCACCTTCCAGCTCCATCATTAGACCCTGGATATCATCTATGACTGAAGTTCTAGGACATTTCAAACGAGCCCTAACTCGATGGAGTTGCGTCATTTCATTATAGAGTTACTATGGCCACCTTCCAGCTTCATCATCACCCCTGGATACCATCTAGACACAAAGTACTCGGTAAGACAAATCATACGAGCCCAAACTCGTTGCGGTTGCGCCGTTTCATTATAGAATTCCTGTGTCCACCTTCCAGCTCCATCATAAAATCAGCTCCATGTCATTATAATATTGCATTGTCACGTTATATACACATGCGTGTACAATTTCAGCTCAATCGGAAACCGGGAAGTGTGTCAAATTCAACTTGCAAGATTTGAACGGGACAAGTACAATGAAAGCGTCGCCACGCTAACAGCCAATTTTACCCTCCCTCCGCATTAGATGTATCAATAAAAATAAAAAAGTATTCCTGTGACAAGTGTCAAAAACTCGGATAGTTAGCAATTAATAAAAGCACATCTGATTTCTATCAATTACTTTATCACACAGTATAAAGACAGTTCTAAAAATAACCTAAAATACGAATATATTGCTGAGTTCTTTCTCAGTATATAAATCAGTTTGTCAGAGATCAAAGGTATCCTTGCATATGTTTAATGCTCCTATTGAGTTACTCTTCAGATGTTGGCAGTCAGCCATAGATGCATGTACAGTAGACATCGTGGCAACACTTTCAGGAAAATGTAAAAATAAACTCAATGTTTGGTCACTTACATAAATTGCAACAACTAGTTGGTTGCGTATAAAAAAAAATGCGTGTATCTACTTATGTACGCGCGTGAGAAGTTATACTTCTTTGGCATAATTTAATAAATAAAGTAATTATTAAATTCGTAACTGCAAAACTTGTCACAGTTATGTTTTTAAATACCTTGTTCGATAAAGTAATTAGGTCTAATGTCACTAGATGGCATTAGTAAAATTTTTAAATTTCTTATAAGTCGATGAGTTTAGGTGTCTGATTAAAACCCCTCCATGGTAGCGTTAAACGTTTAACGCAAACTTGCTGGAAGTCGCATTAGAAGTATAACTTCAATAATAATTAAATATTGTAGATCATAGGCTTAACGAGTAGGCAGGAGTACTGTACACTATATTACCTTTTATTTAGTGGGTCGTATTTGGGCACTGTAGAAGTCATTGTATTTTAAATAGTAATAATATGGCTTTGAAGTTTTCTGCAAACTGAAAAAAGAATTGGCTGTTAAAGTTGACACAATTTTTTTTTTGCTGATGGTGGCAATTTTGCGGCCCACCTGATGGTAAGCGGTTATTGCTACTCGTGGGACTAACTAAATTAAGAGTACTGTTAAACCACATCTCACCATTTCATTTCGTGTATGTGAAATGATAGGAGTACTTTATGTAGGGCGGCCAGATTATGTATCAAAATAATATTCGTTGATAAAATTTATCTTCGTTTATCTACAAGTTGTTTAACTATTTATAGAACACAATTTTGATAAATAGTATCTATGTACTGTTGCTAAGTGTTAACCGTAAGGGAAGGTGGGCAACGGCTTCCACTGAAATAATGTCACACAGCTCCAGTGGTCCACCAATACAGGCGGAGAGACGGCACACGGCGGGTTTATTTAGTAGGTGAGGGCCCCACACTAACCTGTCCTTTGCCTCGAACGTTGGGGTGTGCGGTTAGGCAAAGTTTTACCCTCAACAATAAAAAAGGTGGGCAGCGGCTTGTCCCTCCTTTTAGTATTGTTTAATCAATGAGTGGCAATTACATTTTACCATCAGGAAGACCGCTGAATTAGCCTGTTACATTTATAACAATTTTACCTTTTTATAGAAAAATATATTGATATAGATCAACATTTATTATATTGGCTTTTCAAGTATTCTTATTTGTGTTATGTACCTGGCTGTGGTAACTTTTTTTAATAGGTACTACATGGGTAGCGAACTAGCATCCGGCCCACCTGATGGTAAGCGGCTACCGTAGCCTATAGACGCTAGCTACACCAGACGTATCACTTGCGCGTCGCTATCTGCAAAGAAAAGGATAGGAGGTTGATAGGAAGGATAATACCGTTGTGTTTCGTATGGTAAGTGAGAGCGCCGGAGGCCCAAACCCCCTCCCTATCCTACCTTTATTATCCTTCCTATCCTCTCCTTACTATCCTTACTATCTACCTCCTATCCCTTTCCATGCAAATGGCGACGCGCGAGTGATGTCTCTATTGCTAGCGCCTATAGGTTACGGTAACCGCTTACCATCAGATGGTTGGTTATGATTGCCACCCACATAGCATAAAAAAGCTTAGGTCAGGGTGTTTACTGCCAAGCTACCATCACCACTAGTTATTACTAGCCATTTCATACTCATTGATGTGTGACTCATTGACTGGCGTCACAAACACTTCGTTTGTATTTCAGGAAGCGATCCCATGGTGTTGATTTCAAAGTGTATGTTTATTATCGTATAAATTATGTTAACCTTTTCATATCTCATGATTTTATACGCATGACATACTTTTTTTTTTTTTTTTTTTTTCGTGTTTTTATTATCGATTAATATATCAACGCGTATCATATTTGTGTTCATTTCACACACGTTATGATAAATAATTGTCAACGGATTCATTACAATGAAAAAATATTGTGACTCAACATGGTTTCGACGGGCCTCGTGGCGTAGTCGGTAGTGTAACCGACTTCCGTGCACGAGGTCGTGGGTTCGATTCCCACTCAGGACAATTATTTGTGTAATTTATATCCGTAATCTGGTACCCATAGCACAAGCATTAAGCTTAGTTTGGGACCAGAGGACGTTGTGTGAAAAATGTCCGTGAATATTTATTTATTTATTTATTTAGTTGAACTGGAAATCGCCATATCAAGAGTTTGTACAGAGGGAAGAACCGATATTATGAGCCTGCTTATAACAGTCAACTAGGTTGACTTGTCTGTGCTGCTTATAAAGGCTTGGATGTTCAGGCTCTTTCAGATATTTATAAATACATATACATATTAATCATCCATCCATCCATCAGCCTTTCGACGTCCACTGCTGGACATAGGCCTCCCTAAAAGAACGCCACAACGAGCGGTGTCGTCATGGGGGATAATGCCGTAATCGCCACGCTTGGCAGACGGGTTGGCGATCGCAGTGGATGTTGTTAATACTCGAGGGAGTGCTGCTGCCCCCTCCCCCGATATTCCTTTAGTCGGCTCTTACGACTCCCGTGGGTAGAGAGGGGTGGGACAATTCTAAAGCCGGCCTCACACGGCCCATACATATTAATAAATCAGTATAATCTGGTTTAATAAATCAGTATAATTTGGGAAGATACCTTATAAATGAAAATAGAACGATAAGAGGAATGAGAACACAACAACGATTTTAAATTTTGTGTGTGTGTGGTTGTTTGTTAGAGCACATCGCATATATTACTTATACCTACTAAGCCTTCCTTTTTTGTTAAGCCGGGAAAAAATGTTCCTAACCGCACACCCCGTCGTCCGGGGCAACGAATAAGGTAGTGTGGCGCCTTCACCCACTAAACCCACCGTGTGCCGTCTCTCCACCTTTATTGGCGGGTCACTGGAACTATGTTACATTACTTCAGTGGTATACCTACTAAACCTAATGGTATAAATATGAAAGGTTTTGGGGGTGTGTAATCTATAAATCTTGACTTAGAGCAGAAAACAAGCTTTATTTTATTTCAGATTTCCGGAAAAGAAGTTATTCTCATTTTAGTATCCATGCAGACGAAGCAGACGCTCAGCTAGCGTCTTATATAGGTATGCAAAGGAATAGCATGCCAATGACATTACCCTTGCGGGGTAGGCAGAGAGAACAGAGTGCCAAAAGACTCAATTGTTGCATATACATCTCGCCTCTCGCTTCCTCAAAATTCATAATTCTCTTCATACACGCTCCCTGGTTTCGCAGACTCCTGACTCCACCCGTCCTTCGTTCAATATATGGCCGATCTAGTTAGCTTAGTCTCAGTTTATTTTCCCGTAATTTTAAAATATGGAGGTTCATTCCAGTCAGCACCCTGTAGTAATAATCATGTTTAATGATTCGAGGTCCCAGAATAACTCTCTATACTGTGAGACAGCACGGCGTCGGCGTGACCTTTAAAATATATTTTTTTAGAAGCTCGGTGACGCAAATCGCACATTATTTGTGGACCAATATTTCAAGTGTCTAGTCTAATATTGGATTCGGGGACATAAAATGTAGGTATATCGTAAATAAACTGCGTTAACGTTTTCTGTGGTCGAGTTAATTCCTTTCTGAAATTTAATTATCTCGCGTACCTATTGCAAAATCTTTTAGTATTTTATAAGACGAAATAATAAATAAAAAAACGCACCATCAAATATTATGAATTTTAATTGCAAAATTAAGCTTATTCTATTGGAATAATGCATTTAAATGCATCCGATAGGTGGCGTGGGTCGTAAAAACATCTAAAATAAATGTGATGTGGAATCGGAATCGCCGTGGGTGTTTGCGATGTCTTTGCGGTCTAGATCACTTCCCCGCATTGGAAGGGACGCAGGTTCGAATCCCGCTCGCAGTAACGTTTTCTTTTTCCACGTTCACAAATAATGTTCATGAAACTTGTATTATCAAGTTATTTTGCAGTAAAATGAAGTTATTTTGTAAATATCGAACTTCAAGACATTACCAATTTGGTGTGAATATTTAATTGTAATAATTAAAAATACTAGGTCGGAACTATGTACTTATGTAAATATATCCGCCAGATGGCGTAGGTCCGTAGGACTAGTATCTATTCTGTGGCGTAGGTGTCACCAAAGACATCAATAAGTAAGGTGTTTCTAATAAAAATTGATTGGACCGAGTGAATTTCAATAGTATTCAGAAGGTGCTGGTTCGATCCCCGCTTGTTGCTATCGTTTACTATTTCACATTTTCAAACTTTGTGTTCTGACAAATGGCCAAGCACGTCAAGTATTTAAAAAATGTAAAATAATGATTTATTTAAAACTATTAAACTATGTAGTTAGTGTGTATAAAAGATAATGAAGATAGTCATAAAATACACCCTCAAAACCTTTCATATTTATGCTACTATTAGGTTTAATATAATAAGTAGTATTATTATACGTATGCTCGAACAAAACCCTATGCCAGGTTTTGTTTCGTATTTCGTTATACTGTAGTTTTTTTTATTATAATAATAATTACTCTTAAATGTATTTTTTTTTTTTATTTCGTTAGTCTTACTTTTTTTTTATTTCGTTAGTGGCTAGAGTGAATTAGAATTAGTTTTATGTCAGTACAACTAATATTTCAACAAAACTCGAAGACATAGCGCATTTAACGTAGCGTTTTAAGTCGTAGATATTGTTATTCTTAAAAGTAATTAGTTTTTGGATATAAATCTTTATCTATGTTTATTTTACCTATTAAATTACTTTGTTTACAGCTTTGCTTTAGTTTCACGGCTCATGTCAATTGTTTTCTGTTTTGTGGAGTTCTTCTTTATTAATAAAAAGTTATTAAAAGAATTTATTCTAGAAGTCTTACTAGCGATTTCAGAGTAACATAATATTGTTACTAACATAGATACCTACTTAGTAGATACTTTTATCACAGAACAACATTTCTATTAGAAGCCATCTCATAACCTAGCCTAAACGGTTCTGATAATAAAAAAACATGTTAAGGCAAGAAAAAATTTACCTAACCGCACACCCCGTCGTTCGGAGCCAGAGTACTGGAACTGTTACCTACACATACCTACCCAATAGTATAAATATCATTTTAGTTTCGTACAATATTATCCCACGGTTGTGTCCTTTCAGACATAGGTTTAGGCCATGGGTCGGTAAACTTTTGGCTGCCAGGGGCCACAGAGGGGCTATATAAAGGAAAGCGGGCCGCATTTGACATTTTATTTTAATTTTATTAAGAGAAATGACGAAAAATAAAAACTAAAACATAAATTAAAAAAAAATTTGCAAATTTAACTTTATGCTCGGTATCATAATGGCGTTTCACGTTATACTCTTTTTGTATAGCAAGGGTTTTTTGGTGTGTGAAACGGTCCCTTTACAATTAAGTACCATAATTATTTCCATTCATCCATCCATCCATCAGCCTTTTATCGTCCACTGCTGGACATAGGCCTCCCCAAAATGGGGGTTTTACCATAATTGCCACGCTTGGCAAACGGGTTGGCGATCGCAGTGGATGTTTTTCATACACAGGGCTGCTGCCGCCCGGTCCCCTGGTAATCCCTTAGTCGGTCCCATAGGAAGAGACGGGGTGGAGCTATTCTTGGTGCCGGCCCTACATGGCAAATAAATTATTTACTTTATAATTACTTATTATTATTATTATTTATTTAAGTAAATAAATTAAAATGCTAAAAATACAATCCCGGACTGCAAAGGGTAGTTAAGGCCATTTATAAATACTTTGGAAAATCCACAACTGCACGCCTCAAAATCTTAATTTTTCACAATAAAATTGATTATTTGATAAGTAACTAATAATGTATTGGTCTTACTAAGTAGTTTTCAATAAATCACATAGATAGCGCTAATTTCAAAAAGTTCTAATGTGGGTTTCCATCCATCTAGCGCTAATTTTAAGAACTACTTCTATATTGGTCTACCTCTCAGTTCCGAGCTGCGCGCACGCCAAGGCCACGCAAAAAAGGGCCCCCGCGCCGCTAAAAATATTCCGTTGGTGTGTTATTATTTACGTGTGTTTAGTGTTTTTAATTATTGTTATGGATAAAATAGTTATTATACTTGACAAATATCATCAGTTCGTCAAGCAAAGGTAAGAACTTTCTTTTAACAAAAAATAATGTACCGGCCGGGCGAACGGCGTTCTGTTGACGATAGTAAAACCACCGGTGGCTATGCGTACGTAAAAAGGTAGTTCTCATGAATGGCGCTGGTTTTTGTGTCGCGTCGAGCGTAAATATTATATAGTATTTTTTTTGTTTATTTAATAACAATTAAACCACATCGAATCAGACCGTGAAAAGTAATAGGGCTCTATTCCTAGTCATAATAATTCGTAAACGAAAAAAAAGACTCGATTAGTAAAGTATTTTGGTCGTTATCGTGTTAACATACATTACCTACAACTCACGGACGTCCAAGCCAGATTTTTTTCAAACAGTTTTTTAACTAGTTTAAATAACAAAAATGGCATCAAAAATATCATGAGTGTTAAAAATAGTGTTTGTTCTTTATATGTGTGTGTAGATATTACATATATGATATTATTAGTATTTTTTTATTTTGCGCCGTGTGGGGCCGATTTTAGAATTGTCCCACCCCTTTCTATCCACGGGAGTCGTAAGAGCCGACTGAGAGAATACCGAGGGAGTGGGCAGCAGCACTCTCTCGAGTATTAGCAACATCCACTGCGATCGCCAACCCGCCTGCCAAGCGTGCCGATTACGGCATTATCCCCCATGATGGGATCGCTCGTTGTGGCGTTCTTTTGGGGAGGCCTATGTCCAGCAGTGGACGTTGAAAGGCTGGTGAATGGATGGATGGATGGTGTGTAGATATTATTTTACAAGTGCTAGATTATGATAAATAGAGACATTTTAAGTTTGAAAAATCAGTTGTTCCGTGTAAAGCGGGAGTAGAATCCACCTCAACGCTTCGCTTATGAGGCGTGCAATACAGTATCCTAACTATTATAAAGCTGTAACAGAGCCGTGTCCTGACATTTAAGATATTTGAGAAAAAAATACTGTATTAGGCTATATATGCGTGTCTGTATACATAACAATTTTTTTTTTAGATTGTTGTCAGTTGGTTCATTCACGCATAACGCAAAATTACTGTACAGATTTTAATGCATCTTTTTTTATTTGATAGCGCTCGATTAGAATTAAAAGCTGATATACATTTATACATTTTATCCCGCTACTATATCGGGAACCTGAGACCTAAAACTATCTTTAGGCTGCGGCGGAGCCGCAGGCAAAGGCTAGTTAATTATAAAGCTGTAACAGAGCCGTGTCTGTACATTTAAGATTTTGGAGAAAAAAATACTGTTCACGCCTCACGCAAACTCTACTGAACGGATTATAATGCAACTTTTTTACATTTTATCACGCATGAGATTATATGAGGAACCTGAGATATAACCTAAAAACTAGTTTTTGGCTGCAGCGGAGCCGCGGGCAAAGCCTTTTTTTGTTACGGCGGGCTTAAATATACCTAACAGCACACCCCGTCGTTCGGAGTAACAAACATGGTAGTGTGGGGCCCTCACCCACTAAATAAACCCATCGTATGCCGTCTCTCCGCCTGTGTTGGCGGGCCACTGGAACTATGTTACATTCCTTCAGTGGTGCCGCGGGCACAGCCTGGTATATTTTAAAATAGTAAAAGATACTTCATTTAAGACTCGCTAGGAAGCTTAAATAATGAGATTTTCTTGATAGCAAGTGAAATTTCCATGATGGTTTAGCCCAGGTTAGTAAATCCTTTAATACCTTTCGTTCCGAAACGAGAATTTTACAAAACAGTGAGACCGTAATGTGACAGTTTAAATATTCTATAATGTGATCTATACTATTATAAAGCTGTAACAGAGCTGTGTCTGTACATTTAAGATATTTGAGAAAAAATGTCTGTCTGTCTATATAGGCGTGTCTAAACACAAAACAATTTTTTTTAGAATTTTTGTCTGTTTATCTGTTTGTCTGTTGGTTTGTTCGCACAAAAACTACTGAACAGATTTTGATGCAACTATTTTTATTTGAAAGGCCTTGATTAGACTTAAAAACTGGTGTACATTTTATCCCGCTACTATATTGGCAACCTGAGATATAACCGAAAAACTAGAAAATTATTTAAACTAGTTTTTTTTTTATTTATTTAAAAGAACTACCAGATGGATTTTGATGCAACTTTTTTTATTTGAAAGGCCTTGATTTGACTTAAAATCTGGTAGACATTTTATCCCGTTACTATATTGGGAACCTGAGATATAACCGAAAAACTAGCTTTTGGCTAATAATACTGCAGTACGTATGTACTTTGCCTTCATTCACTAAGGGGTAGGTAATCACTTCTGTCATGTCCTGTCACTACAAACGAAACAAATAAATAAATGTAAAATGTGGGCCACCGTTTTTCCTGATGACATTTTAAGACTTTCTGCACTTAAATTATTTAGGTCAAGTGTGATTACACTGTTCGTAAACAAACAAGTTTTGCACCTAAATCTGAGTATTCGTTGGATTTTCCTGAAATTTACCTTGAGTCTGGTGATATTTTAAAAGATTTGATTTGTTTAGCCTTGATCGTAATGATAAACTTTATTTGTGTTTACAGTTTTACAGCTTTACAGTTAAACTTTGGTAAGCGTTATTTTATTATACTTATGAGCTACTAGCATTTGCCCGCGGCTCCACCGCAGCCAAAAGCTACTTTTTAGGTTATATCTCAGGTTGACGATACAGCAGCGGGATAAAATGTATACCAGTTTTTAAGTCTAATCAAGAGCTACCAAATGAAAAAGTTGCTTCACATTAAGTTTAGTAGTTTATGCGTGATGCGCAAATGAATAAACAGATGAACGGACAAAAAAAAATCTAAAAAAATGTTTTGTGTTTAGACACGCCTATATAGCCTAATAGTATTTTTTCTCAAATATCTTAAATTTTCAAACACAGCTCTGTTACAGCTTTATAATAGGATAGATAAAAAAAATAATGCATTCATGTGAATTTGTTTCACGAAATTTGCATCATTATAGCTATCCCTTTCTGCCTCTGCTGATAAGAGAGAGATAAAACGCAAGAGACGAGGATATTGATTGTTCACAAACTCCCGTCAAGCTCATTGTGTAAACATATATATTATACAGGTATGTAGGTTGTAGACAAATTGAAATGCGGCAAGCAGGAATTAACATCGGGTGACAGGCATTCACGCACTCACACATACATTATACGTTCCTATAAAATGATTCATGAAAGGTAACAAAAGAGGAAGAAGAAGATTCTCTTTGATCTTGTATGTAACCCATGTCACACGAAAATTTATTAAGATGAGATAAAATATTTACAATACTTTGATCTTGTAAAGGTCAAGTGATCTAGTCGCAAGTGTGACAATATCACATACACACATCACAGTCTCGTCTATATATTGGAATAAATGGCTTTACTCCATCCATCCATCCATCCATCAGCCTTTCGACGTCCACTGCTGGACATAGGCCTCCCCAAGAGAACGCCACAACGAGCGGCCGTGTGCGCTCATATAGGAGGATAGTGCCATAATCGCCACGCTTGGCAGGCGGGTTGGCGATCGCAGTAGCTGTTGTTAATACTCGAGGGAGTGCTGCTGCCCACTCCCCCGATATTCCCTCAGTCGGCTCTTACGACTCCCATGGGTGGAGAGGGGTGGGACAATTCTAAAGCCGGCCCCACACGGCTTTACTCATTAAATATTTTTTAAATAATAACATAATGTTGACTTTAAAAACTTTTGATAGATGAATAATGAAGAATAAAGAATTAAAAAATGAAGAATTAATGCAGAAAATGTTAATAATCTTTGTGCCATTTAGGCTAATTACGTTAATAGTAACAATATCATCTATATCTATACTATTATAAATCTGTAAGAGAGCTGTGTCTATACATTTAAGATATTTGAAAAAATGACTGTATAAGGCTATATAGGCGTGTCGTCATGTTTTCTTTAGATTTTTGTCTGTTTATCTTTTTGTTTGTTCGCGCAAAACGCAAAAACTACTGAACAGATTTTGATGCAACTTTTATTTGATAGTTCTTGATTAGATTTAAAAACTGGTACATTTTATCCCACTACTATATGGGGAACCTGACATAGAACTTAAATATATTTTTAAGTACTTTTAATATCATGAATGAACTTTTAGAGGCCGTTTAAAGGGAGACATGCGTTAGATATACCTTCTTTTGATCTCGGTAATAGAGCCTCGATAGCCTATTACATTAAATAGTATAATCTTGTGAAAAATCTAGCCGTTTCTTGGCAAGAGATCCTGGGTAGCGATTTATAAACAGTGTTAGATATTGAAACTAATTGTAAACATTTATTATTCTCTCTATGTTGTATATCATTTTGATGACAGTTAAGTGATTTATATTTATTGCTTTTGTGAACACGTAATTATAAATAACTGTCTCGTTGATGTAGCGGTAGTGTATGCGACTGCTAATCATGAGGTCTCGGGTTCGATCCCCGGGTCGGGAAATATTATTGAGCTTTTTCCTAAAAAGAAAAATTCTCAGTAGCAGCCCGGAATTTGGAAATGTGCCCGGTAAACGTCAATAGGCTCGCCCCCTATTACGTGGGACTTAAACATAGCTAGCGAATCGTGGGTGTGTAATATACCTCTGCCTACCCCTTCGGGGAATACAGGCGTGATGCTATGTTTGTTTTAAATAACCGACGGAAAAATATTTGGTTATACTGTTTAATTAAAATTAATACAAGTTTTGAATATAGGTTCGGCTTTAATGTAGGAGACAGTGTTCTCTTGGGGAAGCCAATCTGTCTATGTTGGCATAAGACCGGTGTATGGATGAATCCTTCTATTTATTTTTATCGCGTTTGGTGGCAGACGAGCCACGGCCCATCTCATGGTAAATGGTAACCGTCGCTCATGGACTCAACTATACTGGGAGTCAAGCCGCTATTCACCATTTCATTTTACATATATGAAATGAACGAATTAACGGCTATCTCCTGCTACAAACAAAACACACCAATCTTCATGGCCGGTCACATGGGAGATGGTGGTACTAACCCACTTAGCCCGGTAGTAAGTGAACACTCCCACTTTGTACCCAGCCCATCACCCGTAATGCAATGGGTGATAATTGCTTACTTCCCTTAGTCGCCTCGTACGACACCTGTGGGAAATAATGGGGTGGTGACACTTGTATTATTACTCCGTCACCACACAGACAAAATTATTTATAAAGATTACCATTAAATTACGTATCAGTAAACCCAGATTTTTTGCATAATATAAATTATTCTGGATAAAGAAGATATATGGCTATTTTGATTTAGTAAATAATCTTATTTTCAAGCGTGGATGAAGTTGATACATTATCTTTGGTGTCGTCGCATAATTTTCATTTCTGCGTGAGTCATTTCCATGTGTCGTGTACAGAACTGATTTAAAAATCTTATTTGTCCATCACTCAGCAATTGAAATATATATTTAACTATAATTACGTGCAATTTGCCGCGTTTTCTTATGTTCTTACATAAAGTCAACACCTCACACTATTAAAAATCTTCACGAAGGCACTGTACATGACACTGCGCTTGCAGTTGCACTCACTTATTAGAAGGTAGCGGTCACGATACGCCGACCCATTGAGCAGTATTGTAAAGACAGAAAAATCATCACTGTTTCCAGTATTAAGATACAATGTAGTTGTATTGTTCAGCAATTCACTACTCCCTGGCTCCCAAAGAAAAACGTTAATTACGTTTTTATAAGTCACGTTGCGTATTCAGTTCCAACGTAGAAACAACAATGAGTTTTCTGTTTATAATGAAGGCCAGACATCATTTCCCTTTTATTGTGTTATCAAGTAACTGGCTGGCATAAACGAGCGGCTTGTCGTTTTAATAAACGCGCGGGAAAATGAGGGAATAAAAATCTGCGACATCATTCTATTGTTGCGTAAAATCAATTGCATGTTTTACTATAAAAGATAATTTGAAAGATGTACACGTGATTTTGATTATGACGCAATAACCACACATTTAAATCTGGGTGATGGGAAAATATACTTTACTAAATAAATAAATTAAGCAGAAAATATTACTCAGAAAGAAGGTAAGATTTAAAAATAACCCTGCCAGTCAGGCGTATATTGCAGTATAGATCCATTTACCTTGTGCTCAACGAGCTGATTGGGGCTAGTATAAGTAAAGAAAACAAGTTGTTTTTTTAAATTACAACTAGGATGGCAAACATATTGTCAGATAGAGCGATAACCTAGTTAGTAGATAGTCTACAAATTATAGCATGACCAAACGATACACAACAGTAATAATACAGATTTTTTGTCCGTGTGGTGACGGACTAAGAATACAAGTGTCACCACCCCATTATTTCCCATGGGTGTCGTATGAAGCGACTAAGGGAAGTAAGCAATTATCATCTATTGCATGACTGGTGGTAGGGCTGGGAGTACTCACTTGGTATCGGACCCGAGCGGGTTGATACCACCATCTCCCGTATGACAAGCCATGAAGCACATCGTTGCGTTTTGGCTGTAGGAGATAGCCGTTTATTCTTTCATTTCATTTCTGTGAAATGAAATAGTGAGCAGTGGCTTGACAATAATACCGAGAGGTATTGTTGAGTCCATGAGCGACGGTTACCATTTACCATCAGATGGGCCGTGGCTCGTTTGCCACTAAAAGCAATAAAAAAAAAGATGCTTCACATCCTTATTCTGTAAGAAGGTGGTACATCCCCGAGCAACCCAGCTCATTGTTATAGTGATTAACGATACTCTGTCACTAGTGAAATGAAGCTACGATGTATTCTAAATATACAGCTATTCGCATTTTTATGGATATTGTATAAACAACTAAACCATCACATAATTCTTAAGTGTCTATCAACTGACTTACTGTGAACTTATTTACTTATTTAGGTCAACCAATAATTATGACATCTAAACTGAATCGAAAATAACATAATTGGGAAAATAAGACTAGATGTACAATTTTCGAAGGTACCACAACATGCGTAATAAAATTTGGTGCGAAATCGAATGACTAGCGACTATCTTAAACAAATCAAAGAAATAATTATCAATGCAAACGTATCAATTTCAATATTATAAAAGGATAACCCTCCCTTTATAGACTGTTTTTTTAGATTTGTCTGCAGTGTTAGATCTACATAATCACTAATGAAATTATTGACTACAAAGTGGAGGTAATGGTCACGTTTAATAATATCAGAAGTGGCTCTTGGACTTCGTACAGATACGAAACAGTATATAAAATAGTAGTGCGGAGTCTAGAATTGTCCAGTACACGGCTTGAGGCTCATCTCCTGTAAAATTAATTCACTTCAACCGTCATTTCAAGGTTTTTGTATCTTCCAAAAAACGGGCATTACTTACATTATGTGACAAAAGGGCACGCGACATCTCATTTTACGCTTTAAAAAAAAAGCCAAGGCACTTAAATGTCTATGGTATCAATGGTTTAAATTAATATTAGATAGGTACTAAATTTCGTTAAAGACCTTTAAGAATGTTATATATGTATTGAAGGAAGGTGGAGTGAGGAGTATCCGAAACCGGCGAGCGTGTATGAAGATAATTATGAATAATATGAGGAAGCGAGAGATGTATGCAAGAATGGAGAATCTTGGCACTCCGCTCTCTCTGTCTATCCCGCAAGGGAAATGGCGTGATGATAAGTAGTAGCAGTTAAAGACTTGCATCAACTAGTCATAGATCTACCATATCTGTAATTCTGTGTTTACCATACATTTGACTCGACCTTTGATAGTTGATCAATCAACGAGTAAAAACTGGTTATTGTTCATTGGCGTAAACGATTTCAACTTGGACGTTATGTCAATAATCATAAGGACAAATAGGAATCGTGAGTTCCGTGGCAGTTATCTTTAATATTCAAGGAAGGCCAATCAAGATATAACGCATATGAGTTATTTTTTGAAGCGTAGTTTAAGTTAGGAAGTTAGAACCTCAAACAACATTTCTGTAAATAGTATAGACTCTAGGTAACTTTTCTGTAAGATTGCACTTAATAAAGTTAGCCATACAAATAAAATTTTAATGTAAAAGTAGTATTGTTAATATTATACTTATCTTTTTTGTTAAAATGGATGCTTCTTGATTGACGCGATTGCTATTAATCGCATTTAGAGAAACTATCCCTAAATATTAGATTACACATAATAATATCAGTAGAAAAATGTTCTCGGATTCGATTTCCCGACCCGGTAGCAGAGTTGTTGGACTTTTTGTAAAAGAAAAATTCTCAGTAGCAGCTCGGAGTTTGGAAATGTATAGAAGGCAATAAGCTCGCCCCCTAGTTTGAGGGAGTTTAACATAGTCGGCGAACTGAAACGTAATATTAACTTTGACAATTTCAACAAATGAATTCAGAAAGAACGTTATAGGGTAAGCAACAATGAAGAATAGCTATGAAGTTCAGTATATAAAAAAATACTTTATAATATATTTATTTTCACGCGCGGTACAGCTAGTGTTCACATTACTGCGAGCATGATAAAATTCTCTTTTTCCACATTTTCACAAATAATTTGTTCTTTAAAGTAGCTGAGCATGTCAAGTGCTAAAATACAGATCAAAATATGCTATTTATTTACTCAAAAAGGGACTATATGATCGTTAATCATAACGATCGTCTTGAAAATCCCATAAAATACATTGAAAATTAATTACGGACATTTGTGTAAGCGATGTTAGTAAGACAGCGTGGCACCGATGCGATCGTCTAAATATATAAATATAAGAATTTACGATCGTTCCAGTTCAGTGCAATATATTTCCTTAATACTTATGTTTACCACTAAAACAAATTCGTGGAATACTGAACTTGTGTGAATTTTTAGGTCAATGCTTCGGAAATTCTAAGAAAATTGTATAAAACGAAATGCTGCGAATGTCGTTTATCAATATAACACGTTGATTAAATATGAAAAATAAGTAATGTCAAAAAAAGTAATGTAAACCCGATTTTATGTAAAAATATCGTGCCCTGGATTTATATTACTATTCTGAACAACTATAGATAATCGCAAAAAAACTATTTTAAGCCACGTGTTCCCGTCTTACCAGAAAAGCAAGGCCATTTTACGTGAAACTGTTAAACTAGTTTTTCTTATAATTACCTATATTGGAGATAGGCACTTTTGTTCGTTTTGTTTGTTTTTTAAAAGGTAAAAGGTGCAAGAGTGACATTTATAAAAACTATTGCCTTGTATGCCGTGTAGGGCTGGCTTTAGAATTGTCCCACCCCTCTCTACCTACGGGAGTCATAAGAGCCGACTGAGGAAATACCGGAGGAGTAGGCAGCAGCACTCCCTTGAGTATTAACAACATCCACTGCGATCGCCAACCCGCCTGCCAAGCGTGGCGATTACGGCATTATCTCCCATTTATTGGGGAGGCCTATGTCCAGCAGTGGACGTTGAAAGGCTGATGGATGGATGGATGGATTACCTTATGTCGCTATTGCCGGGTGGGGCCGGCATTAGAATTGTCCCACCCCTCTCCACCCATGGGAGTCGTAAGAGCCGACTGAGGGAATATCGAGGGAGTAGGCAGCAGCACTCCTTCGAGTATTAACAACATCCACTGCGATCGCCAACCCGCCTGCCAAGCGTGGCGATTACGGCACTATCCCCCATTCTTTGGGAGGCCTATGTCCAGCGGTGGACGTTAAAAGGCTAATCCATCCATCAGATCGATGATGTCGCTATAGCCTCACACAAAAGAAAAGGAATCAATTGCTATATTATATAAGTACTTATTTTACAAAAGAAAGCAAATAGGTACTATCAGCATCTCCCAAGCCTTAATCTAATATTTTTTTTTTTAAGTGTCGGCTTCCGATGTGTTCGCTTTTAGAAGATTCACCACCACACGGAGCGACGGCCTATCTAACCTCTACAATCCAACTGAGGCGACAACTTGTCCGTGTGGTGACGGACTAAGAATACAAGTGTTACCACCCCGTTCTTTCCCGCGGGTGTAGTACGAGACGACTAAGGGAAGTAAGCAATTATCACCCATTGCATTACTGGTGGTAGGGCTGGGTATCAAGTGGATGTACTCACTTGGTATCGGGTTGGTACCACCATCTCCCGTGTGATCGGCTTGTGTTTTGGCTGTAGCAGAAGATAGCCGTTGATTCTTTCATTTTATATCTTTGAAATGAAATGATGAGCAGCAGCTTGACAATACTCTTGGTATTGTTGAGTCCATGAGCGTCGGTTACCATTTATCATCAGGTGAGCTGTTGCTCGTCTGCCACCACACGCACTACAAAAAACAACAACTGGTGCCTTAGAACAAGACCGTAGTCAAATTTTTATTCAGGACTGACAACCTTTAACGACTGCCAGGGTGTTATTTGACAGCCTAGGCAGAGATCTACTGCTTATCACGCAAAAAAAAAACTTAAAGTCATTTTCTTAGTTATATATTTTAACCCTTTTAGCATTTGAAGTGTTATGTACACATAAATCTCCGTTCAAAGATAAACTAAAACCCACAGATAAAATCGATAAGGTACTACGCCGTCGTGTCTGGATTTCGTCTCATACGTCACATGTTATATATCCATATGAGTAGTTCATTCAACCCCTCTTCAATTTATTGAGTATAAAATTTTCTTAAATATCTATGCTATTTGAAGTTTGTAGATTCAATAATTCTCAGAAACATTTTATTGCGTTTCAAACTCTCCATTAGACGTGGAAAATGTCACAGAACTCTCTTTGATCTGGAATTAACCATGACACGTATTTTATAAATATAATCAAACATTAACACTTAGTAAATAAAGGTTAGGAGTTTATAAATATAAATGTTGTCAAGTTTTGTGAAAAATATTTTTTAACACCAATTCCTGGTATTTGGAACAACCGGACATATGTAGGTTTGCACATACTGCCTATTAATGATTAAATGCGAAGTACGCATTTAATCATTAATATCTTGTACAAAATGCTATCTAATATATATCGCAACGTCGCCATTGTAATTTAACTACGTGAAATGATAGCTCTGATATATAAATCACGTTGCACAGAGGAAAAAACGTACCTACATCTATGTAGGACTAATATTTAACCTAGCGGTGGGACCCTTATTTGCCAAAAAAAATAGCAAATTTTATAACATTTTTGTGTGGGGAAAAGAAAAATATGGTTTTCACGTTTATCCGGGCATTATTTTTAATTCTATTATTAGCGTTATTTGCTACTTAAAATAGTAACCTAAAATCTCATCATAAACTCGTAGTAAGCCTATAAATTTTCATCGTCTGCTAATCCTCAATCGCCCAAAAATTTGAAGTCCTTTGTAAAGAATCTATACCTATATGAGACGATTAAGGTACAGCACACTTATATTCTATATTTTGATAAAAAAGCTTTTTTGTGTCAATATACCTATTTATAACCGATCAAAAGATTATCAAAGTAATAAGAACTAATAAATAATAATTTTATTATAATTTGGTTGACATAGTTATATACGAGTAGGTATATAAAGTTATATCTGTTATCGTGGACAATTGCAGTTGCTTTGTCAGGCTACTGGTGTGTGTCATAATGTTGTAATTCTATGAGCCATAGAAGAAAGGTTATTAATATGACTGGAGGACACAGCAGACGTTTTCCTGTCCGAAAGTAGTTGATTTGCGTAGTTAGTACCTCTGAAGTAATGTAACACAGTTCCAATGGTCTGCCAATACAGGCGGAGAGACGGCACACGGCGGGTTTATTTAGTGGGTGAGGACCCCACACTACCCTGTTTGGTGCCCCGAACGACGGGGTGTGCGGTTAGATACATTTTCTCCCGCCTTAACAAAAAATAAATAATAAACAAAGGTACATTTTTTCCCGTCATAACAAAAACGAAAGGTACTATTAGCGGTTCCAGAAACTATTATATCGGTTATTTAATTTTCGATAAATGTCATAAACAAAAATTAAAATAACAACAGCCTTTGCTGCAAGTATCTTTCAGAATATGAGAGAAAATGGCATGATATACAACGCTGGATTGGCACAAGTTTAAGTATAGGAGTGGTATAAGTTTTTTTTTAGCCACCAAGCGTGGCGATTACGGCACTATACCCCATTTCTTGGGGAGGCCTATGTCCAGCAGTGGACGTTGAAAGGTTGAGGTAAGTATTAGTATCTAGTTTTTCCCAATTAAGTTGATAGCCGGGCAACAATTTAGTGCCGACACTAGACGCCCAAAACGATGTTACGTAACAGATTTTCCTGTACAATAATGATTATATTTCATTTTGATTCAGCAAAAACATATAATTATGTAGGTTGTTTTAATAATTTTATAAAGACAATTGTAAGAATGTGTATATTTCCATGACGCAGTAAGAATCGCTTATTATGAAATCCATTATTACAACCTTATTTTATTGTTACCGATAACGTAGTTATGTAGCATGCGTTTTACACGTGTAACAGTTTTATATCATAGCCAAACTATAAAATGTTTTTTTCATGTTGATAGTGGCGGACTAGTCACCTTGGTGGTAAATGGTAACTATTACTCGTAGTTTGGTACATCGAAGCCGCTGCAAAGGGTAGTTTTCTGTAAAGGGTATACATTCAGTCAAGAAAGTATTGGGAATGGATGATTTGTTTATGGTTCCAAATTCAAATTTTTGTTTTTTTTTTGTTGTTGTTAGATTGGCACAACTGTTATCCATTTTGGCGCGGAGTTTGAGTTGCATCTGTTATTTATATTAAATACAGTGCTGTTTTTAGTTATATCATATCTAGTGTGTATTGCGAATTTCATAATGGACAAAAACATCGAACAAAGAGTTTGTCTTAAATTTTGCATCGCCAATGGAATATCGTGTTCGGAGTCACTGAAAATGTTACAGAAGGCTTACGGTAAATCGGCTTTATCAAAAACACGTGCTTATGAGTGGTACAAAGCGTTTAAAAGCGGTCGAGATGTGATGGAACATTTGCTCGCTCTGGTAGGCCATCAACGTCTGCAACTGAAGTTAACATTGCAAAGTGAAGGAAATAGTGACTGAAAATACTCATTCAACTTTGAAAGAGGTAGCCGCCGAACTTTCTGTGTTTCACGAGTCGATCCGTACCATTTTAAATAATCACTTGGCTATGAAACATGTTTCCGCTCGGTATTATACCTAATAATAGACATCCTATCCGAAATTGATTTTTCATCGACAATACTATGACGTGAGCGAAGCTGCGGTGAATGCTTGTCTACAATAAATGAGTAAATTATGTTTACAAAACAAAGCATAAGGAATACCCCGTTATGTTTACTATAAAACTACTATAACAGGATAAAATCTTATAAAGCAATGTATACTAATATTTATCCTTATTGTTACATGTTACGTTGGGATAAACCCATCATTAAAATTTCGAGGCGGAACACACAAAGCAAACTTCATGAATCTTATATTAAATAGATGTACGAAATATTCCAATATTAATACATGTGCTCGTAGATATATAAATCCTTGAAATTATCAAGGAACGTGTAACAACAGCGCGTTGTTGTCATTCCGTATAAAAATATACCCGTACATAGATATAAACAAAAGAAAAAATTAAAAACAAATTAGTTTTCATAAATTAAAAAACGTCTTTATCAAGCATTAAAAATTATAAAAGATTAATTAAAATACACAACCAAAAAGTATGGTTTTTTTTTTCCATTAATATAACTAAAAAAGCAGATAAAATGGACTTTCTAACATTTTATACATTGTTAATTACAAGTAAAGCTAAATTATGTGTGCTAAATGTATGCGATTACATACAAAATAACATACTTAGCCTGTCTTAACGGTCAATTACATGTGAAATTAGAAACTGAGATCAAAATATTGATTTTTTTGCTCTTTGTGTTATTTTAGGGTTTTTATGCTATGGGTGTGGCAAACAAGCATACATACATACAGTCTATAGAAGTCTTCAGTCCATGTAATAGGCACTAGCACAAGCCACTTTCTCTAGTGCGGACAAACAGTTCAGTTAGTTAGGCAAGAAAGAGATCAATCGACGAATCTAGCTCGGCTGGAAAGCATTCGGGAAGCTACGGAACATCTTCTAGTCCAAAATTCCGCAGGGTATGAAAATGTGGTTCCTCGACCGGTGTGTCTCCCTACACAAACAGCTGATTATCTGAATGTTAGCCTTTTTTCAGTATTTCTGTACATGAACTAATCATAATAATAATAATCATAATAATAAATATATTTACATGCATTAATCCAATCCCGCTCGCAATAAACTTCTCTTTTTCCACATTCACAGATAATTTGTTCTTTAAAAGTAGCTGAGCATGTCAAGTGCTAAAATACACCGGGTTGGCATGCTAAAGTGTAAATGGGCAGCCCACATCGCTTAACGAACCGACTACCGTTGGGGAAGAAATCTTCTCGAGAGGCGACCAGGTTTCAGGCGGCCTCCCACCAGATGGATCGACGATCTGGTGAAAGCCGAAGGGCGTCGTAGGATACAGTCAGCACAGGACCGCTCGTTGTGGCGCTGTCTTGGAGAGTCCTATGTCTAGCAGTGAACATCAAAGGGCTGATGAGTGAATGGATGATGTTACATCTAATAGATATAATATAAAATTCTCTTGTCACAGTGTTTGTCGCCATTTTCCTCCGAAACGGCTTGACCGATTCTTATGAAATTTTGTGTGTACATTCAGTAGGTCTGAAAATAGGATGTAAACTATTTTTCAAACCCCTAAGTAATAAGAGTGATCCAACCCATTTTTTTTTGTAGACAATTTTTTTTTTTTTGTTATTGGGCATTAAAAAATACATACAACCCTAAATTTTCACCCTTCTACTGCCAACCCCGATTTTTTAATAGTACTTTAATAATTTTCATTGCAAATAATTCACGAAAAAAAAATATAGCGGTACGAAGTTCGCCGGGTGAGCTAGTTTTATTCTAAAGATCTGGTACATCTATATATATTTTGGCACTCTGTTATCTCTGTCTACCCCTCAAGGGAGATGGCGTAATGATAAGTAAGTGTCCATATATACATAAGAGTGTAACTTATAATCTTTGTATCACTCTAAATAATTTTTATTGTTCATTTTAACTTAAATATAAGTGCTTTATTTTATAACTGGTTCGTAAAGGTTTTTAACAAAATTGTTATACTTCAAGAAAGATAGGTACGATTATAAAACAGTGGAAGATCGTTTCAATCTGTAATTATGTTTTGTTAAAATTTTCCGCCTCCATCGACGTGTTTACAACGGGGAAATCACAGTCGTAAAAATGTGTAATTGATTTCAAAATGTTGTTTTACAACGCTATAACATTACGGTTACTTTTGTTCCAAAGGAGACGAGACGACTGTTTACACTTAGGTATATCTAATATCTAGTGGACATCGGAGGATTATGTACAGGAAAATCGGTACTGCAATGACCACACATCTGCTTTTATTGAAAACATTACTCATGGACACATTAATACCAGGGACACGGGTAATCCCCTACTCGAGGCTAAAACCCACCATATCCAAATAATTATTCTATAAATTTGATACACAAATGTACTCCAGTTGTTTCCATATTTTTGAAGTAACGTGCTAATTTATTTCTATCAAACTCTGTTTTTTCTTTAATAACTTCGTTTTGTAAAACTACTTCTTATCGCGGTAGCTTAATAGGTGAAGCAGCTCCTCCGAATACGAATAAGATCACAGATTTATAGGTATCAGATATTCTTATACACGTTGATTGATGATTTTACAGTGATTATTAATGCTGTAAAGTATTAGGTCTTAAAACAAACTGCGGATGACACGCTGGTCGTGGCCCGGGGTGGAAACTTCGAGGAAGCGGCGTTCCTGGCCACCTTAGGGACCTCAGAGGTGGTCAGGAGGATCGGGGCGCTGGGGCTTAGGGTGGCCCTGGACAAGTCGGAGGCCCTACTTTTCCATGGGCCCCGACGTCGGCCACCTGCTGGCGCCTCAGTCACAGTGGACGGGGTCCAGATTGGGGTGCAGGCCCAGATTAAGTATCTGGGCCTGGTGCTGGACGGGCGGTGGCGCTTTCGCGAGCACTTCCGCCAACTGTCCCCGAGGTTAGTCGGCGCAGCGTCCGCCCTTGCACGGCTCATGCCGAATATGGACCCAACAATGCGTGCCGACGGCTTTACGCGGGGGTGGTCCTGTCGATGGCGCTGTGCGGCGCACCCGTGTGGGCGGGGTCCCTGGACGCACTGAACAGGGCTCTTCTGTGGAGACCACAGAGAGTCGTTGCGTCCAGGGTCATACGTGGATACCGCACGGTGTCGACGGAGGCGGCCTGCGCGTTGGCCGGAATCCCCCCGTGGGACTTGGAGGCGGAGGTGCTCGCTGAAGTGTATCGGCGGGCGTCACAAGAGCGGGAGGGGGGCGGACGCCCCCTACCCAGAGAGGTGGCCAGGTGGCAGGGCGACGCCCGCCGAGCTGCCATGGCCAGATGGAGGGCACGGTTGGAGGCGCCCCGGGCCGGTCTTTGGACTGTAGGGGCGCTCCAGCCAGTGCTGGAGGAGTGGGAGTGGGACCTTCCGACTCGTGCAGATGCTGTCGGGGCATGGTTGCTTCGGCAGATATCTGCACATAGTCGCAAGGAGGGAAGCAACTCCGGGCTGTCACCACTGCGGCTGTGACGAGGACACGGCGCGGCACACGCTCGAGTCGTGCCCGGCTTGGGCCAAGCAGCGCCGTGAACTCGTCGCGGAAATAGGGGGGACCTCTCGCTGCCGAGCGTCGTCAGAGCGATGCTTGGCAGTGACAGGAATTGGGCCGCGGTCGCTGCCTTCTGCGAGGAGGTTATCTCGCGGAAGGAAGCGGCGGAGAGGGCTAAGGAGGAGGATTCTTCCGCTGACCCAAACCGCCGCCAGCGACCGGGGCGGCGCAGGCGCAGATACTTGCGCCTCATGCCGCCCTAGCTGAGGCTGCGGGTGGATGGACCGGGGAACGTCCGCCACCCGCAAGGCCTCCCGCGAAGGTGCGACGCTCCATGGGCGGATGCGTCGCTCAGTAGAGGGTACCCGAAAGGGTAAGCCGCCGGCGGACCACCGAAGGAATGTAACATAGTTCCAGTGGCCCGCCAATAAAGGCGGAGAGACGGCACACGGCAGGTTTCTTTAGTGGGTGAGGGCCCCACACTACCCTGGTCGTTGCCCCGAACGACGGGGTGTGCGGTTAGGAACATTTTTTCCGCCTTAACAAAAAAAAAAAAAAAGGTCTTATAACAAATATGAAGTAGAGATTCGGTATCATTAGCTTAGCACTTTCCCAGGTGGATGGGACACAGGCTCGAATCCTGCTCGCAGTAAAGTTCTCTTTTTCCCATTTTACAAATAATGTGTTCTTCAGAATTGTAGTTAAAAGTATTTGTTTATAAATTATCACTGGAGATGTACCTACCTAAGCAAGAATAGATCCTTTTGGCACTCTGTTCTCTCTGCCTACCCTGCAGGGAAGATGGCGTGACGACCTATAGTATATAGAAATTAAAGTGAAGGACTAAACTATGCCCCACTGAAGGAATGTAACATAGTTCCGGTGGCCCGCCAATAAAGGCGGAGAGATGGTACACGGCGGGTTTCTTTAGTGGGTGAGGGCCCCATACTACCCTATTCGTTGCCCCGAACGACGACGTGCGGTTAGGAACATTTTTTACCACCTTAACAAAAAACAAGGACTAATCTATACCGTCTATTCTGCATAGTAAAGTGAGCTAATTTTCCTCTTAGTGTGGAGAAGGCTACATAAAACGAGACGTGTTTTGAGCCCAAAGGATATAATATATTATGTTTAGATTGCAACGATATAGGAGTACGTATGTTCACGGTTTATCACCTCCACCACGAGTTCAATTACAAAATGTAATCCAGCGCCAATTTATGGCTTTTTGTTACGAGATTTTCAGCCAGACTAATTGATTTCTGTTATCAGACGCAAATAACGACTGGCTGTTACCTTCGCAGCAATTTATTGTTGTTGTATTATATCACCTAGTTTGATAGTACACCTATTTTTTTTTGTTAAGGCGGGAAAAAATGTTCCTAACCACACACCCCGTCGTTCGGGGCAGCGAACAGGGTAGTGTGGGGCCTGCACCCACTAAAGAAACCCGCCGAGTGCCATCTCTCCGCCTTTATTGGCGGGCCACTGGAACTGAGCTACATTCCTTCGGTGGTGAGTTTGATAGTACACCTTGGATTTATAATCTACACTGGATTCATGAACTTGGTCTGTATGGTACAGGCATAGGTACAACTATAGCCTGCTAAGATGGTAATTTTTTTATACAAGCAAGCATACGGCCCGCCTGATGGTAAGCGGTTACCGTAGCCTATAGACGCAACAAAAGAGTCATCACTCTCGCGGCACTGTCTCTTAGGAAAAGCATGGTAGGTGGATAGGAAGGATATAAAAGAGAGAATGGGTAGGATAATCGGGAGATGTTAGGGAGGAGTTTGGGCCTACGGCGCTCTCACTCACCATACAAAACACAACGACATGAGTCCATACCGTTGTTACATGCTGATCTTTTATGAGTGGTTGGTACTTCCTCGATCGAGACGGCTCATTCATGCTGAAATATGCAAATTAATATCAAACTACATCATCAGTGTATTCTGAGGTTACAAAGGAACTTATTATGTACACAAAAAGAGACTGTCTTAATATTGATAAGTGTGATGATTAATAATGCCTATTTAATTGCTATACTAACTTATAACTAGCACACAGTATTCCTCGAGACTTGACGTTCTAAAATCGGGAGAACGCAAATTGAGTCACTTTTTCTTCTTTATGACTACATAATAATACCTATTTGATAAAATAAATAGTATGCTATTTATTATCGTAAAGTTTTAAAAATGATATAGGTATAATACCCTAGTAGTATTACTACAAATATCAATGAATATAGTTCTTAGACCAATGAGCACAATTAACTACGAATTTTAAAAGGTATTTATGATATTCATTATCAATGCTATAATGAGACATTAACGTAGACTAAATAAAACGTTCTCTAATCGATAAACGATTACAAGGTCAGGTAAATTTGCAACGATAAAGTGATTTACCTACTAGTTTCATTTATTGCTTATCAAAGGAGTCAACTAATTATTTTAAGAAGAGCATTCTGCGTAAATGTTTACACCTTTAAATGGTTGTTTTAGTAGAAATCGCTCTAGAACAGACTAATTAGTACAGTTACACTTTTTATAAACTCCATTATGTAGTTATTAGAATATTGTTTGTGGTTATAGCCTTGCTTATCCGAGCATGAATTGGCTTGATCGGGGAAGTACCTCATAGAAGATCAGCGTAAAGCATCGGCAGATACTCCTACCATTGTATTTCGTATGGTGAGTGAGAGCGCTGGAGGCCAACTCCTCCCTATCCTCTCCTTATTTTCCTCCCTGTCGTCTCTTTATTATCCTGCCTATCATCTCCTTATTATCCTTTCGCTCCATCACCGCGTTCGATATGCGAAAAAATCTGTGTAGGCTGACTAACCGAATTCGTAACGACGACGTAAGATAGCGAGTAGGTATGAAGAGAATATTTTTGTAAAAATGCGAAAGGGAATGCTCAGATGGTTTGGTCATGTACAAAGAAAGCCGAACGAGCGACTGGTTAAGAAGATATACAATGCGAAAGTGGAAGGATGTAGGTACAGGGGAGACCGAGGCTCACCACAATTTTTCAATTTGTTTTTAATGTATGTTGCTAAGCATGTCAAATGCTAAAAATATATATAAAAATATCTAAATATTTATAGGGTTTGCATCATTATTAGGTAAAATCTTAATTGTAAAATTAAGTTTACCTGGTCGGTATAATGTATGAAAATACTTCCGACAGATGGTGCAGGCGTCACCCAAAGACGTTGGGTATGAATGTGTTATCGAGATTAGCAGTCGGGAGCAAGTGTCACGATGGCTGAGTTGGCAAAGCATCTGGACGGTATCCAGGAGGTGCAGGTTCGAATCCTGCTCGTGACTGTTATTTTCGATTTCACATTTTTCACTTTGTGTTTAATGTATGTTGCTAAGCATGTCAAATGCTAAAAATATATATAAAAATATCTAAATGGTATTTATCTTCTTATTTGGCATAATTGCATATTATTGTTTACAATATCATATTGTTACAATGGCGGATGAAGGTGAAGGGTACATTGCGGTTGTAATGAATGAATATTATTGTACTGGTGGCGACATGGCGCCGCCCGTGACCTCTGTAATATTCTATCACACTGTCGCTATTGCGCGCCTTGACGACTGTAAAGTCATCTGTACAAATATTTTTTTTTTTATTGCTTTTAGTGGCAGACGAGCCACGGTCCATCTGATGGTAAATGGTAACCGTCGCCCATGAACTCGACTATACCGAGAGAATATTGTCAAGCCACTGTTCACCAATTCATTTCACAGATATGAAATGAAATATAAACGGCTATCTCTTGCTACAGCCAAAACGCAACGATGTGCTTCATAGCCGGTCACACGGGAGATGGTGGTACCAACCCGCTCGGGCCCGATACCAAGTGGTCTCCCACTTGGTATCCAGCCCTACCACCAGTCATGCAATGGATGACAGTTGCTTACTTCCCTTAGTCGCCTCATACGATACCCGTGGAAAAGAATGGGGTGGTGACACTTGTGTTCTTAGTCCGACACCACACGGACAGACAGAAAATTGAAATGTCTGTTTTTAACGTTTAAATAACAGTGTTTTTACATAATGCTTATGAAAGTATATGGGTTACCGTAATGAAAATTTATGCCTTACGTTTAAAGTATATACGTTAGTAAATACGTCTGTCCGTCTGGCTGTTTGTTCCGGCTAATCTGAGGAATGGCTGGACGTTTTTGGACGGGAATTTCACTGGAAGAAAGCTGATGATATTATTACTCTTATTACTTAGTTAATTTTATTAAATTAAATAACAGCGTCTCCTTCATAATATTTTTTTTTTCAAAGAATTTCCTCGTTATTGTAGTTGGAATAAGGTCGTGAAACTGCTGATAATACCTTATGAATTAAAAAAACATTTATATGTGTTTTGTAGTGATTGTAGTGTGTTTGTCCCAGCACGAATGGGCCGGCTTGACCGGGTAAGTGCCACCCTCTCACAGAAGAACAGCGTGTAACAGAGTTGTATTTCATAATGGTGAGTGAAAGCGCCGGATGCCTAAATCCTTTCCTATCCTTCTTCTCTAACTCTTATCTCTTTCCTTAAATATACCGAAGAGTGAGTGATGCGTGTAGTGTTGCTAGCGTCTACAAGATACGACACCCGCTTATCGTCAAGTGGCGTATATTTTAAGTACACAAATGTCTTATATTTAACTCGCTACCACATAATACTACGTCACAACTTACTATTGTATGCTCGCAAAGATAGCAGCGTTATCAATGTAACATTAGATATTATTAACTTTAAATTAAAATCATTTATATTAATGTATGATTAAGATAAGTAAAAATGAATTGTGTTTATCTTATTAGTAAAATTTTTGCTTTTTAAAATGGTTAAAGGAAAGACCTGAGGCGTGTAATGATTCGTTTCTAACGACGAAAAAAAAGTGCGATTTCTATAATTCTTTTGAAAAAATTAATATAATACTAGATTCTGCACGCGACTCCGTCCACATGGACTTCTAAATATAAATATATCACTCTACGGCACAGGGATTACGTGCGATTTGTGAAAGACGTTTATATGAACTTTAATTCATTATCACTGATTACTAAATTAGAAATTATCTAACGATCATTTCTTATTGGGTCTTGTTAGTGAGATAATTCTGAGATTCTATTTAGTGTTTGATACATTTAATAAATTTAAATTTAATATGCATACAATTACTATTATAGAATGGATTTTAGGAGGAGAGCCCACCACTCACCCACGGATTGTCAATCCCGGTTATCTCTGGACAGAATAACCTAAGATTGCCAATCCGCACTCTCACAGATAGAGGAGAATGTGATAATAGCAAAGTAGCATGCACGATAATGACAAAAAACTCACCAACGCGACACAACCATGCGATACGGTAGAACTCTCAGAACCACAATATTGCAATATTCCGCAAAAATCCGAACATAAATTCGACACGTGTTTCACCTCTAAACGAGGCATTCTCAAGAACGCTCGGCAACAAATGAGCGAAGCTTACTCGTGCAACTTGCTTTTATACCCCTTCCACTATACAACAGTTATGACGTATCGCTCGAACGATATGAAAACAAGTTTAGTAGTGGGGAACTACAGCTAGTTTGTTCATTCAACAACATGTTACTACTGACTTTAATTATTTCTAATTGTTCTAAAACGGACAGTCTAATATTTTTATCACAAATATGCAAGGGCTCGAATGTATGACTATTATCTAATGAATGGTTATAATCTAATAAATGTTTCGCAAAATGTGACTTTTCAGGGTAATTATGCCTATACGCAGCTATATGTTCTTTATAACGAGTCTCAAAATTACGGCCCGTTTGCCCTATATAAACATTATTGCATACAATTGTATAAAAGCTTGTAGCTGGTTTTTTTTAAATAAATATTCTCCGAATTGCAAGACATTACAATGTATTTTTTAAAAACAATAATTCTCTGAATTTTAAGACGTTTCTAACAATTTTCGGAGCAAAATTGGCATCTTGACAACATTATTTTTTTAACATTAAAAGTTCAATGTATACAAAACCACAAAATTTCACCTGTTATCCCCATTATCTCTGTTATCAACACCCACCGTAGATATTATTACCTAAAGGAGAGATTTTCGAAAGATTTTCTCTGAAAACAGGGTCGCTCTCCAGATTTGTCTATTTCGCAACTCTCTTCTTCAAAACCACGCAATAGATTAGGTTATATTATGCTTTCACTGTCGTCATATTTTAAATAAAGTTTATATGTGCTCGTAGGTACAATACATCCTGGTTTTAACTCATTATAATAAGAAATATTCAATGTTTTATAATCAAGTCGCAAAATAATTTTCATGGCTTACGCTGCCTAAACTTTGATGAAACATCAAAATGTAAGTATGAGGCTGCTATTAGCACGAAGCCAATGTAGTTTTGTTTGGCATACAATAGTTATGTGTGATATTTTTTTTTATTCTTTGTATGATTTCAATACACGCTTTATACTAACGTCACGACAAAACAATTTGTTTATGAGTATATAACATGTTAAGTAAGTTGTTTCGTATTTATTTTTATTTATGGGCACGTATCAATACCATGTTCAATCTTAGAGGTTATGCCTGACTTATGCGAACATTGACCCTTATAATGAACTCGTTGAATAATGGTCCAAGGTTCTATCACATAAACACACACAATTACGAGTACACATAGGTACTAATGTGTGTTACTATTTAGTAATTTTTAAAACCGCACCTGCGACAGCTTGTGACATACTTTGTTGTTTAACTTGTGAAACAACTTGTTTCATTAAAGGTTTTAATAACCTAGGAAAGTATCCTAATATCATTGAAAAGATTGATTAACTTGGAAAAAACCCGCATCTGTGTATTCTACGTGCGTTTTTCTCTTATATTAAGGTTTTTCTTCACCGCGTGTTTTTTTAAACACGGCTCTCAATCTCTGAATACTCTCATTTGAGTCGTCATTTTATTCAACTTGTGATTATTTAATAGTTTTATCATCACCTTAAAACCTTTTTGGATTTGAAAGCAAATTTGTAATCTAAATACCTACCTAATTACAGCTCAATTATATCTTATTACATTCTACCCGCGACTACGTCTTCGTAGACAGAATATAGATCCCGTGTCGTGACGGACTAAGTATACAAGTGTCACCACCCTTTTCTTTCCCACGGGTGTCGTACGAGGCGACTAAGGGAAGAAAGCAATTATCATTAATTGCATTACTGGAGGTAGGGCTGGGTACCAAATGGGAGTACTTACTCACTTGCTATCGGGCCCAAGCGGGTTGGTGCCACCATATCCTGTGTGACCGGCCATGAAGCACATCGGTGTGTTTTAGTTGTAGCAGGAGATAGCCGTTAATTCTTTCATTTCATATATGTAAGATGAAATGGTGAGCAGCGGCTTGACAATAGTCTCGGTATAGTTGAGTCCATGAGCAACGGTTACCGTTTACCAGCAAGTGGACCGTGGCTCCTCTGCCACCATACGCAAAAAAAAAAGAATATAGATACCTAATACACATTATTTATCTCTATGCAAAAATAGCTATTTTAAATAAACTAACCTTGTTTTCTAGATAAAAAGTAGCATTTAACTATTTTGGGCAGCAGGCTATAATGTACCTATGAAAACTTTCATGATGATTCAGTTCTTAGGGCGTGAACGCCAAATAAACAGACAAACTCACTTTTGAATATATAATATTTGTATGTAATGTGTTTTGTACAAGACAGTTGATATTTGCGTCAGGAATATTGAGCACGTGGCGGCACAATATATCTCACGGAATATTTCATTCTGGTCACGTTTAAGGACGCTCGACAACGACACCTGGACTTATTCATCTATAGTCAGAGCAACAAATACAATAAGGTTTGTTTTCTAAATTGATCACCTACGGTTCTAGTACGGTTCTTTTCAAAACCGACATTTTGCTTAAGGCATTATAGCAATTCCATGATTGTCAATCAGTTCCAGCATACAATTTACACATTAACTGCCTCAGTGGTTTTTCCGGACTAAGAATAGAAGTACCACCTCATCCTTGTCCGCGGGTGTCGTACAAGGCGACTAAGGGAAGTAAGCTATTATCACCCATTGCATTACTGGTGGTAGGGCTGGGTACCAATTGAAAGTACTCACTTGCTATCGGGCCGGAACGGGTCGGTAGCCACCGTCACCTGTGTGACCGGTCATGAAGCACGTCAGTGTGTTTTGGCGGAAGCAGAAGATAGCCGTTTATTCTTTTATTTCATATCTTAGAAATGAAATAGTGCGCAGCGGCTTGACAATACTTTCGGTATAGTTGAGTGCATGAGCGACGGTTACCACATATCATCATGTGGGCTCGTCTGCCATCATTAGCAATAAAAAAAAATGGTCCAATGGTAGTGTATGCAACAAACAATTATTGGACGTTTCCATCAAGAAATTGTAATAGCAGCTCATAGTCAGGAATTTGGTGGTGTTTCACCCTCGTACCTGGGAAAGCACGTAAAACCGTTCGTCACGTGCCCGATCTCTGTCCGCACACTCGTTTACTCCTTATTACATCTCCTGTTTACATGACCGTCTGTGTCTGTGAGCACAGGCTGCCGTGGTCAAAATTTCATAAAACAAAGTATTTTAATACGCATTGAGTATGTACATGTATAATGCAATTAATTAATAAAACAATACTGTCTAGAGGACTCTTAATGACAACTTGAGACATTCAACCCAGACTAGTATTCTAGTTACCAACTGTACTGTATACATATATAAGAATATTAAATAACAAATTATATGTGAATAAGGAAAAAGAGATTTTTTGTACTAGCGAGAATCGAACTCGCGTCTTTTCCCATCTGGGGAAGTGCTCTAAGCCACTGAGCTATAGTACAGATCCTTCGATCATCCCAAGTTCCTTATCACATTTTTCTTAAGACGCGGGTTCGAAGTATTTTCATACATTATACCGACTAGGTAAACTTAATTTTACAATTAAGATTTTACCTAATAATGACGCAAACCCTTTAAATATTTAGATATTTTTATATATATTTTTAGCATTTGACATGCTTAGCACTATACATTAAACACAAAGTGAAAAATGTGAAATCGAAAATAACAGTCAGGAGCAGGATTTGAACCTGCATCTTCTGGATACCGTCCAGATGCTTTACCAATTCAGCCATCCTGACAATTACTTCTGACTGCTAATTTCGATAACACATCATACTTAACGTCTTTGGGTGATTGTAAAATTAAGCTTACCTAGTCGGTATAATGTATGAAAATACTTCCGACAGATGGCGCAGGCGTCACCCAAAGACGTTAAGTATGATGTGTTATCGAAATTAGCAGTCAGGAGTAATTGTCAGGATGGCTGAATTGGTAAAGCATCTGGACGGTATCCAGAAGATGCAGGTTCAAATCCTGCTCCTGACTGTTATTTTCGATTTCACATTTTTCACTTTGTGTTTAATGTATAGTGCTAAGCATGTCAAATGCTAAAAATATATATAAAAATATCTAAATTCTTAAGGACTACAAAAAAATGGTATCGAGTACATAGCTTTGACTTTTCAAGATTATTCGAGAATATGTGTGTACAGTATAACATCTTTAACGGGTCTATACGCGCATTAAACTTCTCTAAATAATAGTATTTTGAGAAGTTTAATGCGCGTATAGACCCGTTAAATATGTTTTATTGAATATAAAACGCGAAAGTATAAAAAGTAGTAATATGTGTTGTGATCTTTATTTTTAGCACTTGACATGCTTAGCTACTTTAAATAACAAATCATTTTTGAAAGTGGAAAAAGGGAATTCTATTGCAGGCAGGATTCGAACCTGCGACCCATTCAATCCGGGGATGGCACTTACCGTTAAACTATTGCAGTCGCCCAACGAGCAACGACGATCGTAAATCCATATTACTATGAAAGGAGACCCGTGCCCATGAGACATAAGACTACCGGTCATGAAGCACGCCAGTATGTTTTGGCCGTAGCAAAAGATAGCCGTTTATTCTTCGTTTCATATCTTAGAAATGAAATGATGCGCAGCGGCTTGACAATACTCTTTGTATAGTTGAGTCCACGAGCGACGGTTACCACTTACCATCAGATGGACCGTGGCTAGTCTGCCATCATTAGCAATAAAAAAAAATCTTATCCAGGACAATGAAAACTAATATCTAAGTCATATATTTTGTTTTGCAGACAGGTGTTAAACATGGACAATGGGGACCCATTAAAATTCACCAACCTGCTACAACCACAAGACACTGATGTGCTTTATGGCCAGTCACACTGGAGATGGTGGTACCAATCCGCTTGGACCCGATAGCAAGTGTGTATTCCCACTTGGTACCCAGCCCTACCACCAGTAATGCAATGGGTGATAATTGCTCACTTCCCTCAGTCACATCGTACGACACCCGTGGGAAAGAATGAGGTGGTGACACTGGTATTCTTAATCCGTATATTTTGGCATAATTAAGAACCAAATAGGTTTCATTAGCGAAGTTTGTGACAATGTTCCCAGGCTCGTTGCATGGTTACCTGTCAGCTGCAGCGTCGCGTATCCTTAATATCCTGTAAGCTATAATTCAGCCATGACACACCCTCAAACGGTAGTAGTCTCAATGGGTCAGTGTCGAGATGAAAATAACTACAGGACGTAGATAATACTGGTAACACCATAGGGTTGCCAGTATACTATAATCGGTAAAACAAATAAAAACATTCAAGCTCTGTTGTTTTTTGTTTGTAAAGTCAGTTACTCGTTTTTCTGTAAACATAGACCATTTTGGATACTTATTCTTGATGTTAAGGAAAGAGACACTTATGTTTGTAAAATTCATGCAAACTTTAAATTTTTAGTCTGACAAGAGAAAAATTTGACGGTGAAAACTGCCATTGACGTTATAAAAAAGCTTTGTTGCCTAAAAACTAAATGTTTGTTGTAACTACGATGTGAAAATTGCAGAGACAAACCCTACATTATTTGGAGTTTAATGATGATGAACCAATAAAGTATAAAAAGATAATATTAAGAAAACAACATATACGTCTAAAGATACTGAAAAAGTAAAGAGAATAGTTGAGAAGATTGTAGTAAGGCCAACAAAAGAAGCAATTATAGATTTTGAAATAAAACTACGTTTACGGAATCTATCGCGTTTACTTGATTTTACTACTATCCCGACTTTTCGAATACTTTACAGCATTCATGATCACGGGTGGACTTAGATGATAGACGTCCAAGGCTGATATGTTATTTTAACGGTTTCATCTACCCACAGTATATGATTTTACAACATTTTTGGTTTATTTATTTTAACCCACCTAATATTCGTCTAGAAACACAGTGATAATATCTACTTCAAATTTGTATGCTTACAATGTATGAGACTTTAAGTTAGTATATTAAAATGTTTTGTTTTTATTTAGTGCTCAAAAATTCTACCACAAACTACCAATTACTACTAGTAAGAAGACAATCTTGGTTATTAGTTTATATTATTAAATATATTGATTTTGCCAAAAGCTAAGACTAAGAAGCTACCACCGGATCGGAATGCGGCCTGACTGAGAAAGATCCGGCCAGAAAACTCAGTAGGCAACAACTGTTATGGATTATTAAATTTTGTACGGAATTACTGAGAGCTAATAAAGTTTAAATTTTTTTAAAAAGGCAAAAAACTAATGACTACTGTGGGTTTTATCTACACAATAAGCGCTATCTGTGTCTTGCAATCTTGTGGTATGCCTTCTTGTGTTCTGTTTGGTGAGGCCTATCACAGGATTCCAGCTTGATGGTAAGACCCAGCCGTCTTCTCTATTGAAATTGGGATGTTTCTTAATTTCAATAGCCTCACGTATTATTCTAGGGCGATATCGATGTTCTTTTGCGAGGATTTGAGGTTTGTCAAACCTAATGTAATGGCGGGTGTGGTCCTGTGTGTGCTCACAAATTGCAGACTTTGTATAGCGACGTTGCTTCACGTCAGCTATGTGTTGTTTGATCCGAGTTGTTATGGATCTCTTTGTTTGCCCAATGTAGGAGAGACCACAATCACAATCCAGCTTGTATACTCCTGCATCCTGTAAGGGTATACGGCACTTGACTTGTGGTAAAAATAAACGCGATAGATTCCGTAAACGTAGTTTTATTTCAAAATGTGTAACATTTGCGTAAATATCAGAAAGTAGCAATTATAGAGTTAGAAAAATAAAACATGAAGGAACACGAAGATGGCAGTTTGCTGCAATTCAAGAACTTAAACTTAATTGAAAAGATAGTGAAGCTATAATAGCTTGATTTTAGTGAAAATTACTCCTTGTCCTCATATTTATTTTAGTGAAAATGACTCCTTGAAATATGCATCTGAAGTGCATGCATTCCATTTTGGTGGAAGTAGAGATGAACTGATTCTAAACACAGCAGTCATTTATGAATCAGCAAAATGTTCCACTAAGTCCGTCTTTGTACCGTCAGTGATAATCTATGTCATGATGATGCAGCTGTGTGGGCGCATATAGTACCATTGCTGCAATTTATTCAAGTTTTGGGAAAAATATCACTACACTCCATTTTCTCTCTGATTCTCCCAGCAGTCAATATAAAAATAAGACTATGTTTTTTATAATTACAAAGCTACGCTGGTATATCAACAACTTAAAGCAAATTACGTGGAATTATTCTGAGTCTGGCCACGGAAAAGGGGCAGCTGATGGTGTTGGAGGTACCATAAAACGTACGACAGATGCTAAAGTTGCTCAAGGTAAGGAAAAGTCCTCCAAAGAAGCAAGTTGTTTTCACTGCATTGATGACGACTGATTAGATACAAAAGTTGTAGGAAAATTACAATATGCATCACAAAATATCGAAGAAGCTAACAAGGAAACCGACATCTCCAGTAAAAGTAGCTCAAAGTCATTATCAGTTCAAACAGATAGATAAATCAGAATACTGAAGTTAGTAGAAGCAATACTGAAATGTGCAGACTTTCTGATATGTCGGACAATAAACTTCATTTAAATCCAGATGCCGATGTTAATGAAATGCTATCTAAATACAATATTTCAAAATTTTACTTTCTTAGTTTTTAATAAAAAGCTGATTTACGGACTCTGAATACTATTTATCATTGCCATTTCCATTTACCTCATTCCCATAAATACTATTCTCATTACCATATCTTTATAATCTCATTACCATTTCACAAAATAAAACAATCTTCAATATCTCAATAACTAAAAGTTCGATTACTGTCCCTTTAGCATATTTGCCCTTCATACATTAAACTCTTTCCAAACAACATGTAAAGAACATGTTTAAGAACATTTTTTCTACGAATGGTAAAAACACCCAAATATGTACGAAATGAAATATTCACCCTAATTCGCAATTAAAATTCAAACTATTTTACTAATAATAATATGTGTTTTTCACTTACAAATTATCAATGCTCGATAAAGAAAAACATCGTGACGAAACCCGCATGCCTGAGAGATTTTCTCGACAGCTTATGTAGTCTGGGCCAGCGTGGTGGATTGCAGCGTAAATCCCTATTACTATGAAAGGAGTCCCGTGACTCCTTTAAGACATAAGACTACCGGTCATGAAGCACGCCAGTATGTTTTGGCCGTAGCAAAAGATAGCCGTTTATTCTTCGTTTCATATCTTAGAAATGAAATGATGCGCAGTGGCTTGACAATACTGTCTGTGTACGCGACGCCACCGCCACGAGCGACGCTTACACTTAGGTGGGCCGTGGCTCGTCTGCCATCATTAGTAACAAAAAAGAAATTCGTATCCATGTCAATGAAAACGAATATAAAATATATAATATATTCACGGACATTTTTCACACAACGTCCTCTGGTCCCAAACTAAGCTTAACGCTTGTGCTATGGGTACCAGATTACGGATATAATTTATATACTACTTTTTTTTTGTAAATACATACATATATTAGATAGAAAACACCCAGACGCAGTACAAATATCTGTGTTCATCACACTATCGACTACGCCACGAGGCCCGTGAACATCTAAGTCATATAATTATTATGCTAGCTTGTTTTTCAGAGAGGTGTTAAACATGTCCCCATTAAAATTCACAGATGAATTTCGCATATCTCGTTTAACATCAACAGTTTCAAGTTACGTTTTATATATTGATAGTTCAGTCAGTATTATAAGAAAATGATGCCCGTTTTTTGTTAAGGCAGGAAAATATGCACATAAACGTATGCCACGTCATTCGGGGCAACAAATAGGATAGTTTGGGGCGAACATCCACTAAATAAACCGTGTGTGCCGTGTGTCGTCTCTCCGCCTGTATTGGTGGACCACTGGAACTGTGTCACATAGTTTCAGTAGTCCGAAAGTTAAAATTTAATTCAAATACCTGATGTCTAGTATCCGAGTTACGCTACCGTGTACTATAACTAAATTTCCGTGATAACCTGTTCTAGAATTATTCAAATTTCTGTTGAGTGACTGATGTGTGTGAATTTTAACAAACCATTATGTGATTTGCATAATAATTATAATGTATGCATAATAGTTCTCACGGTTTTTGCGTTTGAAAAACTCGTGTATTATGATGTAGTATATTGTAGGAAGGTGATACTAGAGTTACTAGTCTACTTAGTCATATAATTTAAGTGATCTTTCTATATATAGAAAAATAGATAGTGTATACACTAGCCTAAGAATTTTAGGTTATTTCTCAGGTTTTCGGTAGAGTAGCGGTATAAAATATGAAGTCTAATCAAGAGCCATAAAACAAAAAAAGTTTTATAAAAATCAGCTTAGTAGTTTTTGCGTGCTGTCCGAACAAACAAACAGAAAAAAATCTAAAAAAATCTTTTGTGTTCAGGATGTCTAAATAGCCTAATACAATAATGTATTCCCAAATTTCTTACATATATAACACATATACATATTATCTTGATTTCAGCTTTATAATATTGAAGATTACTTAAGTAATGTTAAGTAAAATATTGTTAACGCAGTGTAAAAATGTGTATATGGCTGAGTATGTCAAATGCTTAAGAAAATATATAAAAATATCAAAATAAATTATTGTTATATACCTAGGTATCTAGTTCGACTTTTATTGACCTAGTCCTAAACCAATAAAACCTACCTAAATAAATAAATATTCACAGACATTTCACACAACGTCCTCTGGTCCCAAACTAAGCTTAACGCTTGTGCTATGGGTACCAGGTTACGGATATAATACATATATTACTTTTTTTTGTAAATATATACATATAATAGCTAGAAAACACCCAGACGCAGTACAAATATCTGTTTTCATCACACAAATAATTGTCCTGAGTGGGAATCTAACCCACGACCTCGTGCACGGAAGTCGGTTACACTACCGACTACGCCATGAAGCCCGTCAAAAAAATAAATGGACCTAATTAAGTCATTATGTACCAACCCAAAAATTGACCAATACTTGGACTGGGGCTCGAACTCAATACCATTGTTTTTGGAGTCCTTGGTTTTACAACTAGGCTATCACTACTATTAATAAATTTGTTATTGATAAAATCTAAACCTACACAAGATCGATTCACATCTAACATACAAAAACATATCTATGAACCTACCCATGTACTAAGTATATAGAAAACTCATTTTTTTCTTGAAATCAACTTCATGCTGTTGTTTTTTTATTGCGTATGGTGGCAGGCGAGCCACGGCCCACCTGATGGTAAATTGTTCATGGACTCAACTATACCGAGAGTATTGTCAAGCCGCTGCTCACTATTTCATTTCCAGATATGAAATGAAACAATGAACGGCAATCTCCTGCTACAACCACAAGGCACTGATGTGCTTTATGGCCAGTCACACTGGAGATGGTGGTACCAATCCGCTTGGACTCGATAGCAAGTGTGTACTCCCACTTGATACTCAGCCCTATCACCAATAATGCAATGGGTGATAATTGCTCACTTCCCTCAGTCACCTCGTACGACACCCGTGGGAAAGAATGAGGTGGTGACACTGGTATTCTTAATCTGTATATTTTGGCATAATTAAGAACCAAATAGGTTTCATTAGCGAAGTTCGTGACAATGTTCCCAGGCTCGTTGCATGGTTACCTGTCACCTGCAGCGTCGCGTATCCTTAATATCCTGTAAGCTATAATTCAGTCATGACACACCCTCAAACGGTAGTAGTCTCAATGGGTCAGTGTCGAGATGAAAATAACTACAGGACGTAGATAATACTGGTAACACCATAGGGTTGCCAGTATACTATAATCGGTAAAACAAATAAAAACATTCAAGCTCTGTTGTTTTTTGTTTATTTGTACATACTAGACATTTTACTTGACTCGAAAATGCATTAATATTATTTTTAGTGGTAAAGGCTTGCTTATCCCAGACGTTGGGAGCCGGGAAGACGACTGACTCACACACTCCCCGTGTATGAGATGTGTGCGAGACGAAATGTCTGGAAAAGCTGACAAAGTAGAAAAGCGATAGAAAAGGGAAAGCTAAGAGAAACGGGGAGGAGAGACAGTTATAACAGCACCTAGTCTTATCACTAGTAATGCAATAACTGCTTACTTCTGCTTGCTTTTATTGTACATCAAACTAATATTTTTTTAAGGCGGGAAAAGCTGTAGCTAACTGCACACCCCGTCGTTCGTGGAACGAACAGGGTCGTGTGGGGACCTCATCTACTAAATAAACCCACAGTAGCCAACTCTCCGCCTATATCGGCTGATAACTGGAACTGTGTGACATTATTTCAGTGGTCCACCGGAAAAAACGCCGTCAAAGCTATCTTTTTTTTAGTTAAGGCGGGAAAAAATGTTCCTAACCGCACACCCCATCGTTCAGGGCAACGAACAGGGTAGTGTGGGGCCTGCACCCACTAAAGAAAGCCGCCGTGTGCCGTCTCTCCACCTTTATTGGCGGGCCACTGGAACTATTTTACATTCCTACGATGAAATGAACATCAAAGCTACCTAAGAATTTTATTTTTACAAATTAATGGTTTATCTCCGTAAGCATAAATAGTTAAACAATATCTTTTTTCATCACTAAAGGACAAATTATAGCTAGCGAGGCACCTGAACAACTACTCAGAACATCGTTACTAAAACATCCGGTCATAAATATCAATATGGAAACACATTAGACATTTATTGCAAAAATGGACGTCATGCCGTGATGCCGATGGGTTACTAATGCTGAACATTATAAAAAAATACTATTTGTAGTCCCGTTTTTCTTGATAAACGCAATAATAATTTCAGTACTTACTTAATCAATCAATCAATCAAATACCTACTGTTTATTGCACATTGGGTACACCGAAAAATAAAATACTTTGGAAAATTCAAAACTGCACGCCTCATAATCTTCATCTTTCACAATAAAATTGATTATTTGATAAGTAACTAATAATGTATTGGTCTTACTAAGTAGTTTTCAATAAATAACATAGATAGCGCTAATTTCAAAAAGTACTAATATGGCTTTCATGTCTTATACGCCATCTACCGCTAATTTTAAGAAGTACCACTATATTACGTGAACAGCGCCGAGCGCAATCATTTGATTAACTTAAAAATAGCTTATTATTGTCAATATTGTATGATATTTACTTTGGCTTCACTGTATACAGCCATCCTTACAAAAAAGAATTCGTGGTATAGATTGTCCCTTAAAAGTGTTTTTTTAATTAAATTCTATGTTTTACTCTTACAACTTATATACACCAAAAACTACAAACCTTTACATACAAATAATAATCCACAACTTACACAAAACAAATATAAACAAACATCTTTACTTCCTATAAAACCTCACACCCACGCCACTCATATTGTTACAATGTTCATGCTGAAATCTAACTGTTACTGTTGTTTTAAAACAATAATATCAGAGACCAAAATACTAACGCTTATACATAAATCGTATAATGAGTTTAACTATATTAACATTCAATACGGTCAGCTCTAGTGTATTAAACGAACTGGACGATTCATATAATGCTATATGTACTATGATAGAAGATGTGTCGATATGCCCGCGTATTATAAATAACTATCATGATTCCATAAATATATTAAGCGTAAACATACGGAGTATATTTTGCAACTTTGATCTACTATTGGCATTTCTCGAGACGTTGAAAGTAAATGTAGATGTAATTGTGTTAACAGAATGTTGGGCTAAAAAAGATGTGACCCCTCCTATCATAAGTAATTACAACTCATATTTTACAAAAAACATGTTGAATCAGAATGATGGTATTGTGGCGTACGTGAGGTCTGACATAAGTGTGATTTCCTCTGAGCCTCACATAATGGAGGGTAACTGTTTAATCTTGGACATTGGGAGCCAAATTATTATCTGCTCATACAGACCCCCTTGTTACAGTAATCCACTTAAATATTTATCAGGGCTTGATGACATCTTTAAAATTTATAGTAATAGGGACATTATATTCACGGGAGATATAAATATTAATACATTGCCAAGTGATAAAGTTAGCAGCTATTGTAATGAATACTTGTGTCTTATAGCATCGTATGGTCTTCAAGTAGGTATAACACTCCCAACAAGAGCAAACAACTGTCTAGACCATTTTATGATTAGAACTAGGAGTAGTTGGCAAACTTTAGTGTTTCCGGAGTTAACAGACCATAGCCCTATTATGTTGTTTATTAAACACACAAATGTCACCCGATTTAATCGTTACTCTAAGAGCACTGTTTTAAATTATGATGCTGCTCTTTACGAATTAAACAAAGTAGATTGGTCAAATTACTATGCATTAAATGACTTGAACTTGGCTACTGAAAAGTTAGTGAAAACATTGCAGAATACTATAGACAAATGCACCACGGTAAAAGAGCTATCTAAAAGAAAAGCTCCAATTAAACCATGGATTACGTTGGGCGTCGTGCGCTCAATACGAAAGAGAGACAGGTTATATAAACAAACAAAAAAGTACCCAAATAATGAAGAAATCTGCTTAAACTACAAGAACTACAAAAATATATGCAATGAAATAATTAAAAACTTAAAAAAACAATTCTACCAGTCAGAGTTAGCGAAAAATAATAATAACATTAAAAAAACTTGGAGTATTATTAAAGAAATCTGCAATATGAGTAAAAAAGATAACTCGCCTAATGAATTGTTATCGATTAGTACATCACGGGTTCAATCCCTTAATCAAGTTAATAGCTACTTTACGGAAATAGGTAGCCAACTGGCTAACGCAAATTTAAACAGGCTTAATAAAACAGAAACTCAGTTGGCTAGAGCTGTACATAAATCTAGTTCACAGAGCCCGATTGCCTCTATGTCTTTTAACCCAACAGATCCAAAGGAGGTGGGGGACATTATCCTATCTCTGAAAGTTAACAGTGCACCTGGTTGCGATCATATAACGAATAAATTAGTCATTGCAGCAAGGAATGTTTTGACTGAACCACTTACCTACCTCTGTAACCTTAGTATTGAGCAAGGTAAATTCCCCTCGGCCTTCAAAACCGCTATAATTTCACCAATATTCAAATCCGAGCATAAACTCACAATATCGAACTATAGGCCTATCTCTCTGCTTTCATGTCTATCAAAAATTTTAGAAAAAATTGTTAACAAAAGATTGATAAATTACTTAGAACACAGAAAACTTCTTTCTGAGCACCAATTTGGCTTTCGTAAAGGCCTGTCTACGAATGACGCTCTTATAAAGTTGGTATCTATTGTAACGAAGCATGTTGATGCGGGGGATAAAGCAATTGGGGTTTTTTTAGATCTTAAGAAGGCTTTCGATACAGTATCTGTTCCAATACTGTTGTCAAAATTGGAAGTCATATTTGGTGTAAGGGGCCACGCACTAGAATGGTTTCAGGATTACTTGACGGGCAGAGAACAGCGGGTCAGGGTAGACAAACATTTGAGTGATGTAGCCAGATGCACGTATGGTATAACGCAGGGAAGTACGCTTGGACCTACCCTGTTCCTCGCTTATGTAAATGATCTTGCACATAATATTGCTGGTAACGCAGACATTATAATGTTTGCAGATGACACGGTCATGTTATTTCACGGTCGGACTTGGGATCAAGTAGGGAGAGCTGCGGAAAGAGGATTAGCTAAAGCAAAAGGTTGGTTCGAAAAAAATCTCCTCACTATTAATCCGACTAAATCTAAATACCTATGTTTTTCAAAAACTATCGCGTCTAGTCCCCCTGTAAATTTTTCATTAAAAATGCATTCGTTTTCTTGTCCTAGTCTCAATAACAATACAGTATGCGCTTGTGATGTCCTTATTAAAACGCACAGTGTTAAGTATTTGGGGGTTACACTAGATCATCACTTGAGATGGGATGAGCACATTCGTAGTCTTTATATAAGAGTAAGAAAATTGATTTATGTTTTCAAACAATTAAGAGGCGTTGCATCTATGAAAGTTTTACTACAAACATATAAAGCGTTGTGTGAATCTATACTGGGTTATTGTATATGTGCTTGGGGTAGTGCTGCTAAAACAGTGATGATCGAAATCGAACGTGCACAACGTGCTGTTCTAAAAGTTCTTCTGCGTCTTCCTTACAGACACCCAACGGCGGATCTATACAATCGCGCTAAGGTTCTTTCAGTGCGTCAATTATACATATATGAGACTGTTCGTAGATACCATAGACTCACTATTCCAAATTTACCCAAGCTTATTAAGAGGCGGTATAGATGCCCTTTCCCACCCACTGAATCTAGTTTTGCACAGCGGCAATACAACTTTAAGGCACCGCAGATTTACAATCAACTTTACTCCAATGGTTTGCAGCACTTTTCTAATTATAGCTTTAAAAAACATACACGTAACTTGTTAATGAGCATGGATTACGACAAGGTTGAGTCAATTATTACTAACCTAATGGCTTGAACACACAGTAATCATTCATACAAATACACGCAAACAAGATTTATACTTGAACACACACACACACACACTCACACGCACAAGCTCACGCACGCACGCACACACACGCACACACATACACAAACACACACACACACACACACACACATACTGTTTATTGTGTTTAAAATAATATTACCAGGGAAGGAATGTCGCCTGAGACACAGGTTCGCCTAATTCAGGAGGCAAAGAGTATGTTAAACCAATGTTTTGTTTATTTTTCTCAATAAAGATTATTATTATTATTATTATTATTATTATTGGTCTATAGAAATAGTTCTCATGGAAGGCGCTGGTTTTAGTGTCACGTCGAGCGTAAATATTCAGTATTTTTTTGTTTATTTAGTAACAATTAAACCACATCGAATCAGACCGTGAAAAGTAATAGGGCTCTCTATTCGTAGTACCTAATACTCAAGTTAAAACAAAAAAAAAGACTCGTTTAGTAAAGTATTTCGGTTGTTATCGTGTTATACATACATTACCTACAACAAACGGACGTCCAATACAGAATTTTTAAACAGTTTTTTGACTAGTTTAAATAACAAAAATGGCATAAAAAATATCATGAGTGTCAAAAATAGTGTTTTTTCTTTTTATGTGTGTGTATATATTGTTTTACAAGTGCAATATATGATAAATAGAGACATTTTAAGTTTGAAAAATCAGTTGTTCTGTGTAAAACGGGAATAGTACCCACCTCAACGCTTCGCTTATGAGGCGTGCAATAAAGGACAAATATATCAATGTACAATTTGGCGGTCTTAATGCATGCTGCAATTTCTTCCAGACAACCTGGCATGGACAGCTAAAAGTAAAATCATTTTAAAAAGGCACTTGTGGTGTACATATTAAAAATAAAAATAATTAATTTTAGTAGATATATAATTCTTATAGTAACTCTTTGGTCTATTCATATCTACCTACTATTTAAAAAAAAATAAGACTATTTTAAAAAGTCCATTCCATATTACTATTCATATAGGCAAAATTCCATGAGAAATAAATTGCGTAAAATATCTATAAATCATCCTTAACTGTATTATCATTCCAACAATAAAGTTTTATGATAATAATGACGTGATGATGTCGTCATTATTCAAAACATTACAAAATGAATCAAATCATACAATGGCTATCAGTTACGCAGTTTTAAATGCGCTGTCCGAAAGAATAAATTTACATAAGCATGTTTTATTGAAAACAACCTTTATTCTAAAAACACCTTCATTGTAAAACCGTAATGCTCTAACGGAGCAAAAATAACGGCTCCTACCGAAATAATCATATTATATTCCCGCAAGCCCCAATACATGAATTTGAAAATTAATAGAATAAAGATGAAGACATATTTGACTTACGCCACTATTTTGTTGGCACGTTTTTGGGGTTAAGTAACTGTCCCAGAAAACTTTGAGCAGTGAGTGCGAATTAGCATATCATTATTACCATTCCTATTTTTACAATACATAATTGTAAAAATATTTATTTAAATCGCAATGATTTACTGTAGTAATATTCTTTGATCATAATAAAACTGATTGTATCGTTGTCAAAACGTTAAAGGTATTGATAAAAAAAATTTGACAAGTTTGTAGCCTAGTTGTATACTTGCCACTTGCACGATCGGCAAGGTTAAGAAACACAGAACAATTTATAACAAAGGTTAAGAAACCTTCGCTGGGACGACATGAGACCGGTGACCAAAACATTACACCTAATTGTGAATACATGACCTCTGTTATTCAGAAAGCATGTTAAGCAGTGGGTCTTGGCTATTAAATAACATCCTAGCAGCCATTATAGGTTGTCTGAGGCCAATCAATTCAATCAATCAATTGAATGAGCCAAAAGAAAAATCTGACTTCGGTCTGGACTAAAGCTGTACGTATAGATTGGAAACTGACTGCAACAAAGCTTGAAATAAGGTTAGGAATGAGTTTACACTGATTAGTATGAATAAGAAAAAAAAAACAGAATGGATGACAATTTTCCGTAGGGTCAGTTACCAATATGCTAAATTGTATGAATTTATAACTAAACTAAGAGTATTTTAATACGTTTTCACGCCACATCAATTGTTTTTTTTTTTTTTGTAGTATAAGATCTAATGTGCAATCCTAAAACGCTCGAGTTATAGAAACCAATATTCTGGCTACAACGTAAATAATTGTTTTTATTGCTACGTAAGTATTGAGTACTTTTACGACATAATAACTACGCAAGTATTGATAATTTTATGATGCATGTACTCTGCACACTTTTTGCGATAGGTCATGTCATACATAGCAATATCACCATGTTATAACGTAATCTAAATATGTTACAATATTGCGTTCGTCAACGTTCGGAAACATGGTAAATAAAACATGCCTACGTGGTTTCTTCGAGAAACGTTGCATATTATCAACAACATATTATGTATGTTTAAGGAAAAGGTTTCAATGGCTTATGAATTGATCAACTGTAACGGCACATTGGTTACGATTGACTACTTATTCCTTTTTTATTTTTATATATTGAATTAGATGGATTAGATATATATACGTTTATGAGTTATATTTATATATTATAAGTACTAGCTGGTGTCGGTAGCTGCGCATGCTTGATTCACACAAAAAACAAGGATCTACAATAAGTATTTAACTAAATAATACAATATTTAAAATTTTCGAAAAACATCATGCCACTTATTTTTCTCCATTCAAATATTAAATCCAAAAATTATTAAACATGTCATTATTTTAACAAACAAATAAGTAACTACAATGCCTATTTGCAAAACCCCATAACATGTGAATACGCATAAAAAAACGACTCGCGTCATTATCTATTTGTGCTCAGTAACTGCATTTCAATCTACTTAGAACAAAGACTTTAATACAAACTTCCTCTAAGGTTGGAATGTCCAAAAATCCTTTCTTAGCGAATGCTTGCGTTATAAAACAAACTTACACTCAGCATTTCGACTTTGTAGTATATTACCTAATAGTTTCGGCTGTGGGTTGATCGTCGATCGGACAAAGCAATTTTATATTATGTAGATTGTAGATTATAATATGTAATACTAATCCGTATGGGCATGAAATGAGAATATCTTTGCGTCTCTTTCTATATCGAGAGTGTTCTAAGAAGTAATCAACCAGCAGTTCCAGATGCTTTGCCAATTCATATGACTGAATTCGCATCCGCTCAGGACTACTAATTTCGATAACACATTCCTTCTTAAATCTTCTTAAGTCTTGGGTGACGCCTGCCGTCTTTCGGATGTATTTGTATACATTATTCTGATCACCTGGTCTTAAGCTTAATTATTACAATTAAGATTATATGCCAAATAATGACGCAGCCCTATATATATTTTGATATTTTTTATATATCTTTTAAGCATTTGACATGACACATAGTCATAAAAATGAACATGATGAATCTGAAACGGTTTTTCAGGGTATGCAGGTACGAATCCTACTCGTGACTAGGTATTATTTTTGAATATATATTGCACTTTGTTCTTAGATCCGTATTCTGGTCGTTGAGATCATTTAATTTAGATATATTAAATATTGTATAGGGTACGACCGGGCATGTGAAGAAAACTGTCTATTGATAATAGTTAATAAATTAAACAGAAAATTATTATGTATATTTCATTGGAACTTTCAATAACAAAAATCAGTTACAATTTTAACATGAGGTGCAATAGAATCGACACCAATCACAGTCCACATTGGAAGTCATTGTCCTACTAGACATTACTATGACTTCGATCGAGTCATTGGCCCATTGCTAAATTGTATCGTTTTTAGATGCCGTTATTGTAATACCTTAGTCGTATTTACCACTTTCTGTTCCTGCTATAGGATCGGGGAATTAAATTAATGAAATAATGCAATGTCTGATTACTGTTGTGTCACTGAACTCCCCCAAAACGGTTGGACTGATTCTGATAATTTTTTTTATGTGCTTGAATGGGTCCCGAGATTGTTTTGTTTTGTTGTGATGGCGCCACGATAGGATTTCAAGATTTTATTTTCAATTTATTCTAATGTAAAAACATAACAACAAAATTTCACATACCAAACATCCCATTTTTTGCAATAAAGAAAAATCCTAAGGAGTCAAATAAGTTCAAAAGAAACGCTAATGTTCGAGCAAGACAACATCTGTCAGGTACCTACACTAGAATCCGTCCTACCTATATCTTTTTAGTTCTTCATGAATCTATGTGCTAATTCATAGATGGTTGATCTACCACTAAATAACTCACCCCAGAAATATATATAAAAAAATCTTCATAATAACTGGTACTGCTTGTTATGAGGTCAATAATACTTAAATCTTTAGAATTTCATTTTATGAAATAACTTACCTTCATGGAATTTATCACTTTTATTTTACTTTTACGACCGACGTGTCGAATATAAAGCCTAAAACCAGTGTGTGTTAACACTCGATAATTCGCGATGTGATCGATTCCATAATACGGGGACCCGTTGGAGAACAGGAATGGCCATAAGTAGAGGTTGTAAGTAATGTACATAGCATGCAAAATGTCCAGCAGTGGACTTCAAAAGGCTGATGGATAGATGGATGTCAAAAACAAAGTTAAAATTCTACTAATACTCTGTATGGATTCTTAGATACTTTAATAAATATATTTTCTATTCTGTTCCATTCTATGTATTGTACATCCAACCATACACACAACCCAAGATCAAACAATTCTGTAAAAGTATTTTATAACATTCGCGTGAATAACAAAAAGTCTGGCATTGTTAGCGCAAATATATGTGGTGATATTATGTGGTTGGAAAACCACTACAATCAGTTATCGGGGTCTTTGGTTGTTTGGTGTAAAACCAATGCTATTATGCTATTATCAATTCAAACAGTTACTGTACGACGGAATAAGTATTTTATATACTGCGTACGAGGAAGTTAAATCAGCATGATTTCACAAAATCCTTATATCTTTATAGGTATAAAAAATCGATTGCTATTCGTTTGTCGCACTAAAACTCAAAACTGGCTTGACTGATTCGAATAATTGTTTTTTTGTTTTGTTCACTGTAATATAGGGGTGGTTTAAAAGTCGAAAAGGGAGAATCCTATAAAAAAGTAGAAAAATTTTAAAATTCAATATTGCTAGTCTTGTATGGGTATTTGGCTAACATGACAGCTACTGTCATTTTTTTGTAATTCATTTGCATTACGAGTAAGTTTCATTTAATAACATATCAAAATCCAAATCCTAGACGATGCAGATTGATTAGGATTGATAATCGCCGGCAATAAAGGCGGAGAGACGGCACACGGCGGGTTTATTTAGTGGGTGAGGGCCCCACACTACTCTGTTCGTTGCCCCGAACGACGGCTGTGTAGTTAGGTAAATTTTTTCCCGCCTTAACAACAAAAAAAGGATTGATAATCGCTAATTGCTTTAAAATAAATAAAATTGTAGGTGATACGAAGTTCAGCAGGTCATCTAGCAGCCTATAATAAAGTTGTACGCTCTGTGAGGTAGGTACCTGTATGCAATCATTAATGAGATGTATTAAAATAGTTAGCGGATTTATACATGTATTAAGACATCGCCCTGGATTATGGAATAATCCCTTTATCGCGGGAGAATTTACAGACATAATTGACAGACACGAAATTTCTTGTGTGGGAATCGAACCCTCAACACTTGGCACGGGAGGTAGATGTCTAAACCACTTCGCCATCTGTGTAGTAAAAAGTATATTATGTTTCTAGTTGTCACTTGTTTGCGACTTATTTTAAATTTGTTTAAAACAATTTTTACCATGTGCTAGCCCTAGTAGTTTTATTAGCTCAAACAATTTGGTTCTATTTATATCTTATACTAGTTGTTATCATCGTGAAATATCACGTTCTACTTTTTTGCACAGAACACTATTTATTTTTCAAAAATTAAAGCAGCTTCATTTACTCCTAATAACATCAGGTATCTGCCAGTGAAAATCCCACCCAAATTAGTCAGGACAAACAGAAAGACTTTTATTTCCGATCTGAGAAATGAAATGGTGCGCAGCGGCTTGATAATACTCTCGATATGGATGAATCCATGAGCGACGGTTACCACTTACCATTAGGTGGTCTGCCATCATTAACAATAAAAAAAATAACCAATGATTTTTTTTATTTATAGGTACAGGTACTACATGGGTACAAACAAGCATACGGTCCATCTGATGGTAAGCGGCGGCTATATAGATGCTAGCAACACCAGAGACATCACTGGCGCGTCGCCATCTCCAAGGAAAGAGATAGGAGGTGGAGAGGAAGGATAACAGGAAGAGGATAGGAAGAATAATAAGGACAGGATGGAAAGGATAATAAGGACAGGATAGGAATGATAATAAGGACAGGATAGGAATGATAATAAGGACAGGATAGGAATGATAATACGGACAGGATAGGAAGGATAATAAGGACAGGATAGAAAGGATAATAAGGACAGGATAGGAAGGATAACAAGGACAGAATAGGAAGGAAAATAATGACAGGATAGGAAGGATAATAAAGAGAGTATAGGAAGGATAATAAAGAGGGGATAGGCAAGATAATAAGGAGTGGATAGGTAGGGGGTTTGGGCCTCCGGCACTCTCACTTACCATATGAAACAAAACAGTAGTTTCACACCGATTTTTTTTGTAAGAGCGTGTTACTCTCCCGACCGAGCCGGCCCAGTTCATGCTGCGATAAGCAAAGTGTAGCTATATTTAAAAAATATTTTATTTTGCCACATCACATTATTTATATCATTATTAGATCCACCAAAACATTCTAGTGAAGTAGATATAAAAGTACACTTATATTCAAATGTACATTTTGTTTTCGTCCTATTTTAGTTAAAAACAATCGTTGAGCAGGTTTGAACCTTGTTGACCTCAAGTGAACACCGTTACCACATAGTTATATTTTTAGGTAAGTGTATTTATTAAGTGTTGTATGTGAATAACATGTTTGTTACAATATTATTCCTGAGAAAATAGGAAGATGTGATGTTCTTGTCTGTACTAGTATTATAAAAAGGAAATATTTGTATTTTTGTATGTTCTTAACGAAGAAATAAAAAACTACTGGACCGATTTCAAAATTCTTTGACCGTGAATGCTATATTACCCCTGAGTAACATAGGCTATATTTATTACTAATACTAGCCTTACTTACTTTTTCGGTTATATCTCAGGTTCCCGATATAGTAGCAGAATAAAATGTCTACCAGTTTTTAAGTCTAATCAAGGCCTTTCAAATAAAAAAAAGTTGCATCAAAATCTAACCAGTAGTTTTTTTAAATAAATTCTAAAAACAATTCTAGTTTAAATAATTTTCTAGTTTTTCGGTTATATCTCAGGTACCTTTTTAAGTTTAATCAAGGCCTTTCAAATAAATAAGTTGCATCAAGATCCGTTCAGTAGTTTTTGCGTGATCTTTCGCGACAAGCAAACAGACGAACAGACAAAAAATCTAAAAAAAAATGTTTTGTGTTTAGACACGCCATTACAGTAATTTACTCTCAAATATCTTAAATGTACAGACACAGCTCTGTTACAGCTTTATATTAGTAAAGAAGATTAGGTATACTTAAAGCGGAAAGACTTGTATTTTTGTATGTAATGACATAGGCTATTGGGCTATAGTAACTTTTAAAGATTCGCGAATTGTACACATATTTAAAGTAATATAAACGAATCTTTTCACAGCACACAATGATGAGATGATCGGCGTACTTACGCACGATGCACGAGAAATGCAACGTAACGAGACGACACAATGAACTCAGACAATTTGTTTAAATTGCATCACAAAGAAATGGACAGGGCACTTGTTATAATATTGCGTAATTAACAAACACCAAACGCGATTATATATAGTCTGATCATAAATAGTGTCACAATATGGCGGGCCTCGTGGCGTAGTCGGTAGTGTAACCGACTTCCGTGCATGAGGTCGTGGGTTCGATTCCCACTCAGGACAATTATTTGTGTGATGAACACAGATATTTGTACTGCGTCTGTTTTCTATCTATTATATGTACGTATTTACAAAAAAAAGTAGTAGGTATATATGTATTATATCCGTAATCTGGTACCCATAGCACAAGCTTAAGCTTAGTTTGGGACCAGAGGACGTGGCGTGAAAAATGTCCGTGAATATTTATTTATTTATTTAATATATAAAAAATAATACTACATATTTTGATCTGTATTTTAACACTTAACATGCTCAGCTACTTTAAAGAACAAAGTATTTGTGAAAGTGGAAATTGAAAGGTTTACTGCGAGCACGATTCGAATCTGCGTCCCATCCAATCTAGGGAAGTGCTCTGGACCGCTAAACTATCACAGTCACCTAATAGTGATACCCAATCTTCACTTCACATTTGTTTGAGATGTGTTTAAGACCCACGCCATCTTTCGGATGTATTTACATACATTTGAATTTAGAACCTACAATTTTTAAATTAATGTTCATTGTTTTTCTTATTTTCGCGCCAATCTGTTTTTAAGTTATTCTTGTGATATTATAATTGATTAATGGAGTAGGCTGATACAGAGAATTGGTGTTGTATTTTTATAATATGTTACGGATAATAACAAAAGATCTATTGGGTATGCTCAGTACACATATAAGTGATCCAATCACGTGCACGAAAATCGAGAAAATTATAATAACATTTAAATGTTTTATTTAACGCTAACGTTTATCAAAGTGCGTCACTGAATAACTTACTTTCTTTAATATCTACATTGTATATTACAAAGTCCATAGACCGTATCCAATGGTCTCTGACAAGTTAAAAATATTTTGCCAAAAGTATCGTATAAAATGCATATATGAGTTGTTTACATATGCCAGCAAAATCATGGCAATTCCCTTTCTAAACAATTAGAAGTTTTCTCTAACAATTTATTAAACATTGTTGTGCTGCAGGCAATAGACCTGCGAAGCACTACATGGGGCGGGAGGGGTGTAGACCTCCAGCCACCACAGGCCCAAAAAAGGGGGGGACCAGCCAATCGGCTCAGGCTGCCCCCTCTAGCGCGGCTTCGCCACCGTCCCGGGTGGAGGAGGATATGGTTACGGGTTAACGTTCAACCGTAACGCTGTCCTCCTCCAGGCAAATCTCAACCATTCCGCCAGGTGGAGCGCCATGGTGGAGTGGTTGATTGGTGTAACCGTAGCTGTGGAGCCTTATTGCGTTCCTGACCGCCCTAATTGGGCGGGCAGCCGCGATGACTCCGTGGCAATCGTTAGCTCCACGGCGCTTCGTTCCCCGCCATTGTCGATCAGAGACAAGGGCACGGGATACGTCGCGGCCGACTGGGGGGGAGTTACGCTGTACGGCGTGTACTTCTCCCCCAACCGGAGTCTGGCTGATTTCGGGGTCTGGCTTAACAGCCTAGAGACCTCGTTACGGCACCTGGCACCTAGACACGTCCTAGTTGTGGGGGACTTCAACGCCAAATCCACGGCGTGGGGGTGCGATCCTGCGATGGATGCTCGCGGGGCGGCGGTTGTTGAGTGGGCGGCGTCGACGGGCCTCTGTTTATTAAACAGAGGCTCCGTCAACACGTGTGTGCGGCGACGGGGTGGGTCGATAGTGGACCTTTCGTTCGCTAGCCCCAACGTCGCGGCACGAGTGGGGAACTGGTGTGTCCTGGAGGAGGTTGAGACCTTGTCCGATCACCGGTATATCCGGATTGAGGTCTCTCGGTCCCTTCAGGGCCCCAGTAGGCGTCACGCGGCGCTTAGAACTTCCGCGTTCCCGCGGTGGGCTGTGGGTAGGCTGGATAGGGACCTACTGGCGGAGGCAGCCAACGTTCAATCGTGGCTGTCCTCACCAGCCCTGACTGAGGAGGTGGACGTTGAGGCTGGCTGATTTCACACTGCGATCACGCAGGTGTGCGACTAAGCCATGCCCCGTGTGTGACATCCTCCTCCGAGGAAAGGGCTCTACTGGTGGTTCCAGGAGCTGGCGGACCTCCGTGCGGCATGCATTCGTGCCCGGAGGTCCTACACCCGCAGTCGGCGGCGCAACCGCGATGGGGAGCGGGAGGGTCAGCTGTACGAGGCGTACCGCACTTCGCGGGCCGCGTTCAAGTTGGCCATCTGCCGCGCCAAAACTGAGAAAAGGCAGGAGATGCTGGATGGGCTCAACTGTGACCCCTGGGGTCGCCCGTACCGTGCGGCGCTGAATAAGCTCCGCACCCAGGGCTCCTCCCTCACAGAGACCCTTCAGCCCCGCCTCCTCACTGAGGTGGTCGAAGGCCTATTCCCGCGACGGGTGGAGCATACGCCCCCGGTCATGGTACCGCCAGGTAGTGACTGGGAGGCCAACTTCAGTGTACCACCCGTCACTGTGTTGGAAATGGAGGCGGCTGTTTCGCGGATTCGTTCCAAGAACACCGCCCCCGGCCCGGACGGTATACCCACCCGGGTTCTGGCCCTGGCTCTGGACCACCTGGAGCCCCGCCTCAGGGGACTATTCGACGCGTGCCTGGCATCCGGACGGTTCCCTGACTGCTGGAAGGAGGGGAGGCTGGTACTCCTGCCGAAGCCGGGACGAACGCCGGATTCGGTCAGGGCTTTCAGGCCCATCGTACTGCTGGATGAGGCGGGTAAGCTGCTGCTGCGTCGCTCAGTAGAGAGTACCCGAAAGGGTAAGCCGCCGGCGGACCACCAAAAGAATGTAACACAGTTCCAGTGGCCCGCCAATAAAGGTGGAGAGACGGCACACGGCGGGTTTCTTTAGTGGGTGCAGGCCCCACACTACCCTGTTCGTTGCCCCGAAGGACGGGGTGAACATTTTCTACCGCCTTAAAAAAAAAAGAAAAAAAAGAGGTAGGTTAGTCTCGGTCTCCCACTGTACCTAGATCCTTCCACTTTCGCGTTGCATATCTTCTTGAACAATCGCTTGTCCGGCATCCTAAAGCAAATTAAAAATAATAGATTTAATAATTGAATCTAATCTGGATAATTTCACTCCCAATTCTATTTTGAAACGTAGTAGTAGTTTTAAATCATACTTTTCGTTAAGAGACCTTAACGAAAAGTATGATTTAAAACTACAGGAATTTTACATTAAAAATATGTTTATGAAACTTTATTATACAAAGGAAGCGTCTTCGAAAATAACACAGTACATGGTATAATGAAGGAGATACGGACTAACAATAGAATTGAAGATAACCAAGACAAAGGGTCTTTATTTACGCTCTATAGAACCCCAAAACGCCTTAACAATTAACGTCGTAGACTTATTCAGATATGTATGAATAATATCGTCAGTATATGACGCCGTTCTTGAATTAAACATTATGATTAATGATTAGTCTAAAATAGCAACATTACAAAAATAGTGTTTTGTTTTTTGCTAATCGTGTTTACCTTTTTATAAGTGACTAATGACGTCTTAGTTAAATGATGTAACACACATTATTTGCTGCTAAGCACTTATTAGAAACTTCACATTGTTGTAGCTTTAAAAAAAAATACAGGTTGTGGTTTCTCTATACACACCAGTGGGCCTAGTCAAGTTGCATTCTATGATCGCTAACGCTAATCCTCCACAACCAACAGAATTTATGATTGAAATGGCTATCATATAATTGGATTAATTTATCAATCATTTTTCTTTTAAATTGTATCGTTCAATAAATTATTTATTTATTGATTTCCTGTACCAAGTTTTCTACCTACCTTACCTTACGAGCCTTTGGTTTTGCTAACGGTAGGGCCTTGCTTATTCTAACATGAATGGGCCGGCTCGATCTGTGAAGTACCTACCACCCTTTCTACAACTACCGTTGTGTTTCATATAGTGAGTGAGAGTGCCGGTGGCCCAAACTCCTTCCTGTGGTCTCCTTATTATACTTCCTATCCTTTCCTTATTAACCTTCCGATCCACCTCCTATCCGTTTTCATAGAAATGGCGATGCGCGAGTGATGCCTCTGGTGTTGCTTTAATAACCGCTTACCATCAGGTGGGCCGTATGCTTGTACCACACAGTATAAAATAAAATTATCGATACACACGAGCATAATATTTAATCCTGCATCTCCGGGAAAACCGTCCCCGATATTTTGCCAATTCAGTCATCGTGACAATTGCTTGGGACTGAGAATTTCGATAAACCATTAATTCTTGATGCCTTGGGTGATGTATACGCCATCTATCGGATGTATTTGCAAACATTATTCCGACCAGGTAGGCTTAATTACAATTAAGATTTATATCAAACTAACCCGGCGAACAAAAAATACGTGATAAAAACTATCACAAAACACACAGAACAAAACGTGAATCGTATAGTTTCGGAGTTGATCGTGAGCAACAACGTAACACGATAATTATAATAATACTACTTATATGTAATAGATAATGACGCAGCCCTATAATATTTTAATTTTTTTTTTATTGCTAATGATGGCAGACAAGCCACGCCCTGATGGTAAGTGGCGACCGTCGCTCATGGACTCAACTATACCGAGAATATTGTCAAGCTGCAGCACACCATTTCATTTCCCAGATATGAAATGAAAGAATAAACGGCTATCTCTTTTGCTACAGCCAAAACACACTGACCCGCCGTGCTTCATGACCGGTCACACAGAAGAGGGTAGTACCAACCCGATCGGGCCCAATAGCAAATGAGTACTCTCACTTGGTACCCAGCCCTACCACCAGTAATGCAATGGGTGATAACTGCTTATTTCCCTTAGTCGCATTGTACGACACCCGCGGGAAAGGATGGGGTGGTGACACTTGTATTCTTAGTCCGTCACCACACGGACAGGTTTTATACATTTTTTAAGTATTTGACATACTTAAGCTATATAAATAAACAAAAAGAAAATAAAATTATTATCTTGAAAAGCACAAGTGAACTCTACGAGTCAAATACGTGGAAACATACTCCAGTAATCTAGTTTGCGCAAAATATCAGATGAAACTAGAACTATTATTCAACAGATTACTGCAAGCAATTAAACGTAACACACGGCCTATTTTTCCACATATTCGGAGTACTCGGATGCTGAGCCGCTGACCAGCTGGCCCAATAATGGTCGGTCACTGGCTTTGCACAATACTCGGGACCTAAAATGGCATGACGATGCTAAGGATAGGCAGCATTAAATTTCTTAAATCTATATAGTATTAGGTATTGCTCTAAAATTATTTGTGACGCGCAAATCTTAGAAACTGTCAGTCAGATTTGGAAACTTCTTTTTACAATTATGATGCCAAATTCTTGAAAAGGCTGTGCTTTTAGCATCGCGTTAGGACCCTTAGCAATAAACGGTGGGTGAAACTGTGGGACACCGCTGCATTTTCAACATTACTGCAAACCAAACTGCAAAATTGAATCTGTATATTCCATGGTTTTTTATCTGTATCTGCTATGTTCTATAAACCCCATTTCAAGATTACCTTTAAGGCACTTATTGACCACATATTTTTGTATTGAAACTGTTATGAGATTGACACATGTCAGATATATTATACTAGCAAATAACTCACGTTTAGGATTGATTACGTCGACCTGAGTTTTGTTCGAGCATATCCAGTGCTCCTTATCAGGGCGAATGCACAGCGGCGTGACAGATGGCACTGACTGTTCAGTGCACTATATGTAGACGTGAGTTATTTGGTGCTATAATTTACCTAAGACCACATATTGTCAATCACAAGTTTTCATATCTTACGTACCGTACGTTCTGTCCGTGTGGTGACGGACTAAGAATACAAGTGTCACCACCCCATTCTTTCCCACGGGTGTCGTATGAGGGGACTAAGGGAAGTAAGCAATTATCATCCATTGCATGACTGGTGGTAGGACTGGGTACCAAGTGGGAGTATTCACTTGGTATCGGGCCTGAGCAGGTTGGTACTGGTACCACCATCTCCCGTGTGATCGGCCATGAAGCACGTCGTTGAGTTTTGGCTGTAGCAGGAGATAGCCGTTTATTCTTTCATTTTATATCTGTGGAATGAAATAGTGAGCAGCGGCTTGACAATACTCTCGGTATAGTTGAGTTCATGAGCGACGGTTACCATTTACCATCAGATAGGCCGTGGCTCGTCTACGAATACAAACAATAAAAAAAAAATTAAAAAAATTCTAAACTCGCAACCACAGACAGAGAAAAGAGACAGAGAATTGCCTTATTATTCAGAGTTCTGTGCTCGTAGCCATAGATATTAATAATTCACGTACCAGTCGCTATGTGAATTATTATTGTATATTATGGTTGTCCTTACTAACAAAAATAGATATGTGAGCAAGGCTGACCAAAGTAACCTTATCTCATTACAATAATATTATATTATATTCTTTTATCTTTAATCTATTAAGTTTTATAGTTAACCTGATACGTCAATTAAATATTTTTGAATAAAAAAGAACATTAAGTAAGTAAGCAGTCAAATAGTTAAATAAGCTTTTTTTACGGCTCCAGGAATAAATTCATGATATTATGGAGAATTAAAGCATATTAATAAACTAGTGGTAGGGCTTTCACAAAAAATCAGCATGAAATGGCAGTAGTTTCTCCTACCGTTGTGTTTCGTATGGTGAATAAGAGCCGCGGAGGTCCAAACTAAGCATATAAAACTTTTTTGAAAAAATATTTAAATGCCTGGAAAATCCGCTAAGTAGCTTAGAAGAAGAAAACCGATAAACTATACTTTAAACTATATATAGGTAGCTTCATAAGATTTTCTTGCTGAATACAAAAATGTTGATTACCTTATAAAGACACGCAACAAACATTAAGAGCAGTTGAAACGTGCACACGTGTGCATCGTATTGTATGCCATAAAGGGCAAGGCCATGTTGGTAACTTCCATTGCTTATCCATCTGCGAATAAAAGTACATACCTATATATGAAAGTTAAACGATAGCTAGGCTATGGAGATGGTTTCATTACGATCTCCGCTAATTAAATAGGTTATTTAATTTAGCAAAATATTTCCGTGCATGTTGGTATTGGATTATTGAATTCAGGAAATATTAACGTAGCGTCAAATAATACGTACCTATATATAAAATATCGTTTTCCTTTATTAATTATAATTTACTATAAATTATAAATAGTCTGGTTGCTGCGATGGTTATATTTATAATATATTTATCTGTTACCGCTTAGCAATTGGACCGATCAGAAACTTGATGGATATGTCATAAATCTTACGCAAAATCTTAGCAATTGTAATTTTTAGCATTATTATTGTTTACAAAAGTATTACTAGACTATTGAAAGGAAACTATATTTACAGATTAAAAGTAATAGGTAGATAAAACATTTGTAATAATTGAACAACATTAACGCCTAGTTCCCATGTGATCATAGACCTGTGGCCTTAAAATTTAAGCGTATTTTAAGGGTAATTTACGATTATTTTATTATTAATTCACAATTATTATGACCGTCTTCGTTTGGGATAAAAAAAAATACATTACACATAATACATTACGTATGTAAAGTACGTACTAATGTATTTTTTACGTACGTCGTACGTCTGTACAATATCCATCAAGGCCAATCGCTTTTTTATTCAAGAAATGAAATTTTCTAATCATCGATTACACGTGTATGTCAAATACTATGACGGAATCAAATCGTATTTATTACTACCTCTGTGCGTGCGTTATGCAGCTAGGTACGCTACGTACATAATATTAGGAATGACGTTTCATATAATTGCATCTTCCATCGAGTATAGAGCCCTTGGTCTGAGGCCAAGACCTCGCCACTTATTTGTTGAAATTATCACTTCCCCAAGAAACATCGTGGGAAAATATGCAGCCTGAGATATTTTCTTCAATGGCTTGTAAAGTTTGCCAATTCACGCTCAACAAACATTGGAAACTACGGCTTATCATCATCTTTCTCACTCTAAAAGGATGCCAGTGCCCATAAGTAACAAAAACAAAAAGAAAAAAACTGTCCCGCAGTAATAATTTGTAAAAATGTGATAATGATTAATTTAAATAACTCGTATTCTATATTCAATAAACGATTATAAATATAGTGTATTTTATGTAATCCAAGTACACAAATCCAGAAGATGCCCGCCATAATGCCAACACAAACTGAATTATCCGCCCCAAGGCGAGCATTTCAACTTACGAGTCATTAAAAAGTTACGGCTACACTTCAAGCAATGCTTAATCAAGAATAGAATAGCACAAAAACGTAAATGCAGCGTGTTGGACCATGGTCCAAATATCTTTCATTCTGAGTGGTGACTCAATAACGGACTAGCAAAAAAACTAGACATCCGGGGACGTCTAACAGATGTGAAAACATCGAAATTATTTTGTAGAAATAAAATGATCATAACTTGACAAAGTACTCCTCAAGACGAATCAAACGATACATTCGATAGGGTTGCATCGTTTCATTACAGAGTTACTGTGGCCACCTTACAGACCCTGGATACCATCTAGAGACAAAGTACTCGTCAAGACAAATCATACGAGCCCAGACTCGATGGAGTGATGTCTTTATATAACGGAGTTCCTATGGCCACCTTCTAGCTCCATCATCAGACCCTGGATACCATCTAAAGATAAAGTACTCATCAAGACGAATCAAACGGGTCCAAACTCAACGGGGTTGCGTCGTTTCATTATAAGAGTTACTGTGGCCACCTTCCAGCTTCATCCTCAGACCCTGGATACCATCTAGACAAAAACTACTCGGCAAAACGAATCATACGAGCCCAAACTCGATGGGGTTGCGCCATTTCATTATAGAGTTCCTATGTCCACCTTCCAGCTCCATCATCAGATCAGCTCCATGTCATCATAATACTACATTGTCACGTGATATACACATGCGTGTTAAATTTCAGCTCAATCGGAAACCGGGAAGTATGTCAAATTTAACTTGCAAAATTTGAACGGGACAAGTAAAATAAAAGCGTCGCCACGCGAACAGCCGATTTTACCCTCCCTCCACATTAGATGTTTCACATCAAAAAACACACATAGTTCAGGGGGGTACACTGGGGCGTACTTACTTGCTTATATCTCCTTGCGGCGTAGGCAGAAAGAAAAGAGTGCTAAAAGACTATTATTGCATTATACATATCTCGGTTCAACATTTATAATTGTCTTCATACACGCTCGCCGGTTTCGAAAACTCTTGACTACACCTTCCTTCAATACATAACCAATCTAGTAGAGGTAGGTTTGTTTCGCTCGACCACTGAATTAATCCAACACAGTACCAGTGGGCCGTCAACATAGGCGGAGAGACGGCACACGGCGGGTTTCTTTAGTGGGTGCGGGCCCCACACTACCCTGTTCGTTGTCCCGAACGACGGGGTGTGCGGTTAGGAAAATTTTTTCCTGCCTAAACAAAAAAAAATGGTTTGGGTTGCTCTCCCCCCTACCTCTATTCTTCCTCTTTCGCATTGTATATCTTCTTAACGGAACGTATAAGACCATTCCCTTTTCCATCTTTACACCAATATTCTCTGTGAAAGAGGAAAAGGAATGCTTTACTGCGAACGGGATTGAAACCTGCGTCCTTTCCAATCCGAGGAAGTGCTCTTGCGTTCACAAATAATTTTGTTCTAAAGTAGCTGAGCATGTCAAGTGCTAAAATACAGATCAAAATGTTAAAAAAAATCGTGCCATTAAATAGTATGAGTTTTAATTGCAGAATTACTTATCAACTCTTTTTCCACTTCAACAAATAATTTGTTCTTTAATGTAGCTGAGCATGTCAAGTGCAGCAGGCCTACCATGCACTCTTAGCTAGCGATTCAATTCTGACGCAATTCAAAATAGGTGTGTTGTTGTATTTCGTACCATGATGTCTAATTGAGCGATCTTGTTTAGGTTGTCAAGTAAGTTCATGATACGAATTTCAATACAAAGATGTAATGTTTGCAATTCAGATTATGTGCTGATTCGGCAAAAAAGATTGCGTCTTTGACACGTCATGGTACGAAATTGCGATCCAGTTCAATTTGGGTCCTAAACTGGATCGCAACAAGAGTTCGTGGTAAGCCTGCAGATCAAAATAACCAATATTCTCTTCAAGATCTACCCACTAAGAAACAGTGTAGTCTCACATTAAAACTCGAACCATTTCTGTAAACCTTATAACACGATTACGATGAATAATTAAACTGCATAACTTGTCTCATAAGTTCTCATAACACTTTTGTTACTAGCTGATATGTGAGAAGTTGGCAGATGCAAGTGTGAAACACGTAGTCGATTGATTGTATCAACTGTATAATCTCGTGTCCTATAAACGATTACTTGTGAACTAGTGATGTACAATATCGATTTTGGTCTTGCAATTAATTACTACAATATAAGCAATACCAAGGCTCAGCTTTGGCCTGATTTGCTTATCAATTGTGAACAGTGTTATTTTTTCAACCCATTAATGTTCCGTTATGATATTGGGCAAGCCATTGCCCACCAGCTGGCCTAATGCGGGTTAGAAAAGTTCACAAGCCGTCGAGAGATTATTTCAGGCATGCAGGTTTCTTCACAATATTTTCCTTCACTTAATAATTCAATGGTAATTTGTGAAAATGTTAACAAAATATTTATAACTTTTGTACAAAAGGTGGACATAAGGTGGACTTAATGCCATGGGCATTCTCTACCAGTCAACCTGGGGCTGAGCAGAAATAGTGGTAGTATTATACACATCATTTCGGAAAAACTTGAAAAGTCTAAGGTATATTCCAGACGAGGACCGTGGACTGAGGATCGAACTCGATACCACTGTCTTTGCAGTCTTTGCTTTTAGCAAAAAACTATCACTACATTTTATAAACATTTAGGTAACTAATTGCGTTTAATTATTGCAGCGATGAGATAAGTGAGCTGAACTGAATCTGTACTATCTATAATTCTATTCTATACTATTATAAAGCTGTAACAGAGCTGTGTCTGTACATTTGACGGGCATCGTGGCGTAGTCGGTAATGTAACCGACTACCGTGCACGAGGTCGCGGGTTCGATTCCCACTCAGGACAATAATTATTTGTGTGATGAACACAGATATTTGTACTGCGTCTGGGTGTTTTCTATCGATGATATGTATGTATTTACAAAAACAAATATATGTATGTATATGTGTTATATCCGTAATTTGGTACTCATAGCACAAGCGTTAAGCTTAGTTTGGGACCAGAGGACGTTGTGTGAAAATGTCCGTGAATATATTTAGGTATATTTATTTAAGATATTTGAGAAAATCTCGCTGTAATAGGCTATAATAGCCGTGTCTAAACACAAAACAATTTTTTTAGAATTTTTGTCTGTTTGTTTGTTCGCGCATCATGTAAATACTACTGAACGGATTTTGATGCAACTTTTTTGTTTGATAGCTCTTGATTAGACTTAAAAAATTGTATACATTTTATCCCGTTACTACAACCTGAGATATAAACTAAAAACTAGTTTTTGGCTGCGACGAAAGACTCCTCCTAGACAGGAGTATTTTAAATGAGATATAGAGCTAATTTTTAAAAAGAAATCTCTGGGTTCCAAGTTACTGGTTTTCAATTCATATAATCAACAAAACTATTGTAACAGTTATCCGGTTAATACAGTAACTATTCCAAAACAGTTTCTCGTGTATTGTTACGTGCAATCATTACATAAAACATAAACTTAAATTTAGTGTTATCGTAAGAGAAATACATAAATTCAGTTCATGTATAATAATTCAAATATAGACGTGAGTTAACAAAAACGAAATAGCTTTAAACATCGAAATTTAGTTACACAACGAGCACATAAACGGTTTTGATCATAACAACGATTAAGATATTATGATTATACACAAAACCGGAAGGTTGAAAAGATAGAAGATAGTGATGTAATTCCAACACATAAAAATATATTGAAAACACAAAAGTTAATTTGATTTTGATAGTATGTCATCAACAAAGTCAAACTGGCTCGTTCGGGGAAGTACCGTTCTCTCATAGAACAGTAATATATATTGTCTTTCCTTCCATATCATCATCTCTATTCTGTCATCCTTCCTCTCCAACTTCTATCCCTTTTCCTGGAGTAAGTAACGCGCAAGTGGTAAACCTGGTGTTGCAAGTGTATATAAGCTACAGTTACCATCAGACCAGGAGCGGATCGGGAATTTGTGGAGCCCTAGCTACGGCCCACCTGATGGTAAATGTCGGTGATGCTACCATCGCTCATGGACTCAAACTATACCGGGAGTATTGTCAAGCTGCTGGGATGACGGGTTGATAGATCTCAGGATTGCAGCTTATAATTGTTTTTTTTTACTCCATATATATTCCTTTACCTCAAAACACTTTTGTTTTTAATGGTAGCTGACGGGCCATTTGTATCCACGGCGCCCTGTGCTGCCAGCCCAAAAAGCCCGTATGTAGATCCTTCCGTGCGTCAGACTCACCTAAAAACGTGGCGTGGTACCAGATTGTTTTATTATTTTAGCAATGTAATGCGCTTAAGGACGATGATAGAGTCAACATTCATACGAATTTAAAATTGATGGTAGTCAAACATGGAACGAAGCAGTACTCGTGGTCGTGGCGCTGAGTGGAAGTATTTACTTGTAATCTATCAAGACTACTTTGCCTTCCAATATATGAATGCGTCGCTGAGAGGCGAGGAAGGTGTAATTGTTTGATACAATTGTGTTTGTTATTGCCGTTGATAATTTAAGATGTTTAATTTATAGATGGTAATTAATGTACAATTAACAATAAAGACAACTCAATAGAGTGATGACATAATATTCGAATCTCAGCCCGGCACAATACATAGTCGATATATCTATAATATACACGATTGGGAACTCATCTCTATAAGCTCACTTGTTGATAGATAACATCTGCAAGTTCTAAACTCAGCGACAACGGACATTTTTCCGTTGATCCCATTATACTTAAACAGACGTAAGTGATATGAATCATTGTTTTCTCTGTAAATAAAAAGGAAGAATGTTTAAAAAATGCTATCAGAAGTTCTACTTAATATTAAACTCCTGATGGAGGCTGGCAGCATTGCCATTCAACGTGGCAATGCTGCCAGCCTTCTGGGCACGTTGCCAGTAGTCAGTGATGCGGATGAATTTTATGATGCATAATATTAATTTCTTTTTTTTCCTTTTTTTTTGTTGTTCTGCAGGCCTACCATGAACTCTTAGCTAGCGATTCAATTCCGACGCAATTCAAAATAGGTGTGTTGTTGTATTTCGTACCATGATGTCTAATTGAGCGATCTTGTTTAGGTTGTCAAGTATGTTCATGGTACGAATTTCAATACAAAGAAAATGTTTGCGATTCAGATTATGTACTGATTCGGCAAAAAACAAAAGATTGCGTCTTTGACACGTCATGGTACGAAATTGCGATTCAGTTCAATTCGGGTCCTAAACTGGATTGCAATAAGAGCTCGTGGTAAGCCTGCTGTTTTTAAAACTTTGTAATAGTATTTAAGTGTGTAAATACTTTATAAATAGAGGATTATCAACTCCTGATTGTATTTCGGTCATCGTGCCGCAGGGCTAGTCATCTTGTGAGATTTGAGAGCATTGGTCGTATACACTGCATTAGTGTGATACAGATATCTAGACTGTATATTCCGATAAAAATTTGCAATGAATCCTAACTATTATAAAGCTGTAATAGAGCTGTATCTGTAAATTTAAGATGTTTGAGAAAAAACGACTGTATTAGGCTATAAAAAAACTTTTTTTTGTTTGTTGGTCTGTTTATCTGTTGTCTGTATTTTCCTTCGCGCATTACGCAAAAAGTAGTGAACGGATTTTGATGCATTTTTTTATTTGATAGCTCCTGATGAAACTTAAAAACTGGTATACATTATACCGCTACTATATCGGGAACCTGAGATATAACTTAAAAAATAACTTTTGGCTGTTTTTCAATGATGAATGGAAGAGAGATCCGGCACAGAAACAATGATGGAAACACAGAACTCCGAACAGAATCCTAGAGGAGGAGATATTCCGTTTTATATAGATAGAACGATCACGCATCTTTACAGTATTCCATCGTTGATTATCCTTATTATTGTAGTACGGATCAGTGAACTCAAATCAGTAATTATATTGTAATGTTTAACGAAAATAGATAAAAATATTATCTATATACAAAAATAACGGTCTACCGCACGGAGATATAAAAAAAATCACTTTGCTTTAATACCTATAGCAATCCGTCCACACACAATGTTACCATTTAACAGTTATAATATTTTATTCATGCAACGATTGTCCCACGATTCGGTGAGCACCTGGGAGAAACTTGAATGTTAGTTTTTAGGTGAGTCGGCACCCAAACGTATGTTCCCAAAAGTATCGTGCGAAAGTAAGTATTATTGCGATGACAGATAATAAAAAAAAATGAATACAGGAAATGAATGAAATAATATTAAAGCACTTCCGATCCGATACGTACCTTGACATAGATATGTATGTGATATGCTTAGCCCAACTTTTACTTTGATGAAATACATAATGCGACATGTAAATTCTTTAATACCTCACTAGGACAGCCCCTCCTCCATCCATCCATTAGCCTTTCGACGTCCACTGCTGGACATAGGCCTCCCTAAATGGGGGATAGTGCCGTAATCACCACGCTTCGGCAGGCGGGTTGTTAATACTAGAAGAAGTGCTGCTGCCCACTCCCCTGGTATTCCCTCAGTCGGCTCTTACGACTCCCATGGGTGGAGAGAGGTGAGACAATTCTAAAGCCGGCCCCACACGGCTAAGTCCCCCAGCCCCTCCTCATCGCCTCCTTACCAAACATAAAAGGTACGGAATCGAATATTTTATATACAGAAAGAAGAGATGAATTTGAAATCATGAATTTTAATACAAAGGGAGGTTTTCTTTAATAAGATGATGTTGAAGTAATGATTTAAAAATATAAAGGTATGAAAATTATCTTCTGGTTTCATTTTCAAGTAAAAGTCCTCTGTGACACGATAGTAATTTCTTGTTTTATTGTGTATTTTTCTCTTAAAGGAACAAGCAGCGTGTGATGACGGCGTTCGTTAGAGCGACTCGCTAACGAAAGATGTTTAGAAATTAACGGCATTTCGGATTATACATTAATAATCCTTTCTTCTTTATAAATCTCATGGTAGGTATGAATAATGATGATCTACGGCCCCATTGCTTTAGTAGATAAAATCTGCTATGTAAACGCGCAATAATAATACCGCATGAACAAAAGATAAAATTACAAAAATGAACTAAGTAGGTATCTATTATAAACGGTGGCACGTTTTGCACCACACATTAGAATAATTTCGATAATTAGCATATTTATGTAAAAAACAAAGAATTTAAATAAATGACTAAATCATTACCATATAGCATATTTATGAAACTCTTGTTGTCGTCATGTCCTTTGGTGAATATAGAGGAGAATCTTTAGGCCCCGTGGCAAAGGAGAATGCCCATACGCGGTTTCGTTTTGTATAAGACTCAAATTGGTCTCATAAAATTTAATATCTACAATAACTTCTCAAATAGGTACCAAGTCATATTTTCGACGGATAAATAGCTGCTAATTAAAAAGTAATTTACCTACTTTGATCGTTCCAGTTCATAACTTATACCATGTAATAGGTGACGAGACTTTGCCATCAACAACAACATTTAAAACTAGCAATCATTAACATTTATATACATTCAAAAACATTATTATATGTATTTGTTTTTCTTTAAAGTGATAACTATTTGTCTCATCAACTACCTATAAGTAAAACTTGATGAAAATGCAAAATATTTATATGATTGTATTGATTGTAGGTACTTAAACACGTAAAATATAATAATTTGATAAACTTAATTAGTTCCTTTTCCTGAAAATCTGGTGAACTATAAATATTACCTATATTATTTGTAATTGTATGTACCTACCTACACTTAAAACACAACTTAAGGTAAGTTTCGTTCATGTACAACATGATACAATATGAAGCTAAAGTCCATACATTCGGGGCGATCGCCTTTATCGGGTAAGGCTGTTTACGCGACTACTCAAGAATGAACGCAATAATCTTGCTGTGTGCATACACACAAATTAAATAGCTAGTTAGATACTATACTATATTTAAAATCTACTGCCTAACGTCGAAAATTTTTTCGCGTGTACACGCAGGGTGTCGTTAGATTATTTTTTATCTCTGAGGGTCATAGGTTTGATTTTATCATCGCAGTTGATTTTTTCTTTTGTTTAATTAAATATACTTAGCGTCGTTACATCGTAAATGTCATGTCTTAAACAGAATTCTATGTGTTATCGAAATTAGCAGTCAGGAGCAATTGTCACGATGGCTGAATTGGCAAAGCATCTGGACGATATCCGGGAGATGCAGGTTCAAATCCTACTCGTGACTGATATTTTCGATTTCACATTTTTCACTTTGTGTTTAAAATAAAGGGATATTATATTTAATACCATAAAACGAAAGGATTTTTTCACCAGTTTAACATGGGAGTTTCTATAATTAAAAAGTTATTGTTCTAATTAAAGGAGGAGTTTTCTGAATATAATCATTTGATCGTAAGCGGTTACCGTAGCTTAAAGAGTATAGATAAAGCAACAGCAACACCAGAGGCATTCACTCACGACTCATGCGTCGCCATCTCCAAAGAAAGGGATATCAGGTGGATAATTAATTACTTAGTTTATATACATAGAAGCGATGTAGTATAGGCGTTTGCGAAGATCGAAAATCATCGCAGATCTGTTAATCAAGTCACCCCGTCACCTCGTTCCTCAATTACAATTATATTTTACCAAAACTTATAGAACTGTTGTGGTTTGTTTTGTTTTAAGATTTAACCAGATTAGAACTTTTTTAAGTCACGTATTTAAAGGATTAAGTACCCTTTTTTATTATTTTATCTTCAGACACAAACAAAAGAAATTGTCGGTATTATAAGTACCTATACTTTCTAATTTTATCAATTCTTATCCAGTGAAATATTTTTTTATTTTTTATGTGTATAATAACTAATAACTTTCTACAAGTTATCTATTGTCTACGTTTCATATCGCCTAGTACAATAGCACAGTCATACTAAAAAAGCCTTGATAAAAACAATTACTAAATGCTAGTACTGTGTTGACGTTTCTTGTCATTAGATGATTATAGTCACTGTTCAATAAAATGATAGTTTTAAACAAATAAATAAACAGTTGATCTGAAGACACGATCTCTATATTAAAAAGTCACGCAGAAGTCTTTAACCTTGGTATCCACGAATATTGGACGTGAATCAAATCGTTCTATCGAATGAAATCATTTTTATAAGTTGAATCAACGAGATGGAATCATTTTTACAAGATGGGTTATTTTTGGATCACAAACGGTTTGGCATGATCGTAGGTACTCGTTTATGTTTATGTTATATTAATGTGATATAATCGCTATTTTAGTTTGTCTAGACATTTTTATCGATTTTTAACAATAGTAGTAAAAATATTAAAAGTGAAAATAAAACAACCACTACAATAATATATGTTTTTATACATTCAAGAATAACCGAGCTGAAACAACTCCCACTTGAGGTCATTACCAAAGTTATAATGAGAATCATTTGTGATCCCAACAAGGCATGGAGATATCGACAAAATGTATCCCCTAAATATAAATCGAAATCATATAAACAAACAATCCTTTACACCACCCTGTGTGTGTGTGTTTTACACGTTATTCGGGCGGTTCTGATTCATCATTAAGGTGTATTTAAGTAGACACCTAAGTTATTTTCTCAATCAGCTTGACTACGTATTAGTCCGTCTATCGAATTAAGAGTTTACCATCAAGCCATTACTGACCCAGTATTTTTTTTTGGAATTTATTTAAAAGTTTGTCGCCGAGCGACCTATCGTCCTGTAATACTGACCACTAAAATACAGAAGATAAATACAAGAATCACTTTAGTTGACAGAATCATGCCTTTGCAGGCCTATTTCTACCAACTTATAAAGAACAATGGCTTCGTTAGGCTCTGGGGAATATACTATTACAAAATCCCACGTTGAATTCCATCATTTTCTGTTAAAAGTATTGACTTCTAAATGCTTCGTTCCGCGCACACTCCATGAAAATATGTGCGTCTTTTAGCATACCACAATTATTGCATTTTGGAGATTCAGTTTTTCTCATTAAAAATCCAAAAACATTCGACGAAATGTGTGCAGAAAATTGTCGAATTCCTTGTTAAATGTTATTTTAAATATATTTTTTTTATTGCATGTAGTAGCAGACGAGCCACGGTCCACCTGATGGTAAATGGTAACCATCGAACTCAACTAGGTATACCGAGAGTATTGTCAAGCCGCCGCGCGAAGTGCAATGGTGCGCACCATTTCACTTGTCAGATATGAAAAATGAAAGAATAAACGGCTATCTTCTGCTAAAACACACTGACGTGCTTCATGACCGGTCACACAGGAGACGGAGTACTCTCACTTGGTACCTAGCCCTACCACCAGTACACTACCGTACACTCGTACATAAAATATTGCTCAATTTTCACATTTTATTTTTGACTAACTAATTTTATTAGTATCAAGGCAGAATAATTCATGGTGTCTGGTTTTTAAAGGATGACGCTACATGATTATTGTCCATTAAATTTGCTAATTAAGCGTGTTTTGATATATTAATTTAAATTCATAAATGGTGCTTTAATTTAGTAATAACCAGTATAATTACATATTTTCGTTGCACAACAATGACACGTGTACCGCACGCGGAGGTGCAATGCTTCTTAAATATTAATTAAAAATCATAAATTCATTATTACTATAGTTAATTATTGTGTAGCGATGCATGGATTGAAATATAAAGTGGAACTTTCTACGAGTATTAATGATACTTAATAATAAAATGTATATGATAATAGGTGTGGTATTTCTTGATATATTCCCGTACTTTACTGGGTTTCCGTGGCTCGTCTGCTATCCTAAGCAATAAAACAAAAACAAATTTAATAATCCATAACAGTTGTTGCCTACTGAGTTTTCTGGCCGGATCTTTCTCAGACAGGCCGCGTTCCGATCCGGTGGTAGCTTTTTAGTCTTAGCTTTTTGCAAAATCAATACATTTAATAATATAAACTAATAACCAAGATTGTACTCTTACTGGTAGTAATTGGTAGTTTGTGGTAGAATTTTTGAGCACTATATAAAAACAAAAATTTTACAGTTTAAAGAGGAGTATTATACTCATTTTAATATACCTACTAACTTAAAGTCTCATACATTGTAATCATAAAAAAAATTTGAAGTAGATATTTTAATTGTGTTTCTAAACGAATATTAGGTGGATTAAAATAAATAAACCAAAAATTTTGTAAAATCATATACTGTGGGTAGATGAAACCGTTGAAATAACATATCAGCCTTAGACGTCTATCATCTAAGTCCACCCGTGATCATGAATGCTGTAAAGTATTCAAAACGTCGGGATAGTAGAAAAATCAAGTAAACGCGATAGATTCCGTAAAAGTAGTTTTATTTTAAAATGTGTAACATTCGCGTAAATATCAGAAAGTATTAAATAAAACAAAATGTAGCAATCCATAGTGTCTATCTACCCCTCTGGGAAACAGGCGTGAGTCTCTACAATGGAAGGAATGGATATTGTATTTGCGAATAAAGGTCCGTCTGTTAACGGAGAAAAATAGAAAAGTTTGTCATCAAGCGTCTCCATTAACACCTCTAGGAAGTACCTAAGGTAAGGATTCTGGGACGTGCGAAATGCATTTAGGCCACGCCGATGAATAATCAAAAAACACATATAAGGCCAATGGCAGTTTAGACCACCATAATAGCCCTGAAAGATGGCCCTATTGGTCTTTGGCCAGTATCACTGCATCCCGCATACTTTCGTATCATATGCGAGGGAAATGCATTTTTTAATTTCGCAGCAAAAAAGGTTATGTTTGTTAAATTTGCTATTCCACCGTCTATCATAATTACTGACAACATAAATATTCACAGTTATCAAAATTATCGTAATTGTATCATGCTGTTTTAATAGTGACTTCCTATATCGAGTGTTTGGTTCCCACAGTGAATAAAATATTGATATAACTGACAGGTAGTTGTTTTGATTCTGGGTGTTATTACTGTCTACAGTGTCAATTGTAGACGAGCTAAGTTAAATGCACTTAGTATTCCCAACAATATAACCTTATAAGGCCTTTGATTTGACTTCAAATCTCAAGAACCTAAAATGAAATGGCCGCTTAAAATGAAACAAAAAGGCTTACACATATCCACTATATCCCAGAAATAAGAGATTCTAAAAGAGTATCTACTGGTAGAGCCTTGCTTATCGAATGGGCAGGATCGATCGCGGAAGTACCACCCTCTCACAAAAGATCATCGTGTACAACGATAGTTATTTTTTTTTATTGCATGTAGGGGCAGACGAACCACCGCCCATCTAATGGTAAATGGTAACCGTCTCTCATGGACTCAACTATAACGAGAGTATTGTCAAGCCGCTGCTCACCATTTCATTTCACCGGTATGAAATGAAAGAATATACGACTATCTCCTGCTACAGCCAAAACACAATGATGTGCTAACGCATCATCTCGGTATAGTCGAGTCCATGGGCGACGGTTACCATTTACCATCAGATGGACCGTGGCCCGTCTGCCACTACATGAAATAAAAAAATTAAAAAAAGTGCTACATGGCCTGTTTCACAAGAGATGGTGGTACCAACCCGCTTGGACCCGATACCAAGTGAGTACTCCCACTTGTTACCCAGCCCTACCACCAGTTCACTCCTGCCGTTGTGTTTCGTATGGTGACAGAGTGCCGGAGGCCCAGACCCCCTCCCTATCCTCTCCTTGGTATCCTACTTATTCTCTCCGTATTATCCATCCTATCCACCTTTTAAACCTTTCCTTGGAGATGGCGACGCGCGAGAGATGTTTCTAGTGTTGTTAGTGTCTATAGGCTACGGTAACCGCTTACCATCAGGTGGGCCGTATGCTTGTTTGCCACCTATGTAGTATAAAAGAAAGACAACTTCTAATAAGTTTTATTTATTTCCTTGATAAGCGTGTTAGTTTCCTTATTATTAAATTTAATATTTTTCTGTTTAGGTAATACTGTAATCTCATATTATGTATTTTCACACAGCATAATATAATAATGTAGGTATATAGGTAGACAAAGATTATATTTTAATTGCGTAATAGACGAATAATGAAACTAATATTTAAAAATTCAAAAAAAAACATTTATTTTATTACCTAACATTAACGAGATTTTTTGTTACAGCTTTAACTCCTAATCGGAGCACAGCTAGAAATCAGGGATATTTATGTACGCTGTAACTAGAAAAATAATTAGCCGTCAAGTTAGATTATATTCGACCAATATCTACAATATACTTACATAGGTAAATAGCTAGCTTAAAACTCCTGCTAGCTCTAGACAGAATAATTGTGTTAATTTCTTTGTTCGTATTAGTTTGTTTGTTCAGGCATCACGCAAAAACTGCTGAAAGGATTTTGATGAAACTTTTTTGTTTTATAGCTCCTGGTTTGATTTCAAAACTGGTATACAATTTATCCCGCTACTATAGCGGGAACCTGAGATATTACCTAAACACTAGCTTTGACTGCTAATGAACGCACCGTGCGATTTTGTTTTAGACGCTTTCGTGATGGAAATTTTGATTTGAAGAACGAATCACGTGGAAGACATGTGAATAACTATGAATTGAAAGAGATGGTGGAAGCCGATTCGAGCCAAACTACCCAGGAATTAGTGGCATGGTTTAACGTTACCTTACCAACAATATTGACTCATTTGCGTCAAATCAATAAAATTAAAAAATATGAAAAATTGGTGCCTCATGATTTGACTGATCTGCAAAAAGAAACGCGTGTTGAAAACTTGTGTTGCCTTGTTGAATCGATACAGAAATGAAGGAATATTGGATCGAATTGTGACATGTGATGAAAAGTGGATTCTTTACGATAACCGTAAGCGAAAAATGCAATGGCTGACCCCAGGTCAAACGCCGCAACAGTGTCCTAAAGCAAAGCTTAGCAATAAAAAGGCCGGCTAGGCCGTGTGGGGCCGGCTTTAGAATTGTCCCACCCCTCTCTACCCACGGGAGTCATAAAAGCCGACTGAGGAATGCCGGGGGAGTGGGCAGCAGCACTACCTCGAGTATTAACAACATCCACAGCGATCGCCAACCCGCCTGCCAAGCGTGGCGATTACGGCATTATCCCCCATGACGGGACCGCTCATTGTGGCGTTCTCTTGGGGAGGCCTATTGCCAGCAGTGGACGTTGAAAGGCTGATGGATGGTTGGACCAATAAAAAGGTAATGGTAACTGTTTGGTGGTCTCAGCATGGTGTTATTCACTATAGCTTTCTCCGATCTGGTCAAGCAATAACGACAGATGTCTACTGTGCCGATCTCCGAACAATGATAGCAAAACTTGCAGTGAATCAGCCCCGACTAACGAATCGATCTTCACCATTATTGCTCCATGATAACGCGAGACCTCATACAGCACGAGAAACCGTTGTAACTCTACAGGAACTGCAATTAGAAACCATTCGTCATTCTCGGTATTCGCCAGACCTTACTCCAACGGACTACCATTTTTTTCGTGATTTGGACAATTTTCTACGTGATAAAAAGTTTTCTTCCCAGGAGGCAGTACTAAATGCTTTCACACAGTTTGTAGAATCTAGATCACCAGAATTCTATCGCAAAGGCATAAATGACCTTCTTATTAGATTGCAGCAATGTATAGATAATAATGGTAGATATTTTGATTAAATAAACATGTTAAATGAAAAACAAAACTAATTTCAATTTTTCAGTACAAATCGGCAATTTCATACTTTAACCGCTAATATATATATATTATTAATAATGTTAATATCCATTATCAAGTGAATGCCTAGTCTATGGCAAATTATAAATTAATTATCAACACTGCAAAAATTAAACTAACCTATAGGAAATTATTAGGTAGGTTGGCCGTGCGTGGAGCGTGGCTATTACGGCATTATCCCCCTATGACGGGACCGCTCATTGTGGCGTTCTCTTGGGGAGGCCTATGTCCAGCAGTGGACCTTGAAAGGCTGATGGATGGATATATGGATAGGAAACAGCCATTTTACCGAGATAAAGCATAACAATCAAACAAATGCACTTTCGCATTTATATTAGTATGCATTGTTCAAAACGTTAAAAATAATCCTCTTTTGATTAGAAACAAGTTATCCTCTATATTTTACCTACCGCCGTTACAGTGGGCCTAGGCAAGTTGCATTCTATGATTGCTAACGCCATAGAAAACTGTATGGGAATTTGACATCTTTACCCATAGATAAAGAACCTATATTTATCTAAGTCTACAATATCTATAACGCTAAGTCACGTGACTTAACGTTAGAAATGTCAAATTTCCATACATACTTTTAAATAGTTTTCGATTAGCGTTAGCGATCATAGAATGCAACTTGGCTAGACCCACAGATTATTTTTTGTCACAGAATAATAACGAGTTAGCTCTCTCGTTTTCTTTCTTGTTGTCAAAAACCCTGGGGTCGAATTAGGTCACACAGAAAGTATTATTATTGAATTGTACACCCTTGACAGCTTGCTTACTTTTTATTTCGTGGAACTTATTATCACGTACAAAATGTGGATGTTACCCCCCTGTATATAACTTTGAGAATAAAGGTGCGCGAAAAAATATTATAACAACTTATCAGCTCGGGTTTTAAAGGTAAAACAGGTGGCATCCATTTTCTGTAAATACCAGCTGATTTAAAATAAATATATATTCGTAGTGATCGTCTTCTAGTCATGCTACTAACTATGTTAAGGTTAACTATTCGCAATAATAAACCTTTACACAACCCAAGAATATAGTTATGAAAATATATTAATATATCCATTAAACATTTATTATAGAGATGCTGGTCTCTGGGATTTTTTTTTTTGTCTTTTTTTTTGTTTAGGCGGGAAAAAATGTTCCTAACCGCACACCCCGTTGCTCGGGGCAACGAACAGGGTAGCCTCACCCACTAAAAAAACCCGCCGTGTGCCGTCTCTCCGCCTTTTTTGGCGGGCCACCGGAACCATATTACATTCCTTCATCTTACTTACCAAAGATTAATCCTGTGCAATGCAGTGATTGTAAGATGGTTAGATATTTAATGAATATAAAAACCTTAAACCTTGTATTAAAACCAAGGATTGCAAAGACTGTATTTTTGTAACTTTGATCCCCAGTCGGAAGTGATCAAACTGCTCTGAATTTTCATGATTTTTTGATAATATTTATGCACCTAATTGTTTACAAATGATCACTGCTCGGTGAAGCAAAACATCGTGAGGAAACTTGCACGCCTGCATGATTTTATCAATGGCTTCTGAAGTCTCCAACCTGCGCTAGGCCAGCGTAGTGGACTATGGTCTAAATCTCTTTCTCTCTGAGAGGAGACTCGTGCCCAATAGTGGGACTTGACTTGTGGGTTAAAAAAACCTAATAAACCTATCAAATATATACGAGTAACTTTTCATATAGTTTTCTTGCATGAATGGACCAACTATTCGGGGAAGTAACACCGTCTCACAGACAATCGGCGTGAAACAACAGTATGTACTCTTACCGTTGTATTTCGTATAGTGAGTGAGAGCACCGGATGCTCAAACCCCCTTCCTATCCTCTCCTTATTATCCTTCTTATTATTATCCTCCTTGTCTTCTCCTTATTATGTTTCTATCCTCTCTCTATTTTCCTTCCTCGTCAATTCTTATCTCTTTTCTTGGTAAATGATGCTTTTTTTTTAATTTTTTAAACCATATTGGTATCTGGTCGGAATAATGTATGCAAGTACGACAAGACATAAGAAGAAATGTGTTATCGAAATTCGCAGTCCCGAGCAATAGTCACGATTGCTGAATTGGCACAGCATATGGGACGGTATTCCAGGAGATGCTGGTTCTAATCCTGCTCGTGACTGTCGTTTCGATTTCACATTTTCTTAATTTAATTTCTTCTTTTTTTAGCTTCAAGGCATGATTCATTCATAAAACCACTTCGATTTAAAAGACTGTTTACTTCTTTTAGGGCCGTGTGGGGCCGGCTTTAGAATTGTCCCATCCCTCTCTACCCACGGGAGTCGTAAGAGACGACTGAGGGAATAGCGGGGGAGTGGGCAGCAGCACTCCCTCGAGTATTAATAACATCCACTACGATCGCCAACCCGCCTGCCGAGCGTGGCGATTACGGCATTATCCCCCATGACGGGACCGCTCGTTGTGGCGTTCTCTTGGGGAGGCCTATGTCCAGCAGTGGACGTTGAAAGGCTGATGGATGGATGGATGGATGTATTACTTCTTTTATCGTATGTGAGACAACGTTTGTAATAAAAAAAATATATATCTGTCCATTGATGATCGTTTAGATAGATACGACGTTGAGAGATAACAAATGTTTGTTTAGTTAATTCACTTTCACATTTATGATACTTATTAATAAAAATAAGGCTTGTTTGCAAAATAGAAACAAAATACGAAAGGCTCAGTAACGCACGGAAATGTGTTTAGTGAATAAATATTTACCAGGTTAGTATTCAATTACAATTATGATAAATATGATAATTAACTTCCATTTGTAATTATTATTATGTCTTGTCCGTCATATATCATCAGACTTATCAGTGTTTATAAAGAAAACATATACCTAAGGTCAACGTACCGTAATACAATAGAAAATATTTGTATTCCAATACATTATAAGCTCATAAATATATTATAAGAACGTATAATTGTGACAAAAAACTAGCATTATCTAATATTTTAAATTTGTGAATTTGACTTTATGATGTGAACAATACTAAAATTATCTAATATTTTAAATTTGTGAATTTGACTTTATGATGTGAACAATACTAAAATTATCTAATATTTTAAGTTTGTGAGTTCATATGTTTGTTAATTATTTCCGCTGCGCTGTAGCTGTTGATGAGATACGGAGAGACCATCGCGAAAAATAGTAATATGTTATTAGATGATTCAACAACGCGTGCGCCGTCACATCCGTTATGATCGATCTTCTAGAAATTACTTGATTGTTCAATATATTATAGTGCCTTATTTCATCCCCTAGGAGTACAACTTAAACGCTAAGGTTTATAAAGAGACTCAAAACAACTAGGTACCACAAATTTTTACGTCAACAATATTTGTCATCAGTCCAAGTGATATGAATCTTCGTGGTTCTATAAACAACAATATATAAACTCAAAAATGGTCCCATAAAAAGGGATATTTTTGCTGACTTCTGTATGGATTGTACCTAACCGCACACCGGGCAACGAACAGGGTAGTGTGGGGTCTCACCCACTAAATAAACTCACCGTGTGCCGTCTCTCCGTCTGTATTGGCGGACCACTGGAACTATGTGACTTTACATCCGTGGTATCGTTTGCCTAACTGAAGTAACTGAAAACACTAAATGCGATTAGCCACTGAAGCAGTGTCTTCAAGTTTCAGTGGTCTGTTCATTGCGCCACTCGGTAGCTTGTGCGGTTTGGTATTTTTTAAGAGCTACTGCTGCCTTAATAGTCGACATTTTACGACACCCATCCTGGAATGGCGGAGACAATGAATTTGTAGGCCTCTTTCATATAAAAATTTACAACCACTAATAGTACTGACCTCTCTTTTGTTTCCTTAATACGTATTTAGTAACTACGCAGTACAATATTTAAGAATAACATTCCTTATTTACAAGAAGATTTAAAAGTGGTTATTAAGCCTTAAGTTTTTCTTCCATTCAACACGATCCAACCACATAATAACAGATTATTTGATCAATACTAACGTCACTACTAAGTAAGGTAAGCAAATGAACGTAGTTTCATTAGATGACGTCAAATAAATATTAACATTTTTTATCGTAAATATAGTCTATGGAAGGTGAGCTGCTTCTATGTTTCTGTAACCATAATTAAATGTACTTATTACACTTAATTTAGGTACTACTTAATTTTTTACTGATATTATGTAGAGCTATCAGCGCATTGATGAAGTAATAAAGCTCCAAGCTTGTGTTTGACCAACATTTTACCTCTATTTTGTGTGAAGAAGGACAATGTTGACATTGTACATAAATAAAATGATTTGTTGGCATGTTTTTACAAACTTTTATATAACGTATACCGCTATAAGGAGCACGAGTCTTCTCCGCATTAGATTAAACAGTATTTATTTATTGCTACCTTGTGGTAAGTGGTAATGTTGCTGGTGGAATCAGCTATACTGAGAGTTGATACTATCAAGTCACTGCTCACCATTTTATAACGGATGTAAAATAGAATATTAGACAGCTATCTTCCGCTACAACCAAAACACACTGAAGTGCTTCAGGGTCGTTTACACGGGAAATGGTATTACTGACCCGTGCGATCCGATAACAAGTGAACCACTTGGTACTCAATGCTACCACCAGTAATCTAGGTCTACTATGTTATAAATAATAATAAATATTTACGGACGTTGCACACAACATCCTCTGGGCCCAAAGTTTTTTTTGTAAATACATACATATAATAGATATAGAAAACACCCAGACACAGTACAAATATCTGTGTTCAGTCTGTCACTTCAGGAACCCCTGTATATTATGTATGCCTAATAAGACTAACTAGATATAAATTGGATACTCCATTATCATATTTTTTGACATGATAAAGTCTTATAAATCGATGAACGCCGGCTGCACGCACGAAAAAGTCTCACGTTCCGAAAAATGTATGGCAACCGATGCATTGTTTGTGAAACTCTCAGAAAACAGAAAACATATATCACATTATCACGTAAAATTATCGTCCGTAAACCGAATTTACAGACACCAGAATTATAGTATTTGTAAGGAATTTGTATATAGGCTATGCTTCAACAATATGTTATAAATATATCAAGCTAGTGTGATGTTAAAATTATAGCTAGATACTTGTACGGCGCCGAGGCTGGCGACATCATGTCTACGAGTCTAGAAAATCTTTAGCGATATTTCGTGTCCTAAATATCTAGTGAAGCGATGTTCATATATTTTTCCGGAGATGAGCACAATTCATTAATATTTGCGAGACATTGCCAAGTTTTAATCGAGAAGAATTAATAGTTTAGGCATAATATAAACTACTAAAGTGTGTTTTATATTTAGCAGATACTCATTGATTAGGACCAAATTGAGCGTCTAATTTGCATGATAGAATGCTGTACAAATAAGTAATTATTTTAATATCAACTGCACAAATGGCGGAGTGGTAGATACCGGCCTCCCCAAGAGTGTTGTGGATTCCCACCACACAGGACTCTTAGTGTGATCCACTAAAAAAAGGTTATTCGGAGTCTGGGTGTATCCGTGAAATTGTAATGTCTCCCGCTAAACAAGGATTATTGCTTAGGGCAGGGTGTTGTCTTTTAAAAAAAAATCAGGAATTTCCTTTACAACCTCGTATGAGGCCTTTTAAAAATATTATACGAAAAAAAAATACAAACCAGCAAAAGTAATATCTAGATCACGTTTGTAAGTGTTAAAAAATACAAATAAAATGAAGGCCGTCAAGTAAAAACAAAAGACACAAACAATGTCGGAGAGCCATTACAATGCAAATTTTGGCTTTATTTGTCTAAAAATGTGACATAGAAACAAGAAGTTCACATTGTGCAATGTCGTTCCCCGGCAGCTAGTCTCAATAACAATATTATTTACAACAGGTTCCGCTGACTGTGTAGATGGCGGTTGTTATATAGCGATAAAACTTTGGAAACAACTTCTAATATCATCTTATTAAAGCAGTTATTACGTGCTTTGGATTCGCTTGTAAATTTATACTAATATTCTAAATAATAAAGTCAGTTAGATAACAGATAATCATATAATGTTGAATTTTTTGTGTAAATAAAAGAAAAGGATGTACGCTACTTTTTATCACGAATAAAATAGTTTTTGGGATAGCTAATTTTGAATAGAGCTATTAACGTGTTGTTTGTTAAACTTTCATGCCTTGGATTTCACCAATCATCATGAAATTTTCAAACATATAATACAAAAAATCTGAAGCCTAGAAAACGACATAGACTATTTATATATAGTAAAATGGCGTATTCGTGTTCACAAGTCTACGTTGACTAAGTTGCGGACAGAGTCTACAATTACAAGGAGGGATCAAAAAGTAGTGAGAACGACATACTCCTTGGTAAGAAAAAAAACAAATACTGGCAGGCATAGATCAGATACATATTTGTAATATAAATAAAGAAAAAAATCTTCGATTCTCTTTTGTTTTTTTTTCTGAATGTGGTCATTTGTTTGCTTCGTATCGGAACGTGTTCTCGAAAATGGAGAAAAACGAAGTGCGAGCCGTTATTAAATACCTCTGTATAAAAAAGTTAACGATGCAAGAGATTCATTGCGATTTGGAGGCAACATTAGGAGAGTCTGCTCCGCCGTACTGCACTGTTGCAAGGTGGGCTTCTCAATTTCGAGTAGGGAGAACGAGCACGGAAGACGAACATTGTTGTTTGACGGGCTTCGTGGCGTAGTCGGTAGTGTAACCGACTTCCGTGCACGAGGTCGTGGGTTCGATTCCCACTCAGAACAATTATTTGTGTAATGAACACAGATATTTGTACTGCGTCTGGGTATTTTCTATCTATTATATGTATGTATTTACAAAAAAAAAGTAGTTTATGTATTATATCCGTAACCCATAGCACAAGCGTTAAGCTTAGTTTGGGACCAGAGGACGTTGTGTGAAAAATGTCCGTGAATATTTATTTATTTTTAATTTAATTGGTATTTAAACTAGTGCTTCGTTGCGTGGCAAAAAGCGCTGGACTCGGTGTGTAGAGAGACTCGGAGACTATGTAGAAAAATAAATTATTAAGTTATCAATAGTCATTATATTCTATCTCATTCTCACTACTTTTTGATCCCTCCTCGTATATATTGATATATACGAATTAGAATTGATATATAGGAATAAGGAGTGGCTGGCTGGCTTTTGACTGCAGGTCTGCCGCAGGCATGAGTTAATATCATTATAGGTATGGTTCTATTAAAAACAGCGTGAATACTGTAAAGTAAAACAATACTATTAGGCTACATTTCGCGATGATTTTCGTAAACCCAATTTATATAAACAATTTTCTTTTGGTTTTTTAAGTAAAATTTCAGTAAAATTGGTTGTAATTTTTTGTGACACAAAACAAAATCCAGAATCCCGATCCTATTTCTCGTTGTAGAGTTTAGCTGATCCCAACTAGAAGCAGCAGCTTGACCGTGGAATTACCGCACTCTCACAGAATGTCGGCATATAGTACAGTAAGTATATTTATGTTACTGCGTTGCGTCTAATGAGTGAGAGCGCCGGTGGCCCAAACCTCCTCTATCATCATTCAACTACCTTCACCATCATCTTTCCTTTCCTATTATTGCCTGAGATAGGCAATACGCAAGTGATGAATCAGGTGCCAGCCTTGTAAACTATACATTCTGGCATTAACAGAATATAATAATATTTTAATGCTTTTAATTTTCCGCTGTATACTGTATACCGTTAGTTTGTGTTATTCATATCAGAATGAGGGCACAGCGCAAATAATAGTTTTAATTAGTTTATAAGGTTTTTCTTTAATAAAAGTCTTTTGGATATTGTTTAAAACTCTCAGTAGACTATTTGAAGGGATTAACTAACAGTATCTTACCCTTTTTTTTTTGTTTAGGCGGGAAAAAATGTATCTAATCCCACACCCGTTGTTCGGGGCAACGAAGAGGATAATGTGGGGCCTTCACCCACTAAAGAAACCCGCCGTGTGCTGTCTCTCCGCCTTCATTGGCGTGCCACCGGAACCATATTATATTCCTTCATTGGTAAAAAGATTTATTACATTTATCATTTACCAGCTAAATCTTTAGGGTTTTTTTTTAAATGTAACAAGCGTACACTATAAGTTAACTTAGTATTTCTACCTATTACTGTAATATACTGTTATAAGAAGGACTTGTACGTTTACGGTATCTATCGTTTTTAATCGACGATTTTTTACTATCCTATCGTTTCGGCTACATTACCTCTATAGTAAATCTTTCCGTGACCCCATAACATGAAGATATATGATACGCTTAAATATAGGCATGTACCTAATACAGCTTTTTTAAGTTTATTGAGTACAACAATCTAATTCACCTACATTTTTATAAAATATAAAAAAAAGAAGCCAGAACAGATGTTAGAGTAGCAATAGGCAATGGTGTGCTAGAACAAGTGGATGAATTTGTATATCTTGGATGTGGATTCAGTCGGGATGGAAGGTACACCACTGATGTTGAGAGAAGAGTAAATACGGGAAATAGAATGAACGGAGCATTGGGACAACTTCTCGGCAGTCATCACCTCGGCCAGAAGGCAATACACAGTCGCAGTGCTTGTCCCAACGTTATTATATGGAAGCGAGAGTCGGGTATGCAAAAAGGAGCATGAGAGTAAAATCAATACGGTCGAAATGCGATCTCTGCGGAGAATCTTTGGAGTGAGGCTGACTGACCGCATTCGTAACGACGACGTAAGAGAGCGAGTAGGTATGAAAGAGAGTATTGCTGTAAAGATGCGAAAGGGAATGCTCCGATGGTTCGGACATGTGAGAAAGAATACCGGACGAGCGACTGGTTAAGAAGATATACAATGCGAAAGTTGAAGGATGTAGGTACAGGGGGAGACCGAGACTCACCTACATAGACCAAATCAGTCATGTATTAAAGGAAGGTGGAGTCAGGAGTCTCCGAAACCGGCGAGCGTGTATGAAGAGAGTTATGAATGTTGAGGAAGCGAGAGATGTATGCAAGAATAGAACTTCTTGGCACTCTGTTCTCTCTGCCTACCTCGCAAGGGAAATGGCGTGATGATAAGTAAGAAAGTAAGTTTATACTATATTAGGTTCTGTTAAGTAGGCGAAAGCTAATTTTGGTTACACTTTTGTCCCCGATATAGTATCAAGATAAAATGTATAAGTACCAATTTAACCAAAATCGTTTTTGTAGCAATTGCATGCACTTTTTTGAACGAAATTAAAGTTTTATAATAGTATAGATTCATACTTCATCCGATTATGTGAACTCTGTACATTCCTACCTATAAAAAAATCTACGCAATTAAATATAAACTTTGATAAACTCGATATTAATAATGGAAGTTTCCATATTTTAATTAATGTTTAACGGTTTAACGCCACTAAAATCAGTAACTATACCTAATTAAGGAGCCAAACTTGTACTCATTATAAAAACTCATCATTATTATTTTTGATTAATTTAATTATGTAAGATTCTAATTAGAATATGCGATAGTGTGAGTTTAATAATTTATAGCGAAAAATGTTACATAAAAGCATTCTGCTCTGCATTTATGCATAACATATGCCGTTACTATTATTAAAATCATATTCTTCCTCTTCTTTCAGTGTTTGTTGCTAGATAATAAAATGTTTATTTGTAACACATAAATAGTAGATACGTTGTCGTTGGTAATTTATAGATAATGAATATTGATTGATATTTAATCCACTGCATAATAATTATAGGTTGCAACAAACTATCACTTTGTATATCATAAGTGGGCACTTATCAATATTGCAAAATAAACAATAATTAATAGGTCATTAGAAGTTACAAGTACGCTGACCCAAAATGCATCAGATTCAGATGCGCTATTTTATCGACCGTGTCGAGAACTGACGTGTACTATTTTCCTTCTATACAATGCCTTTGCTATGTTCTAAATATAAAAACATTGTTCTTTTTACTAATTTTCCTTTATTTGTATTTTCAATCTATGAAGTAATCAGTAAATAAACTAGTCATATTATTTAATATGTACATTTGAAAATTGATAACCTATTTTGTACGAGAGAATTAAAGTTTGCTTGAGATAACGAGATAATATACGTATTTATGCAGTTTTATTAGTCATGAATGATTGCAATATAATTATTTGAGGTGCACACTCACGGGTTTGACACAAATAAAATGTTTTTGATCCTATTTAAAATGAGACTTTATAGCCCCCGTGTAATGTATGATTATCTTCAGCCTTTAGTTATGTTTATCATTAAACAAATACTAAACTGACCTTGTTTTAAGACATAAACAAAATATAAACTGCTGCATAATGCATTACTATTTTCATAGTCAGTGAAAAAGGAAGCTGCCCTTGGGTTTATTCAATGTCTGTGAATTATGTCAAGGTGTAGGTACTTACGTTAACAATAAAGTAAAAACGTAAATTGGGTAATACACATTTATTCCTCAAACTCAAAACTTATTCTAACATACACCTACATTGGCAAAGACTTTGGCGTTACAATACGACATAATTTGGTTTCACTTCACTAAAGGTTCCAACACTTTCCCGCGAGCGTCACTAAACTTCTCTTGGCGGTTCTAGCTTCACAATCCACGTTCAGACCGGTTGCAGCCTGAGAGCTGAAGCAGAACAGCCGACCGGGGCTTAATAACTTTATCCATGGTTCAGCAGCGAGTTGATCAAGGCTCCTCATCTTCGGACAAAGACGGCAGGGCCAACGTGCGCCTCAGTCTTTCACGGCGTTGTGGAGACACAGACTTTTGACGACGAAGACCTTCTGTGTGCAGCACGTAAGACTTAGGCTCTGGTTCAAAGAACTCCTCGGATTCATCTTCAACAAGCGCCGGCAATGCAGTACCGCGGAGCTTCTGGCGTCTCGGGCAATCCGTGACATTGTGATCCATCTCCCGATGTTTCAGAGATGGATAAACATCGGCGTACAAGTTGGCAACGTTTTCTAGTTTCACAACCATGTTGGGACTTAGTAATTTGTATGTAGTAGAAAAATATAGAGATTGCGACGTGCTCTCAGTGAGTGCTCGTAGCTGTATGGCGGGGTGGCGGAGAGACGCGCGTATTTATACCCTTTCCGCACGCGATAAATTGGTTTGTGTGCATTACGAGTGCGTCACAGCGCGTCTGTGTGTTTACTCTAAGGTACGTGCTCACTAGATTTGTGTAAAACTGTTTCACATGTGTACGCAAACACACCTTTAAGAATTTTACGCTTTTCACGGCGTAAACACGTAGTTTCTTTTTAACTGTATGTAGTTATGTGCTTAGTAAGAAAATCCGTTTGCAGCATTTTTATGGGCGCGAATAAGACGAATTTTTTACCACTTTGCGTAACTGAATTTCAGATCATGTTTTCTCGGTACTGATTTTTATTGGTTTTATATTAGTTAGGCAAGTTGCCTAATGATAAAGTTCGTCGTCTACCTAAGAGCCAGAGAAGATTTAAAAAAATCATTCTGGACATACAAGATTCAGATGAGGGCTTCAGCTAGCAAGCCCAATATTATAAGCCTACAGAGTTCAAAACAACCTCCTCAGGATTGTGGCTTTTACACTCTTACTACTCTTGGCCCAAATCTTCTCCTTATCCTTTACTTACTAACCTTCATCACCACCTCCTATCCCTTTCTTTAGAGTTGGCGCGAATAATACCTCTGGTATTACCAGTCTCTACAGGCTACGGTAACCGCTTACCATCAGGTGGGTCATATGCTTGTTTGCCACCCGCATTCTATAAAAAAACTCTAGTTTATTCTTAACTCAGAAATCGTAGAAATCTATCCTGAAAATACCAAGTATATTGAAAGAGGCGGAACACTATTACGCCAACTATTAAGACCAATAGGCAACACATCCGAACCCACTATCCCACTCACTCCTGCAGCGAAATATAATTACGATACTCGAGGGAGATAACATGCTGGTTGAATAGGGTGATATAGTATAATGGCCCTATCACGCCAAACCTCATATTCGCAGAACGTGTCTGTTTATAGTCTTAACTAAATTGACTGTCCAAAACTATACACAAAATTTCAGACATTCAAAGCTATTGGGAGTTATGTTGTAATTACGTAACACGTTGTTGTATTAATAGTAAAGGTATATTATGTATGTTTCTTTACAAAATACTAAAGATTGACAACCATCAATATACAATGTACCTACTGAGCTTGACCCGTTTTGCTTGAAGCTGCACAAGTGTGGATTGTTACAGTTCTCACCGGGTTTCTGGCCTTCGAATACAAATAGACGAGATGCGAGTATGGTGGAGAGTTATAAATTGCATGGTGCATTCACTGAGTAAAAAACTTCTCGTAACTTCTTTGTTAGGTATAGTTTAAAAGTATTCAAATAAAAACACGTCTACATCATATACCTCTGAGATCTTCCATATTTATCGATATTTTGGATCTGGCCAAATCTCGTATGCCTATGATTGGTCTTATATAATACTCGCATACTCTTGACAGGCTTCTAGATTTTCCAATAATCATTGAAGCTACCATAACAAAATAAATAAATCGCTGGAAAATGCGTTACGTTAACAGGAAGTACCTAATTTCTATTAACTCCTCTCTTATATCTAACTGCCTCGGTGGTGTAGCGGTAGTGTATGCGACTGCTAATCATAAGGTCTCGGGTTCGATCCCCGGATCGCGCAATGTTATTGAGCTTTTTCTTAAAAATAAAAATTCTCAGTAAGAGCCCGGAGTTTGGTAATGTGCCCGGTAGACGTTAATAGGCTCGCCCCCTATTACGTGGGACTTAAACATAGCTGGCGAGTCGTGGGTGTGTAATACACCTCTGCCTACCCCTTCGGGGAATACAGGCGTGATACTATGTTATATCTAGTAAATGATTTACCAGGAAAAAGTAGTAAATTGAAAAAAATGCCTCGGTGGTGCAGCGGCAGTATGTGCGACTGAGTTCTCGGGTTCGATCCCTGGGTCGGGCAATGTTATTGAGCTTATTGGTAAAAAGATAAATTCTCAGTAGCAGCCCCGAGCTTGTAAGTGTACCCGGAAGACGGCAATAGGCTCGACCCCTATTACATGGGGCTTAAACATATCTGACACTGTGAGTGTGTGTGTAATACACCTCTACTTACTACTTCTACTCCTTGGGGGAATACAGGCGTGATGCTATGTATGTAAAATCAAAAATATTATGTATTTGAAAAACTTAACAAATGTGGCTGGAAAATCTTGTGAGAAAAAGGAATCAATACTGCACGGATGGCGAAATGATGTAGATACCGACCTCCGATCTGAGTGTTATTATTTTTATGTTATGAGTTCGATTCCTACACTGAACAATTCTTTGTGTGATCCATATAAGGTTGTTCTCAGTCTAAACACACCTGTTTTGTGTCCGTTAAATTGTATTTTAGTAAAGTCTAAAAGAAAAAAAAAATAACAATAAATCATTTGTCCCTAAAACAATAGATACAGTGTTAGTAAATCAAACCCAATCGAGTGGGTTTTCCCACATCATAATAACAAACATATGGATGATATCTATACTTACCAGATATGAAAACAAATATGTAATGAATGAATACCAAAAAACAGTTATATAATATAGGTACAAAATGCACACTAATGTTGAAAATGGGGCATATCATGTATCTAAACATTTACTGATATTTGATAAGATAGAAAATAGAGCATTTCAAATACAAAATAAAACATACTGAATAAAAAAATGTTTTCTAAAGTTATTATAAAAGTATTGTTAAAAGGATGTAGTTACATGTTTCGTCAAAAGTTTACTGATAAATTATTTACGTCACACATGATATATACACATTTTATCTTTAGCGTTTTAATTTAATAATGTTTATCGCAATGTGTACAGGTACAGTAGTAAAACATCGACTATGTCATCAACCTTAAATAAAATAAAATCTTTTTTTTTTATTTACTTTTTGCTAGCTGTGGCAGACAATTATTGCGCATCTGACATAGCAACACCGGACTTATTGCATACCATTTAAACTGCCAGCAATTATTTTTAATTATTTATTTATAATTGATATGTGTTCCATTTTCCGTAGTGTGTGTGGTGACGTACTACAAATATGCTACCTCTTACCCTCGGGTGTCGAATGAAACAACTGCAGGAAGTGAGCAACCAACGACATTTACGCAACACAAAACATAACACTGATATTTAGATATTTTTATATATATTTTTAGCATGTGACATGCTTAGCACTATACATTAAACACAAAGTGAAAAATGTGAAATCGAAAATAACAGTCAGGAGCAGGATTTGAACCTGCATCTTCTGGATACCGTCCAGATGCTTTACCAATTCAGCCATCCTGACAATTGCTCCTGACTGCTAATTTCGATAACACATCATACTTAACGTCTTTGGGTGACGCCTGCGCCATCTGTCAGAAGTATTTTCATACATTATACCGACCAGGTAAACTTAATTTTATAATTAACACTGATTCTAAGGTCTGGCACCAAGCAAGACTTCTTGCTTGTTGCCAGATCCGAATGGAAGACAAAATTGTAATGATTCTATTATTTTGCAATAAGCTATCTCGATACGGTTTAGTCAATGCAGGTGGTAGACGGTGAATGTATTTAGTGAGTGAGGGTCCCATATTACCCCGCTCGTTGCTTTGAATTACAGGGTATTCGGTTAGGTATATTTATCCCGCCTTAACAAATAAATCAAAATACCGAGGGAAATAGCCTATTGTAGAGGCTTGGTTTGCCTTGCTATATGGTCCATGAAGAGCGACCAACAATTACCAACAGAGGGCGGTGACTCATCTGCCATCTTAAGCTTTTACGAAAACATTAAAATGATACTATGTAATGTGATTTAATAGATATAATCAAATGTGATTTCAAACTAAAAATAATGTTGTTTGCACAACCCTGTAGCTATTTCTGCACACACAAAGTGACCGTTAAAAAAAAAATCCTTTGTTGTTAGAGATCCGTTCACAGGAAACGATCCCTAGCATTATCCCACGGGACATTACAGTGAACAAAGACTAACATATCCCTTTACAACGTTCGCCATTTATGTCAGTGGTTTTGGCAATTGAAGTATTGCAGCATTGATTTATGTATTTTATTCAGTATGGACAGGAATATGCATATTTTTGAGATCAATGTGTATTTATGAAACAGATACTATGCCTGTAATATTACATGCGGGTATATTTTAGGGATTAGTCCGTATATTACAAAGGATTAAACAAACTAGCCTTTGCCAGCGGCTTCGCCGCAGCCAAAAGCTAGTTTTTCGGTTTTATCTCAGGTTCCCGATATAGTAGCGGGATAAAATGTCTACCAGTTTTTAAGTCAAATCAAGGCCTTTCAAATAAAAAAAGTTGCATCAAAATCCGTTCAGTAGTATTTGTGTGATGCGCGAACAAACAAACAGACAAACAAATAAACAGACAAACAGACAAAAATTCTAAAAAAAATGTTTTGTGCTTATACACGCCTATATAGCCTATTACAGTTATTTCTTCTCAAATATCTTAAATGTACAGGCACAGCTATGTTACAGTTTTATAATAGTACCTATAGATACCCTCCTTTATGTTTGTTAATAAAAAGTCGACGGGACAAGTTTTGAGATTGATAGGTTCTATGGCATTGTTTCGTCAATTCGTAATAAATATGTTTATTGGAGAATACCTCTTGCGTTCAATTTAATTCCCAGATATTTTGATCTGTATTTTAGTACTTGACATACTCGGCTACTTAAAAAGCCAATATATGTGAAAGTGGAAAAAAGAGATCTTTACTGCGAGCGGAATTCGAACCTACGTCCCTTCCAATCCGGGGAAGTGCTCTAGACCGCTAAACCATTGCAGTCACCGACGGTGACACCCAATCTCCATTTCACAATTGTTGTTGTGTGTTGTCGTGAAGACATCCAAAAACGCTGGGAGTAAAGCTATCTTTTTTCACTTTCACATACAAGTTGTTCTTTAATTCCCAGAGCATAGATAATATATTAGGTATAATAAATAAATAAACTATATTTTTAAAATAACTCTCCGTTTATTTATCATGTATATAATTATAAAGAGCATAAAGTGCCTTTTCTTAAATAAAAACCATTTCATGTTCCCTTATACCACCCAATAATATCTGCTATTGATTTTTTAAAATAAAACGTAGGGTGTGTCTCAAAGGCTCAAAGTAATGCCACCCCAAATCCTACTGATAAAGTAGGGCGCAGAAATTTACGACAATACTAAGATGAACGAAAAATGAAAGGCGAGAACCTTCATTCGATTTCTCAAAAATTTTGCGGAAACACCCCTTAAATCTAGATACTTTAACCAAAAAAGAGCCGTATTGATCGATTATCAAAAGAAAAGTTAACAATTACCATATTGTTGCTAAAAAAGTTAAAAGTAATTATAAGCATAATATTAACATTTGCGAAGCAAACTGCAATAGTTTTGAGGGAGTTCCTATAAGGTACCTATAATGGAATTATGTTATTATCTAAACTAACACATCGGGAAATATTTGGTTATTTTTAACCCCCACATTTCAAGCGATATCTAATATATATTATGTGCATAATTACTCATAATCAGGTAGGATGTTATCAGTATACCACTGAAGTAATGCAACATAATACCAGTGGCTCACTAACACAGGCAGAGAGACGGCACACGGCGGGTTTCTTTAGTGGGTGAGGGCCCCACACTACCCTGTTCGTTGAACAACGGGGTGTGCGAGTGACAAAAAAGAAAAAAGAGATGTATTGGCTACTACTGTTTCGTACACAGCAGTTTCAATTACATAGTATTGTTTTAATTTACAGTTCGACCTTTCTCTGCCCACCAGCTTTTTGCTAATTGCTCCGCCCTTAAAAGTTGTTGCTTGATGTTGTGTAACTTAAAAGTTTTTTTTGTATCCAATCAAAATAGGTTTCAAATGATGAAAATTCCTATGCAAAATAAGATTTAATTTTTTTTATAAACAAATATAAATGAATGAACACTAAGTGTGAAAATGTAAGATAACAGACGCAAGCAGGATTCGAACCTGCATCTCCTGGAATACCGTTGCTTTGCCAATCCAGCCATCGTGATCATTTGTCCCATTTTGGCACTTTATGTTCATTTATATGGCTAAGCATGTCAAAAGCTTAAAAAAAATCAAAATAAATAGAAATTAATATACTGGGTTACCACCGAAGGAATGTAACATAGTTCCAGCGGCCCGCCAATAAAGGCGGAGAGACGGCACACAGCGGATTTCTTTAGTGAGTGCAGGCCCCACACTACCCTTTTCGTTGCCCCGAACGAGGGAGTGTGCAGTTAGGAACATTTTTACCCGCCTTAACAAAAAAAAGGGAGGTAACCCTTATATGTTACCTATACATTATCGTTAAGGGCGTGATTATTATGATACTACTAGTTAGAACCTTACATTAAATATTGCTATTTAAAAGTAGAGAACCTAAAGGATCTATGCTCTAGCTATCATCGGTCAAGTAGTTACTGCGTGAAACCGTGACAAACAAACAAATTTCACATCTATGATATTACTAAGCGTAGGTACGCATTTTGTTTATTTTTGCCTTTTATCCCAGAGTAAGCCAAGCGTAAGAATTAGTCACATAAACAATTAGTGAAAAAGTAATGTCATAAACGGAGTGTGCTGATTGCTCAAATAAATCATCACTTATGAGTCACTCTGTCTTGAATGAGGTCAGTTACAGTAAACTAATCATATGTACAACAAATAAAAGTAGGTTTTTAGTCAATCAAATAAGTACCTATATGGATAAGTGTAATTTATTAAGATGATACTGTTTTTTCCATATTATTGGCACTGAACAACGTATTGTCATATATTTTCATTCTGCTTTAAGCATATGCTAGCCGGCTAAGATAAAAAATGACGAGGTCCGTGTGGTGACGGACTAAGAATACAAGTGTCACTACCCCATTCTTTCCCACGGGTGTCGTATGAAGCGACTAAGGGAAGTAAGCAATTATCATCCATTGCATGACTGGTGGTGGGGCTAGCTACCAAGTGGGAGTGCTCACTTGGTATCGGACCCGATCGGGTTGGTACCACCATTTCCCGTGTGACTGGCCATGAAGCACATCGTTGCGTTTTGGCTGTAGCAGGAGATAGCCGTTTATATTTTATGTCATATCTGTGAAATGAATTGGTGAGCAGCGGCTTGACAATACTCTCGGTATAGTCGAGTCCATGGGCAACGGTTACCACTTACCATCAGATGGACCGTGGGTCGTCTGCCACTATATGCAATAAAAAAAAGATCATAATGTATTTTTTTTATTTCAATTATTTGTATTAATTTCTACGTAAAGGATCTATATCCCATTACTATTCGTTAAAATAAGACGGTTACCACATACCTTCGGGTAGGCCGTGGCTCGTCTGCTACTAAAACCAAAATAAAGTAAATAAAATATATCACACATTCCATTTTTCTCTTTTTGGGTAGTAGTGTACCCCCAAAGTTTCAGCCATTTTAACCCTATCTCATTTCTAATGCTTATTACAAAGTATTTATGAAATCTATTCTCAACAATGTCGGCCACAATCCCTGCACTAAGATACAAATAAGTTGGTATTTTGTTACGAAATTGACAGCTTTTTTCGAGGTCGTACATTCCAGTTCACATCACTAGGTAGGGCGTGGTTAATATTTATTGCAATAATTTACTAGAACGGCCATCTTTTTCTTTAGTCCTTTATGATGTACTTAATTTATTTTTCTTGGCTAACATATTATCTAAGAAAAAAGTTAAGAGACTTAACGTCGCGTACTGGCTTTTCACGGATGATAAATTTTTACGCTCTGTTTAGGACATTATACGTAGGCTGAAAGGTCGTGACAAGGGTAGTGTGAGTAAAATAGTCTGTATAGTTTAACATAAATACGGGAATAGCATAACTTTGTTTAATACAATTTTCTCAGAACGTCAGTAAATTAAGTAGAAAGTATTTAATTAAATTTCTGTATACCTTCTTATATGCGACCTCATGTCCACGTGAATTCTTTTAGTTATTTTCTTGATTTGTGGGGAACCCTAATTATTTTTCTTAAAATAAAATTACTCCTTATACTCGTAATATCTGCTAGTGAAGTCCTGTCCAAATCGGTCCAGCCATTTCTAAGATTAGCCGGAACCAACCGACAGATAGACAAACAGACAGACAGACAAACAAAAACTTGAAAAAGTTGCATTTTGTTAATGATAACTTATATAGGCTACTTACTTAACGTATACTTTCATAATTATGCATTTAATAAAACTCTGTTACTTAGACATCACAAACCGACACTATTATTTAATTTTTTAACTATCTTTAGACACATGCTATTTAACTCATCTACTCTCTGGTCAGTGTGGTCCAGTAATCTAGTTTCCCTTATATTATGGAAGTGGTTTTTGTCTAATAATGAGATGTGTACGTGTCGGCTATAAAGAAGCTGGAATGATATGATGTTTATGTGAAATATTTACAACACAATCGTACAGATGCAATTGACTAATGAAAATATATTTTATTAGTGTTGTAAATTAGTAAAACTTAATTCTTTATTTACACAAACTTAAGCTCTACAACAAAGTTAAAAGAAAAACTAAATAAGTTCAAAATTATGCATCATAAAATTCATACGCATCACTGTTCATAGCACACATGGTAGAGTGGCTTAGATACCTCCCACGCGAGTATTACGATGCTGAAAACATAAACAATTGATAATTTTGCAAACAAAATCTACCAATATATATATATCTCCAACTAACATTAAGTAAACAAATGGAATCATAAATAGGATGGGTAAATTTCTTTCCATCTGATTTCCTTAGGGTACCTTAAAGCCAGACCGAGTAGTTGATATCCCATGAGAGTCTTAACTCCCATGGGATATCAACTAAAGGGGATAGATGCAGTTGTTTCATTTACTTTCGTTGTATTTATTTCCCCTTATGATAGGGGGAGTATTTGGGAATGCAATAAAGAAAACCTGATCAGATAATATAGCTACAAGACTGTATGCAGAGATCTCTAACGTGACCAATACATACATAATATATGTCAAATCAAATTTGCCTGCATTTTTAACATTGTATATGTAGCATTCAATATATTTTTGAGCTTATACCTACTTGGTACAGTATTTAAAAAAAGAATTTAGTTCAATTAATGTTTTGAAAATAAGTTTTTTTTCCGAACATTTTCACACAACGTCCTCCAGTCCCAAACTAAGCTTGACGCTTGTGCTATATTTTGTGTAATACATATATTACTTTTTTTGTAAACACATACATATATAGAAAACACCCAGACGCAGTACAAATATCTGTGTTCATCACTCAAGTAATTGTCCTGAGTGAGAATCGAACCCACGACCTCGTGCACGGAGGTCGGTTACAACTACTACGCCACGAGGCCCGTCGGCTCAATGGGTCGGTGAATTTCATATATTTTTTCCTGTTACACGCGGTAATTCTACGAATAAACCATGTATACACGCTTTAAAGTTAGGAAGCTAGAAGAATCCAGTTTGACGTCTTAGTGCCCATGTATAGTCTTCAAGTTTACCATTAAATTATAAAAAAAAAACATTGCATCACGCCTGTATTCCCCGAAGACGTAGGCAGAGGCGTATTACACACCCACGATTCGCCAGCTATGTTTAAATCTCACGTAATAGGGGGCGAGCTTATTGAAGTCTACCGGGCACATTTCCAAACTCCGGGCTGCTACTGAGAATTTTTATTTTTAGGAAAAAGCTCAATAACATTGCCTGACCCAGTGATCGACCCTGCGACCTCATGATTAGCAGTCGCACACACTACCGCTACACCACCGAGGCAGTTAAATTATAACTGTTATTTAATAACTGTTGTTACTAATCATCATTATAAACACTAGAATGTCATCTCCTGGCTAATATTAGTAAATTGAAACTAATTACAGAGATCTTATTGCATCAAATTTAATTTAAATGAAAGACGAATCTCGTTCATTGCGAATTTTGTATCCAAAATGACGAGATAATGCAAATCAAATTCAAGGAGATAATACGCGTCACTACGTGCAATGGGGAACTCGTTACGTGTATTTTGCTACGACATATTTCCCCTCCAATACGTGTTCGATTTTACGTCTTACGATGCCCGTAAATTGTAATAAGGTAAATAGTACATGCCTTTACTACTTTATATATACTATGGCATTTACTTGTTTTTACCCGCGGCTCAGATTGCGTGGACTTCCTAACTGTTGTAAATGTAACAGAGCTGTGTCTGAAGATTTAAGATGTGTGCAAAAAATACTTTAAAAACACTTTATTCGTGTTTAAACCCAAAACATTTCTTTTAGAATTCTTACCTGTGTGTCTGTTTATATGTCCCTGCCTTGGTGGTACAGCGGTAGTGTATGCGACTGCTGATCATAAGGTCTCGGATTCGATCCCCTGTCGGGCAGTGTTATTAATCTTTTTCTTAAAAAGAAAAACTCTCAGTAGCTGCCCGGAGTTTGGAAATGTGCCCGGTAGACGGCAATAGGCTCGTCCCATTACTTGGGACTTAAACATAGCTGGCGAATCGTAAATACAGGCGTGATGCTATGTTTTTTGTTTCCATATCACCCAGAAACTACTAAACGCATTTTGATGCAACTTTTTTGGTTTTATAGCATTTGCCTGCGGCGGAGCTATGGGCAAAGACTAGTCAGAATATACCGCATACTAATTACTCGTATCTCTATGCAAAAATATCTATCCCACAGAAACTATACATTTTTTCTTGATAAAAAGGAGCCAGACTACATGTGTGCAAAATTTCATGATGGCTGGTTAAGTAGTTACAGAGTGAAAGCGTAACAAACAACCTCACTTTATAACATTTGTAAGGACTCGTGTTTCTCTATTTAATGACCTATATAAAATCATTAAATTGGAGCTTGGAAATGTGCCCGGTAGACGTCAATAGGCTCGCCCCCTATTACGTGGGACTTAAACATAGCTGGCGAGTCGTGGGTGTGTAATACACCTCTGCCTACCCCTTCGGGGAATACAGGCGTGAAATTTGTTTTTTTTTGTGCTTGCTTATTATATTGTTTTTTTTTCGATAAGGTGGGAGAAAATTTTGCTAACCGCACACTCCGGCGTTCGGGGCAATGAACAGGGTAATGTGTCTTTACTAAATAACTCCGCCGAGTGTTGTCTCTACATCTGTGCCTATGTTTTCATTTATTAATTAGTAGGTACCTTTTAATCTGTATATTAGCACTTAACACGCTCAGCTACTTTAAAATACAAATTATTTGTGAATGTGAAAAAAGAGAACTTTCTCGCTCGCACTAAAGTTCTTTTTTTCCACATTCACAAATAATTTGCTTGAGCGTGTCGAGTACTAAAATACAGATCAAATTTTTTTTATAGTAGGAATATAGTAGGAGGTAATTGTACTTTATTACTATAAAGTACCTATTATATTTCCTTATCGTCTGTATTATTAGTACAAGACATTTCCCAACATTTATAATTATACATACTCGTATAAAAGGTCACGTTTATCAGCTGTCTTGATTCGAGGGATTACTTTATTTTAAAAATATTATCGTTTTACACGATGACCTTTTTTTATAAAACAAAACCACAAGTTTGTTATACTTACTACTACACGCAACTTCATTTGCATGCTATCTGCACTAATAAAGACGAAAGATTTGTATTTTTGTATGTTTGACCGATTTCAAAAATTCTTTTACCATCAGAATGCTACATTATTCCTGAGTAACATAGGCTATATTAATTACTAATATTATAAAGAGGAAAGATTTGTATTTTTGTATGTATCCAAATGACAGGCTATGTATATTTCTAATTATTTATAATACTACTATAGATATTTATTACTATACATAGTAATTTGAAAAAAAAACACTTATTTATGTCGTTTATAAAGATACATTTACTCCATATTTATCCCAAAATGACTAAAAAAAAATCTCCACTCTTGCGAATCTGGGACGGGCTGCTAGTCTATACATTTAAGATATTTGAGAAAAAAAATTACTGTAATAGGCTATATAGACATGTCTAAACACAAAACAATGTTTTTTAGGATTTTTGTTTGTTTGTCTGTTTGTTTGTTCGCGCATCACACAAAAACTACCGAACAGATTTTGATGCAACTTTTTTTATTTGAAAGGCCCTGATTAGGCTTAAAAATTGGTATACATTTTATCCCGCTACTATATCGGGAACCTGAGATATAATCGAAAAACTAGAAAATTATATTTAAACTATAATTTTTTTTAGAATTTATTTAAAAGAACTACTAGATGGATTTTGATGCAACTATTCTTATTTGAAAGGCCTTAATTTGACGTAAAAACTGGTAGACATTTTATCCCGCTACTATATCGGGAACCTGAGATATAACCGAAAAACTAACTTTTGTCTGCGGCCAAGTCGCTGGCAAAGTTTGATAAAAAACCGTAAAAACGTATTACCTAACTACCTTTGTGATTTATGTTTTAGCAATTGACATGCTCAGCTACTGTAAAGAACAAATTATTTGTGAAAATGTAAAAAGAGATTTACTGCGAGCTTGATCCGAACCTTCCAATCCCGGGAAGTGATCTGGACTGCTAAGCTATCTCAGTCACCTAATGGTGATATATTGCAGTCACATTTGTTTTTAGATGTCTTGACGGAATAAAAATTTATGCAAATACATCCAATAGTTTGCGTGGGTCTTAAAGACACCAGATTTTTTTTTATACTACGCTGGTGGCAAGCAAGCATACGCTTTGCCAACTCTAAGGAAAGGGATAGGAGGGGGAGATGAAGGATGGATTATAACGAGAGGGTTTGGGAAACTCTCACTCACCATACGAAACACAACTATAGGAAGACCTACTACTACCACTGTTTTACGCTGATCTTCAATGAGAGTGCCAGGCAACGCCTAAAATCCTTAGACTAGGACCGTCAAAAACATATGGGTGTTTTTGAAGCTGTAGGTAAGCACTAGGAAAGGATTTAATGCCTATCCAAAATAGATGCAGGATACCATGTAAATTTTTACTTACGAGTTTCCGATATTTCGGCACTGTTGCAAGCGCCATGATCACGGAGCAACGGTATAAATCCCGTAAAAACGTTTAGAATTATAAGTGACCATGAAAGTTTGAAATTCTATAGATGCAGGATAACCTACAATACCTGAGCCATAACAACCAGTAACGCGTGGGCTGTACTAGCAAAATAAAGACTTATTTTGATCTGTATTTAAGCACTTGATACGTTCAGCCATTTTAAAGAAGATTTTTTTTGTGAAAATGAGGAAAAAGAGAATATTACAGCGAGCGGGATTTGAACCTGCGTCTCTTCCAATCCAGGTAAGTGCTCTAGACCGCTAAGCCATCGCAGTGACTGACGGTCATACCCAATCTCCACGTCACATTTTGTCTTCCCGACCCACGTCACCTATCGGATGTTTCCACATTTCCTCAAATAGTTTCTTCTTTAAAATATGGACGCCTAAACAGTGAAATATAAATAACACATAATTGTGAGGTATTTTACTTAATAATAACGCCACGATTTTTAGAACTGATTTTATAATGAGAATAAAATATGTGACGTGCCAATCTTATGGTGGATGGATTTTATGGAAATTAAATTATGTTTACGGTAAAACTAACGGAAGAAAAATATGATTGTGGTTCACTGGTGTTTAGAATTAATTTATTTAAACGAGGTAATACTTTTTTTTTACATTTTTATCTGTATTTTAGCACTTGACCTGCTCAGCTAGTTTAAAGTACAAAATATTTATGAATGTGAAAAAAGAGAACTTTAGTGCGAGCGGGTTCTCTTTTTTCACATTCATAAATAATTTGTAGTTTGCTAACAGATCTAAATGTTTAAAAAAAACAAATGCGTCATCAAATAGTATGAATTTTAATTGCAAAATTAAACTTACTATATTGGATTAATGTATGTAAATGCATCCGATAGATGGCGTGGGTCATAAAGACAAATGTGATGTGGAGATTGGGCATGGCCGTTGGTCAGTGCGATAGCTTAGCTGCTTAGAACACTTTCCCGGATTGGAAGGGACGCAGGTTCGTATCCCGCTCGCACTAAAGTTCTCTTTTTCCACATTGAGAAATAATTTGTAGGTACTTTGAAGTAACACTTGATAACATTCTACCTGATATTATGTGGTAATGGTAAAAGATGGTGAAACACAGGTGGTAAAACCTTCGTGACTAGGGTTTACTTTGTATCGTACTAGTGTGATTTGAAGCACTAATAAATATTGGTAGAGCCTTACTTATACCAACATGAATAGGCCGGCTCGATCGGGTAGGACATAATACTTCATCAATGACATATATATATGTACTAATATAATCACTACCACATTTTCTAGTGGTAGAGCATGAATGGGCCGGCTCAATCGGGGAAATACGACCCTCTCAAAAAAGATTAGCGTGTAACAACGGTAGCTACGCCTACCGTTGTGTTTCGTATGGTGAGTGAGAGTGCCGGAGGCCCATACCCTCTTCCTATCCTTTCCTTAGTATCCTACCTGTCCTCTTTTTATCCTTCCTATCCACCTCCTATCCCTTTCCTTGGAGATGACAACGCGCGAGCGATATCTCTGGTGTTGCTACCGTCTATAGACTACGGTAACCGCTTACCATCAGGTGAGCCGTATGCTTGTTCTCCACCCATATAGTATAAAAAAAAACTTAAGTAAAGCAACCTTATTATGTAAATATCTTTTACCAATAACGTGGAATATAACATTTACGGCACATACGAATGTATAAATTAGCTGTATGCTAATTTGTATGCTATTTTATAATGAAATTTCGTGACAATTTGAATTATTTGTAGTTGTTACACGTGGCTGAAAGGCTACAACGCAATTAGAAGTTAGAACTGCTAATGCTCTTGCGACTTATATTATAAGGTCTACGACCCCAGCGTAGGTACCTGTAGGCCGTAGACCCCGTTTTCTGTAGGCGCTAATAAAAGTTACGGTTGACGTGAATCCTTACCATAAATGTGTTCGTTGGTTTGTTACGATTTCACGATGTAACTGCTTACTTAATCATCTTTGTCATACATAATAGAAATGATGACTGTTTTTCAAAATCTATTCTATGATATTCAAAAGTATCTGCATCCATCCATCCATCAGCCTTTCAACGTCCACTGCTGGACATAGGCCTCCCCAAGAGAACGCCACAACGAGCGGTCCCGTCATGGGGGATAATGCCGTAATCGCCACGCTTAGCAAGCGGGTTGGCGACAAGGGGTGAGACAATTCTAAAGCTAGCCCCACACAGCCAAAAGTATCTAATAAGTAAAAAACACGGCAACAGTAAACATTAGTCAAAGAGAATGAGAAGACACTACTTTACAATAAAGTTTACTAAGGTGTGACGTCATTTGCTGAACGCTCTGATTGGTGTTTAAGCTATCATGGCGGATTGTTGTATTTTGTAGGCTTATTTTATCAAATATATTATTAATCTCGCCATTAAAATAAGAATGAATACATTTTTCGAAATCCTTGAATCCCATTGCATTAGATCACTTCAATATTTTGGCGATACTTGATTACTGTCATGAAGCCTATTATAGTTTGATACTTACCTATTTATTATGTATATTTGTTGTTTACGGCCTCTGTGCTGCAGCGGTAGTGTGAGCGACTGCTGATCAAGAGGTCTCCGGTTCGATCCCCAGGTCGAACAATATTATTGCCTCGCCCCCTATTACGTGGGGCTTAAATATAGCCGGCGAACCGTGGGTGTATAATACACCTCTGTCTGACCCTTCGGGGAATACAGGAGTGATGCTATGTTAAATAAACCGTAAAATTTACGGTTTCTGTGGGATAGCTATTTTTGCATAAAGCTAATTAATGTGTTGTAAGCAGCTTACGAGACAAATTGTATTACTAAGTATATATATCAACTAATAGTAATAGCAGTGATAGCCTAGCGGTAAAACCAAGGACTGCAAAGACAGTGGTATTGAGTTCGATCCCGAGTCCAAGGTTCAGACCTCGTATGGCACACATCTCTGACTTTTCGAAATTAGGTTTGTATTCGTTTACAATTTATCACTAATTAGATTTTGCCCGCGACTTCATCCGCATAGACTTTATTATAAATGGTTCACTATTTTGGCGATAATGGCTTCCACATAAAAGATAGATATACGCTGTCGTGGGCTTTTTTGTAGGACTATTTAAGATAAACATACATTATATACGTTTAACTCTAACGGGTTTTGCAGCGCACGCCAGAATAGCTCGCAGATGGCAGGATTTTTTTCTACTTATTTGACGCTTATCGTTATATTTTGGACAATTCACACAATATCTTTATAAATTATAGCCTATGTGTTATTCTGATGTATAAGCTATATTATTGTAAAGAGTCATTAAAATCCATTCAATAGTTTTTACGTGAAAGAGTAACAAAATACATACAAACTTCCGCGTTTATAATATTAAGTAAGGATTAGTAAGGATATTGAAAACATCGTGAGGGAACCTGCAGGCCTGAGAGATTTTCTCAACGGCCTGTGAAGTCTGACAACTCGCACTGGGCCCGCGTGGTGGACTATGGCATAATCCGTTCCACTATTAGAGGATACCCGTGCTTAATAGTAGGACAGAAACAGGGCTGTAAAAAAAGTAGTGTGGGGTAGAACTAATGATAAAGATGCATTCTTAAGTGTCGTAAGGCAGTTAACAGTATTATAGTAAAAACTAATCGAATGCAATGATATGCCTAGAAGTGGCTTTATTAAGAAGTTCAAAATAACTCAGTACGTTTCGCAGTCTATCATGAAATATCTGTCTAAACCAATGAACATAGAAAAGTGTTCTGTGAATTATATCATAAATCATTATAAAACTCTACCGAAATAAAATAAATCCTTCTGAAACAAGATAAATATATTCTTCAGTAGAAATACTGTAAAACAGGCGCGTCATTCAAACGTCTCATTTTTATTGCGAAAATAATATGTTCAGAGAAACCTGTGCATGTAACATATAGAGCAAATTATTAGCGTCTGAATATTTGTTGGCAAACAGTGAGCCATGAAAATGTTGCGGGAGTTTTGTTAATTTCCTTAGGATGTTTTTTTGATACCGGGAAGGCCTACAGCTAAAATCCAATGATACACCGTTTAAATTAAAATTTGACTAAATATATTATGTAAAATATATAATTCAAACTAAATGAATTTGAATTATATATTTTACATATTCCTTAGTTTAAATTTGACTTAGTTTTGTATTATTCGTTATGCTATGCTTTATAAAGAAACGACATATAATGTATCCTATTCAATATGGATCTCTTTTGTCACAGTCTTCAAATAATATCTTAGCTTATACTGTATTTTAAACAAATAATTACTCTTTTTAAAGTACAAATTATTTGTGAATAAGGAAAAAGAGATTTTTTGTACTAGCGGGAATCGAACCCGCGCCTTTTCCAATCCGGGGAAATGCTCTGAACCACTGAGCTATAGTACAGATCTTTCGATCATCCCAATCTACTTATCACATTTTGTCTTTACGACCTTTGTACTTTAAAAAGTGGCGGAGCATGTCAAATGCTAAAAAATATAGATCAAAAATAATTACTCGTAAATCCAAGGAGTATAATTAAAAAAAAATAAGTCATAAAGAAACTGGATGGGGGAAGTTCGTTTTTTATTTAAAATGAAGTCTCAGCATCACCGTGCCAGTGACAGTGGCAATTATTGATTAGGTATATAACAATGTGCACATATAACCAGCACAATAATGACGTGAACACTTGCAAACCAACATAGCTATTAACTTACGCACAATTTTATAAACACCCCGCTGCGTTTACGCATTACTAGTTTGCTTACAGCACTAACAACAGATCGAATATAGTAAGTTCGATCGTATGGAAATACAATTATGCTTCGTGAGTAAAATCTTTCTCTCCTCCGCTGGCATTCGACCAATTCATATAGATTTGAGGATAATGGTCTCTCAATTTTACGGTTTAAAATTTTTCATAGGAAAATTGCATAAATAAATGTTATATTAGTGATCTAGATAGTATATAAATATATAACATGTCTAATAAAATCTATTTCTGCGTTGTTTAGTCCATGAAATAAAATCGATCATATTTATTTATAAAGTAGCGCTAGTGTGTGCGCTTATATTATATCAACGTAAATGTTAATGATGTTAAATAATTTAAAGACAGTCACAAAATAATAGGCCCATCAAATATTTAGTTTAACTAACTCAAATACCATAAATGCGAATGATTTTCAAGAAATTGGATGTTTAGATGACTGTCCGTCAATCACGCCCAAACTACAAAACTGGGCTAAATTTTTTTCGCACTGACAAAAATGTCGCACGATTCTTTCATTTCATATCGGTGAAATGAAATGGTGAGCAGCGGCTTGACAATACTCTCGGTATAGTTGAGTCCATGAGCGACGGTTACCATGTACCATCAGATGGGCCGTGGCTCGTCTGCCACGAGACGACGACAAGACTCTGGATACTTTTTCTTTATTAACCCCTAAGATTATTTCTGGAACGATGATAGTCCCACGGTCGGAACTCGTATTCGAATATTAGGTACTCTGATTTTCGCTGTATAGTATCATTCTATTCCTACTTATTATGTGGCTATTGCAGGAGTATGTCCTACACTTTGCCAATGTCACGTGGCGGAGATAGACCGTCAAATGAAGGAGATTGTTTGGTGATAATAGAACCAGTGATTATGTGTCAAACGTACTATGATGATTAAATACTCTAAAACAAACAACATTAACTAACTACGTAACATACTAATATTTAATCAATGTACAGTGTTAAAGTAATTAAGAAATATTGTTTTAGATCTAAAAGGGTTTAATAATATTTTATTCTCTATAGATCTATCGATTGGAGACAACTTTTCCGAAAATATTCTAGAATGGTTTAAGTTGTGTGATCTCACAACTAAGCCATAGCATTCGAAAGCGCTATTGACTCGAGAATAAATACAGAAGTAGCAGGTGGGCATCACGTTAAAAATTGAATTAAAAACAATTGAAAATCAAATATCAAATGTCATGCCTTTTTTTAAATTTAGAATGTAAAAGTTTTCGTGTGAAAATACGCTTAACTCGGAACTGGCTCTATTTAGGTTTAATTTGAATTGAAAGTAGTCAGTGCATTAAAGCGGCAACTTAGCATTTAAACTCCCTATTATTTTATTTCTCATGCAATCTGTAAAGTAAGTGTATTTTGCACGTGACTATCAGGCTATATCTATATGACAATTAGAAGGCGCTAACGGAAAATCAATGATAATCTTTTGAGTTTGTTTAAAATATAGATATTTACTTAATTCCGACTAATATATCAGGTGGTTTTATACGCTTATCGATAATCTCCGCATGTTTTATAACATGTATCATTTCAATTACGCCGTACTTACTTGTCATGTTGGAATTTTCCAAACATTTATCGTAGGTACTAGTTCGTCTGTTGCTTGAAATTCATCGATCATTTGAATATTACATTAGACACAAAATATATAATGATATTTGCATGTTTCTAACACTTTTTGTTCAATATTTGCATTTTTTTTAAGATGACTTCAATGTTTATAGATAGCGTCTGTACTAATAAAACTGTAACAGAGCTGTATCTGAAGAGACATTGAAGATATTTATGAAAAAAATAAATGTATTGGGTTTTGTGATACCCGTTACTGATTCGAAAACAATTTTTTTAGATGTTTTGTGTGTTTGTTTGTCTGTGGCGCACACGGTCCGTGGAAAATCAAAAAGTGAATAGGTTGAGAAACGGTGGGTAAAAGGGTACTGTTCTTTTTCCTTTTATTAGCCGCTGTTGCGCACAGGTCTTCTCTTAGAGTAACAGGGATTTTGGCTTTAATACACTGGCCCGGTGTGGGTTGGCAGACTTCACAAGCTGTCGAGAAAATCTCACGGGCTCGCAGATTTCATCACGATGTTTTTTTCACCTATTAGGCAAACCGTGAACCGATTTAAATATTATGTTATTTTGTGTCGTACAAATAAATCTAGTACTTTGAAATCTAGCCTGGGCCCGCTCGACAACTCTCCGTCTGCTCAAACAGTAGTTACGAGTAAATTTGACGTGCAAAAGGCAATAACGACATTACATTATCTATATTTATAATCTGACTCCATGTGTACTAAAACAACAAATAGCTGTTGTGAAATAAGTACATATGTATTTATTTGGACGCCATTTACATTGACGCATGGTTTCAACACGCTGTGCCCCAGGAGATTTAAACCTTCTGAAATTGAAAATGTATTAGGAAATATAAGCTTATCTTGAGACATGCACGCTTATGTGCTCTGTAATAGATGCACATTTATTATTGTTAGTGTGACGCTAGATACCCTATAGCTTGCCATATTTTTGTTGAGGCGGGCAAATATGTACCCAACCGCACACCCCGTCCCGGAGCGACGAACTGCATAGTGTGAGGCCCTCACCCACTAAATAAACCCGCCGTGTGCTGTCTCTCCGCCTGTATCTGCGGACTACTGGAACTGGAAGACATTACTTCAGTGGCTCAACATTTCATTTTACAGATATACATTATATGTACATATGTAATGAACGAATTAACGACTACCTCCTGCTACAACCAAAACACACTGATGTACTTTATGGCCGGTCACACGGTAGATGATAGTACCAACCCGCTCGAGCCTGATAGCAAGTGAGTGCTCCCACTTGGTACCCAGTCCATTTATTTTTTTGTTAAGGCGGGAAAAATGTTCCTAATCGCACACCCCGTCATTCGGGGCAATGAACAAGGTAGTGTGGGGCCCTCATCCACTAAAAAAAACTCGCCGCACGCCGTCTCTCCGCCTTTATTGGCGGGCCACCGGAACTATATTACATTCCTTCAGTAGTACTTGGTACCCAGCCCTACCACCAGTAATGCAATGGATGATAACTTAAACGACACCCGTGGGAAAGAATGGGGTGGTGACACTTGTATTCTTAGTTCGTCACCACACGGACATATCGTTATTATAATAAATTAGTAGATATAGATAAGTGTAGAAACAAATACCTAATCTTGCAAAACAATAATATGATTATTTGCTATGAATGGACTTATCATCTTATTTGGTGAGGGTCAGTATGAATGTAATTATACGATAATTAGATATGGTATATTTCTATGGGGACGTCATTATGTAATCATGAGTAAGTATTGAATTAATATTTATGATTCATTTTTTGTAAAGAAAACTTGACTTGTATTACAGATGAATTATCATTTATTTCAAAGAGACAATATAAAGATCTTAACAAACTTGAGGTGTCATTTCTCAATTACCCGTACCCCCTGAAAAAACTGGTGTAAACAGGGGTTACTAGTAATAAGTTTACAAGTTCATAACTTAATAAATTGTATACCAAATGAAATAAAAAAAATTCTCTACACAAAAACATAATAGCATTGCGTATCTTACAAGTGGTCGTAAATAGGAGTTAGTAGCAGTTAAAGATATGTAAGAGCAAGATAAAGCTAGCGCAAAATACTGTATATCAGACAAGGACGCAGTCTATCTCACCTGTGCGTCATTTTGTAACTATTGTGCATGCGTTAATATATAGAGTACTCGCCTTAATACCTCAACTTAAAACTTTGAATACCGACTGATATTCGTATCTTAGTGCTGATTAGACTTAGACTGATATTCGTGTCGTAGTATCGTGTGGGGCCGGTTTTAGAATTGTCCCACCCCTCTCCACCCATGGAAGTCGTAAGAGCCGACTGAGGGAATACCGGGGGAGTGGGCAGCAGCACTCCCTCGAGTATTAATAACATCCACTGCGATCGCCAACCCGCCTGCCAAGCGTGGTGATTACGGCACTATTCCCCCATATGAGCGCACAGGACCGCTCGTTGTGGCGTTCTCTTGGGGAGGCCTATGTTCAGCAGTGAACGTCAAAAGGCTGATGGACGGATGGATGGATTCGTATCTTGAAATCTCTATAATATAATCTAGTAACTAAACAATAAAGACACCGCATTGTCAACTAAAAAGTGAAGTAAATATGTGCATGAAAGTGTACCGGTAAGAAATAATCTCTATAATTTGGGTATTTTTTTTTACGACGTATTCATGTACGACGTGTTTTTGTCTGTGTGGTGACGGATTAAGAATACAAGTGTCACCACCCCATTCTTTCCCACGGGAGTCGTATGAGGCGACTAAGGGAAGTAAGCAATTATCATCCATTTTGTATGACTGGTGGTAGGGCTGGGTACCAAGTGGGAGTACTCACTTGGTATCCGGCCCAAGCTGGTTGGTGCCACCATCTCCCGTGTGACCGGCCATGAAGCACATCGTTGCGTTTTGGCTGTAGCAGGAGATAGCCGTTCATATTTCATTTCATCTGTGAAATGACTTGGTGAGCAGCGGCTTGACAATACTCTCGGTATAGTCGAGTCCATGGGTGACGAACGTACGTACGAAATCGTTGAGTAATTTTGGGTAATATTTTAAATCATACTCTGGTAACACTCATGGTTTATGACACTTCGTTTTTGCATGGTTTTGTTTGTATTTGTGTGCGTGAGCGCGTGTAATTACAAGTTTGGCATGGTTTATTATGGCTTCACTGGATTGTTCGTAATGCTCCGTCTATAGTTTTTAGTTAGTCTGAGCTTGAAATATAATAATTGTTCTTTCTTTAAGATAATTTTATTACGTATTTTGTAAGATATTTTTATAATTCTGTTGTAGTGCAATTATAATACATAATTAAACTGTGTGATAGAAACTATTTACTAAATCTAGGCAAAGGTCTCCCTGTAGCTTACTTAGAAACCGAATGAAAAATACGCAAAATGCTGGTCTTAGATAAATCACACTAAATGATATTTCTTTGTGTACATACCTATTTCTATTAGCATTAAACGTAATTATTGTTTAAAGAATCCTACTAATTTATTATTACAGATTTATCATGAAGCTCAGCCACACTGCTCTATTGGCCATGGCTCTCAAGAAGTAGGTACATAGCGCTGACCAAATACAGGTGAGCAGATTTCAGACGTATCGAGTTGTCTCGATTAAATACATAATCAATATATTTAGATATTTTTATATATATTTTTAGCATTTGACATGCTTAGCACTATACATTAAACACAAAGTGAAAAATGTGAAATCGAAAAATCATGCTCCTGACTGTTATTTTCGATTTCACATTTTTCACTTTGTGTTTAATATAATCAATATACTTACTTACTTATCATCACGCCATTTCCCTTGTATCAATATGAAGATATTAAACTATATTTGGAAATATCACTATCCATTAAAAGAACACTTATTAAGTTTACCGTTACAAAATGCATCTTTTTCGTATATATTGAGCACCCCACGCTTTTTTCATAGTAATGCTAATAATTTTTGTTCATTATTATTTTTCTACCTATATCAAGAATTATGTTTAACTTTTTGGTGCGATCTCTTATATAAAAATAAAATCCGAGTGCTCAAGTCAGAAAGTAGGTAGACGGTTAGCATGCGTAGACCACGCGATTGCTTTATTTCACTTGCTCTCACACAGAGGATAAGTGACTATCATTTTTTAGAAACCTACCAAAGGCAAGCACTATTATGGAATCCTAAGAATGTCAGGCACAAGGATAAGCAACTATTACACGACGCTTGGTTGCGGATAAGTAACGAATTTGATATCCCTGTTGAAGATTAAAAAAATATATATATTCCCGTTGAATAGTTAAAAAGTTCTTTTTCGCCGTGGTTTAATTTATTTCTTTTTATGGTAAATGATGAAAAAATTACAATAACTAATAAAAAAAATAAACGCCACAATTGTTTTTTCCACGTCCATCGCGACGGGCATCCGAAGTTCAATTGATACAACGAGTGTGTACATGGTGTGCTCTCGTGTCAAACCTCTACGAGACGAGAGTGGACGAGAGGTTCGTGAGACAGATAGACGAGTGTGTACAGCCGTAGCGTGTAAAAACAGTGGTACTTCATGTTAATGCCGCTAAGTTTTAAGAACTTTTTTTCCGTTACGTTGGAAAATTTATATAACTATGACATTTTAACGATGCAACGATGAAATATGTAGATAATGTTTTTATAACTTTCCACATCCCAAGCTACACAGATGGCGGTGTGGTTTTGATACCGGCCTCCCACCCAAGTGCTGTTGGACCGAGACCCACACAGGACAATCTTTGTGTGATCCACATGTGGTTGTTCTGAGTCTGGTGTACTTTGTGTCCGTGAAGGACTATTCCTTAGTGCAGGGTAAGTATTTAATATACTAACTATTTTAGATAACACTAGGATACAATTAACACTAACTATGGGGGCAATGGCCCGATTAACAAATAGGTATGTTACTAGGAGACCTGATTTTTATAATATACGTTGTTGATAGCATGTGAATATTATTATTTAATATGAAATCTTTTGTCGAGACTATACGTCACTTATTGCTATGTTATCTGTGTAACTATACTTAGGTATGTGTATTTGCTTAATACACGTCATATCATATGGTTGGATGTTACTTAGCGCAATCGATTATGTTATCTCGAGTATACTATTGTTCTTAGTCTTATTTAAATTTATTTTTGAAATAACTACAGGTACAGGCGTGACGAGTAGAGAACCAAGTTGCAGCCATTCGGATGATTGTTACTAAAAATCTCCATTGCGTTCCAATGAAAAAGGGCAAAGGGCACGTCCAAACCTAAAAGAAATGAAATGATAAACAGTGACTCCACAGTATTATTAGTAGGTATCGCTAATGCTGAGTCCATGAATGGCCACTTACCATCAGTTAGAATGTGGCTTCTCTCCCATCCATCAAAAGCAAGATGCTTCTTTCCCTACAGCCTTTTTGTATGCCTCAGTTGAGCAATAGTTTTTTATTATTACATATGGTGGCAGACGTGCCACGGCCCACCTGATGGTAAATGGAAACCGTCGCTCAAGTACTCAACTATACCGGGAGTATTGTCAAGTCGCTGCTCACCATTTCATTTCACAGATGTGAAATGAAAGAATAAACGGCTATCTCCTGCTACAAACAGAACATACCGATGTGCTTCATGGCCGGTCACACGGGAGATGGTGGTACCAACCCGCCTGGGCCAACAGCAAGTGTTTACTCCCACTTGAAACCCAGCCCTACCACCAGTAATGCAATGGGCGATAATTGCTTACTTCCCTTAGTCGCCTCGTACGAAACCCGTGGGAAACTCGTGGCTGGTGACACTTGTATTCTTAGTCCGTCACCACACGGCCAGCCAACATTAGCCTTCAATCTGGTCACTGATGGATTATTGCAGGCGTGCAGAAGGGTGTTAGCAATTGTGTAGTTACTTAACGATAAAAACCCAATAAATTCACCTATTTTATTATTTCCAAGAATTAATGTTTTCAACAACTACAAAATACAATTGTTTTGTATCTTTTACATGATAAAATCGTTACATTTCATTACGAATGTAAGCCTACTTTAGGTAGGTATAATGATTCACACACTCAATTATCAAAACCCATAGATTATGCCCTTATCGACTGATAATAGAGTTTTTCAATGCGCAATACATTTAAAATTTGTTAATAAAATCAGAAACGTAATACAACAGTAGGTAAAATATTTTATTACTTTAAAAACATTAATTGTACCTCAAATTATATCAATTTCTTTAGACATTGTATGCGACTGCAGTTCATAGGTCTCGGATTTGGATCCCAGATGGCGCCAGCAAAAATTTATTACCTACTTAACTTTTTTCATCAAGAAATTCAGAAGCTGTTTTTTTTTAAACTCAAGAATAGAGCTACAGCCATGCCTATTTAAATCTTTAGTTCAGAGAAACAACTCCTTTTACAGTTGAATTTCTTTTATTGAGTTATTAAGTACAATTAACTAACAAACGTCACGCTATCATTTTTAGGTACTGATATTTACAAAAAGTTGCAAAATTAAGTCCAACTACGTAAAAATTACTAGAAGTATATGTCTTCTCTTAATGAAATTGTTAAGACATGTTAAGGAGGCTGCTATTAAACCAGGTTTTGTATGGTTTTTAAACTAAAATTAGTTAATTATTTATGTGAGATTAGATGTACCTACAAACAGGTTGAAATCATAACCCTCTTTGGTTCCTGCGTAGTCAGCCAAAAACTAAATCACCAGCGGTCTGAGTGCGCTATATAAACTTAAAATGTCTGTAAAGGGCGGACTAATTCGGATATGCACCACTTTAGAATATAATTCTCCCATTTGGTCACCTTTTTACGGCGTTCACGTGGATAGAATTGAAAGAATACAGAAAAGAATGCTTAAAATAGTGTGTTATAGATTCTGCTTCAGCCAAAAACTTCACTCCTATCAAGAACGCCTGAATCATTTTAATTTACTTCCATTACAAGCGCGCCGTGAATACAATGATCTTGTGTGTCTCCACAAGATCCTTCACTCCACTATAGACTGCCCTGAATTGCTATCGCTTATAAGTATAAATATTAGGTTTAGATCCCGCCAACCACATCTTAAATCTTTCATCTTGGATGTCCACATCAATAATACGTCATTTTACAATCCTGTTGTAAGAATATGTCGTTTGTATAATGATCTCTTGCGTATACATCACGAAACCTTAGACATTTTTAATTATAATTTATTAAAATTTAAATATACTGTGAGGCATATTTTGTCTTTAACCTCATAACTTTTGTTTTAATCTAATTTTAATCCATTTTTATCTTTACCATTCTGATATTGTCCACTCTAGTATATTACAATTATGTTTTACGTATAATTATATTCCATTAGATTTTCTGCTTTTATTTTGAAGAGTCAATGGTTAATGAGATACCTGTCTCGCATTCTTGCAGTCAGTGGTTGAGTCGTGTCCATTGACTAAATAGGCACTTCGTTTGCATGTATTGTGCTCATATTAATATTAATATTAAGCTTAGTTCTAAGTAACTCCTTTCTGTACATTTTATTGATCATGCTGTGTACACATAGTTAGAAGCATAGTATAAAACGTTTCTATTGACCTATTTTCATTAGTTTTATGTAGCACTATGTTTTGTTTTGTGTGCCTTAATAAATAAATAAATAAATATGATTTTCACTGGCAAATAGCTGATGTTTTAAAGTGTTACTTGGGATACTTTTATTTTGAAATAATAATTCAGGGATACGTACGAAAAATTACGAAATTCACCTATTTTATAATGTATGTTCTCTTATCAATTTCCTAATTGCGCAGTAAACGCTCCATTACATCGAACGGTATTAGCCATTGAATATTATCACTAAATTAGTTGCTTATCAACAAACAAAATAAACAATGATCTACAAAATATTCCACACGGCGTGTCTTATATTTTATGATCGTTAAATTAAATGACATACATACAAAGATAAATAAGTAAATAACAAATATAGTCTCACGACTATATTCTGGAGAGGTAAGCAGACACTACGAATGTCTATTTATTATAGGTCAAAACAATACTTCCATCCATCCATCCATCAGCCTTTCAACGTCCACTGCTGGACATAGGTCTCCCCAAGAGAACATCACAACGGGCGGTCCCGTCATGGAGGATAATGCCGTAAGCGCCACGCTTGGCAGGCGGGTTGGCGATCGCAGTGGATGTTGTTAATACTCGAGAGAGTGCTGCTGCCCACTCCCCCGGTATTCCCTTAGTCGGCTCTTACGACTCCCGTGGGTAGAGAGGTGTATAACAATACTTACGTTTTGTTTTTTTTATATTAGGTGGGTGGCAAACAAGCAAACACCTGATGTTAAGCAGTTACCGTAGCCTATAGACGCTAGCAACACCAAAGGCATCACTCGCACGTCACCATCTCCAAGGAAAGGGATAGGAGGTGGATAGTAAGGAGAGCATAAGGCGAGGGTTGGGCCTCCGACGCTCTCACTCATCATGCGAAACAATGGTAGGACTTCCTACCTTCTGGGTAGCAATTCCCCGATCAAGCCGGGATTCATGCTGGGATGAGCATAACTCTACCACAAGAAGCGCACCCTAGCACGCCAAATGTGTTAAACTTACGTCATTCATAGTTAAATAGAATGAGAAAAAACCGTTGTAACATCCATTATTATTTCCTTGTTTAGTAAGCCATCAAAACTTAACTGAATACATCACAACATATCATTAGAATCGGTAATTTCTGGTGAAATAGTTGACGTATTTCTATGCGTCACTTTGTACCAAATTACCCATAAAAACTGGTAAAAGTCCTCCCATTATTACGTAGACGTGGGTGTTGGCAGTGACGTTATCAATTTATCTGATTTTGAACCGGCTTTTGACGTCAAACGTCACTCGTATGTGAAAGGAGTAATTTAAAGACGAATAAAAACACCTGCATGGCGATAAAAATTCAGCAATATATGATTAGAGTACCTACGTAGTCATCTCTCAATTAAACACTTTGTAAATGTATATTATAATGTATAAAGTGTGATTCAGACAATGTTTACTGCCATCATTTCACGGCCGATGGCGTATTATCGACATGGCCATTGAAAACTGTAGTTTTCATACAATTTGTAACCTGTAATTTGGTAAATATTAATTTTCCCGTAACATGGCTCTTAGCGCTGTACCAAAATATAATAAACCCGAAGTACATATATTTCCCAAAGATCCAGCATTAAAAAAATTGGGAAAAGTCGCAATAATTTTGTGGCGATACAGCATAGCGTCGTTCAAATCTTTAAACTTCCAGGTAATAAACAGATTTTTAAAATATCGCTGATTAACCGGATTAAAAACACATCATTCTCAGGCAAACAAATCAACTACATCTGCGCTCATCTTTACCCGTGGGGGATACTGCAGCTTCGTCGGATCTATTGACCAACTTGCTGTTTAGAAATTACATCTAATAGAACACAAAGTGCGGAAATGTGAAGTCGAAAATGATAGCCACGAGCATAATCTGAACCTACGTCTCATGGCATACCGTTCCAGACAAGTAAATGGCAAGTGCGTGTCATGAAGTCACTGATGAAGCTTCAACGCTATAGTTTATAATTCTTAAATCCACTTATAGTTAATATCGTTAATGTCTGCTTCAGTGGTGCAGCGGTAGTGTGAACGACTGCTGATCATGAGGTCTCGGGTGCGATCCCGCGAGCTTAATAAAGCTTTCTCGTAAAAAGAAAAATTCTCAGCCAGGAGTTTGGAAATGCGCCCGGTAGACGGCAATAGGCTCGTCTTTATTACGTGGGACTTAAACATAGCTGGCGAATCGTTGGTGTGTAATACACCTCTGCCTACCCTTTCGGGGAATACAGTCGGGATGCTATGTTTGTGTTCGTTAATGTTACAAAACGAGGCTATCTATATATTATCAACATAACTTGTACATGAATTCTATATTTTATACGCAATATTAATGTGTTTATCAATATCAATCAATTCGATAGTGTGATTATAATAGTGACGTTACTAGCGAGTCGGAAGAGTGCTTTGCATTAGTGATTTTTGTTTGGTTACGATTATGCGTAACTTATTTTTGTATTCATTGACGCAGTTAGATTTGCTTACCATCCTGATCACCTCGATATTAATAAGTGATATCTATAAATATCTTGTTTACAAGTGGTAGGGCATTGCTTATCCCACCATGATTAGGCCGGCTCGATCGGGGAAGTAGGCACCACCCACTCACAGAAGATCAGCGTGGAACAACAGCAGGTACTTGTTACATATGATGAGTAAGAGCGCCAGAGCCCCAAACCCCTTCCCTGTTTTCTCCTTATTATACTTCCCATCATCTTCTTATTATTCATCCTTTCCAGTTCCGATCCCTTCCTTTCCTTGGAGTTGGTGACGCGCGAGTGATGCCTCTGGTGTTGCTGTGGTGGTGGTCTGTAGGCTACAATAGCTGATTACCATCAGGTGCGCCGTATGTTCGCCGCTCGCGTAATATAAAAAAAAGAAGAAAATAGACAAAAAATTATTTTACAAATCCATATCCTAATATTATAAATATTATACTCAGAAATTACTCAACTGACTATCGTGAAAACTAGTAGATACATAATATTATTTGTCACTATGAGATCAATGCTATTCTAAAGTTATAATAATAGGGGTTAAAGTATGAAATTGCCGTTTTATTGTAATAGGTACCTTCATGATTTGAGTAAAACTTTTTTCAAATGATGCCTATGAGATTCTTCTTTTAAAAAATTTGCAACATTCGATTATCGACTTTCAGTTGTATTTTTTTTTATTCTAGCCCGAGCACGGAATACTTGTGAAAAAGTATTCGTATCGTCATCGAAAACAATAAAATTTGTATGAGAATTGTGCAGCCCCTATCGTGCGTAAAATGAACTTATTTTGCTACGAATGATTTCGTATCGCAAATATATCGTCAAAACGAAACTTGACACTTTTAAACAATAAATGAGAGAACGAATTTTGATTTGACGTGCGGTTATGTAAATTTCGAAGGCTGGCTATCGAGCACTTTGCACACTTTCCACAGTAATATATGACGATGAAAAAGTAGAGATATAGATAATAGATATAATAAAATAAATTTGTATAAAAATATGCCGTTCGTACCTACCTAGTAACAGCAATGTTCACATAACAAAACGGGCTATTTTGGAAGTAGCTTATTTGTGGATAATATAGATGTAAAACCTTGCATATTTCTATTAGTCTCACATATTTTACCATAGGGCATTATAAAGGGAACTTTACCTACGAATAATATACACATTATTGTTCATAAAGGTGTAACTAAATAATTAAAATAGATGATTTGTCAACTAATAAAAATAATGAGGCTACATAAAAAATGTTATAATGATCCAGCATATACATTTTGTTCTCATTTTAACTATAATACAATAAAACGCATTAAAATTAAAATACGGCATAAGAATACCTACTGTCACTGTCACTCGGAAAACAAACAAACAAGCTTGCCTTCGACAATGTCGTGTATTGAGTTGTTCGAAAACCATACAATATTTGTTATATTATCGTGGACTCGATACCTTTACGATACGAATTCGATAGTTTTTCGTGCTTAGGCCTCAGCTTAGATAAGAAAGATGGATGTTTCGAAAATTCGAGTGATTTTTGAATACGAGTTCCGACGCGGAACTAATGCTGCAGAAACAGCTTGTAATATCAATGTTGCGTTTGGAGAAGGGACTGTTAATTAACGCACCGTGTGATTTTGGTTTAAACGCTTTCGTGATGGAAATTTTGATTTGAAGAACGAACCACGTGGAAGACCGCCCACACATGTGAATAACAATGAATTGAAAGCGTAGCGACATCTATCTCGCCACATATGAACTGACACATGAAAACTGACGTGTAGGATACGTATTACGATCGCGATATTAAGTTATCCGAGCGATGTACATATATACAAGAACCCGACAAACAACCGTCGGGCAGTTAGCCCACCAGACACAACACCCGTCTGGTCGGAGGATCCTCCATTTGCAATGGGGGATGAGGAACTTTACACCTTGTTCCTCTCACCCCCAAAAAAGAGATAGTGGAAGCCAATCCGAGCCAAGTTTACCCAGGAATTAGCGGCATGGCTTAACGTTATCTTACCAACAATATTGACTCATTTGCGTCAAATCAATAAAATAAAAACATATGAAAAATGGTTGCCTTATGATTTGACTGATCTGCAGAAAGAAACGCGTGTTGAAACTTGTGTTGCCTTGTTGAATCGATACAGAAATGAAGGAATATTGGATCTAGTTGTAACATGTGATGAAAAGTGGATTCTTTACGATAACCGTAAGCGAAAAATGCAATGGCTGACCCCAGGTCAAACGCCGCAACAGTGTCCTAAAGCAAAGCTTACCAATAAAAAGGTAATGGATAACTGTTTGGTGGTCTCAGCATAGTGTTATTCATTATAGCTTTCTCCGATCTGGTCAAGCAATAACGGCAGATGTCTACTGTGCCAAATTATCAATGATAGCAAAATTTGCAGTGAAACAGCCCCGACTCATGAATCGATCTTCACCATTATTGCTCCATGAGCACGAGAAACCATTTTAACTCTACAGGAACTGCAATTAAATTGTCACCCTCCGTATTTGCCAGACCTTACTCCAACGGACTACCATTTTTTTCGTGATTTGGACAATTTTCTACGTGATAAAAAGTTTTCTTCCCAGGAGGCAGTACAAAATGCTTTCACACAGTTTGTAGAATCTAGATCACCAGAGTTCTATCGCAAAGGCATAAATGACCTTCTTATTAGATTGCAGCAATGTATAGATAATAATGGTAGATATTTTGATTAAATAAATATGTTAAATGAAAAAAAACCTAATTTCAATTTTTCTGTATAAATCGGCAATTTCATATTTTAACCCCTAATATATTCCAGTTGTTTACGTAGGTAAATATAATATGTATATATTTATGTAGGTAGCTATATTTGTATGTATTTAATTTTTGTTTATATTTATTATGATATTCTAGTTGTAATAAAATTGTCATCAGAATTATACTAGATACCAATTAGATACAAAGTACTCGTCAAGATGAATCATGCGAACCCAAACTCCATGGGGTTATGTCGTTTTATATTAGAGTTCCTATGACCACCTTCTAGCTCCGTCATCAGACCTTGGATACCATTTAAAGACAAAGTACTCGTCAAGACGAATCTAACGAGTCCAAACTCAATGAGGTTGCGCCGTTTTATTATAGAGTTCCTATGGCCACCTTCTAGCTCCATCATCAGATCAGCTTTATGTTATCATAATATTACATTGCCACGCAATATACACATGCGTGTAAAATTTCAGCTCAATCGAAAACCGGAAAGTGTGTCAAAAAGAAATAAGTAAGCATCGTAGCAAATAGAAATCTGTAGAAACTACCTCTTGTTTTTTGTTAAAGCGGGAAAAAATGTACCTAATCGCACACCCCGTCGCTCGAAGCAACGAATAGGGTAGTGTGGGGCCCTCATCCACTAAATAAATCCGCCATATGCCGTCTCTCCGCCTTTATTAGCCACTGGAACTATGTTAAATTACTTCAGTGGTGAAGAAACTACCTCCTACCCTTCCACGAAACAAGAGTCTTAGTCCATATGATATAATACAATCTAGAAAACCGACCATTATTATCGATAAGTAATGGAATAGGTCAATATACTTACGCACACAATGTGCCAGAAAACAGTATATAAAAGCAATGTCGGTCACTGCTGACGTACATGCGTAAAAGCGGACGTGCTTTCATGGATCCTGAAACAATACATTAAATCCCGCATATGTTGCGTGTGGATTATTACATGCGTAATAAACGACACTCACGATATTGTCAAAATAAACAATTATTAAGAACAAATTATTTGCATTTACATGCATTAATCCAACATCCCATAGGTGGCGTGGGTCGTAAAGACAAATGTGATGTGGAGATTGGGTATGACCGTCGGTCACTCCGATGGCTTAGCGATCTAAAGCACTTCCTCGGATTGGAAGCGACGCAGGTTCGAATCCCGCTCGTAATACAATTCTCTTTTTCCATGTTTTTACAAATAATTTATTCTTTAAAGTAGTTGAGCGTGTTAAATGCTAAAATACAGATCAAAATAACAATTATTATTATTTTATAATACGTGGATGACAAACAAGAATACGGCCCACCTGATGGTAAGCGGTTACCCTAGTCTCTAGACGCTAGCAGCACCAAAGGTATCACAGGCGCGTGGCCATCTCCAAGGAAAGCTACAGGAAGGATAATAATGTGAAGAGCAATAGGAAAAACAAATTGGACTAAAGAATCCATCACCGTGCTAAAGATCTTCTGACCTTAGAGAGACTTATAGCAAACAACCACAGACTATCTCACTTTTCAGCGACTTCGCGACCATCAAAACTAAGAAAATCTCTCAGTGGGCCTAGCCAAGTTGAATCCTATGATCGCTAACACTATAGAAAACTATAATGTATAGGAATTTTACATCTTTAACGATATCTAAAAGCTAAGTCACGTGACTTAACGTTAGAGATGTCAAATTCCCATACATTTTAATAGTTTTCTTTAGCGTTAGCGATCACAGAATACAACTTGGCTAGGCCCATAGGTTTCCGCCGGTGGGCCACTGAAATAATCCAACACAGTATCGGTGGTCCGTCAACACAGGCGGAAAGACGGCACACGGCGGGTTTCTTTAGTGGGTGCGGGCCCTACACTACCCTGCTCATAGCCCCGAACGACGGGGTGTGCGGTTAGATACGTTTTTACCGCCTAAACAAAAAAAAAGGCCCATAGGTTTACGAATTTCCTTGTGACTTCATACTTTACTGAGCAGTGATAATTTAGATTAACATACTTCTTTCGATTCAGCCTTAGCCTAATTGTGCACTTACAGTTTGAACTATTGACAAGGTGAAACAATTTACGCTCGGCTGGCAATCAGATGGGCGACCAAAAACTGACACCTATTTGTGGTTCTTTGTCCTTCTCCGTGCTTAGGAAGGAAAATTAAGCAATGACTCTGGTCTTAAACTAAGGTCGCAAATGGTCCCTTTGTTCTGTCGTGAATGTTAGATAGGCAGTCATTCCATGTAAATAATGGTGGCTCAGCTAAAGTGACCTTAAGAATGTTTGGGATAAGGATAGGGAGATAATGAGGACGACTTCTTTCTTCTTCTATCGTGGCAGTCTTAAGTCGCAACGTGGTACCGTTCGTTTTTGACGGGCCTCGTGGCGTAGTCGGTAGTGTAACCGACTTCCGTGCACGAGGTCGTAGATTCGATTCCTACTCAGGACACTTATTTGTGTGATGAACACAGGTATTTGTATTGTGTCTGGGTGTTTTCTATCTATATATGTACTTATGTATTTACAAAAAAAAGTAATATATGATACTTTCTGATATTTACGCGAATGTTACACATTTTGAAATGAAACCTCGTTTACGGAATCTATCGCGTTTACTTGATTTAACCACTATCCCGACGTTTCGAATACTTTACAGCATTCATGATCACGGGTGGACTTAGATGATAGACGTCCAAGGCTGATATGTTATTTCAACGGTCTCATCTACCCACAGTATATATTTTACAAAATTTTTTGGTTTATTTATTTTAACCCACCTAATATTCGTTTAGAAACACAATTAAAATATTTACTTAAAATTTTTGAAGTTATACTTCTTTTGGCGCTATAGGGAAAAATGATGAGAGTGAATTTTTACGATGTGCGCGCACACCGACACCTAAATTCTACATCGTGAAGTTAGTTCTAGGTGGCATGCATGAAAATTGATAACTATGTTCAAGTTGTATATTCTAGTATTTTTATATTTAGAACACGTGTTTCGTAAGAGTACAATTAAACAGTGTGAATAAATAAATATTATTTTAATGTTTTTATTAAATCAATTTCATATACGACGGTGATACTAATAATTTATTATTTATTAGTATATCTATATATATTGAATATTAGTGATAAAACTGATTTGAATAAACTGTTTTGAGTGCATTTATAGATTTGAGGTTAATTGTCGGTATGTATAATTTATTTACATCGTTAATTAAAAATTATTACATTATTATCTAAAAAATATATTTTTTTTTCGTTTTGTTTTATTTCTGGTATATTAACAAATATTATGCATAAATAAAAAAAAAAATTCTATACTTGTTTATATTAACCTTAAATGCTGAATGTTTATTTTATCTTTGATTATTTGTTAAAATTTGATTTATTGATAATTCAATTATTTTTTAATGACGATTTAAATCTATTAATTAATGGACTCTTCAGTTTCAACAACACGGCATGGCACTACTATTGATGGTGTATTCACAAGATACTTATCTACAGTTTCAACGAGACCATTTATATCATATTTTAGCTACCACAAACCTCTTGTTACTCACGTGCCTATTCAGTCACTACGAGAAGAATCTACGAATGTAAAATAGTTTATATGAAATATTTATTAATATATTTGATTCATTGCCTTAATGATAAATGATTGTATATTTTTACTGTGTTGTCATATTTTTACGTTAATAAAACCTTTTTTATTTAAATAAAATCTTTTTGATTAATTTTAATATTTATCGTTAATCACTACTGCATTATAGTTATTTTTTTTCCATACGCCAAAGAAGTATAACTTCTAACGCGTGTACATAAGTACACACATTTTAATTTTTTATGCTTACAATGTATGAGACTTTAAGATAGTATATTAAAATGAGTATAATACTCCTCTTTAAACTAAATTTTTTTGTTTTTATTTAGTGCTCAAAAATTCTACCATAAACTACCAATTACTACCAGTAAGAAGACAATCTTGGTTATTGGTTTATATTATTAAATATATTGATTTTGCCAAAAGCTAAGATTAAAAAGCTACCACCGGATCGGAGCGTGGCCTGACTGAGAAAGATCCGGCCAGAAAACTCAGTAGGCAACAACTGTTATGGAACCCACAGTAGTGATTAGTTTTAGTTATTGCTTTTTTAAAAAATTTTAAACTTAATTAGCTTTCAGTAATTCCGTACAAAAAATTTAATAATCCATAACAGTTGTAGCCTACTGAGTTTTCTGGCCGGATCTTTCTAGGTACCTACTCCCTCCTTTATTTCTATTATCTCAGGTGTTATTATTAAGTACAATGCAGTTGTTTGGTATGTGTGTATAAAAAGTGCAATGTGAGAATTCATTGTCATGAAAATGACGTTGTTTATGTACATTTTGATCTATATTTTAGCACTTGACATGCTCCGATACTCTTAAAGTACAAAATCGTAATTTGTGAATAAGGAAAAAGAGTATTTTAGTACAGGCGGGAATCGAACCTGCGTCCCTTCCTATCCGGGGAAGTGCTCTAATCCACTGAGCTACAATACTATCTTTTAGACATACCCAATCTCCTTATCACATTTGTCTTAACGACCAACGCCCTCTATCGGAACGCATTTACATGCATCCAATATGTAATGTTGTTTATGTACCTATTTTAAGGCATATATTTTTTTGCGATATTGCAGTATGACTGCAATAGTTTTTTAGAAATGGTATTAATTAACAAATCAAATAATGCAGAAATCAACACTGTAACGTCAAGCCCAACTTTCTATAAATTTCATCCGTCTCCTTTAGACATATTAGTAATAGCCGAGATCGATTGCATAGGGTTAAATAGACATAACTATAAGTGAGGACATTGCCTTCATAACTGCCGTGCGCCATTGTTCTGTCCGTTGTTAGCACAGTAACGTAAAATTTGTAGTATGATAATAGGTACTTATCAGATCGGCTGTTTCGTAACACTAATCTTGAGGCCTTGACAATGATCATCCACAATGCCATATCTATTTGTAACCATTTATCAAACGATAAGATACATTGACATTTTGATAACATAATATTTAGATAAAAAAACCAAGTTTGAAAAGAAATAATTTTATTATTTAATTATATTTATTTAGGAAACATACAGTCATATACAAGAAATAAAAATACAAATCAAAGAGTACAAACTGACCAAAATTGTTCCATTAAATCATACAAGCTAATTTTAAATTACACAGGATAGTTGTTGTACAAAATATGACAACTACACAATAACAAACAAAGCAAAACCTCAAATAAACCTCAGTGATGAACAAGGATTTTTTCTAATAATTATTATATATTTGGTACTCTATCAAATATAATATCACCCACTTTTTTCTTGTAGCTATCTAACGACAGCGAAAAAATATCAACGTTTTGAAGCTTATCATTGTAATTCCTACAGGCACGTCTAATATATGAGTTTCTAGCGTAATTCGTAGTAGGATGTGAGATGTGAAATGTGCTTTTTGAACGAGAGGAGATTCTAGGGACATTGAGTTTAATCTTTCCAAGTAATAATGCAATTTCACTATTGATAATTTTATAAAGGAATATTTCATCTAAATACATACGTCTCTTCTCCAAATTATCTATTTTATGTATTTTTGAAGCAGTTTTGTAGTCTACAAAAAAAATGTCTTGTCCGATATTCCAATGATTTCAGGAACTTGTTTTGGATTTTTTCCAGACGATCAATATGAACGACATATTGAGGATTCCAGATGACACATGCAAATTCCAATATGCTACGAACGAAGGAATAATATAGCACTTTATATGTGAAAGGCTGTTTAAAAGGTTTAACTAGGTGAAGTATCATTCCAAGTTTTTTATAAGCTCTGGATTTAACGTTATCAATGTGAAGATTGAAATTTAACTTAGCATCCAGTATAACACCAAGGTCTCTGATGTTATTGACCCGATTGATTTTATTACCAGAAAAGGTGTAATTAAAAGTAATAGGATTACGCTTACGAGTAAAAGATTTGGTGTAACACTTTTCAGGATTAAGAGACAATTGGCCCCTATCACAGTAATTTTCAAATCTTTCTAAATCAGATTGCAGCTTAAGGCAGTCGTCTCATGAGTTAATAATTTTAAAAACCTTTGTATCATCTGCTTAAAGCAGATGAGATGAATTCTGGAAGCAAGAGTCTACGTCATTTATCCATCCATCCATCCATCAGCCTTTCGAAGTCCATTGCTGGACATAGGCCTCCCTGAGAGAGAACGCTACAACATGTGTTTCGCTCATATGGGGGATAGTGCCATAATCGCCACGCTTGGCAGGCGCGTTGGCGATCGCAGTGGATGTTATTAATACTCGAGGGAGTGCTGCTGCCCACTCCCCCGGTATTCCCTCAGTCACAATTCTAAAGGCGGTCCCACACGGCACATATAAATAGTAAATAGGAAGGGACCCAAATGTGATCCTGAATGTGAACTTCGATAGTTTCATAATTAATCTTGAATGACTTATTTTATAAAAGGCTTTTGAGAAGTCAGTATACACTGCGTCAACCTGATAGCCCGCATCAAGACAATTAAGAAGATAGTCTGTATAAGAGATTATATTAGTTTCCACACTTCGACTTCGGAAAAATCCATGTTGCTGCTGCGATATATGACGGCATACGATCTGGTTTAACTCATTTGTAACAATTTTTTCAAGGATTTTTCCTAGTATGCATAGCTTAGAGATCGGCCTATAATTTCTGACGTCATGCTTGTTACCACCTTTTGGGATAGGAGTAATCAAGGCCCTCTTCCAAATATCAGGAAAACATCCTTCGTTCAATTATTTTTGAAATATAATAGATATAGGAACTGATAGCTCCTTTGACAGCTTTGAAATCAACAAGGAATGCACACCGTCCATTCCAGCCCCCTTATTGATATCAACCTCTTGAAGGTGTTTTTGCACCAAACTGCGTGTGACATTTATTTCAGAGAAGTCAACAAGAGATTCAACAGAATAAGAATCTGATACGTCATTAAAAGCAGATGAGCTAGGATTATTGACAGGAACGAACACAGAATGGAAATAGTCGTTAAAGAAATTACAAACAGTTTCGCCATTACTCGATGACGAATCTCCGTAAGTCATATTTAAAGGAACGTTGTTAGCGGAGAATTTTGATTTTATAAAGCTCCAGAAATATTTAGAAGAATCTTTAATCTTTTCCTCGGAAAATTTAATATGGTTATTGTAACAATTTTTTTACTCGGGATCGTAGTAATTATAGGTTTAGTTAGTCATTATAAGTTTTCCACCTTGCATGAACTTTGAATTTTTCACGGATAACTTTAACTAGAGCTCGAGAATACCAAGGTGGATGATTACGACTACAACAAATTCTGCGTTTAGGTACATGATCTTCTATTAGTTTATATAAGATTGTGTAAAATTAGGCCACAGCTTGCTCTGTGTTCAATCCGTGTAGCTCCCGCCAATCAACACTCATCAGGCCTTTACTTAAATTAGCATAGTTTGCAGCGTGAAAAATATATTTAAGTTGTTCATTGTGTTTTAAATAAATGGTGTGAGTTAGCGGGTACAAAATTTCAATTGCCTTATGATGAGAATCCTCAGTGGTGAGTGGTGAAATACAAGCCGATACGCAGCAATCAGAGTTACTGAAAACGAAATCCAAAATACGGACATTCACATCAAAACATCTATTATATTGTGATAAATTTGTCAGGCTCATGAAGTCTGATAATAACACAGCTCTCCGATCATTATTTGTATTTAATGAAAGATACAAGTACTCTGATAATGACCATGACGCGTGCGATATATTGAAATCTCCCAGTATTAAAAATAAGTTATCGGGATTTTGGTGCACGCGGTCAGCAGCAGAATCAAAAATAAATGCAATGCATTATAGTGGTTTGCACCGTGCGGAAAGTATGCGCAGGCGATATGCAGGGCTGTAGGTGCGGGGCATCAGCGGTGGTTGGGCGGGTCGCGGGGCCGAGTTCTAAAGTGCGCCACAGCTCCTCGGCGCAGGCAATAATCTAGTAAATATGGCCTAATAATATTAAAAAGATGTATAAAAATATTATTTCTATAGCCTGTTTTTCTGTCGGTCCGCGAGATCTTCAATATTCCTATATCAAATTCCATGACTTACCCTTCATTTTAAAGTTCATCGTGCCGGCTAATGACGTAATATAGACTCACGGTCGAACAATAGGTACCAATAATAATATTAGGAACTAATTAAATTACGTCATAAACTACATATACGTATTTATTTAAGAATCTAGTCCATGACAATTCTATGTGTGTTGGATTACCGCCCTTAAAATTTAAATTCCAATAAATTACATATTTACATTTACTTAGCCTTGTGGTAAAACCAAGGACTGCAAAAACAGTGGCGTCGAGTTTGATCCCAAGTCCAAGGTCAAGATCTCGCACGGCACACATCTCTGACTCTTCTAAATGTTCGTAACGATTACGTACTTTGGTTTAAAAATTATCACTGCAAGGAAAACATTGTGGGTAAATCTGGGTGCCTGAAGGATTTTCTCGACAGCTTGTGAAGTCTGCCAACCTGCACTGGACCAGCGCGGTCTCTCATTCTGGAGGAGGCCCGTACCCAGCAGGGCGACAGTAATAGGTTGAGAAATCAATTAGTTAAATTACCAAACAAATGCCCCAAAAAATATCCCTGCGAAAACCTAACCTTATTATAGTAGGTTTGGAAAAAGTTATGTTTAAATAAAATCCTTAAAAAATGTTTACCTACATGCAAAACAAATAAAAATATACAAATAAAAATACCATATTTCCTCGGCCTCGTGTAAAACCATGCAAATTACAATACACAAAACTAACCGACTGTGAAATCGAACTAAATGTGAAAACTAACTTGTTGAAGTACTAATAAAAGAAAATAAAAACTTTTTTTCTCGTTTTACGTAAGCCGCGTAGATAACAAAAGCCTTGGAGTCGTTAATGGCCGATTCACCCGCATGGTTACGTAAGCGATCAAGCATCTGCGCATAATTTGAATATAATCAGATGAACGTAAAACCTATTTGAACTTCCATTGTCCCCGTGAGAATTATCAGATCTGGGACATTGAAAACAGGATAACAATCCTAAAACAATAAAAGAGTACAACTGTCAACCATCGTGAAGTTTGGGAGAAAATTAATAAATCTATCATCTAAAAATGTGAGTTATTTATAAATGAGGCTACAAAAAATCATCATATTACTAGAGAAATTGCTGCAGTACCCGACAGTGGCATCTGGTGATAAAATTCTGTACTGAAATGGTAATCGTACTAATAGTAAGTTTGTAAATGTGTGTCCTTAATCACGCAAAAACGGCCTAAATGATTTACGTGACATTTGTCACACAGACAGCTTATATCCTCGATTCATATTTAGAATATATTATGTACATTTTATCCCGGAAAATGACATGGTAAATGGTTAAACTTTATATTAAAATAGCTTCTCGTTCATCTTCTGCCTGGACTTTATAATTTAAATCTAAACATACAAACTATCACATTTGCAATATTAGTATATATTTAATTTTTTAAGTATATATAAATACCAGCCTTTGCCCGCGGCTTAGCCGCAGTCAAAATCTAGTTTTTGGGTTATATCTCAGGTTCCTGGTATAGTAGCGAGATAAAATGTATACCAGTTTTTAAGTCTAATAAAGAGCTATCAAATAAAAAAAATTGCATCAAAATCCGTTCAGTAGTTTTTGCGTGATGCGCGAACAATCAAACAGATAAACAGACAAAAAATCTAAAAAAATCGTTTTGTGTTTAGACACGCCTATATAGCCTGTCTGTATTACAGTAATTTTTTCTTAAATATCTTAAATGTACAGACACAGCTCTGTTACAACTTTATAATAGTATAGATGTATACTATAGTTACTCTTTTATTAAATTTATAACTAACGAAGCAAAGTATGTCTGCATTAATCGCAAGGGAAAGATCACGCAGACAAATTGTTAATCACTTATCGTATGAATTAAATTATAAAAGGATTTTTTCCGTGTGGGGATGGACTAAGAATACAAGTGTCACCACCCCATTCTTTCCCACGGGTGTCGTATGAGGCGACTAAGGGAAGTAAGCAATTATCATCAATTACATGACTGGTGGTAGGGCTGGATACCGAGTGGGAGTACTCACTTGGTATCGGGCCCGAGCGGGTTGGTACCACCGTCTCCAGTGTGGTGTGACCGACCATGAAGCACATCGTTGCGTTTTGGCTGTAGCAGGAGATAGCCGTTTATTGTTTAATTTCATATTGTTGAAATGAAATGGTGAGCAGCGGCTTGACAATACTCTCAGTATAGTTGTTGCGTCCATGAGCGACGGTTACCATTTACCATCAGATGGGCCGTGGCTCGCCTGCCACAACAAGCAATAAAAAAAAATTTAAAAAATGTCATTTTTGTACACGGCATAATTAGCATTGACGTAACTACATGCTTTCAATTATTTATAATACATCGAAATAAACCACATAATGACGTAGGAAGGATCGGTAACTCCTCGAGGCGTTATGTTATTGTGAGAACCGTCACTAATATGTTTTGGTAGAAAACCTTTGTTGACATTTGTATAAGCGTAAATTTGTATATGTTTGCGTCATCGGTGTCGTCAGTTGTACCTGAGACTAAAGGATTTAATATGCTTGTCGTATAATTAGCAGTAAAGGTCCTGGTTAATCTACGTGACTTTTTTTTGGTGGTACAAATGTGTGGTTAATTCCATCTTTGTAATCAATGTACAACGGAGAATGTAAGCCTTTTTTTTGTTAAGGCGGGATAATAATGTGCCAAACCGCACACGCCGTCGCTCGGAGCAACGAACAGGGTAGTGTGGGCCTCCACCCATTAAATAAACGCGCCGTGTGCCGTCTCTCCGCCTTTAATGACGAGCCACTGGAACTATGTTAAATTGGTTCAGTGGTCACGAAGAATGTAAGCCTACTCTATTGCAGGCAACAGATATTTTATCCTTATGAATATTATCCTTATTTATATAAATGTTTCCTAATTATATAATATTAAACATTAATATAATTCAATTATCTTTATTTGTTTTAAATTAGACACTCTGTATTAAGATATAATCCTTGTATCATGGGGGAGTTTACAAATATACAATTTCATGGACATAAAGTACACCTACACTCAGAAAAACCATTTGTGGATCACACAAAGAGTTGTCCTGTGTGGGAATCGAACCCACAACACTCGGGCTGGAGGCTAGTCTAAACCACTCCGCTATCTACGGTGACGGATTAAGAATACAAGTGTCACCACCTCATTTCCTTCCTGCGGGTATCATACGAGGCTACTAAGGGAAGTAAGATATTATGACTCATTGCATTACCGGTGGTACGGTTTGGTACCAAGTGAAAGTAGGTACTCAATTATTGTCAGGCCAAATTAAATCAGCAAATAGGTTTTTAAAAACTTATCACCAATATTTACTATTTTCGTAGACCTCGACATGAGGCATCATGCCACCGGCTTATCAGTGAAGTGGTTTCGTTGATTACCTATCGACAGTTATCAGTATGTAAACAACAACCGTTGCGACAAGCAGCTAAATACATATGTACCTACATTTGACTTATACTGCCTTACTAATAAACGTTGTATAACATCTAAATAGTTATTCAGTGTTTTGTCTTTGTCACTAATATGACAGTTTGACGTTGAATGAACGGAATAAAACACTGAATAACTACTCGGAGCTTAAACAATGTTTATTAGTAAGGGGGATAGTGTAAAGTGTAGTGGCTTTATTCGTCATCAAAAGCACAGGTGTAACGAACGTTTTGAGTATGTAACATATTCGTCACGTGAAAGTGCGCGATCGCCACAATTCCTTTCAGAATTTCCTAACTGCTTTAACAGTAAAATCGCAGTAGGAAATTACTCAGGCTATTAGGTCAGCGAGATAGCTGTACTTATATGTATTTACAAAATAAATAGACTTTCTAATATTTACGTGAATATTACACGTTATGAAATAAAACTAATTTTACGGAATCAATCGCGTTTACTTGATTTTCTACTGTTTCGGCGTTTTGAATACTTTACAGCATTCTACCCGTATCCATAAATATTCATCCATCCACTCATCAGCCTTTCAACATGCACTGCTGGACATACGCCTCCCCAAAAGAGCGCTACGAGGAGCGGTCCTGCGATATCCAACGGGTCTCCGCGGCTTTGACTAGACCGCCGGTCCATCTGGTAAGGGGCCGCCTACGCTGCGCCGTCCGATACGTGGTCGCCACTCGTGAACCTCTTTTCCCCAACGGTTGTCGGTTCGTCGAGTGATGTGGCCTGCCCATTGCCACTTCAGCATGCCAACTCGGCTGGCTATGTCGGACACTCGTATTCTCCTACGTATCTCCGTATTACGAATTCGATCACGTAGGGAAATGCCGAATTCGATCACGTAGGGAAATGCCGAATTTGATCACGTAGGGAAATGCCGAATTCGATCACGTAGGGAAATATCGAGCATACCACTGAAGTAAAGTAACACAGTTCCATTGGCCAGCCAATACAGGCGGAGAGACGACACACGGAAGGTTTATTTAGTGGGTGAGGGCCCCACACTACCCAGTGAATGATGGGGTGTGCGGTTAGGAACATTTTTTCCTGCCTTAACAAAAAAAATATGGAAATACCGAGCATAGCCTGCTCCATGGCACGCTAAGTGACTGAGCCTTGATACAAGACCAACATTCAGAGACCACGTCTCTGTTCCATATGTCATTACTATTAAAACACACTGGTCGAAGACCTTTTTCGTTTTCAGACACTGCGGAATATTGGACAACAAGATCTTCCTTAGCTTCCCAACCGTTGCCCAGCCCAGCATCAGCTATGAACTATATACACATAAAAGTAGTTTGTAGTATTAAACACAAAGTGAAAAATGTAAAATCGAAAATAACAGTCACGAGCAGGATTTGAACCTGCATCTCCTGGATACCGTCCAGATGCTTTGCCAATTCAGCCATCGTGACAATTGCTCCTGACTGCTAATTTCGATAACACATTCATACTTAACGTCTTTGGGTGACGCCTGCGCCATCTGTCGGAAGTATTTTCATACATTATACCGACCAAGTAAACTTAATTTTACAATTAAGATTTTTACCTAATAATGACGCAAACCCTATAAATATTTAGATATTTAAAATGTGAAATTTTCACTTTGTGTTTAATGTATAGTGCTAAGCATATCAAATGCTAAAAATATATATATAAAAATATCTAAAAAGTTTGTAGTATTGATAATTCAAAATAAATCTTACTTCCTAAAAAGTTTAATTTTGATAACTTAATGAAGCGAAAACTCATGACTCTCATAAGCCTTCTCCGTTACGGAAAGAAATTTTATTGCTAAGCTGCCTAGAGATTAACACATAACTTTAATTCGGGCTTCTTGTGTCTCACTTACTTACTTATCATCACGCTAGCTCCCTTGCTGGGTAGGCAGAGAGAACAGAGTTCCAAAAGGCTCTATACTTGCATACATCTCTCGCTTCTTCAACATTCTTAATTCTCTTCACACTCGCTCGCCGGTTTCGAAGACTCCTGACTCCACCTTCCTTAAATACCTGACCGATTTAGTCTAGGTAAGTGAGTCTTAGTCTCCCCCTTTCTTGTTTCTCTATATGCTTATTTTCGGGTTCAAATCCCATGTCGATCCAACAAAAAGTTTGTGAGTTTTACCATCAAGATTTTTTCAATTTTAACTCGGAGTTATGAAGCCTCTGGGCTTAGGAATGCACATAAAGCGATTGGACCGATGCCTAATCTCTCTCAGATTGTGTCAGAATGCCATCCCAAAGGACCCTCAGAGAAAATCTCAGACATGCAGGTTTCCTCACGATGTTTGATTCCTTCACCGAGCTGTGATAAATTGTAAACAAATACTTGTTTATTATTATACAATAATTTAGATTTTTCGAAATCATGTATTTCGAAAAGTCGCGAAAAGCCAGATGTCGAGTTACGAGGTCTTTTTTTTTACAAACATACAATTTCACGGACACAGTAGTACGTCCAGACTAAGAACAATAATTTGTGGATCACACAAAGAGTTAACCTGGGTGGGAATCGAACCCAAAACACTCGAGCGGGAAGCCGGTATCGAAACCACTCCACCATCTGTGCTGTCAGCAGGTCTGAACCTTGGACTGAGAATCGAACTCGATACCACTGTCTTTGCAGTCCTTGGTTTTACCGCTAGGCTATCACTGCTGCACACACACGCATTAATTATGTCCTATATAGGGAGGCACATGGGCAATGTATGTTGACAATGGCCGCCGTATCGGAAATTGTCATCATCATTGTCAGATTGTGGAATAATGTGACATCATATTGCTGCTAAAATAAGTTGCATTAACACGCGTAATACTTTTAATTGAATCACAGACTTCATCAGCACAATACTTCACGCAGCTAAACCGACTCGTTATACGGTTTCTGGTAAATAAGATTATATATTACTTAACTTTTAATGAAACGAAGTTATTGAATAACAGTATGTATACAAAAATGCATGCCTAAGTGTTTTTCCAAAACAAAAACTTAAGAATGATATTCGTTTTTGTATAAACATATTATTCTTTGATTTCATATCTGTGAAGTTAAATAGTGAGTAGTGACTTGACAATACTCTCGGTATAGTTGAGTCCATGAGCGACGGTTACCATTTACCATCAGGAGGCCCGTGACTTGTCTGCCACCATAAGCAATAAAAAAAATATTCCCCATCTCTTATCATATACACATCACATATGGTGTAAGGTAAGGTATATTGAAAGTAGATAAAACATTTATCATATTGGTGTAATTAGTAGTAGATTTTATGTAATTAAGGTTTCCGTCACTAACTGACATGAAACCCTTGCCAGGCGTCAACGCGTCTAGAAAGGAGGGGTCTTTGAACTTTCCTTTCTTCTTTTTTGTTTGAACTATAGACAAATGTAACGTGAATATGAGCTGATATTTTAAATGAAATAATATCTTAAATATTATATATTTTTTTAATTACACACACAAATAATTATAGTTCTGCTCTACCAAATTAATTATGTACCGTGGCGGCCGGTACCTATTGTGCCTTAAAACAGCGCTATAGCGCTTTAGTGTTGCAGCGCACTTGCTGAGGTAGATCCCAGTTTGGCCTTCTACCAACTTTATTAATTTTTTATATGTAATCACTAATAAATGTGTTAGTAGAAACTAAAATAAATGCTTTTATTTCTTTCTTTAATTACAGGCAGTCTAGCAGAAAATTTTCAACTAAATACACCAACGCTGATGCATGCACCATCAAAGCAAAGTTCCGCAGAACAGAATAAAGGCTGACGCTCACTTGACGGGATGGCACGGCAAAGTATCCTCGGAATGCCGAGGGACGCTTCGGCATGCCGTGGCAGCCAGAGGATACCGAAGTATGCCGTGGCAGGCCAAAGGATGCTGTGCGTACTGCACATTTGATATGAGGCCGACGCTCAATTTTTGTTTATCCATTCGGTATTAGCGTTGTTCAAGAGTTACTTATGTATCTATTAAAAAATGATAGGTACAACGGGATTTAGTGATAATAACAGTTCTCGCTAAAGAGGAAGAGCAAAAAATACGTCCATCCATCCATCCATCAGCCTTTCTGCTGGACATAGGCCTCCCCAGAGAAAAAATACGAGCTGAAATATAAAAAAAAAAATCTGGGTACATAAGCTATGAAGACAAAAATGTACAAAAGATGAATTTAGCAACTTGTTCAATGATTTAAGGTATGAGGGGTGTTGACCTGCTATCCGCACCGCGCTATGCGGTATTCATGTCTATAGGAGTAGTTCAAGTTACAAGTCTATGTGTAATGCTTTTAATTATAATGAAATGATGAAAACCCGCCAGGAAAATAATGAGCATTTTGGAATAACTTAAATTATTAATAATTTGATCATTCGCACAAAACTCCTGAAATAAGAAACCCACAGAGATGAAATTATTGTTCATGAATACGATATCGTTGATAAATGAAATAGATAATATCTACATATTTATTTAAGAGAAAGTGTGACACTTTTTATCTCTAAACAAATAGAACCCGCGGGTTATTTTTAGATGGTCATAATTAGTCATGTGATTATTTTTCTCGAAACTACACTATTCTTAGTTTATATATAAACATGCAAATAGTTCTTACGCACTCATTTCAGTGTATAAATAATATTAGTAACGTGAGCAAACGTAATGTAGATGGTTGAAAAAGTTCTAGCAATTATTTTTTTATACCTATTAAAAACTCATTGATTCCATATATTTTATTTTATTTTGATGATCAAAACTAATATTAGTACATTGTAATTAATATTAACTTATTTTACCCATATACATATCACAGGGTACTAGTTTGTATCTTGACCTGATTAAGGATTAAAAATTTATTTATTCATCAGCCTTAATACCCACTTTTTGTATCCCCGAGGATAAAACATCCTAGGCTAGAACCCAGGGTTTAAAGAAACGCGATGGAGGCCGCAGGAAGATCACCTATATGAGGGGTACCGGATTGCACGGGCTTTAAACTGGCCCTATGCCGTAGTATATCAAAAAATTGAACCATCTAGTTATAGACCAATAAGTCTGCTTAAAGGTTTAGGTAAGATTTACGAGCGATTAGTTCTGTGTAGGCTGAAAGCATACGCCGATGCTAATAACCTCATCCCCCACCACCAATTCAGCTTTAGAGCCAAGCACTCCAGTGTGCAACAAGTCCACCGCATCGTTGAGTATACCTACTCAAAAATGCAACAAAACAACCTTTTCACAGGTGCACTCTTCTTCGATGTAGCGAAAGTATTCGACAAAGTCTGGCACAACGGCCTAGTACACAAACTACTCAACTTAGGAGTACCGCAGTACCTCGTACTCATCATACGAGACTTTCTATCTAACCGCAGTTTCCGCTATAGAGTGGAAGGGACACCCCCCCCCCCTACTCGCCGGGGTCCCACAGGACTCCGTCCTCTCACCGATCCTCTTCTCGCTGTACACAAGCGACATGTCAGTACGTGGTTTAGCTAGTGGAGAATAGAGATCAACCCCGAGAAGAGCCAGGCGGTTATGTTTCATAGGAGACTACCCCGACTGTATCACCCAAGAGACGATAAAACAGATTAGCATCTTTGGTAAACCTATTCCTTGAAGTAGGCGAGCCAAGTACTTAGGTGTAATATAGCAATATGTAATATAACAGACTCACATTCGCCCGTCACATTCAGGTGGTACGCTCGCGCGCAGCCTTTGTCATGGGACGTTTGCACTATCTGTTAAACTCTAGGTCAAAACTCTCACTTAGGAATAAGGTCAGACTCTACACTGACTGCATACGTCCTGTCATGACGTACGTCAGTGTAGTATTTTCACACGCCAAGGCACACTGGATCCATAGATTACAAACATTACAGAATAGATTCTTGCGCAGAGCTACGGGTGCACCGTGGTTCATACGCAATGTCGACCTTCACATAGACTTGCAATTGCCTACCATCAAGCAATTTATGAAACGGTGTTCACGTAGTTTCTTTGACTCCGCCATTACTCTCGCCAACCCTCTAGTGGTTGAGTCGGCTAGTTACAACCCCTCTAATATATCGCGCATACGCAGACCGTGAAATAGCCTCGACGAAGTCGACGACGATATAACTCATGCTCAGATCAGAGCATACACAGCTCGCGCAGCTAATACAAGTAATTACCCACGGTTTCGTCCCCGCCGACGGGGGCGAAAGACGTGTCGCTGTCAAATCATAAATGTGGGAAATCCCACTTTGCCAGCAACAGCCCGAGCCGAGGTCCTTACCCCATAGGGGGTGCCCTCGGGTAGCGTTGCTTAAATGTCGGGTTGAGAGCCCTCTGCCCTCACCAATTGTCCGGGTAAGGTTGTCATAGCCATCTGAGGCTAACAACCAACATCATACAAAAAAAAATAAAAAAAAGGGTATCAAAAAAAAGGCAGGAGACGCTGGATGGTCTCAACCCTCATGCCTACGGTAAGCCGCGGGTTTATTTAGAAGCTGAGGGCCCAACATTACCCTGGTCACAGCCCTGAATGACAGTGTGCGGTTAGGTACATTTTATTTCTGCGTTAACAAAAAATGTTTAAAGACTAATTTCCCCGTAACTAAATGGACTAGGAAAAATCAATCCATATCATAACTAGGGTTTAAAATTTTAATAAACAAACTCCTTGTTTCCCAAAATTTTAAATTTATTATTAAACTAGTTTTAAGGTCATATCTCAGGTTACCGATATAAATCAGTTTTTAAGTCTAATCAAGGGATATTAAATAAAAAAAACCGGCCATGTGCGAGTCAGACTCGCGCACGAATAGTTCCGTACAATTATATCAGGAACGAGAAAAAAGTGGAAAAAAAATCACGTTTGTTGTATGGGAGCCCCCCTTAAATATTATTATTTTTTTATTTTTAGTATTTGTTGTTACAGCGGCAACAGAAATACATAACTTTGGAAAAATTTCAACTGTCTAGCTATTGCCGTTCTTGAGATACAGCCTGGTGAAGAAAAAAATTGGAAAAAAATCACGTTTGTTCTATGGGAGCCCCCCTTAAATATTACTATCTTTTCGTTTTTAGTATTTGTTGTTATAGCGGCAACAGAAATACATCATTTTTGAAAATTTCAACTGTCTGGCTATTGCCGTTCTTGAGATACATCCTGGTGACAGACGGACGGACAGACAGACAGACAGCGAAGTCTTAGTAATACTACTTCGGGTACGGAACCCTAAAAAGTTGCATTAAAATCCGTTCAGTAGTTTTTGCGTGATGCGCGAACAATCAAAACGGCAAAAATTCAAAAAAAAATATAGTTTTGTGTTTAGAACACGCCTATATCTATACTATTATAAAACTCTAACAGAGCTGAGTCTGTACATTAAAGATACTTGAGAAAAAATTACTGTAATAGGCTATATAGGCGTGTCTAAACACAAAACAATTTTTTTTAGAATTTTTGTCTGTTTGTCTGTTTATCTGTTAGTCTGTTGGTTTGTTCGCACATCACACAAAAACTATAGAACGGATTTTGATGCAACTTTTTTTTTTTGAAAAGCCTTGATTAGGCTTAAAAACTGGTATACATTTTATCCCGCTACTATATCGGGAACCTGAGATATAACCGAAAAACTAGAAAATTATTTAAACAAGGCTACTTTTTAGAATTTATTTAAAAGAACTACTAGATGAATTTTGATGCAACTTTTTTTATTTGAAAGGCCTTGATTTGACTTAAAATCTGGTAGACATTTTATCCCGCTACTATATCGGGAACCTGAGATATAACCGAAAAACTAGCTTTTGGCTGCGGCGAAGCCGCTGGCAAAGGCTAGTAGTAGCCTAATAAAGTCATTTTTAAATATCTTAAATGTCACACAGCTCTGTTACAGCTTTATAATAGTATAGACTATGATCTAATATCTTGAATAGGTATAATATTTATCAATAATAATAAACAAATACTAGTGGGTGAGTTTTCAATAACGAGGTGTTTGCGCAGGTGTGGGAGTGCGTGCTCGCCTTATGTTGTAGTTTTACGCAAATAGTTACTTTGTTTATATGCGTGATTGCGTCCTTCGGTATAATATTCAACAGCCACATACTACAAACAAGCTACAGGTCAGTAAATGACAAAACTATGTACACAATGTACCTACGAGTTATTTATCGTTACGTACATGAATATGATAAATATAACAGTAAGTACCTGTATATATTACACATTTCCTTTCCTGCCCTATGGACGATAACTCAAATAAACCTTTAGGATACATATAGCCTAAGGTAAAAATACCGAGTATGACCCCTGTCAGCAGAAAATATAGAAATGCGCTCCTGGCCATAGATGTAGTAACGTATAGATCACCAAAGCGTGTGAGCGAGAAGAAAATATTATACCGCAACATAGCAAGATGGAAGAGGAAAGCAAATCTGATGTCATTGCACACCATTTGAATAACAGGTCGTCTACAGTCTTCTAGCTTGAAAATAGCTTCGCGGTTTTTTGATTTATTTGTGTATTAAATCTTGTTTATTATATGATTATAACTATTAAATACAATAGTTGTTTGTTCCGTGAGTGCCTGTGATGTAAATCATGCAATCAATCCTGATAATTGCACGTTTCACAGGTAAGTTTTCAGGATGTTATCACAAATTAAATGCTTTTATTTTAGGTCATAATTACTGATATTTTCTGTTTCAGTTACGGATTAATTTCAATTCCATTGTTACTGTTTATATTTTACATTAAAATATGTAGCATTGTTACATATTTGCAAGATTTTAGTAGAAAAGTTTTTAGGTACATATACACTAGGGCTTGACCTTATCGACAAGGTATATTGTCGATATTTATCCTAAATGCTTGGAACATTTTCTCCTAACACATTGATGAAAAAAATGCAATAAAAGTTCTAGAGCAGATATTGTCCGTCTAGTCAACTTAGTTAATTTAAAAATTATAAGTAGGTTTATGTTGCTAAAAACTGAGTGCATAATACCATTATATAATGCATAATACCGTTGACTGACGTGGCTGGTGAAATAAATATAAACCAATTAATTATGTTTGCTTTAATTTATTTTGTCTGTTTTGTTTCATTCGTTAAAGATGATTATTTGAATGAGCAAGTTCGTTAAAGAAACTGATTTGTTTTATCATTTTATCGATAGTCAGTCTAACTCTTAAAACTTACATCACTATCCAACGCACACATTGACAAATCAGAATTGGTTACGCGTTATCCAGCTGTCAGGTGATCTATACCTTATACTATATCTATGCTCTTGACACTAATACAAAATTAGACAAAGAATTTTTTATAAATTTATAGGTTTATTTTTAGACAGTAACCTGCATGCCTGAGGGATTTTCTCGACGGCTTGTAAAAGCTGCCCATCCGCATTGGGCCAGCGTGCTATGGAATAATCCCTCGTACCATGAAAGTCCCAGAAGTAAAATCCCAGTAGTGCAACAGAAAAAGGGTTAAAAAAAATTTTTAAGCGTTTGACTGCAACACTTTGTGTTAATTTATGGATAAGCCATTACAAAAATGTGATGTCGAACAGTCACGAGCAAGATTTGAACTTGTGTCTACTAGAAAACCATCCATATACCGTCCGTCAACAGCTGGGACAAGTCGCTGGGCAAAAAATAATTATTTTACTGCTGGGAACTTTACAAACATACAATTTAACGGAAACAAAATAACACTCACGCTCTGATCAACCATTGGTAGACTACATACAGAAAGAATGTGGGAATCGAACGCACCACACGCGTTCCTGACTAAACTGGGGGTCTAGCCAAGTTGCATTCAATGCAAAACACTAACGCTATAGAAAACTATTAAAATGTATGGAGTTTTGACATCCCTAACGTTAAGTCACGTGACTTAGCGTTATAAATATCGTTTAAGATATCAAATTCCCGTACATTTTATTAGCTTTTTAAAGCGTTAGCGATCATAGAATTTAACTTGGCTAGACCCACTGGTAATCCTAAGCGTAAATATGTATAAATTTGTCTATAAATAACATGCACGTAGGTATCCGTTGCAATTTAATTAAATAAATTAATAAGTTGTAAGCTAATAAGCAATATACTTATAAATTCTGCTTTTTTATTGAAGTGAAAACTTCTTTTAGCGCGGTACGCATATTTTTAGATGACATAAAATCTCTGGACTCGCGACACTGTTACGAGACGCAGCTATTAGAAATTAAATTAAGCATTGGAAATTAAATTTTATTGAGCTGAAATTTTACACCCATATGTATAGCGTGACAATGCAATATTATGATGACATGGAGCTGATCTGATGATGGACCTGGAAGGTGGACCTAGAAACTCTATAATGAAACAGCGCAACCCCATCGAGTTTGGGCTTGTATGATTCGTCTTGACAAGAACTTTGTCTCTAGATGGTATCCAGGGTCTGATGATGGAGCTGGAAGGTGACCATGCGAAACTGTAATTAAATGGCACAACTCCATCGAGTTAGGGCTCGTTTGAAATGTCTTGACTAGTACTCCAGTCCTAGATGATATCCAGGGTCTTATGATGGAGCAGGAAGGTGGCCACAGTAACTCTGTAATGAAATGACGCAACCCCATCGAGTTTAGAATCGTTTGATTCGTCTTGACGAGTACTTTGTCTTTAGATGGTATACAGGGTCTGACGATGGAGCTAGAAGGTGGCCATAGGAACTCCATTATAAAACGACATAACACCATCGAGTCTGGGCTCGTATGATTCCTCTTGACGAGTACTTTGTCTCTAGATGGTATCCAGGGTCTGATATGGAGCTGGAAGGAGGCCACAGTAACTATGTAATGAAACGATCCGAACCCATCAAGTTTATATTCGTTTAATTCGTCTTAAAGAGTACTTTGTCAAGTTATGATCATTTCATTTTTTTTTTAATGTCTGTAGGAATTATTTTGATTTACAAGTTTTAATTTAAGATTGAACAATTAATTTGGATATCTATGTAAATATATATATATATTAAAAATAACAACTGTTTGTTTATAGTTTTAAGTTTTCACTTCTGTCGGCAGTCCTTAGACTGCTTTGAATATTTTATTTTATTTAAGTATGTATTTATTTATACTTCATGCAAAAACATAATTTGCAAAGGCTGACTTAATGCCTAAGGCATTTTCTGCCAGTCAACCTTTGAGTTATGCAGAGATGTAAGTAGGTAAAAAACAAAAAAAAAACAAAAAAGGTTATGTAATAAAACACAACATTAACAAAATACAACGTAAACAATACACACACATATAAATATATACATACATACATCTATACTATTATAAAGCTGTAACAGAGCTGTGTCTGTACATTTGAGATATTTGAGAAAAAATTACTGTATTATTATTATGTATAGGCATGTTTGAACACAAAACAATTTTTTTTAGACATTTTGATCTATATTTTAGCACTTGACATGCTCAGCTAGCACTTCCCCGGAAAGGAAGGGACGCGGGTTCGATTCCCGCTCGTACTAACATACTCTTTTTCCTTATTCACAAATTATAATTTGTAATAATTTTTAAATTTTTTGTCTGTTTGTCTGTTTGTTTGTTCGCGCATCACGCAAAACTACTGAACGGATTTTAAATCATTTTTTTTATGCTCTCGATTAGACTTGAAAACTGGTATACATTTTATCCGGCTACAATATCGGGAACCTGAGACAAAGCAAAGGCTAGTATACATATAATAACATTATATACATAAATAAATATATGCATATATACTCACATAAACCTGAAAATTGATGAAGAGGTGTTTAACAGACATATTGAAGAAGGTAATAGAAGCAGTTATGAAGAAGATTCAGCTAGCAATACACTATAGTGCTCACGTAATTTCACTTTGAACGTTGATCGGTTGGATAGTGACCTGATTTCTGATGGAAGAACATTCCAGAGAAGGACAGGCTCTGTACTAGGAAAGAAGAGTGGACAAGAAGAGAATTATGAGAAGGAAAAAGCAATAATGTATTTTTAGAAGAACGTAAGTTTTAACATGATTGGAGAAAGAAAACTGAATTGAGAAATGATATAAGAAGGCATCCGAAGATTTTAGAAGTGTGAAGAGATTAGTCAGAGCTCTTTGACTGCGTCTTTGGCGAATGGGGAGCCATGCCAATCTTGATTGAAAGTTAGACACGTGGTAATACTTACGTAAATTGAAGAAGAACCGAATACAATTATTGAGAAGTCGGTCGAGTCTGTTGAGCATAGGTATCTGCATTCAGGTCGAGATAGCACACATCACCATAGTCTATGATAGCTAAAACCAAGGTATTCGTCGCAGCAGGATAAAAAAATTTTTAGGCGATACAAGCTCCTTTAAAGTCCCGGTAACCTTTCTGCTGACATTCGAGACTTGTGAACGCCAATTTATGGTGCAGTCGATGTGCAAGCCGAGGTCATTGACGTATTTTGCTGTAGGGTATGACAACGCCATTAAACATAATTGGCGGTAATCGAGACGTATCGACTTTGCACCATCCATCCATCAGCCTTTTAACGTCCACTGCTGGACATAGGCCTCCCCAAGAATGGGGGATAGTGCCGTAATCGCCACGCTTGGCAGGCGGGTTGGCGATCGCAGTGGATGTTGTTAATACTCGAAGGAGTGCTGCTGCCCACTCCCCCGGTATTGCCTTAGTCGGCTCTTACGACTCCCATGGGTGGAGAGGGGTGGGACAATTCTAAAGCCGGCCCCACACGGCTAGCTACTTTGCACAACATTTGGGAACTGCCAATAACAATTGCTTGACATTTGCCAGGGTTAACCGTCAATCCAAAGCGCTCCGGCCAGCCTTTAATCTCCCGCAAGTTATGGTTGACCTCAGTTATTGCTTCAGATATATTATCAATCTTGGCCCGGGAGTAAAGCTGTAGATCTTCCGCGTATTACGTATGATGATACGAACACCAAAGAAGGGGAATTATGAAATTGATAAATAAAGAAAATAGTAAAGGAGAGAGAATACCGCCTTGGGGAACGCCGGCATTGATATTGCACCATAGAGAAACAGAGTCGTCAATGTGCACCGACTGCTGGTGTCCGCGAAGATAAGTAGAGAACCAATCCAATACATTATTTGAGGTCGGCGAAAGGATGGACAACAGGATATCATAAGAAACAGTACCGAAGGCGTTTATGAAGTCAAGTAATACTAAAATGGTACATTTGCCCTCCTCAACGCCTGTCCTGATATCGCCGATTACTTTGAGCGAAGCAAAAGTTGCGCTTTGCCCCGACCTGAATCCCGATTGTAGAGGATTTAGGATATTATTTTGAAGAATAAAATGAAATAGCTTTTTTCCTTGATTAGAGTGTGTGTGTAGTAAGTCACGTATACAGTTAAGGAAAGTCTTAGGGATTAAGTTTAATTATTAAAGTACCTGGATGATGTTTTTTTTTGTAAATCGTGAGTTTTTCTCACAAAAGAAAGAATAGAAAAAAAAGGGAAAAAAAATCGAACTGGAAAGATATGGACTTGAACCGGGGTCTTCTGATTTTGGGACCACCCGATTTCCCACCTAAGCTATTATAGCCTTGTAGATGATGGCGAAATTTACACAATAAACCCCCTGCATACTAAATTTCATCAAAATCGTTGGAGCCGTTTCCGAGATTCAGATTATATATATATATTAAAAACAGTCACTTCAACTAAATAACTTAACTTATCATCACGCCATTTCTCTTTCGGGGTAGGCAGAGAAAACAGAGTGCCAAGAGGCTCTATTCTTGCATACATCTCTCGCTTCCTCAACATTCATAATTCTCTACATACATGATCGCCGGTTTCGGAGACTCCTGACTCCACCTTCCTTCAATACATGACTGGTTTGGTCTAGGTAGGTGAGTCTCGGTCTCCCCCTGTACCTACATCCTTCCACTTTCGCATTGTATATCTTCTTAACCAGACGCTCGTCCGGCATTCTTTCCACATGTCCGAACCATCGGAGCATTTCCTTTCGCATCTTTACAGCAATACTCTCTTTCATACCTACTCGCTCTCTTACGTCGTCGTTACGAATGCGGTCAGTCAGCCTCACTCCACAGGTTCTCCGCAGAGATCGCATTTCGAACGCTTTGATTTTACTCTCATGCTCCTTTTTGCATACCTAACTCTCGCTTCCATATTATAATAACGTTGGGACAAGCACTGCGTTGTGTATTGCGACACGTGCCCTCTGGCTGAGGTGATGACTGCCGAGAAATTGTCCCAATGCTCCGTTCACTCTATTTCCCGCATTCAATCTTCTCTCTACATCAGTGGTGTACCTTCCATCCCGACTGAATCCACATCCAAGATATACAAATTCATCTACTTGTTCTAGCACACCATTTCCTATTGCTATTTTAACATCTGTTCTGGCTTCTTCTCTTTCAAAAATCAGACACTTCAATTTTGTTTAATTGTATCTATAGATATAGTATTTAAGCAATTGACATGCTAGGCCATTTACCAGAACATTTAGTGCGAAAATGTGAAATAGAAAATAATCCTGCTCGAGGCTATTACTTTCTATTTAACATCTTCGCATTTTGTGTTCTACATAGATAAATACCTGTAAATATTAAATTTTGGAAATAAAATAAACAGGCTGAAGTCAATAGTGTAAATATTAAAGTAAAGTAGTAAATATTGTAAATTATTACGATCGGTTACATCTCTTTTACCTACTTATATAATAATTCTGCTAATTGCACAATCGTTAGAAGTTTGTTGCGCACTCCAACATATCGAAAGTCATACGACATCATGCGGCCGACATACTAACCCATTTCGAACTTATCAATAAGCCAAGAATATTACACCATGCCATAAACATAAATATTTTCCTTCCCCATCTCAAAGAAAACACAATAAGGCTAACAAAATAAACATGAATGAGGAATCAACAATCAGAATGACTAATTACATTAATATATTGCAAATAATTTACAATAACAAACATGTCCCCTTTCAATTAGCAAAAGTAGAAAACTAAATAAAACTTTCCTTACTTTACCTTTTTTTTGTTAAGGCGGGAAAAAATGTTTCTAACCACACACCCCGTCGTTCGGGGGCATTTTCTAAAGAAACCCGCCGTGTGCCGTTTCTCCGCCTGTGTTGGCGGGCCACTGGTACTATGTTGCATTACTTCAGATGTTGCATTACTTCAGTGGTCTTACTAGGTAAAGAGTAATATCACACATACACATCACACACATAAATCTTTTTTCTTCATACTGCGCTTAGGTGGTGTCTTAGAGCCGCCGCGGAACACCGAAGGAATGTAACATAGTTCCGGTGGCCCGCCATTAAAGGCGGAGAGACGGCACATGGCGGGTTTCTTTAGTGGATGAGGGCCCCACACTACCATGTTCGTTGCTACGAACGACGGGGTGTGCGGTTTGGAACATTTTTTCCCGCCTTAACAAAAAAAAAAGGTGGTGTCTTAGAGCAGGTTAGGGTGTGGTGTACCTATGTTGTTTTAAAGTGAATAATACTTCCTCATTAGTTTTGTATGGTCAGTGAATAACAAAACTTGTTTTTTGTTTGTATAATAGCAACTACGCTAATAAGCCAAATACCATAGAAAATATCACAATATAGAGGTGATGTTGACTTTGTACTAACAAAGTATATAAAAGGTAAGTATGTACTACATTTGAAAAATATGATTAGGCCGTTCAGCAAAATCTGCGATTGACATTCATTTAAATTAACTTTTCAAACCCTATTTTTTTTAATAGAACACTGCACTAAGGAGTAATCCTTGTATCGCGGGGGACTTTATATACATACTATAATAATTTATATATAACAATTTACGGATATAAAATACACCTAGACTCAGAGCAACCATTTGTTGAACACACGAAGAGTTGTCCTGTGTGGGAATCGAACCCACAACACTCGGAAGGGAGGCCAGTATTTAAACCACTCCGCCATCTGTGCAATATATAATACATCCGTCTATTTAACTGTCTGTTATCTTTATGAATCTACTTGGCAGAGATTTTTTCAGACATCTTATATATACCTAGTCAAAACCTAATGAGTAAATTTACATTATATCATTATAAAACATCATGACAATATGCAGCATCATGATGAAATTTACATTTGTACTTATTTTTACTTTGATATTTTGATATGTTGGCGGTTAACCTGCGTAATTATATTTTAACGGAGCAACAGGAAAACATACGTAGGTACTTGTGACCTGGGCCACTGAAGTAATGTCTACCAGTTCTATTGGTCCGCCAACACAGGCGGAGAGACGACACACGGCGGGTTTCTTTAGTGGGTGAGGGCTCCACACTACCGTGTCGTTGCCTTAACAAAAAAAAAGTACTTATGGCCTGGGATTGCCAAGATATGTATCGAATACGACGCTCAGTTCCAGTTCAAAACTTCACAAGGGCACCTGTTATCTTACAAAATTACAACGAAGGAAAACTGCTTATGAGATTTCCTCGACAGCTTCTGAAGACTGCCAACCCATAATACCATACAGCTAGCTTGATAGACAAATACGACCTATTTCGCTCTCGTGAAAAGAAGAGACCCGCGCTCTTCTAATGGGACAATTATAGATTATGAAACATTCTTTAAAGATTTTTTTATGGTTTCTGGCAGCTTACATTGAAAAAGACTTAGGTTCAGGCTTTGCAAATTATCCAGTGGCGGGCGTGGCAAGAGCGGGCAGAGGGCCTGAGCCAGCAAGATGGCCAGGTGGCAGGACGACTCACGTCGAACTGCTATGGCCTTGAAGGCGCCTTAGACAGGCACATCGGCAGAAACCAGCACAGAGTCGCAAGGAGGCAAGCAACTCCCTGCTGCCACCATTGCGGCGCTGCATACGCTCGCGTTGTGTCCCTCTTGGGCCAAACAGTGCTGTGAACTCGTCATGGCAATAGGGGAGACCTTTCGCTGCTCAGCATCGTCAGGAACTAGGCTACGGTCGCCTACCTTCTGCGAGGATACCATATAATTTCATGGAAGCAAGCGATGCCGACCGTTGGCCCACTACGTAACAAACGATAACAAAATACAAACTCATTTTGAGGTTGTACAAAAATAAGGCTTGATATTTGCGACGTATACCTACATGAGTGGATAGTATTAGCGCCATCTATGTTATAGCGATTAAACTCTTTCCCGTTGTAGCGGTAAGGTTAATACACTGATAAAACCAATAGATTTCAAACGCAAATTCATTGTTTAAAGCAAAATATATTTTTTTATTATTGCATTATATCTCATAAAATTTACATTGGGCATTGTTATGCTGGTGACCCTGGCCAGGTAGAAATATGATGTACAACCAATGATGTATGTATAACCGTGATCTAAGGCAAGACTTAAGTCTAAATTGTAGTATTATCATCGTTTCCTAGTGTGAAAAATGTCATATTCCTCAGACAGTCCACTCTGGAAGTGGGTGAATATTAATTTCAAAGATCTTATCATATATTAAGGTAAATAACTCCAAGCAAACCAATAAAAGCGTGTTATAAAATAGCTGTACCACTCAACACTCCATTAATGTAGAAACATTTGCTAGAATAATTGAATCACCAATTTAATAACTCCTTGGTTCAGTGAATCGCTATTGATATCAGGGAATGAGTCACATGACTTTAAAAGCACTTTTTTTAATCTAGCTTCTGTCCCCTGATTGAACTGGGTCATAGAATATTTAGGTGCATATTAGAGGAACTCTTTAACGGAATCCTAACCCTAACTATTAAAAAATTCAAAGCAGTCTAAGGACTGCCGACAGAAGTGAGAACTTGAAACTATAAACAAACAGTTGTTATTTTTAGATATCCAAATTAATTGTTCGATCTTAAATTAAAACTTGTAAATCAAAATTATTCATTCAGGCATTGAAAAAAAATAAAATGATCATAACTTGACAATTAAACGAATATGAACTTGATGGATTCGGATCGTTTCATTACATAGCTACTGTGGCCTCCTTCCAGCTCCATATCAGACCCTGTATACCATCTACAGATAAAGTACTCGTCAAGACGAATCATACGAGCCCAAACTCGATGGTGTTATGTCGTTTTATAACGGAGTTCCTATGGCCACCTTCTAGCTCCATCATCAGACTCTGGATACCATCTAAAGACAAAGTACTCGTCAAGACGAATCAAACGATTCCAAACTCGATGGGATTGCGTCATTTCATTACAGAGTCACTGTGGCCACCTTCCTGCTCCATCATAAGACCCTGGATATCATCTAGGACTGGAGTACTAGTGTCAAGACATTTCAAACGAGCCCTCACTCGATGGAGTTGTGCCATTTAATTACTACAGTTTCGCATGGCCACCTTCCAGCTCCATCATCAAACCCTGGATACCATCTAAAGACAAAGTACTCATCAAGACGAATCAAACGAGTCCAAACTCGATGGGATTGCGTCGTTTCATTATAAGAGTTACTGTGGCCACCTTCCAGCTTCATCCTCAGACCCTGGATACCATCTAGAGACAAAGTACTCGTCAAGATGAATCATACAAGCTCAAACTTGATGGTGTTGCGCCGTTTCATTATAGAGTTCCTAGGTCCACCTTCCAGCTCCATCATAAGATCAACTCCATGTCATCATAGTATTGCATTGTCACGCGATATACATATGGGTGTAAAATTTAAACTCAATTGAAAACCGGGAAGTGTGTTGAATTTAATTTCCAATCCACACACTATAGCTGCGTCTCGTAACGGTGTCGCGAGTCCAGAGATTTTATCTCATCTAAAAATATGCGTACCGCGCTTAAAGAAGTTTTCACTTCAAAAATTAAAAGAAGGGAAGGGAGACACCGTTCCCTATCCACCTCCTATCCCTTACCTTGGCCTTGGAGATCAGAGAGTGATACTCTATTGCTAGCGTCTATAGGCTACGGTAACAGCTTAATACTATCAGGTGGGCCGTAGATACGCTTGCTTGCCACCTGCGTAGTTAAAAAAGTTTAGGCAGACGATGAGTAAGCGTTAAGTTAGCATTAACGGTTAGTTAGGTATTTTATTAACGCCCAATGAACATTAATAGAAGTTTCAATAGAAATATAACACAAAGCTGAAATTCTCTTATAGTTTAAGAGCCATTATTTATGAGTGTCCTCTACACCACTAGACAAAATAGAGTTAACGCTATATTTTTTTTAACGCAATACTTTGCTCTAAGGAATTCCTTGTATCGCGGGGGACTTTACAAACATACAGTTTTACGGACACAAAGTGCACCCAGACTCAGACCACTCCGCCATCTGTGTAGTCAATATTATATAGCGTTAAGTATTGCTAAGAAGTAGGAAGTCAGTTTCCAAGTTCAGTAATACCTATTCAAATATCTGAATCTCTGTGATCAGAGCCTAAGCCCTGAATTTTGGAATTTACCATAGTATTTTGTCAGGGGCGTCTAAGTACCACTGAATTAATGTAACATAGTTCCAGTGGCCCGCCAACACAGGCGGAGAGACGGCACACGGCGGGTTTATTTAGTGGGTGAGGGCCCACTCTACCCTGTTCGTAGCCCCCCAAAGAATGGGTGTGTTTTCCCGCCTTAACAAAAAAAATAGAAAAAGGAGGCATAAGACTTTTTGCTATTCTCTGGTTTTTGTTATAATACGTGGGTGGCAAACAACATATGAATCACCCGATGGTAAGCGGTTACCGTAGCTTATAGACGCTAGCAACACCAGAGGCATCACTCGCGCGTCGCCATCTACAAGAAAGAGACAATATAAAGACTCGTGCACATTATAAGTACAATAATACAAATGTGCAGGCATTATGACCGCGACGTGTAACAAAGGGATCGAAAGGATATTCAGGAGAGGATAGATAGGATAATAATCAGAGGATACTGAAGGGATTTAGGCCTCCGGCGCTCTCATTCAACATACAAAACAACGGTAGGATACTCCTGAATACCTACCGTTATTTCACGCTGATCATTTGTGAGAGGGTACCGTGGTAGTTCCCCAATCAAGCCGGCTCATTCATGCTGGGATAAGCGAGGCTCATGTATAGTGTACAGGTAAGCATTATGTAAGATTAGCTTTTGTTCGCATCTTGGTGCACATATACCAGATTTTAAATCTAATAAAGAGCAATCACTCACAAAAAAAGTCGCATCAAAATCCGTTCATATATTATTTTTTTAGGTTATACCGATATAGTAGCGGGATAAAACGTATACCAGTTTTAAATCTAATCAAATAAAAAAAGCTGCAACAAAATCCGTTCAGTAGTTTTTGCGTGATGCGCGAACAAACAAATAGATAAACAGACAAAAATACTAAAAAAAATCGTTGTGTTAAAATATCTTAAATGTACAGACATAGCTCTGGTACAGCTTTATAATATTTTAGCTTATTAAGTATGTATCCTACCTAACTATTTATTTTCAATCAGTAGGACAACAATAAGCGCTCTTATTTTATTTCTAAATCAGGAAATAATTTATGTGAGAAAATGAAAGAATATGTTTGAAATAAAATCGTATAATAAATATGAATAAGTCTATGACACTGTGTGTTGTAATGTAAAAGGGTTCGCATTGCTGTAGCGCCCGCGCTTCGGACGCCACATCTATATCAACGTCGGATACTGTAGGCCGATGACTTCGCGCGTTGGATCTTCTTCAAAAGAATCTGAAATACCACAATCTTGATTAGTAAAGTATGCTTACAGTAAATAGGTAGTAGTGAGTTATGACTTGTGTGGGGCCGGCACCAAGAATAGCTCCACCCCGTCTCTTCCTATGGAAGTCGTAAAAGCCGACTAAGGGATTAGCGGGGGACCGGGCAGCAGCGTTCCCCTGTGTACTAAAAACATCCACTGCGATCGCCAACCCGCCTGCCAAGCGTGGCGATTATGGAAAATCCCCCATTTTGGGGAGGCCTATCATATAGGCCAGCAGTGAACGATGAATGGCTGATGGATGGATTCATGGATGGAGTTATGATCCTGGTAGTATAGTTAATTTTACTAACGGCGAATGTCCCCCTATCTACCTAATAAATCGGTAAAACGTCTTAAGAAAAATACCTCAATAACAAAATACTAGCCATAAATGTTGGTCAGTGTGGTGATACCGGTGTCAGCATCCCATTCTATCCCACGGGTGTCGTATGAGACGACTAAGGGATGTAAGCAGTTATCACCCATTGCTGTACTGGTGGTAGATCTGGGTACAGAGGGGGAGTGCTCACTTGCTATCGGACCATAGTGGGTTGGTACCACCATCTCCCGTGTGACCGGCCATGAAGCACATCGGTGTGTTTTGGTTGTAGCAGGAGATAGCTGTTAATTCTTTCATTTTAAATCTGTAATGAAATGGTGATCAGCGGCTTAACAATACTCCCGGTATAGTTGATTCCATGAGCGACGGATACCATTTACCATCAGGTGAGCCGCGGCATGTCTGCCACCAAATGCAATAAAAAAGATAACAAATTTTAAAATCAATTGTATAACGTGGGACATTATATCACGTAAAAGGTTCAAAATTTGTTTGTTTTGTATTTTTACCACTCATCTAAGGCCAAAGGTCACGCAGGTAATAAGCCACAGACTAAACGATGGTAACTATAATATGATAGACACTTGATTCACTGACAACTGTACTGTACTGTTATCTAGTGGTAGAGAGCCTTCCTTATCAGCATGAATAGGCCGGCTCGATCTGGGAAGTATCACCCTCTCACAAAAGACCAGCGTGTAACAACGGTATTTAATCTTCCCGTTGTGTTTCGTATGGATATATATTAGATGGCGACGCGCGAGTGATGCCTCTGGTATTGCTAGCGTCTATAGGCTACGCTACGGTAACCGCTTACCATTATGTGGGCGGCTGTATGCTTGTTCGCCACTCACGTACTAAAGGGTCTTTCAAATAGGGCGGGTCGATGTTGACAGTTTGTGGCGGCCATGTTGTTTTGGCGGCATCTGTAAAATGTGTTGTTATTTCTTCAGTTACCGATGCCAAATCACCATGGCAAGTTACACGATTGAGCAGCACGTCCAAATGATAAAACTTTATTATCAAAATGAGTGTTCGTTAGTGTTAACGTTGCGCGCATTACGTCCGTTTTACGGCAGACGCGGTGGCCCTTCAAAGTCGACTCTCCAACGTTTGGTGACCAAATTCGAGACGACTGATTCGGTAAACAACCAACCAACACCCTTAAGTCAAAGGAACGCCAGATCCGCCGAGAACATCGCTGCTGTCCGTGAGAGTGTCCGAGAGACTCAGAGGCAGTCGATTTCTCGCCGTGCACAAGAACTCGGTATTTCGCAGACTTCAACTTGTCGAATTTAGCGTCGGGACTTGGGCCTACACCCGTACAAGATCCAACTAATCCAGGAGCTCAAAGTGAATGACCATAGACAACGCCGTTTGTTCGCGGACTGGGCTACAGAACGTTTGGAAGTGGACCCCGATTTTGGCCGAAAAATCATCTTTAGCGACGAGGCGCATTTTTGGATGAATGGTTTTGTTAATAAGCAAAAAAATTCCGTACTTCTTCGAAAACGATGATGGCAAGGCCATTACTGTCAACGGCGAGCGCTACAGATCAATTATTAACAATTTCTTTTGGCCTGAATCGAACGATATGGACGTGGACAACATGTGGTTCCAGCAAGATGGCGCTATGTGCCAAATAGCGAGCGACATAATGGACATTCTGCATGAAAGGTTCGAGGGTAGGGTTATCTCTCGCAGAGGTGACGTGAATTGGCCACCAAGATCGTGCGATTTGACCCCGCTAGACTTTTTCTTGTGGGTTTTTCTCAAGTCACAGGTCTATGCCAATAATCCGCAATCAACCGATGCCCTGAAAGTCAACATAACGCAGGCCATCGCTCAGATTCAGCCTGATATATGCAGGACAGTAATTGAAAATTGGACCTCCCGGATCCATGCCACCGTTCGAAGCCGCGGTGGACATTTAAACGATGTCATATTTCATAAATAATGGCATAAATGGGCCTTTCAAATAAAAAATAATTTCTTTAATATCTCACATACAGCTGGTTTTATTTAATTTCTACATCGACCCGTCCTTTTTGAAAAACCCTTTATAAAAAATATACCAACTCGTCTGGTCAGAGTAGTATATAGATCAACTTTCCTTATAATAACAGAGTTTCGTGCCCAATAATGCATGCAAACGAAAATATTCTCACCATATTATCGTGATCGATCTGCCGCTGTTGATTCTTCCTACACACGGCGGCAGATGGTACAGGTCTCCTTGGCAATTGCTCCTTGGGGGGTGGTATAGAAGATTTTCGTGTGTTTCTGGCGCTCAAAATCTTTGTCAGAAGTATGTGGTTATGTCTTTCAATCTCGCGGACCCGTTCGTTTGTAAACGACATATTAACTCGGCGGGATGAGGGGGCCGACACTGAACTGAAAATGAGAAGTTATCATAATAGAAACATTAATCACATGATAAAGGTATTTACAGACTCTTCTGACTGCTAACGTTTAAACACAATTTTAAGCTGTTTCTTTTTTTGATTTCTGTGATATTGTATTGTATTGTTTTGGTTTCTGTGATATCTTGTAACGGTAGTGGCCCATGCTAATTCACAAACTAAATGATTGGTCTCAAAAGATTATTAAGAGTTAGCCAAGATGGCAGAGTAAGAACTGTTTCAAAAGACTGGCTGGTTGAAAATTTTCGCACCTTCAAATGTATCACCAATATTTTTATCAAGTCTTAGATGAGGAGATTATTTGTGATTAAATACAAATATTTGAAATCTCTAATATTCTTAAACATTTAGACTTACCCAAAACTAGTGGACCGACCGGAAATAGACCCTGGTGGTTTATTTGACATACAAGATTGGCTTTTTGATAGCTTTACAGGAGCCTTCGATAGTATATCATCTTCAATAATATCATGTACAGTTGCCCGAGACTCGGTTTTCACAGTTTTTACTTCTTCCTCACTCTTGTCTTCTTCAAATTCATCTGAATACGCATCTTCTTCACCAAAGGCCTCCGATTTTTCTTCTTCCGACTCATAAACACAGGTCTCGACACATATGTTAGGGGGTCTTTTGACAGCATCGACTATGCACCCCATCTCTGCCAAATTCTTGGAAAGTTCATCAACCTCGTTATTATTTTCTTCCTGGTATCGTTTAGATTTCATGTTTTTAGAGTCTCCGGATGAAAAGTCTGTGCCGATATACTTCACATCTACGTTATCTTGGTGGGACATACTGCGGAAGCGTGCGTATACTGTGGTCTGTTGTTAAAAGAAAATAATCAGCTGGTAGCTATAGCTACTGGTGTTTATTAACTACAGGAGATATACGTGCCATTAGGTCTGCCAATTATTAATACAAAATAAAATTAACCTTGATTGGTTGCAGACACTGTAACCAATTAATAAAGCTGTAAATATTTATGCCTTCTTTAAGTTTATGATTTGCAAACGGAACAGTCATTGGATCTGCAATTTGAAACCACCGGATATCTAAATAGCTACCGTGGTGGAAAATATTTTGTACACTTTTAAAATAAATTAATAGTTGCGACGCATCACATGTTCTGTGTTGTGATACAAGGCTTGGATCTCATTTTAACAGAAGAGCGTTTGAGTCATAACAGCGGAAGAAGTATTTTTCACACATTCTTCCAGCACTCTCCCTATTGAATTTATAACTAATTGTGACTATACTCTAATAGCGTAGGTACCTACGCTATTAGAGATTTATTATTTATGATATCGTTTCTAGGTGCATATTTTTTCTAGCATTACTTAACTTTGCTATTTTTAGTGACGAGCAAAGTCGACTTTGTTCTTGCAATTTGCAAAACCAAGGCCGCTTTAACAAGACCAAATTTTGTATCGGAAATGCAAAATCATGACTACTTGAAGCAAGACATAGACTCAGTGTCTTGTTCGCTCATCACTAGTAAAGTAATAATTTAATTCTTTATTATTAAATATAATACGTTTTATTAATCTTGATAAAAGTTAGACATTACGTTATATTTACATACGTAGACAACAAAATATTCTTATCAGGTGTATATTATTTAAAGGAAACTTATGCGGAGGCGCCTACGGATTAACTTACAGCAAAAAAATATTCACCAACTATTGCTCAATATAATCAGCAGGATTATCAAATTTTTAAATAGATCAACAAAACTGTAGATAAATAAGCACAAAGATAGTTTACAAATTAAAACTAAGCTTTTTATTCAACAATAAACACAACGTCAAAATAAATTTGTTTAAAGAATCTTATAAGTAGTTACTTTATGGTCATACAGCCAGTATTTACACTGAACACTAATTATGCCGCTAATGTGCTTATTATCTGTTTAATAAATTTATACAAATTTTCTTTGTAAAATCAATACTACACTAAGCAACCGCTAAACAAAAATAGACCGATTGCTAATTCCTATATAAAGTTTGCGTTTCGTTACCATGAGAATGTATGGTAAGATTAGATTGAACTGATATAAACAGCTAATGCTAACGTTTTACAAAATATTAGATTGTTATTTGAATAATAAATATAGACAAATATGGTATGATATATATATATATATATATTGTGTCTATTAATATATTATTAGTAAAACATGGACGTAATATTACTTAAATACTCTAACAAGACTTACGGTTGACAATGACACTTCAGAATAATCATTCAATTTGACGTTCAATAGCGTTCAATTTCATTCGCTAATTTCGCTACATAAAAATCGTGAATTCGTGTGAGTGAGAGAATTCAATAAGTCGTATGTTGAGTGGAGTATTGTGGAGGATAATGGTTTTTTTTTGTTAAATTCTGCGTTAAATAGTTAGATATTACCAATTTTTTGTCTAAAATGGTTACTATAATAAAGAACCAATTACTGAAACATTTATCGAGGTAAGTGCTATATCTTGTTTACATGAATAGAATCCTAATGAATACCTTAACTTTTTATCTAATTAGACTTCGATTTAATTACAACAATTAATTCTTACATATTTTACAAATAAACACCTATCTATATATATCCTGGTTGAGGTCATTGCAATTATAAATAATTTGATATAAATTTTTGGTCTTTGTCTCATGTAGGTACTTATTTGCCTGTCTGATTTATTTGATAATCTTATCGAAAATAATAAAATGAAGTTGTATATTGTTTTTCGACTGACACCCTGCCCATAAAAAATAAGCAGTACTTAGAATTACCTGTATTTTATTATAAGACATCAATCTCCAATTTTCTTTACAAATGGTTTGGATTTCTTTGATAGAGACTAGCACACCAATCTCAATGTAGAAAATACAATTTTTTTGTTTATGCATCTTTTTATAATATGGTAGAACCTATTTATATTTAATAGTATTATGTTTTAACTAAACAATTTGTGTCTATAAAAAGTAATAGAATGAATTAACATATACCTATTCTATACTTGTACATTAATGAATAAGAAAATATTACATTATTTAAGTAAAATTTTCTTACCCATGATTGGTTTATATACCAACTGGTTTACACTGAGTGTTGGGGGTTCGATTCCCACACAGGAAAATTCTTTGTGTGATCTAGAAATGATTGTTCTGAGTCTGCATATATTGTGTGTCCATTAAATTATATGTTTATAATAAAGCCCCACAATAAAGGTACACTTATAAGTGAAATGAAAGAATGAGTGGCTATTTCCCACTAGAAACAAAATACACAGGGCTCTTTCATGGCCTGTCACGTGGAAGATGGTGGTACCAATAATAAGTTGTATTGAGCCCTACCACCTGTAATGCATTGGGTTATAATTGCTTACTTGTATTAATTCTGCAAACAATTGCACTGTGTAAATTATGATAGTTTGATTGTTTTTTTTGGAGGTCTAAATATTACCTAAGTATATCCTTATCATCAAAATCATATCAAATATTATGAAATAAAGAATATTTGTATGCTCTAACTTTATATCTGAGGGGTAAGAATATGTCCACATTCCAAATGTTGTTGTTCTAGGCTGGTTCAAAATACCTTTACTTTATTTTTGTTAAGGCTGGCAAAAATGTTCCTAACCGCACACCCTATCGTTCGGGGCAACGACCAGGGTAGTGTGGGGCCTGCACTCACTAAAGAAACCCGCAGTGTGCCGCCTCTCTGCCTTTATTGGCGGGCCACTGGAACTATGTTACATTCCTTCGGTGGTTGTTCAAAATACCTTGCTTCTGCTAAAATTATTTTCCATCAGAATATTGTAGTAAGGTTTTTGTTTTTATATTTTTGTAATAAGGTTGTTATTTTTTATTTTAAACCACCATCAAAAGTCATCTACTTTTTCGTTTCTGATTTAGCAGAAGGCACTCTTTGATGAGTTTATTTGTTAGTGTAGGTACAAGTTGTTTAAAAAAAAACCTAAATAACCTCTATTCATAACGCTCCATTCCATTCAGAGAACTCACAGCTACTAGCTGCAATTTTAGCTACTAGTACTATAAAACATACATTATACTTACTTGGAAATAGCTTATTATAAAACCTCATACTTTTATAGCATTATTGTAGTTCAAACATTAAAGCATTTTTCTTTTTAAGGTTTACAAAGAATCTGTCACCAGAACAGATCTCCCTCTCAGCATTGCGAGGGTCTGGTGAGCTGCAAGACTTAACATTAGATGAGGAGCTGCTGACAGATTTGCTAGAGCTGCCTGGTTGGCTGCGGCTTACCTCTGCCAAATGCAACAGAGCCTCTTTCCGTATACAATGGACAAAGCTCAAGACTGTGCCTATTGTACTGGTATGTGTTTTTCATAAAATATTACATACGCCACTATTGAGACTGGTTTCCTCCCACAGTAAGAGAGTGTGACGCCATGATTCACCACCTCCTGACTAAGAATACAAGTGTCACCACCCTCTTCTTTCAACCCGAGTGACATATGACTCACACGAGTATGCAATTCATACCCATTGCATTATTGGTGGTAGGATTGGGTACTAAATGGAATTATTCACTTGTTATCAGACTCGAGCGGGTTGATACCACTGTCTTCCGAGTGACCGATCATGGAACACCACTGTATGTTATGGTTGTAATGATCACCATGAGCAGCGGCTTAGCGAGTATTCTTAGTATTACCGAGTCCATGAGTGGCAGTTACTGCTTACCATCAGATAGGCCTTGGCTCGTTTGCAAGCGATAAAAAATAGCCTCTAAAAACTTCTTAATGAGATAAAAACATCCTATTTACCAAGTTCTTTTTCAAATTCATTTCTTTTTTTAATTTCATCCATATCTGTTCAGTCGTTTAGATTAATGCACAAACATCCAGCTTCACAAACTTCTGCATTTATATTATTACTTACTATAAGAAAAATACTGAACATTTCTAATTATTCAATACAGTGGTAATGTCGCCACTGTCCAAACAGACAACACGATTTCAGCTAAATTGCTTTAAGACTCCTGATTAAGGTGAATGCACACTTATCCGAGCTGAACGAGTCGAACGAAACGAATTTTAGAATTCTGTATATGGAATCTCATGAAACCTCTTCCAGATTCGGACGATTCGACGCCGGGAAATGTACGAGGTTTCGTGAGATTTCATATACAGAATTCTAAAATTCGTTTCGTTCGACTCGTTCGACACGTTCGGCTCGGATAAGTGTGCGTTCACCATTATAGTCCAGTCAAGATAGGTTTTAACCTTGCAAAAATTCCGTTTTCGTTTTTTTTTTGTTTAAGCGTTGGGTCACTGGGAGTCCTCAACCCAAAAGTCGACCAAACCAGCCCATTGCTATCGCCGCCATCTTGAATTTTATGAAAAATGGATTTTCTTGAATGATGGCGGCGATAGCAATGGGCCGATATGGTCGACTTTTGGGTGGAAGACTTCCAGTGACCCCCCAACGATTAAACAAAAAAAAACGAATACGGATTTTTTGCAAGGTCAGCTTGATTTTTTGCCGATATAGACTGGCCTATTAGTCGAGATTTCGACTCGTGATTCAGGCAACCAATCACAATGAAGCGAAACGAAAGTTCGCCTAACGTTTCGTTTTTCATTCTAAGGGGGCTGATTGGTCTGGGAGCCGTAAAAAAATTATCGGTCTCAGTCGTTCACCCTCACTTATCTGGCAGACAATCATTTGTGTGTAAATAATGGCTACCATTTTTGTTATTTTAAGAAATCATAATTATGTTTTATATCCTTATTTTTTATATAGGTAAACACAAATGTTAAGAACTTGACGTAGGTACTTGTTGATTTACCAAGACATAAAGTGCCAAAATGTGAAATAAAAAATGATAGCCATAATCGAGTGAACCCGGCCGTGTGGGGCCGGCTTTAGAATTGTCCCACCCCTCTCTACCCACGGGAGTCGTAAGAGCCGACTGAGGGAATACCGGGGGAGTGGGCAGCAGCACTCCCTCGAGTATTAACAACATCCACTGCGATCGCCAACCCGCCTGCCAAGCGTGGCGATTACGGCATTATCCCCCAGCGTCCGGAACGGTAATGGTGACGCGGGTAGTCTAGAATTTAATTAATCCTTACTGTTGTTACAATAGTAAGGATTAATATATTAAGTAGGTACAGAAATCTACGTAAAATTGTGGCGAGTAAAAATAAAATGCCTGACCTGTCGTCCTGCCTATAAACTATATTATATAACTAAAAAATATGTGGTGACAGACTAAGAATAAATTGACACCATCCCATTAATTCCCACTGGTGTCGTATAAAGGCAGATAGGCACCTAAGTGATATTTTATGTCTAGATGCCCTTCCCTCTAATCGAAAAACTGGGGACGCCTGTGTATTCTAAATTTTTTGTGTGCTCCAGACCATATATATGCAAAATTTTATGATCATCGGTTAAGTAGATACGGTGTAAAAGTAAACCAAATAAACGGACATTGTAAGGATTTAGGTAATAAGGTTTTTATTTTAACCACCATGGAAACGTCGTCGTCAGTTCTATTTTTCGCTTCTGATATAGCAGAAGGCATTCTTTGTTGAATTTCTTTATTAGCATAGGCACGAGTTATACTTTAAACTTTCAGAACAAGAATAAGTAGTACATATATACCTACATCTAAAAGTTTTCAAAAGGGTCAGGTCGGGTGTGGCGTTTCAAGTCTGTAGGGAAATTTCCTACGGCAAGTCTGCTAATGAGTGTACCGGTACATGCGGTGGAGGAACGGATTATAGCTTCAGAGCCTCCCTTAAAATTACTTTTTATAACTAAAACTTGGATGCTCAGATCTTGATATTTTCTCGAATACGAGACATTATGAAATAACATCTAATCTTTCATGGGCCGTGGCAATGGATGCTATAAACTATCTGAAACATCGGGATAGTGAGTAATCGCTTACTTATCATCACGCCATCTCCCTTGCGAGGTAGGCAGAGAGAACATAGTGCCAAAAGGCTCTTCTATTCTTGCATACATCTCGCTTCCTCAACATTCATAATTCTCTTCATATATCTATTACTATATCTACTTATGTGTAGAGACGCTCGATAATTTTATTTTTTTTTCACAATCAGACATTTCACCATGAAACGCAGGATTAACTAGTTCAGGCACAAGTGTATTTTTCTTAACTAGAATATAAAAGGTACATGTAATACTGTAAGATTGAAACGATTAAATAAATTTATTATTATTTTTATACACGCCGGTTTCGGAGACCCTGACTCAACCTTTCACCAATACATGACCGATTTGATCATTTGATTTAGGTAGGTGAGTCTCGGTGTCCCCTTGTACGTACATTCTTCCACTTTCGCATTACTTGTATATTTTAACCATGTCCGAACCATCGAAGGAATTGAAGGAACCAATCCAAAAAAAAAAGAAATATGTGCAGTCAATTTCTTATTCTACGTACCTACAATAATCTGCGTTATTGCACTCAAATTTTATACGTATAATATTGAAAGATACCTTAACTTGTGCATAACAACAATATGGAGTAGCTGTTGCATGATGCGTGATCATATGCGCTCAGAGGGGAGAGAGGAAGCAATGGGACTAACAACATTTTTTTATTAAGGTGAAAAAAAAATATCTAAACGCAGACCCCGTCGCCCGGGGCAACGAACAGGGTAGTGTGGTATCCTCACCCATTAAATAAACCTGCCATGTGCCGCCTCTCGCCGGCGGCAATGGGAGTAACTACCTAGGTTCTGGTTCTACAATTCCAAATTATTTTTGAAGGAGATGCACGTTATATTTTTTCTTTTCATACAAAGAAAAACAATATAGGTACCTACCTAGCCACTAACGTAATCATAATTAACCACGCAAGTCACGTAGTTGCATACAAATTCAAATAGCACTAACGATGGCTTGCCAACTAACTTGCTTGATACCAACGACGCACGAACATGGAATTGTTTGTATCTTTAATAAAACTAACCTCCATGTTTGATTAGCGCTACTGTACTATAAATACTCGATATGAATTGCAATGCAAAGAAAAACGTTTTGTACTTTATAAACTGCTTATTAAAGTGCTTTTCATTATACTTACAATAATTTTGTTCTACCGTCTGGACGTATTTATTTTTATTGCATGTAGTGGCAGACGAGCCACGGCCCATCAAGTGAGTACTCCTATTTGGTACCCAGCCCTACCACCAGTCATGCAATGAATGATAATTGCTTACTTCCCTTAGTCGCCTCATACGACACCCGTGGGAAAGAATGGGTTGGCGACACTTGTATTCTTAGTCCGTCCCCACACGGAAAGACGTATAATTGTATTATACTCTATTCATTTTACCTAAGACAAAATATTAAGAAAAAGCCAATGTTTCTCAAACAGTTCAGTTTGATAAGACATTTTATTTCAAAGTTAAATATAATTTTTATAAAATCGTTTATTAAAATTCTGTTTCTTTGAGATAATAATTTCTTCATGATCAAGTTTGGAAGCTGTCTTTGTCACCGTGGATTTTGCTCAAAGTTAATACGACCTCTACGGGTCTCTTGGCGTGGTCGGTAGTGTAACCGACTTCCGTGCACGAGTTCGATTCCCACTCAGGACCATTATTTGTGTGATAAACACAGATATTTGTACTGCGTCTGGATGTTTTCTATCTATTATATATATGTATTTACAAAAAAAAGTAATATATGTATTATATCCATAATCTGGTCTGGTGGTATGAATTTTGATGCAGCTATTAGGAAGGAATGGAACCTCCATTTAGGTTACTATAGTCAAATGAAAAATGTTCCCAATGTTATAAGCAACTGAGATTTTTTAAAGTAGAACGTCAAAAATTCATTTGTTTCTATCGATTAATATATTTATTAAATAATAAACTATAACAAATCAAACTGTAATATTACACGATGTAAAATAGTTTATTGAGTATGAATATGAACAACTTTCATTATATTAACTTATAGGTAGCGAATCTATAGCTCAAATTAACATAATAGACACTCTTGTCTTTCACTGACGACTCGTAATGGCTCACTAAAAAGTAAAAAGAAAGCCCGGCTAGCTCAGTCGGTAGAGCATGAGACTCTTAATCTCAGGGTCGTCGGTTCGTGCCCCACGTTGGGCGCCACTTATAACAAATCAAACTGTAACATTACACGATGTAAAATAGTTTATTGAGTATGAATATGAACAACGAACTTTCATTATATTAACTTATAGGTAGCGAATCTATAGCTCAAATTAACATAATAGACACTCTTGTCTTTCACTGACGACTCGTAATGGCTCACTAAAAAGTAAAAAGAAAGCCCGGCTAGCTCAGTCGGTAGAGCATGAGACTCTTAATCTCAGGGTCGTCGGTTCGTGCCCCACGTTGGGCGCCACTTATAACAAATCAAACTGTAACATTACACGATGTAAAATAGTTTATTGAGTATGAATATGAACAACGAACTTTCATTATATTAACTTATAGGTAGCGAATCTATAGCTCAAATTAACATAATAGACACTCTTGTCTTTCACTGACGACTCGTAATGGCTCACTAAAAAGTAAAAAGAAAGCCCGGCTAGCTCAGTCGGTAGAGCATGAGACTCTTAATCTCAGGGTCGTCGGTTCGTGCCCCACGTTGGGCGCCACTTATAACAAATCAAACTGTAACATTACACGATGTAAAATAGTTTATTGAGTATGAATATGAACAACGAACTTTCATTATATTAACTTATAGGTAGCGAATCTATAGCTCAAATTAACATAATAGACACTCGTCTTTCACTGACGACTCGTAATGGCTCACTAAAAAGTAAAAAGAAAGCCCGGCTAGCTCAGTCGGTAAAGCATGAGACTCTTAATCTCAGGGTCGTGGGTTCGTGCGCCACGTTGGGCGCCACTTATAACAAATCAAACTGTAACATTACACGATGTAAAATAGTTTATTGAGTATGAATATGAACAACTTTCATTATATTAACTTATAGGTAGCGAATCTATAGCTCAAATTAACATAATAGACACTCTTGTCTTTCACTGACGACTCGTAATGGCTCACTAAAAAGTAAAAAGAAAGCCCGGCTAGCTCAGTCGGTAGAGCATGAGACTCTTAATCTCAGGGTCGTCGGTTCGTGCCCCACGTTGGGCGCCACTTATAACAAATCAAACTGTAACATTACACGATGTAAAATAGTTTATTGAGTATGAATATGAACAACGAACTTTCATTATATTAACTTATAGGTAGCGAATCTATAGCTCAAATTAACATAATAGACACTCTTGTCTTTCACTGACGACTCGTAATGGCTCACTAAAAAGTAAAAAGAAAGCCCGGCTAGCTCAGTCGGTAGAGCATGAGACTCTTAATCTCAGGGTCGTCGGTTCGTGCCCCACGTTGGGCGCCACTTATAACAAATCAAACTGTAACATTACACGATGTAAAATAGTTTATTGAGTATGAATATGAACAACGAACTTTCATTATATTAACTTATAGGTAGCGAATCTATAGCTCAAATTAACATAATAGACACTCTTGTCTTTCACTGACGACTCGTAATGGCTCACTAAAAAGTAAAAAGAAAGCCCGGCTAGCTCAGTCGGTAGAGCATGAGACTCTTAATCTCAGGGTCGTCGGTTCGTGCCCCACGTTGGGCGCCACTTATAACAAATCAAACTGTAACATTACACGATGTAAAATAGTTTATTGAGTATGAATATGAACAACGAACTTTCATTATATTAACTTATAGGTAGCGAATCTATAGCTCAAATTAACATAATAGACACTCGTCTTTCACTGACGACTCGTAATGGCTCACTAAAAAGTAAAAAGAAAGCCCGGCTAGCTCAGTCGGTAAAGCATGAGACTCTTAATCTCAGGGTCGTGGGTTCGTGCGCCACGTTGGGCGCCACTTATAACAAATCAAACTGTAACATTACACGATGTAAAATAGTTTATTGAGTATGAATATGAACAACTTTCATTATATTAACTTATAGGTAGCGAATCTATAGCTCAAATTAACATAATAGACACTCTTGTCTTTCACTAACGACTCGTAATGGCTCACTAAAAAGTAAAAAGAAAGCCCGGTGTACGGCCGGCGCTCGCGTCTCCTACCGCCCCCGCTCGCATGCATCCCCCTCAGGGGCTCACGAGGGATAACCACAGGGATGTGCGCGTTATAAAACTTAATTTACATTTTAATTATAATTACATTGTAATTATAATTAAAATTTAATTACATTGTAATTATAATTAAAATGATTAAAGTAATTGAAAAAAGATAATTTTAGCTTTGATGTTCGCTCGACCAGTCAGATGTTGCTAAGAGTAGGGAGTCATAATATTTCTTGATAAACAATGTATCAAAGAGGATCTTTTTCAAAGTCTAATAAATGGACTAATTTACATAGTTATTATTTGTGTATTACATCCATACATTTACCATTTTCAAATATAATTATATAAGTTACATAATTACAAAAGCACCGTTTTTAATAGTTTGTTTACATTTCGCACACCACTTCTTGAATACAGTATAGTGACGAGATACTGGTAAAAAGAATTGGATTACAAAAGTTAGATTTTCGCTTGAAGTCTTTATTTTCTCTTACTGAGCGAATCCTTCCCTTATTTAATCCTTATTTGCCGATTAAACACTTTATGTGATATTATTTATTTACTTAAATATTTCCCAATTTGAAGGCCTTGTTTCAAGACAAGCTGCAATCCGTTGTCTCTGCCTACTCCTCTGAAATATGTACCTATATGTATAAATATTTCCTAAAACACCGTCTTATCCGCTCATTGTTCCTTTGGCTTACAACGAACTTCACTGAGGGACCAATTATATGTCATGAAGACATTAATCTCACTTCTACGATTTTATTCATAAAAGACAGTTATGTTTCGTATGGTAAGAGATAGTGTCAGAAGCCCATCCATCCATCCATCCTTCAGCCTTTCATCGTCCACTGCTGGACATAGGCCTCCCAAAAATAGAGGTTTTACCATAATCGCCACGCTTGGTAGGCGAGTTGGCGATCGCAATGGATGTTTTTAGTACACAGGGGAACGCTGCTGCCCGGTCTCCCGGTAATCCCTTAGTCGGCTTTTACGACTCCCATAGGAAGAGACGGGGTGGAGCTATTCTTGGTGCCGGCCCCACACGGCAACGGCATGGTCAGAAGCCCATACCCTCTCCTTATCCTGCCCTTCCTTATTATCATTACTCTCCACCTACCATCCCTTTCCTTGGAGTTGGCGACGTGCGAGTGATGCCTCTGGTGTTGCTAGCGTCTGTAAGCTACTGTAACAGCTTACCATGATGGGCCGTATGCTCGTTTGACACCCGTAGTATAAAAATAAACAGTGACTCATTCAGTAGGTACTTTTAGTGCTTTATGTACCGAGCAGCAGCTACAGCTACCAGCTAGGTACCATGCAAATACTATGTATTCGTAATAATCGAAGAATCGTACGTGACAAATATTTTCTAGGAATAAACACACGTAGTTGCCGATAATAAAGATGTAAGGTAAAACTATGTTACATGTATACACGATAACCATTAAATAAACAGTTGTACCTGTTTGTATCTATATACATATACTACTTACGAGTAGATTATAGTTACTACGATTAGATAGAGGGATATTAACAAAGTACTATGTGATGATGGTTTTTTTTTATTGGTGTCGCAGGAATGCACAAATGTACATATAACTGAACACTGAATTGTGAATCTTCTGAGTAGTCGTATTGTTTTTGAACAGAAATTAAAACCGCTACATTCTACAGAGATCGGTACCTAATACCGTTGCGTTATATGTTTAGTCTTCTATTAATATTTGTATAAATAGTTTCTGCATAAAAGGAAAAATAATTTATTAAAATGATGGAACTTTTTCATTTGAACATACTTGAACATAAAATTCCTCATGTCTTAAAGATACCTTTTCTATCACAGTGCACGGTACAAATGATGCTAGAAACACTTTCGTCAGGCGATCATGTAATCTATAGATACTATTATAAAGCTGTAACAGAGCTGTGTCTGTACATTCAAGATATTTGAGAAAAAATGGCTGTAATAGGCTATTAACAATTAGAATTTTTGGCTGTTTGTTCGCGCGTCACGCAAAAACTGCTGGACGGATTTTGATGCAACTTTTTTTTTTATTTGAAAGGCTTAGGTTAGACTTAAAAACTGGTATAAATTTTATCCCGCTACTATATCGGGGACCTGAGATATAACCGAAAAACTAGCTTTTGGCTGCGACGAACTTTGCTCCGCCTTATGGGCAATAAATGAGCAGATTTTGGATTTTATTTTTATTAGGATAATTAATATAAATAAAAAAAAATCAAGTATTTTAAAGATTCTTTATTGGGTATGTATTTTGATGCATGGGTTGCACTCTTCAGTGAAGCACCTTGTGATAGATGACATTTTTTGTTTTATTATCAGGTGAACGAAATCTCAAAATCGGGATTTCTTGAACTAACACGACTTTGAATATGTCTTCTGACATATTATCATTGTATTTGTGCCACAGGTTAGATGGGTTTGATGGAAAGCATGTCGAAAAATAAAATAAGAAAATGTGAAATCGAAAATAAGTCACAATCAGTATTGGAACCTTTATCTTACTTCGCCAATTGAATTATTATTACTATTATTTTCAAGGGGAGGTAAAATATATGTAGATTAAAATATCAAAATATAGAACAGACTTCTTGACCAGTACATTTGTAGTCTCTTCGGTTGTTATCTTTGTGGAACATTAGCCAAAAACAAGAAAGGACCTGCAAGGTTGTTATTTATGCTAAGTTACAAAGGTATTTTATTGTTCTCTTTATAGCACAGATGCAATATTGTTAATAAAATTCTCAACTTAGCTCAGATAATATGTGTTTGTCATCTGGCAGCTAGTTTCAGCTGTCAAATTTGGGCTGGAGTTGTCAAATGAAGTTTGTCGGCCTTAGATTCGGCGAAGAAGCATAAATTATTACTTTGCGATACTGATTCGGTTAAAACTAATGTTCGAGCTCAGGCGCAGAGTGAGCCTCAGTATTTTTTAGAAATCAATATGGAGAATTTTCTACATCCTCTACGTTATGAGCTCAGACGAACTAAAAAATAAAGACACCGCATTGTCAACTAAAAAGTAAGACCCCTTTTTTTTAAAGATGTGTGTGTGAAAGTGTTGTCACCGAAAAGAAATAATCGCTATAATTTGGCTAAATTTTTAAACGTTTTATGGTTAAAACATAAAGGAAGTAAATGTATAAAGTAAGTTTACAGCAAATCATATAGGGAATATTATGGCGCCGACAACGTATTCATATACCTACGTAACTTAGGTACGAAATCGTCGAGTCATTTGGGGTAATTTTAAATCATGCTCCGGTAACACTCGTGGTTTATGACACTTCGTTTTGCCATGATTTTGTTTGTAGGTATTTGAGCGCCTGTAATTACTACTTTGGCATGGTTTTATATGGATTGTTCGTAATGCTCCGTCTATATTTTTTCTCGGTCTGAGGTTAAGAGTTAACAATTCATTATTGGTAGAGTTTTGTCAGTAACTTCGCTTCATTTTAATAGCATGTGCTCATCTTCAACTTTCAATCACTTTCAAAAAGATTTTGGGGAATTTTCTTTCCCCAAAACTGAGATACACAAAAAGTTAATTGTTTCATTAAACCCAAATACAGAATGAATAATGCATCGAGTGCCGGTCCACTGAGCGCGATAACCTTGATCTTTTAATATCGCTTATACTATATTATTTCGTGTATCGTTAACGTGACCATTTATCTTTGATGTCAAAGCGGGACACTTGCGGAATTAATTAAAAAAATAATTTATCTTAATACCTATTATTATGCGAAAGTGGAAGCATGCAGGTACAGGGGGCGACCGAGACTAACCTTTTTTTTTGTTTAGGTGGGAAAAACTGTATCTAACCGCACATCTCATCGTTCGGGGCAACGAACATGGTAGTGTGGGGCGCTCACCCACTAAATAATCCCGCCGTGTGCCGTTTCTCCGCCTTTATTGGCAGGCCACCGGAACCATGTTACATTCCTTCAGTGGTGACCGAGACTAACTTACCTATGCCAAATCGTTCATTATTGTATTGAAGGCAGGTGGTGTCAGGAGTCTCCGAAATCGGCGAGCGTGTATTATAAAGAGAATTATAAATGTTGAGGAAGCGAGACATATATGCAAGAATAGAGCCTTTGGCACTGTTCTTTCTACCTACCTAGCAAGGGAAATAGCGTGATGATAAGTAAGTTTTGTCTGTTTACAAAAACGGGACAATTTTGCTCTGGCTGGGGACAACGGGACAGACAGCCTGAAAACGGGACTGCCCCGCTCAAAGCGGGACGTATGGTCACGTTATGTATCCTGTTACTGCCTAACTAATGTAGAACAATATTTAGATATTTTTATATATATTTTTAGCATTTGACATGCTTAGCAACATACATTAAACACAAAGTGAAAAATATCTAAATATTTATAGGGTTTGCGTCATTATTAGGTAAAATCTTAATTGTAAAATTAAGTTTACCTGGTCGGTATAATGTATGAAAATACTTCCGACAGATGGTGCAGGCGTCACCCAAAGACGTTAAGTATGAATGTGTTATCGAAATTAGCAGTCAGGAGCAAGGGTCACGGTGGCTGAATTGGCAAAAGCATCTGGACGGTATCCAGGAGATGCAGGTTCGAATCCTGCTCGTGACTGTTATTTTCGATTTCACATTTTTCACTTTGTGTTTAATGTATGTTGCTAAGCATGTCAAATGCTAAAAATATATATAAAAATATCTAAATATTTATAGGGTTTGCGTCATTATTAGGTAAAATCTTAATTGTAAAATTAAGTTTACCTGGTCGGTATAATGTATGAAAATACTTCTGACAGATGGTGCAGGCGTCACCCAAAGACGTTAAATATGAATTTGTTATCGAAATTAACAGTCAGAAACAAGGGTCACGATGGCTGAATTGGCAAAAGCATCTGGACGGTATCCAGGAGATGCAGGTTCGAATCCTGCTTGTGACTGTTATTTTCGATTTCACATTTTTCACTTTGTGTTTAATAATCTAGAACAAGATATAATGAAACCTAACGTTGGGCTCTAGTTTTTGTGTTGTCATTAAGCAGAAATGGTATGAATGAAGTATGGTTACTTATCCGTCCCTAGTTCGGAATAATTGAATCGAATAAATAATTAGAAAGCCTCCGAATTGGGAAGTTTACGTAAGCGAAATGAATCGTAAAAACGCTGGACTATCTTTTTAATGATTCTCAGTACTCTTGACTCCCATAAAGTTGAAACACGTAACGGAGGAGCCATTTTCATTTACCTCAAGCGTTCAATATTCCTACTATATTATATTTTTGATTGTTTACCTACAAATATATAACTAGTTTTTGCCCGCGGCTCCACCGCAGCCACAAGCTAGTTTTTAGATAATATCTCAGGTTCCCGATATATTAGCGGGATAAAATGTATACCAGTTGTTAAGTCTAATCAAGAGCTATCAAACAAAAAAGTTGCATCAAAATCCGTTCAGTAGTTTTTGCGTGATGCGCGAAGAGATAAACAGATAAACAGACAAAAATTCTAAAAAAAAAGTTTTGTGTTTAGACACGCTTTTAAAGCCTAATACAGTATTTTTTTCTCAAATATCTTAAATTTTCAGACAGCTCTGTTACAGCTTGATAATAGTATAGATGGTAATAGGTATATTAACTTTCATAATCGCAATTTCAACATACTTTATCTCTTGTATACCTTTCTTGTATATCTTTTGCGCATAGTCAGCGTTCTTTATTTTCTACGCTTTAAGTTAACACATATAACAGTCAGTCGGCTTTACCATCGCGTTCGGCTCACACCATCATTCATTACTATTATTAGTATAAGGTAAACTTCTGTGTGTTTTTATTGTGTTTTTCTTATACTATCTTCATTAAAAGGGTGTGCAAACTGTACATTTTATTGGTCCTTCTAGCCGGATCTGTCTGCCTGTCTTCCTACCAATGTACTTCCTCACTTCGTTTTTTCAAGTAACAGTACCTACCTCGTTTTTCTGTTTTGTGCGCCCATTACACGACAGTTATTTTCATAATGATGACGTACTTCGGATGAGAATAGGACGATAAACGCACAATATTTAATAAATGGTCCATACTGTCTTTAATTTTACGATTTACATGCTGAACATGACTTCTTTGTATCTTGTGGGGATTTCCTCGAGCACAAAAATAGTAGTGCTTTATCGCAAATTTGTTTTCCTGTCGCAACCATGTTTTACACATTTTGATATTGGGTGTAATTTATGGAATTCATGTGTTTAATGATTACGCGTAAATATTTGTTAAGAATTTGACAATTTCCTCTTTTAGTATTATTGTAATTTATATACTCATGAAGTACATATTCTATAGATACTATTAATAAGTATATATCGGTTTCCCGATATAATAGTGGGATAACCGATTGATTACCTTGAAGTCTAATCAAGAGTTACTACAAACAAAAAAGTTTCATCAAAACCCGTTCAGTAGTTTATGCGTGATGTGCAATCAAATAAACTAAAATTCTAAAATATTGTTTTGTGTTCAGAGCGATGCGTAAGGCAACAGTAGGTATATAGAGTTCTAAAACCTTCATATATCCAATATTTTATTATTTACAGAACTTGGATGAGGTGCATATAGCTCTAGAAGTATGTCAGGAGCCTCGTGTCATGAATCCCAATGCTGGGGCTGCACTGCCAGTGCCTGGAAAATATAGTTATATTCATAAGGTACGTGACACACACTATCCTGCTCGTTCCCCGAACATACCTTATAGTTTTGATGCCGTCTTCAAAAAATACTTAAGCATATGATACGACTGTTGGTAAGGGGTTATATTATCGCAGTCTAATTAAAGAAATGTGTGTAATAATATCGCTACGATGAATTACATACTATTAACAACATGCTACTGTATGTTTTACAGGTAATCGATGGAATTTCAGTGGCTGTGAACCACGTGCAAATAGACTTTAAATGCGAAGCTTTCACCAGCAGTGTTCAGGTAAGAATAAAAAAATATCCTCAATAATTGACCGATATACTCTCGAAGATTGATAATAAGAAAAGCTTAATTGAGAAACAGTAAATTAATTTTACATAATCCCAGAAAATAATTGCGCGAATAAAAGTGCGTAATTGATATTAAATCAAGTAACACGATAGATTCCGTAAGTAGATTTATTTCATAACGTTTTATATTAGCGTTAAGATCTTTAATCATCATCTTTAAGTATTATAATCAAAACTTGGTACTAATAAAACTTCAAAATGTGTGTCATAGCATAAAATAGAGAGATCAGGGGGGTTAGACGAAATCTCATATCTCACAATGGACATCGTATAGACTCGCCTGTGATTGGTAGATAAACCGACGCGTGATGTCGCAATAAGCCGGTGGCCAATCTCAACCAATCACAGTAGTCACGATACGATGTCGATTGTGAGATATGAGATTCTGTCTAATCCCCCAGAGTTGATTTGTAAAATTAAATATTAAGTTAATGTTTAAGTTGTGTTATATTGTTCTTGCTGTTGAATGGTTCCAGATCTCAAGAGTCACGGTGGAGTCCCGTACACCGGAAGGCCGAAAGGGAGACCTAAGACTGACTAGAATCAAATCACCAGACACGGGACAGTTGCTTATATTTAAGGTAATAATGCATCAGTCATATTTGAGTTAGTATACCCTTTTTTTTATGGTAAACTGGAAAAAGAGAGCTTTGGATTCCAACCTGCATCCCATCCGATCCGGGGAAGTTCTCTGGACCGCTAAGCTATCGCACTGTGTGGTGACTCCAAACCTCCACTTCATATTTGTTTTAGATGTCTTTACGACCATTACTGTCCCACTATGAGGTACGGGTCTCCTCTCAGAGTGAGAGGGCTGTAGTCCAGATCAAGCAGAGCCTGTTTCGGTTGGCATACTTGACATAGGCATAGCATCACGCCTGTGGTAATACGGTAAGTCCCACGTAATAGGGGGCGAGCCTATAGCCGTCTACTGGGCACAATTCCAAACTCCGGGCTGCTACTGAAAAGTTTTCTTTTTAAGAAAAAGCCCAATAACACTGCCCGATCGAATCAGATCGAACCCAAGACCTCATGAACAGCAGTCGCTCACACTACCGCTGCACCACAGAGACAGTTTGACAAGATGCCGAAAATATCTCGCGGACATGCGTGTTTCCTGGCTGCCAATAGACCACTGAAGTAATGTCCCACAGTTCCAGTGGTCTGCTAGTACAGACGGAGAGACGGCACACGGCGGGTTTATTTAGTAGGTGAGGGTCCCGTTCTACCCTGTTCGTTGCCCCGAACAACGGGGTGTGCAGTTAGGTACATATATTCCCGCCTTAACAAAATAAATGCATACATATTTCCTCGCGACTTTTTACCTTTACCGAGCAATGATCATTTTTTTGTAAACATATACACATATCATTTTGAAATATCTCGAAAAGTTAGAGGTGTTACAAAGATTCGATACCGAACATCGAACTCAATACCACTGTCGTTGCAGTCCTTAGTCTTAACACGATGCTTAGTGTACTAACTCTCTCTATACCAACTACTCACACTAACATCACAATATCGGCTATATTGTATTAATTTTGTAATTGTTTAAAGGAATTAGAATGGCAAAGTGCTCGTATAGAGGCGAAAGCACACGGCGTGGCGGCCAGTAACTTGCCGCCGCTGCGACTGCTACTCGGCAATACGCACTGTCGAATTGTTATCAAAAAGAGATTATCAGGTATTTGCTGCACATTACAATTTCACCTTATCTATACGTATAAAAATGAATCCCTATTTCGCTTGGGGTCGTCATAACTTGAGAACAACATAGCTAAGACAGGACAACGTCTATCAAGACAACTAATTTTTTAATAATTATTAGTGATGGAAAACAGGCGTTCACCGTTTTACCCCTCTTGGTGGCCCTTGGTTCTATTTGACTAAAAAAATAGTACCTAACCCACCTCCAAAATATTGTAATTAGTATATGTCCATCCATCCATCCATCCATCAGCCTTTTAACGTCCACAGCTGGACACAGGCCTCCCCAAGAATGGGGGATAGTGCTGTAATCGGCACGCTTGGCAGGTGGGTTGGCGATCGCAGTGGATGTTGTTAATACTCGAAGGAGTGCTGCTGCCCACTCCCCCGGAATTCCCTCAGTCGGCTCTTACGATTCCCATGGGTGGAGAGGGGTACGACAATTCTAAAGCCGGCCCCACACAACGCGAGTATATGTACCTACTCGTAATTCTGGAGAGCAGCGTGTTCAAATTAATAAAAAAAATCATATTAAACACAAAGGGGAAAAATGTCAAATCGTAACAGTCACGAGCAGGATTTGAACCTGCATCTCCTGGATACCGTCCAGATGCTTTGCCAATTCAGCGTCATCCAAAGACGTTAAATATGAATGTGTTATCGAAATTAGCAGTTAGGAGCAATTGTCATGATTGCTGAATTGGCAAAGCATCTGGACGGTATCCAGGAGATGCAGGTTTAAATCCTGCTCGTGACTGTTATTTTCGATTTCACATTTTTCCCCTTTGTGTTTAATGTATAGTGCTAAGCATGTCAAATGCTAAAAATATATATAAAAATATCTAAATAAAAATCATATTCACAAACCAACCATCTACTGGACACCTAATGTTAAGGCCAGTGTCTCGAGGTACATATGTCTAAAATGATTGATACATTACTTGAACTTTCTTCCCGATTCATTTTAATTATTACTAATTCTTAGAATTGCAGCTGAGCCGATACGGAATTTATCGATGTTTTTATAATTATATCATACATTCAAAATATTTCTTTCTTTCTTTCTATACTATGATAAACAATGTTCTGTCGTTTTATATCTTTCTAATTTAATGAAGCGCAGATAATCGAAATTAGAATGAAATATTTAAAAAGAATGTATCGATATACCCAGCAGCAATAATTTTATCGATAAAATTTGTAGATATTATTGACATGGCACGGTTGCACGGTAACTGCACAAATTTTCTGACAACATGACTTTATTAGCCAACCGCAATGCATTGTCTCCTCTCGCCACTAAGCTTGGAACATTTCACAAGTAGCATGTGAAATTTCATATGAAATGAATTTTCATACTTCGCATCTGCTACCACTCTTCATTTGGCCTGTGAAACGTCATACTCAATGAAATCGCGGGAACGAGCGAGTAGAGACTTAGCGAGCGACGAATCGCGCCCACTAGGTAGGTATATAGTTTGTTCGTTCTATCACGCTCACTGTTGGCGTGATAGAAAGAACAAACTATATTTAGATGATTCGTCGCCGGAGCGTAGCACCACGCATGCGACGTTTTAGTACTATATGCCTCAGTTTTGACCTTGAGTATCCTAAAAGAGTATTTTAAAAATAGACTTTAAATTAAGTGCCGTAAAGTATTAATTTCCTTGGAATCATTTGTCGCAGATCTCAAAATCACGTGTTTGTTTACATGAATGAAATGAAATGAAATTTCATTATTATCACAGACCACAGCTCAGTCAGTCGAGTGTGTCTTCGATGATTGTTTGCGATTTACTTACTTTCATTGTACGTCAGTCAGTACATAGTTTATTGTAATTATATAAGTATAGACTATTATTTTTTATTTAGTAAGTCAGTATATGTATATGTATAGCGTTAATATACATATGTTAGATTAGTGTAAATGAGACCAATAGATAGATAAAAAAATAAACCTTAGTTAGGAGTATTCATACAAATCTTCCTACTTCATTTTATGCTAGCATACGAAACGTGTGACGTGAGATAAAAAATCATTGTCAATGAAATTTCACATGTGAAATCATATGATTTTTTTTTTTTTAAATTTCATCCAATGAAAATGAAATAAAAGTAGCAATCATTTCCATAACTACTCGCCACACCTAGCATAAACACACACCATTTCGGTGTATTCAACGTTAAGTAACGTATCGATATGCCATTGTGAACTGATCGTGTGACAGGGGCCACATTAGTTACAAATCACAGCCTGCGCCGGTGCGGGGAGGAACGCAACTAGCCGAGCGTGACCTTTAAACTCAAATTCGGTCAGAGCCAAGGACAAGTACCCCCCCAGCCTCCACGCCCTTCTCGCCGCACTCGCTTTCTCTGATAGCTACCACATCAAACAAACGCCGCGTTCGTAACTGCCTAGTTTATGTGGAGTTAAGAAGAATTTAGAACTATAAATTTAAACACAAAGTGAAAAATGTGAAATCGAAAATAACAGTCACGAGCAGGATTTGAACCTGCATCTCCTGGATACCGTCCAGATGCTTTGCCAATTCAGTCATCGTGACAATTGCTCCTGACTGCTAATTTCGATAACACATTCATACTTAACGTCTTTGTGTGACGTCTATGGTTTCGTCGACGATTTCACATTTTTCACTTTATGTTTAATGTATAGTGCTAAGCATGTCAAATGCTAAAAATATATATAAAAATATCTAAATATTTATAGGGTTTGCGTCATTATTAGGTAAAAATCTTAATTGTAAAATTAAGTTTACAATGTATGAAAATACTGCCGACAAATGGCGCAGACGTCACCCAGACGAAGACCGTCCCGGTGTTGTAAACACATAAGTTAAATAATCTCTGTAAAGTGCTTACTGCGTTAAATGTTTAAAAATTCGATTATAATCTATACCAATAGGATATTAATCTATTCCATTCTGAGAAAAACCCAGTCCGAGGTTTTGAATTAAAAAAATGTATAGTGGTCGTGTGTCCCAGACTGCGCGGTGCTGGGGTCGCGGCTGGCGCTGTGCCCCGAGCCGCTGGCGTGGGCGCTGACGGACGGACAGCTGCGCGCCGCGCTCGCCTGCGCCGCCGCGCTCGCGCCGCCCGTGCGCCGCGCCACCGCCGCCGCCACGCGCGCCAAGGCGCTCAGGAAGGTGAGTGTTGTGCGCGTAGTACAGAGCGCCGCCGCGTGGCGCTGACGGACGGACAGCTGCGCGCCGCGCTCGCCTGCGCCGCCGCGCTCGCGCCGCCCGTGCGCCGCGCCACCGCCGCCGCCACGCGCGCCAAGGCGCTCAGGAAGGTGAGTGTTGTGCGCGTAGTACAGAGCGCCGCCGCGTGGCGCTGACGGACGGACAGCTGCGCGCCGCGCTCGCCTGCGCCGCCGCGCTCGCGCCGCCCGTGCGCCGCGCCACCGCCGCCGCCACGCGCGCCAAGGCGCTCAGGAAGGTGAGTGTTGTGCGCGTAGTACAGAGCGCCGCCGCGTGGCGCTGACGGACGGACAGCTGCGCGCCGCGCTCGCCTGCGCCGCCGCGCTCGCGCCGCCCGTGCGCCGCGCCACCGCCGCCGCCACGCGCGCCAAGGCGCTCAGGAAGGTGAGTGTTGTGCGCGTAGTACAGAGCGCCGCCGCGTGGCGCTGACGGACGGACAGCTGCGCGCCGCGCTCGCCTGCGCCGCCGCGCTCGCGCCGCCCGTGCGCCGCGCCACCGCCGCCGCCACGCGCGCCAAGGCGCTCAGGAAGGTGAGTGTTGTGCGCGTAGTACAGAGCGCCGCCGCGTGGCGCTGACGGACGGACAGCTGCGCGCCGCGCTCGCCTGCGCCGCCGCGCTCGCGCCGCCCGTGCGCCGCGCCACCGCCGCCGCCACGCGCGCCAAGGCGCTCAGGAAGGTGAGTGTTGTGCGCGTAGTACAGAGCGCCGCCGCGTGGCGCTGACGGACGGACAGCTGCGCGCCGCGCTCGCCTGCGCCGCCGCGCTCGCGCCGCCCGTGCGCCGCGCCACCGCCGCCGCCACGCGCGCCAAGGCGCTCAGGAAGGTGAGTGTTGTGCGCGTAGTACAGAGCGCCGCCGCGTGGCGCTGACGGACGGACAGCTGCGCGCCGCGCTCGCCTGCGCCGCCGCGCTCGCGCCGCCCGTGCGCCGCGCCACCGCCGCCGCCACGCGCGCCAAGGCGCTCAGGAAGGTGAGTGTTGTGCGCGTAGTACAGAGCGCCGCCGCGTGGCGCTGACGGACGGACAGCTGCGCGCCGCGCTCGCCTGCGCCGCCGCGCTCGCGCCGCCCGTGCGCCGCGCCACCGCCGCCGCCACGCGCGCCAAGGCGCTCAGGAAGGTGAGTGTTGTGCGCGTAGTACAGAGCGCCGCCGCGTGGCGCTGACGGACGGACAGCTGCGCGCCGCGCTCGCCTGCGCCGCCGCGCTCGCGCCGCCCGTGCGCCGCGCCACCGCCGCCGCCACGCGCGCCAAGGCGCTCAGGAAGGTGAGTGTTGTGCGCGTAGTACAGAGCGCCGCCGCGTGGCGCTGACGGACGGACAGCTGCGCGCCGCGCTCGCCTGCGCCGCCGCGCTCGCGCCGCCCGTGCGCCGCGCCACCGCCGCCGCCACGCGCGCCAAGGCGCTCAGGAAGGTGAGTGTTGTGCGCGTAGTACAGAGCGCCGCCGCGTGGCGCTGACGGACGGACAGCTGCGCGCCGCGCTCGCCTGCGCCGCCGCGCTCGCGCCGCCCGTGCGCCGCGCCACCGCCGCCGCCACGCGCGCCAAGGCGCTCAGGAAGGTGAGTGTTGTGCGCGTAGTACAGAGCGCCGCCGCGTGGCGCTGACGGACGGACAGCTGCGCGCCGCGCTCGCCTGCGCCGCCGCGCTCGCGCCGCCCGTGCGCCGCGCCACCGCCGCCGCCACGCGCGCCAAGGCGCTCAGGAAGGTGAGTGTTGTGCGCGTAGTACAGAGCGCCGCCGCGTGGCGCTGACGGACGGACAGCTGCGCGCCGCGCTCGCCTGCGCCGCCGCGCTCGCGCCGCCCGTGCGCCGCGCCACCGCCGCCGCCACGCGCGCCAAGGCGCTCAGGAAGGTGAGTGTTGTGCGCGTAGTACAGAGCGCCGCCGCGTGGCGCTGACGGACGGACAGCTGCGCGCCGCGCTCGCCTGCGCCGCCGCGCTCGCGCCGCCCGTGCGCCGCGCCACCGCCGCCGCCACGCGCGCCAAGGCGCTCAGGAAGGTGAGTGTTGTGCGCGTAGTACAGAGCGCCGCCGCGTGGCGCTGACGGACGGACAGCTGCGCGCCGCGCTCGCGCCGCCCGTGCGCCGCGCCACCGCCGCCGCCACGCGCGCCAAGGCGCTCAGGAAGGTGAGTGTTGTGCGCGTAGTACAGAGCGCCGCCGCGTGGCGCTGACGGACGGACAGCTGCGCGCCGCGCTCGCCTGCGCCGCCGCGCTCGCGCCGCCCGTGCGCCGCGCCACCGCCGCCGCCACGCGCGCCAAGGCGCTCAGGAAGGTGAGTGTTGTGCGCGTAGTACAGAGCGCCGCCGCGTGGCGCTGACGGACGGACAGCTGCGCGCCGCGCTCGCCTGCGCCGCCGCGCTCGCGCCGCCCGTGCGCCGCGCCACCGCCGCCGCCACGCGCGCCAAGGCGCTCAGGAAGGTGAGTGTTGTGCGCGTAGTACAGAGCGCCGCCGCGTGGCGCTGACGGACGGACAGCTGCGCGCCGCGCTCGCGCCGCCCGTGCGCCGCGCCACCGCCGCCGCCACGCGCGCCAAGGCGCTCAGGAAGGTGAGTGTTGTGCGCGTAGTACAGAGCGCCGCCGCGTGGCGCTGACGGACGGACAGCTGCGCGCCGCGCTCGCCTGCGCCGCCGCGCTCGCGCCGCCCGTGCGCCGCGCCACCGCCGCCGCCACGCGCGCCAAGGCGCTCAGGAAGGTGAGTGTTGTGCGCGTAGTACAGAGCGCCGCCGCGTGGCGCTGACGGACGGACAGCTGCGCGCCGCGCTCGCCTGCGCCGCCGCGCTCGCGCCGCCCGTGCGCCGCGCCACCGCCGCCGCCACGCGCGCCAAGGCGCTCAGGAAGGTGAGTGTTGTGCGCGTAGTACAGAGCGCCGCCGCGTGGCGCTGACGGACGGACAGCTGCGCGCCGCGCTCGCCTGCGCCGCCGCGCTCGCGCCGCCCGTGCGCCGCGCCACCGCCGCCGCCACGCGCGCCAAGGCGCTCAGGAAGGTGAGTGTTGTGCGCGTAGTACAGAGCGCCGCCGCGTGGCGCTGACGGACGGACAGCTGCGCGCCGCGCTCGCGCCGCCCGTGCGCCGCGCCACCGCCGCCGCCACGCGCGCCAAGGCGCTCAGGAAGGTGAGTGTTGTGCGCGTAGTACAGAGCGCCGCCGCGTGGCGCTGACGGACGGACAGCTGCGCGCCGCGCTCGCCTGCGCCGCCGCGCTCGCGCCGCCCGTGCGCCGCGCCACCGCCGCCGCCACGCGCGCCAAGGCGCTCAGGAAGGTGAGTGTTGTGCGCGTAGTACAGAGCGCCGCCGCGTGGCGCTGACGGACGGACAGCTGCGCGCCGCGCTCGCCTGCGCCGCCGCGCTCGCGCCGCCCGTGCGCCGCGCCACCGCCGCCGCCACGCGCGCCAAGGCGCTCAGGAAGGTGAGTGTTGTGCGCGTAGTACAGAGCGCCGCCGCGTGGCGCTGACGGACGGACAGCTGCGCGCCGCGCTCGCCTGCGCCGCCGCGCTCGCGCCGCCCGTGCGCCGCGCCACCGCCGCCGCCACGCGCGCCAAGGCGCTCAGGAAGGTGAGTGTTGTGCGCGTAGTACAGAGCGCCGCCGCGTGGCGCTGACGGACGGACAGCTGCGCGCCGCGCTCGCGCCGCCCGTGCGCCGCGCCACCGCCGCCGCCACGCGCGCCAAGGCGCTCAGGAAGGTGAGTGTTGTGCGCGTAGTACAGAGCGCCGCCGCGTGGCGCTGACGGACGGACAGCTGCGCGCCGCGCTCGCCTGCGCCGCCGCGCTCGCGCCGCCCGTGCGCCGCGCCACCGCCGCCGCCACGCGCGCCAAGGCGCTCAGGATGGTGAGTGTTGTGCGCGTAGTACAGAGCGCCGCCGCGTGGCGCTGACGGACGGACAGCTGCGCGCCGCGCTCGCGCCGCCCGTGCGCCGCGCCACCGCCGCCGCCACGCGCGCCAAGGCGCTCAGGAAGGTGAGTGTTGTGCGCGTAGTACAGAGCGCCGCCGCGTGGCGCTGACGGACGGACAGCTGCGCGCCGCGCTCGCCTGCGCCGCCGCGCTCGCGCCGCCCGTGCGCCGCGCCACCGCCGCCGCCACGCGCGCCAAGGCGCTCAGGAAGGTGAGTGTTGTGCGCGTAGTACAGAGCGCCGCCGCGTGGCGCTGACGGACGGACAGCTGCGCGCCGCGCTCGCCTGCGCCGCCGCGCTCGCGCCGCCCGTGCGCCGCGCCACCGCCGCCGCCACGCGCGCCAAGGCGCTCAGGAAGGTGAGTGTTGTGCGCGTAGTACAGAGCGCCGCCGCGTGGCGCTGACGGACGGACAGCTGCGCGCCGCGCTCGCCTGCGCCGCCGCGCTCGCGCCGCCCGTGCGCCGCGCCACCGCCGCCGCCACGCGCGCCAAGGCGCTCAGGAAGGTGAGTGTTGTGCGCGTAGTACAGAGCGCCGCCGCGTGGCGCTGACGGACGGACAGCTGCGCGCCGCGCTCGCCTGCGCCGCCGCGCTCGCGCCGCCCGTGCGCCGCGCCACCGCCGCCGCCACGCGCGCCAAGGCGCTCAGGAAGGTGAGTGTTGTGCGCGTAGTACAGAGCGCCGCCGCGTGGCGCTGACGGACGGACAGCTGCGCGCCGCGCTCGCCTGCGCCGCCGCGCTCGCGCCGCCCGTGCGCCGCGCCACCGCCGCCGCCACGCGCGCCAAGGCGCTCAGGAAGGTGAGTGTTGTGCGCGTAGTACAGAGCGCCGCCGCGTGGCGCTGACGGACGGACAGCTGCGCGCCGCGCTCGCGCCGCCCGTGCGCCGCGCCACCGCTGCCGCCACGCGCGCCAAGGCGCTCAGGAAGGTGAGTGTTGTGCGCGTAGTACAGAGCGCCGCCGCGTGGCGCTGACGGACGGACAGCTGCGCGCCGCGCTCGCGCCGCCCGTGCGCCGCGCCACCGCCGCCGCCACGCGCGCCAAGGCGCTCAGGAAGGTGAGTGTTGTGCGCGTAGTACAGAGCGCCGCCGCGTGGCGCTGACGGACGGACAGCTGCGCGCCGCGCTCGCCTGCGCCGCCGCGCTCGCGCCGCCCGTGCGCCGCGCCACCGCCGCCGCCACGCGCGCCAAGGCGCTCAGGAAGGTGAGTGTTGTGCGCGTAGTACAGAGCGCCGCCGCGTGGCGCTGACGGACGGACAGCTGCGCGCCGCGCTCGCGCCGCCCGTGCGCCGCGCCACCGCCGCCGCCACGCGCGCCAAGGCGCTCAGGAAGGTGAGTGTTGTGCGCGTAGTACAGAGCGCCGCCGCGTGGCGCTGACGGACGGACAGCTGCGCGCCGCGCTCGCCTGCGCCGCCGCGCTCGCGCCGCCCGTGCGCCGCGCCACCGCCGCCGCCACGCGCGCCAAGGCGCTCAGGAAGGTGAGTGTTGTGCGCGTAGTACAGAGCGCCGCCGCGTGGCGCTGACGGACGGACAGCTGCGCGCCGCGCTCGCGCCGCCCGTGCGCCGCGCCACCGCCGCCGCCACGCGCGCCAAGGCGCTCAGGAAGGTGAGTGTTGTGCGCGTAGTACAGAGCGCCGCCGCGTGGCGCTGACGGACGGACAGCTGCGCGCCGCGCTCGCCTGCGCCGCCGCGCTCGCGCCGCCCGTGCGCCGCGCCACCGCCGCCGCCACGCGCGCCAAGGCGCTCAGGAAGGTGAGTGTTGTGCGCGTAGTACAGAGCGCCGCCGCGTGGCGCTGACGGACGGACAGCTGCGCGCCGCGCTCGCCTGCGCCGCCGCGCTCGCGCCGCCCGTGCGCCGCGCCACCGCCGCCGCCACGCGCGCCAAGGCGCTCAGGAAGGTGAGTGTTGTGCGCGTAGTACAGAGCGCAGCCGCGTGGCCGCCCGTGCGCGATTAAACTTAAAAAATGGTACACATTTTATCTCGCTACTGTATCGGGAACCTGAGATACAACCTAAAAACTAGCTTTTGGCTGCGGCGGGGCCGCGGGCAAAGGCTAGTTTTACTTAAAAACATTGTATTATAAAAATAAGTTTTCTTCGTTAATTCACAAAGGATGAAGATGATGTTTCTCTTTGGGAGTACTTTAATTTCTCTTGGAACTTTCAATACTATCCGAAAAGCATGTGTAGTAATGTATTGTTACTTTTGTATTACCAGATTGAGGAACCCCCAGAACCCATCCCGACCAGGTCAATGACGGGAGAGCACGATATCCTCGCTCGAATGTTTGCGAAGCACGACGTACGGGAAACTTCATATCATTTACTAGCGCCCAGGATCGACCTACACTTGTGCGATGACCCTGGATGTATGTATTGTTTCAACATAAAATTATATACTATAAAAACTACTCTCGAATTCATTCGGTGGCATGTGTCCTACATACTTTATATACAGGGTTATAGCTAACTAACGCCAGACCTCTTAAAGGTGAATCAGGTACATCAATACTAACAACTTTTGTTCTACGACTTTTTCTAATTCAATTATTTTTTTTTCCATACAAAAAAAAATATCAAATTTACACTTCTATTCTTGATAAAGTTTATAACACGATAAACTCCTTAGATATTTACGCAAGCGAGGTGTAGGTATCTACAAACCAATGGGTTGCAGAGACGTAGGCGGGGGGAGGGCGCCTCCTTGACTCCTTGACCAAATTTGAATTTAAATTATTTAACTACTTTCGACAGTCGCAAATTTCACCGCCCGTGCGCCGGTTGTGACGTGTTTATGTGTGTGTGTGCGTGTGCGTGTGTGATTCTTCCTGTGACGCGATCGATTCACAATGGCATATCGCTATACTTATTAACATTGAATACACCGAAATGGTGCAATGGCACTTGCTATCGGGCTCGAGCGGGTAGGTACCACCGTCTTCTGTGTAACCGGTCATGGAGCACGTCAGTGTGTTTTGGCTGTAGCAGGAGATAGCCATCTATTCTTTCATTTCATAGTTGAGAAATGAAATTGTGGGCAGCGGCTTGACAGTACTCTCGGGCCTATGAGCGATGGTTGCCACTTACAATTAGGGGGGCAGTGGCTCGTCTGCCACCATAACATTAAAGCTGGTCCCCAGCGCCATGTTATCGTGTTTGCAAACTTAATAACATGATAATTTAATCAAGATCATGGTATTGGGGGTGTGGACTCACTATTTTGTTTTCAAAACAATTTTGCCGACTCAAATGGATAATTTTCCCCGCGTTCGCCTGAGGGCCGTCCGGGGGGAGGGGTAATACTATTCGTTTCGTGATTGCGCTCGCTAAAGACACGTCTAGTGAAATTAGTTTATATTTTTATGTTGTACTAGCGATAATGGAAAGAAAATACCTTGTATTAAAAAAAAATATAATCTAAATCTGTCTTCAATTTTTAAGTTTTGATAGATGTTGAAAGAACGCTGCTGTATGTAGCTAACAAAAATATTCCATACTCGAAAATTTTATATCAATGCATCGACATATTGAAATAATAAATATCGTTTTAGAAATTGATATATCAAAGAAAAAAAATCTTTATATCGACATTTATTTTGCAAGCCTATTTTCATATTTTATTACAATTATACAGTGTACACATTCTAAACAATGCAGTAGACATTACTTTGCCTCCCCATAACTCAAAGTATTTGAATGCAAAATAGTAAAAATCTAAGAAAATCACTATACTAATATTATATTTATAATTAGTTTTATTAGACATCCATGTATATTATACATCTATGTATATTTCATAATGGTAAATCTATGTAAAGAAACCGAATACCTTCTAATCAACTTAATTCCATTGAATTAAAAAAACCATTCACTCATTCTTTTATATTCCTTACAAAATGCAATAGGCACATCACTAAAACTATTAAAGGTCATTGACTTTTCTTTGTTTACTAAGTTTCAATCTTTGATTGAAATCCACTATAGGTATGATGCTCAGTGAGTAGGCAGGTATGAGTAAACCCTTGAACCTTTTCTAATCAGTTGTCCTAGGTGAATGACAAACGCGGTAATACGACGCAACACGAAAATATCAAAGAGACGTTGTATGTAGTTATGGCCTACGTTATCGCCCAATATGAATGCGACAAAACGCGATGAAGTGCGGACTTGTTTTTTGCGCGACAGGACGCGACACAGGGTGTCATAGATAATATACTAATATAAAATATAGATAAGCAACTCTCCGTTTTTATTGGGGGACAGTAAAACTATTTAATGCAGCTGCCCCACAGATGGCACTAAATGAATGTATTAGCGCACAAATCCACTAGATGGCGTTTATATCAATTTATTGTATATTGGTCTATAATTAGTATGGGATATTGAATAAAAAAAAGCCAATATATTACAATTACTTTATTTCTATAATTTTCAAATATTACAATCCAGCATGTACTTTTATAGTATCATTGTGTTGTACTGCCGAAGCAAGTACAATTGAAGTACAATAATATTTGTATATATATACTTTATTTACAAAAAAAAAATATTGTGCGATTCAGGTTATAGTACATTTTGTATAGAATTGCACTGATATTTATTACAGCGCCATCTGTTATTAAATTTTATCATCTAAATATTCTCTTCTAACAAAATTCGAGTCTCTTCCGCCCACTAGAGAGCACGATTTTAAATAAAAACAAGCTCTTAGGGAGTGACATCCCCCTGCAGTGTGTAGTGACAACTTGAAGACGTGCATTGGTTAAAACAATAATGAACTGAGATTGCCGCGTTTGTCGCTCACGAATGACTACAAAATAGCACATATGTCGCGTAAAGTATTAGCTGCATTACGTAGCGTCGCTACGTATCGAGTACCCACCTAGAACAATAGGGAGAGCATATCATTTCCTATTTTTAATCATAATATAGAACCAGTAATTTATTATCGTGCAATCGAACCTGATTACTCAAGCCAACTTGAAAACTTGTAAGAGATACTTGTTAGAGGAAATCTATAGTCAACAGGTGTTCCCTTGTGGTATTTCAGAAGGGAACACCCGTTGACTATAGATTTCCTCTAATAAAATTATTTTTACGTATGTATTATTTTTATTTTTTAGTGGGTAGATCGGAAAAACCATCACTATCAAATGGCGGTGCGTTACAAGTTACATTAGTGAGCATGCAGGCAGACTTATTCCCTTATCATAAAGCCTCAAACGATAGAAGACATTGGAGAGGATACAGGTAACATAACCTTCGCTTATTGTTTTTTGCCTTGCTAATCCCAGCATGAATGGGCCTGATCGACCGGTGAAGTACCATCCTCTCACTGAAGATCAGCATAACAACGATAGGTACTCCTACTATTTTGTTTTGTATAGTGAGTGAGAGTGCCAAAGGCCTAAGCCCCCTTCTTATCCTCTCCTTATTATTCTTACTCTTCACTGGCTTTCTCTTAAGTTTATTTTCTATTAGACTTGAAAATTGGTATGGTATACATTGAATTTATTCAGTCACTATATCGGAAACCTGAGGTACTAGCAAAAAAGTCTAGCTTAAGTTTAGTTTGTCCTATAACATCACACTATACCTACTTACAGTGGAAGTGGCATTAACTCGGGTAAAACCACGTTTTACAGCTAGTACCAAAATAAATATATAAAACTGGGAAGTTCTTGATAATCCGGGGAACAGCAAGGAAACGTGTATTTTGCATGTAAATGATGTGTGCACTTGGCAGAGAGGCAGCGACGCCGCATAGTCAGTGGTTATCGCAAGCGCTATCTTCTTTCTGTACGACGTTACTGGACTCGCTAGACCCTAGGCCGCTCACACCCAGTAATAAAGTAAGTTTGGTACTTAGCAATATTTACTTAAAGTTTAGTTTTCATAAATGATAAAAAAATACTCATATCACTAAAACTAAAATTATTATTTTATGCCTTGCTCGTCTGGTGGCATTAGTGTACAACTTTTACTCGAATCGGAATCCTTATAGCTCATAATACAAAATGTCGCTATAGCTCAGCTGGCAGAATGTCTGCAACGGTAATCCAAAAGGCGCAGGTTCTAAACCTTCCTAGTGACTAACATTTTCTATTTCACATTTTTGCACTTTGTGTCCTGGTAAATGAATTGAACTCGTAACCGAATTTGTATATTAATAGGTATTAAATAATAGTGTTATGATTTACAGGTCAATCAACCTGAAAAGGTTGAAGAGCCGATTTCCAACGGTATCAAACCCAAACCAGAGAAACAACATAGTGCTTCCACTGCTCCGTCCACTAACACGACTACCTCACAAGGTAACATATTTTTAGTTTTTTTGTCTGTTTATCTGTTTGTTTGTTCGCGCATCACGCAAAAACTACTGTACGGATTTTGATGTAACTATTTTTATTTAAAAGGTCTTGATTAGACTTAAACACTGGTATACATTTTATCCCGCTATTATACCGGGAACCTGAGACCTAAAAACTAGCTTTTGGCTGCGGTGGAGCCGCGGGCAAAGGCTTGTACTATTATAAAGTTGTAACAAATCTGTGTCTGTACATTTAAGATATTCAATTAAAAATGACTGTATTAACCTAAAAACCAGCTTATAGCTGCGGCGGAGCCGCGGGCAAAGACTAGTTCATTAATATAAGTTGTAGATGAGCTAATGTTAAGGTCCATCTAGAATTAAGAGGTAACTGCAGCTGCCTACCGGACCGAAAAAAAATCGGTTTTGCGGTGTAAAACCGTTTGCGTTCTTAGTCTAGTTTTAATTTCCAGAAGCAGCTTTACGTGCGTATACTTTGTCTAACATGATGTATATAATTTTTAGCAGATAAATATATAGTGACTTAAGCAGGTTAACACTGCTATAATCGGTTCGAGGATGGATAGTTAATATGTAACCCGTTGTCCTAAGTGAGTGACGTGACGTATTGCGGTTAATACTTTAACCGCTTTGCGTCGCATTTAAATTAGGCGACAACGTATGCCCTAAGGCCCTAAGTACATATAAATTTAATAATAAATATTCACGGACATTTTCACACAACGTCCTCTGGTCCCAAACTAAGCTTAACGCTTGTGCTATGGGTACCAGATTACGGATATAATACATATACTACTTTTTTTTTGTAAATACATACATATAATAGATAGAAAACACCCAGACGCAGTACAATTATCTGTGTTCATCACACAAATAATTGTCCTGAGTGGGAATCGAACCCACGACCTCGCGTACGGAAGTCGGTTACACTACCGACCACGCCACGAAACCCGTATAAATTCTATTTGATATATTCGTGTCGCGTCGCGTCGCGTAGTATAGACGCGTTTGTTGTTCACCTAGGACAACGGGTAAGAATCGGTTTTATCCAATGCCTATTATTTTTCGTATGTGTTTTTTTGTTTACGCTCACATCATACTGTAGGTAAAAAAATCCAGACACAATGACATAATGGAGCCCTGGACGCGATTTTATCTTTATTCAAAGGTATTTAATTGATTATAAAGCACCATGGATTACTTAAATACGTTTCGTTATTCTTTAATTTTAATTGATTATTAAAAATATATTATACTTTCTGATATTTACGCGAATGTTACACATTTTGAAATAAAACTTCGTTTACGGAATCTATCGCGTTTACTTAATTTTACCACTATCCCGACGTTTCGAATACTTTACAGCATTCATGATCACGGGTGGACTTAGATGATAGACGTCCAAAGCTGATATGTTATTTCAACGGTCTCGTCTACCCACAGTATATGATTTTTCAAAATTTTTGGTTTATTTATTTTAACCCACCTAATATTCGTTTAGAAACACAATTAAAATATTTACTTCAAATTTTTTATGCTTACAATGTATGAGACTAAGTTAGTATATTAAAATGAGTATAATACTCCTCTTTAAACTAAAATTTTTTGTTTTTATTTAGTGCTCAAAAATTCTACCATAAACTACCAATTACTACCAGTAAGAAGACAATCTTGGTTATTAGTTTATATTATTAAATATATTGATTTTGCCAAAAGCTAAGTCTAAAAAGCTACCACCGGATCGGAACGCGGCCTGACTGAGAAAGATCCGGCCAGAAAACTCAGTAGGCAACAACTGTTATGGATTATTAAATTTTGTACGGCTGAAAGGTAATTAAGTTTAAAATTTTTTAAAAGGCAATAACTAAAACTAATCACTACTGTGGGTTTTGTCTACACAATAAGCGCTAACTGTGTCTTGCAATCTTGTGGTGTGCCTTCTTGTGTTCTGTTTGGTGAGGCCTATCACAGGATTCCAGCTTGATGGTAAGACCCAGCCGTCTTCTCTATTGAAATTGGGATGTTTCTTAATTTCAATAGCCTCACGTATCATTCTAGGACGATATCGATGTTCTTTTGCGAGGATTTGAGGTTTGTCAAACCTAATGTAATGGCGGGTGTGGTCCTGTGTGTGCTCACAAATTGCAGACTTTGTATAGCGACGGTGCTTCACATCAGCTATGTGTTCTTTGATCCGAGTTGTTATGGATCTCTTTGTTTGCCCAATGTAGGAGAGACCACAATCACAATCCAGCTTGTATACTCCTGCATCCTGTAAAGGTATATGGCACTTGACAGGTGGTAAAAATTGACTAATTCTTTTGAGTGGCTTATAGTAGGTTTTGATTGAAGCTTTTTTGAGAATGTAGCCAATCTTGTCAGTGACTCCTTTAACATAGGGCAGGACTGCAGGGAGGCGCTCAACTGTGGGCGCTCAACCTACTATAAGCCACTCAAAAGAATTAGTCAATTTTTACCACCTGTCAAGTGCCATATACCTTTACAGGATGCAGGAGTATACAAGCTGGATTGTGATTGTGGTCTCTCCTACATTGGGCAAACAAAGAGATCCATAACAACTCGGATCAAAGAACACATAGCTGATGTGAAGCACCGTCGCTATACAAAGTCTGCAATTTGTGAGCACACACAGGACCACACCCGCCATTACATTAGGTTTGACAAACCTCAAATCCTCGCAAAAGAACATCGATATCGTCCTAGAATGATACGTGAGGCTATTGAAATTAAGAAACATCCCAATTTCAATAGAGAAGACGGCTGGGTCTTACCATCAAGCTGGAATCCTGTGATAGGCCTCACCAAACAGAACACAAGAAGGCACACCACAAGATTGCAAGACACAGTTAGCGCTTATTGTGTAGACAAAACCCACAGTAGTGATTAGTTTTAGTTATTGCCTTTTAAAAAATTTTAAACTTAATTACCTTTCAGCCGTACAAAATTTAATAATCCATAACAGTTGTTGCCTACTGAGTTTTCTGGCCGGATCTTTCTCAGTCAGGCCGCGTTCCGATCCGGTGGTAGCTTTTTAGACTTAGCTTTTGGCAAAATCAATATATTTAATAATATAAACTAATAACCAAGATTGTCTTCTTACTGGTAGTAATTGGTAGTTTATGGTAGAATTTTTGAGCACTAAATAAAAACAAAAAATTTTAGTTTAAAGAGGAGTATTATACTCATTTTAATATACTAACTTAGTCTCATACATTGTAAGCATAAAAAATTTGAAGTAAATATTTTAATTGTGTTTCTAAACGAATATTAGGTGGGTTAAAATAAATAAACCAAAAATTTTGAAAAATCATATACTGTGGGTAGACGAGACCGTTGAAATAACATATCAGCTTTGGACGTCTATCATCTAAGTCCACCCGTGATCATGAATGCTGTAAAGTATTCGAAACGTCGGGATAGTGGTAAAATTAAGTAAACGCGATAGATTCCGTAAACGAAGTTTTATTTCAAAATAAAAATATATTTTATAACCTTAGTAGAAACGTAATTTAAACCAAAACATAATTTAGTATGAATAAAATTTGTTTATCTTTTGTTTTTGTAAAAGGCAGTTAGAAGCTAATAAAGGCTATTGCAACATCGTTGCATGAGCTCAAAAAGTGTATTACACATATTGAATAGAATAGTTTTTGTAGCCGCCATTTGCTAAAGCCATTGATAATTTTTTTTGTATGTTATGCAGCATCGCCGACGAGAACAAGAATACTTCAACAACTCGGCAAACTAATGACTACGTGTTTAGTACTTAGAATAGACGACTTCACTGTGTATAAGGTAAACAACACTACGTAATTTTTTCGTACAAATATATCATACGTTTCTATACATTATTAAACACAAAAAATAATTAATGTTTGAGACAATAAAATACCTTTTGACAATCCGTCCTGATCTTACAATATTTTCAATTTTTTTTTTTTTAATTTTACTTCAAAAAACGGCTTCTTTAAAACAAAAAAATATTTTTTCTATGTATTTGAAGGTATCAACAGGCTCCAAGACTCGCGAAGCTCCACGGCCTCTAGTCAGCGCAGAAAAAGCTACGCTGCCGGGTGATGCAGGCCTCTTACATGCTGAACTCACTTTCTTCTATTACCCTGGAGATGTGTGTTTTCCTGGTAAGTTCCTACCTTGTCATTTGTGCACTATTTAACTTTAATTAAGCCAACTTTTCAGTTGTAAATAGTTAATCCAATTTTAACCTAACTGCGAGGTCCTTACTCTGATGTCTTCCGTTAGATACTTAGGTGTTATTGTTGATGATAAGCTCAACTAGAATAACCATATAACTGCGAGAGTTAGGCAGTTATTTTACATAATTAAAAAAATTACGTAATAGGCTTGATGACAGTAATAAAGTATCGCCAAAATATTGAAGTGATCTAATGAATTAGGATTCATGGATTTCGAAAAATATATTCATTCTTATTTTAATGGTGAGATTAATAATATATTTGATAAAATAAATCTACAAAATACAACAATCCGCCATGATAGATTAAACACCAATCAGACCGAAATGACGTCTCGTGCTAAGACGTGACGTCATTCGCTCTTTACATTATCTTTAATGTTTAAACTGTTGCCGTACTGATGCGTGACGTCATGACAAATGGCGTGCGTTTTGACATGAGTTTGAAATTTAAAATTTAAATTTCATTTTACTGCATAAAAAGCCAATATTTTTACAGAAATATGATATATTTTTCAGTTATTAGATACTTCTGAATATCATAGAATAGATTTTGAAAAACAGTCATTATGCCTATTGGGGAAATAAGACTCTCATGATTCAGACCTACAAAGCTCTAGGGAATACCTTTTAAGGCACTGTATTTGTGCATGGGGAGGTGCTGGCGAGAACATTCTAATGTGTGCAGAAAGATCACAAGGGGTGTCCCATAGATATAGTAACGTATAGATCACCTGACAGCTCGATAACGCGTAACCAATTTTGATTTGTCAATGTGTGCGTTAGAAAGTGATGTAAGTTTTAAGAGTTAGACTGACTATCGATAAAATGATAAAACAAATCAGTTTCTTTAACGAACTCGCTCATTCAAATAATCATCTTCAACGAATGAAACAAAACAGACATAATAAATTAAAACAAACCTAATTAATTAGTTTTTATTTATTTTAACTGCCTCGGTGGTGTAGCGGTAGTGTATGCGACTGCTAATCATGAGGTCTCGGGTTCGATCCCCGGGTCGGGCAATGTTATTAAGCTTTTTCCTAAAAAGAAAAATTCTCAGTAGCAGCCCGGAGTTGGGCTCGCCCCCTATTACGTGGGACTTAAACATAGCTGGCGAATTGTGGGTGTGTAATACACCTATGCCTACCCCTTCGGGGAATACAGGCGTGATGCTACGTGTGTTGTTTTGTTTATTTATTTCACCAACAACGTTAGTCAACGATATTATTCATTTTATAAGGGAATTATACACTCAGCTTTTAGCAACATAAACCTACTTATAATTTTTAAATTAACTAAATTGACTTGACTGAAAATATCTGCTGTAGAACATTTATTGCATTTTTTTCATTAATGTGTTAGGAGAAAATGTTCCAAACATTTAGGATAAATATCAACAATATACCTTGTCCATAAAGTCAAGCCCTAGTGTATATGTAAAAACTTTTCTACTAATATCTTGCAAATATGTAACAATGCGACATATTTCTATGTAAAATATAAACAGTAACAACGAAATTGAAATTAATCCGTAACTGAAATAGAAAATATCAGTAATTATGACCTAAAATAATAGCATTTTGTGTTGTGATATCATCCTGAGAACTTAACTGTGAAACTTGCAATTACCAGGATTGTTTGCATGATTTACATCACAGGCACTCACAGAACAAACAACCATTGTATTTAATAATTATAATCATATACTAAACAAGATTTATAACACAAAAAAATCAAAAAACCGCGAAACTACTTTCAAGCTAGAAGACTGTAGACTACCTGTCATTCAAATGGTTTGCAATGACATTAGATTTGCTTTCCTCATCCATCTTGATATGTTGCCGTATAAGATTTTCTTCTCGCTCACACACTTTGGTGATCTATACGTTATACTATATCTATGGGTAGTCCTAACAGTGCTCATGAATTTGCCATCGAATTACTATGGTATATGAAAAGGCTGGTGTACTGCCTGTAAGGCAAATGTACATGTATGAAATCCTACGAAGGTACCACAAAAATATGTGCCTACCTTGCCTCCAATAACAAGACGAGTACAACGATACAACTATTAACTTGCACAAGGTCAGAGTAGTGGAATACGGCTTAAATCTCTCTCGCTCTGAGACGAGACCCGTGGCCAAAAATGGCACAGTAATGGTTTGCAAAAAAATTCACTTATTATCCAACTAGGCAACAGTTATCATAATCAATAATTTAAATATATTTTACACAGTTCCCGCTCCTAAACTATACGCTCAGCTCTCACCAGTAAGAATATCTGTGGACGTAGTGAGTGTAATATGGTTAGGGGCCTTTCTTCCTCACGTAGCGAGAGCGCTGAAGCAAGCGGATATAAACCAAGAGGATGTACCGCCCCCACCGTACATGGACGTTAGGATGGAAGCCATCATGCCAAAGGTAATATGCTTTAGTATTGTATTTATCATTGGATTATGAGTTGATTGATGACTATTTTGATATTTTTATATATGTATTTTTTAAGCATTTTAAATGCTTAGCCGTATAAATTAAAACAAAGTGGGAAAATTTAAAATTAAAAATAACAGTCACGAGCAGGAATTGAACCTGCAGGTGGAATACCGTCTTAGATGCTTTGCCATTTCAGCGTCACCCAAGATATTAAAAAGGAATGTGTTTAAACACAAAGTGAAAAATGTGAAATCGAAAATAACAGTCAGGAGCAGGATTTGAACCTGCATCTTCTGGATTCCGTCCAGATGCTTTTACCAATTCAGCCATCCTGACACTTGCTCCTGACTGCTAATTTCGATAACACATCATACTTAACGTCTTTGGGTGACGCCTGCGCCGTCTGTCGGACGTATTTTCATACATTATACCGACCAGGTAAACTTAATTTTACAATTAAGATTTTACCTAATAATGACGCAAACCCTTTAAATATTTAGATATTTTTATATATATTTTTGCATTTGACATGCTTAGCACTATACATTAAACACAAAGTGAAAAATGTGAAATCGAAAATAACAGTCAGGAGCAGGATTTGAACCTGCATCTTCTGGATTCCGTCCAGATGCTTTTACCAATTCAGCCATCCTGACACTTGCTCCTGACTGCTAATTTCGATAACACATCATACTTAACGTCTTTGGGTGACGCCTGCGCCGTCTGTCGGACGTATTTTCATACATTATACCGACCAGGTAAACTTAATTTTACAATTAAGATTTTACCTAATAATGACGCAAACCCTTTAAATATTTAGATATTTTTATATATATTTTTGCATTTGACATGCTTAGCACTATACATTAAACACAAAGTGAAAAATGTGAAATCGAAAATAACAGTCAGGAGCAGGATTTGAACCTGCATCTTCTGGATTCCGTCCAGATGCTTTTACCAATTCAGCCATCCTGACACTTGCTCCTGACTGCTAATTTCGATAACACATCATACTTAACGTCTTTGGGTGACGCCTGCGCCGTCTGTCGGACGTATTTTCATACATTATACCGACCAGGTAAACTTAATTTTACAATTAAGATTTTACCTAATAATGACGCAAACCCTTTAAATATTTAGATATTTTTATATATATTTTTGCATTTGACATGCTTAGCACTATACATTAAACACAAAGTGAAAAATGTGAAATCGAAAATAACAGTCAGGAGCAGGATTTGAACCTGCATCTTCTGGATTCCGTCCAGATGCTTTTACCAATTCAGCCATCCTGACACTTGCTCCTGACTGCTAATTTCGATAACACATCATACTTAACGTCTTTGGGTGACGCCTGCGCCGTCTGTCGGACGTATTTTCATACATTATACCGACCAGGTAAACTTAATTTTACAATTAAGATTTTACCTAATAATGACGCAAACCCTTTAAATATTTAGATATTTTTATATATATTTTTGCATTTGACATGCTTAGCACTATACATTAAACACAAAGTGAAAAATGTGAAATCGAAAATAACAGTCAGGAGTAGGATTTGAACCTGCATCTTCTGGATTCCGTCCAGATGCTTTTACCAATTCAGCCATCCTGACACTTGCTCCTGACTGCTAATTTCGATAACACATCATACTTAACGTCTTTGGGTGACGCCTGCGCCGTCTGTCGGACGTATTTTCATACATTATACCGACCAGGTAAACTTAATTTTACAATTAAGATTTTGCCCGAGCGGGCTGGTACCACCATCTCCCGTGTGACCGGCCATGAAGCACATCGTTGCGTTTTGGCTGTAGCAGGAGATAGCCGTTTATTCTTTAATTTCATATCTGTGAAGTGAAATGGTAAGCAGCGGCTTGACAATACTCTCGGTATAGTTGAGTCCATGGGTGACGGTTACCATTTACAATCAAATGGGCCGTGGCTAGTGCTACATGCAATAAAAAAAAAATTAATTAATTATCAATTATTTGTAATTAATAATTGCAGATAATTCTAGAAGCGGGTTCAGAACACGTGTCGCAGCAACGCGATCGACCCAAAGAGTTACAAGTATGTACTGCGAGAGCGTCGCTCACGAATGTTCGAGAATCTCCCAGGAGCAGTGAGTGATTTAGTAATATTTTCACAGATAGAGTACCCGTAACCTAGAGCACTTACCACTCGAACGATTAACATTATTAAGAAACTTTCACCAGGGGCTCGGTGACGAAGTGTAACACCTATTTGTGAACACCTTATCTGTGCTTCGGAAGGCACGTTAAATAATAGGTTAACAACGTTACAAGTTGTTAGAATTTGTATCAGGATAAAAATATACTCCGATCTTGTACTGAGGTAGGAGATCTCCCATATTTGCGTCGAGGAGGTAAGATAAGCAGAAGCTCATTCAATATTGGTAACTTTGTATAGGTTTTTGGCTAACAGACGAAAAAATGACAGCTACTGTCATTCTCTATTTCATTTGCATTACAAGCAAGTTTCATTTAATAACTCCGTGTGGTGACAGCGTGAGCAGCGGCTTGACAATACTCTTGGTATAGTCGAGCCCATGGGCGACGGTTACCATTTACCATCAGATGGACCGCGGCTCGTCTACCACTACCTGCAATAAAATAAAAAGAAACGCCAAAATCCAAATCTTAGACAGTGCAGGTTGACTAGGATTGATAATCACTGGTAAAATAAATTGTAAAACAAACATAGCATCACGCCTGTATTCCCCGCAGGGATATGCAGAGGTGTATTACACACCCACGGTTCGCCAGCTATGTTTAAGTCAATAGGGGGCGAGCCTATTGCCGTCTAGCGGGCACATTTCCAAACCCTGGGCTACTACTGAGAATTTTTCTTTTTACGTAAAAGCTCAATAGCACTTGCCCGACCCGGGGATCGAACCTGAGACTCATGATCAGCAGTCGCTCACGCCACCGCTGCACCACTGAGGCAGTTAAGAAACTTTTGTAGGTGATGCGAAGTTCACGGTCGTCTAGTCTAATATATAAAAATCAATGTTTATTTATTCATATTTTTATGCGCTGCCACGCCGTTCATACATGGACATAGAATACTTATACTCCAGAAAAATGTATGGCTCCTGTGGGTGAGGTTGTATTAACGCCACAGTAAAACGTGGCCGGGCTTGTTAGTAATATATGAAACCGACTCAGAACGTCTTGTTATATATGGGTACATTAATAAAAAATCTACCACTTGTTGCAAAGGTTTTGGGAGGGTTAGACGACAGTATGACCTCTACTAGCTGCTGTTCGCTACTTCCTCTGAATCGACCTTAGAATTGGGTCACTCTAATGTACGTACTTTATTCTATGGTACTTTAATCAACTCTATGCAAAAATAGCCATCCCACAGGAACACAATATTGTTCCGGGTTAAAGTATCCTGTGTTAATCCAGGTAATAAACTATCTTTGTGCCAAATGTCATCCAAATATGTTCAGCAGGTTTTGAATAACCAACATTGAAAAATACAAGCTTTCACAATTATAGCTTAGGTGCTTTCTATGGGGAGATAAAACTCTACATACAAAGGTGTTTATTACGTTATATACCTTGCATAATCCTCACAATAGTATTAAGTATAGTATAAGCAATATCATCCATCCATCCATCAGCCTTTCAACGTCCACTGCTGGACTTAGGCCTCCCCAAGAGAACGCCACAACGAGCGGTCCTGTCATGGGGGATAATGCCGTAAGCAATATAATTATTATAAGCAATATATATGTATAAAAAATAATAGTAATAGTATTAAGTATAGTATATTCAGCTGACTAAACAAGTAAAAAGTAAATTGTAGATTTCGTTTTCTATGTTTAAAATCCGAGAAATCAATAATTTGCCGACAGAGATGTTATAGAGAATTATTCATTTTTCAGATTCAGCCGGCACTAGAGCTGATCTCGCTTCAATCATATCAGCGTTGCGTCGTTCAGCACCACCTAGAGGACAATTTCCATGCGCTGTAGATGACATGGACCCCATACATGAACAGTTTATATTACATGCTGATAGTAAGTACTTGATGCATTGAAATCTGATGTATTCACTAGCATAATCTTATTTACATTTTAAATTTTAGACCTCGACGACATAGACCGTGGTACCGCCATCACGCCTGAACTTCTGTGGCGAGAGAACAGGGCGGTGTGGTGCGCCAGAGTTGAACCACTTTGGGCTGATTTCTGTGGGGCGCGAGCTACTAACTACAAACCTGCGCCTTTACTCGACGCTACGCCTCTAACGGCTTGGGTAACATATTTCTTATTTTGAAAATCTAGATACTTTTTATGAAATTTATTCACACTATGACGTTATACGAGCAACTCGAGCAGATCTCTTTTAGAATTCCCAATAGTTGTATAATAAAAAAATAATACAAGCGAGGTTTGAACCCGTTCCTATAATATCAATCACACGCTCAGACTACTAGCCTATCGTGACTCTTAATAGCTGACCGTAGGTTGGCTTCTCACTCATATTCCTGGCTATAATTTTCAATTCCACATTTTCGCACTTTGTATTCCAGTTTTATCATAATTTTATTCATAACAAGACATGATTTTAAAGAAACTTGTTTCACACACAAGTACCTCAACCAAATACTTGGAACTGTATTTAGACTACAATTTCTGTGGCTAAATAGTTTATGGTACATAAAGACGCTTAAAATATCCGTGGGAACATACTGGATTTTTAGCAACGATCAACCGAATGGCGGTGACGCGTTTTGCTACCCGTCACATCTTGTTCCCATGGGAGCGAAAGTGGGCAGTAGAAGGCCGTTTTATGTCAAATGGCCATCCGTTTTCTTAACCTACTTCTATGGGAAACAGGCGTGAGTCTGTACATACATTATGACAATGTTCATAAAAAAATTATATCTAAGCTATTTTCTTCTAGGCTTCCTCGTTACTCTCTGTGGTACAACGTAAAACTTACTTCTAATCGAGTTATCACGAATTTTAATCTGGTAAAACATATTATTTGTGAATAAGGTAAAAGAGATTTTTTGTACGAGCTTTTCTAATCCGGGGAAGTGCTCTAAGCCACTGAGCTATCGTACAGATCCTTCGATTATCCCAATCTCCTTATCACATTTGTCTTTACAACCAACGCCATCTATCGGAATGCATTTACATGCATTAAACCATTCGATTCCCGCTCGTACAAAAAATCTCTTTTTCCTTATTCACAAATAATTTGTACTTTAAAAAGTGGCGGAGCATGTCAGATGCTATAAAATATAGATCAAAAATATTATTGGTTTTTCTGTCAGGAAACTCTTGATACCTATCCACTGAATGGCAATAAAAATTGACCTCTACTCGTATTATGTTGGAACCTAGCGAGATAGACTATAATATATTATGTATACATATAACTAAAAAAATCTTCCAGATGTGCTTTGACGACGACATGTCTCGTATATGGGTAGTAGCTCGCACCTGTGGGCTGGCCGGTCTTCAACTCAACCATTACCAGATGCTGTTCCTCATGAGACAGTTGGAAAGAATCTCGGAAATGAGCGCGTGGCTGGCACACGATGCCGCGAGACAACCCGATGCTGAGGAGGGGTAAGTAGTCTCGTGTGATGTGCGAACAAACTGACAAAAAATCTATATATATCTTATGCTTGTTTATTTACCACCCGCGTAGTACGAAAAAAAGGAGTACAACCTATTTTTAGCATATTTTCGCAACATAACTCGTAACTAAAATGTGGATTAGACCATTTTTGCTACCGGAAATATGAAGTAATAAAACTACGTTTTTCATTCCACAGGTCAATAGTAGTGGGTGTAGTGGTTCCAGCTGTAGAATTAACTTTTGTGCTTCCATCGAACTGTCCGGGCCAAGAGTCTTCCAGGGATTTAGACAGTGTGCCTCTTGACTCATCTAGTTTACAAGATTTAAAAATGGGTAAGTAATTATTTACTAAAGTCCGGGCGCGAAGCAGGGAGAATTTCGTACGTAAACCTGTTATTACCTGTTTCTGTCACTCCCGCGTAAATATAATGAGTCTCGCTCGCACAGATGCAATGGCCGCCGTCCTCAGGAATTGTAAACCTTTTACCTGAGACTGTAATGTAGACAAAACTGTTGATTCTTTTGTAATAAATGTGATAGGCAAGACGTCGTCGGAAAGCAGTAACTCCGAAACAGAGGAATCGGATTCAGAATTTTGAATTTTCATTTTTTATTTCCGCCGAGTTAGTAATTGTGAGGTATGCCGTGTGGGGCCGGCTTTAGAATTGTCCCACCCCTCTCCACCCATGGGAGTCGTACGAGCCGACTGAGGGAATACCGGGGGAGTGGGCTGCTGCACTCCTTCGAGTATTAACAACATCCACTGCGATCGCCAACCCGCCTGCCAAGCGTGGCGATTACGGCACTATCCCCCATTCTTGAGGAGGCCTATGTCCAGCAGTGGACGTTAAAAGGCTGATGGATGGATGGATGGAGTAATTGTAACTCGATTTTTATAACTGTTATAATATAAAATCTAAATAAATTATTTATTATAATAACAATAATTTATTTAATAACTTAGTAAATTTTTTTCCCCTTCAAACGTTTTATGTAAACCGCCCTTAATACAAAAATGTTTGTGACCACTGTCAGTAGGTAAAGAGGTCATTGTACGAAATTCTTCCTGCTCCGCGACTGGACTATAGCAGTTGAAAAAGCCAAATGGACAGTATTGCCATTGTACGTAAATTTTAACTGGAGTTAAATGAATTTAGCCGTGTAATCTACCTTTATAGAGACATTATAACTAGTGAGATATATCTTTCTAATAATTGCGCTTAGTGTTGATATATCACAATGGTTATTTTAATCAGTATGTTCTGTCCAACCATTTATTTTACTTCTGACTTAAGCATGCCTATGAAATTCCTTGTTTATTAATAGGCAACCATAGATAAAAAAATTAATACATCATGAACGCTGTTTTTGTTTTCTTTGCAACAGTGAAACAACGGACGGTATCCAGGAGATGCAGGTTCAAATCCAGCTCGTGACTGTTATTTTCGATTACACATTTTCACACTGTGTTAATTTATATGGCTAAACATGTCAAATGCTAAAAATATATATAAAAATATCTAAATACAGTAACACACTAATCAGGACATATTTAATTGATCGGTACTCGAGGTGTCTAAAGTAAAATAAATGGTTGAACACTCTATAATGATGTTATTGGTAAAATTATATGAAGCAAATATTGTATTGTACCTTAGTTATCAATGACATTGTTTATCTTGCATTTGCATGAGATATTTATGTTTGTAAAATTTTATTCTAATAAATGCCTGAAATATTTTTCTATTATGACTAATGGTAACAATTTTAATTATGATTAAATTTAGTGAAGCATAGGGCTTAAACGCGGCGTAGATAGTACTTAAGTTTCCGTAACTGCAATTAAGGTATACCATTAAATGATGCGACGTTTTAAAATTATTTTTTTCGTCATCGTGGGAAAGATTTTTGGCAAAAACAATCCGTTTGTCATCCCTCATGCCACGTTCCCACGGTGGCGAAAAGTGGGTAGCTAAATCCTATCCTACCTTACAAAAAGTGGCATATATCCTATTTTACAAAAAGTGGCGATCTGTTATCTATGCCTACTCCTCTGAGAAACAGGCGTGAGTCTAGGTATGTATGTAAGGTCTTTTTAATATTTTACCATGTTTAACTCGCTTTCTTGTACATCTGTCTGGGTGGAATTTTGTCATTAATTTTAAAGTAACTTCCCGATGAGCTAGATACATGAAATTTGGACCATCGCTCAGAAGTGGATGACAAAGCATGAAAATGAAGAAAATAAAATAAAAATAAATTAATGTACCATGTTTTTATAACGGACTATTTTATACTTTTTAGTCCATTATAAAAACATGATACATTAAACTTTTTTTTAATGTTAGTATTGAATTTTGTATTGTAATGGCATTTTAAATAAATGTATGATCTTGTGATTTATTTTTTTGACATGACATTACATACACAGATTCACGCCTGTTTATCAGAGGGGTTGGCAGAGACAATGGATTTTCACTTGGCACCAACTTTGCTTACCTCTTGCCTTTTGTACTCCCATAACATTCTTCATAGATGCACGCCGATTAAATAACTACTCCTGGCATATTTGGCCATTAACTAGAATCCTGCTCAAAGATAAACTTTTTTCGCAATAATTGGTTTTCTGTTCTTCCTTTCTTGGTCCTTCCGTCTACTCTTTCTGGGTGAAAAGAACATCAAGCTATATCGACTTTAGAGGCATCGACACCGCTCGAAGATAATTGCAGTAAGTGTCGAATTTGATGGATTTTGTGTCTGTACAAAATACTGCATTAAGTAACGTCTAATATAATCGTTATAATATAAAATATATACATACACGTTGTTGTATGCCATTATATATATACGGCCAAGAATATAATTTTATTAGAAATATATCACCGGAAATAACTCACGTTGAGGATTTAGTGGACCCGGGTTTCGAGCATATTCGATGCTCATCATCAGGGCGAGCGCGCAGCGGTGTCAACGAGTTCCCCGGGTTGACTAAGTCGATCCTCAACGTGAGTCATTTCCGGTGATATATTTCTAATATGTATCAATCTCACGATAGTTTCAATACGAAAATATAATTTTATGTCTGTACTTTAACAAAAATATCACAGAATTATCAGTGCTCTTATTAAAACCTCTATTGTCTCCAAAAAAGCATCAAACTTATCTTATATGATCGTTTTTATTGCAAATATTTTTTTATTGTTACATATTCTCATGCTTTTTCTTGCCTATTTAGGTTTTTCAAGATTTTATAAAAGATAACAAAAAATACCTTTTTAATCTTTCTTACTAAATAATAATTAGTAATTTTTATATATTATACTACGAGGGTGGCAAACAAGCATGCAGCCTGCCTAATTGTAAGCGGTTACCGTAGCCTATATATGCTAGCAACACCAGAGGCACCACCCGCGTGTTGTCAATTTCAGGGAAAGGTACGAGGGGTGGAGGAGAAGGATGATAGACAAGCGGGCAACAAGAAGAACTGGTTTGGCCGAACATAATACATATCTAATGTTGCATAAATGTCTCGTTTATTTTATTGAAATATTATTACAAAGATGATATAATTTTGGTTAATTCCCAGTAGGCTCAGATGCAACAATGGCTCCGTCTATAATAGACCGGGACAGCGGAGTGCTAGCCACATCTGTAGAAGCGTGCCAAGCCATCCATATAGAAGAACTGCCGCCGCCAAGCCCTGGTTTAACCTTCGGAGGTAAGTTTCTTCAATAGGAGTTATTTTACAGCTCTGCGATATGCTGCTCTCACTGTTGAAGACCAGTATTGTTGAATTTGTTTTCCTTATTCTTTAAATTAGTACTAGCTTTAATCTCAACGAGATCCTGAGTCCAGCTAAAGATATAGTCGTGCTGATCAGTGATGGCTATGACTTATTGGATGCTGAGCTCTACAAATGAACCATAATTTCTATAAAGTATATCTATGCAGCAAAAAGTTATTGCACACCCCTGGAATGATTTTTCTCTTTATACGGTTTCACCCGCGTTTTACTTTGAAAGAAATCTGAATAAAAAGTCTTCGTCATAAAAAATATTTTTGAACATGTAGTCTTGTTTCTGACTTTTGTACTAGTAGAAATCGTCATACTTATAATTATATTGTAATAAATAAACCGTATAAATGATTATTTAGATATATTTTTTTATATATATTTTTAGCATTTTACATGCTTAGCACTATACATTAAACACAAAGTGAAAAATGTGAAATCGAAAATAACAGTCACGAGCAGGATTTGAACCTGCATCTCCTAGATACCGTCCAGAGGCTTTGCCAATTCAGCTGAATTCAGATGCAGGTTCAAATCCTGCTCGTGACTGTTATTTTCTATTTCACATTTTTCACTTTGTGTTTAACGTATAAATGATTATTAACAGATATATATATTGGCCAATTAAAACAGTATCAAAATAAAAGTATCTAAAAATGACTACTATAGTCATTGCTAAGACATTATAAAGACAAGACAGATTCAAAATGTAATATAAAAAGTATGACGTATCGCCAGACGTATCTCCACGAATTCAGCCAGTCTTCCGCACGCTACGACGACCGTAACCAAAGAGGACGATTATTTCTAACAATATATTATATTAGAAAAACACAGTCTACTGTTTACACGCCACGACAGACCTAATGGTAAGTGCTAACCGCCGCCCATAGACTCAACGATACTAAAAACTATTGCTAAGCCTCTGCTCACGATTTTATTTCATGATAGCATAGCGTAACGCCTGTATCCCCGAAAGGGTAGGTAGACGTGTATTACAAACCCACGGTTTGCCAACCATGATTGAGTCCCGCGTTATAGGGGGCGAGGTTATTGTTGTCTAACGGGCACATTTCCAAACTCCGAGCTGCTACTGAGAATTTTTGTTTTTACGAAAAAGCTCAATAACGCTGCCCGACCCGGGGGTCGCACCCGAGACCTCATGATCAGCAGTCGCACACGCTACTGCTGCAACACCGAGGCAGTTACTGGGCTCAACGATACTAAAAATACTGATAAACCTCAGCTCACCTTCCTTACAACCGAAATACACCGGGGTGCTTCATGTCCCATACTGAGTATTGCAGTAACCTTTTTTGCCACGTTTGCAGGGTTTTCATCGATGCGTCGTGGCTTCACATCTCTAGTGACGTCGATAGACAGTGCACTGACGCGGGATGACACTCGCAGTGACGCGGCCTCCACTGCCAGTTCGGACAGCGACAGATATGTCGTCGTTGGACTCGCTGCAGAATCGCCCGATGACGCAGACATGGCTTTCAGGTTTGTAAATATAAGTATTTCATTTACATATCGAATAAGTATGGTTTCTACATTCAAATCCACAGGCGTTGCAAAAGTCCGCTAAGGAGATAAAATTAAACAGAATGTGTCTGCGAGTTGGCAACACACGAATAACACTTTGGATGTTACTAACGTCTCAGGCTACAGTAACCATGGCTACTATTATAGTATTAAAAGGTTCGTTAGGAACATTGGGAGATGTATATTCTTTTTTGGATTTTTATTGCGAGATATATCTAACATAGATAGATAAGATAGATAACTTTATTGGAAAAAACAATAAAACAATTACCAGCTGTTCATTAATAGTTACATTAGTTAAGATAAATCTGTATCATAGCTATTAGCGCCAACCTCCAAAGGGAGACGACATTGTTCTAATTTTTATGAAAAATTGTAAAATCTTATACGAGTATCTAAATGAAAAATATTATATAAAATTATTAGATATTAGAACTAGTAAGTTAGAAATATGTTGTGTGTGTCGTGTACGTGTGCACGCGCTTGTGTGTGTGTGTGTGTGTGGTGTGTGAGTGTAGATGTTTTTGGAAGGTCTGAAAGGGGTATTCCTGAGTTTATGTTATGGATATGCCGGAGTGTATGGTCTGATAAATAGCACACACATAACATTTTGGTACTTCTACGTTTAATTACATCCGCTTATATTACAAACAAAATTATTTTATTCGTGTTTTAATGTTAACAGGGAGTTTGAGCATGGTCGAGAATCTAGCGGTGTGGAAGTAGCAGCTGAAGTGGTAGAACGATCCTCTTCGCCCAGCGATCATTCTGTCACTAGTTCTTGCAGGAGACGTGATGTGGTATAACATTTTAATTACTTACTTATCATCACGCCATCTCCATTGTGGGGTAGAGAGAGTACCAAAAGGCTCTTGAATACATCTCTCGCTACCTTGACATTCATAATTCTCTTCATACACGCTCGTCAGTTTTGAAGACTCCTGACTTCACCTTCCTTCAATGCATGACCGATTTGGTCTAGGTAGGTGAGTCTCGGTCTCCCCTTGTACCTACATCCTTTCACTTTCGCATTGTTGTATATCTTAACCAGTCGATCGTTCGGCATTCTTTCCATATGTCCGAACCACTTTACATACTCATATGATTTCTATTTTTGTGTATACAAGCTTTTGATTGTATAGACTCACCAAATTACTTCGAATAGATTCAGGCCACTTGTCTTCTCGAAGTTCTAAAAATGCAAATCAGGATCATAAATTAATTAGCCACACATATTTTTTTAAATTCCTGGTAAGTGTTAATATGATAGTGATTAATTTGTGAAATATTAACAAAGCACTTCTCGACTTTCTCAAAGATATCGACGAGCACGTGGCGTTTGAACGACATACACATAGTTCACCAGAGCGCGAACGGCAAGACTGCCTTAAGACTAGCCGCGGATGATTTAAAGAGCGACGAGTGCTCTGCTATCCCTTGGGATGAATTCCAGGTATGTTTTTATTTTGGTATTGTGCTTTTAGCGGGATGGATTGTTTGCAGCTGTTCAAGGTTTCGAAATATAGTTTATTCATGTTTTGAATTTTGGAGGGTTCAGGGTTAAAAGTAGTATATATATTTGGCTGTTACCACTTTCCTCTTAAATTACTTGGTTTTTTCATTGTGATTTTTTGCGTTACAGATCAGAGCAGGTTCTTAGACATGTTTCTTGGAATATATTTTTCAAAGAATGAGCTAGCTATTAACTATAATTCTAAATTACTGTAATATATATTTATTTTCTTTATAACACATTTAACGGGTCTATATGCGCATTAAACTTATCAAAATACGATTATTTTGACTAACCTTTGATTTGTGTCCCAAAAAAACAGTCGACGCCGTTAGTGTTGTGTGTAGGGACCTTAATACTTTGCGGTCAGAAAGTGAGGGTAGTTGAAGATACTCTAACACAATATAACCGACGAACACCTGCTGTCACCAGTCTACTCGTGACCACGGCTGGTGCAACTCAGCCGAAACGTCGAGGTTAGTCAAAATAATAGTATTTTGATAAGTCTAATGCGCGTATAGACGCGTTAAATGAGTTATAATGAATATAAAACGCGAAAGTTTAAAAAGTACTATTTTTTTCTATATTAAAAAAGACACAGACACAATTCTCAGTAGTAGCCCGGAGTTTGGAAATGTGCCCCGGTAAACGTCAATAGGCTCGCCCCCTATTACGTGGGATTTAAACATAGCTGGCGAATCGTGGGTGTGTACACCTCAGCCTACCCCTTCGGGGAATACAGCCGTGAAAATGTTTAAAAAATACACGGTTTTCTTTATTTGATCAAATTGAGTATTATGTATTTTATCCCCTATAATTATGTAGTACATATCATCAGCATGCAGTCTTAAATCTTAAACTTACTTCGTTGCATACTAATTGATACCATAGTAATTAAATGTTAATCCTATTTTCATTACGCATGTTGTGGTACCTTCAAAAATTGTGCATCTAGTATTATTTTAACAATAATGATTTTTTAAATTTAGATTAGATGTAAGAATTATTGGTTGTCCTAAATAAATAAATATCGTGTCAAGTGTTTAGGCGTACAAGACAATTTAACCAGTATTTTTCCTTGCATTTTTGCTGTTTCAATTCGTACTATTTGCTAGGGAAACGAATCATTGACTAAAAATGTATTTCGTTAATTTCTATTTGAACAGTTGCAAACAAAAACATAAAATAACTCATTGTTATTTTTGAACACTAATTAATTAAATTATTTTATTTTGATGTTTATCAATTATATTTAGTTGTTTTTATATTTCTCATTATATTGATAATCATAAAAATTCAAATTCATACACATTTACCTAAAAACATTTTGTTTTACATCACTAACACTAAATTAACTAACATAATTGTTTTTAAATAGAAAACCATGTTTTTAGTAATGATTATCTGAAATCACAAACACTATTAACTATTCGACTATTCGAAGTGTTTTATATTCATACAAAGCATGTGTCGATATTCCCTTTCTTTTTGAGAATAACAATATATAATAGACATTGATGTACGTTGAGACGACGCTATTGACTTGTGATTGTCATAAATTAAAGACACGATCGTGTAATGGTGAACGCACACTTATCCGAGTCGAACGAAACGAATTTTAGAATTCTTTATATGAAATCTCATGAAAGCTCGCACACTTCCCCGCGTCGAATCGTCCGAATCTGAAACGCGGGGAAGTGTGTCAGGTTTCATGAGATTTCATATAAAGAATTCTAAAATTCGTTTCGTTCGACTCGTTCGACGCGTTCGGCTCGGATAAGTGCATTCACCATAATGTGTTCATTGAGCAATATAACCTTTTTTATTTTTATAATAAATGGTAAAATAAAACATATCTTCTAGAAGTTCAGTATAATTGCCATAAATGACGATTCAGAAATCAAAACTTTTTCGCCATGAAAATGAGTAGATTTTAACGGAATAACGTTGTCTCTTCTTACTCTGGAATTCAATTCTGTTTTATAAATATATTACAAAATCTTTGTAATATATTGAATTCAGGAGTAAGCTCAAAGGTGTGCATGTTCATATCATACCATAACCATTGTATATTGTACCCAGTAAGATCTATCGCTGTAAAACTGAACTAAAATTTTATAAGGGATTGTGGTTTGGGAGCAAACGGCTACTGAGCGACTTTAATCGTCAGTTTTGATTTCAATGAAAATAAAATTGTTATAAGAGCGCATATTGTATAGAATCCAAAGTAATTTTACTCAGTATATCGTGATTAGTAAAGTTATTGTCATTTATAGGTCGGATACTGTACAGCATTTTGTTATTATGACACTTAAGTCATCCTCCAATGCTAGGCTCTAAATATCGCCAAAACGTTCGGTCCATTCTCCATCCAATAACCAACCAAATATTATATTTTCTACTCGTTATATGCTAATTATTTGCTGTGATAATAACGCTTTGATAATATACTCACAGTCGCTCAGGAGTCGCTCGCTTCAATGCCCTAAATTGGAATGCATCCATTTTATCTCTAACTATATGTGTCTATGTGTGTTTTTTCCTTTATGGCAATTCCCGCCCGCTCGGCTATCGTGAAACGAAAGAACCGTCTCAAGGTATTTAACATAGATCTTATAGATCACGATCTATGGATCGTTTGACACGATGTAGTGGTATCATTATGTTGAGTGCCCATAGTTGTAGAGGTCATGTGTCGTAGCCAAGGGGGTTTGTCTGTGTAAGAGTGAGTGAGACAAAAGATGTTTCTGTCACTATCTTGTTTATATAATAACCTGATAACACTAAGTTCAAATGTTGTTGTACTCTTACATATAACGTACATATTAATATTATATTTTGCCACATAAACACTATCATGAATTTATATTTATTATTTAAAAATAATATTATAGAATCAAAGTAGGCTTGCAATGTTACTTCAAGAAAGCTTGACAAGAAACATCTTTGCTGTCGCTTTATCGCTATAAGTTACATGTTCGCCATTTAAGCCACATTAGCGCCACCTGACGGAGAAGGTAGGAAGCATTTTGCTGAAACGCAACTAACGATGAGACATGAAATTATTATTAAAAATAAGCTTAGCAGGATAATCTGTTCCTACATATAAATGCATGAGCGTATGTCTCTTCAATAAAGTTTGTAAAGCTATGGCGTAGCCATAAAGAGTGACTTATCTATGAGATTTCTAAAAAACAATTATAGAAGTTATCAATTTTTTTTATCTAAAACATATCACTGTGATTAAGCAAAGAAATACTAGGCACCAAAGAAAAACACACAGTAGATAAACTTGAGCCATATTTCATTGTTTATTATATTATCAAAATTAAATGTTATGGTATGTGTTAAAAAATACAGAGTATTTTTTCGGTAAGACAAAAGGGCACAAGTCAAGTTTAAGCGTTATAACGTCATTTCTTGTATTAAATAATTTACGTTTATGATGATTATATATTGACTATATATGTCCGTGTGGTGACTGACCAAGAATACAAGTGTCACCATCCCATTCTTTCCCACGGGTGTCGTATGAGGCGACTAAGTGAAGTAAGCAATTATCATCCATTGCTTGACTGGTGGTCGGGCTGGGTACTAAGTGGGATTACTCACTTGGTATCGGGCCCAAGCGGGTTGGTTCCACCATCTCCCGTGTGGCCATGAAGCACATCGTTGCGTTTTGGCTGTAGCAGGAGATAGCCGTTTATTTTTTCATTTCATATCTGTGAAATGAAATGGTGAGCAGCGGCTTTACAATACTCTCCGTATAGTTAAATCCATGAGCGACGGTTACCATTTACCATCAGATGGGTCTGCCACTACATCCAATAAAAAAAAATTATATATTTATTGAGTTGTTTTTCTTGTGAACTAATTGGTCTCATATTTTTTTTTTACTGAACTTCAATTAAAAAATTAGCTTTATGTTTACAATATGTAAATAATAAAATATTAAACTCACCAAGTCTAAAACATAAACACAATTGAGTCAATCAAATAGATAATTACATGCATGAAACACATTGATGCACGAACGTTGTCGCACGCCGCACTTCCCTTCATCTTCATACCGCACTTGTGATACGTTGGTCAAGTGTCAATCGTTGTGATGTACACGTTAGAGCCCTTACTTCCGAACGCTGTTATCATCTTTAGAGAACTGTGACGAATACACATCATATTTATAATAATATAAGAGAGACCGAAAAGTTTCTGTGAAGTTGCGATTTTACATTTCCAAGTATAATAAATATAATAATGTTGTCAAATTAGCTACACTGACCTCTACACATGTCAATTATAATTTCTGACATTTCTGAGCTAATCAAAGTTTATGTGACAATAATAAAGCGGTGACTTGTCTGTTCCCTTGGTGTTGGTGAAGGTCAGGCGCGCGTAATGGCGGTTACCACTTACTACCAGAGGAACCACTGACCACCAGAGGTACCACTGACTTTTCTGCCGTGTTGGGCACTAACAAATAAATATAAATAATATTTTATTACGATTAGTAATAAAATATGAATCATAAATTTAGTTTCATTAGTTGAAATTTGGTTGAATTGATTTGTACTATTCCTACAATGACTAGATGTTTATAAAAAAATACTATAAATAAATAAATAACCGTTAATAAACAATTAAAACAATATATTATAGCTAGCCTTCCCTACACATCGCTGTGGAAAAGAGGTACCTACGTCACGGTGTACATATGTATATATAACTAAGTATGGAGTTACCGTTCGGCAGTACTGGCTAAACCCCCGAATGTTGTACGTCTCTCCCCCCTTCCCCCATAACCTGAACATCTGAACACAGAACAAGTTCTCGATGCGGGCGCGGGCCTGGACCGAGCCGTTGGTAGACACCGACGAACTAACAACGCGAGCGACGCCAAACGTTGCTGTTAGGCTCGAGAGAATACAACTGCCGAGGCAACCGGATGAGAAGGTAGGGTTTTTTCTTAATAATTTTCAATTCAGAGTACTATTGTATCGTGCGGGACACTGAAAACACCAAGACTGCAAATTGCAAAATATTGGTTCTGTTCGAAATTCGAACAGATGAAACGTTGACGTTGGTAAATCACAACACCATCTGTTGGAATGAAACTGAACTGTAATCACAGAAGGTCCATACTGAAAAAGCCTATGTTAACCTATTATAGGCTTAAGACAATAAAAAATAAGGCTCAAAATAATAGCGAAACATAAAATTAATATAGAAGATTTTCTTGTTCCCCTATTACAAAGGGTAAAATTGAAGTTAGCTTTATCATATAAATAATTGATTGAGGCGACTCTTGGCGGAAGTCCATTGCATTATTATAGAATGGATATTTTTACCACGGATTGACAGAAGATTGCTAATCCGCATTTCTCACATGTAGATAAATGCATCTATTTTAATTTTTCAAAATGGAGGTAAGTGTGGTAATAACAACGTACCAAGCACAATAATGAAAAAGGTCTCCAAAAGCGACTCAGCAGATGCGTGTTCTCATAAAATAAAATATTCATTCTATAATAGTTTTATCATTGTTCAATTAAGATGAAGTTTAATTAATGATAAGAAACTACTTTTATAATAATTTCTCCTGTATATTCTGCATATATAGATAATAATCCAACAATACAATATTTGTTTTCAGGGTGAAATTTCAGGGCTGGCAAAATTCGAAGAGTTACTAGAAGCTAGAGTGCGAGATTTGAGTATAGCTTTGAATATGAGTACAGCATTAGCGCTAGCTGAACTTATCGAGGATGAAGTAGTGGCGCCCCCTATGCCACTAGAGGTAAGTACATTTTTGGGCCTTATTTGTAAGTGAAATCATATTCATAATATAATTTCTGAGACTGACTTGACTCCCGGCCGATTGTCGTGGGTTCGATTCCCGCACAAGACAACTCTGTGTTATCCACAAATGGTTGTGCTGAGTCTGGGTGGTACTTTGTGTCCATGAAATTATATGTATGTAGTCCAACCCCGCGATCCAGGGATTATTCCTTAGTACAGGTTGTATAAAACAAGAAAAGCAAAAAAAGAGTAATTTAATAAATGAATATATATTTATATACATGTATACGGAATATAAATAAACACACACTAAATAAACTTTACAGATTTTGTTAGAAAACGTGAAGCTTCACATAATAGAGGACCGTCCCACTCGCTCAATAAACGCCCCACCACCTCAACCGTTAGATATAGACCTGACTACCCTGCGGTTGACACGTGACACCGCTGGGATCCTCCGACTGGGGCCTCCGGTATCAACACCTTCGACCATAGCTTCCCCTGCAACTCCTCAACCGATACCGGAATTGGACGAAGCTAAACAGAAGATAGACCAATTGAATAAAGAAAATGAGGAGTTGAAGAAGAGACTGGTAACGTTAGCCAGGATAGCTGAAGACAATAGGGAGTTAAGAGCGTGAGTTCGTTAGTCAAATTGATCCTTTTCATTTACTGTAAAACAGTAAGCAATGATAGCCAGTAAGATCGAGGTTTTCCACCTATCCCGGAATTCCGTGAGAACTTAGGTCCTTAAAACAAAAATCTACTGGCTCCCAGAAGGAATTTAATATTGATCATAATTCTCTCAGAAAATCAAATACGTGTGCAATAACAAATCGAAAAAACTAATTGATACCCAAGACTTCGTCTGCTACTTATTATATTAACAGAAAATACACATGACAAAACAAATTGTTGAGGTGCGCTCAACGGCAGACCTTTATCATTTTGTTTATAAAAATGATGAATACAAGAAATCTTATATTGTTTGTTAATTCAGTTAAAGATCTTACGTTTGCTCGCAATACATGTATATTATCCTTTTGTAAAATATACTAATACTTTTTATAAACAAAGGCATTTGTTATAATAGATAGTACCCGCAGGCTTATACAGGCCTCTAGCAAGATAATATGTTGGTAGCAGTGCTTATATCGCGGTAATGGATCGTGGATGCTATAAGCTTTAATCGCTTGAATTATTAACTTTTTAGAACAAATTTTTTACGAGCATGTTCGAACTTTCCTCTTTAGCAATCCCTGCTATGCTGTGCAACATTTTCTCTAATAAAATAGCTGATCATGTCCAATAGGGATATTAACATTGATATCTATTAGTTATAGTTTCATATAAATTGGGTTAAACGGTTCTCGGGTCTTTAAATATCTAAAATATTTTGTTAAAATGTTCTTTTGAAAAAATAGTTAAATAATATCGTTTTAAAATGTTGTAAATGATACCGATTATCACATGACCTCGAACACCGTATGACGTCATAGGCCGTGTTTGCATGAAAATTGCAGAAACAAAATGCTAGAGACCATGCACGCATGACCATTGAACAGCGGTTCCTGAGGTAATTGACCGTTTTGGTAGGAAATTTAAAAAAAAATTTTTCCTTATCATTTTTTTCTGCAAATTTGATACCATTATTATGTTTATTACCTTCTGAAAATTTTCCAAATTGGAATGTTAAAAATCACAATAACATTTTATTAACTTATTTAGAACGGAAGCTAAACTGTATTTACAGTAAAGTGGAGGAGGCGTCTGTACTCCGGCAGTGTGTACACGCGGCACAACAAGAAGCAGCTTCGCTGTTAGCAGACAAGCAAGAACTTTTAGAAGCATTGCGTCTACTGCAGGTAATTTAAACTGTCACTGTGACATAGTGTTCAAAGTGATAAGTTATTTTGTTGAACAGTACGTCGAAATTTATTTTTTATACAAGTTTAACGTCATTTGTAACTTTGGATTTAAGCCGTGTTTAGAAAGTAATGCATCCTAGCCAAAATAGTATCTATATATAGTTTTGTGAAATTGATTTTTATTACTATGATATTCTATTTAATTAACCTAAAATTATGAATGTAGCAATATCGTCTTTTAACAGATAGTTAAATATGTTTTTTCATGTTTCGAAGCTACAATTTTTTTCGATACTTTATACTTCGGTCGGTCTTCCTAATTAAGCAATCGTATTCCTGTATTCCAAATTAAAGTAAACAGTTTAAATATTATAAATTTCTGCTATATTCAATATTTACTATTAAAAAAATAACAGAGCTATATCTGTACATTTTAGATATTTATGTGAGGTCGGGCAGTGTTATTGCGATTTTTCGTAAAAAGAAAAATTGTCAGTAGCAGCCCGGAGTTTCGAAATGTGCCCGGTACACGACAATAGGCTCGCCCCTCATTACGTGGGACTTAAACATAGCTGGCGAACCGTGGGTGTGTAATATACCTCTGCCTACCCCTTCGGGGATACACGCGTGAAATTACAGAACAGATTATAGTGAAACTTTTTGTTAGATAGCATTTGATTACACTTAATACGTTGTCGTAACCTTACGTCAAACCCATACATTGATTATTCTATTCTGTGGGCCTACCCAAGTTACATTCTATGATTGCTAACGCTATAGAAAACTATTAAAATGTATGTTATTTTGACATTTCGAACGTTAAGTCACGTGACTTAGCGTTATAAATGTCGTTCAAGATGTCATATTCCACATATATTTTAATAGTTTTCTGTAGCGGCAGCGATCATAGAATGCAACTAGGCCCGCTGTTCTAGTAGCGTTTATTACACTTGGCTAGGAGGACTGCTGTACTTAACTTATTCGTGATTTTCATAGCTCCTAAACTATTAATTATAAATGGCACTTATAATTGCTCATTTTCAGGAGCAGATGTCGGGTGGGTGTCGTGGAAAAAGATAGCGGTCGCGAGGCGGTCCGCCGCAGGGCTGCCTCGACTGTACGGCGTGTTGCGGCGACAAGCACACGTAAACGATAATTATTGAGAACCCTAGCCCTTGTATGTAACTACCAGATAATACCCTCTTTATATCATTATTTTATAGTGTATATTACTGCTATTAATACTCGACGAAAATGCTTGGATTCGCATATTTAATACTATTACATATTATATCTCAAGTTCGCTATTTGTAAGCATTTTATGCATACATGTGTATTAATTGTTATCAAATGCGTTTGAATATTATGGAAGTAAGCGCCTACCATACTCCAGTGTAGTAACTAAGACATTAAGAAATTCATTAAATTGGACATATCTGTCTGTCCAGACAGATATAACACCGCCATATTTGATTGTTGTGTTTACCGATAAAGACTAAACCCCTAATCAATATACCATTCTATACTGATATATAAAAAATAACAACCTTTTACGTAATACATATGAATGTTATACGGTATTTATAGCAAAAATACCTTTTTTTTTTTCAATATGTTTGTGTACTTGCCTGATAGTTCTGGCTAATCTCCAACACGGCTGAACCGAATTCAGCTAAACTCACTGTGAGCTAATGTTATAAGGCGTAATTTAGGTTACTGTTGGAAAAATAACTATGGCACAAAAACGTTGAATTCCACGAGGATTTATTTCCAAGTATCAGAGTTTCTATCGACTAGAGTTTAGATGAAGCCAAGCTTATCTGATTGTCTTATTTGGGTATGTAGATCCTTAGTTATTGACAGACAAATTACATAATTATTTACCAGATAATCTTTGTAGTTCGTAGACGTGATAGTCAATATTCATGTTGTGGTGATTTCCTTCTAAATTAAGGGGTCTAGTCTTTTATCGGTCCTGGTAGATTTATTCAATATGAGCTGTCTTATACTTCGGAATGCGCCCTCAATGTTAGTATTATTCACAATTGCTGAACCAGAAATATATCATACTAGAAATCTAGTAGTAGATCCTTGCTTATTCCAGCACAAATGGGCCAGCTCGATTGGGGAAGTACCACCCTCTCACAAAAGATCAGCGTGTAACAACGGAAGTTACGCCTATCGTTATGTTTCGCATGGTAAGTGAGAGCGCCGGAGGCCCAAGGCCCTTCCCTATCCTCCCCTTATTATGCTTCCTATCCACTTTCTATCCCTTTCCTAGGAGATAGCGACGCGCGAGTGATACCTCTGATGTCTGGCGTCTATAGGCTACGGTAACCGCTTACCATCAGGTGGTATGCTTGTTCGCCACCCATGTAGTATAAACCTTTTTTAATATGAAATATGATAAATGGTTCGGATGCCGTGCAGCTGAAAATAAGCAGTCTAGAGTCAACCTGTAATTACTGCCAGGATGTTATTTGATAGCCTTGACGGACCTCGTGGCGTAGTTGGTAGTGTAACCGACTTCTATGCACGAGGTCGTGGGTTCGATTGCCTCTCAGGACATTTTTTTTTTGTTGCGTGTAGTGGCAGACACAGCGGCCCATCTGATGGTAAATGGTAACCGTCGCTCGTGGACTCAACTATACCGAGAGTAGTGTCAAGCCGCTGCTCACCATTTCATTTCACGGATATGAAATGAAAGAATAAACGGCTATCTCCTGCTACAGCGAAAACGCAACGATGTGCTTCATGGCCCGGGAGATGATGGTACCAGCCCGCTCGGGCCCGATACCAAGTGAGTACTCCCACTTGGTACCCAGCCCTACCACCAATCATGCAATGAATGATAATTGCTTACTTCCCTTAGTCGCCTCATACGACACCCGTGGGAACGAATGGGGTGGTGACACTTGTATTCTTAGTCCGTCACCACACGGACGATGAACACAGATTTTGTACTGCGTCTGGGTGTTTTCTATCTATAATAGTAATATATGTATTATATCCGTAATGTGGTACCCATAGCACAAGCGTTAAGCTTAGTTTGGGACCAGAGTAATAAAAAAACAAAAGCTGGGACCCACAGCAAAACGCGCCTTGCGCAGCACAGAGGTCAAGTGTCCACAAAGATTTTTGGTTACATCTGATGCCAGCCGAGTGAAAATAACTTAACCTCGCTGATCTTTCCAACTGCAAGTGCACAACACGAATACTTTATATTGAAAATAATACATACTTATGAAGAATACTGCAAGTATGAATAATACTATCATGATAATTAATGGCAGTGAAATATAATATTTTCAGTCTCTGCAAGCATATTCATTAACACACTAAGTTAATTACCTATATATTTACGTCGAGTTATACGCAGTAATATTTTTATTAAGATGCCAATGAATTGTCAAGTATTAAGATTGAAATTAGATATATGGGAGTATAATTAGTGTGTTCTAATTCGTAATAGCAGACATAAAAATGGCCATTTAAGCAAATGATTGGCATTTCATAGTAAAATTTGCGATGTGTGACTTTGTGCAATATCAATTAGCAATATTTTAAAAATGTTATACACGAGCCAATATTTTTTATGTACTTATTTTGTGATCATTTCTTAAAAAGTTTTTATCAAACCTACAACTGTAAAGTATTGACGTCTTCGCTATGATAAATAAATTAAAATCCAATTGGTGCCAAGCAAAGAATTTGTATTTATTGATTCAGCAATTTAAACGTTTATCCTTTTATATTTACTTAGAAGGTCATATAAGAAGGTAAGTTTTTAGGTTTTTTTATGTATATTTTTTTTTATATTTTTAGTTAATTTAAAATTAACAATGAATAAAATAATGAATTTAATTTTGTATCTAATTCACTAATAAACAAAAAATCACACAAGACAAGAATGTCACAATAACATCAATTTCTTGATAATGTGTCTTATTCACGTAAACATTTTGCATGAAATTATAACCACAATTTATGTTAATTTGCGTGAGAGTGATTAATGTGTTGAAATATACCACTTATACCCAAAGTGATCTATATTGACCCCCAGAGGTTGACGAGCGATGACGTATAAGGGGTTATTAGGTATCCCCAAGATATTAAGGGAGATTCATGATAGCTAATTTAATTTAAGCACTTGATCTTCCTATAATGGAATAAACTCACCTACTAGACTATAAACCCATTATAAATGATACAAAAAATTTGAAATATATACACCTCCCTGAATATCCGAACAGGAAAATATACCAAGTGGTTTACAAGACAAAAAATTTGGAGACGTATAAAATGCAACATCTTATTTATTTCGTTTAATATTATTTTTGTGCCAAAGGTACTGACTGTATAGCTTATAGCAGTCAATTAGTATTCCTTAACTTTTATATCACATCTTTCTTATTGACATATCGCACACATATGTCATATACAGGCCGTGATAATACTCAGAATAATTACACATACTATGTGTCGGGCAATGTTACTGAGCTATTTCGTAAAAAGAAGAATTCTCACTAGCAGCCCGGGGTTTGAAAATGTGCCCGGTAGAGCAATAGGCGCGCCCCCTATTACGTGGGACTTAAACACAGCTGGCGAAACGTGGGTGTGCAATACACCTCTGCATACCGCGGGAATACTGGCGTGATGCTATATGTTTATGTGTCGATTCATAGAGGCTATTCCAAAGCAGGCCCATCTTTGAAGCGAGGATGAGATGGCTATATGTACATATTATAAGCAATCCCTGGCTGATTGACCTATTCGTAAAGGCAAAATACTACTACTCAATTTTTTTACATTGTAATGATTCATATAATCTGAAAAGTATTTAATATATACACATGTGCAATTACACTGGCTATAGTAAAATAATCTGCACTGTGACTAGGGTTACCATTGGTGACTGGTTATTGCGCATTAAATGCCTGATTTTCGATAAAAATTGCAGTAAAATAAATTAAAATGAATACGAAATGGAGCCGGCGAAAATAAAGTGAGAATTAATAATGATTGTATCTGAATAGTGCCGATGGAACGCGGACTGGCTTAGATAATGAGATTCTGTGACGAGTGTTGTGGGTTTGGAATCAACACAAGACAATTCTTTGTGTGATCCACAAATGTTTTTACCGAGTCTGGGGTGTACTTTGTGTCTGTCAATTGTATGTTTGTAAATTTCCCCTAAAGCCTAGCGAAGGGTATTGCTATTAAAAAAAATGCGACATAGAATCTTACATATGGTAACCCCGAAAAGTGATCATCTATTTTTCTATTTTATTCAAAGATCCATATCGCTGTTGCGTAGCTTGGTCTTTCAGTCATTGTTGAGAGTTGTAAATAATAATATTATATTTTATGCTGTTTAGATTGAAGTAGCGTTTGTTTTTTATATTATATTTTGTATTGTTGAAGTGTTCGACCAAAATAAAAAGAAAGGCTTGTCCATTTTCTCAGAGGAAGTGCACTTTTGCAGGATCTTTATTGAGCGCCGGTGCCCGATTGCCTTTATACTGCGGCAAGTGGTACGATGTGCGACACGCGTTTATTGCTGTACACATTAAGAGTGTACACGAAGACTAAACTTCTGTCAAAACATCGTCTTTGTGTGCCTATCAGGCCCGTCCATTCATTTTAATTTGGTCGAAGTTGAAGTATCGCGATTTCCTGTTTATTGATAGATAATAATATTGTTGTGTTTAATTTGCAAAAAATGATCGTGTGTCTTTCCTATCCCTGCACTTATTCTGAGGGTAGTGATAGATTTTCATGGTCAGCTAGTAGACACGGCTGTGTGTTTCTGTCCTGGTAATTATAAACTTTAGTGGTTACTAGTTACCAGCAGATAGCCACAGGATTTTCCAAAATTGCCAATATAATAATAAATTTTAGGTATATCTGAATAATATGCCCTAATTAACCAAATGTCATTATGAATATAGGCAAATGTTGCCATGTATAGTGTATTCATATTTTGAAAATCTTAAAACATTTGTGTCAGTGTTCGAATCCTCCTGTAAGTTTTGAAAATTTTATGTACGATAAGAATCCACTCTACAAAATTATGACAGCGATAATGTGACGGCGAAGACCTTCGGGTTTTTTTTTTCAGAATTTGATTTGATGGCGCTGACACATTGTGGTTAAAATATATCATTAAATTTGAATGGAATGTGCTTTACATTTGCTATAATTATACATTAACCCCTTAAAATATATTGTATTAGGATTAAAAATGAACTTGTGCCTGTATTAATTAGGTAGGTACAAACATTTATATCCGCTTCATGATCGTCGCTAACTTTTTATACCCTCGTCTATTTAATCAATGGTATTTTAAGGAAAAGTTTACTCAATTGTCTGTATATGTGTCGTCTCTTCGATGATGTGAAAAGTCATTTAGTTTTATAGGCCGACAGTTATTAAGTCTGGCAACAATGTGTAAATTACGATGAAAAAGTGGAATTTTTATTTACACATTACAACTAAATGACTTTTTATTCATTACTTTTTGTTTTTTTTTTAAGAAATTGTATTAGTCTGTCCATTTGTAGTATGACGTTTCTTCGATAAATTTTAGTGTAAATCGTTCAGAATCATGTACAAGTTGTTGCAGTTTGTTTAGTTATGATGGAATTGTTAAAATTAAATTCATTATTCTATATTTATGAGTTTGTTTTTGTAACACGATTTGTATACGGCTATTTTTTGCGTGAAGACAAGACTAGTGGGGATAAGAACCACATTATTTTGTTAAGAATTTTGACCCCTGCAGAAAAGTGCAACGAAACAATACCTATCTACTGTTTAAAACGCTAAAACGATTGCAAAACAAGTGTCCCGGATGTAGATAACCTGCATGCTTTATTAAATTTGGCCTTTTATATAAGTAGATAAGTATATAAAATACGGCCCACCTGATGGTAAGCGGTTATCATAGCCTATTGAGGCTTGCAACACCAGAACCAGCACTCGTGCATCGCATAGTCGTATCAATAAGGAGAGGATAGAAAGGATAAAAAGAGAGAATAAGAAGGATCATAAGGAGAAGATAGGGAGGGGATTTGGGCCTCCAGCGCTCTCACTCACTCTCAATGACAGCTAGTTAATGCGAAGAGGCATGGTTGCAACCAACGCTGCACACTCCTCAGGCGTAATTGACTCCCAGACAGCCAAGAGTTTAGCCTTTAAGTCGCTTTTCGATCTTGTTGGATTTTTACGGAGAACTTGTTTCATTTTCCACCATAGGGTTTCGATCGGCGACAAGTCCGGGCTGTTAGATAGCCATTCGATTGTAGGGATGCTTTTCGCCAGTAGCCACGTCTTTGTTGTCCTTGCAGTATGGCAGGAAGCACCATCCTGTTGAAAAATGAAGGAATCTTGATGCTTAAGTGACGGAATACACGGGTTTTGATACCTTGGAGCATTGATAGAACCATCCACAAACTGCATACCACCAACACCTTGTGCAGACATGCAGCCCCATATCATAAGAGACGCCGGAAACTTCACTTTGCGTTTGAGACAATCAGTATGAAATGCCTCATTTTTGTTCCGAATCACTTTTTTTCTTTTCATCGCTGACTGTCACTTCAAATTTGGACTCGTCACTCCAAATGATACTACGCCACCGATAGGAAGTCCAATTTAAGTGATCACGAGCAAACTTCAACCTCTTTTTCTTTTGTACAGCAGTTAACAGTGGTTTCTCCTTAGCGGTGTAAAATCCGTAACCCATTCTTTTTAGGACTCTTTTGCAAGTTATCAACTGAGACGTCTTTGTGAATCATGTCCTTCCAATGCCGTGAGTTCTCCAGCTCGAGCACGACGATTATTTTTGATAATTTTCTTCAGGATTCTGTTTTCTACTGCACTTGTGATGCGTGGTCGAACAGTTTTCTTCAAACAAGAAGTCGTTCTATTCTTTTTATAGTGCTGAATGATAAATTGGACTGTAGACCTGGGAAGTATCAAGTCTTTAGATATTTGGTAACTTGATTTGCCAGCATCGACCCCACAAACTATTCGCTTTCTAAGCTCTTCATACACAGGTTTGCCCCGACCCATTGTTATTTGAAAACTGAAATTTTCTGAATTTTTACACTTACTTGACAAATGACACAGAATTACTTTTACAAATTTAAATTATGCAACATAATTGTACAAAGAAGGAATAATCTTATTTAACTCACCAATAGACGAACTCTTTTGCATCGATTAACAATTAGACGAACTATTTTGCTTATAACTTCTTCGAATTTAAAACAGGATATGTATAAATTTAAAAAGCTAAAATAGTTTATTGGTTCATAATTAAAAAATGGCGTAAGTAACGCGACATGTGATAGTAGAACAGCTTAATATTTTATATAGATATACAAAAATAATGAAGTTAGAAAAAATCTCACAGTAAAAACTTCTTCACACTAGACGAACTATTTTGCATCGGGGCTCGTAGTACCCATAAATTTCGTGAGGGTAAACCTGAACAAAAAAGAAACTTGTTCCTTATGCTCAGTATACATAATATCAATTATTCAGTGTCATTCAGAATTACCCGAACATAATTCGGAATTGCATTCTGATTTTAAAAAAATAGCAAGGTTTTCAAACACTTATATTTAATAATTTTAGGATATAATATAAATCTTTTGGATTTAGAACTTTGGCCCACATATTTCAGAAGACGATAAATTTAAACTGGTTACATTTTAATTTTTTATTAAGGTTGACTTTTTGATGATTATACATGAGCCCTTATGAACTCATCAAAAATCCTTTCGTAAATACCCGAATGCACCTTACACATTTTAAGGAGCGAACTGCGATTTTGGTTTTTTTTTCAATGATTTCTTGTGAGATACCTGAATATTTGTAGGGCTTCACCATTCTTACTTGGTCGGAGTAATGTATGCAATACCGTTAGGTATTACATACTCTTTGGTATGCAGATACATCTGCACAGACAGAAGGCGCGGATATCACCCAAGACAGAGAAGGAATGTGCTATCGAAACTAATGGTTATAGATGTCATAATACTGATTTTCAATATCAGATTTCAAAATCTTATATTTTAATATCTAGATATTTTACGTTCGCGTATCCATCATACGAGTAGATTCAGATTTCAGAAATCAAATCCGATGCGCATCTATAAATAGGATACGACAATATCATAGATTTCAATACAATTCGGTATTGTAGATATACTCGTACTTATATAATAGATGTTTAATTCGGTATTCATTTATCACTAGCTGACCCGGCAAACGTTGTTTTGCCATATAAATTATATCTAGAGTATTTTTAGGGAATTTCTAACGTAGAAAAAAATAACTAACTTATTGTAAGTGTGTGAGGATATGGACCTACCTACATATTAAAAAATCCATTAAACCAATCCCCAACGTCCATAATAGTACACAAATCTTTCTAAATTTTAGAACGCGAAGGAAATTTCCTCAACTATTCGGACACAATTAAACAATAAGTACCTAATACAACTATTACGTGCATAATGGTCCATAAGTTACAAAATTCGCTCAAGTTCAAGGCTAAATAATTAAAATTTTAGACATCATTGATATCATGATTAGTACTTAACAGAAAGTAAGCTTTATTTGCATAGCATTAAGATTTAAAATTACTTATTTATAATATTTATATAAAATCTGTTCAAAAATCTGATATTGTGATATTACTGTACCGCTCTAACTAGTGTAATATTTGTATCTTACGCGCTTTGTCGCACACATGCGGTCGATGCGTATCGTATCGCGTATGTACAAACGAGTGAGCGAGTATTCAGTACATCGCAAATCTGATATTGTAATACTTAGATTTCGAAAGAGCCAGTAAGCAATTTTTAGATATTGTACCAATATCAGATTTCGTATCTATATACGATTTGTATCGCCCACTTCTACTGCAACGGATATTGAGGAAATGCAGGTTCAATTCCTGCTCGTGGCTGTCGCTTTTCAATTTCACACTTTGTGTTCTGGTCGTAGACAGAGGATATAATAGACACGTTCTCAGAGTATGCAGTAGAGATAGCAATAATTTGACATATGATAACCGGAATAATTTTAGAAGAAAACTATGATTATTACTTTGTAGCATTGACTTAGTATATTTAAAGTGTATTTTTCTAACTTGTCTTATTACGTAAACAGAAATGGCCAATGGCGTCCTAGTAGAGATGTGTAACTCAGGAGTGATTGATACAAAAGATGTATAATCCTTTCAAAATGCGTAATCAATCTTTAAATCTTTGGTTTCGAAAATACATCTTTAACTCACTAGCTCACTACGTTAGGATTGAATAGATGGAATCAGATGGAATGATGGAAGTAGATTTAGAAAGAGACAATAGGTAAAGGATATTGTGAATTGAAAAGAGATAACATAAGTTGTAGGCACGCACAAACGCACTCTTGAAATACAATGACGATAGGTACACAGAAACTTAGACTGTCGTTTTAGTAAAAAGCTCAAATCCAGTTGTGACTTGAGGGAATGAGAGAATAACTACATGAATCAATAGATATTTGCATCACTTATGATCAACTGAATAAATAACGTCATTCGTAACCAAAGATTTAAAAGAGTTAAAGATTTAAAAGAGTGATTTAAATCTTTCGAAGAAAAAGATTTATAAATCTCTGATCTCATTGGTGATTTAGTTTCCGCATCTCTGCGTCCTAGTAACCAAAGACAATTGATAGCGTTGGGACATTATCGAACGAACAAGTAAACAAATAAAGTTTGTGACTGAATGATTTTCATGATCAAAGTAATAATTTCTGAAAATCATCTGCCCTATAAAAAGAAATAAAACAACAAGTTATTTTTATTTTCTTTTATTAATTTGAGCCTTTGAAGCATTGAAAAATCACGACTTTCAATCGAGAGGGGTGAATTTGAGACCGCAATGGATCCCAGGACATATCGGAAATGGGGGTAACGCAAAGAAAGACCAACTTGCTAAATCAGCATCTTCGAGTGGGACATACTATGAAATATTTCTTCATTATAGCGAAACCCTAGATACAAAAGGAAATTCTGGGCTATATGGCAGGAATATTTTGATTTAAGATCAAGAGAAAAGGGTATTTGGTATAAAATCATACAGTGCTCAATCTTTCGTAGCCCCTAGTCCGGTGATGTCATAATTAACAGGCAATATTTAAAAATTGTTTTCAGACTCCGTTCCGGTCACTATCCATCGGCAAAGTACCTATGCGTTTCTGTTAAAAAAATGCACCTCACACAAATGTGAGACATGTGATGTGGCTCCACCACTAACAAATGACATGCATCATTTGTTAGTGGAGTGTGATAGGAACCGGAGTAAATATATATATAGGGAAGCGTTGCTGAGAGAGTTTGGGCTGATTAGAAGCAATGTGGGTATTATCTAATCCATTCTGGCAGAACCCGCTTCAGTTGCTGCAAGAAGGGTCATAAGAGATAGTGGTTGCTTTTGAGCAGCTCCTCCCTGCTGCTTAGATTAGATTATGATTGTTATTAGTTAAGAAGAGTACAATGGGACTGGCATATCCATGTTCCATAAAAGTCCCGAAAGTAAATAAACAAAAAAACAATAAATAAAATATTTATCACAATATCCGATGTGAAATCGCTATAATACATTTCCTAATAACTACGTGATGTTGCAGAATTAGTGTTGAACATATAAAATTAAACCTTTTTTACATGTTTACGTTAAAATTTTGTGAGAGTTTATTATCTCTAAACTCTCAACTAATTTTGCATTCACAGTATTAATCAGAATAATAAGTGATCGATATTAATGTATTAATCAATTAGTGATTTATTTAGATAGTGGTAAAAATTATATTGTGATCTTCACTTAATTTTTGCCACATTTAGGGCGAAAAGCCGTAGCCGTAGCGTAATAGCCACACTGAAGTGTAATATTAAAGCTAAGCCGTCCAGTGTATTATTGGTCCGAGCGTGAGACGTGACGGGAAGTTTCCGCCAGTTGGCCGGCTAAAAAAATTATTTGTCAAATAATAGTTTTAGTCTATGTTTGGGATTTGTTATCCAAATAATTTCAATACTACATTACAATAACAATACAATAAAAATAAAATCAGATTTATTAGTCAGGTTAATTTTACAATAATAATTTTATAATGCTCTATAAATGATAGTTACAGCTCACTCACTGGACAGAATCATTCACTCGCTTCTCGCATCCCAACGATCCAAAGACAATCTAGGATTAAGAATTTTAGAAATGTCAAATAGAGATGGTCATTTTTTATGTGTTGAAATGGATTCTGATATTTTAAACATTTTATGAAAATAATTGTGGTTCGAATAGTTAATATGAAGCAATTTTTGGTGTATGTGTGTGTAATATCAAGTGTAATAATCAAGACGCTCATAACTTAGGTAAAGTTGCGGATTGATGCCAAAACTCAGGATTTTCGTACCCAGTACGGTTTGTTTACGTCTTAGGACAAGTTAAGAAAAATACACTATAGACCGCTGCTGCCAACTTAGCGCGTTCGGCGCCAGATCTAGCGCTTTTTTGGGGTTCCAGCGCGTTTTAACGCCTAGCGCCAAATCTAGCGCTTTTATGGCTTTCAGTACGACCTTATAAAACACCCAGCTTAAGAGTGAGTGGAAGCAAAATAACGCCTATAAACATTGTTTTAAATCTGTTCTTGGAGATACAACAAAAGTTCAATGTATTTATTGTAAACTAGAATTTTCAGCAAAATATCAGTGACATATAACGACAGTCAGCCTGTCAATCACAAAAAACAGACAAACCATCTTTAGATACTACACAGAAAAATAATAATTTGCGTCGCAACACGTGAGTGAAAACAATAAAGCTGAAGCATATTTGTCAATGTTGCAGTAGACCATTAATAATATATGGAGATGATTTTTATTTTAGTTTTCCTAGGGACCCAGTCAGATGATTAAGCTTGCTCTAAATTATTTATAAATATGTATTCTTTTTTCTTAATAAAACGGCGAGCGAATTCTAAGGGCACCACTAGTATTTTATAAGATGATCATTTAAATTGATGAATTTATGGCTGTTATGCTCCAATAATGAATGTTGAAATGTTGTATTATGTATAAATTATGGTTTCACATAATAATAGATTTAATAGTTTTATTGGTCTATGTTACGCTAGTGAAGATGAATATACTGTATGTAATAAAAACGAGGAGATAATAAGAAGAGAACAGCGCATATGCGGTCAAAAAACACAACCAAGGCCTATTTGTGTTCCTTAGTTTTAAAATGTACATTCAATTTAAATATATTTTGATTTACTTACTACTGTATTGTCAATGTTTATTATGACGCCATTGATCTAGACTAGAATAGATCTGGGTACTACTAATAATATTAGAATTACTATATTGGGAATAAAAACTATATTGGGAATAAACACTAAAATTTATATTTACTAGTTTTATTTTATTTATATATAAATAAATATTCTACCTAAAAGCATATTAATACGATCAGATAAAAGTATAAATATGAGTTTGGAACACATTTATAAATTAAACGAATTTAATAAACTAAGCACACCGCCCAAACCCCTAATGGCCCCTATTACGTGGGACTTAAACATAGCTGGCGAGTCGCCCCTTCGAGGAATACAGGCGTGATGCTATGTTTGTGTTAATAAACTAAGCAAATGTTCATGAAAATTATAAAAAAATATTCGTCTCCACTCCGTCCTTGTTGCCCAAAAATTTCGGTCGTAAAATTTTATTGCTTTTTGCATAATGCTTTGTAAATACAACTTTAAACCATACGTATATGGTTGAATTTGGTAAGAATGTATTTATATCATAACTATAACTACTTATGATACAACTGGCGACAGTTTTAGACGTTCTTTTTGTTCGAAACTGTGTATCATCTATGATTTAATAAATCAATGTTTTTTCTATTCTCTATTGAAAACAAATCTTTGTCTATGGTAGTTTATTTCCCAATCACTAACTTTTAAAAATAGTAAACAGATGGCGCTAAAAAGGCGTTTTTGTTTATGGCATAAGCGAAAAGAACCGGGAATGTCCATGAAATACCGGTAAAGAAGAAGGATTGTCCAACAAAGTGACAGTTGTGATTTGGAGGTTAGAATTTCTATAAAGTTTGCGGTGTTGTAATTTTAAATTTAAAATATTTTCTGACTGCGATAATGAAGAAAACAACCAAATATTATTAAAAGGTTGACAAAAACGAAAAAAAGACCGGTCGAACCGAAGATGTTATGAAAAAGTTGCGACTTTCTTCTCATGAACAAGGCTTTGAAAATATATAATGAAAATAATCGAAAAAATATTATTCAATGGGTAGTGTCAGTGAGCAGAACCTATATTTGTCGGAGCTTATAAATGTTAGTGTTCACCGAAGAAGAAGAAGCAGAAAGTTAGAAGAGTTGACTAATTTTCATACAGCAACATACAGCTATAGAGTGGAAGTAAAAGAAGAAAAAAATAATGCCATGAAAGATGTGCTTGTATGTTTTAAAGCGTTCATTGCACTACAGGGTATCACTAAAGGAAAGGTTGAATATCTACATATATAAAGCCTAAAAATAAAAGGGAGAGCTCCTGTAGATCAAAGAGAAAAGCATGAAAATCATATAAAAATAGAGATTAAAGAAAAAGTTTTGAAACATTAGTTCTTTTAAAGGAAGATTAAATCATTACAGTTTAAAAGACAGCAAAAGAAAATTTACTTGCCAAAAGATCTGACTATAAAAATTATTCCAGAACTAAAGATGCTGATGACTGAATTATTGGACATTCCTTGTTTATGTTTATGTTGTCTTGGACATTCCTTGTTTTCTGTTCTTCCAAGATTGTTTTATTTAGTTTTTGTTAAATATTAATATTTTTAATAACTAAATAGTCCATCATAACTACATAGTTATATTAATTAATAAACATTTAATTAGTTTTCAGTAAAAGTTAATACATACGCTGATCTCTATAAACATATATACCTCTAAACTTTTAATTGTGTTTTTCTCAAAATCTATTCATTAGGACATTCCCTGTTATTTGCCTGTACCCTTCATGTAACATTAGCGTATATAATAACGTGCTTAATAATCGTTTTTTTTCGCAAATACAAAAACTTACCGATGATGGGGACGGTTGGCAATCTTATTGTTGGGGCCCAGTTGAATTGGGTCCCAACAAAAATAATGCATACGCGAAAAGGATAAAAAAAAATATACATGTGTCTCGCTCAGTCTTGCTATGACCTAATATATGCATCCTTTTCTTCATCCTTAGTATTAAAATCAATTATATCGTCTGTCTACGGTTCTGGTAATGGCCGAGCGAGGCAAGCGGTTAAAAGATTCTCATATATAAACGCGTTTTTTTTTATACGTATGAGCTATTTCTTTTACTCAAGACGCCGCACCTCAGTGATATTAAGATATCACCCTCTTGAATGAAAATAAAATATCAAAAGAGTTATTTAGTAGTTAAGGTCTTATGTCTATTAGTAAACGGACTGAACACGTCTTATTAGAGAGGCGCCCGAGAGTTTATGTTCCTTGGGCGCCCGCCTAGGCGTCCTTTTTTTATTGTCAGGAAACCTTTTATAGGTATCCCCCGCTGGGGCAGCCGGCGAGATTATATCGACACTCCGGACGCGGCGATTGGCAAATGGAGATGCCTAGTGCAATGCCACGCTGTATACCGACTAAAATCTGACAGTGTTCCTTCAGACTACGTGTAGCCCAGGGAGGAGGGTCACACTCAGTTTATTCCTTATTCCCCCTGGGCAGGTCTTTAGGTCTTTTTTTTTATTGCCAACTGTGGCAGACGAGCAAGCGGCCCACCTGATGGTAAGTGGTAACCGCTGGTCATGGACTTTAGCAACACCAGGGGCACAGCCAAGCCGCCGCCTACCGCAACTTAAGTGCTCCTTTCAAACCTCGTTTAAATAGGGATATGTCGTAGCACCGGGGAAACACTGTAGCAGACCGGAGAAACACCGTAGCAGGTAGTTCATTCCAGAGCTTACACGTACGTGGTAGAAAAGAACGCTGAAAACGAACTGTCTTTGACGAAATCGTTTCCAGGTGGTGTGGATGAACCCTACCGCGACATCTCGTGGTTCGGTGGTTAAATGGTGATGTTGGTACCACCTCAAACAGCTCCTCCGTGCTCTCCCCATTGTAGAGCCGATAGAGCACACAGAGGGACCCGAAGTCTCTCCGCTACTCCAACGGCTCCAGACCCTCCGTGAGATCGGGATCATCGACAATTCCAATAGCACGCCTTTGCAGGGAGTCAAGTGGGTCGAGTTAGTATTTAGGCGCACCTGCCCAGAGATGTGAGCAGTACTCCATATAAGGGCGGATCTGTGCTTTATATAGCACAAATCTTTGCCTCGGCGTGAAGTACCGCTTGGTTCTGTTCAGGACGCCTACTTTTTTACTCGCCAATTTGGCTTTGTCCTCCAAATGACTCCCGAACTGGACTTTGCTAGAGGTGTCGATGCTGAGGATCCCAATACTCTTGGAGACTGAAAGAGTTACCCCTTGGAACTGGGGCGCCACGACAAATGCGTCCTTCTTTGCAGTGAAAGCACAAACCTGTGTCTTCGTGGGGTTGAATCGAACTATGTTCTTTTCACCCCATTCCGAGGCCCGCTCAAGAGAGCGCTCGACTTCAGACACAAGTTCGGTCCGTCTCTCCTCCAGCATGTTCCGAGGGACTTTCTGACGGCCGGTATATCGCGCATCACCCGTACTGTCATCCGCATAGCAATATATATTCTCTATTGAGAGCAAGTCATTGATATGCAGGATGAACAGTGTTGGGGACAGCACAGAGCCTTGTGGTACGCCAGCATTAACCCTCATGGTATCGGAGCAGCAGCCGTCTACAACGACTTTGATGCTCCGACCATCTAGGAAGCTGGCGATCCATTTGCAGAGTCCCTCAGGGATTCCATAAGATGGTAACTTCGATAGAAGGGCCCTATGCCAGACCCTATCGAACGCCTTCGCGATGTCCAGGCTGAATGCCAAAACTTCACCTCCACCATCCAAGGCCTCCGCTCAACGGTGGGTAAGGTACACGAGAAGATCACCAGCAGACCAACCGTGACGAAAGCTGTATTGGCGATCATTGATCAGCTGGTGATCCTCTAGGTACTGCAAAAGTCGGCGGTTTATGACTTTCTCCAGAACCTTGGAGAGCAGAGATGTCATCGCGATTGACCTGTAATTCAACGGGTCCGCCGGATCACTCCTTTTGGGAATCGGGCGAACATGGGCTACCTTCCACGAAGTAGAAACCCTGCCGGTACTGTATGAGAGACGGTACAGGCGCGTTAGGACGGGGGTCAACTCAGGGTCGCACGTTCGAAGAACCACTGCAGGGATGCCATCCAGCCCGCTCGACTTATGGACGTCCAGCAGCCGCAGCTCCCTCCTGACCGCACGTTGCGTAATGCGGATTTCAGGCAAGGAGCTTTCACACCGCGGGATGGTAGGTGTGGCTGCTCCGGCGTCCAAAGTCGAGTTAAAGGCAAAGAGTTGGCCCAAAAGACCGGCCTTCTCCATGGCACTGTGGGCTAAATTGCCATCCTGTTTCTGCAGTGGTGGGAGACTAGACTGGCAGAAGTTGCCCTGTGCTGCCTTGGCGAGCGACCAGAAAGCACGACTCCCGGCGGGATAGCTTCCGAGCTGCTCGCCAAGTCTGGCAACGTGTTCTGCCTTGGCTTCGGCAATAGCCCTCTTGTTGGACCTGGAAGCAGCATTAAATTTACACTTCTCTTTGGCGTTCGGATCCCGACTTTTCCTGGCCCTATTCCAGGCTAGGTATGCGGACTGCTTCTGGCATGCAGCCGTCCTGCAGGCTTTATTAAACCATGGACGGCTGCGACCGACGACCGGTACTTTGGTGCTGGAGATGAATAATTTAATTCCCATAGTTACCGTTTCCGTGACGCAGTCCGCACAAATGTCAGGATCCCTAGAGGAGAAGCATAGCTGCTTCCAAGGGTAGGACGCGAGAAACTCGCGGAGTCCATCCCAATCTCCTGACTTATACTGCCAGACTCTGTGAGATCCATTCGCGGGAGAACGAATGATCCTCGCAACAGGGGCTGTGCAGCGGACCAGGCAGTGATCTGATGATCCCAAAGGAGCATCGACCACCACCCGGTATCCACGTGGATTTGTAGTCAGCAGAAGGTCCAACAAGGAAGGCTCATGGCTCTCAATATCTGGGACACGGGTGGGTTGTGTCACCAGTTGTGAGAAACCATAGGCCGAAACCATATTGAAGAGGTTCCGACCCGGGAGGTCAGTGGTCCGCGACCCCAGTCACTCTTTGTGATGAGCATTGAAATCACCTAAGACCACCACCTCCGCAGATGGATACTGCTCCAATATATCGTCCGTCCCCCGTTCAACGTTCTCAAAGAGATGAGTTGACCCTGAATCACTGCTATGGGATCTGTACCGGCACGCGTAGATGCGGGTACTCCCTCCATATTCCATTCAACGCGTAGCCATAAAATAGACAGGTCACCATGTTCGAAGCCCCGAAGACGGTGACAGCAGACATCACCGCGAACGAACACGCACACCCCGGCTTTACGACGGAAAGAGTGCTCCAGTTCGTAGTCCGGGGCGCTTATATGCGTCTCCGTTAAAAATAGCAGAGCAGGCTGCGCCGTCTCGAGATGTTGATGGACGGCGTCGAGATTACTGTGTAGTCCCTTAATGTTGCAAAATTCCACGGTAAATGTGGATGTGGAGTCCGCCGTAGAAAGTCTACTCTTTTTATACTTCTTTATGGCCATGGTTTTCAAGAGTTTTAGGGAGCATGGGAGAGCACGCAATGGTGAGCGACAGTACCCCAGAAACACAAAGGAGCGGTAGTACCTGGTACAGTGCCAGGTAGTGGGTTTAGTGAGGAGCTGAAACGAAGCACGGAAGGGCCCCCGGTACCCCCCTGCAAGCAACCGTTGGGTCCACTCCGGTCTCCTGCTCCGGCACAACGGCTGCTGTACAGCCTCCCGAGGTAGGATATCCCCGGGTTCGGGTCCCCTACTGACCGGCAGGTGGCTGGAAGAACCATTTCCACCGGGTCTCCCTGAACCCCGTACCAGACCCTCACGCCCTCACCAGTCACAATCCAACCACCGTCCATTCTAAGCGCTACCACAACCCACCGCGTACCAAGGAATGGAGAATGGGATAGGTACGGAAATCTACCGCTACGACCAAAACACACCAAAATGCTTCACGGTCGGTCACACGGCAGACGGTGGTACAGAACCGTTTGGGCCCGTCAACAAGCAAGACTCTTTTCACTTGTTACCAAGTCCTACCACCAATAATGCAGTGGATGACAACTGCTTACTTCCCTTAGTCGCCTTATACGACACCCGCGGGACAGAATGGGGTGGTGACACCTGTATTCTTAGTCCGTCACCACACGGACAAAAGGTCTTGGCCGCCTTGCTCCATTACTAGGCGACCGTGCCTGTTTTGAAGGGACTATCGGCGCCCGGTAATTCTTCTGCGGGTTGGGAGATTGGTGGTAACCTCCCGTTCCCTTTCCGCCGCCTCTTTGGCATACATCACCTCCTCGCAAAATGAGGCGGCGGACTCCCATGCACTCTCGCTCCGGATCGTGTACAGGACTGAGGTCGGTGAGAGCACTCCCTTGTCTGTTGCCATGATCAGATCACGGCGCTGTATTGTCCACGCTGGGCACTCCACCAACGTATACAGCGCCGTGTACTCTGGGCAACTTCCGCAGCGATGGCCCCGGGCTGACTTCCCTGCCTATTCGACAGATACTTCCCGAAACCACCATGTCCAGTCAGCACCTGTATGAAACGACACTATGACGCCTCTCCAGCCATTCTTCCATGATGGAATCGCGATCACGGCGTGCCCTGCACCTAGGCGTCCTAGATTAGTGATGACTTAGTCACGGCAACTCAGCAGTAAGCAAAAAGTGAAATATCTAAAGGGGGAATGTCTGTTATAAGAAAGCCGTGCCAAACACTTCCTCCAAATAAGCATTGCTTTTATTGTAAAGGAGAAAGCCAATTTTGTTAGGCGATTAGGCCCAGTACAAAAATCCATGAGCCTTCTTGAGTTTTCATCTATCTAATAGAAAAAATTGTCTGGTTTGATATTTTATAAACAGTTTTCATTTCGGTACCCGAGTATAAGTAAGAGAAATTCGTGTTTTTCATTTTATAAAGTGAGGTATGTGGTGGTATGTATACTTTTTTATTCTATTGAATGATAATGAATCGGATATTAAGAATATACCTATCTATACTAAAGCAGTAATGTAAGCGACTGCTGATCATGAGTTCTCGGGTTCGATAACTGGGTCGGGCAGTGTTATTGAGATTTTTTGTAAAAATAAAAAGTTCTCAGTAGCAGCCCGGAGTTTGGAAATGTGCCCGGTAGAAGTCAATACGCTCGCCCCCTATTACGTGGGACTTAAACATGCCTACCCCTTCGGGGAATAGGTAGAGGCGTGATGCTATGTACCTACATTGAGCTCTAATAAAGGGAGAGGCGCCCTAATCTTCTTGATTTACTTCTTCTTGATTTATGCCTGTTGCAGGAGTATGTCCACAACTTTGCCAATGTCACGTGGCAGAGATAAACCCTCAGACGAAGGAGATTGTTCGGTGATAATAGAAAGGCCGGTGATTATATGTCAAACTTAACAAATTACTATGATGGATAAATACTCTGAAACAAACAACATCAACTAACTACATATTATACTAAAATATATTATTCTTATGTACGGTGTTAAAAACCCTAATCTTCATATACCTACCTAGTAAAGTAAAAGTGACTTACTTCGGCTGTCATCCGGCATCTTAATAGTTACGATAGCAGCGTAATTTGGGTGTGTTCCGATATACTTTGCGAGCTTTGTAAGGTGTGATGTCAATTTAGTATACTGTAAAGTCGTTCCTTTATAGTTAGCTATAATGGTTACTGTTTTTAACGGAATGCAGTCCAGTATACTGATCTGTCATTTATTTCTTTTCATACGAAGTATTGGTTTTACACTGCAATAAACACAATTTCTTTACTTTTGCCATGTTCGGGTATCTTTGATTTACAATATTCATTAATAATAATAATAATATTCCATAGTGCGTTGTTATATTTATGGAAGCTATTGATCACGTGATATCACAGTGCTCGCAGTGTATATCGGAACAAAGCCTTTATCTGTTGTATGTCAGCTGTCAATTGCAGGAAGAACCAACAACTATTGATATATCGATGTTTTAAAAAATATTGATATATTAAATATTCTTTTTTTCAAAATATTTAATTTGCGCTATTTAGGTTCCAACCTAGCATCCACCACTAATAATTTGTGATTTTTATTCGTCACAAATTTTCATATAGTGGGAAGAAAAAATGGTCGGCCCATTTATTAATTTTGTGTGCTCGGAATGAAGTGGTGAGCAGTGGCTTAGCAGTATACCATTAAATAAATTATTTTTTATTAATTTATCGAATTGATTAATCATTTTAATTGTATTATTATTAGCATTCAAAGCAAGTAAATACTTTTGTTACACAAAATAAGAAAAACAAAATAAAAAGGAACAACTATAAAATATCAATAGTGTAACAAAGGTAGCCAGCTCAGTTTTTGTAGTGCTAATTGCAAAACACTGATTTTCAGCTGGCCCTACAATAAACCTTCAACTTAACTTATTATTATCCTTTCAGACAATTTTACAACGAGCATAATCCTGTAAAGTTCTTCAATCTAAATACGTCACTCTCTAGCATAAAAATAATCTACACAAAAATAGCCATCCCAGCCAGGAGACCTTCTCCATTTAAATAATAGTTAGTAGCCTTTGTCCTAATCTGTACTCCAGAGTTTTATATAAGTGACAATTCGTGATGATTGGTTAAGTAGTTACGGTGTCAAGAAATAGCAAATAAACGAACTTACTTTAACATTTATAAAAATAGTTAAACTGTCATCGCCGTAAGATTGCTGGAATTCAGTCATAAGAAAGGCCTCGAAATTGTATGTTTGTAAAGTGTGAAGTGAAAAAGAATTTCACCGATATATCGATATTTATTCTGCAAGCCTATTGCCAATATGTTCCGTGCTGTCAACAATATATTTATAATAACGATTTTTGCCTAAAATCTGCGTAAAACAGAGATACAAGATAAAACATATGACAACATGCCTTCATGTTCAGTACTTCAATGCACCATGAAGAAAAGTAATACCCGATTATCCATCCATCGTACTCGTCAAGAGTAACCATACGAGCCCAAAATCGATGGGGTTATGTCGTTTTATAACGGAGATCTTATAGCCACTTTTTAGCTTCATCATCAGACCCTGGAAACCATCTAAAGAGAAATTACTCGTCAAGACGAATCGAACGAGTCTAAACTCGATAGGGTTGCACCGTTTCATTATAGAATTCCTATTTCCACCTTCCAGCTCCATCGTCAGACCAGCTCCATGTCATCATAATATTGTATTGTCACGTCAAAGCGTCGCCACGCTAACACCCGGTTTTACCCTCCCTCCGCATTAGATGTTTCACATGTTTCACAGGAAGGCGCAGCATAGGACGGCCTCCCGTCAGAATGACTGACGACCTGGTAAAAACCGCAAGGCACCCTTGGATGTAGTCACTAGAGCGTCGGTGTGGAATATCTGTAGTCGATCCCATGACTCTCCATTATGACGGAAGAAGGCGCCGCGGTCATGTTTTAGTCGGTATTGTGGCTCAACTCGACACAAGAATCGAGACACCAAGCCAGACACTCCCCCTAGATCCTGTTGGTACCCCATTGACGTGCATAAACTTGCATTTTGGACCGTGTTAACAAAAAAAAGTACTGCTTATTGTGGCATTCTCTTAAGGAGACCTATTATGTACAGCAGTGGACGTCGAATGACTGATGGATGGAATAAACCATTATTATATACTTTTTTTTAGTTATCGTAATACCTCACTTTCAAATCTTTTTCTCCTGATGTCATCACATCACAAAGTTATATAGGTATGTTTGGACTTAGAATGAACGTCTATACCCAGGATTAAATTATTATTTATTTCTTTATGCTTTTTACAACCCAAATCTATTCAATAGAGTGTTATGCCCTTTATTTTCTGTTTGTTTAAAAAGAAGGCATGCCTGATTGATCTATCAATCACTAGCTCATATGATTGAATGGATTGGGTTGCAATTTGACACACATAGATATAATTATAGGTACAGGTAGATCAAGATTTACGCAATTAAAAAAAACCTTTGTCCACCCAAAAATTTATAGATCGCTTGAAGGACTGAAGTATCGATATCGATATTTTTTACGCGCTTCCCTAGCAAAAATTCCGCCAATTTTGGTTTTCAAAGACATGGCTCGGTAAATTTGTAATAATTTCCTCTCCCCCTTATTAGAGCTCAATGTCTACCTACAAGATAATGCATGTATCCGAACATTGTTTGAAATGACAGTTAACATGAATGTTGCCATACTAAACAATTAATACCATATTTAGATATTTTTATATATATTTTTAGCATTTGACATGCTTAGCACTATACATTAAACACAAAGTGAAAAATGTGAAATCGAAAATAACAGTCAAGAGCAGGATTTGAACCTGCATCTTCTGGATACCGTCCATATGCTTTAAAGGGCTGCTTTTTTTTTAAAGGGTTTGCGTCATTATTAGGTAAAATCTTAATTGTAAAATTAAGTTTACCTGGTCGGTATAATGTATGAAAATGCTTCCGACAGATGGCGCAGGCGTCACCCAAAGACGTTAAGTATGATGTGTTATCGAAATTAGCAGTCAGCAGCAATTGTCAGGGTGGCTGAATTGGTACTCTTACGGCTTACTCGCTCTCTTACGTCGTCGTTACGAATGCGGTCAGAAAGCCTAACTCCAAAGATTTTCCACAGAGACTGGCCATTCTGTTTTCACTCCTCCTTTCTTGAAAGGAGACAAACTGAGCAAAGTGGTCGATCTTTGAAGTAACTAGATGAGCTGTGGCATATCACCCTTTTTTGTTAAGGCTGTAAAAAATGTTCCCAACCGCACACCCCGTCAGTCGGGGCAACAAACAGGGTAGTGTAGAGCCCTCATAAACTAAAAAAACCCGCCGTGTGCCGTCTCCGTCTTTATTGGCGGGCCAGCGGAAGTATCATGTCACCCTGAAGTAACAATGGATTTACTGCCTGTAGCTTATACTGGTTAAGAAGATATACAATGCGAAAGTGGAAGGATGTATGTATAGGGGGAGACCGAGACTTACCTACCTAGACTAAATTGGTCATGTATTGAAGGAAGGTGGAGTCAGGAGTCTCCGAAACCGGCGGGCGTGTATGAAGAGAGTTATGAATGTTGAGGAAGCGAGAGATGTATGCAAGAATAGAGCCTCTTGGCACTCTGTTCTCTCTGCCTACCCCGCAAGGGAAATGGCGTGATGATAAGTAGGTAAGTATTGCCCATAGCTTTGCTAGGGGATAGATCCAGTCGTTAAGGCACTATTTCAGGTCGTTCCATGTCTAGGTTTAAACTATGAAAGACTAATAGATGGATGACGATAATGAATTGTTACTCCGCTGCTTCGATTAGCCATTAAACAAAACAAACCAATCTCCACCATATGAAATAATTACTATGGGTAAAAATAATATTTTGAATGGTAATCAAAACACGTGAGGCTATGAAGTGGGAATAACGTGACTTTCGAAATGTGGCAACATTTTTAGTGATGGCCGATGTTTCAAGTTGAGTGGAACGTCAACGACTGTTGCTGAATTTTAGTGTTTGGAATTATTCAAGTTTGCCATTATTCAGTAATTTAACGTGATTAATAAAGATCTCTTAACACTTAAATGTGTTATCGTGTTTCTTAATGACAAATTCACAGTGTTATTTTTTAAAGAATGTTTATTGTGCACTCTGTGTAACAGGATCACTGGATACTAAAATATTGGATTACGGTTTTATGTATTATTAACTATTGAGGACTAAACGTGAGTACAATTTTTATACATAATATAATGTGTGTTACCTTGAACGTTGATTTTTTTTTGCCACGAATGCTGCGTTGAACGTGATAGCAAGCATTCGCCCGGGCCGTAGATAACAGAAGATTATAGCAGATTACAAAGATTGTGATAAGGTTCCTTGCATCACAATATTGCGGAGTCTTGAACACACTCAAAACAACTGTCTTGCTACAACCACTTTTAATATATATAATATTAAAAGTAGCAATATAATATACAAATGCGAATGATATGCTTCATGCTCTATTTCCTCCTGAAAACTTTGATATAGATTGAGAAATCTCAGTGAGAGATATTTCCGTATCCATTAGTTATTTCGCACAACACATTACACTTAGTTCTGCACCACAAACTTAGTTATGAGCATTAACACTCATCATCAAAAATTTATTATTATGAGCACTCAAATTTATGTGAAAGGTTGTATGTATGAAAATACATAATTTCTTAAATCGAAACTTAAATTTTGAAATTTTGAGATTTTAACTGAATACAATACATTATAATCTTTTACTCTTATTAGCACAGAAGTGTTTAGTCTTGTGTATTTTGCGTTTTATTACCAGGTGTTATATAAATGTGGAGTTATATAAATTATCCTTGATTAGGTACTGCCTATGCATACCTCTAAAACAAATAATTTATGTGCACTCTCATTGTGTTACAAATCTACTTTTTACAAGTATCTCCTCGTCGTCTTTCTATTAACTCTCGTTTCACATTTCCTTACTATCATCACACCTCCTCGCCCTTCCCCTAGAATTGGTGTTGCTAGCATCTATAAGCTATGGTAACTGCTTGCCATCTGGCGGCCTGTATGTCTATTCCAGGGTCAGCTGTTGCTTACCGCTGGTTTACTATGTATGCAATAGATTGTTCAGTGGTTATCACAATATCAGATGTCCATGTAGTAGGTATGCAGTTTATCAATTGATTTAACTTATTTTAATACAGACTTGTCCTCCCATATGATTGGCAAAAATAGTAGCCACCTATTTGGCAGCTTTCAATGTTAACAAACTATGTTTTATGACCTTTTGCTGTTTCTGTAAAACTAAAAACATTTTACATTATAATTAACATCTTATTGTTACTTATCTCTCTTCTATACTATTATAAAGCTGTAACAGAGCTGTGTCTGTACATTTAAGATAATTGTGAAAAAATAACTGTATTAGGCTATATAGGCATATCTTAACACAAAACATATTTTTAGATTTTTTGTTTGTTTGTCTATTTGTTAGTTCATGCATTACTCAAAAACTACTGAACACACTTTTTATCTGATAGCTTTTGAGTAGAGTTAAAATCTGGTATAGATTTTATCCTGTTACTATATGGGGAACCTGAGATATTCACCTTAAAACTAGCATTTGGCTGCAGCGGCGCTGCGGGCAAAGGCTACTTTAATTATAAATGTAAATAATTCTCAATTAACATACCTACAATGATGGCTAATAACAACTAAAAAAAACTGATTACTAATTATATTAATGACCTTCTTTAAAGTTACTGTAGTAGTAATAAATAATTATTAATATACACATTAACATTTATTTTTTGCTCATGGTAGCCATAACAATATCAATTGTATATTAATTAACATGTAATGTAGTTAGTTGTATTAATTAATTGATACATTCCACTTTATTACAAGAATCTGTTACTTCCATTTTAATACAGCATTTACCTAGCTGCATTTTACCGCATACCTTAAAGTACTAATAGACGAACTGGCTCTGTTGAGCTTTTTCGTAAAAAAAAATATTCTCAGTAGCAGCCCGGAGTTTAGAAATGTGCTCGGTAGACGGCAATAGGCTCTTCCCCTATTACGTGGGACTTAAATAGCTGGCGAATCGTGGGTATGTAATACACATCTGCCTACCCCTTCGGGGAATACAGGCGTGATGCTATGTTGTTTTTAATTTAAATTAAACAGTACTAAGAGAACCAAATCTGATAACAAAACCTTTTACAAATTGAACTGACCACTCCCTTTTATCTTTTTATTTGATTCTGCCAGCAACTTCATCTGCATAGACATCAGAATTGAGTCAATTAAATACTCAAATTGAATAAATTGCAAATTAATTATCTCCATGTAAAAATAGCTATCCCGCAGGAACTTTTTTCCAAAACAAAAAGTCGCCTATAATCCTTTTCTGGGCTGAAGCCCGGGCTTTGTCACACCAGTTTGACAGTAAAACATAAATATGTAAGTAACTTAGTATATAAGTCAAATAAAATATAATAAAGTTTATAAGGATACTTGCTTATTATGTAAAAATTGGTTATTTAACAAAATAAAATACACAATTACAATCCAGTCACTCCAAAGTGAGTTAAGAGAAATTGATCCACACCAATGAAGACATTGTATTATAAAAACAAGTTGTATTAAGTAAGTATTATTTGACATCAAGTACACACTTTTGAATCACTTGAAAATTCAATTTAAATGAATATTTATGGAGTCTTGAACATGATTATCTAGATATATTTTTCATATAGGTATATAGGTCCCATAATCAAATGTATCTTCAGATATTCCTGCGTAATACTTATTAGAAGCTTTAAATTATGCCTCAACCTTGTCAGCAGAAAAGATCATAGTTTTGTGTGATTCAAGGAGCATGCTCTAACATATGTATAAATGTGGGGGGGCAAACGGGCTTGCCTGTCGATTATGAAATCATGAGGCACATACGAGGGGAGGTCAAAAACTTCGCGGAATGGAGGGGTCGGTGGGGGTAGGTTTACTTCTCCAGGTAGTAACTAGTTCAGCACCTCAGTAACAGTGTATATACCAAGTTTGAATCCAATCGGGTCATTAACTTTTGAGTTATCGGCCTGCAAACAACTGAATCGGGAAGAAGTTAGCCATTAAGGAGAAAATTGAACACCGCGCCATTATTAAGTTCCTTACCAAGCAAGGAAAATCCGCTCAGAAGATTTTTTAAGAGCTGTTAGCGGTTTACGGGGACTCTGTTTCTGGTAAGACCATAGTTTACAAGTGGCATGGTCTTTTGAAACAAGGAAGAGAGTCCATTGAACACGATCGCCGCTCCGGACGGCTAATTAAGGCCACCACACCGGAAATCGTCGAAAAAAATTTAAAAACTTGTATTGGAAGATGCCCGACTGAAGAAGAAGCAGCTCGCAGCAATGGTTGGAGTATCCGAAACAAGTATTTTAAATATCCTACATCATCATCTTGGCGTGATAAGGTCAGTGAAAGATGGGTTCCGAGAATGCTCACGCCACTTCAAAAACGCGAGCGTGTGGAGTGCTCTCGCCAGTTTTTGAAACTGTGGAGAGAGAAAGGAACAAGTTATGACCCGGATTGTTACTGGAGATGAAACCTGGGTTCATCACTATGAACCTGAGTTAAAACAAGAGTCTATTGAGTGGCATAAAAAAGGCACACCTCCTCCAAAGAAGTTCAAAGTGTCGCGATCGGCTGGAAAGAAAAAGACAGACGTGAAAAAACGTGGTGTTGCTGTAACGGGACAACACTACGCTTCTTTACTAGAGAGATTGAAAGAAGCCATCAAGGAAAAAAGAAGAGGAAAACTGTCAAAATGTGTGCTCCTTTTGCACGACAACGCACCCGTTCACACGCGCCATGTTACGACGGCTGTCATTCATCAGTGCGGCTTCGAACAATTGAACCACCCACCCTACAGTCCAGACTTGGCCCCTAGGGACTACAATTTATTTCCAAAAATGAAGAAAGAGCTACTTACGTGGAAAAAAATGACGACGATGAAAAAGTCAAGTTGGCAATTTCTGCCTATTTTGACACCAAAGACAAATAATTTTTTTTTCGATGGTGTAAACAAATTATTTGCGAGATCCGAAAAATGTATTAGGGTTAAAGGAGAGTATATTGAAAAGGAAAAATAGTTTGGTGTTTAGTTTCAACCTTCTTCCCTCTCATTCCGCGAACTTTTTGACCTCCCCTCGTATATAATGCCGAAAACAAAACTCATGAGGCTGACATGGTCACCAAAGATGAACACAAGCCTCCAAAAAAAATAGAAACAGCGAAAAAGAAAACACTTGCACCTAATCAGTAGAAAAATAATGACAGGAGAATATTATATTTTCCTACATGATACTTAACTACACAGAATCAGTACTTTGTTTATTTCCTTAAATTGTACACCTACTAAAAATATATGACGAATTGCACTTCACGAAGATCGATCGCTTCTGGTGTTGCTTTCTTATTCATAGAAATGCCACTAATATCACTCCATCGCACACAAGGTTAGTCTGGTACAAAATCTTCTAAATTTTATTATTATACCTTTTGTTGTCACGTAGATTATCTTCATGGCAGCATGTTAAGCAGTTAAGTTGAGAGGATTAATTATGTGTACATACGGATGTGCTAATAATCTGCACGTCTAGTTTTGACGCTAATGTCGTAACTATTAATGCAGCGATTTTATAAACAAAAATGTCCTAATTTAATTTAATATATTAACCTGTGGGAATACAATATAGATTTTTTAGTAACAATCATGAGGGTTCTCACCCGTCACGTCTCATTCGCACGGGTGCGGAAAGGCAGCGGGCTGTTTTATGATCAGTAGCAATCCGTTAACTCTGTCTACCTCTCTGGGAAACAGTCGTGAGTCTATGTATGTACGTACTATGTTCTTGGCGATCGAACGATATAATATCAAAACGTAGCTATCCTTTTTTTTTTTTTTTTTTTTTTGTAATGGCGGGAAAAAATGTTCCTAACCGCACACCCTATCGTTCGGGGCAACGACCAGGGTAGTGTGGGGCCTGCACCCACTAAAGAAACCCGCCGTGTGCCGTCTCTCCGCCTTTATTGGCGGGCCACTGGAACCATGTTACATTCCTTCGGTGGTAAAACGTAGCTATCCTATCTCATTAAATTTGTTAAATACACTATCCACCAAATGTTATAAATACATAGATATAAAAAACTCCCACTCGGCTTACGCAATACAAAATTTCACCACCCAATTCGCGAGTATCATAGGAAGCAATTGATAATAATAAACGTTAGTCAAATTAAGTCACCCTCATTTAGCTTAGAACCAGCCCTGAAGCCCTAAAGCATCTCTGTTTAGAAAAAAATGGACAGTTCTATGTTCTATACACACTAGCGCTCGCCATATTTCATTCTATTATGTTGACTAGAGTATGTAATACAAAGATTACGAATGAATCGACTAAAAACATAATCTTTGCTCTATTGTATTAGAATAGATATAGGGTAGATCGGCATCAATCTCTCAATTACTAACTCACTATCTACGGAATCGTAACGTATTTATCCACTTAGCAGATAATCCGACCTAGATGAAAGGCCTCCGTGGAATTTGGGAATGGGATAACGGGCTATCGGCTCTGAGTCGGCGGACGCGAGACAAGGTCGTTGTGCCTGTCGCTGGCTGGACCTGTTTCTACAACAACCGCTTAACAAATGAACAGATGTGTAATGTAGGCATTAAGTTTTCGATTGCCTTGTAACCAAACCTCTAGTTCGCGAAATAATTTTGTTACTGAGCACGTATCTATTATTAAATTACTTTTATTTTAATTACATTATCTAAAACACTAAAAATATGTACACGACACGTTTAAATTACAAGTACAAAGTAGAGTATTATTATGTAACAGAAATCGCGACGACTTTATTTAATTACCTCAAACTAACTAAAAATATAGACGGAGCATTACGAACAATCCAGTGAAGCCATATAAAACCATGCCAAACTTTTAATTACACGCGCTCACGCACACGAATACAAACAATACCATGCCAAAACGTAGTGTCATAAACCACGAGTGTTACCAGAGTATGATTTAAAATTACCCTAAATGAGTGGAAGATTTCGTACGTACGTTACGTACATGAATACGTCGTCAGTGCCATAATATTCCCTATATTTACCCAAATTATAGAGTTCATTATTTCTTTCCGGTAACTACTCTTTCACGCACACATCTTTCAAAAATGGCTGCACTTTTTAGTTGACAATGCGGTCTCTTTATTTTTTAGTTCGTCTGAGTTTATTACATACAGTTAAGTACAGTTTTATTGTCACCAAGTAACAAATGACTCATTCAAGGACAAGTGGAGCATAACTTACATGCCTTTTGCAATAACCAATAATATATCTACTTACTTACATTGTTTACTGAAGTTCACTTCATTCTGTTACAAGCAAAACCTGCGACTTCGACTGCCGAGTGACGCACCTCGGTGTGTTGTATCATCATGGTCCCATTGTTGGTCATTGTTGTCAGAGTGAAATATTTAGGCCATAGTCTTCCAACCACCGAAGGAATGTAACTCAGTTCCAGTGGCCCGCCAAAAAAGGCGGAGAGACGGCACACGGCGGGTTTCTTTAGTGGGTGCAGGCCCCACACTACCCTGTTCGTTGCCCCGAACGACGGGTGTGCGGTTAGGAACATTTTTTCCAGCCTTAACAAAAAAAAAAGGTCATAATCTACCACGCTGGTCAAGGACGGTTGGAGACTTCACGAGCAGAAGAAAAATCGCTCGGGCGAAGTTAATGTCTACTCATTTATTGATATAATGTGTTTTTTTTAAACGTACTTATTAGCGGACAGTACCGACAAAACTTTGTATAAATAAGTAGCTTGGAAGAGATCGCTTTGAGCAAGAAGGCCGCTAATTAAAATCTAGCTAGCTGTTAGCGTTAAGTTAGCTTTAAAATTCTTCATATAATGGTTTAAGAGTTATCAATCTATCTATATACTTTCAGTGCTGAAATTGAAGTTTCAAAACATTTTCGTGATCATTGAAACAGAAAAATCAAGCTGTAGTCAAAACAGTGTCCGCAAGACAAAAGATTACACGGATGACGAGACTGACCTAATTTTGTTAGTAATATTTTTAGGTGAACCTCGTTGAAAATGTTATTTCCGTTGAGTCCAGAACAGACATAGATCTACATTATATTTCAAGCTCAAGGCATTACTTTCGTGCGATTGTTTGATTGTTTTTCATTGACGTTTGTTTATGGTATTCTACACATACACTAGATCTTAAACCCTATATAAAAGGGCTCGCAATCTATTTGACTATACGTATAGTTGCTAATCACGACAACGAATAAAGAATACTTACATAAAATTGGTAATATCAGTTCAAATGGAACGACATATTGAAATTTCGCAACAAGCATTTGTATTGAAAATGTTGCCCGAAATATTGTTTATCACGTAAAATTATCGTCCGTAAACTGACTTTACAGACAACCATATAGTTTTTTTTTACTTAAGCTACTGTGTCTGTGTCGAGTTTCTCACAAGGCACTTTGTAATGACGAATCGTTTCATTTACCAGCTTCACTTCATCTTACGTTCTCATGATTATCGCAATCATACTGAGTGTAACTAGGCCGACTCATCTATTATAACATGCACATCATCAGATGGCTGTCAAAAGTGGGCACGCTATTGTCGTATTAGGTAATGCCATGAAATCTTCGTGGGCAGAAATATTGGTCAGCGTGTTACCACGTAAGTTACGTTGCCTTAGTGAAATTGTTAATTTCGAAACTGCAGTTACATCGCCGAATAACTAATGATAGTGGAAGCACGCGCCACTGCACGCGTGTTGGAACCAGTAGCCAGAGTATTATCCGGAAGCGCTTAGAAATTGGAATATGTACGGCTTTGCCCGTCCGTCCAATAGTTTCTACAATAGACCTTGGCGTTGCGATTTCTAAATATTTTGTTTTTAGTTTAATTCTCTTTTCCCGTATTATCGGAAATCATTAATTCAAACTGTCTATACACACAGACATCCTGTATTATCAAGATCAAAAAAAATATCTGGTAAAATATATAATTTAAATCTTTGCGACAAAATGTGCACATATTTTTGATATGCATTTTAAATTGTTCGGTCGATGACCAATTAAAATTAATTAATTATTTCAAGAAAGCAGCATTGCACTCCAAATATACGAGTAGTAGATACCTGCTTTGGATACATAAGTTACAGATAATGTAATACTTTACTAATTTCGACTGAATACCAAGTCAAGAATTTGATATATATATATACGAGGAGGGATCAAAAAGTAGTGAGAATAAGATAGAATATAATGACTGGTGAATACTAAATAATTTATTTTTCTACGTAGTCTCCGAGTCTCTCTGCACACTGAGTCCAGCTCATTTCTAAGTCTTCAAGCCCTTTCAAAAAAAAGTTTTGTCTTGGTCCTGCAAAAAGCTCTCCACGGCATCCATCATCTCGTTATCGTCTTCGTACCTCTTTCCCCTTAAGTATTCTTTCAATTTGGGGAACAGATAAAAATCACTAGGCGCCAGATCTGGTAAATAAGGGGGGTGGTCAACCAATTCGAAGCCAGCTTGCTAAATGGCAGCCATCGCAACTGCTGACCTGTGCGCGAGTGCGTTGTCGTGATGAAACAGCACGCCACTTCGAAGTTTCCCTCTGCTTTTCTCTTTGATGGCATTCCTCAACTTGGGAAGCTGCATAATATTGGCCTGTAATAGTGGTTCCACGCTCCAGGTAATCAATCAACAATATCCCTTCTGAGTCCCAAAATATTGAGGCCATAACCTTGCCAGCCGATGCCATGGCACGAAACTTCTTCGGGGTCGGTCATGATGGCCGTTCGCTCGGTATCAAAATGATGGACCCATGTTTCGTCCATTGTTACGAAACGAGACAAAAAGTTTTCAGAATCTTCTTGAAACTTGTACAGTATCTTCAAAATGTCAAGTCGATTTTGTTTTTGACTGTCGGTTAACATTCTCGGCACCCATCTTGCGGAGAATTTTCTCATATTCAAAGATTGTTTCAATATGGATTGAATACTTCCATATGAAATGCCCGTTTCTTGAATTAAGTATCGGATGGTAACTCTTCGATCGCTAAATACAATTTTCTTGACTTTCGCAACATTTTCTTGGGTGACTGACGTCGATGGACGGCCGCAACGATGTTCGTCTTCCGTGCTCGTTCTCCCTACTCGAAATTGAGAAGCCCACCTTGCAACAGTGGAATACGGCGGACCTCTACTCTCTCCTAATGTTGCCTCCAAATCGCAATGAATCTCTTGCGTCGTTAACTTTTTTAAACAGAGGTATAATAACGGCTCGCACTTAGTTTTTCTCCATTTTCGAGAACACGTTCCGACACGAAGCAAACAAATGACTACCTCCAGAAAAAAACAAAAGAGAATCGAATATTTTTTCTTTTTTAATGTTACAAATATGTATCTGAGCTATGCCTGCCAGTATTTATTTTTTTTCTTACCAAGGAATATGTCGTTCTCACTACTTTTTGATCCCTCCTTACGAGGAGGATTATTACAGTACGCTGTAATAAGTCCGTACATGAATTAAAATTGCTTTCTTGATCGATACAGTACTAGCTAATCCTCGATTTCTCCTGCGTGTGTGTAATTTGTTTGCATATCAAAAACGTTTAGTTGTTAGGTCTTTATTCTAAAAATATATGTATCCTACGTGAACAGTTTTTTTTCTGTACCTATCCTATGTGTTTCATCAGGTAGAAGGTAGGTACTACCAAATTGCATCCAAATCCGCTCAGTCATTTAAATGTTATTGACCGACAAACATCTTTAAATCTTCACAAACTTTCATATTTATAATATTACTAGACTTTGCCTATGGCTCTCTTCAGGTTCATGTCATAGTAGCGGGATAAACTGTATACTAGTTTTTAAGTCAAATTAAGAGCTATCGAATAATAAAAGTTGCATCAGAATATATTCTGTAGTTTTTGGGTGATGTCCGAACAAACAAACAGATAAATAGACAAACTAAATAAGCCGCCTGTATAGCCTACAGCCTACACAGTATTTTTTAGAATAGGATAGTAGGGTCACCACCGAAGGAATATATAACATAGTTCCAGTGGCCCGCCGATAAAGGCGGAGAGACAGCACACGGCGGGTTTCTTTAGTGGGTGCAGGCCTCACACTACCCTGGTCGTTGCCCCGAACGATAGGGTGTGCGGCTAGGTACATTTTTTCAAGCCTTATCAAAAAAAAGGGTTACTCTTGTTTTTTCTAAATCAATTATATCTACTCTCTGCTCATCACTATGAACGAATGAATGGCGTGATTACATTTTTACGATGCCATTCAAAGCCGCGCCTGATAGCTTGGCATGCGTGATGTTAATAAGAGAATGGCCCATTTTGTGGTGGGAGTCCACTTATTTTAATTTGCTCTAGATATCTGAGCTAGTTTTTGTTTTGGTTATTATATTTGACGACCAACAGGTTTGGCGAACTAAGGCTCTATGACATTTTTAACATGAAATGTCACAATTTTTTAGGAATATTAACAATATTTTAAGTAACCGTGCCTTCATAAATGCTATGTACAAATTATACCACCCGTTTTAGATGAATTCTGTTTTTAACCTATTGGAGGCCCTGGGCGCTGGGATAAAGGAGCCTCCTATGATTAACTACTAAAGACTGACTACAGAAGTACCTATTTTATTTAAAATGGGAAGCGGAGTAACTACTGAAGTATAATCTTCAATTGTTATTTTTTTTATTTGCACACACAGTTACTTAAAAGACTAAGGTATTAAAGTATTTATCGTTTTAATTTCGCAAAATAGATTATAATATTTGTCAACATAAAATAGATTATAGAATGCGTTCTATAATCTAATTGGCTCTCTAGCAGGATACTATTGATCGCGGGCTCCTGGTCCTGGGCGATTGCCCTGAGTGCTCAGTAGAAAAAATAGGCCTGTAGGTAATCACATGCGAAAGGGAATGCTCCGATGGTTCGGACATATGGAAAGAATACCGGACGAGCGATTGGTTAAGAAAATATACAATACGAAAGTCGAAGGATGTAGCTGTACAGACCGAGACTAGACCAAATCGGTCATGCATTGAAGGAAAGTGGAGTAAGGAGTGTCCGAAACCGGCGAGCGTGTATAAAGAGAATTTTGAATGTTGAGGAAGCGAGCGATGTATGCAAGAATAGAGCCTCTCGGCACTCTGTTCTCTCTGCCTACCCCGCAAGGGAGATGAGATGGGTGGGCCACGCGTTACTGTGGCACATATAATTTGTTCGTTAATTTTGCAAAGGAAAATAATCGTGGTAAAATATATCCTATCTATCAAGTTTGACCAAACCGCACACATGTGCTAAATTTCATTAAACTCGGTTCGTTAGTTTAGATTTTAGAAGTTCAACGTGACGTGATTTTTTTTATACATAAAGATAGTAATCAAACATTGTACAAATAAGTTTGTCGATGCACTAACCTACTTACCAGTTAATATTACGTTACCTGTAACAATGCTAACTGCTGAATTAGAATATTACGAAATTGTATTCTACATTTCTTTGTATCCTTATGTTTCAATTGTTTTAACCGTATTGTTGTGCTTAGAATGTTTGCAAACGTGACTACACATTATGTAAAATACAGTATATTCAGCCAGATTTATTTTAGAATATTCAGCACTCGAGTAAATAAAAATAAGACGGCCGAATAGCTACATTCCAAATTTCATTATAATGTAATACAGTACAGTTGAAATTGTTTGGTAACACTAATTCTATCGTACTGCGTACTACGTCATCGCTAGCTAACGCTAACAATCACCTGTAATATAAAATACATTATGTCCTTCTCTATACTCGGACTATATTTGAACGTAGGTTAAGTTCAGTAGCTAAGGCATCAAGAAGTAACAAACAAACTCACTTTCACAATTATAATATTAATGAGGATAAACTGGGATACCCTAATAGGAGGTATCATAATGGTTTTATTTACTTTTTGATCCTGATATTGCGGATTCTCACATAATCAGTTGGTGTGCACTAAGTGAAGTGATAATTGAGAAAAGAAAATTAGACGGAATTGACTTGATTATAGCCCTTAATCATTCGTTGAAAAGCCTTGATATTGATACTCGTATAATACAGACGCACTATATATGGTTGACGACAACCATTCTTAAACTGTGGCCTTTATTTATAATTCATCTCCGGAAAAGATGCGAGACCTCTACTAAACTGAGAACGACAATAAAATGTTAAAGGCTCTCCTGTGATCGATAAATTTTATACATATTCATAAATGTTCTAAGTGCGGACTTATGTGTCTATCTTATCTATATAAAATGAAATCTGTTCCCGTTGTACAAGATTAAATATTTTTACTTGTACGTTGTACCATAGGATGCTATAACAGATTCTTTGTACCCTTTAATGCAAATAAACCTTTCTATTTGACTATTAAAGTTTGATTTTCTTTGTCCCTTGTAGGCTTTGAATGCGTGGGTTGGCGGTATTTTAATGGAACCGAGGCTAGTCAGACATGTTATTTTAGTTGCGTTTCGCTTTCTGTTACCCAGATACGGGAAAGAGAATTATGTATGAACAAATTTAATAATCGACGACAGTTTGACACCGAAATATGATGCCTCGGAAAGTTTAGAAAAAAATGAGAACGCAGTTATTAAATTAAAGTTAACCGTTATAAAAATAAAAGAAATGCTCGGCTGAGTTTACACGAAACACGCACCGGTTCAGTTCTCTCTGCGTTTCCAGATGAAATTCTCGTGACACGTAAATATTTCCTTGAATATTATTAATCTCGTTTATCTACTTACATCTAGACCAGGGTTTTCCAATCAGCCTAACCTTTTTTTTAACGAGGCTCTTACCACTAGTATGCACATTAATTTAATGATATTAAGTAACAAATTATTTGTGAATGTGGAAAGAGAACTTTACTGCGAGCGGGATTCGAACCTGCGTCCCTTCCAATCCGGGGAAGTGCTTTAGACCGCTAAGCCATAGCAGCGGCCGACGGCCATTCCCAATCTCCACAACATAATTGCTCGCAGTAAAGTTCTCTTTCCACATTCACAAATAATTTGTTCTTTAAAATAGCTGAGAATGTCAAGTGCTAAAATACAGATAAAAATGACATTAAGTACTTAATTAATTTTATTTCCAAGTTATATAACGTAACCTTTAAGTACTTATATAAATTTAAAACATTGTATATCGGAATAATTTATCATGATTATTTTTTTATAGCTTTGCAAACGTGTTCCGCCTCCCTTGACAAATATTTACGCCCCCACAAGGGTGGTGGGCCCTCCCTGCTCTAAAGTATTTCTACTTGAATGATCCAGTAAGAAGCAATAAAGACGAACTTTAGTACCTACACGGTTGTACATAAAGTTACGTAGCCAACATACGTAGTGCCCGTATTCAATATTTTGTCGCAAATAACGCTATCAAAGTACATTACTAGTAATAAGGCTGGGTATCAAGTGGGGCGTACAGCAGAGCGCGCGCCGCGTTTAAGCTGGCCATCTGTCACGCCAAAGACGTGAAAAGGCAGGAGATGCTGGAGGGTCTCGAGCGTGACCCCTGGGGACGCCCGTACTGCGCGGCGCTTAACAAGCTCCGCGCCCAGGCCCCTCCCCCTTACGGTGACCCTCCAGCCGGGCTTCCTCTCTGAGGTGGTCGAGGGATTTTTCCCTTCACGGGCGGTGCACACGCCCCCGGTCATGGCTCCGCCAGATGACGACCGGGAGGCCGACGACGGGGAGGTACCGCCCGTAACGACGACGGAAATGGGGGCGGCAGCAGCGCGTATGCGGAGAAGCGCCGCCCCCGGGCCGGACGTGGTTCCCGCCCGAGTGCTGGCCCTGGTCCTCGACCACGTTGAGCCCCGCCTCAGGGGACCGGGAAGGGGACGTTGTAAGAAGGCTATGTCGTGCGGTGTCCCGCAGGGTTCGGTTCTTGGGCCGCTCCTGTGGGACATCGGCTACGACTGGGTCCTCCGTGGCCGGCTCCCACCCGGGCTGGGCGTAATTTGCTACGCAGACGATACGTTCGTCACAGCCCGGGGCGGGACCCTAGAGGCGGCAACGCTGGCCACCTCAGGTACCGTGGAGGTGGTCAGGCGGATCGAGGTGCTGGGGCTTAGGGTGGCCCTAGAAAAGTCGGAGGCCCTACTCTTCCATGGGCCCCAATGTGGCCCGCCCGCCAGCGCCTCGATAACGGTCAATGGTGTGGGCTTCCCAATCCAGGCCCACATCAAATATCTGGGCCTGGTATTGGATGGACGGTGGCACTTTGGCGAGCATTTCCATCGTCTTGCGTCAAAGCTCGTCGGCACGGCGTCCGCCCTCGGGCGACTGATGCCGAATTTGGGCGGACCGAGTCTCGCGTGTCGACGACTCTACGCGGGGGTAGTACGGTCGATGGCACGGATACATGGATGGATGGTCTCGTGCGATGCAGCCTGCGCGTTGGCCGGGAGCCCGGCGTGGGATCTGAAGGCGGAGGTGCTCGCCGACGTCTATTGGCGGGCGTTGACGGCGCGGGCGGGGGGCAGCCGCCCCTCGCCGAGCGCAATCTCATCGTGGCGGGAAGATGCCCGCCGTGCCACCGTTCTATAGTGGAAGTCTCGGCTGGAGACGCCCCGGGCTGGTCTCTGGACCGTGGGAGCGCTCCAGCCGATCTTGGAAGAATGGGCAGGGCGGCAGCACGGGGTCCTCACCTTCCGGTTGGTGCAGGTTTTGTCGGGGCATGGTTGCTTCGGCAAATACCTGCACATGATCGCTAGGAGGGAGACGACCCTAGGCTGTCACCATTGCGACTGCGGCGAAGATTCGGCGCAGAACATGCTCGAGTCGTGCTCGGCTTGGGATGTGCAGCGCCGGGAACTCGTTGCAGTCATAGGCGTGGACCTGTCGCTGCCGGCCGTTGCGCGAGCGATGGTTGGCAGTGACAGGGCCTGGACCGCGGTCGCCGCCTTCTGCGAGGCTGTCATCTCGCGGAAGGAGGTGGCGGAGAGGGCTCGGGGGAAATCCTCCTTCGTGGACCCGATTCGCCGCCGGCGCGCGGGGCGGCGTGCGCGCGCTTACCTGCGCCTGAAGCCGCCCTAGCCGAGGCTGCGGACGATGGGGTCGGGGAGTACCCTGCCGTCTGCGGAAGCCTACCGCGAAGGTGTGACGCCCAAGTGCGCGAGGCGTCGCTCAAGTTAGGGTGCCCGAAGGGGCTGCCGCCTGCGGATCGCGATCGTAACGACGCGGTACCCGTGATCCGCCGTAGCAAAGGCGGGTGAGGGCGCGCGGTGGGTTTTTAGTGGGTGAGAGCCCCACACTACCCCGTTGTCTCCCCGGGCAGCGGGGTGTGCGGTAGGACATTTTTGCCCACCTAAAATAATAATAAAAAAGTGTACCAAGTGGGAGTAATCACTCGTTATCTAGCCCTAGCGAATCATTGGTAAGTACTACCGTTTGCCACGTGACCGACCATTGTGAATGTTCATTCGTTTCATTTCCCATCCGTGAAATAAAAGTTAGGCAGTATTCTTAGTATTCTTGAGTCAACAAACGGTGGCACTTACCATCAGATGGACTGTGACTCGTCTGCCATAAAAAATATTTCATTAACTGCCTCTGTGGTGCAGCGGTAGTGTGAGCGACTGCTGATCTTGAGGTCTCGGGTTCGATCCCCGGGTCAGGCAGTGAGGTTTTCGTAAAAAGAAAAAATCTCAGTAGCAGCTCGGAGTTCGGAAATGTGCCTAGTAGACGGCAATAATAACGAGCCTATTACGCGGGACTAAAACATAGCTGGCGAACCGTGGGTGTGTAATACACCTCTGCCTACCCCTTCGGCGAATGCAGGTGATGCTATGATCCAATTTTTTTCAGCAAATCACCATAACGCCTTATCAAATGTCATATTGACATAGTTTAATTGTAGTGACGTTACACCGCTTGTAGCAGCGTCGGAATTTCCGTTCTATGTGGGGCGTTCCGATGGAAGTATTACACCAAGCAAGTACTGCAAGAGTCAGCCTTATAGGATGGAATTATTACTGATATATATTTAACGTGTTTTCCTACTGTGTTGTTTGAACACGAGCCTAATAACTACATTAAGTCACAAATGCACATATATTTGAAAAAAATTGGTGGTTCCTGTTTTTTAATTAAAATAAAGTGCCATAGAGTGATGACGTATTTACATTCTGAAGTCCACGTAGACGAAATCGTAGGCAAAACCTAATAATACTATAATAAATAAAATACAGCTTGATCTGTATTTTAGCACTTGACATGCTCAGCTACTTATTAAAGTACAAATTATTTGTGAATGTGGAAAAAGAGAACTTTATTGCGAGCGGGAATTTCAGTGTGTATTACCACTCGCACTAAATTACTCTTTTTCCACGATTAATAAATAATTTGGTACTTTAATAAAATACAACTACATACTTATAATCCCTTGATGTTCTGTTTACATTTACAGTAATCCAATTGACCATCAAGATATCCGCTTACCTTGGAAAGCGTTTACAAACTTAAAACTTAAACAAATATGTTTAATGAACCGTTCCTATGGTTAATCTTCAGTCAACGTTGTTCGGTAATTCTTTCTTTGTACACCCAAATACCCTAGATATTTCAAAAGTCTGTTTTTAAATAACACATTAGAAATTACAATAATCAATTATAACAATTAAAGTGTGACGAGTTTTTGAATTTTTAGGCACCTTTAATTTTAATATTTTGTTATTCTTTCATCTCATATCTGTGAAATGAAATGGTGAGCAGCTGCTTGAAAATAAATACTCTCGGTATAGTTGAGTCCATGAGCGATGGTTACCATTTTTCATCAGGTGGGCCGTGGCTCGTCTGCCACCGTATGCAATAAAAAATACTTTGGAAAATCCAAAAGTTCACGCCTCATAATCTTCATTTTTCACAATAAAATTGATTATTTGATAACTAATAATGGTGGTCTTACTAAGTAGTTTTCAATAAATCACATAGATAGCGCTAATTTCATGGTTTTCATGTCTTATACGCCATCAAGCGCTAATTTTAAGAAGTACTTCTATATTGGTCTATATAAATAGTTCTCACACTTCTCACGAAATAAGGATAGCGCTGGTTTTAGTGTCGCGTCGAGCGCAAATATTCAGTATTTTTTGTTTATTTAATAACAATTAAACCACATCGAATTAGACCGTGAAAAGTGATAGGGCTCTATTCGTAGTTGTACTAAACGTAAAGGAAAAAAAATACTCGATTAGTAAAGTATTTCGGTTGTTATCGTGTTAACATACATTACCTACAACAAACGGACGTCCAAGATAAAATTTTTTTTAACAGTTTTTAACTACTTTAAATAACAAAAATGGCATCAAAAATATCATGAGTGTTAAAAATAGTGTTTTCTCTTGATATGTGTGTGTATATATTATTTTACAAGTGCAATATATGATAAATAGAGACATTTTAAGTTTGTAAAATCAGTTGTTCTCCATGAAACGAGAGTAGTACACACCTCAACGCTTCGCTTATAAGGCGTACAATACAGAAGTATATATATATATATATATATATATATATATATATATATATATATATATATATATATATAATATATATATATATATATATATATATATATATATATATATATATATATATATATATATATATATATATATTATGTATATATATATTTTTATGTAAGTAATGATTATTAAATTATCACTGTCTAAAGAAAAATCGTCCATATGAAACTTGCATGCCGAAGAGATTGCCTACAATCCATTAAATTTCGCTGAAAGTGAAGCTGTCTCAGCTCGTTAATTTAATTATATTGCATCATTATTTTGTTATTTTTATTCCTATATAATCAACAACTGAAATAATGTGAAACAGTTCTAGTAATCCGCCAGTAGAGGCGGAGAGACGGCGGGTTTAGGTATTTAGTGGGTGTGTGTGGTGTGGGCCCCATACTACCCTGTTCGTTGCCGCAAATGACGGGGTGCGCGGTTAGGTAATTTTTTTCCCGCCTTCACAAAAAAGCTCTATGAAACCAAACCAGATATTTCCGTAATTTCACTATTTTCGGATGGGATGCCATAAATCTTAATTTTAAGCTACCGTTGAAATCCTATGGGTTTATCGTAAAATTTAAGCGAGGGCCTTAATCTGAAGGCTTTGTGTGATCCATCGAAGGAGTCGAAGGAGCGAATCCGGCATCTGTGCTGTCAACTTCTTATTCAACGTACAGTAATCTCGCTTCTTGTTAGAGTGCAATAATGCATTATTGCACTCAAATTTTACACGTACTTACAACTAGCTGATCCAGCAAACGTTGTTTTGCCATATAAATTATTTTTACATCAGCAGTAAAAGGGTGAAAATTTAGGGTTGTATGTATTATTTAATGCCGATTCAAAAATTACTTAAAATAAAAAAAAAATGTACACAAAATAAAAAAAAAAATTGGGGTGGACCACCCTTATCACTAAGGGGTATGAAAAATAGTTTACATCCTATTCTCAGACCTACTAACTAACACACACAAAATTTCATAAGAATCAGTCAAGCCGTTTCAGAGGAGAATGGCGACAAACACTGTGACACGAGAATTTTATATATAAAATAACCGACCTATTTAAGCTGTATAAATAAACACAAAGTGAGGAAATGTGAAATATAAAATTATAGCTAGGAGCACGCTTCGAACCCGCGCCTTCTGAATGGCATTTGAACGGTATTACTAACGGTATTAGACTTTATTTAGTTGATAACAAAGCATTATATTGATATCTATATGACCTATTTTATTGAATACCTATCATAGGATTAAAAGAGAGATAATTGATAAAGTGATTACATTTTATGTATTTAGTAATCAGCTATATTGGTAACATTAATTTCTATTTAAATACTGGATTGTGGCGTCTGATGATATTAGTAAACATTGTTTTAATAGGTTCTTGAATTATGTATAATGTATAAAAGACAATGCCGAAAACCAGGCTATATTGTGCCCGTCTTGCGTCTTAACTATCTAAACATAAAAAATCGTCTTTTGAATAATGATGTTATATGTATTTATTTTAGTCATAAGCGAAGTGGGGTTTCAAGTTATAAAAAAAAGATATACATATTATTAAATTCAAAATAAGCGGAACTGCCATATTTATTGGAAGGCTTGGATAGCCAATGTCGCCAGTTTATTACTATACCTATTTTTAAAGCCAGATAGTATTTAAGAATATTGATATGAAATACCTAAATAAAAGAAAACCCACATGAGCTCCTATTATAATAATACTTAGTATTAGTCGAAGATTATTTTATGAAATCATAATTATGAAGTTTTGTTTTAATTAAGTAAAAATATAATAACATTTATTATCTATTTCTAAAAATATTAGGATATATATTGTTATTTTACTAGCAACCCTTATTGATTTGAATTTTATTGTCAATTTGACATGATTTGACATTTGTACTGCCGATAACGTGTTATGTACGTTTATGTGTTGCTTCATTTGTGGAAAAGCAGTGTTTTTTTTTATTATTATTCAGTGTTTACTTTAACGTTGAGTACAGAAAATTCTCCGTTGAGTAATTAAAAAAAAGAGCGTGACGTCGTGTGAGATAGACTTTTTAGTGGTACTAAGACCAGGCCTCTTAGAATGTAATCTAGATCCAGAGTAGTTAGCCGTAGCATTATATCCTATCTATATTTCTTACATAGGTACTCTAAAATACTATTGATACTACATTTTATACTATAATAGAATAAAAGATGGATTTCAACGCATAATATGTAACCTATATACTAAAAACATACTGAAAAATTAAAAGTCAGATTTATCTAAACTCCCATTAGATATCTTAATGATATTTTTTATTTAAAGACCCTGAGTACATTTACAATGTTCTACAGTTAATTTGGTTAAGACGCAACAATAGCCCAACTCTCATAGACAGATCGGCATTCCCCTTTCCAGATGAAAGAGAGATTGCCTATAATAGTGAGTAGGGACATTAATGAGACTTACTTTAATTTATAGCGTTTTAAGTGTGTTTACAAACAATTACAATTAATACAATATCTATTGTTCGGAGCATTTTTTATTAAATTCATTGTAAATTTACAAACGTAATTGATACCAATTTGAATCTGATACAAAATGAAACCATATTGGGCTCTTCGTATATAAAGGAAAACATCAGTTCAAACACTTGGAAAATAATATCAAACGAAATTTGACGTGACCTGTGCCGCAAGCAAACGGATCGTTGAGTCGAGGCCAAGAGTGCTGAGTCGTTGTCGACCGCAATCCTCTAAATTGTATTAACGGTGGCCGTGTCAGTTGTGGTGTTGCTAGGGAATATAGTGCGGTTGAATATGATACACGGCAAAGTGCTTCATATCTGTACTACTTACTTGCATTTTCCAACGTATTTTGTACAGATTTATATTTCAACATTTACGAGGCACAATTAATTGAAGACTTATTTACCAATAATGAATACCTACCTAAGGATAGTCTATTCACGTGATGGTTTTTTAGCATTTTTTTTAATACCCCCTTCGTCCTGGTGATAATTTGATACTTGGTGAGGTTTAAGACTAACTATTTTTTTAGTATAAAGTATGAAAATTTCAGAATATAAATACAGGTACTTAAGTGTACCTAAGTCTAATTCAAGCTCACACGTCGCTTTTCAGTTGTTGTCTAAACATCCGGGTTTAAAAACAAATGCACGTGATATATCTCACTACACCTCTCGCCCCTCCTTGTGATTATTCGTGATTTTTGTTGATCCACCCCCCCCCCCCCCCCTTCGAGCCTCACATGATTTATGGACGACCCCCTATGCGAACGATCTATGTAATTGACCTAGATTAGCAAACAATACTTATATTATTATGGTGATATTTCTTATGTCAATTTAGTTCTTTCAATATACAGACATATAACTGCGAGTCTGCCCTTTGGCGTCTTTATAGTCCAGGTAAACTTTCTTCCTTTTTTATTGACGTAATGAAAATGTAATAGCATTACTTAAACTACAAAAATAAAGCCATGTAAACCGTCTTAGCATTTCGCAGCACTAGTGCATAATATTTTAGAGACACTCAATAAACCGCCGTGTGGGACCGGCTTTAGAATTGTCACACCCCTCTCCACCCATGGGAGTCGTAAGAGCCGACTGAGGAAATACCGGGGGAGTGGGCAGCAGCACTCCCTCGACTATTAAAAACATCCACTGCGATCGCCAACCCACCTGCTAAGCGTGGCGACTACAGCACTATCCCCCATATGAGCGAAACACATGTTGTGGCGTTGTCTTGGGGAGGCCTATGTCCAGCAGTGGACGTCGAAAGGCTGATGGATGGATGGACTCAATAAACGGGCACATGCACCGGCTAAAAATTTGTCATTCACACTAATATTTTCCAGTGGGCCTTGCTTATCCCAGCACGAATGGGCTGATTCGATCGTGGAAGTACCACTATCTCACAGAAGAACAGCGCGTAACAAACTAGCGTTGTGTTTCGTATGGCGAGTGAGAGTGCCGGAGGCCCAAACCCCCTCCCTGTCCTCTCTTTGTTATCCTTCCTATCGTCTCCTTGGTATCCTACCTTCCCTCTTCTTATTATCCTTCCTATCTACCTCTTAATCCTTTCCTAGTAGATGGCGACGCGCGAGCGATGCCTATGTTATTGATGTTGCTAACGTATATAGGCTACGGTAACCGCTTACCATCAGGTAGGTCGTATGGTTGTTTGCCACCCATGTAGTCCAAAAAAAAATTGTCCTGTCTGCTCTCAAACTCATTAAAGACAATACGGGAAGACTAGTTAATAACAATTACTATGAGCTTTTTGTATTGTTTCTATGCCAAATAATTACATGTTATAGTTGCGCAACACTACTTCCTCTTCTATTTTATATTATTATTAAAATGTAAAGCAATCGAAATTCGGTACAAAAGTTTCAATGCAGTTTTAATGGCATTGTGATTTTAAATATTCATAAATATTTCTGTACCCCAAACCACTCTGCTCTCTAAATTACAAAACCGCGCAATTCTCTAAACGAAGAGCCCATTCCCCAGCTTCCCCTAATCATTAGAACTGACACTAGGCCAGTTGCAAAACGACTTATCTGATAAAAGTCTCGTTTAAAATCAACCATAAGTATACTCTCACCAAAGCCTTGTTTCTACTGCAGAAAGTTGTTACGTAAAATTGTGAGATGAATGCATGACGAGACGAGGGTTCGCCAAGGGCATCCATTGTCAAGACCTGGCCCTATTTTGCGTGATGAACTTCCTACTTTATATATGTACTACACAGAAATAGTACTTATGTACATTTTTTGACAAAGGTAACTTGTACCTTCGTGTTAAATGTAGGTTAACTACGTAACGCCTATTTAATCTTACTTAACTTAATTTTGTCGTGGATCAGCAATTTTACTAGAACTTTACTAAGGCTTACATACACGACCACTGAAGTAATGTAACACAGTTCCAGTGGTTTATTTAGTGGGTGAGGGCCCCACACCCTGTCCATTGCCCCAAACGAACGGGGTGTACGGTTAGGTACATTTTTTCCCGCCTTAACAAAAAAAAAGGATTACTTACACGGACTATGGAACGTGAACGATGGAACGTTCTTAGCGATTGATCCATAAAATGGTAAAGTAAACAAACAAAACGACTATCGAGTGTTTTCCAAGCTCTATTATAGAGGACTGTGACTGTTTTGTTATTTTTTGTTCTCTAGGGTGGCAAACGAGTTAGTGGGCCACGTTTTGGTAAGTGGTAACTGCCGCTCTATTAACTAACGGACTCAACAATACTAATAATACTGTCAAGCCGATGCTAACCATTTCAATTCGCGAATGGGAAATAAATGAATAGAACATGATAGAATAGTTATCTCCGTCTGTAATCAAAACATATCGAATGTTGCGCGATCAGTCACACGGAATTTAGCGAACCAGGGGCCCAGCCAAGCAGCTGCATACCGTGAGAAAAAGGCTCTTCTTAAATCTCATATTAATGTAGAGGCGATTGTAGTGAGTCCGGTAATACTTGAAAAAAAAAACAGCGGATCACCGTAAATTTATTGTATAGGAATGTTGCTTGTCAACCTTACAAAATACTACCTAAATAGTTAATGATGTAATCACAGAAATCTTCGTCCAAGTTATTTTTGAATTAAAGTGGTCTAGACTAATTGAAAAACGGCTTATTGTTAGTGTCATTACTTCTTAACTGATTTTAAATGATTGTTCGTGTCTAACGATCTTCTCGGCCTAATTCTATAATGAAGTTGTCACCTTCCTATGCGATGGAATAATTATGTTGTTAATTAGTCCGTCAACAAAATATGCATATATTCATGAATGATATAAAATAAATTTGTTTTTATTTCTATCATTACAACTCTGGCAATTAGAACATGATACCCTGTTAAATATCGCTAAATGGACAACGTGCTTTATTATTTTTTATTATTTTTTTACTGTAAATAGTACTTACAAAACTCTGATCAGTTTCGTAAACGAAGTATAAGCATACTTTAGGGTTAAATTAATTTATTTTTGACATCAACATTACTGCTGTACTGTGCTCCTGTAATGAAAAGTGATGATACGTGCGATTTGTTACGCAACCTTGTAATGTTACTAACATTGTGTAACGTGGAAGCCTAACAATATTCGATTGTAGGAAACAGTCGATCTTTCGATTACAGACGGAAGCATGATATTAAAATGTTAAGTTTTGCAAGGAAAACGGTTTCTGTCTGGTCTCGTCTATGTGAATCCTGTCGAATTTTGCTAGTTGCAATAAATCAGTGCATTTGAAAGAGCGTGCGGTGTGTTAATTGTCGGCAGTGGAATGAAGTTTTTGATAATAAAAAGAAACTTTGTATTCCTTGTTCTTGAAGCGAACATAACTACGTAAATCAGGTTAGTTTTGTACTAAGTAGGTATGCATAATCATATTAGGAATACTCGTGTTCTATATATAGGTACTCTATTGTTACCAGAAAACTAGACTCTAGACTTCTATAGGCAAAGAGTGAAATTTTCCTAGTTCGAATACTTAGTCGTGCTTTAAAATCTGGATCTTTTTGCCTGGAAAATATCTGCAGCAGTACTACCCTTTGCGGATAAAGGATACTTTTGCTTTGGGACTAAAGGAATACTTTGCTTACCGAACTTACTTATACATACCTGAACTTTAATATCGATTGAGAAGGAATGTTGTGATAGTTGCTTCTGTTACTGTCTCGTAACTTTTTCCGTTACTGTCTCTGTACCGGAACTACAGAGCCAATGATTGGTCTCGAGACAAACTGCTTTAAGACGAAAATGATACTAAACAAAATCTCTTTTGTTCGCAGATCTAGTGCATACAAGTGAAGTGATAATCCATGAGACTTGACTAAGTCTTTGAAGAACAAAAGCGTCATCACGCTGCTCGGTTTACTTACATGTAAGTTTATAACCACTTGGTATGTCAATATATATATATCTGTAGTATTTTAATATTTTTTTCTCAGTTGAAGGTGTTAAATTCATTTTTTTTATACTACGTGGGTGGCAAACAAGCATACGGCCCACCTGATGGTAAGCGGTTACCGTAGCCTATAGACGCTAGCAACACCAGAGGTCGTCGCTATCTCCAAGGAAAGTGATAGGCTAGGGCTTCTGTCGCTCTCACTCACCATAGGAAACAACGGTAGGAGTACCTACCGTTTATTGTTCAACAGCTGATGGTAAATAGTATCCGCCACTCATAAACCAAGCAAAGGACACTGCCAAGTTGCTGTCTTCTGAGAAGAAGTGCCACTTCTAAAGAAGGCTTGTCTATCTTCTCATGCAACCGAAAACGAAGAAGGCGACGTTAGTTATATATATAAAAAAAATAATAAAAAAAAAGAAAGCATGTTCTTCGTTTACCATATGCATAGGCGGAAATTCAGTAGAATGTGATAGGAAGTCTGTCTGAGATTTTACGAATGTCTGTGAGGTAACCGATGTAAAGCCTCATTTAGAATGTAGTGGAATTGCCCTAGGTCAGTACTCTCCATAAATTTTGATGGCAATTACAAGCATTTACTGATAGTGTTTTACCACCTGACCATGGCAAATATATTTTTAGAACGTGATACTTTAAAAGCAACCAAAAGCTAGTTTTTATGTAAAACATGTTTAAATCCGTTCAGTAGTTTTTGCATGATGTCCAAACAAATAGACAAATTACTAAAAAATATATTTTGTGTTCAAAGACGCCAAAATAGCCTAAACTTTCATTTTATTCGAAATATCATAAATGTACAGACATAGCTCTGTTACAGCTTTTTATTTATATAGATATAGAGACACGAAATAAAAAAAAACATGATCATGTTGCATTATCGTAACATGCTAATTAATTCTGAACATATATTATATGAAAATGACTCAGAATTTAGATATTTTATACTCCCTTATCTCAAATAGCTTTCATTTGGATAAAAGCATAACTGTAAATCAATTCATGTAACGAGTTGACTTGCTCGATGATAACTTACTGTGTTACGCTTGCAGTCGTGATCTGTACGACATGACGATAACGCGCTCGTTTAGGTACTTAATGGTTCTATAGCTGGAAACGATAAAATGGATTGCGGGGTCCGAGCGGATAGGGTACATCGTCTAGTCTTGCTATTAAGCATCGCAGTGTGTGTTATCTGTAGAAAGGGTTAGCCGTATCAAACCCTATTAATTTTTGGTTCAGCTCTGCCCCTGATTAGGAACTACGTTACAAGCGGTTACCACCTACCATCAGGAAGTCGTTAATTCGTCTGCCATTTGAAGATTAAGTGGCTTTTATGAGTATTTTTGAAGTGAAACTTCTAATACGGCTTCCAACAAGGTTGCGTTAAACATTTAACGCTACCATGGAGGGGGAATGGAAAGAGACAGAGCGAGAGTGAATGCGTGGCACTCGAACGCATGCGCGTAGTATACTTGTTATAGGCCAGCGCGAGCGGTAGCAACAAGTAGCGTCCAATTTCCACATTACGAAGTTTCACTTCTTCCGCGCGGAGGGACTCCACGTACAATTTTTTTTTTTATTTTACTTTTTCACACCAATTTTGAGGTCTTCATATTTGAACAGGTTTCTACATTTGTGTTTTTAGATTAAATAATAAAGAAGATCTCCAATTATAAAATACAGTCTGCGTGTTACTTGTGCAAAAGTTCGCAAGAACTTCGTGATCTTGAACTTGACCTTAGTCTTACAATGTTAAATTGATCTGACTTGTTGCGATTATTATAATCTTACATAAGTTGTTATTTAGAATATACGAGATTTTAAATGAGTAAACTGCCTTAATAAGCAAACGCTTGTGGTTCATACTATTAGTGTTTATTTAGCGAAACTAATATCTCCATTTAACGGTATATTAAGCTGCTTCCTCCACATTGTACAAAGAATTTACATAATGCACAGATTGTCTGTCTCGTAACTGGTAGTCTTTATCAAAGACTCTCTCTCTCTCTTGGTGTAGTATAGTAGAACTAGATAATCAAAGATGAATTAATTTCGATCACACACGTTACGTACATCATTTGTTTCATATCAAACTCTTCTATGGTTGTCTTTTGTTTCTATAGCTGGTCTAGTATTACGATTGTAAAAGTAATTATAGGTATGTTTTTCTATTATCGTTACCTTGTATAGATTTTGATACAATTTTGCATAGACAGACTGCACCCTGAAAAAGAGCTCAGGATTACCTATTTAGATATTTTTATATATATTTTTAGCATTTGACATGCTTAGCAACACTAAGCACTTTTCACTTTGTGTTTAATCAGGATTACCTTCTATGTGTGGAAGTACGTGTGGCGACACCTATTAATTCCCATGTCGTCATAGAGATTCGTTCAAAAATTATAGTTTTATTCATTTAGACAGTATTATTCTCAAGGTAGACACAGTCGATGGCAGTTTACTGTTTTTAAATATGTATCTCAAACCTGAAGCTCTGGGAACGTTACGCTCTTAGAGCTAACGTTATAGTTTGAGAATAAAAATTGGTTAAACTTAACAAAATTGTCATATAAAAACAATCCTACACACAAATACCTATTAAAGTTGGTATATAACGGTAAACCCTTATAAACGAGGCTAACGCCACTTAGCAATCCCAAATTAGGCGTCCTGTCCATAATTCGTACTTACCAATTGTAGTCACCCCCAATCATGCAATAAAGCACGGTCGTTGAACCCGACGTCGCCTGCGCCTGTTCAGTGACAAATTACGACGACGGGTCGTTTTGTTGTCCGTCGCGGATGGACGGAGACGTGCTCAACGGATGTTGCGCCTGCGCTGGGTCGACGTGGAAATTTCGACGAGCAAATGCTCTTAGTTCTCTTTTTTATGCCTAGATAGTACTTTCCATTATTTTGTCTGTCTAGTACTCTTTGTTGCGTGTCATACCAACTTGTATGTTGTTAGAAAACGTAATACCTATATTCTTATTTAATTTTAGTATTTACACGAAGTGTTTATCGCTGTTTAAGTATAAATTATGGATCACAAGCACATTGTATAATTGCGCCAGTGTACATCATGTTTATGTGTCACTGTCATTCACTACTCGCTACTGTTGAACACTGCCACTTTACTTTCAAGTGGTACTTAACACGAGACCCGTAACTAATCTTTATAAATTTAGATTAGAAGTTGTATTTGTTACGCTAACCTAGTTAATTACTACTTTGTAGTAAAAGTAGTGAATAGGATCAACTCAGAAAATACAAAAATATTTAGCAACTAGCCTTTGCCAGCGGCTCCGCCGCAGCCATTAGCTAGTTTTAGGATATATCTCAAGTTCCCGATATACTAGCGGAATAAAATGTATACCAGTTTATAAGCCTAATCAAAAAAAAAAGTTTAATCTATATCCGTTCAGCAGTTTTTTCTTGAAGTCGAACAAATAAACAGACAAAAGTTCTAAAAAAATTGTTTTGTGTTCAGAGACGCCCAAACAGTCTAATACTTTATTTTTTTCTCAAATATCTTAAATGTACAAGCATAGCTCTGGTACAGCTTTATAATCTCTGATACAATTTTATACTGTGCAATCTACCAATTACACACTTATTGAAAATGAAAAGTTTACAGAGAAATCTACTGGCACTCCGCTTACAGCAAGTGTGATGGAATACGTCTTTAACCCCTCTTCTGGAACCCGAGATGATGATATAACCATTTGAATTAATTAACCGACGTGATTACTGCTACATATTTAATGGCAGTCAATACCTATTATGTTTTCAGTTTCATGCAAAACAATACGATCGAAGCTCATTACAACAGCAAAAATTTTATGTGGTGTGAAAAATAGTCAATAACATGTTATTAGCTGTGCTTCTAATTTTAACGGTTTAACTCCGGTCGGAATAATTGAACGAATATTAGGTATAACTTATAATATAAAAAAAACAAGTGGTTAAATTTATTTTATATTATATCACAAAGTAGATATAGTATATATTTAGATATTTTTATATATATTTTTAGCATTTGACATGCTTAGCACTATACATTAAACACAAAGTGAAAAATGTGAAATCGAAAATGCAGGATTTGAACCTGCATCTCCTGGATACCGTAAGCATCTGGACGGTATCCAGGAGATGCATGCCAATACAGGCGGCGAGACGGCACACGACGGATTTATTTAGTGAGTGAGGTCCCCACATTATCCTGTTCGTTGCCCCGAACGACGGGGTGTGCGGTTAGGTAAATTTTTCCCGCCTTAACAAAAATTTGTTTTTTTTTTATAAATTATGTAAATGTCTACATTTATAAATAAGCGTAACTAATGTGGAATTATCGCTTGCATTAACCAAGATTACATTGTTAGTAAGACACTGTATTATTAAAGACTATAGTATGAAATTTTCTAGTTTAACAGTCACGTTAATATTTCTTACATAGGGCAACTTGTTATGCTTGCGTGGTTCTAACGTGAGCAATGGCACTTACCCATATGTGTTTCACTTCAGTTTTAACTAATGCGCAAGCTATGGCTCGTTGAAGATTTTTCTTATCATCGATAGTTGTTTTCCCAGGCAATAATGACCTATGAGTAACACTAAGGACAAATAAAAGAGGTGACAGACTAAGAATACAAGTGTCACCACCATATTCTTTCCCACGGGTGTCGTACGAGTCGACAAAGGGAAGTAAGGAATTATCACCCATTGCATTACTGGTGGTAGGACTGGGTACCGCCTTACCATCACGCCATCTCCCTTACGGGGTAGGCAGAGAGAACAGAGTGCCGAGAGGCTCTATTCTTGCATACATCTGTCGCTTCCTCAACATTATCTTCATACACGCTCGCCGGTTTCGGAGACAGCTGGCTCCACCTCCCTTAAATACATGACCGATTTGGTCTAGGTAGGTGAGTCTCGGTCTCCCCCTGTACCTACATCCTTACACTTTCGCATTGTATATCTTCTTACCAGTCGATCGTCCGGCAACGAAGTACAAACCATCGGAGCATTCCCATTCGCATCTTTACACCAATACTCTGTTTCACACCTACTCGCTCTCAAGTCTTCTTTACGAATGCAGCCTAACTCCACAGATTTTCCGCAAGAGATAAATACTCACAACTTAGATAATAAGCGCAATTTTTCACGTATTGTATATGTATATTGTATCTGCATACATCGATTAAAGTAGACAATTATTCATTGCCACTTGTTAGATAAGGCGCATAGATTTCTATTTCTGTAAACGACGATACAACAATGGTGTGAGTATGTGTGTCGTAACCTCGGGTTTTAAAAGGGCACGCCATTTTATTTGTAAATTAGCAAACTTGCTTCTTATATCATTATGTTTACCTACGATAGTACATTAACCTCGGTTTCTCTTGGCTGCTAAGAAATTTATTAAAAACATGTTTGAAAACCCGTTAAACTGCGAATGATTGATGATTGTTTTTTTTTATCACAATATTCCAGCACTTAGGTGATGCCAAGCGACAAATTGCTCTAAAGATAGCATTCATTGTTGTTTAATTGTGTACCGCTTTATTAGAACCAGCCACGCACGCTTATGCTTCAGCGTAGATCGGTATTGGTTCAATTTTATAAAATAAAGAAATAGAAAATATTTATCTTAGTCTTTTGTCATATATTAGTAAATGTTTAGACTAAGATTAAGTATAAATACTTTATAAAAACCATCACACATAGCGACTATTATGCTGAAAAATGAAAAAAAAAAATTATCACAGTGTATATTATACCACGTCCACCCAAAGACTAATCTATATATATAATTCCAGTGTCACGATGTTTGTCCGAGATGAACTCCGAACTAACTTAACTTTTCTTTTTTTTAAATGTGTGTTTCGTTCCAACTTAAGAGATAGGATACTTTATCTCAATTTATAATTGCAATTATTATTCATGAAAAAATATATGGCGATACGAAGTTCGCCGGGTCAGCTAGTATAATATGCAAGTAAGCATTATTACTGCAGTTGCCGAGACGATATGTGGACAAAAAATTCTTTGTCGTCTCAATTGATTTCGATAATTCTTTTTTGTTTTATTAAAAATAGATACATTATTAATTAGATGGAATTCTCCAAATCCTTAATAACTCGCTACGACATGTACAATTTCTGTATTAAGTATTTAGTTATTTTTCAATTTTTAAATTATAATTGCTTTGAACACTGTGTATACAGTTCTCATGACGGATTGTTATTCGTCACGCGAATAAATATTGTTCTACTACTTTCGCTGTCAGTGTTTATAAACCATTCACACTTAGCGTTTCTTTCATAAAACTGTTTCAGGAAATCCCAGAGTTAGCACTCATTTACTGGTGCACTGAATTCTCTTTTGAAGTTACTTAATATCATAATTATTCCAATATTGTAACTAATCGATAGACAGTTCTAGCAGCGTAGAACACTAACAGCGGACGTACGAACCATACTTGTGTACAACATTGCAATTGCAAATTACAGCACAGATTTGCATATGCATTCCATAAACAAAAGGTTCTAGTTGAGGAGTTGTCCTCAACTCCTTGCTAATAAGTACATAACTTTTTCAAATAAAACCTACATCTAGACAAAAATTATAATAAAAAAGTTACAAATTGTATGAATAATTACACGGTCTTACGGGGATTACAGAGTGTAATAAAATTCTCATTGTGCATGGCTGCATTGCATTTATCAATAAAATTCTGCAGCTCATGAATGAGTTCGTTGATCGTCGAACGTACACGTTTAACTCGTTTGTGTGTTTTAAGATCTATTTTGCTCTAAGGAATCAACTCTTGCGGTGAAATTAGAATCCTTCAATCGACATCAGACTTGAAATAATTATCTGATAATTGTTTGTTTTATGAATGCATCAAATCCGCTACAGTAATCAGTGAAAATCGAATCAGCAATGGCTATTGTAGTCCAATGCTGGATATAGGTCTTTTCCAATTTACGCGACGACACCTAGGTCTGTGCCTCTACATTCAGTCTTCTCGAGCCACCTTTTTCAGGTCATCGCCCTGTAAGGTCGGGGATAAAAAAGTTTGTGAGAATAAAAAAAAGTGAGTTTTAGTTGTGTGTTGTTATCGAGTGATTGATTATCGGTTACCATTCGGATGGGTTATGGCTTAACTTAGTTCTTTTTCATCCCTCTTGCCGTCTGTCTATTGGGCTCACTGAGGGACATTTAGGATATAGTCCACTAAGCTGGCCCAGTGCGGGTTGACAGACTTCAAAACCTCTCACGCATGTAGATTTCCTAACGATGCTTTCCACCAACGAGCAGTGATAATTTATAAACAAATACACATATAATTTCGAAAAATCTTTGAAAGTTGTCATGTGTGTGAGGTCTGAACGTCGGATTTAATACCACTATCTTTACAATCCATGTTTGTACATAACATCTCATCACCTGAGTTATCAATAAAAAATTAAACGAATGTTAAGTATGTCGTTTTCATCGACGTAACGAGATGTTAATTATTTTTAATAACGTTGGAAAATCCGTCGACTTATTCAATACACATAATTTGGCAAAAAAAACAAGTTTAGTGTCTAAGAATTCATCTTGATTGTTAAGTTAATATTGCGCATTATATTGTTATTGTGCTACTAGCAGTAATCCTTGATCTTTTAACAAAAAAAATTGCGACTTGCATTACAACTCGTACAATAGCTATCTACCTCATACACAAGTACTACTATCCCGGTCTTAAATCGCGTATATATACTGAGGTTAAATACCTTTCCCGACGTTTCGACCATATTGCAACGGCCGTGGTCACGGGTTGACTGGTGTAGTTTAGGGTCACCTCCGTAACTTCTGCTACAGCCAAAGCACACTGACGTGATTCATTACCGATCACACAGGAGACGGTGGTACCCACCCGATCGGGCCAGATAGCAAGTGAGTACTCTCACTTGCTAACCGTGTGGGGCCGGCTTTAGAATTGTCCCACCCCTCTCCACCCATGGGAGTCGTAAGAGCCGACTGGAATACCGAGGGAGTGGGCAGCAGCACTCCTTCGAGTATTAACAACATCCACTGCGATCGCCAACCCGCCTGCCAAGCGTGGCGATTAAGGCACTATCCTCCATTCTTGGGGAGGCCTCTGTCCAGCAGTGGAATTTAAAAGGCTGATGGATGGATGGATGGATGGACTCTCACTTGGTACCTAGCCTAACCAACAGTAATGCAATGGGTGATAATTGCTTACTTCCCCTAGTCGCGTTGTACGACACCTGCGGGAAAGGATGTGGTGTTGACACTTATATATCCCTAGAGTGTGTTCTAAAACAATGCACGTCGTACCGAAAAAATCGTACGTGTAAGCTCTGGAATGACCTACCTGCTACGGTGTTGCCCCGGCGCTACGACATGTCCCTCTTTAAACGACGTTTGAAAGGAGCACTTAACTTGCGGTAGGCGGCGGCTTAGCTGTGGCCCTGGTGTTGCTAAAGTCCATGAGCGGCGGTTACCACTTACCATCAGGTGGGCCGCTTGCTCGTCTACCAAGGTTGGCAATAAAAAAAACAACTTCTCAGGCGTTTTGTAGACTCCTGGTATAATTTTATCTTCTAAGCCAGTGAATCATTATCAAATGGCGTTTTTAGTATCTTCAATTCCATTTAAAACATATTTTTCATAACAATCGTACAGTAACATGCATAAATTACAATAACTGGTGTTATTATAGTAATACACATGTGGAACTTATAATTATCGGTTATGTCAACATGTTAATGATTCATCGATAGTTCAATATGATACGAGTTGTCAAGGTGAGTACCTATGAACAGTGACCAGTTCTTAATTAAATGCTTTTTGTAAAGTATTGTATATACAACTAGTGGACCCATCAGACGTTGTCCTGTCCAAACATTGGCGTTTCGTTTGGATTCGTCAGATAGGTAGGTATATCTTTTTACATTCGAAAAAATCCTGAAATCCTGTCGTGGCGCCATGTACCGGGTCCGAATGTGAATCTAAACCATCCCGGTACTTACCCAAACATTCACAAATAAATAGAAGCAAAAGTCCTGAAATCCTATTGTGGCGCCACCTACTGGCCCCAAATGTGAATCTAAACCATCCAGGGCGCCACCCAAACGCATACAAAAAATTCATTCTAATCGGACACACACGTACAGTAGAATTATATAATATACAGATATTACGAGCGAGTAGGTATGAAAGAGAGTATTGGTGTAAAGATGCGAAAGGGAATGCTCCGATGGTTCGGACATGTGGAAATAATGTCGGACGAGCGACTGGTTAAGAAGATATACAATGCGAAAGTGGAAGGATGTAGGTACAGGGGGAGACCGAGACTCACCTACCTAGACCAAATCGGTCATGTATTGAAGGAAGGTGGAGTCAGGAGTCTCCGAAACCGGCGAGCGTGCATGAAGAGTTATTAATGTTGAGGAAGCGAGAGATGTATGCAAGAATAGAACCTCTTGGCACTCTGTTCTCTCTGCCTACCCCGCAAGGGAAATGGCGTGATGATAAGTAAGTAAGATATTACGTATTTTTTCAACGTTTGTTACAGTTTTGATTGTTAGGATTCATATTTCGTGATTGCTCGCAATGATTCTAATAAATACAGCTTCCCCATCGATTTAGCGATTTATTTCCACTAATTTAAATTTATTTTGGCTATAACGAGAAGAGCGATAAAGAAGAGACAGACAGTGACAAAATGTAATCGAGGATGATGACGATTTACAAGACCCCTGATTAACCTGTGAAGTTGTGATGGTTCTTTTAGATGGGCCGTGGTTCAAAAGCTCAACTATATTAAGAATCCTATTAAGCCGCTGCTTACCATTTTATTTCACATGGCTATCTCCCTCTACACCCACAATACACTGAGGTATTTCGCGATCAGTTACACGGGAGACAGTGATACCAACCCGCTCAGGTCTGACAACAAGCGAGTACTCTCACTTGGCACCCAAACCTGCCGATGATAGTTGCTTCTTGATTTAGCCGCGTCGTACAACACCCGCGGGAAAGGATGCGGTGTTGTGATAATACCCCATACTGTGTATTTTTAGTGCTTCACCATTATGTTAATAAAAATACGATGTAAATAATACCTATACACACCCCAATTAGGCGTATGGCGGTTGGTATTGAGCAGGATTAAGTGAATGGATAGATAATCTGAGTTTGTTTTCTGAGTATTGCCCATTAGGTAGGTACTCGTATTATCACCGTATCGCATAATTAAGTACTCACGTCTACCGTTTGCGTCACTTCAGTAACAGCTAATATTTCGGAATCACGAAGATAATAGATAAATGTGTACTCGTATGTGTATGTGTTGAACTACCTATTATTTAAATGTTTACGATTCTTGTGTAAGAAATTAATTTTGTTTCTGCGTATTATTGTAATTAACGTTGTGTTTATATTTAAATAAAAGTTTATTGCGAGAAACATTGTACTTTAATATATTCAATTTATAGTGATTGAGACTAAAGGTATCTTCAGTACCTATAGTTGATTTGCTATACTATTGTTACGGCATAAATTTAGTTTATTAAGATGGTTGCTTCTTTAGAAAAAAATGTCTCTTAAAATAAAAGTATACTATTTAAATGCACATCAAGGTTACTCAGACTAGATCAATTAATCTGCCAACCTATTTTAATATTTGTCGCCCTGCGACCACAAATAATAGCGTGATCAATCGAGCCCAATTATCGTCTGTACATTCTTCACCTACAGTTGAACCGATAAATGATATTTTTTATATTCGTGTATTTCAGGGTGCCTTCTACATGTCGCGTGGCAACTACACGGCTCTAAGTCTATTTAAAATTTATATAACTACAAGAATTGTTACGTGTGTTGTATTCACAACCACCTTTTTGTAGTTCTTTCACAAAAAACGACGGAGAATCGGAGTAAAAAAATTGCGGTTGTCGGGCGGCGCACAAGCACGCACATTTGGTATAGTTCTTTTTTGTTATCCCTCTCGTAAATACACAAATAAACAATCGCCAATTTTGCGTATGGTAAAAGTTCAATTTAAACTACTTGAATACTAACTTTGTCGAACCTTTCTTAGACTATTATTGTGTCAACAAGTGTGTAGTGAACACACTCATGGTTAGCTATCAGCCAGATTATCCAATTTACGCAGTTTACGTCTAATCTGAACATTTCTATCAATATTCGCGTACGTAATAATTTTCGTTATTCAACTAACAGTCGGAACGCCATTGCCAGTCGTACAGGCGAATGTTGCCGATTAATTCTAATAATGCACGTGTGCAATCCCTTCTCCTGTACCGTTAGACGAGCCACAGCCAGCTCGCCTTCCGTTGCAACGTGCAACGTCACTACAGAAAATATGGGCACAAGTTATTAGGGCTCAGGATTAATAATATATTTTTATTGCTAATGATGGCAGACGGGCCACGGCCCACCTGATGGTAAGTGGTAACCGTCGTTTATGGACTCAACTATACCGTCAAGCCGCTGCGCACCATTTCATTTCTCAGATTCGAAATGAAAGAATAAAAGGGCTATCTTCTGCTACAGCCAAAACACACTGAAGTACTTCATAACTGGTCACACAGGAGACGGTGGTACCGACCCGTTTGGGCCTGATAGCAAGTGAGTACTCTCACTCGGTACCCAGCCCTACCACCAGTAATGCAATGGGTGATAATTCCCTTAATCGCCTCGTACGACACCCGTGGGAAATAAAGGGGTGGTGACACTTGTATTCTTAGTCCGTCACCACACGGCTAGCGCATAGCGCATCATAATCCTTATCTATCTATACTATTATAAAACTGTAACAGAGCTGTGTCTGTACATTTAAGATATTTGACAAGAAAATTACTGTAATGGGCTATATAGGCTTATCTAAACACAAAACAATTTTTTTTAGAATTTTTGTCTGTTCTGGGGAAACTGCGATGTTTTAAAATAACATCGCAGCAAAATAATGATCAAGTACTGAAGTTAGCTTTAGCCCAAAGTGACTATTCCACGGGGACGAAGTCGCGGGCAGAAGCTAGTTGTTAATATAACTAATAGAGCAATTATTTTGTCCACTTTCACGGAAGTTGTGGATAGAATCTAATTACTTATATGGCAATGGTAAAAAATTATAAAATACCAGCTTTCAGCGGTTTTAAGACAATTCATTCTCACTACACACAGATGCACTGTGCTTGCGCCTGTTCTACGCTCTTTTAATGTTACGGTTTAACGACCAAGACCATAAATCATGTTTAGACTATTGTTTTTCTACGTCTCTCAGCCTTAAGTCTGCTTTAATAACGAATTAATTGACGACTCGGTGCTGAGGCTCTTTAATTGGCTTTTACGAGCATTGCGGACAATATTGATGTTGGGTTGTTCACACCGTAAAGTGTATCTTATGTCTACATGAAGTAAGGTATGGGTGGAAGGGTCGAATTAGGTAAAGAATATCAAAAAAATAATCTTCAACACTTGTAGTTGTTAGTACCGCGCCCCAAGATACAGTGGCCGTAGCTTCTCTGCAACGACACCCTCGCCGTCTCAGTATCTTGTGCTAACTTCAGTGGGCCTAGCCAAGTTACATTCTATGATCGCTAACGCTTTAGAAAACTATTAAAATGTATGGGAATTTGAAATCTGTAACGATATTTATTACGCTAAGTTACGAGACTTAACGGCCCACTGATTAGAACTCTGTCGAAGCATAGTCCACCAGTGATCACGATACGATGTCGATTGGGAGATTTGAGATTCCGTCTAACCATGCTTTATATTCATGCTTTAGTTTCCATTTAAAGTGTGTAATATCCTTCACGATATAATCTATTCACTTACCCGATACGAATAAAATCTCGTTATAATGACCTCTTCGACATACATTACATCATATACACTAATTGATATTATTCAACAAGCCTCAATAAAAATTATTCTGGCTCATCATCTGATGTTATCTGCTCTCAATTAAAGTAATTTATATACGCAAAACTGCAATATATCACCATTTATTAGTATTACACGTACGAAAAACGAACATTTGTATGCATTAATGGTATAAACTTTAGAACATAATGCTTTTACCTTTCATATTGAGTTATGTTAAGAGTGAAAGTTAGCGTCCGAGAATTTATAGTATACTGCTATTTTATACGTTATGAAATCGATTATCGGACATAATTGTTTATGGTGAGAAATGGGACAAACGGAGTTTAATTTGTTGTTAGTACCTTCATAAAAGATTCATATTTTTTTATTCTTTCTGGATAGTATTATTGCGAACTCCTTTCCTTACCACCCGTAGTAGTATATCAAAATAGTGTCTTGTGTAGGTCATTCTGCGTGCTCTATCGACTCTTCTTGTTCGCCAGCTACGGCATGTATTTTAAACGAAGTTTAAGAATATATATGTATTTTGTCCGTGTGGTGATGGACTAAGAATACAAGTGTCACCATCCCATTCTTTTCCGCGGGTGTCGTATGAGGCGACTAAGGGAAGTAAGCAATTATCATCAATTGCATGACTGGTGGTAGGGCTGGGTACCAAGTGGGAGTACTCACTTGGTATCGGGCCCGACTCAAGTGGGAGTACTCACTTGGTATCGGGTTGGTACCACCATCTCCCGTGTGACCGGCCATGAAGCACATCGTTGCGTTTTGGCTGTAGCAGGAGATAGCCGTTTATATTTCATTTTATATCTGTGAAATGAATTGGTGAGCAGCGGCTTGACCATACTCTCGATATAGTCGTCCATGGGCGACGGTTACCATTTACCATCAGATGGACCGTGGCACGTCTGCCACTACATGCAATAAAAAAAAAGAATAGCACTTATTCAGGGTAGGCGACAGCTTGGCTGTGGCTCTGGCAAAGTCCATAAGCGGTGGTTTCCTTACTTACCATCAGGTGCTAGCTTGTCTGCCACTTTTGTCAATAAAAAAAAATCTTGCATTTAAAACTGTGTAGGTTTTAACATAACCACGTCTGTAGTAAACAACTTTGGTCACAAACCGAATGAGTCATCCATGACGATGATTTTCCATTGGCCTTCAGACCACTTTACACAAAATACTTGCCGGTAAAAACGGATATTGGACCTACGTCCTTGGTCCGCCGGCGACCCGTGACTCCATACAATTACTTACTTAATAGCCTACGTCTAATCATTAACGTTGAGTTTTACGGGGTTATTTACATGATCATGTATCTAGGACAAGATTCATAAGGCTTTTCGGCTGATGAAAGTGAATAAGAAGCTAATTCATATATATAGGTATATAGGTCCAGCAAATGTGAGAACTGTCAGCCGGTATAAGACACGATGTTTTGATATCTTTCCTTGCAGTATATATTTCAGTTAGGTGCATGTTTTTACATGTTTACTTCTTTTAGTTGCCTCTAGCCAAATAAAAAACTTGTAGGCCATGGTTCAGTCGCCATTTTATCTTAAAAGTCGTAGGTAACGTTATTTTAAATATAGCCTATAATAAACTTAGAAATAAGGCTATCAAATGCAAAAAGAATTTTGCAAATCGGAACGGTACTTAGGCCCCGAAATTATCGCGAAAACATAATCAGTTTTATGATATTAGTAAAGATAATGACATACTCACACTTTATATTTTTAAGCTGTATACTATACGAACATTGTGTTTAGAATGGTATTCCATGAGGGCATAATTGCCGCCTTGTTTCGTAGTGATTCATATCGTGCTAGGCTTTTTCCGTCAGAAAATTCTTAGTAACAGCACAGAGTCTGGAAATACATGGTGGATAACTATAGGCTCTCCGTTAGGACTACCTACTCCTAAGGGCTGGTTGTTTCAAACGATTGATTATCGTAACATACGTATGTCAAAAAATAACGATTACGAACGATATTTAACGTACGTTAAATACAAAGCGTTGTTTCATTGCATAAAAAACCAGTCGTCAAAGTTATTAGGGATGCCAGCACAAACTGACGTATTTTGGTAATAAGAATAGATGGGAGAACAAATTATAATTTGTGAATAAGGAAAAAGAGTATTTTAGTACGAGCGGGAATCGAACCTGCGTCCCTTCCTTTCCGGGGAAGTGCTCTAATCCATTGAGCTATCGTACCATTTCTAGAAATACCGAATTTCCTTATCACATTTGTCTTAAAGACCAAACGCCATCTATCGGATACTCGCCGCCATCTATAAAATACTCTTTTTAGCATGTCAAGTGCTAAAATATAGATTAAAATAGATGGGAGAATTTTTTATTATGGCAACATTTGCCCGTATACGTCAGTTTATCTGTTTTTATCAATGCTTTTTATGGTTTTTAGCATGGAAGTAGTATGTAATGTATACATACTACTTCCATGTATATACATACTATATATACATATTACTTATTTATTTTATTATTTACGACGCGAATGACAAAACTTCGAATTATTCCTTTATTATTAGTTGTGAATTGTGACAATATTATTAGACAACATGAAGAAAAATAAGCTATTCATGCAGAATTCAATGCCGGTGGTGAACAACCGACACATGCCGTGTGGGGCCGGCACCAAGAATAGCTCCGCCCCGTCTCGTCCTATGGGAGTCGTAAAAGCCGACAAAGGGATTACCGGGGGACCGAGTAGCAGCGTTCCTGTATACTTAAAACATCCACTGCGATCGCCAACCCGCCTGCCAAGCGTGGCGATTATGGTAAAACCCCCATTTTGGGGAGGCCTATGTCCAGCAGTAGACGATGAAAGGCTGATGGATGGATGAATGGATAGTGACCAACCGAGGACTTTACGTCTGTTATAGTTTGATTTGAAATCTAGCTATATTATAGAAGTCAGTTGCAACAGCCAATTTTTCTTCGTCGTTAGATGGAATGTTTATGTATTGAGGACGTAATGTAGCGGTAGCCCGATGGATAATATGGCATACTGAAGATTTATGCAAACCTAACATATCCCCAACACATCTGATAAGCGATCCAGAGCCATAACATTGTAGAGTAACAAGTATCTATAGGTAGGCTAGGTTTTACTGCCAAATTTCTGAAAAATTGTAAAATAATAAATTTTAAATCAAACCTATTCTTAGGAGAAACTCTACTTTTCTGTGACAAATTTTATATCGTCTTCGATAAGACGTGTTAACAATAGAGCCACTTCCTTTATTAGGTACACCGGGTACACGATACCTTGCAATGAATTCATCCCAAAAGGTTGTTAACACGTGTTTTAATTTTTTTTTCTTCCTTTCTGCATTGTTTGTATTATCGCCAGATGAACAACTATCGTCGAATAAAGACGAATACAGAAGAGAGTCCATAATGTTGTAGTACTGTTTGTTAGACGCATCCATAGTAACTATTACTCTTTAGTATATACTCATTTTGTATATACTGAAAGTATATAAGTACTATATCTATGGTTAGACGCAACGAAAGTGACGTTAACCAATGTGTGGGACATCTGTTACCGTAATCGTTATTATTTAACGTACGTTAAGGATCTCATTTCGTGAAACAACGCTTTTTTTGGTTTAACAATGGTTAACACCATTTTTGACGTTTACACGTGCGTCAAGTATAGCTGAAACAATCCGCCCTAAGTAGGTAATATATGTGGGTGTATACCTCAGCTTATCCCTTTAGGATAATATAGGCGTAACAAATTAAAAGCCATAATAAAAAAAATATTTCATTGATAATAACGACGCCATTGATTCAACAAAGATTTATCAGTTGACCTACAACGAAACAACTTCCGTCACTGCTTATAATAATTACAGTTAGCCGTTTGTGTAACATTCAATTTATTTTACAAAGTTTATTTTGTACGACAGTGTACGTTAAAATTATGATATTTCATGCATGAAGTTCGAGCACTATATCAAACTGCTATGTAATTTTTCCTGGAAATATTGGAGAGTATAAAACACAACGAATATGAAATACGCTCAAATATCAGCTATTTGTGGATTGTAGAATTATTTGTTTTGGCTAGGAAATTAAACCCTAATGTTTAAACATAAACTATTGTACCTATTTGCGTAATGGGACCTACCTAACAATCGTTAGCGTTACCGAACATTAAGCCAACCTTTTTAAAAATAGCTGTATAAATTTACTCAAATAAATCGAGCTGAATTTTAATTAATATTAATACAGTAATTCGTATCACGGATACAGCTTATAAGTTGAGTTAATCTTGTATCTTTATAACGACAATAATAGGCTGACCATTAGCGGTTACCGTCGCCTATCTTCAATGATACTTAAGATGCAAACCGTAAAAGCAAATGTTTTAATCGGTTATGGTAAGTCATATGACCAGTACTTACCTGTTTTACCGCAAGCATGAAAGCTGTCAATGCTAATCGGAGAAAGGTGTATAATCTAATTAAATAAATGTCTGAGGTGATTCTTTCAACAGAGGCGGCTCCTTGTTAGAGCTGTTCCGGCTTAAATGGCCAGGAGGAGAGATTTCTACATTTATACCCGTTATGATTTTTTGCTTTAGGTTTTTTACTTGGGTATCTTATTTTAATGGCTCGCCTATACGCCCTATTACGTGGGACTTAAACATAGCTGGCGAATCATGGGTGTGTAATACACCTCTGCCTACCCCTTCGGCGAATACAGACGTGATGCTATGTATGTATATTTTAATGATATAATGTACCGCAGAAGAATAATGTAACTTTAAAGTTTCCGGTTGGTATCGCTGCGTCTAAAAAAGACAACGAAGCAGTGGAATTGGCAGATGCGAAGTTGATGTAAAAATGACTACTATTTCTCATTGAAAACAAGCTCTGTTAAAAGAGATATACCTATGTAACAGGGTAAGTAGAGAAACCTTTGAACAATGGTTCCAGTGGTCCACCAATATAGGCGGAGAGACGCCACACGGCGGGTTAATTTAGTGGATGAGGGCCGCACACTAACCTGTTGCTCCGATCGACGGGGTGTGCGGTTAGGTATTTTTTTTCCTGCCTTACAAAAAAGATTAATAGAGGACTGCGATTCCTATCTATATGCACACTGATGCCTACGGTATCTCTAAATGTAATGTAGTTGAAACGAATTTCCTATATTTTATAAGTATTAATCTCAAATGTGTTATTCTTGTTTAAAAAAGATTTTTTTACCGTAAATTAACAGAAAGAATACATATTATAAAACAAATATTAGTCAAACCCGTCCATGGTTGGATTAAATTGCGCAATTGTTTTAAAGAGTGTTTTTATTTGTAAAAATATTTCTATTTTTTTCATTATTTACTTTGCTTTGTCTCTTTCTCACGTGGCTTAATCCATTATAGACACTGAACAATAAACTGTAGCGGCGAGTTGCGTACGCGCATTGTGATTAGAGCCGCACAAAACTAATGTGTTGACACTGATTGATTCTTCTAACATATTACGCACGGGTACCGGTTGGGTTATTGTAAATCTCCACCACATTGAAATGGTTAATAATTGTTGTTTTTAAAAGCGTGACCTTTGTTTTTAGCTTTAACAGAGCTTTTGACGCTATTACAAAAGCTCTCCAGTTTATGTCTACGAGTATAACCCTTTAAAGAAAGTAACTGGACAAAATGAAAGCTGCCTATCGAAATATTTTAATTGCACATATATTCTGATCACCGATGTTTATAATTGTAGCCTATTCGATCCATGATTATAGTGAGTGTATTTTAATGGTATACCTTTATATCGGAATAGTGGTTATGTGAAACAACGCTCTCTTGTAATGTCAGTTTATGTGAGAAATTCTGTTAAAGTATACTGTAGGGAATTTAAGTGGAATTCCATGCTGTAAATGGCAACACCATTTATTTTATTAAACTGGATTTGAAGAAAACCGTGAAAATAACGGGAAAGAATCAGTTTCTTCTTACAGACAAAAGATAATAAAAACGGCAAACGGAATCCAAAATTGTAATTACGGTAAGATAGAATCATCATCTGGTTACATATCCAAGGAGGGTTGACCTCGGCGGTCGTAATAGCCACTCCATGGAGTCCGTACTCCAAATATTTTAGTTTATTATTTAGCCTACTTGGCCAACTAAACGATCGGCAAGTGTACGCGCGTGTGACACCATATCGATTAGCAATCAGCCGATAGTTTGCCGATGATCAGTTGATGTTTTGTAACTTACATCTAGGATTTAGATCTTATAATTAATCTAAAGAAATTTATTGTAATTTCCACAGATGTGTTATCTTACTTACTTACTTAAGTCCCGACCTAATTATATCAGCCGATAGAAAGTTTGTCCATGAGATTATTTATTAGTTAAATCTCGTTCAATATGCCTCCTCCATGCACAAGCTTAATTAGACCGCATGTAGATTGCGATTAGGACAGGAGAGTTGTAATTCATTTCGTTATAATTTATTACGGAAGGAAAATTTTATATCAATTACAGTAACTTTATTTAATTATAAACTGTAATTGTTTGGCTGCGAGAAGATATTAACTTCCAACCCAAGATTCGCGAAGTTATATGATTAGATGTCATTTTTCATGATGTATTAATGAAATTTAAGGAAAACCTTATTTTAAGTTTGTATGTTTGATATTGTTATATGTTTTTAAGCATCTAACATGCTTATCCATATAAATTAACGCAAAATGTGAAACCGAAAACCTGGAATACCGTCCCATATGCTTTGCCAATTCATATCCTGCTCGTGACTGTTATTCTATATTTTTTTATGGGTGAATGCATAACAATTATCTGGGCTATTTATCCGTTTACGGGCATCATGTTGACATCATACCTACAAGATCGGAATAATTGATAATTAAATGTGGAGTGTGACGAAAAGAGCTGGACTGACAGAATGAGAAAATACTCGCATCCGTGTAGCTCGAACTGGCATGACTTCTATTAAAATACATAATTTAAAATAAAATACTATCATCTCGATGGAATCCACAGGCAAGTGCTTGATATAAATATGCTAAAACGTGTATAATTCTATATATCTTCTTTGTCTTCTTTGTCTCCACCTTATCCCACTCAGGTGGGGTACGTTATCACGTATGGTGGATAAAAATTGCTATAATTACAGAAACATATTTAAAAAATTAACTACTTCTATGTATTATTTAAGTATGTTACTAATAACCGGCGACACAGTGACCTATGCAGAGAAACTGCTATCAAATTACATCAAGATGCGCCTAAACTCCTATTCATTCATAAATTTCACTATAGCAAGTCGTAAAGCATGCATATGGAAATTGAAACAGGTTCGTACAAGAAACCGCAGCGTTAAATATTGATAGAAAGTGTTCTTTGTAATCTGAATATCTGTAATATTATTTTTATATCAATGATTATTCAATACAAGTTATTCGCTTATTATATTAGTATATATCTTTATTTTGAGACAGTTACTTGTACCTAAATAAGTATTTAAGGGTCTCTCAATTAGACATGGGTAACTCAGCAAAAATCCTTGCGTTAATTCGGTAACTCTGGCGCAGTTAACTTATTTTTCATTTATTAATATCTTTATTCAACAATAATATTTTACAATGATCTAATAGTGTACATTTAAGCCTAATAAACCAATATCATAAATATATTGAAGTTATTTTTTTTCAGAACTTTGACTTTCTATATAAACTATTAGCAGAAGAATGTACGCAATGAGCCGGCGCATCAAGAGCTATCAAAGTTTCATTAAATTCCGTTCAGTTACGACTGAACGGACGTTTGCCTGATGTGCAAATTGTTCAGATTCCAAGACAAATATCTAAAATCTATAGGATAGCTCTGCTATCCGACTGGTGCAGGTGCTGTCGGTGCACGGTTGCTTCAGCAGATATCTGCACATAGTCACAAGGAGGGAAGCGACTCCGGACTGTCGCCACTGCGGCTGCGATGAGGACACGGCGCGGCACATACTCGAGTCGTGCCCAGCTTGGGCCGAGCAGCGCCGTGAACTCGTCGCGGCAATAGGGGGAGAACCTCTCGTTGCCGAGCGTCATCTGAGCGATGCTTGGCAGCGACAGGAATTAGGCCGCGGTCGCTGCCTTTTGCGAAGAGGTCATCTCGCAAAAGGAAGCGGTGGAGAGGTCCAGGGAGGCTGATCCTTCCGCAGACCTGAACCGCCGCCAATGACTGAGGCGGCGCAGGCGTTAGTCCATCCATCAGCCTTTCAACGTCCACTGCTGGACATAGGCCTGCCCAAGAGAACGCCACAACATGATTGTGTTTCGCTCATATGGGGGATAGTGCCGTAATCGCCACGCTTGGCAGGCGGGTTGGTGATCGCAGTGGATGTTGTTAATACTCGAGGGAGTGCTACTGCCCACTCCCCCGGTATTACCTCAGTCGGCTCTTAGTGGGTAAAGAGGGGTGGGATAATTCTAAAGCCGGCCCCACACGGCAAAGGCGTGAGTATTTGCACCTAATGCCGCCCTACGGAAAAGAACATGGCTACTTTTTATCTCGGAACAATGGATGGTTCATGCGGGATAACTATTTTTGCATAAATAATAAGCCGTATATATATTTTGAGTGAGGTATTCATATATATTTTTTTAATATTTTGAATACAACGCGGACGGAGTCGCGCGCAAAATCCAGTATATTTTATTTTAAGAAATATGCCACTTGTAAATTATCGCGCTAGCCGTATTAATATTATGGCTTACAAGCCGGTCTGTATTTGTGTAAATGAGTGCACAGCGCATAATTAGCTTTATAACTCGGCTTTTAACTTGAATATTCGAGTGTGATTGATTACTGTTATTTAGATACATACATAGATACTGAGTTTCTAGCATCTATTAATATTTTCTCATTACGAACAAGAATAACCGGACACTGTGTGATATTATTATGTTAATTGAATTCTTGGAAATAAAAACGAAGAGACATTTTGTGTTACAACGTTACTTTCTTATGTGGATATTGCAATTTCACTTTCTATACAATTCGAATAATTATTTTGTGTAATTATAGCAAAACAGTCATGAGAGGAACAAGGCATCCGGAATACTAAATAAGTTTTTGTAACTTTTTGTGGGACCCCTATGATGAGATTTAATGTAAATCAGAAAGACGATACCTAACGAACACAACCTATGTGAGAGATATTTAAAAGCTATCTGTGAATACACCATATTTTTCTAGTATAATCACTGCACTTTACGAGGGGTGGCTGATAAATTCGTGGTCTAAGGCATTTAGCGATGACTCATTATCTCGTCACTGATGTGTTATCAATTAGTATCAATTGCCTAACTAATTGGTAGTATAAATAACAGCCCTTTTTTCATGAACACTTCATCCCTGGAACAAGCAACAACACCATGTCAACGGAAACAGAAAATTCTCGCAATATTGAACACCACGCAGTGATTAAATTCCTTGTAAAAAAGGAACTGTTTCAAAAGTGGAAAAATTAGTACTGGCTAATCATAGAATTAAATTGTAGCAAATAGCAGAAGAGTTACAAATTAGTGAAGAAAGAATCGGAAAATAAAAAATATAAAAGTAAACTTTTTTCATTAATACCTTTAGGCCGCGTACTTATCAGCCACCCCTCGTATTTGCAGATGCTCGTCTGTTTTTTGGACGATTAGAAAAGATGTTACAGGGGATCTATTAATCAATAATAATAATAAATAATAGCCGCTGGTGGTCGCGCGTCGCTATAAAACGGTCGCGGTCATTACGTACGAGCTGAGGCGTCCCTTCCTTGAGGCAGGTCTGGACGGCATTCCGCAGTGGGCATAGATTATATAAACCGATAGATAAGTTCGAATGACGTTCTGCCTCTAGAGGTGCCACGAGCTTTATTTCGTATTAATTTCATCTGAAAAGTAAATTATGTTAGTTATTTTAATAATGTTATTTGCTCGTAATAAAATAATCGACGTCTAAGTTTCCTAAAATGTCGACTGATACTTATATTAAAATTACATACAAAATCAATTTATTCCATGCGAAATTAATATGAGAATGATCATATCAATTATAAAGATCTTAGTGAGTCATCACTTGCAACAAAAAAATAAATAGCGTAGTTATATTGTACTTAAGTGCACCCCATATAGTCTGACTATACTTTGCACTAGTTTTTATGTTATATCTCAAGTTCCCGATATAGTAGCGAGATAAAATGTACCAGTTTTTAAGTCTAATCAAGAGCTATCAAACAAAAAAAAACAGCTATATCCGTACAGTACTTGCCCGAACAAACAAACAGACAAACATTCTAAAAAACTTGTTTTGTGTTCAGAGAAGCCTAATTAGCCTAACAATATCTTAAATGTACAGACATAGAGCAGCTCTGGTACAGCTTTATAATAGAATAGATAGATAACTCCTTTAATAGTCTGTTTTGTTTGCATTATTTTATTTTTCTAGTCACCATCTTGTCTAATGTAACAGTGAATAACATTGTTCTATTAGAAAATAAATTATATCAATCTGTGAAAAGGTGAAATAATTAATGGCTTAAACCCGAATCACAAGAGAGGCAGATATCTATTTAAGATCTGTACATAGACATGTATGCATACGAGGTGATCCATTTCGAGGATCCCTACTTTTTTAAAGAAAAAAACACAGAAAATTCAAATTTAATGGAGAATGTTCATTATCATTTGAAAGATCATTCTTTGGCATTTATTTTTTTGAAGATTATGTCTATCAAATGTTGGCCGTTGCTACGTCGCAGATGATCCATCCGTTGAGTCCAATTTTCGATGACTCGTTCGAGCATTCCGTCTGGTAACAACAAAGTAATGAGGCCCGTTTCTGGCTCAATGGGTATGTAAACAAACAAAATTGCCGCATTTGGGACGAAGAGCAACCTCAAGAGATTCAAGAACTGCCACTTCATCCAGAAAAAACAACGGTTTGGTGTCGTTTGGGGGCCGGTGGAATCATCGGTCCATATTTCTTTAAAAATGATGCAGTGCGAACGTAACCATCGTTATCGTGCCATGATAACCGACTATTTGATGCTTGAAATTGAAGCTCGTGATCTCGGCGACATTTGGTTTCAGCAAGACGGCGCCACTTCCCACATATCGCAGCAATCAATGGATTTATTGAGAGAACATTTCGGTGAGCACATCATTTCACGTTTTGGGCCGGTCGATTGGCCACCAAGATCGTGAGATATCACACCGTTAGACTTTTTCCTGTGGGGATATGTAAAGTCTAAAGTTTATGCGGACAAACCCGCTTCGATTCAGGTCTTGGAGGAAAACATCACGCGTGTCATTCGCCACTTACGAGTCATCGAAAATTGGACTCAACGGATGGACCATCTGCGACTTAGCAACGGCCAACATTTGATAGACATAATCTTCAAAAAATAAATGCCAAAAAATGTTCTTTCAAATGATAATAAATATTCTCTATTAAATTTGAATTTTCTGTGTATTTTTCTTTAAAAAAGTACGGATCCTCGAAATGGATCACCTCTTACAATAAATATGTTTACATTAGTTGATTGTCTAATAATTATAATAGCTGCCTGTGTGATGCAGCGGTAGTGTGAGCGACTGCTGATCGTGAGGTCTCGGGTTCGATCCCGGTTCGGGCAAATGAGCTTTATCGTAAAAGAAAAAATCTCAGTAGCAGCCCGGAGTTTAGAAATGTGCCCGGTAGACGGCAATAGGCTCGCCCCCTATTACGTGAGACTTAAACATAGCCGGCGTACCGGGGGTGTGTAATACACCTCTGCCTGCCCCTTCCGAGAATACGGACGTGATGCTTTGTTTTTATTAAACATATTGTATTTCAACTAATATCAAAGCGTGTAGGCATAATCATAAAGTTTTCCATACATATGTATTTATAACTTTATCTATGACAAGTGTAGTTGCATAATAGCCCCGGTACAGGTTCAGTGCATTAATAAGATGGGATACCGCAATTTGTTGCTTTCGAAGGGAAGGAGTCTCCGGGTTTAAAGGTCTTGTGTAAGTTACGGTATTTAACTAGCTATAGGTACTTTTATACTGTCGGAGTCTGATAGCACACACATACATGAGTAGATATCACACTATAAAATGTTGTTACATCCTAGTGATCTTTTAATTATCGTACCTAATATTTATTGCAGCATAAACATTAAAATTTTCAAGAGGATAGCGTGAGATCGAGGGTACCTAAAAGGGTAAGCCGCTGACGGACCACTGACATAATCCAACACAGTACCGGTGGTCCGTCAACACAGGCGAAGAGACGGCGCACGGCGGGTTTCTTTAGTGTGTGAGGGCCCCACACTACCCTGTTCGTTGCCCCGAATGACGCGGTGTGCGGTTAGGTACATTTATTCACGCCTAAACAAAAAAAAAGGATAGCGTGATAGAATTTAATCATTATGGTTTACGTGATTCATTCAATGAATGAACGAATATTTTTGTAGTAGAGCCTTGTTGTCCCAGCATGAATGGGCCGGCTCGGTCGGGGAATCACCAGCATCTCACAGTAGATCAACGGAAGCAACGGTAGGTACTGCTGTTTTGGTATAGTGAGATAGAGCGCCAGAGGCCCAAACCCACACCGTATCCTCGATCCTCCTATCTCTTTCATTTGGTGACTCTGGTGTTTCTATCGTCTATAGTACTGTAACAGCAGGCTACGGTAACAGCTTACCATCAGGCGGCCGTATACTTGTTTGCCACTCACGTATTATAAGTACTTAAATGGATTTAAACGAAATTTGGAATACAAACAAATTATGGCACAAAATATTTTTATCCCGGTCAAAAGTTTCTTTGGGATAAACCTAAACGGCTTAGCATTGAGATTTTGAAGCTAGCCCAAACTTCTGTCCGCGACTTTATAATCCTAATAATATTTATAATAGGTAATTAATATTTTATAATCCGGCCTCTCAATATTGCGTTAGACTTGATTGATATAAACAAACCATTAATTCCTATTTGGCACGTAATGTGATCATCGGCGCATTCCATAATGTTCATTGTATAGTTAGTTATACGAATATAAATGTATGACCTACAGGTTTTATGCGTTTGTATGTGTTGGATGACGTAAGAATAAACGAAATGATTACTAATAACTTGTTAGTGGTCTTACTGTTGATGATTGTCTGTGTACGTAAATACGAGTGCTCTTTACAACGTATCATCAATTTATCACAATTATCAAATCCATGCTGGAAGTTTTGGTCGGGCGGTGATGGGACTAAAAATAGAAGTAAACAGATAAAAACGCCAAATAAAACTACACTGGTGATAAGGCTTAGTACTAATTCAGAACACATATCGGACCCGAAAAGATAGGATGAGTGCCACCTACCACTAAAGTAATGCCAATCCAATCGGCCGCAATACTAGATGGGGATATGGCAGTTCTTTAGTGGGTGAGGGTACCACACGTGTGGGGTCAGCTTTAGAATTGTCCCACCTCTCTGCCTACGGGAGTCGTAAGAGCCGACTGAGGAAATACTAGGGGAGTGGGCAGCAGCACTCCCCCGAGTACAACATCCTCTGCTACATCCACTGCGATCGCCAACTCGCCTGCCAAGCGTGGCGATTACGGCATTATCCCCCCTTTGGGGAGGCCTATGTCCAGCAGTGGACGTTAAAAGGCTGATGGATGGATGGATGGATGGAGGGTCCCACTGACCGACAGGGTTTGCGGATAGGAACATTTCTTCTCACCTTAACAAAATGTAAACAATCAGAACAATCGTAAACATACGTAGTTAACATCAAAAGATGTGTTTTGATTTCTTTTATACTACGTGGGTGGCAAACAAGTATACGGCCCACCTGATGGTAAGCGGTTACAGTAACCTATAGACGCTAGCAACAGCAGAGGAGGATAGGAAGGAAAATAAGCAAGAGGCTAAGTAGAATACTAAGAAAAGAATATGAAGGATGATAATAAGGAAAGGACAGGGATTATATTTTAGCTAGCTACAGACTTACCTATATTGTATAATCTGTATTATATTTCGTTTCGTTTGGTCTTCACGTATTTATAGATCTGCACAATTCAGAGGTTATTGTTATTATTATTTCTTTTTGAATATTTAATTCCTATACCTACTGGATGTAAGTTCTTTAAATACATAACCCATGGAATTATTTCTATGTAGGTATATCATTGCTGGTTAATTGACATCCGTGCGTCACTAAGGCCTGCATTGAAAATCAGCGTTGCAGTGCATCTTAATTGCTGCACTGTGCTGTGACATCATTGCAGAATGCGTGCCTTATTGTCACCTTTGAAATTCTGTATTTTATATTTTGTTGTGTTTTTCTAGGTTGAGAATGTTTCTTTGGTGTCAATAAATTGTTTGTTGTTTTGGATGGGGTTTGGGGTTCCGGCGCTCTCACTCATCATACGTATCAACGATAGTAATATCTACCGTTGTTTCACGCTGATCTTTTTTTTTTTATTGCTATGGTAATGATGGCAGCGATCTTTTGAGAGAGCGTGGTACTTCCCCGACCGAACCGTCAAGATTCCTTTCCCACTCGAGCTAACTGCTAGAATTTTTACGCTAAGTAGCTGCTTTGGATATGCATTTAATTTGTAAGTCCATGATTTGATAGAAGTTGCTCACTCACCTACTTGCATCAATCTACTTTATTAATAGTCAATAAATACACAGTATAGTTAAATTTCCTAGTTATTACATATACTTAATAATACTGTTAATTTTAGTATCATAAAATAGTGCAATACTACCGAAATCGTTTGATCACTTTACAAACGACCAATAAATTTGATATGCTTAAATCAAACCTCAGAGCCACAAACAGTAAACCTTGTTGCGTTTATATTTAATCAAGTGTACGTGTGACAGTGAACAGGATCCGTGTACGCGTTAATTGTACGTTTACGTGATAATTGAATTGCCGACCCTAAATAAACTAGTGTTCACTCGCGTTTTAATCACAGCCTAGCCAACTGTTGAACAGGAGAAGATTATTCTTTTTCTAAACTGGTTAAATTAATTGACATAAGAGGCTTACTTTGAGTTTCCTTAAACCATGCTATATGGCCTCCTTAGTTTCCTACTTTTAGTTAATCCTTAGCATACTCTCTGGAACGTCTTGGTTCTCCATTCGCCTACCGCAAAAGTGCTATTGCTGAAGCATACGACGTCGTTCAAACCAGTGTACCCGATGGGGCGTAAAAACATATCACTGCATTACTGGACTGTGATAATTTTAATTAAAATACTGCTCGTTTGAGCTTAAATACCATACGCATGTGTGCGTAAGCAACATGTTTTACTTTCACTCTCACATAGGCAGGCCACACTAATTGGACATTTTAAATGTGTGCAAGACGAATCGTTCCGTTACAGTCACTGTCAAAGTGATTACGCTTTGATGTGCACGGCCTTTGTGACAATCTGTTGTTATTGTCGTTTTTGTTGTATTTGTTTAATATGGCATTTTAATGTTGATTTTTTCAAAAAAGATATATAGTTTAAGTATGACAAAATAAAAATATGGTTGTCTGTAAAGCCGGTTTACGGACGATAATTTTACGTGATAACTTCGAGAGTTTCACAAACAATGCATCGGTCGCCATACATTTTTCGGTACGTGACACTTTTTCGTGCGTGCAGCCGGCGCTCATCGATTTATAAGACGTTATCTCGTTATCATAATTGGTGGAATAATCGCATAACAAACACAAAAGAACATACCTACACTCACATTGAAAACCTCCTTCCTGTAGTCGTATGAAAAACAAACTTTTATATTGTTAAAACAGAACAAAAACGTCAAAAATAAACTATGAAAAAGTATGTTACATTCTCTTTTCCGTTTCTGCTATTAAATGTAACACGCTTTAATCATACACACACGCTTTATTTGTTAGGCAGTTTTATAGTGTCATGGACTCAATAGTAATTTATGGTAAAATAATAATAACTAGGTAGGTACGTAATGTGCTGCATAATTGAACTTGATATAATTGCATGGCAAAAAGTGTTGTCAATAGAGAGCTCGCTTGGTTGAAGATGATGGTATTTGTGCTGAATCACGCACAAACATTATAACAACGAGACCACCACATTATGATCATTAAAGCATTAGGATATATATTTATTGATACGTAATACTTAGCGTATAATTAAATTAACGAAGCAAAAATATATAAGTGTGGCTTTACAGTACATACTAAAAGAAGAGGAGCCCAGGCAATTTTATTTTGGGTGTTTTCTATCTATTATATGTACTTATGTATTTACAAAAAAAGTAATATATGTATTATATCCATAATCTGGTACCTACCCATAGCACAAGCGTCAAGCTTAGTTTGGACTCAGAGGACGTTGTGTGAAATGTCCGTGAATATTATTATTATTATATTATTATTATTAAAATATGTAAGTATACTCGTATTATTATAAATTTCATGTGAGGGATGACATGTATAATTATACTTATTACCTAAAAGCGAAACACCACTCACTTATCATGAGTCTTCTGAAACTGTACGCCTAATTGACTTAATATTTGGCATAGTTATATTTTTCACAACGTAAACACACAAAGAATATATATTGAGCAAAATCTATTTAACGGGTAAGAAATCGCAGACATAAGTTCCGTTTTTTTTTTCGTTCGCGAGTATATACTTTATGGATACCCCCTGACGGGCGGGTAGAGAGTTTACGCCAGAGTCCCAATTTTCAGTCGGTATACCTGTTAAAACCCCGTGGTGTTCCTTCAGACTTCCTGTGGCCAGGGGCGAGGTATACGTTCTAAGCATGATATCCTCCACCTCTGGCAGATCCGGGCTTCCAGAGCAGGTGGCCCTGTCTGGTTTGTAGGGCCCAGCCCTCCCTCGTCGAACACGTGCGCCGCCATTTTCGGCCCGCGTCTGCTAGGCTTACCAACTGCCCTAGGTCCATCACCCTCAGGCCAGCGCTTATGGGGGCCGGAGGTCGACAAGCGCCCTTTGGCGCCCGGTGCGTCTTCTGCGGTACGGCAGATGGCTTGTAATCTCCCGCTCACGCTCCGCCGCCTCCTTTGCGCGCATCAACTGCTCGCAGACATAAGTACCTAACTAAAATTTGTTGCTACTACTGATTGACGAAAAAAGACTGACCAGAAAGCTCTTAATTTTTTATTTTATCTCTTATTTTCATGTTCAATCAAAAAAAAAAATCAAAATATTTCCTCGAATTAAGGATCCGAAATGATGGATTGTAATTGCCAATATAAAAAAAATAATTTAAGTATCTGCATTATTAACCTATAGTTAATAAGAATAGTAAATTTGCCGAATATTCAATTTTATAAGTTTTTAAAATTAACGCTAGTCTTTTTAATAGAGCTAGAAAGTTATGTATTGTAAAAATCTACAAACCAGGCCATATTGGATTAACAGTGCGTCTAGTAGAATGGGTAAAATGACGGGCAACTAGTCCGACATAACTTACCAATTCGTGATACATCTACTTTCTTTCATGCCTGTAGAACGTAAGGGTCTCTCCAAATAGTAGCGCTATTTCTACAAATAGTCACAGATTTCTCGTTACATCCGTATTAACGGATGTATTTCTCTTAACTCTATAATATGTTTATTCATTTATTTGCTTATGCTACTATATAATTTTGGATATGCTTAAACGAGATTTATGTTCAGAAGGAGAAGATGATGTGATATGAAATATTTTTTGAGTATTAAGTTAATACATTTTATTAGACTAAAAAATAAAAAAACTACATGGTTGTCTGTAAAGTCGGTTTATGGACGATAATTTTACGTGATAACGTTATATAATATGTTTTCTGAGAGTTTCACGTACACACTAAATCATCATCATTTTAACGGATCATAGGTTGGTCATATAGTAACTCGGTAAATCCGCCATCTTACGAACCGTAGATGAACCAAGTAGTCAGATTAATTTAAATACCGCCACCTATTTTTATGATTTAGCAACCATGAGCGGAACGTGACACTTTTTCGTGCGTGCAGCCGGAGTTCATCGATTTATAAGACGTCATCACTTATGAGATGATTTATAAAAAACACGATCTATCGAAGTGATAGGTGAAGAAAGGAGATCAGTGGACATCCACAAATCTCCGTCTGTCTGTTTATACAAGGAATAGGGACATACGGAACAAACGCCGAAAAGGTTTAGACTTAGAGGTTTCGCCAACAATATTTTTCTAAAAAAAATTGTTTTGTATTTAGAGACGCCCAAATACAGTATTTTATCTGTGTTTGTATTTTTTCTCAAATATTTTAAATGTCAGACAGCTCTGTTACAGCTTTATAATAGTAAATATCGAGAATAGCCTGCGTGCGTCCTACGAGGTCTTTGCCAACATTCTGATCCATGAACCTTACAACTTTATCCCCGTATATTTTTGGCTCAGTCAGTTTGTTACAAAGTCTCTCCCCAAAGCTTAATTTTAGTGTCGTCAAACAGCCTGAAAATGCTTGTAGACGGATTATGATTGAGCAAACGTAATGTACTGAACGTTGAGCCTATACTTTATAGTAATTGTAGTTGTAGAAGGTACATTTTTATTTCACAAAAATCTTTCTGTAATTTGAAAATTGATCTGATTTCTAGCATGGGGTTAAGATAAATTTTCTTTGTATTAAACATAAATTTATCCTGAATATAAAACCATTTGATAGCCTCTTCTGTCAGTATAAACTAATTAAATAAAGTCCTTGTAACATTATTGTTTGATGGTCGATGGTTATAATCGGTTAATTGCAATGTTAAGATCTGAATAATTATTACTTTAGTAATTATTTCTCGTGGTATTTCTCTTTGATGTTATCTAAACAATACATTAAGTGTTGAGTTTCACGGGACTCTCAATTAATATTCCAGCCAGACAATAGCAATTCAGAACCGCTCAGCGATGACAACCTCATTTCACAAAGGAATCTTCTGTAGTATAATGTATTATTAATGATTTTGATAGGTGCTTTACTTAAAGTATACATTTCAGTACTTTCTTCAAGTACAAACCTCAGATATTATAGGTTTGAAAGTACTAGCGTGGTGTTTATGGTGTTAGTGCCAGAATGCAGCTGTACAAACACAGGGAGTTCATTCCGACACAACGTCTCATTCACTACCATCAGGAGCGCGCCTTCCGCATTGTAATTTTAGTTCGGAGTGCTATGTTGCAACAAGTAGGGTGTGAATATCGACGCAGATGTTTTCAAAATATTCTTATTTTAATATTATGGGTTATGGAATATAAAATACATCGTAGGTACTTAGGTATATAAGAACTTAACTCTATATTTTATGTTTCTTCTAATTTTACCTGGTTGTAAATATTTTATTGCGAACATGACCAATAAATAGTAATCCTAGTGTTCAAAATTAAGGTCTATGCCTTGTTGTACGACGTTAAGGCTAAGTGTGTGCTGAGACGTAGGCGACGCAGATCCACGCAGTTTAGGGCAGGGAAGATCTTGTAATGCTTTGAATATCCTTAACTCCTTAAGCGTACGTTGCGGTACAACGCAGACATGTCTCTGTCCTGCTGCACGTGCCTGCGTTGCAACGTACGCAGCCTAAGGATGGAACTATGTTCACCTACTATGTGCATCACGCCTGTATACCCCGAAGGGGTAGGCAGAGGTGTATTACACACCCACGACTCGCCAGCTATGTTTAAGTCCCACGTAATAGGGGGCGAGCCTATTGACGTCTACCGGGCACATTTCCAAACTCCGGGCTGCTACTGAGAATTTTTCTTTTTAGGAAAAAGCTCAATAATATTGCCCGACCCGGGGATCGAACCCGAGACTTCATGATTAGCAGTCGCATACATTACCGCTACACCACCGATGATGTAGTTTTAATTACGGATTACTTGCATTCAGTTGCACCTGTCTCATCTCATGGTTAGAGGGATTAGGCCATAGTCTACCAGGCTGGTCCAGTGCGAGTTGGCAGACTTCACAAGCCGTCGAGAAATTCTCTCAAGCATGCAGATTTCTTCACGATGTTTTCCTTCACCTAGCAGTAATAAATTGGAACCAAATACATAATTACGAAAAACATCTCGAAATATTAGAGACGTGTGCCGGACGAAGTATGGACCTTTGACTGGGGATCCAACTCGATACCACTGTCTTTGCAGTCCTTGGTTTTTTGTTTATTTCCTTGGCTAAGCTATCGCACTGCTTATATGCTGCTCAATAGTTTGGAAACATAATATTATCTATTTAATTACTAACTATAAAACCACATAATAAATAATCATGCGAACAACATTCTTTGATGACAAATATTACGTCATTGAAAAAAAGAATTCCGCTAATATTGTTGTTATCGTGCATTTTCAATGTAAGTGGTTACATTATAATTATTTATAGAAGTACTTCAAGACATACTACAGCACTCGTAGGAATTAATACAATAGCCTGCGTAGAACACTAACACGCTAACTTGTATGAATCAAGTCTTAACATCCAAGGCCGGCCTAACAAATTGATTCATTCGCCTCAAAAAATTAACTACATTCCTTGTTTTTCATACTGTAGAGCTCAAATTCCATTGAATTTTCCGTTAATAATTGATGCCTTAATTGGTATTCAGAGTTATGAACTGTTAAGATACCATTCAAAGTTGGTGCGTTCGTTGGACATGTTTGTGTGAACATCATCGAAAATATTTGTTGGTGGAAATAAAGTGATAAGTGATTTGTTTCCTTGAGATTTGTTTTGTTTTCTATTTGTATCTACAACTGTTTGCTAGGTGATACTTTACTGAAGATGTGGCACTGTCGTCAGTTTGTTTTTAATTTGTATTTACCAGCTTCACTTCGCTTGTGACTTGTTTTAACTCTTCATTTGTACGTAAATGCTTCTGTGTATCTTCAGGTTTGGGTGTACAATCAAGTTAAATAATTTTAAACTACCAGTCTTAGCATACCTACAATCCTATTAAATACAGTTACTAATGTTTAAAAATATCTTACGTAACCGGTATTTAAAATAACGTTACAAGGCATGAATTGTCCGTAGTTGAGCACATCGTCGCGTAATTGTACTTATATTTTTATATTTTAAGATGTGAACGAATTCTGACAATGGCAATCATTGGATCACTAAAGGTATCAAGGTATCCAGTAAAATGAAACGCATCCTTTGCTCATAGAAAAGTAATGGGCACGGTGATACTTTATTGAATTATAAAACTAATTATCTTAGAATATTCCGCAGAGTTATAAGAATTGCAAAGAAAAATGCGATAAAAAGACAAATCTACAGAGCTGAAAACATAAGTAAAGAAATATGGAATGTGGTCAATAGACACAGGAACAAGACGAAACAAAATATAAGAAAACGTATTATTATATTAACTGAACACAAATTAATTGATTCAGCTCAAGATGTTGCTAATGTTTTTGCTGAGCAGTTTAATTATATATCTCCTTTCGATGATATGTTTTTGATATTAATTATTATTTTAAGTAATTTTGGTAATCGACGTTAGGCACAAGAATGTTGCAAAATGATGATTAAAAATAATATATGTTCAAGCGCAACGTTATTACATAATATGGCTTTTTTTAAAATAAAGAGTATTTCAGTCACATGAGTTAGGAAGTCTTAATCTTTCTTATTTGTGCCAGAGTTTGTAAATTAACTCTTGAAACCAACAGAGGCTCCTTACTCACATATCGCATCCTCTGGGTCATGCTTGACATCATTTTAATACGAAACCAACAGAGGCTCCTTACTCACATATCGCATCCTCTGGGTCATGCTTGACATCATTTTAATACGTAACATTTATAAGTTATTATTAACCTATTATAAATACACCATGTATACTAACTATTGTACAATACTCTTTCTTAATCGCCTGTTTCTTGTCCTGGGATATATACCTATATAACAGTACTTACAATTTTGTTCCATTTGTTCATAATCGCTGACTTTATGTACAACTAGCTTTTGGCTGCGGCGGAGCCGCGGGCAAAAGGTTCTATCTCAGGTTCCCGATATAGTAGCGGGCTAAAATGTATACCAGTTGTTAAGTCTAATCAAGAGCTATCAAATAAAAAAGTTACATCAAAATCCGTTCAGTAGTTTTGCGTGATGCGCGAAGAAACGAATAGACAATAAATGTAAAAAAAATAACGTTTAGTGTTTAGACACGCCTATACAGCCTATTACAGTAATTTTTTTATAAATTATCATAAATGTACAGACATAGCTATGTTACAGCTTTATAATACTCGCAGTATATAGATATACCAGCTCATTAACAAATAACTCACGAAACTGCAGCTAAATTCAAGGTGCTCAATCGGAATTTCTGTCACGGCGTCCTTGTGCGATGGTATGTCTGTCACACCTTGAGTCCTTTCCATTCTAAATATTTTCGTATAAAATTTCATCCCATGGTAATTGATAGAATTGAATCTTTTAATAGCCTATTAAAGGTAACGAGAATCGTTTGGAATTTTAGTTGTCTTGTATCTTCTGTTCTTTAAAACTACTGACAGTCAAAGATTGCTAATAACTTTTTTGTTTGTGCTTAGTAATTTTGGCACAAAGCATTTCTGACTCTACATCATTATAGACATATTGCAGTCTCTATACGGCTATAATTGTTGAAGAAGTCATCGCAAACCCGCTCGGTTAATTCGTATTTTGAATATCTTCAGATCAAAACTTCCCCTATTCTATGTTGAAAATAGCAGACAATAAAATTTATTGCAAGTATAGGTATACTTAATCTAAATATATAGAGAATTTTGCCACATTCCATCTACGAGAACCCTGAAAATTCGAGAATTTAAAGAGGCCCCCTTTGTAAAAAAAGTCACATACCAGTCATAATCTGAAAATAATAATACACTCAGATTAAAACTACAATTTGTGGTTCGCATTTCACAGATAATTGTCCTGTGTGGGAATAAAATAGGCACAGGAAATTGTCTAAACCACTACGCCCTCTATGCTTTTCTGTTTCTTGTTTCATACCACATAATATAATAATATGCAACTAGGTAGGCTTCATTAAACTTAATTAACGAGAGAATCACGCCCTAAGACAAGGAAACCGGCCTGTCAATATTTTATCACAGATAAACGATTTTCCAATCTAGATTTCTGCAACTTCTTACTGACATATTAAAAACAAACTGAACCACAGTTAAATACGAAAAAGTCGTGAACATACCAATACCTGACATTGTGAACAAGTGGGCGTTTGTTTACCATTAACGAGCGGAAAGTCAGTGTTCATCGCGTGCGCATCGCGCTATGACAAGAGTGAGAAATCGACGTTGTAAGGGGAAAGTGCATCACGTCCTCCAATGTGTAAGGTGACGTAACCTTTGTTTATATTTGTTGTTTATTCATACGTTGTATCGAGGTCATAGTTTCGCGTTCAAATGATTTAATTAATGTTATCTATCTCTTTATAGAATAACAGGTATAATTGAGCCAGATATATCAGCCATCATTAAAGCTCTAATTGAAAGTAAAAGTTATGCCAATTAGTGGTTGTAATGTCTAAATAATTATGTTTACTTTGAAGTGCTCATCGTTGTCAAAAACTCTTATTGAAGTAAAAGCTTTTAACACAACCAAATCCTGTAGTAGTTTTAATTAATTCTAAATGCAATAATTTATGGTACGAGAATTGAGAGAGATCTTAAGTAAATGAACGCAGTTAATAATTTGAAGTAAGTTTTCTATCGGTGTTTAAATTGCTGTCTTCAATACTAAAATGTGTCTCTGTGCATTGATCGAAGGCCTCATCATCTCACTCGTATATTATATAAAAATAAATTGCTGTTCGTTAGTCTTGCTAGAATTCAAAACTGGCTTGACCGATTTGAATAATTGTTTTTTTTTCACTCTAATGTGTGTGTGTTTTTTAACACCCCTGTTTTAGAGTGAACACAACAAAATAACAATTATTTTAAAAGTAAAAAAGGGGAATCCTATAAAATAGTAGAATAATATTCAATATTGGTAACTTTGTGTGACTATTTGGCAACAGACGACAAAATGACAGCTACTGTCATTTAATGCAAATGAATGAAAAAACAAGCAAGTTTTATTTAATAACCTATCAAAATCCAAATCCTATCATAGGTTCATCTAGTTTACTTATAAATTTGTTTTATATTGCGGCTACATGAGTCTAGACGACTTTATCTCTGTGCCTTTTTATAAATAGGTATCAATGATCTCATTTCTTAAATACTCCTGTTTATATTAGCAATTACTACGGTTGTGAATGACGAGAGCAGCCAGTTTCAGCATTGTGAGGCGATCTTTGAATAATAGATGCGAATGCGGTAAATAGATCAAAGTTAAAAATCATTCATAACTTTTTATAGTGCTCAAAATGATATACGCTCTATTGCATAAATATAATCCAAGCATATTATTAACAGGTTTTAGTAATTACCTCATGAATAACGTTTGGCATTTGTATAGAAAAGTCTCCCTTTTCCCATCCCCCTGAATAGAGGGGTAAGAAGGAAAGGTATCTATTTTTTTGTTGGTTACTCTGAAATATATCAATCTTATATTATATAAACTTTGCTACCTACTCTAGCAAGACACAGAGAAACACTAGCTTAGTGTTCCTTTTGAATTCGACCCCTATTATTTACATTGGTCATGTTTTAGCAAGGGACACAACCTTAATGTAGACAAGCGTGAACCTCTAAACTTTTATCTCAAAGCTTCCTTGTCTGTAATATTTTCTGATTGATATTACTTTCGACTGTAACGATATCGAAATCTGGTGGTGGCACTATGTATTCTTACTTAGCATACATAATAACATATGAGTTTTAAAACTAATTCTTGAAGCATCTTCATAAATATATATACAGGATAATTCTTTAATCAGTGTGAAAACTTTTTTTGGGGGTTCTATACCCCCAAAAAAAGTTTCATTTCCATTAATTGTTTAATCAGATTTTTTTATTTTTTTATCCGACTTCAAATCAGTAAAATATGGATACCAATCTTACGAGCAGCTAGAAGCTTTATTTTCTGCATTTTGATGGTTCTAAGTCCATGAAAGTATAAAGGAAAAATTGGAACTACTCTTACAAATAACTTCAGATCACGACCTAAACTTAGAAAGTTTAGTTCGAACCTGATAAAATTAGCGGTCAGTAACCCGCATAGATACCTACGCGTCGGCGCATTGGCCAAGCGCCGATGTAGGTATACCTACGGAAGCGCGCGCGTAGTGTGACAATAAAATCTGTTTCAAAAGTAAAATCTTTCGTTAGCGATAACTTTATCTTTTAGTACTAAGACAGATCAAGATAAAAAATACGTGTTTATTAAAATATGCTTAAGTTTATTCTCTCATAATTTGTGCTCTGGTTAAAAAATTACCCCGTATAACACGAACTGAAATGACTAATACTTAAAAGATTATAATTATAATATCTGCACATTGTAAGTTTACACCACATGTATCTTGCAAGGTATGCACAACCTTGCGCCTGACATTCAGGATTAAGTAATCGTGACGGAGGCGGCTCAACCATATGTGCGCTTGCGTTTGTCATGCTTCTAATTATGTTAGTGAGTTTGTGTTATTAACGTGTCTCTGTAATAAGTTACGCATGCCATCTAAGTAACTGAAGTTTATACGATATCGTGTGTCGAGCGATGTTTTTTTTTTTAAATGCAGATAATAATATCGGATATGTATTAAATTAAAATCTTGAAATATTATTTTTCTTTTGCCACTTGTCATTGGGATTGATTTCCATAAAAATATGGAACGCGAATTCTTTAGAAACCTTTTTGTCTAACTAACCAGTTACAGTAAAGCTTAATGAGTTTTATAGAAGAAATAAGAGACGTACCTATTTATAACTTTCACTAATTTACACTAAATTCATTGAAAACGCAGCTGAGGTTTTGAAAACCGTCGATTGATATAAAAGTTTTTGGTTTCACTGAACATAGCGACGAAACATAACCTCGATCGATATCAGCTGATGTACAGAGCAATTCAACTAGATTACATCTAAGTACATAATATCCAGTTTACTGGATCATCCCACTTTAATCTAAACAATTCATTCTACATTGAACGTGTTAAGACGCCCACAGAACACAGTTGTCCTAACAGATTTATTATGTACGCGAATTACTGTGAATGCTGTAATTCTCATACAACACTATTATAACGTACGTTTTTGAGTGTAGTCTTCAATGTATATTTCGTAAGTTTTGGGGCTAAAACGTTGGGGTTGTTCGGAACCAGTTCTGAACTCTTTTCATAGATACAGCTATTTTACAATGATTATAGATATGCTATTTACTTACTTAACAAGACGTAAGCCGTTTGTCATAAACTTCCTACAGCGACAACTTGAAGATATTGTGTTTCTTTTACAAGGTATCTCTCCTCATAACTTATTCATATAAATAAACCTACATGTTTACTTGAACATGCATAACCTGTAAAAGACCTTGGCAACTAATTTGCACACTAGATTTAATATCAGCGCTTCTGTAGTCACCTTGAGCATGTATGCACAAATATCTTTGGTACACATGTATTGTGTGTGTTACTTAGGTCATCTCGAGATGAGGCCTCTCTTATCTTCAAACTAGATAAGATAAATTCGTTTGCAAAAGGTAGTAAATTGTAATTCTGATGATTTTTGGTGTTTGAATAATTGGGTTGACTATGGTTTTATGAATATTATTTTTGATAATAAAATTAAGAACACGACGCGCGAAGATACTCCATTTTAAAATTATTTCTCAATCCCGTTAAGAACTCGACAACGTTAACTTGCTAATGACCACGGCTAACACTTAAGCGTGAACATTTATAAATCTATATAAAATTCTAGGTAATGTACGTAATGGCATAGTATTCGTGACACTGAGGTACTCTTAAGTAAATGTATGTAAAATTTTAAGAGCTAATGATGCCAGACGATCTACAGCGCACCCACCAACTCGGCAAGGCACATCAAAACCACTGAAAGAGTAGGGAGAAAACTGCCCACAACCTTAAAAAAAGATGCTTCGCAACTTATTCATGATTGACAGTACCACATTAAACAAGCCACATGTTACCAAACGCAATTAACACTGTGATTTTTATTTCGAAATTTTAATGTCTTGCTGTATGTATATCTTCGCTTCTTATAACTCTCGAGCTAACGAGTGGGGTGGTTGATTTTTATATTATTTGTGAGTCGTAATAACTACTAGGTGGCAACCTAAACCTGCCTAGTACGCAGGTTTAGGTTACTACCGGCGGACCACTGAAGTGATCCAACATAGTACCAGTGGTCCGTCAACACAGGTGGAGAAACGGCGCACGGCGGGTTTCTTTAGTGGGTGAAGGCCCTACACTACCCTGTTCGTTGCCCCCGAACGATGGGGTGTGCGGTTAGGTACATTTTTTACCGCCCAAACAAAAAAAGGCAGGTTTAGGTTATCCTAACAATATTTTCGAATTCTTTATCAGTTGTTAAACAAAATCGGTCTATGCATATGTAAAACACTGATAAACAAATCAGTGACATAATAGTATGCCATCAACACGCGTAATGCGTTTCAATATTGAGATATAGCTATCATACGAGGCTTCTCTGCAGTTGACAAGCTGTGGCGTATCATTACATCGCGTGTGTGTCCTGCTAAGTATTTAGATTTATTTTTTAGGTATTTTAGGTTGGCAAATATGAGTCTTCCAGCTTTCAAAAAAAGATGTACATGCCAGTATTGGAGAGCTATAAAGCCCTTGTCCACGCCATCTATCAAACTAGTACATGACGTAAGAGTATCGTTAAAGAAACGATATTCTTGCTATTAGTAAAGCACCTGTTAGCATTATACTTCCATGGCTGACGTAACTATTCACCGCGTATAATATGATATTACTGTTTTATATGGCAGATGCCGCATAGACCATAATTATGTTGTCATTATGGCTGCCTTTAGCTATAAGGCTTGTGGAAGTTGGAGGTCAAGGTCTCAAAGCAAGCTCTTGAATAAATATGACGTCTAAAACATTTATTTATAACTAATGTTTTTAACAATATCTACATGAGACCTAGGATTCACCTCACTTGGCTCATTGACATTGTTTTTTCAAGCACAACATAACCGATTTTACTTAGTTAATCTGGGATTTGTTATGTTCGAAATCACCTATGTTCTATACTATTTTAAATCATGTATTTAGCTATAAAGATATTTATAAAACTATTGATTAGTTTTAAACAAGGGTAAGGATGAAAGTTTTAACAATTACATACGTTTCTAAGGGTTCTTTCAAACATGCTGTGTTTTGTAAGGCATTGAATTTGAATCGATAGAAGATATATCCTTAATTTTGGTCTGTCAAGTACCGGATGCTGCCTCAAACAATTTAAGCGTTTGGTTCACTGTGACATTCACTAATTATTAAACGAATAATTGATATTTTGCAGTTGCTAACATAACCCTCTAAAGCCTCTGAACTGGCACAAAAAGATGATTACTTGATATGCAGATGTATTTATTTACATTCTACCGATATAATAACCTTGCTTTATTACTATAAAGCAAGAAGGAGTTGGGGTAATCCTTTTTTTTTGTTAATGCTGTTAAAAATGTTCCTAACCGCACACCTCGTCGTTCGGGGCACGGAACAGGGTAGTATGGGGCCCTCGCCCACTAAACAAACCCGCCGTGTGCCATCTCTCCGCCTTTATTGGCGAGCCACTGAAACCATATTACATTCCTTCAGTGGTGGTTAGGGAAACTCTGCGGCCACGACTTGACGCTTGAATCACCGTGACGTGTGGTGCCGGTTTACCTCCTAGTGGTGCACCCCGGGCAAGGTCGGCCGACGCATTGACCGCGAGGCTGCTGGGCTTGTTCCCGGCTGAGAGTAGTATCCTGGTCGCCAGACCCGTGAAGTGCGCTGAACTGCGCATTTCCGGGCTGGACGACTCTGTGACGGCGGAAGAGATCCGGGAGGCAATCGCCTCGAAAACCGGGTCTCCCAGCAGCGCCGTCCGGGTGGGCACCATTCGCCCAGGTCCAGGTGGTGTGGGTGCCGTCTGGGTTTCGTGCCCTGTCGCGGCGGCCAAGGATTTGGTCGCCGCCTGTAGACTTCTGGTGGGCTGGAGCGCCGCGCGGGTAATCGCGTTGGAGCCCCGGCCTGCCAGGTGCTACAAGTGCATGGCGGTCGGTCACACCCGGCCGCTTTGCACCAACTGCTTCGACTGCAGCGGGCTTTGTTTCCGCTGCCGTCAGGCAGGGCACCAGGCGGCTGCCTGTACTGCCACCCCACACTGCCCCGCGTGCGCGGCAGGCAATCGCCCTGCCAACCACTGTATGGGGCAGGTGGGGTGCAGGCCTCCGGCCAAGTCAGGCCCTAAGAGGGGGGCGGGCAGCCAATCGGCCCCAGCTGCCCAACCCAGCGCGGCTAGACCGCCGCAGCGCATGGAGGAGGATATCGTGGTCTAGTTTATGGACCACGACTCTATCCTCCTCCAAGGGAATCTCGGCTGCTCCGCCAGGGCACAGGACCTCTTCCTGCAATCAATGGCGGAGCGGTCGATCAGTGTTGCCGTAGCTGCGGAGCCCTACATAATCCCCGATCGCCCCAATTGGGCGGGTAGCAGGGATGGCTCCGTGGCAGTCGTCGGGTCGGCGGCGCCGCATTCCCCGCCCTTGTCAGTCAAAGACAAAGGCACGGGATATGTGGCGGCTGAATGGGGAGGGGTCACGCTGTATGGCGTGTACTTTTCCCTCAATCGTAGTCTGGCGGCTTTCGAGGTCTTCCTTCATAGCCTGGAGACCTCGATACGGCGTATGGCACCGAGCCTTGTGCTCGTGCCCCCCAGCACGCCACTTAAACGCCAAATCAACGGCGTGGGGGTCCCCCAGGACGGACGTCCGAGGTGCGGCGGTCCAAGAGTGGGCGGAAGCGGCTGACCTCGTGTTGCTAAACCGAGGGTCCGCCCTAACGTGCGTGCGGCGCGGGGGCGGGTCGATAGTGGACCTTTCGTTCTTTAGCCCCAGTGTCGCCGCACGCGTAAGGAGCTGGCGAGTCCTGGAGGAGGTCGAGACCCTATCTGACCACAGATACATTCAGATAGAGGTCTCCCGGACCCTTCAGGACCGCCAGCAGGGGTCACGTGGCGGAAAGAACTCCCACTTTTCCGCGATGGGCTGTGGGTAGGCTCGACCGGGAGCTGCTGGTGGAGGCGGCCATTTTTCAATCTAGGCTGCCTCCCCCCCTGACGGAAGACGTGGGCGCCGAGGCTGGCCGCATTCGCGGCATGCTTACGCAGATCTGCGTTGCGGCCATGCCCCGCGTGCGGCGCCCGCCTCGGCGGAAGGGGGTCTACTGGTGGTCCCCGGAGCTGGAGACCTCCGTGCGGCCTGTATTCGTGCCCGGAGGTCCTACACCCGCAGCCGACGTCGCCGAATCTGCGACGAAGAACGGGAGGGCCGGCTGTATGCGGCGTACAGCAGTGCGCGCGCCGCGGTTAAGCTGGCCATCTGTCGCGCCAAGGACGCAAAAAGGCAGGAGATGCTGGAGGGTCTCGAGCGTGACCCCTGGGGACGCCCGTACCGCGCGGCGCTTAACAAGATCTGCGCCCAGGCGCTCCCCCTTACGGAGACCCTCCAGCCGGGCTTCCTCTCTGAGGTGGTTGAAGGACAATTCCCTTCACGGGCGTTGCACACGCCCCCGGTCATGGCTCCGCCAGATGACTACTGGGAGGCCGACGACGGGGAGGTACCGCCCGTGACGACGACGGAAATGGGGGCGGTGGCAGCGCGTATGCGGAGAAGCGCCGCCCCCGGGCCGGACAGGGTTCCCGCCCGAGTGCTGGCCCTGGTCCTCGACCACGTTGAGCCCCGCCTCAGGGGACTGTTCGACGCTTGCCTGGTGTCCGGACGGTTCCCTGACTGCTGGAAGGAGGGGAAGTTCGTACTCCTGCCAAAGCCGGGACGGTCTTCGAATACAGTCGCGGCCTTCAGGCCCATCGTGTTGCTGGACGAGGTGGGCAAACCTCTCGAGCGGGTAGTAGCTGCCCGCATCGTCCGGCACCTAGGTGCGGTTGGCCCCGACCTGTCCGATGCCCAGTTCGGATTTCGGGCGGGTCGATTTACGGTCGACGCCATCCTGCGCTTGAAGGCCGCGGCTGCGGAGGCCGTCACCTCGAGGGATGTGCTGTTGGCGGTGTCGCTCGACATCGCCAACGCCTTCAATAGTCTGCCATTCGGCTGCATCAAGGAGGCACTCCGGTTCCATGGAGTGTCCCTCTACCTAAGGTGGCTGGTGGCGGACTACCTCGACTGCCGCAGCGTCCCCTTCGTGGACCGGGAAGGGGACGTTGTAAAGAGGGCCTGGACCGCGGTCGCCGCCTTCTGCGAGGCTGTCATCTCGCGGAAGGAGGCGGTGGGAGAGAGCCCGGGAGGAATCCTCCTTCGCGGACCTGATTCGACGACGGCGCGCGGGGCGGCGTGCGCGCGCATACCTGCGCCTGATGCCGCCCTAGCCGAGGCTGCGGACGGTCGGGTCGGGGAGTACCCTGCCGTCCGCGGAAGCCTACCGCGAAGGTGTGACGCTCAAGTGCGCGGGGCGGCGCACAAGAGGGTGCCCGAAGGGGCTGCCGCCTGCGGATCGCGGTGAATCAACGCGGTTCCCGTGATCCGCCGTAGCAAGAGCGGATGAGGGCGCACGGTGGGTTTTTAGTGGGTGAGAGCCCCACACTACCCCGTTGTCTCCCCGGGCAGCGGGGTGTGCGGTAGGACATTTTTGCCCACCTAAAATAAAAAAATAAAAAATAAAAAAAGGTATATATTTACTGTACATGACATACAAGACATGTAAAAACCATTACTTTCATATGTTTCTTCTTAATGTTAGTTTTGCTACATTTTTCTTGCTTCAAAACTTATAATTGAATTACATACAGCAAGACAGTGATTGATAACTCGTGGGAGCTGTCCAATATTATTTTGTTATTTAGAAACTAGAGGCGTCTATCGAGTGTGATAGATCTTACGTACTAAGCAACATCAGCTGCGTACACTGCTGATGAATATTTTTACCTTTATTATTAAATAATTATGTTAAATATTACATTTTTGTCTGTTTTACAATTAAATATTAAATAATAATTAATTATAATAATAATTATAGTAAATAATATTAACTGTGTGTCCGTGTGGTGACGGACTAAGAATACAAGTGTCACCACCCCATTCTTTCCCACGGGTGTCGTATGAGGCGACTAAGGGAGGTAAGCAATTATCATCCATTGCATGACTGGTGGTAGGGCTGGATACCAAGTGGAAATACCCACATGTTATCGGGCTCGAGTGGGTTGGTACCACCATTTCCCGTGTGACCGGCCATGAAGCACATCAGCGTTTTGGCTGTAGCGGGAGATAACCGTTTATTCTTTCATTTCAAATTGGTGAAATGAAATGGTGAGACCATGAGCGACGGTTACCATTTACCATCAGATGGGCCGTGGCTCCATGCAATAAAAAAAATAACCTAATAATATGACTTTTTTAACTGCCTCTGTGGTGCAGCGGTAGTGTGAGCGACTGCTGATCATGATGTCTAAGGTTCGATCCCTGGGTTGGGCAGTGCTATTGAGCCTTTTCCTAAAAAGAAAATTTTTCAGTAGCAGCCCGGAGTTTGGGTATGTGCCCGGTAGACGACAATAGGCTCGCTCCCTATTATTTGGGAAATAAACATAGCTGGCGAATCGTGGGTGTGTAATACACTTCTGCCTACCCCTTCGGGGTATACAGGCGTGAAACTATGTAATTTAGATCTGTTTATTTTTAATTTGAAAATTATAATAAATTTTTTAAAAGGTTATAGCCGTCAAAAAATTGAGCATTGAAATGAATATATTTACGCAAGGAAGTCAGTGAAACATGTTTCTGTCTGTTACGCTGAGCGTATATTATAGATTAGGATAAGCACATGCAGGAGATAGGGATAATGGTGTTACAATGCCATCTAATGACTATTCAGAAACTAAAAAGAATGCTGGACGTGCGACTGGTTAAGAAGATACACAATGCGAAAGTGGAAGGATGCAGGTACAGAGGGAGACCGAGACTCACCTACCTAGATGAAATCGGTCATCTATTGAAGGAAGGTGGAGTCAGGATTCTCCGACACCGGAGAGCGTGTAGGAAGAGAATTATGAATGTTGAGGAAGCGAGTGCAAGAAAAGAGCGTTTTGGCACTCTGTCCTCTCTGCCTCCCCGTAAGGGAGATGGCGTGATGGTAATTAAGTAAGTAAGTCAAAATATGGTTGAACAAATTCTTGCTTTATTTAAATCCAATAAAACTTCACGCGTTATAGCGCAACAAACGCAACTGTAGGCATACTGCTGTAAACGCACTTTTTTATTCAATATCCGATCGATGCGCAATATTGTTGGCTAAAATAAGGGCTCCCAAGGCGTGTAATAGATGGCACATCAAATTGAATTTACTTATAAATTACGTAGTAGTGTATTTATTTGTGTTATACCTTCAAAGATTAAAGCGTGAACTAAAAATTTTATGCCCATCATGGGCTTTAATTTCGATTTTAAAGTTATATAACATCTTCATTTTTTATCGACAGAGGGGCGGTGTGTGAGTGTCGCACCGCCATGTCCCATCACAGCGAAGAACAGGCGCTCCTCACAGTCACCTCCGACTCCTTCTGGGAGCCCGGCAACTACAAGTGCACCACACGACGAATAGACGATGGACACAGACTGTGCGGGGAACTACAGGCTCTGGTACAAGAGAGAGCTGACATTGAAAAGACTTACGCGAAGAGTTTGAGAGGGTGGGCGAAGAAATGGAATGACCTGATTGAAAAAGGTGAGTTTACTTAACTTTTGGTTTTGGAAGCTCAGCGCTCCAAAGAACACTACAGACTAATATGTACATTCAGTCAAGAAAGTATTGGGAATGGATGATTTGTTTATGGTTCCAAATTCAAATTTTTGTGTTTGTTGTTGTTAGATTGGCACAACTGTTATCCATTTTGGCGCGGAGTTTGAGTTGCATCTGTTATTTATATTAAATACAGTGCTGTTTTTAGTTATATCATATATAGTGTGTATTGCGAATTTCATAATGGACAAAAACATCGAACAAAGGGTTTGTCTTAAATTTTGCATCGCCAATGGAATTTCGTGTTCGGAGTCACTGAAAATGTTACAGAAGGCTTACGGTGAATCGACTTTATCAAAAACACGTGCTTATGAGTGGTACAAAGCGTTTAAAAGCGATCGAGATGTGATGGAAGATTTGCCTCGCTCTGGTAGGCCATCAACGTCTGCAACTGAAGTTAACATTGCAAAAGTGACTGAAAATCCTCATTCAACTTTGAGAGAGAAAGCCGCCGTACTTTCTGTGTCTCACGAGTCGATCCGTACCATTTTAAATAATCACTTGGGTATGAAACATGTTTCCGCTCGGCTAGTCCCAAAAGACCTGAATCTTTTCCAAAAACTCAATCGCATGAGTCGCTGAGGACATGCTAGAACGAGTCAATTCCGACCCAACATTCATGAAACGCATTGTTACTGGTGACGAGACGTGGGTTTACGAGTTTGACATGCAAACTAGTCAACAAGCTTCGAAGTAGCGACTTCCCACTGAACCGAAACCGAAAAAACCACGCCAAAGTCGATCAAAAGTCAGTCATGTTGACTGTTTTCTTTGACTACCGCGGTGTTGTGCACTCGGAATTCTTGCCAGGAGGTCAAACGGTAAATAAAGAATATTATTTGAGCGTTACGCGGCGTTTAAGAGAGCAAATTCGACGAAAAAGGCCAGATTTGTGGAAAAAAAATTCTTGGATTTTGCACCACGATAATGCGCCTTCGCACAAGGCCATCATTGTGAATGATATTTTGTCCAAACACTCAACAAATACCATCGAGCAACCACCATATTCGCCAGATATGGCTCCAGCCGACTTCTTTCTTTTTCCTAAACTCAAATTACCACTTCGTGGCACCCGTTTTCAATCGGTAGAAGACATAAAGGAGAATTCGCGGCGAGAACTGAACTCAATTCCGGAAACAGCGTTTATAAAATGTTTTGATGATTGGATTATTCGTTGGCGTAAGTCTATCGTTTGAAGGATCATACTCTGAAGGTGATAAAGTAAATTTGGATGAATAACAAAAAAATTGTGTATTATTGATCTTTTCCCGGTACTTTCTTGACAGTATGTTAAAGAACAAATCATTTGTGAAAGTGGAAAAAGAGAGCTTTACTGCGAGCAGGATTCGAACCCGCGACCTAATTGCATTACCAAGGATTGTTGGAGTAGAGAGAGAGAGAATTCCTGAACGTAGAATTTAATCAAAACCTTTGCCGGTTGCTCTATACGTGAAGGAGCGCGAAGCTAAAAGTAATGAAATTATGAACAGAGACATGTCAGACATGTATCCTCAGGAATCCATTCCTGCTGCGAACTATTACAATAAAACATCTATACAGTTGTCTGTAAAGTCGTTTTACGGATGATAATTTTACGTGATAACGTCATATATGTTTTCTGAGAGTTTCACAAAATGTTATATTGATCGAAATCGAATGGTACATATAAAAAGGTACGATCGCGCGTGCTGCTATACAGTAATTGAGATACGCGTTCAGGCGAAGAATGTGATGTCGGTCGATGACTCGGTAAGCGCGGCCGGCCGCCTCCCTCCCCCAGACGCTCTTCAGCCCGCGGCTCTCTTGTGGGCGCGAACATCAAACAATGCATCGGCTGCCATACATTTTTCGGAACGTGAGACTTTTTCGTGCGTGCTGCCGATGTTCATCGATTTATAAGACGTTATCACTTCAAAAAATAAAATATTATTTTCAAAATATAGGTATGTTGTTTTTGCCAAACTGTATTGTCGATAGCAAGATCTGTTTCCAACAAATCGCAATGTTGATTCTATCCATACAATAAACAAAAGTCAGGTCACACAATCAGGTATTGCATACTGACACATTCACAATGGCGTGGCAATGTTCTCTCTTCATGAGAAGTACGGCCGATATACTCGTTCTATATTTGCGCTGAGCATCTTTGTACTACACTGTGAATGGGATTTCATATTAGATCAATTAATTGTACATTCGAAATCATTCCGTGTAATTATACTCTCAGACGTGGACAGTCTAAGTGAGAGTGCTATCTGTATATTTGGAAGGGAAAAGAGCTTTAAAAAATCCATTTCAAAAAATAAAACTACATTACGGTATCTATCGCGTTCGTTGATATTCTAACATTTTTTTTATTGTTAATCCGGGAAGAAATGTACCATTCGTTCGGGGCTACGAAGAAGGTAGTATGAGGCCCTCCATCCATCCATCCATCAGCCTTTCAACGTCCACTGCTGGACATAGGCCTCCCCAAGACAACGCCACAACGAGCGGTCCCGTCATGGGAGATAATGCCGTAATCGCCACGTTTGGCAGGCGGGTTGGCGATCGCAGTGGATGTTGTCAATACTCGAGGGAGTGCTGCTGCCCGCTCCCTCGGTATTTCCTCAGGCGGCCTTTACGACTCCCGTAGGTAGAGAGGGGTGGGACAATTCTAAAGCCGGCACTACACGGCCTGGGGCCCTCACCCACTAAATAAACCCGCCGTGTGGTGTCTCTCCTCCTGTATTGGCGGACCACTGGAACTGTGTTACACTACTTCAGCGGTATATTCTACTACACTTACTTATCATCACGCCATTTCGTTTGCGGGGTAGGCAGAGAAAACAGAGTGCCAAGAGGCTCTATTCTTGCATACATCTCTCGCATCCTCAACGTTCATAACTCTCTTCATACACGCTCGCCGGTTTCGGAGACTCCTGACTCCACCTTCCTTCAATACATGACCGATTTGGTCTAGGTAGTTGAGTCTCGGTCTCCCCCTGTATCTACATCCTTCCACTTTCGCATTGTATATCTTCTTAACCAGTCGTTCGTCCGGCATTCTTTCTACATGTCCGAACCATCGGAGCATTTCGCATCTTTACACCAATACTCTCTTTCATACCTACTCGCTCTATTATAACTACCGAAAATAATTCGAATTATTTTTACTAAAGGATCCATGCTTATGGTTGCTTATAAATCAATTATCATACTCAAAATTTCACATCACATTATCATAAGAGCGACTGGATGATCTGATTCTTGCAAAATTTAATTTCCATCTATTCATATATTTCTACTCAAAGGAGCTTAACTTTATTTATCAATTTTCTATAGCTCTATTCAATCATTCATCACACAGACTTACGTACTGCGTAACACAACGCGCTTCTTTGAGCCGGAAATTTATTCATTATTCGTCATTGATTAATAAAAGGTACTGGATGTAGACTTCATAAATTAAATATTCATTGGAATATTCCCTTTTTAATATTCTTTTATTATATTTATAGAGGTTTCTTTTAATATCGAATACATTATTTCTCTAGCCTGATTGTTTTGTCGGTCTGCGAGATCTTCCTTATTCCTTTATCAAATTCCATGTTTTACCCCCAATTTTAAAACTTATCGTGCCGGCTATTGAATGATAAAATGTACCGCTTCTCTTAAATTTGAGATTTAAAATCATATAAGAAGAGGTCCTTTAATGGATGCGTCGATATTTCGATAGATATCGAATTGGATTCGCATTTGGAATTCCGCACGGGACGACATGTATTATTTACTTCATGTGTTTCATGTTATTTGATATTTATATATAACGTTAGAATAGGAGGCGCAGTTTATGCCTTCAAATGTTGGGATTTGATCTAATAATAAGAACGTTTAACGCTATTAAGATTTCTCTAAAGCTTTCTCGAAAATAAAATTCACTATCATTATTACAACTTCCGTATTTGCGCTAACTTTATTCTTTAAAAAATCAAGATGGGAGTAATCTAAAGCCTCTATTTCGTGAGGCCTACATCTCTGAATATTTAATACATAATTCAGCGCCACATAATATTTCGCTTTAAAGAGTCGTCACGCACTTAGTGTATAAATTATTCAATATTTCACGCATCTTTTAGGCTATCATAAACGGTTATTTAGTATAAAATAATTGTATAAAATAAAGACTAAATCGTCCTTCTATTTCTTCGCTTTTTTACATGTATATTAAACTTTTTAAAATAAGGAAATTCAATATACTACTCTGTCAAGAAAGTACCGGGAAAAGATCAATAATACACAAAATTTTTGTTATTCATCCAAATTTATTGTAACACCTTCAAAGTATGTTCCTTCAGAAACGATAGACTTACGCCAACGAATAATCCAATAATCAAAACATTTTTTAAACGCTGTTACCGGAATTTAGTTCAGTTCTCGCCGCGAATTCTCCTTTATGTCTTCTACCGATTGAAAACGGGTGCCACAAAGTGGTAATTTGAGTTCAGGAAAAAGAAAGAAGTCGCCTGGAGCCATATCTGGCAAATATGGTGGTTGCTCGATGGTATTTTTTGAGTGTTTGGACAAAAAATCATTCACAATGATGGCCTTGTGCGAAGGCGCATTATCGTGATGCAAATTCCACAAATCTCGCCTTTTTCGTCGAATTTGCTCTCTTAAACGCTGCGTAACGCTCAAATAATATTCTTTATTTACCGTTTGACCTTCTGGCAAGAATTCCGAGTGCACAACACCGCGATAGTCAAAGAAAACAGTCAACATGACTTTGACTTTTGATCGACTTTGGCGTGGTTTTTTCGGTTTCGGTTCAGTTGGAAGTTGCCACTCCGAAGCTTGTTGACTAGTTTGCATGTCAAACTCGTAAACCCACGTCTCGTCACCAGTAACAATGCGATTCATGAATGTTGGGTTGGAATTGACTCGATCTAGCATGTCCCCAGCGAATTCGAATCTGCGTCCATTCCATTCCGGAGAAGTTGTCTATACCGCTAAGCTATCGCAGTCACCAACGGTGACTCCCAATCTCCACTTCACAATTGCTTTTAGATAGATGCCTTTATGACTTTTTTCTTGAAATTATATATTTTTTAATAAAATTATCTATGTATTATTCCTTCTATTGCATGAGCAAATTTTTTTTAATCTGGAAGTAAAGAGTAATTGAATTATCTATAGGACCCGTTTAAAAAAAACTGCATAGGCATAATAAACCTCGAATTGCCATTTTTTTCAGTTGAGTATTAACGTCTCTTTCTATGGAAGTCGTAAAAGCCGACTAAGGGATTACCGGGGGACCGGGCAGCAGCGTTCCTCTGTACTAAAAACATCCATTGCGATCGCCAACCCGCCTGCCAAGCGTGGCGATTATGGTAAAACCCCCATTTTGGGGAGGCCTATGTCCAGCAGTGTACGATGAAAGACTGATGGATGGATGGATTAACGCAACGAGTACCATGTAAACTTGCCAAAGACAGATCATCTGTTTAAAAAAATAAACAATATTGACATGACCCTGACTTCATAAAATGCATCCTATACAACATGTTAAACGAAATTTTGCTAATATGTGCATAAAGACCTTGTTCCAAATTTATAAACGATAATATTTTCTAATCTATTTAATCGATCCTTACACAATTGTTCCGAATTTAACAAGGTAAGATTAACAAATTGATTATGATTAATATTCGTCATGATATAGCTTCGACTGGTTAATTAATCGATGCAATATATCAATGAGCAACAGAGAATAAATGTCTTTACAAATTTACATGCAAGTAGTTGCAAACTAAACCAAGATTCGGGAATACTAATGTCACCATCCCATTCTCTCCGCGGGTGTCGTTCAAGGCGACTAAGGGAAATCAGAAATGATCACACATTGCATTACTGGTTTTAAGATTTAGGTTGCTCACTTTGTTATCGGGCTCGAGCTGGTTGGCACCACCATCCTCCGTGTGAACAACCGCGAAACACCTTGATGTGTTTTGGTTATAGCCAGAACCAGCCGTCCATTCATTAATTTCACATACGTGACATGAAATGGTGAGCAGCGACTTGGCAGTATTCTTAGTATTCCTAAGTCCATGAGTTACCACTTACCATCTGATGGGCTGTGGCTCGTCTAGTTGGAAGAGACTAGCATTGATAGTGGCCAAAGCTCATGATGATCATGAGTTACATTTAATAACATTGTTTGTTATACTTGTTAGTTCTTTGTGGATCGGCCGGCTTTATACTGTGTATTCTATCTACGTAATATATAGCTTATAAACATATATGTTATGTCTGTCTTTAATAATTATTACTGCTCATACACAGACAATACAACTACATAAGCAATTACATCATGTGAACAAGTCGATGAAAACGAATCTTGCTTGCGCAACTAAATGTATCCTGAATAAATTTTATTTGCAAAGAATAGAAAGTTTATTACCAGAATTTAAAGGATCGAAAGTGTTTCGATTAGTACATAATTATCGAGTATTCGGATCACGGACGAGAATTGGTCGCACCCGAAACGCGTGCGCGGTGTACATGCGTGATTATTCTGGTTAATGCGTGTCCTGCTATGGAAAGGAAGTGTTTATTTTACTAATTTTATTAGCATTTTGAGCTTATCTGAATAAAATTTTATTTAAGTTTAGCCGATGCTGATTTGACAAGATTTTACAACGACGTCATTTACGTTACTTCGTTTAAGTATATAGTTTAACTTTGTGGTGGCTTTTATAGCCATTATTTCTATAAAGCAATGATAGGTATATTATGTCATCCAAAAATGACGCTTCTTTTTTATAATGGAAGCATTGTTTCCATTTTCTAGAAATTATTGAGATAACATTTATTAATAGGAGTAGCATATTTCCTTCGTCATCTCTTGTCTAAGAAGCTACATAATATTATCATATTAAATTGGTTATGAGAAATTCATATTTGAATAAAAGCATGCTCATTGTTACTTGATGTAGCCTATCAAAAAGTCACGTACATCTTAAACAAGGCTACACATTTGTCGCGTGATAAACGAATTTATAACTATTCCGTTGTACGTCAACCTTAACATATTTCATTGGCCGATTTAAATATCGAAAGTGTCGTGGTTGGCGCTATTGGATTTAGAATGGTATGCGAATGGGTCATCGAGTCTGTGCACAATTACGTCACAGTAAATCTAGTTATTATGAAATGCACTTGCGAAAACAGGCGGGTCTTCGAGTTGATGAGACCGGTTTGTTTATTAATGGGTGACTGGACAGCATACACTAGTTATTATAATCATATGCTTATCTTTGCACGTTGTTGCTAGCAGTCCCATTAAACAGTGTTACGAGATACGAATGAGAACCCAAACTTATCTGAGGATCGAACACTTATCTATTGACAATACTTGGTCTTACCATTAATCTCTGCCTTAGATGTTATCAGTAGCACTTATAATAGCGGTTTTAACTATTAAAATTGGTAATTGGTTACTAAAAAAAATGAAAGACGTCTCGCAGCTGTGAAAACATCGATTTTTTTTCTTTCTTCAAATATTGTTTGCGTCTTATATAATTCATGGTAAGTGCCCTTTCGTTATTCATAGATGAATTAAAACTTGTTATAGGTTTATTGATTGTCATTATACTTCTTAGTTAGATGCTTTTGTCAACAGATTAGGCGTTAAAATCAATTAAATAAATTGGCGCGACAACGTTGCCGCGCTGACAGCCGGCTTTACCCTCCCTCCGCATTAGATGTTTTCACATCAAAATTGTGAAGCTATATCACTTACTCCTTAATAAAATAGTTGGGATATACATTTTCTGCTCCTAAGCGCTCTCCAAACACGATGAATGAAGCTCAGTTAGGATACCAACATACGATCCCTCTACATTCTACAAACTCCGTGTCAAGATTGCTTAATAAATATAACTGCCGTTAGCGATCGTTAAACGCGAATGTCTCTGCTAACTAGGAAATAAAAACGTACATTCTTGATCGTCTGAATAGTACTTTATACACGTAACCAGTTTCACACGTAACTGCATCTCGTTTAAAACCACTGCAAGTGCAATGAAAGTTATTATGAGATCGACCAGTATGGTGGCACAGTTTTTAGCGATACATGAACTCGTTGGGCAACGCTTGCGTGTGTGACATTTTGATTAGACAGCAATGTACTTTTGTTTTGGTTTTCGGTATCATTTATTATATAATTTCTGAATCATAATTATAAATGCTATATCAAAACTTGGGATTTTTTGACGTTACTCTCCATCTTATTTACACAGCATCGTCATATATTATTGTTATAGTACCTACCTATATATATTATTTTCGAGAATTACCTGAAATTTTTATGATTCTGAAAAAAATAACTGGAAACATGATGACACATGATTAGAACCCGCGGCTTGCGAAATACTGATCCTTACGTTTTATTGCACAGTGATCGATTTTGATGTGAAACATCTAATGCGGAGGGAGGGAGGGTAAAATCGGCTGTAAGCGTGGCGGCGCTTTTATTTTACTTGTCCCGTTCAATTCTTGCAAGTTAGATTTGACACAATTCCCGGTTTCTGGTTGAGCTGAAATTTTACACACATGTGTATATCACGTGACAATGCAATATTATGATGACATGGAGCTGATCTGATTATGAAACTGGAAGGTGGACATAGGAACTCTATAATGAAACGGCGCAACCCCATCGAGTTTGGGCTCGTCTTGACGAGTACTTTGTCTTTAAATGGTATCCAGGATCTGATGATGGAGCTAGAAGGAGGCTGTAGGAACTCCGCTATAAAACTACATAACTCCATCGAGTTTGGGCTCGTATGATTTGTCTTGACGAGTACTTTGTCTCTAGATGGTATCCAGGGTCTGACGATGAAACTGGAAGGTGGTCACAGTAACGTACTTTGTCAAGTTATGATCATTTTATTTCTACAAAATAATGTCGATGTTTTCACATCTGGTAGACGTCCCGCGACGTCTAGTTTTTTTTTGTCCAATGGGATATACTGGTAGTTGTTGTGATCTTTTTTTTTTGTTAAGGCGGGATAAAATGTACCTAACCGCACACCCTGTCGTTCGGGGGTAACGAACAGAGTAGCGTGGGGCACTTACCCATTGAATAAACCCGCCGTTTACCGTCTCTCCGCCTGGCGGACCACGGGAACTGGTAGTTATTCAGTGGAGGTTTAAATTTCTCCGTCATTTTCGTGTCGTTAAACATTTATTATTGTAAATCAAATTTAAACTGGTTTCGTAATGTAAAACATTGGAAAATAACAAAAGCCTTTTAATTTAATTTGGAGCAATTAAAGTGCAGTTTATTATATGAATTATCAACAAAGCATGTATGTGCTGCTGAAGGATAGGTGGAACATTCACTTTGTTTATTGCTGTTTTAATTATTTTCTGAAGTATTTTATTTTGTTAAAATATAATTATTTTTATGAAGATAATTTTGTAAGTACAAATTATTTGTGAATAAGGAAAAGATATTTTTTGTACGAGCGGGAATCGAACCCGTGTCTTTTCCAATCCGGGGAATTACTCTAAGCCACTGAGCTATCGTACAGACCTATATGGTCATCCCAATTTCCTCATCACATATGTCTTTACGACTCCCATCCGACCGACATGCTCCGCATGTCAAATGCTAATAAATATAGATCAAAAAAGATATGTAAGTACATATATTATTTTTAGTGGTAGATTGGGGGGTGTACTTACCTCTCACAGAAATCAGTGTGAAACAACGGTGGGTACTTTAATCGTTGTGTTTCGTATGGTATCAAAGTGAGACTCCTGGAGGTCCAATCCTCCTTCCCTATCATCACCTTTTACCCTTGCTATACTCTTCTTATTATCCTTTTTGTCCTCTCCTTAGTACCCATATTATACTCTCTCTCCCACCTCCTATCGTCCTTGAAGATGGCGACGCGCGATTACTGTCTGTGGTGTTGTTAGCGTCTATAAGCTGTGGTAATCGCTTACCAAGATATTAAGGGTAACAATTATTTTACAGTTTCTTTCATTTAAGTACGGATTAGTATTAGTGTTCTGGAATTTCATTTATAATAATACGACAAGAAAATACCCTTTTTACAAAATACCCTTTTTGTCGTGGTGTCAGTACCCTAATTGCTGTTAAAACAAGCAAGGACTTGGAATTTTTTTTTCATTAAGTACTTTAAAATTTTACAGACGTAATGAACAAAACATATTTAAAAAATAATTAGATTTGTCCATTAAAAAGTCAATTTGTGTTGCTCTACGCACACTTCCAAAGATTAATTTAAAAGATGAACAAGTTTTAATGGTACGAAACATTTTATACTCGCAAAACTGTTAACTCTCTGAACTGAGATCCTGCGAAGTACGCAGGATCTCAGTTCGTGAACTCTCTAACGTCTAAAAATACAAGAACCATTTAAACCTTTTGTCGAAGTCGGTTAAGTTTCCTGAAAGCTGCTGTGGGCATGATAGGAGTACTATCTTACCTACGTTAATATTTTTGTAAATAAACTGATTTTGATAATGTCTTTTACAGACTCTTTAAAAGTTCTTTGTTTTTATAAAAGACAAACTGCCTCGGTGGTGCAGCGGTAGTGTATGCGACTGCTGATCATGACGATGAACACAACCTGAGAAGGTTCGATCCCCGGGTCGGGCAGTGTTATCGAGTTATTCGTAAAAAGAAAAAATCTCAGTAGCAGCCCGGAGTTTGGAAATTTGCCCGATAAACGGCAATAGGATCGCCCTTTTGTACGTGGGACTGGCGATTCGTGGGTGTGTAATACGCCTCTGCCTACCCCTTCGGGGATTACAGGCGTGATGCTACGAGTATTTTTAAAGTATTCATTACAAAATAAAACCTTTTCGAAATAGATGTCGGTCTAAAAATAACTTATTTTTTATTTATTAAGTATATTGTTGTCCGCAGGCCCAGAATATGGCACAATGGAAGCAGCATGGAAGGGTGGCATGGTTGAGGCTGAGCGCCTGTCAGACCTACACTTGAGCGTACGCGACCGGCTCGTCAACGACGTCATGGCGCAGATCAAGAACTGGCAAAAGGATACCTATCACAAGGTTGGTAAAACAGGACATAAGTTACGCTCCTGGCTAATATACTAATATGATTTTATAGTATAGTACTAATATTTGACATAGGTAATCCTTCGATTTTGGATAAAATTCTGATATAACGTTAATTGACTTCAATATTATATTAAGAAAGGGCGTGTATAAGAACCTAAATATTTACATTACATGTCATGTCAGTTACACGCTAGTTATCGTCAATGCCCAAATTGTCTCATGTGATAGCTAGTATGTACTCACTCATGTGTTCTTTACACCAGTGGTTTTTAACCTGCGGTCCGCGGACCACTAGAGGTCCCTAAAAGCACCTGAAGTGGTCCACAAAGGCATGATAAAAATATTAAACAAGGAACAACGAAAAGACTTAACGAGGCCCAGCGCCAGTTATGTTGCATATTTTTGAGTCTCGGTACATATAGAGTATACTGCCTGTATCGAAAATCACTTTAAAAATATTTTTCTAGTGCTAGAACCTTGCTTATCGCAGCCCGAATGGGCCGGCTCGATCGGGGAAGTATCATCCTCTTACATAAGATCAGCGCGTAACAACGACACCTACCGTTGTGTTTCGTATGGTGAGTGAGAGCGCCGGGGGCCCAAACCCCCTCCCTATCCTCTCCTTTATTTATCCTATCTATCTTCTCCTAATTATTCTTCCTATCCTTTTCGTTGGAGATAGCGATGCGCGAGTGATGCCTCTGGTGTTGCTAGCGTCTATAGGCTACGGTAACCGCTTACCAACAGGTGGGCCGTATGCTTGTTCGCCACCCATGTAGTATAAAAAAAACTTATCTCTATGTTTTGTAAATAAAAATAGCAGTTTTGAAGATTCCTATTTTATTTATAGATAGAATTACTAGCCTTATCACAAGCTTTGTTGGCGTTGCATTCAGATTTGTTAGTTTTTATATGATTCATCAGTATCTACACGAAAGCACGCATATCTGACCCCTGCGACTCAATAAAGGGGACAACTTAAGGCGACCTTTGAACAAAACCGAAAGTATTTTTTTTTTATTCAGGCCTGTGATAACCGGTAACAATTGTAAATATGTTATATCACATCCGGAACCCACTGTTAATCATGCCACTGCTTTAGACTCAACCGCACATCAGATCATCATCATTGTCCGTGGCAGCCATAAAATGTGTAATCGAAAATAACAGTCACGAGCAGGATTTGAACCTGCATCTCCTGGAACCGGCCTGCACCTCAGCCGTGTGGGGCCGGCTTTAGAATTGTCCCACCCCTCTCCACCCATTGGAGGCGTAAGAGCCGACGGAGGGAATACCGGGGGAGTGGGCAGCAGCACTCCTTCGAGTATTAACAGCATCCACTGTGATCGCCAACCCGCCTGCCGAGCGTGGCGATTACGGCACTATCTCCCATTCTTGGGGAGGCCTATGTCCAGCAGTGGACGTTAAAAGGCTGATGGATGGATGGATCTCCTGGAATACCGTCTCAGAGGCTTTGCGAATACATCTAGGACGGTATTCCAGGAGATGACCTGCATCTCCTGCAAATCCTGCTTGTGACTGTAATTTTCGATTTCACATTTTCACACTTTGTGTTCATTTATATGGCTAAGCATTTCAAATGCTAAAAAAATATATAAAAATATCAAAATATACAATTGATGATCACATAGTACACCCAGACTTAGAACGATCATTAATTTGTGAATCCCACAAAGAATTGTCTTGTGTGGAGATCGAACGGTCAGTATCCAAATTCATTCATAAAAACGTTCCTTACCAGTTGTTTGAATATTTCAACACGTAACTCGATGTGTCTATTTGATATTCCTGGGTTCATAAAGTGCACATCACATGTATCTGGTCCTCGTAGCAATTATTTAGATTTTTCTAATTATAAATTCAATTATCTTTTCTTTATTAAGTAAGTAATAAATAAGTAAGTTCACGGCTTGTTGAAAATCAATCTATTCTAAAAATGATAGACTGTGCCGTGCATGACTTTAAAATTAATTATTATCTTTCTATAAGTGTTACAAGGTTATAATTCAGTCAATAGAGTTATCCTACTTTTGATTTCATTATCTTTTGTCATTGGCTCAGGTAGTGTTTATAGATTAAACACAAAGTGAAAAATGTGAAATCGAAAATAACAGTCACGAGCAGGATTCGAACATGCATCTCCTGGATACCGTCCAGATGCTTAGCATCTTAGCAGCTTAGCTTACCATCTGGACGGTATCCAGGAGATGCAGGTTCGAATCCTGCTCGTGACTGTTATTTTCGATTTCACATTTTTCACTTTGTGTTTAATGTATGTTGCTAAGCATGTCAAATGCTAAAAATATATATAAAAAAATATCTAAGTGTTTATAGAATTGAGAAAATGCTATAGAAAAATATGGTCGATATGATTTTATCTTAAAATACATTATCTGCGTATGCACTGTATATTTTGAAAAAACTTATATAACTAATGTCAAATATATTGTTTTCTGTATTGAAACGTTAAATCTACGAGTAGAATAGACAGAGGTTGTGTTTCAAATATTAAAAAGACTTAAAATGAAGATGTATTCCAGATGTCATCACACAGACGTGTTCGTTGTGTTTTACCCATATAGTTCTTCACAAATTTAATTATTCTTTCTTTACGTAGCTAGCTCCGCCGCCGCCAAAAGCTAGCTTTAAGACTAGGTATATCTCAGGTTCCCGATATACCTAGTAGCGGGATAAAATGTATACCAGTTTTTAAGTCTGATCAAGAGCTATTAAATAAAAAAAGTTGCATCAAAATCCGTTAAATAGTTTTTGTGTGATGACAAACAGACAAAAAATCTAAAAAAGTTAGTCTGACGAGTATGTAAACATTTTACATAGTTAGAGCTTTTCAAACGCTTAGATCTAATTGTATAACAAGATTCATGTGATACGTTATTATTTCATTTAATAGTAAATGAAAACATGCTTAGGAAACGTTAATTACATTTAATTTCACTTGTGATTTTATGTTTGGTCCAACTATTATGTATTTATTACTTATAGTAGATCGTTGGCGGTGTCCGCTTAGTACATCCGACGTAAAGCAATAACATTTTATTATAAACTTTCGTTTTCCTTTAATATCTAAAAGATATATATTTATTATATGATTAATTTAATAATGGTGCATGATGATAAACAATAGACCTTTGATTACATTTATTAAAACTGTTTATTGTTTATACTATCTTATGGTAATTTTTCATATTAAAACGAGTGCTTTTCTTTCTTCTTTACGCCAGCCCAAATGAATCCTACTATTGGGTCCGAATCTCCTTTTTTACATTGGGAAGAAACGCCTGTTTTATCCCATAACATTGTATCTATATTAACGCAAAACACGCGCTCAGGCGTGGAGTTGCGGAGAACAGCCCGCCGAACCAATACCAATACCAATCTATAGGAGGGTGTAAGAAAATAACAACCCTTAAATCAGTTGACAATTTATTCTTTTTGGTAATAAAAACTAGTATCGGTGAACATTGATTTGGTATCAAATTACAAAATGTTTGATTGGCTATTTATTTACGTTTCAGAAATCATCAGCAAATTTATCAATCAGTTGTTAATCAATACTATGACTTTTTCATGCGATTAGTCGATGGTTTAGTCTTTATAAAGACTCAACCATCGCCAACTAAATCCAGCTAAGAATTGATTAAACAGTTTGTAGACTATGGGGGCCTTAGCTCTACTTTCTGTAAAAAGTTTTCTAGACAACTATTTGTTAAGCTAAGTTCGTATGCTCTCCGCAATAAATATGCATGACACTGTGGTCGAATACAAAACTAGATGAAATCCCCTTTCTAAATTTTATTATAAACAGATGCACTGTGTGCATTGTTTAGGTATTTTTTTTAATTTAATTTATAATATTTATATTAATCATAATCATTGTGTACGTGTGGTGTGGCGCGGCACGTACCAGGAAGAGCGTGGCGAGCACGAGGCGCGACACGTCGGCGTGGTGCTGCGCCGTGTCGCGCAGCACGGTGCCGCGCCGTGTCGCGCAGCACGGTGCCGCGCCGTGTCGCGCAGCACGGTGCCGCGCCGTGTCGCGCAGCACGGTGCCGCGCCGTGTCGCGCAGCACCACGCCGAAGTCCCGGTTTATTGCTTGTTTCACATTAGTGTAAAGTTTTGGTGCTATGACAATATGCAACTAAATCGAAAATGTATATAGGGCCTACCCTATAACTTATTTTATTATATTGATAACCCTAGTTATCAAAACTTAGAAGAAACATACTTCGCTATACCCACGTAGATAGGAATAGAAGAATTATAAATTTTTATATCCCTGCATACTCGTTATTCTATCTTGGAAAGTACCAATAGAATCATAAATAACATTCTAATATCTATTTAACAACCCATACATTGCTTGGAGTTTACCGGACAATCCTATTCCATACATAGGAACTTATGAATAAAGCAGATGGCGTACCCTCTTCTACTCTAGCCCAAGCACGTACGTCCGTGACAGATAAACGGACAGGAGCACGCTTTTATATAACACACTCATGTAATCCTTACACACGTTTATCGAGAAATCTTAAGAAATTTCGTCTGGTACAGAATTTACTACTAAAAGCAATAAAAAGTTAGGTTAACGACTTCAAATAAAATTTTGTTGCCGAAGTGTAGCTATAGTTTGTTGCACGTAGGAAGGAATACAGCAGGAAGAAAATGGGGAAAATGTTATTTTGCTTCGATTGTCTGAACATTTATGAAATGAGGGCTAAATAATCAGTATATTTCCAAAAGAATTAACCCTTTTTAACACGCTTTTATTAGCTTCGCTTGTATGTAAACTTGATTGACATCAAATGTTACAAATAATTCATTGATAGGGTAAAACCGGGATAGATGCCCCACTTTTTGAAATAGCCTCCTAATTTTAAAAATATTAATTTTATACGAATAATTTCTATTAAAGTAGCTAGCTCAATCCTTCATGTTGAATTATTATTATTTTATTTTAACCTATCAAATACAGATTTTGCAGAAATTAGCTTTTCGTGAAACATTTTTTTTGAGGATAGATGCCTACCTGTATGGATAGTTGCCCTACCATGAAAATACTGAGAAGGATAGATGCCTGCAGTGCAGGATAGATGCCCTTTGTACCGTGTAAACGAAAAACCTAAACCAAATATTAGGTAGTTCTATTCCTAAAACAGCAATTGTCTCCAAGAAACATGGGTCATAATAATAAAAAACATTTTGTGTTTTTTAATCTTTTAATTGTTATCATTAGAAGATAATTAATATCATAACCTAATATCACAATCTAATATTTAAAAAAATCTAATATTCATAATCTAATATCACAATCTAATATTCATAATCTAATATCACACAAATTACCATAATTAAATTTTTAAAGCGTTTGTTTAACTAAAATATAAATTCTTAAGTTTCAACATGCATAATCATATTTTTTGTTAAATTAAATTTTATAAGCATTTATTCAACAGAAATATAAATTCTTAATTGTTGTTATAAAATATTCACTTTAAGTGTCAATATGCACATTGCACCATCATACTTTTTTAAATTAAAATAACACAATAAAGATATTTTCATTATTTTATCCAATTTAATTGAAGTTTAGCTGGATAGTGCTTTTAATTTTCCACATCTAGAGCAATAATTTCTGAATAGTGTACATGTTTCATGTAGCCAGTTCTGACACATTACACATTGAAGTTGGATTGCGACTTCGTGTTTTTATAGTTTTCAAGACATTCAATGCAGTTATTTTTACTTGTATCTTTAGGGTTATCCTGTCCATTTCTCTTAGATTTCTTTACGGGTAAACCTTTAGTTTTCTTTCCTTTAATTTTATAGTTTGGTGGATTGTCTTCATCTTCGCTGCTTGAACTGTAAATAATTTGCCTTTTTAGTGATGCTCGGTCTTGGTATAGCTTTAAATAATTATCGTTTTCTTTATCAAATACATTAAAAATATAACAGAAACTAACTTCATATATGGTGTATGGAGGGATAGATGCCCTTAAGGGCACCTATACCTCGAAAAATCAGGGCAACTATCCTTTGTGATAGGGATAGATGCCCAATTTTTTTTTAAATAAATTATAAATAAAATAGCTTCTATTTATACCTAGATGCAGACTCAATGAACCAGTATATTGAGGTAATAAAAAATATAACGGAATTTATTACTAATTATAAAGTTATATAACGCAAAATACTAACCTTTAAATCTTTGACGTGTTTGTGAATTTTGCCGCGGAAATAATTACACACACGAGCAAAACGCGTCCTCACCGCACGACTGTCCGTGGTTAATTGAGGTACGGGGTGACTGCGGCTCCTATTTATACAATTAATTCCTAGTCGCGAGTTTGGGAACTTAGGTTTTTAGAATATGAGGCATCTATCCCGCTGCGGCATCTATCCCGGTTTTACCCTATAGTAAAAAGCACCTCACGCTTTGTTACCATAATTATTTATTTTATTATTAATTTTCTACTCTTTAGTTCAACTAGCTATTAAAGCATCTTTTTTTTAGTTGTTTAAGCTATAAGACATTTTACATCACACACACATGTGACATTTTGATTTGTTGCCCTGAAATATTTGTTGGTGGAAACTTACATTATTATTAATCTTCTCTAGAAAAAATAGTTACAGCTCACTAGGCCAGTGTCGATAATTTTCGAAACCAAAAATAATTAGAACAGGAAGATACCCATTGCACGAGTAAGAAAATATATCAAAAATAAAGCGAATAATAATTTACGGGCGATTTGAGGTGGGAATTTTGCCATTTAACTTTTTTTCGATAGGACTCTTGGTTTAGCCAGAAATCGTCATAAAACGTTTTTCATTAGGAGCGGGAAACGAACCTGCGTCCCTTTCTTTCCGGAGAAGTGCTCTAATCCACTGAGCTACCATTTCTAGAAATACCGAATTTCCTCATCACATTTGTCTTAACGACCAACGGTATCATCCAGTTCTATTTTCTTTTCTTTTTTTATCATTTTAAAAGGCTTGGGCACTGGCTGATACGAGTACTTTTAGTAGTAAATTTTAAATCAGTGAAACTAGTGGTGGTAATGTGATAAATCGTTAAGTTTAACATTCGGTTGAACAAAATTTTATTAGCAATTCCTCCAGACATCATTGCGACTTGTCGCCGCAAAAATGGCTTGTCTTATTTAAATTTATGCATACATTACTTACAATGGTACATCAAACAAAGTGCAATATATTTACATAAGTACCTGCTACAACCATAAACCTAGATGACAATAGATGCGAGTTACACAATATCAATATTAAAATGTTGCATTGTACCTTGAAAGGTGGACAGTGAATATATTTGATTGCGACGCCGTGGCACGTCGTCCACCTGATGGTAAATGGTAACCGTCGCTCATGGACTCATCTATAACGGGAGTATTGTCAAGCTGCTGCTCACCATTTCTTTTTGAGATATGAAATGAAAGAATTAACGGCTATCTCCTGCTACAACCAAAACACACCGATGTGCTTCATGGTCGGTCACACGGGAGATGGTGGTACTAACCCGCTCGGGCCCGATAGCAATAAAATGAGCGTTTTCTGCGCAAAAACAAACCCCTTTAAATATACGGGGGGCAGATGGTAATTGTTCATATATAATATTCGGTGGTAAAGTGTCTTCGACATTTGCTTGAACAACTACATATTTGAAATAATACATTAGTGAATAATTTTATTCCGTTGGGAACCAGAACGAATTCAGCTTAGTAGCGGTAGTGGTCTTCTTACCATTCTGGAAGGTCATGTAATCGAACTCTAGTGAGACAGACTCCATCTGCGGTTAAAATAATAAATAAAGGAGAATACCCATATATAAACCATGTATGGGCGTTTTGTATCAGACTCAAATTGGTCTCAAAAATTAAATTTTTAATATCTACAATACCTTCTCAAATATCAAGTCAAAATTTTGACGGATAAAAATCTGCTAATTAAAATGTGTATGTATGTGTGTGTGTGTGTATTTACCTACATTGACCGTTCAAGTACTACCATGTTATAGCGAGCCTATTGCCATCTACCGGGCACATCTAAAACTAGAAATAATTAACATTTAATACATTCAAAAGCATTGTAATTCTATTGTTTATTCATTAAAGTGATGACTATTTGTCACATCAAATTCCTATAAATAAAGACTTGATGAAAACACGAAATATGTGTACTTAACACGTAAAATATAACCTAATTTGATGAACTTCATTAGTCTTTTCTCGAAAATCCAGCGAAGTAGAAATATTGTATTATTTGTAATTTTATGTAAACGCATAAACACTATAAATTAAGGTAAGTTTCATTAATGTACAACATAATACTATATGAAACTGAAGCCCATAGTTTCCTGGGCGTTCTCCTTTTAAAACAGCATTGAGTCATTCGCGTATGTGTTAGCTTTCATATTTATATAGACTTTATATTATAACTAAATATATAAATAAGATTAGAAAAAATATATATCAGACCCAACCCGGGGGAGGTATCATCACCCCCATAATCCCTCCTCTTGGATCCGTCTTTGTTTACGAAGGATACTCTAAAAGTTAAAAGATGTGTACGAAATTTGGGGTGTTTTCGTTCAATTAATATTACAAAAAGATTGAGGAAATTAATTCGTGTAGGTACACTTCAAAGTGTATATGTTCACAATAAATTTCCACAGGCAATCTTCTGTGCTGTTGATGCTATACATGGTATTCCATAAGTATTGTCATGGGATATCCTTATTTAAATTATTCAAGATGCGGTACGGGTTTTAATTTAGTTTGGAATGAGTTAAAACCTTGATTACTGACCGTGTAATATATTTCTCATGACTTTAAATTAATAAGCAGGTTACGAGTACATCCCAGTAAACACCATGGAGCTAAGCCTATTTATATTTACTCTAAAATATCGGCAATGTACTCTTATACTTTAGTATTGATTATTTTGGTTACTGCTGAAAAAACATATTTTGTCGGATTTAACAGATTTATAAAAGCTAGTTATCGTGCATTTTAAAATTTGTGTGGAACTTAGTTTTGAGCCACAACACAATTAGACGTCGACTGGTAAAATGAATTGATTTTCATAGTAATTTACGTTGATAAAGAAATTGAGATATCACAGAGCGAGTAAATTAATTACAAAGCCTCTTACAAAAGGTTCGCGAACATGTGCTGCTAAACGCTTTTGGGGATGAATTTGTAACACATTAGGTATTGCGTTACTGAAAATTGTATTAACTTTATAATTATCATATCCTTTTATTGTTGCAAGGAGGGTATTGGATACTTTAAAATATGTTACAAGTAATTGATTAAATAAGTTCGTGGATACAAAAATCATGGTAAATAAATATCGTTTTTTAGTAAAATATATTGTATAAATATAAAATAAATTGTGACTATAGTTCCTGATATTTACGAATGTTACACATTATGAAATAAAACTACGTTTACGGAATGTATTGCGTTTGCTTAATTTTCTACTATCCCAACATTTCGAATACTTTACAGCATTAATGATCACGGGTGGGCTGAGATGTTGGACGGCCAATCGCTGATGATGAACGCGATAGATTCCGTAACCCGTTTGTGTCCGGGAAATTGTATGTTTGTAAAGCCCTCCGCGATACAAGAATTATTCCTTAGTGCAGGGTATAGTCTTTTAAAAAAAAAAAAAAATATAAACGTGGTTTTGTTTCACAATTCTACCTATAGGTTTGCGTATATATTTTTTGTAACTTATTGTGTTCGTATGGTTTCTTTTCTTGCCTAGCAATACTTCTTGAAGCATGTATATTGTCGCTAATGCGATAAAGGAAGTTCCTCGCTACATATGAAACAATTTTGTCTTGGAGCGTACCTGAAAGTTTAATACCAAACAATCCAGTCATAACTTTGTACGAGGTACATATTAAATTTTGGTAATATCGTATTTTAGTATCTAGGTCTATATTTCGCGTATTTTGTAGAACGTTCGATGCAGTTCTGGTATCTGTAAAATACTCTAATAAATTTAATACTTTAATTATTTTTTCCAGCATTGTCTTTATTGACGGTATTTTGAATTAACTAACTCAACAATATATGGAGCGAGTATGGTAAACACAATAACTAATACATTTACAGTCTGTGTATATAGTATAGCATTCTACACAGGTATAAACAGGCTTAGCCTTTAGCTTAAATCTGTTGACTGCACAGAGATGGCATATGATCACTTCGATCCTGTGCTGAAATGTTTTGGATTCTACTTCCACACAGGATAATCTTCGTGGGATCCACAAATAGTACTTCTGAGTGTGCTTTGTGTCCGTTAATTTTTGTAATTGTATGGGATTTTCCTAGCAGAGCGTGATTGTCTTTAAAAAAATTCGGCGCTAGAATTTAATTTACCACATGCTATCTGTTTTGATGACAAACGAGTATCCTACATAGTACCTATTACAAAACAAAAGACGAAATAATATGACAAAACTAAATGTTTTAGAGTACTTTAAAATAACAGCTAAGTATGTTTATTTTAGAAAAAAACACTTGGCAAACGCAAGATACAATGTGGTGCGCTGTCGTTTGCAATTTTGCAGCGTAAACGTAGTTTTAATTGTGCTTTCTACTCGCTGCGACATCGCACTATTCGATCGTTACAATTTTATGTAGTTATATGACAGTTCTGTATATCGTTAGATCATATTATACTTATAAGTTATATCCTACAACTAACATTTCACGTACAATGTCGTGATGTCATATTAGTTGCAGTATCTTTCTTGTCATTTTAGTTACAAGAAACGGTGTTAAACGGCCACTAAAAAGTGGCCCATGAATTTCTTGTCGGGTTCTTCCCATGAAAGACTACTACGGAATCGGGCCACTTGTGACAATTGCAATTGTTGTTGTGCAGGCGCTCAAGTTAGTTATGTGCTGTATAATAGGCCTATGAAATAAATATATTTTTGAATTTGAATATGTGTATCATGCTGTATTGTCTATGATACTACAATGAAACTGTAATTAACTGCCTCTGTGGAGCAGCGGTAGTGTGAGCGACTGCTGATCACGAGGTCTCGGGCTCGATCCCCGGGTTGTGCAGTGTTACTGAGCTTTTTTGAAAAAATAAATATTTTCCTCGCCCTCAATTATGTGGGACTCAAACATAGCTGGCGAACCGTGGGTGTGTAATACACACCTTCGCCTACCCCTTCGGGGAACACAGGCGGGATGCTATGTTGTTGTAATTGGCGTCTCCTCGCGATTTGGTTCAATCAAGTGCTCGTAAATTAACACACACACCCACAGCTATAGTTGTAGGATGGCGTCGCATCTGATTAGACAATTGAACAGATGTCGCAGATGTATTTAAGAATGTGGTTGTAATGTTATGTACGCAACATTGATACTAGCAGGCTTCAAATGGCTATTTTCCTTTTCTTACTAATCTTCACTAATAATACAAACAAACAATAAAGTTAATGATATTATTTGTTTGTATTATCACGCCGTAACAGCTTAACTGATCAATAAAAAGATTTTAAACATAGTCCAGAGCCCAGAAGAACATGCACATGCTCTTCGTTTTGTTTCCCGTAAATATGGACTGTTCCTATGGGCTATTTTACCATAGAGATAATTCATGTGGTGTGTAGTGACGTAGGTGCTTATATTGAGTCAAATCTTAAGTCGCCGTATACGATGTCGCGGACATAAGCTAGTACGGAATAACTCAGAATTGTGTTTCGAAGTAATTAAATGAAGTTTTTGAATCAGTTTTCCTTCTTGTGTGCTGTTTTGATACAAACATAACTTATTCTCCGTGTGTACCTATTAGAATGTTTCGTGCCACCCGTAACATAATCACTATTAGACGGCAGTAGTTTCGCCCCGATTTACATACATACATACATATTGTCACGCCTTTTCCCCGTAGGGGTAGGCAGAGACCACTTCTCTCCACTTCGCTTCATCTACTTTCATCAGGGCTTTCTTGCATGCTCGTTGGTTTCGAGTAGGTACTCTTAACCTGGCCTTCCTTAAGAACGTCTCCGATCTGATCAGAATACATTTACCTAGATTTGTGTGTGAAATATAATATATATTTATTTAGCAGATATCTATATTCTTTTGCAAATAAAGGCAGGAACTATTAAAAATTGATATTACATAAAAAGACAAGATCTTTCTGATTTAGTATGTATTGTGTATCTTTACGCTTTTGTGTCGAGGCACGTTTCGTTTAGTTGTGTATTTGCATTATTCATCACTTTAAACCATTCCATTCTGAAAGCACGAACGGTTCATGAAAGGATTTATAAACGTATGTGGCATGTGCACTTGTGATTTGCATGACACCTTGGCTTACGTTGTTCGTAATAATATACGTAATGTGAATATAATTACAATAATAAATGACGATATTAATTCAGAAGAAATACGGCACAAAATTATTTTACTAACTACGGCGTATTAAAAATAGAAGTAGAAAGCGAGAGCGTGTCCACATCGGAGGGCTTGAAAGAATAAAGATTGAAAAGTTGCAAGAAGAGAGTGTAAGAGCAAAGTATGTAGAGGGTGTCCGTGAACGGCTGACAAGGGCAAGACAGCCGGGATCTGACATAGAAGAATGCTGGAGAGTATTGAAAGATAGTATGGTAAATACAGCGAAAGAAGTATGTGGATGCTCAAAGAAGCATAGGAAAGTGAAAGGTGATGCATGGTGGGATACGGAAGTAGCAGCTTCCGTAGACCAAAAGAAGAAAGCGTGGCTGGACTATGTATCTTCTTTGAACCTGAGTGCAAGTATGAAAGAACAGAAGAAAGAAATATACCGGCAACGTAAGAATGACAGCAAAGCCTTAGTGAAAGAGAAGCGTGATAGAGCAAATATGATTGCAGAAGAAATGCTGACCAAAAACTTCGAGAGCAACACCAAACTTTTCTGGAGGGAGGTGAAGAAATCTCGGAGTGTTTGGTCAGCTTTCAGAATGAATAAAATAAGGTCTAAAGGTGGAGACATTCTTACGCAAACACAAGATGTGTTAAGCCGATGGAGTGAATATTTTGGAGATATGTATGCGGATGTTCAGGGTGATACTGGTGCCACATGTGGTCTAACAGATCAGCATTTGGTACCGGCATCCTCTGATGACATTAATATGGATGAAGTTGAATGGGCGATTAGAAGTTTGAAAAATGGTAAGGCAGCGGGTATTGATATGGTGTCTGCTGAGATGATCAAGCTTGGAGGCTCATGTGTCTGGGAATCCTTCCTGATGCTTCTCAATTTATGTTGGAGCTCAGAATTGGTTCCCAAGGACTGGAGAAGTGCAGCCATCGTGCTCTTGTTTAAAAACAAGGGTTCACGTTATGACTGTGCAAACTACAGGGCCATAAGCTTGACCAGTTTGGCAGCCAAAGTGTATGGTAAGATTATTGAAAGGAGAATGAGGATGGTGTCTGATGAATTTTTGTGTGAGGCACAAGGAGGTTTCAGGTGTGGACGAGGATGCATGGATCAAGTGTTTTCTCTGCGCAACATTGTGGAGGAGCTGGCTGTAGACCAGAGGGTTTTCTGCAGTTTTGTGGATTTGGAAAAAGCATTTGACACTGTTGTACGAAAGGAACTTTAGGACATTTTGCCGGAGTATGGTATTAACGGTAGACTGCTACAAGCGGTGCAGTCCAACTACATGGACTGCAGAGCTTGTGTGCGGCTGGCTGATGGAATGTCACCCTGGTTTGATGTCAATATCGGTGTTAAACAGGGCTGCGTTCTATCAGCCAGACTGTTTATCATATATCTGGATAAATGTCTACAAAGGTTGAATGAAATGAATGTGGGAGTTCAGATGGGCGACTCAGTGGTTAACTCGCAAAAATTGCACGACTTTTTCTGTTAGTAACCACTAGATTCTGGATGCGACGAGAATATAAATACGTCTCTCAGCACGCTCATTATAAATGCTGAAATAAGTATTTCATAGTAACTATCCATTTTTAGGGATATATAAAGTAGCCTATGTCCTTTTCAGTAATTACAGCGTGATAACATAACAAACAAACAAACACAGATTTATAATATTAATAAGGACATCAAAACAAAAAATATCAAACTGACAATAGTGTGTTACGCGTAAAATGTAATCTCATATATTTTTTATTTTAGTCATACAAAGTTTTAGAGGGGGTCGTAGCACTTCAAGCAAAAAGGTCATCTTAGATTCAAGCAAAAAGGTCATGTTATTATAAAGCTGTAACAGAGCTGTGTATTTAAGATATTTGAAAAAAAATACTGAATTAAGCTATACCTACAGGCGTGTGTGAACACAAAACATTTATTTTTAACATTTTTTGTCTGTTTGTTCGTTCGCGCATCACGCAAAAACTACTAAACGGATTTTGATGCTACATTTTTATTTGATAGCTCTTGATTAGACTTAAAAACTGGTATACATTTTATCCCGCTACGATATAGTAGCGGGATAAAATAGGAACATAAAATAAAACTTAAAATGCTAGTAAGGCTAGTAATTAAATAAATTTGTTAATGGCGCGGAAGTGCGACCTTAACTATTCCGGAATAGTACCGTTTTTTTTATTTACTTGTCCATTATGAGGCGCGTTTATGGATTCTGGTAGTATTGTGAGCTTAGTATATAAAAAACGTGTATTATATAAATTTTGATAAAACCGTTATCAATATCATGTACGCAGTACGAACACAACGTAATCAAATTGTTTAGCCACACGGGGTGTTCCTACAAAAATACATTCCCACATTCATTCTTTAAAATGCGTAATTAAACACGCTTGTACATGTGTATTCAATTATTTATATAACATAAATCTCGTGCAAGAATCTACATATAAACTAAACAGACTAAGCTCTTCTAGTAATTTTACCAATCTTTATATCACATCAACACCTTCATTTAATTTATTATGTAAAGTCTCAGGCGTGCCTTTGCATACGCGCTGTTAATGCTTACAGTAGAAAGTTATTTGTCTCTTCGCCTTCTGTTACAAGGATGACATTGTAAGCAGAAGCCGTGTGCTTCCTTATTAATTATATATGCGTAAGTTTATCACGTCTGAGCAGTCTCAAATTGAATAAAAATGGGGATAGGGAAATTAATTTCCTGTAACTTTTACTCCTCAGTTTGTTATGTCGGTACAACTAATGTTACATAGTATAGTTTTATAACGTATACCTACTAGTCTTTACCCGCGGCTCTGCCGCAGCCAGAAGCTGGTTTTTAGGTTATATCTCAGGTTCCCGATAACCCCATAATGGGGATAATATATGTATACCAGTTTCTAATATTTAATATTAGAAATATATCACCGGAAATAACTCACGTTGAGGATCGATTTAGTCGACCCGGGTTTCGAGCATATTCGATGCTCATCATCAGGGCGAGCGCGCAGCGGTGTCAACGAGTTCCCCGGGTTGACTAAGTCGATCCTCAACGTGAGTTATTTCCGGTGATATATTTCTAATATGTATCAATCTCACGATAGTTTCAATACGAAAATCTAATATTTAAATTATGAAATGAAAAAATTGCATTAAAATCCGCTCAGTAGTTTTTATGTGATGCGCGAACAAACAGAAAAAATCTAAAATAAAGTTATACCTGCATCAATGGATTAACATGATCAAATTACAACTATAGGTATTCCTTTTATATTACTGATTGATTAATTGTTTTTAACGATGACGTGTAATTTTTTTGAAAAATCTCGGAAAATTCGTGATGTGTGTGCCCTACGAGCACTGAACCTTGGACCTAGTCCTCCAATCCAACTCGATACCACTGTCTTTGCAGTCCCTGGTTTTACCGCCAGGCTATCTGCTGTCAATATAGATCTTATAATATTTTATTTTTTTCGTATTTTATCTTAATGTTCGTTTGTTCACAGTCGATGATACAATTAAAAGAACGCAAAGAAATGGACGAGGCATTCAAAAAGGCGCAAAAACCGTGGGCAAAGTTTTTGCAGAAAGTCGAGCGGACCAGGTTGGAGTACCATACAGCGTGTAAGCAAGAAAGAACCGCACAGAACCAGGAAAGGAATGCCAGTGGAGACAGCTCACTTAGTCCTGATCAGGTTAGTACTCCTATGAAAAAAAGAAAGAATGAAAACTACTTTTAATTGTCACTTAAATACGAGTTAGCACGGTAAACATAAAATGGATATAATAAAAGCTACAACTAGTATACTATTTATGACTACCACTGAAGGAATGTAATATCGCAGCACTTGCACTAATTCCCATATATATGAATATATATTTTATATGTACATGCATATATTATTTACGTATTCTGCTAATTACAATTTCTAGTTTATTAATTTACCCTATTGAAAAAAAGCCGAATTATTATATTATGCTATAGCAAATCTATGATATTATTTACTTAAATTCTATAATAGATATGTTATAATATTACACGGCCGTTTTTGACTCATTGGGAGTCTGGGCAATTTAGGATATTAGGGCCCGTGTATACTAAACGGGGGCCCGTTACTATGCACCTATGTTTGTAATAGTACAGATAAAACAAGCAAATAAATATACAAGCAACTCTACATTTGTTTTGATTTTGCAAAATACATTAATTTTTTTGGCAGTATCGGTTATCAGATGCTGATCTGGCAATGGAGGGTGCCATGGGTGTCGGGGTCCTAAAGTCTTGCCAAGAGTTTCTTGTTGAAAAAAGCCTTTTTTAAGCCGGGAAAAATGTACCTAACCAACATGGTCGTTCGGGGTAATGAACAGGGTACGAGGGCCGTCTCTCCTCCGACCACTGAAACTGTATGTTATTAATTCAGTGGTACACCGGCGGTTTACCCTACCCTTTCTGAGCGACGATTCCGTACCCCGGAGCGTCTCAACTTCGTGGGAGGCATTACGGTAGTGGACCTTGCCCGGTCCATCTACCCGCGGCCTCAGCTAGGGCAGCACCAGGCTAAGGCACTCGCACCTGCGTCGCCTTAATCCCTGTCGGCCGTTTGGGTCAAAGCGTAGGCCGCCTCGGTCGACACCGTGCGGTATCCACATGTCATACGTGGATACCTGGACGCCACGACTCTGTGATCTCCACAAGAGACCATCCATATTCGGCATGAGCCGTGCGAAGGCGAACGCCGCGCCAAGCCTTGGCGACAGCTGGTAGAAATGCTCGCGAAAGCGCTACCTTCAAGGCACGTCCAGTACCAGGCCCAGATTGGAAAAATAGGCCTGATAATATAATTTATCGTTCATTCATTTATGATTGACTGCCAGTGATTGCTATTCTATATGTATGTTATTATACGTTCATGGATAGAAATAGAGGTTTATTTTAATTTTATAAACGAATTAGAGCATTTTCTATCTAAAGCAGTTGTTGTTGCATTTGTTTTTAAAATCTACGAGATGATGAATACAGAATAGGTACCTACAAAATTTAAAAAGGTACTTTGTGTGTTGAATATCGCTTATCTGCTTTAGATAAGTTCAATACAGTGTAAGATGTACCTAATATTTAGATTATTTGCTCACACTTATCGTGTGTTATCAAATTTTTCGTTTATCACTTATAAGTCACAGTAAATATCAGGAAAAAATACCGACCGTTAGTGTAGTTAAATAACTTCTTGTTTGACCAAAGAACTGGTTCCTTGCAACAAATAAGTTCTCTGTTAGTAGCATGTATTATCTTCTAGTAGTAGACCTGTAGAATGTCATGTATGGTATTTTGCACGTTAGTTTTAAAATAATATCACACCTACGATAACGTTAGTATATTTGTCTGACTTTAATAACTTACTACATTACCAATACTTATGTACTATACATACTGTCTACTTGCTATTCATCATAACGCCTAGATCACCATGACTTTACTGGGCGTGACGATATGCCACTGCCTACCACGGTCTTACCAGGCAGGAGACAATCGTTAATAATGTTGCCATTTTATTTTCAAAGTAATTACTAAAATTATGACATATTGCTATTTCATTTTTAAGTTACTTAAACTAAAATCATGTCAGTTTGTTAAATAGGAATTTGGGTTTTTCATACATTCACAAATATACCATCTGTATTCCGTACATAAAATTGAAATTAATACTCAAATATGAAGGGTAAACGAGAAAAAATACTATTGTTAATATACGATAAAATATGTTGTATAATTTTGTAAGAAAATTAGGTAAATTTCTGAGAACTGGTTATTGGCAATTGCAGTAAAAACACGAAATACGTATTGTGGCCAAAGGGGCTCAGCTTATTTATTTGTAAATACATTTATTGCTGCTAGAATTTGGAATGAATAGCTTATACTAGGTTACAATGATGATGAGTAACAGAAACCAGTGTATTATAAAACTCACCATTTGCGAAAACTTCCAATACGAAGGTATGACGTGGTTGCCCCTATTTAATTCGTTTCCGTGTATCGGCTTGGACTGGCGGATATTGGTGAATCATTTGCTCTCGCAATGTTGCCTGCATTTCTTTGGTGGAATGTCAGTTAGTAGGAAATTTTCAAGCGAATACCATTGGAAATGGGTCATCATGAATTTCAATATATGATACTAGCGAAATAAGTGCGGAAATATCGGCATGTTTACGTTTAATGTATACAATGTAATATCACATTATAATATTTCGTATATCTACTACCTTTACCTTTTAAGCTTAAGGAATAATTGAGCCAGACTCAAACTGGATGATGTAATGAAATATCAGATTATATTCCTAAGCAACACTATTATTTTCATACACTAAAAATGCAGTTTCTGGAATTTGCACTATTTAATAGACATTGTTCTGCCTCCATACATAGTTTGCCCTAAAAACCTTAAAACTAGATCATGTGCTGTATTAAAACATATTACTGAATTCCCATAGAATTATAATTTAATAGCGGACTAGCTGGAAAATCATTCTATTACAAATACTGTCTGATTAAACAATGAAGCTGGAATGTAAATGGACCAGTTTACGTATGACACACCAATCTACTGTTTCACTACCTCTTGTAATAGTTTTCAATTCAGTTGGATTATAATCCTAGAGTTGCGTATTTCCAACGCTAGATGGAGCACTATTAATTTTTTTTACGTGTTTCAAAAAATATTTTAACTATTCATTTTCTATATACAATAAAGATTAGATTACTTTATTATTTTAATTCAGAATGACATTTTAAGTTTGTCTTATATAAATAATAAAAATAAGTCTATTAAAAGCAGTGACATCTATTAACAAACTCTAATATTGATAATAAACATAAGTCTTATAAAAGCAGGGACATCTATTAACAAAATCTATTAACAAAACAAATTGTGAGATCCAAAAGTTTTTAATAAAACAAAACTTCAGATTTTTGTCTAGATTTATTAATTTTACAGACAATTTCTAAATCAATTCCAACAGTGTAATTACAGATTTAAATATAAACTAACAATGCTTTAAAAAAAATTAAAGAACGATTGTATTGATTGATGATTGTACTTCAGGTAAACATGACAGCGCATCGGATGTACCTACAAATAGTCCCTTCGAATACTTTTTTTCTTCATTATGACATGGAGCTAGTCCATGTTAAATGGATATATGCAATTTGTATTATAAAAAATACTAATAATTATCATATTGATGCTACTATCGCACAGGGCGAAAAATGTCTTTCTCCTTTGCTTTATTGAATAGTCAGATATAACTTTATTTTTATTTTCTAATCGACTGCTGGGCACCAGTCTTCACTAAAGTGGAAAGGAAATAATAAGCTTATTATACTGATCAGATGAAGTGACTTGCTGAGTGCTTGGGTTTTATTAGGACTTATACCCACTAACCTTGAATAACAGCCGATTTCCAAGTAGCAGGTTTAAAAGCTGCGTAAAAACATTTTCTTAAATTAACACAAAGTGTGAAAATATGAAATCGATAATAACAGTCACGAGCAGGATTTGAATCTGCATCTCTTGCACTTCCCCGGAAAGGAAGGGACGCAGGTTCGATTCCCGCTCGTACTGAAATACTCTTTTTCCTTATTCACAAATTATATTTTGTACTTTAAGAGTAGCTGAGCATATCAAGTGCTAAAATATAGATCAAAATGTTCACAATGGATACTTTGTTAGTCCGTTGGAAGGAAAAAGGTGGTTTCCTACTATACCAACTATTTATTTCAGACGTTAAACACATTACTGACTTAAACCAATTTAATAATGTCTCTAATTTTAACCGCAGACGCGTCTAATTGCGTCCTCTAAACACCATTTAGTAATGCTATTAGTAGCCAGTTATTAGCAACTTAAACGAAAATAACTTGCTAATTAAAACGTCGTATAATTAGCATTGAGTGGCCACGATAAAACACTTATAAACCAACCTATCCAGAATTGTTGTTGGAGACACTCCTTTACTATTGAAATAACTTCGTCGTTATTGACGATGTTACGAATAAGTGAGTATACAGTTCGTGTGGTGACGGACTAAGAATACAAGTGTCACGACCCACGACTTTCCCACGGGTGTCGTACGAGGCGACTAAGGGAAGTAAGCAATTATCACCCATTGCGTTTCTGGTGGTAGAGCTGGGTACTAAATGGGAGGGCTCACTTACTATCGGGCCCGAGCTGGTACCACCATCTCCTGCGTGACCAGCCATGAAGCACATCGGTGTGTTTAAGTTATAGCAGGAGATAGCCGTTAATTCTTTCATTTGATATCGTGAATGAAAAAATCTGTACAGTTGAGTCCATGAGCGACGGTTTACCATCAGGTGCGCCGTGATTCGTCTACTACCATACGCAATAAAAAAAATATAGAAAGGAAGAACTTTCAATAAGGTTTGTTTTATTTTCATAAAAAATCTAAATTATCATTTTAGCAATATAATAAATAGTATTATTCAGTTTCATTTTATTAATAGCACGATTTTATCATATTCACAGCTCAAAATAAATATAGCAAAAAGGTTTAATGTAAGCATTTTTTACTAATGTTATCTCACAAATAAACAGTATATACTTCCTTTTTGAACGAAGAGTTTGGTAACTGTCTGAAGACGTCCAAATGGCGTCACTTTGTATCATCATTCAATTTCCGAGTCAAAATAAAAACTTCGACATCATTCGTTTCTCAAGTTTTTAAATTGCTCTGACAGTTTCTGAAATGGGTCTAGGGTAGGAGTTAGTTAGGAGTTTCCTGATAGTAAAGACAAAATGTGATACCCATAGATGTATTGTTTTTGCGGGACAAAAAAGGATGATGTATTATATCAAAGAAAATACCTATCGTAATAGAAGGATTACTTTTAAAGCAGTCTGTCTACGGGTGAAGGCAACTTCGTGGGCTATACGAAAAGACAATCCTACACCAAATCTATAACCAAGTTACTCTTGATAACTTTTATATATCCAGCTTTGATGTGATCGTGATAGTGGGATATTTAGATCTTCTGTCGATGTTATAAATGCCAATTAGAGCATCATAGATTACAGTCTTAGGTACCATCTGAACCGGCGGACCACCAATAAAGGCGGAGAGACTGCACACGGCGGGTTTCTTTAGTGGGTGAGGGCCCCACACTACCCTGTTCGTTGCCCCGGACGACGGGGTGTGCGGTTAGGAATATTTTTTCCCACCTTTAACAAAAAAAAGGTACCATCTGAACAAGTATCAGCCAGTGAATGATCCTGTATTGCGAGTTAGCACAAACCCATTAGAACACGATACATAAACTTGTTTCGAGTAATTGGATTTACGTTGCGAGACTAATATCTTGGTTTGTAACTAGCGATATCCATATTTTGTAGCAAATAATCTCCTAGAACATTCTTGCACCGAGTGTAATAGTTTTTTAATGTCATACCAGTCATGAACCATGGGTACAGGTGTCTTTAATTACTGTGAAATATGTTTTAAAGAGTATCTACATTTTAAATTTTAATAGTGTGTGTAAAGCTGTAGTTTTGGAGTGTGGAATAATACATCCATACGTTCTAAATTAAGTTAGTAACAAAACTAGTCTATTTGATCGTAATTATTACTTAATACAGTCATAAAGCAAGTTTTACAAGAGCTCGTAAAGAATTCATTGAAGAAATTGTGTGAACTGGAAAATCAATAGTCGATTTCCTTCTTTTCCTAAGCGGGAAACAACCTATTCTGTTCGTTAAAGACCTACATATTTGAAAACGTTTGCTTTAGATTGGCACTATTTCCTGAATCAGGATTAAAAAACAGTTTTAATTTTATGCTAAATGTAAACTTAGAGGTAAACAGATACACAGACATGCTTAGACAGAGATTTTATTTTATACTACTCGTATTTTTAGATACTAATAACGACGACGTAAGAAAGCGAGTAAGTATGAAAGAGAGTATTGTTGTAAAGATGCGAAAGGGAATGCTCCGATGATTCGCACATTCGGTCTGTGGAAAGAATGCCGGACAAGTGAGTGGGAAGAAGTGGTAAGAAGATATACAATGCGAAAGTGGAAGGATGTAGACACAGGAGGAGACCGAGACTCACCTACCTAGACCAAATCGGTCAGGTAGGTGGTTTTTGAATATTGAGGTAGAGAGAAATGCATGCAAGTATAGATCCTTTTGGCACTCTGTTGTCTCTGAGCTGAGTACCCTGCAAGGGAGACGGAGTGATGATAAGTAAGTATAAATACTAATGGAGTTGAAAAGTTTGTTTTTGTGTTTAGTTGATCTCTCCGACAGTCATTTACAGTTAAAATCTAGTCAATATCTATTACTGAAATAAACTCTTTCCTCAGCAAAGGCCCATAACAGAACGTATATACATTTTACGTCCCTAAACTATTTTTCATAAGAAATTGTTACGTCTTCGTATCTATGTGCCTATCGCCCCAGAAAATCGACAATATCACTGATCATTTAGATATTTTTATATATATTTTTAGCATTTGACATGCTTAGCAACATACATTAAACACAAAGTGAAAAATGTGAAATCGAAAATAACAGTCACGAGCAGGATTCAAACCTGCATCTCCTGGATACCGTCCAGATGCTTTGCCAATATGTGAAATCGAAAATAACAGTCACGAGCAGGATTCGAACCTGCAGCTAAATGTGCAGGCGTCACCCAAAGACGTTAAGTATAAAAGTGTTATCGAAATTAGCAGTCAGGAGCAAGGGTCACGATTGCTAAATTGGCAAAGCATCTGGACGGTATCCAGGAGATGCAGGTTCGAATCCTGCTCGTGACTGTTATTTTCGATTTCACATTTTTCACTTTGTGTTTAAAATATCACTGATCGATATCAGTTCCTTGACCAGTGTCCTCATTCAGTAGAACATCGACATATTTATCTTACACGAATTATTTACATACCAGTATCGATCCGTCGGCACTACTTACGAGTAGTATTGAATTATTAACGGTATGTTAGTATAGTGTACATTACGTTGTTAGGAGTGGTGTAGAGGAGTTAGAAAACTAAATAGAAGCGATATGTGTTTTCTAATAGAATTCGGATCCGGTCTAATCCATTTATCCTATAAGAAAGCATCCAGAAAAAATAAATTTATTGATTTTAAGCTGCAGAAATTATGAAAATATTACCAAAAAAAATATGTATATACAATCGCATAGAGATCCTCTTTCTTCGGCACACGGCGGGCTTATTATAGTGGGTGAGGGCCCCACATTACCCTGTTCGTGCGCCGAACGACAGGGTGTGGGATTACGTACATTTTTTCTGCTGCTGTAAAATGTTATCTCTATTAATATTATAAATGCAAAACCTTGTATATGGTTTGTGTGTTGGTTTGTATGTCCTACATGTTGAATAAAATAGCGGACTAACTATTTGCCACAGGAAAGCAATTTTGTAACCCGAAAATCTTGCAAATATATGGTGGTTTTTAATGTAAATATTTCTATCAAAGGTTAGAATTTGTTAGGACCTTACCTAAATATAAAGCACTGTAAATTAGTCAAAGTATACCTACAAGCAAAAGTGTCATTATATCTGATACGGTAACGATTTCCATTGAAATGTCATTTATCATCGCAATACCGCTGCGATTGAATAAAATATTTAAAATTATGCAATATTTGAATATTCAATGTTATTATGTAGGATCAACAAATGTGTATTTTGTAACAATATTAACCGGCTTTTCCATAAGTTGGTATGTCTGACACGAATCCATAATCAAGGTAACTAAATTGAATTTCATAGTTATAAAACCCACAAGCCAAATGCATGTCTCATAATGACCTAGCAGCTTGTAGGAGTTCAGATTCATTTTCGAAATATTTGCTTCGTCTTTCTGAACATAAAATTGTTCGTATTGCCTATAGTTTTACATTAACTATATTTTAAATGTATGCTGTTTTTTAACGCTAGGCACGAATATACTAACGCAGACTACCGAAGTAATGTAACATAGTTTCAGTGGTCCGCCAATGCAGGCGGAGAGACGGCACACGGTGGGTTTATTTAGTGGGTGAGGGGGACACTACCCTGTTCGTTGCCCCAAACGACGGGGTGTGTGGTTAGGTACATTTTTCCTGCCTTAACAAAAAAAAGGTATATTAACGCAGACGCAGGAACTTTCTTGTGTCTGGCGCGCTAAAGATTTAACTAAAAAAAGGAAGCGATTTAATTATTATACTCAAATTGTTGGGTTAATGAATATACGTCTGTAAAGTTACTTATAGAAGACGATTGAAGCCGAATTCACCTTATAGTAAAGGGACTTATGCCCGTTTTCACCAACGATCCCTAAATTTTAAGTAACCCCTAAGGCAATTTAGGTAACACCTAGCGCTAGTTTTATTTTCACCAACCTTCAGGTGGCACCTAAAGTCTAAAGGGACCACTTATATTTAGGGGCCCGAATATTGAGCCCCTAATCTTTCCCTAACTAAGTGGTTTGACGTAAATCTCGTGTTCTTGATTATTTCGTTAAAATGGAAGATCTATTAAGTGAGTTTTTGGAGTCTTGAAGCGATTGAGACTGTGTAGAGTTATTAGAAAACCCTAGATTGTTATCCGTTTTTTGCTTGCCGTGTGGGGCCGGCTTTAGAATTGTCCCACCCCTCACCACCCATGGGAGTCGTAAGAGCCGACTGAGGGAATACCGTGGGAGTGGGCAGCAGCACTCCTTCGAGTATTAACAACATCCACTGCGATCGCCAACCCGCCTGCCAAGCGTGGCGATTAGGGCATTATCCCCCATTCTCGGGGAGGCCTATGTCCAGCAGTGGACGTTAAAAGGCTGATGGATGGAGATTATTATCTCGGCCACGTATTTTTCGTGAAAGACCAGATTTTTTCATAAGATATGACGATAAAGACTTTTTACAAGGTATAGGTTATCCAAGGAAAGTGTTTATCTATATTACAAAAAAGTTGAGCACATTTTAGAATACCCTGATGACAGGTAAAAACACTTTCTTTTCTCGGCCATTATTTTATATTAAAACTGCAAATAAACAACAACATGACAACAACTTATACTGTATCACAGAGTACTTTTATATAGTATGCAGATTGAAGAAAACGCGCTGCCGTAAGCCCGAAAATAATGAATTTGTTTTAATTAATTACAATTAGTACAAATATAACCTAAATCTCAATAAACCAATATCACCTCTGCTGTCACTGTCAGTTAAAGGCACACTTTTTTAAGAAGACGAAGATATGTCGTCATACAGCCTAGTCATAATTGTAAATTTGTAGCTATTTGATGTTAAAACCATATTTTATAACACTAATTGTTGATTATATCGTGCATTAAAATGTATATTACTTCATTATGTTCAGAAATACTGTGAAAATAGAGTTAAAAGATGTTTTCCGCAAAAGTTCGGTTTTTGGAACTACCATGACATAAAAAATCTGGCACCTTACTAAGCAGCCCCTAGTTAAGTGCCTCTTAGCTTGGTGAGAATGAATTTAGTTAAAGGATGTATTTAAGGCATGCCTTAGACTAAGGGATTCCTACTTATGAGATAGTTTAGGGATCGTTGGTGAAAACAGGCATTAGACCCGCATCATTTGCCCACCGTAAGAATTCACGACTTCGACCAGGGCCCGTAGAATGTAAATCGCATAATCGTATCGACATCGCATCGTGCCATTGTCATTGGTTGAGAGATCATCTTCATTGGGCGAGCGATTATTGCGACTTTACGCGTCAATGTCTCTATCAATCATAAATAAGACGATACGATTTTGTGAATCACATTCTAAGGGGAGAGATTTGGATATATAGGCTATCCGCGACCTTCCTCTACAGATCAAAACTACCGATGTGCGTCATGTCGCGGCCAATATTTCAAAATAACACTCTATTGATCTTTTTATTAATTGCGTTTCTAATAAATAAACTAATGAAGAACATAAAAAAACGTATATAACCGGTATTCATATAGTTTTCATCGGTACACAGTGTAAATAAATATAATCGGGGTCTGGTTATCTCCCGAAATAAAACACTTGCCGATGAGAGCTTACGTCATACGCCCACTCCGCCATTAAACTTACCTATATTAGTAGCAACGAGAAGAAATTTTGAAATATCACGTGTTACTCGCGGTGAATAATCTGACTGCACCAATCATACCATTTGTATGATTAAAGTGATCGCCTGGTCCAATGCCCTCGCACGCAGTGTGCTGAATCAAAAAGTATACATTTACCATAATAAAACCAAACCACTCACCAATCAGATTCACTTGAGCTTGCCCGCACTCGCATATGTAGAGGTAATTTTACTACGTTTAATATAATTATTTAGAAATTATTCAAATGACTGTATTTGTGGTGAGACGTCAAATAAATAAACAAATTATTTGTGAATGAAGAAAAAGAGAACTTTAATGCGAGCGGGAATCGAACCTGCGTCCCTTCCAATCCGGGGAAGTGCCGCTGAGCTGTCGCACTGACCTTACGACCGTACCCAATCTCCTCATCACATTTGTCTTTACGACCAACGCCACCTATCAGATGCTATTACATGCAATAATCCAATGTAGTACGTCTAATTTTGCAATTAAATTCATACCTACTATTTGATGGCGCGATTTTTTTAACATTTTGATCTGTATTTTAGCACTTGACATGCTCAGCTACTTTAAAATACAAATTATTTGTGATTGAGGAAAAAGATAACTTTAGTGAGTAGTTAGTGGCTGTAAGGTCAGTGCGATAGCTGGTCGGCTTAGAACACTTCCCCGGATTGCAAGGGACGCAGATTCGATTCCCGCTCGCACTAAAGTTCTGTTTTTCCTCATTCACAAATAATTTGTACTTTAAAGTAGCTGAGCATGACAAGTGCTAAAATACCATATAAAATACAATACAGATGAAAATATTTATTATATACTTTATTGTACACCATTAATAAAGTAGAGAGGTACAGAAACAAATATCTTACATTATGTGGTACAATAGGCGGCCTTATTAGGTACTAAAAGTAATTTCTAGCAGGCAACCTTTAATTTATATATATTTATTTACATTTTGATCTATATTTTAGCACTTGACATGCTCCGCTACTCTTAAAGTACAAATCATAATTTGTGAATAAGGAAAAGAGTATTTTAGTACAGGCGGGAATCGAACCTGCGTCCCTTCCTATCCGGGGAAGTGCTCTAATCCACTGAGCTACAGTACTATCTTTTAGACATACCCAATCTCCGCTGCACCACAGAGGCAGTCAATAAATCAAAACTATACAATAGAGTCATAACGAAAGTGAATAAGAAAAATAGTTCAATGTCACGTAGTTATAAGGTCTATTTGGTGTAAACCATTGCGTGTTGTTTAAATGAAGCTGGAGCCATGACACAGTATATATACTTTGTCGCGAGATCTAACACGGTGATGCAATTATTTGTGATTTATAAATCGATTGCTTGTAGTTTTTACGATTTCTGAAGTTAGGTGGAAATATATAAATAAAATGATATATATCTGAGGTGGTGCGCGTATCACAGAAGTACTGTATGGATTTCAATAAATTTATTAGTTTTATTTCTCAGACACTGGGCCCTAATATATAGGCCGTGTGGGCCCCGCAAGAATAGCTCCACCCCGTCTCTTCCTATGGGAGTCATAAAAGCCGACTAAGGGATTACCGGGGGACCGGGCAGCAGCGTTCCCCTGTGTACTAAAAACATCCACTGCGATCGCCAACCCGCCTGCCAAGCGTGGCGATTATGGTAAAACCCCCATTTTGGAGAGGCCTATGTACAGCAGTGGACGATGAAAGGCTGATGGATGGATGGGCCCTTATATAAGAAAAATATTGCGATGTCTTCATCCTTGCTAATATTATTAAAGCGAAAGTGCGTTTGTTTGTTTGTAAAGCTTTTACGCCAAAAAAGCACATAGGTTACTTTTTAATTCGGAAAAATGGAAAATTCCTATGCGATAACAATTTTTGCATAAAAATCTAATGAGCTGTATAGTGACGAATCTTCATATTCGATTAAGGCTGTCAAATAAAGGCTGTTGTAAAATATTTTTAACAGTTATTTCCACTAATATGCCCGTAATAATCTTATATTTATTCTGATTAAATTGTCAAGCACGAGACGAGTACGAATAATTTGACTTGTGTGCGTACGTTTGAGGCGCGACCAGCCGTGTTCTTTGAGCGAACCTTCTTTCGTTATCATGCTAAACGGATTATACTCTAATGTATTCCTCTTTAAACGAAGAGTGCCCAGTTTTCCAGTAGAATTACTTGCGATTTGAATAACGGGCTGCACCTGTTTACTTATCCGACTTACTGTCCCGTTACTGACATAACTTTGTTAACGATGAAACGTAAATATTATGTGCATAAAAAGGTAATTTTAATTTTAAACTAGATTGCGTAACGCACGCGGTTCAAGACCACAATCCATCATAATTATGAGACTATTTTGATCATGCCTTATATGTATACCAGTTAATGCATAATTCATAAAAAAAACCTGTTATATGATAAAAATATATCTGTATACAGTTTTTATTTTGAGTTTCAAAACAATAATTTGTGTAGAACAACACTAGGGCGCTGTAATCATCCGAATTTCAACGCATCACCTGTGCTTGGTTCCATCCAATCAGCCTTTTAAATTCCACTGCTGGACATAGGCCTCCCCAAGAAGGGGGGATAGTGCCGTAATCGCCACGCTTGGCAGGCGGGTTGGCGATCGCAGTGGATTTTGTTAATACTTGAAGGAGTGCTACTGCCCACTCCACCGGCATTCCTCAGTCGGCTCTTACGACTCCCATTACAATTCTAAAGCCAGCCCCACAATGCTGTGCTTGGCTCAAATTAGACACATGTTTAGTACCTACATATATAAATAATGAATATCCACGGTCATTTTCACACAACGTCCTCTGGTCCCAAACTAAGCTTAACGCTTGTGCTATGGGTACCAGATTACGGATATAATACATATATATATACCTTTTTTTTGTAATTACATACATGTAATAGCTAGAAAACACTCAGACGCAGTACACACATCTGTGTTCATTACACAAATAATTGTCCCGAGTAGGAATCGAACCCACGACCTCGTGTACGAAAGTCGGTTACACTACCGACTACGTCACGAGGCCCGTCATATTAACTGCTGTATCATGTAAACTGGGAGCGAGATAATCTGCTTGATCTATTTGTAGTATAGCCTCTATCCGTATATCTGTTTCTCCGCTATCTGCTTCTTTCAAACCACGCAACAGAATTTCTAACGATTCTCACTGTCGTTTAAATATTTTTTCAAGATTTTTTTTTATATATTTTTTTGTAATCAACTCTTATGTAAAAACCTACACGCTAACTAAATCTTAAGAGATACGTCAAAATAATTTACTAGAGAAGGTTAAAGTTCTTCAAAACTCTTATAGATATGCATCCGTACAAAACAGTTAAAAAAAATTAAAGTTATTTTTTCTAGTGTAGGTACATGTTTTCATTAAATTTCCTATTCATTATGAGTGTTTCTAGAACTCATGCGCAGACGTATCGTGTTTATGAACACGAGTCTGTTCTCGCGTTCCGCGCTTAAATTATGTGTTAAAATATACGAGCCAATTATAATTTATTCTCGTTACGGTATTTTAGTATACGCAACATCGTTTTATGTTTAACACCAAAACGTATCAATGACTTTTTCAAGCTTGCGTCTATTTTTTTCTCAAATCTTAATGATAATATATATACAATTTAAAGTATTTTGTTTATAAGTAACAACGCTAGTACGAATTAGTATAATGAATGAAGTAAATAACACAATCTGTTACATACAACGCAATTGACAGAATAGCTGGGTCATTTTACGCACCACCGAAGGAATGTAACATAGTTCCAGTGACGCCAATAAAGGCGGAGAGACGGCACACGGCACGTTTCTTTTTAGTGGGTGAAGGCTCCACACAGGGTACAGGGTAGCTGTTTGTTGCCCCGAACGACGGGGTGTGCGGTTAGGAACATTTTTTCCAGTCTTAAACAAAAAAAAGGTAATTTTCCGCAGTATTCAGAATCAATGTAATGTGTAAGCTGTATGAATTTGATTCTTTTAATAAATTCTTGAATTTGTAAGTAACGATCATATGACCGAGATTAAAATTTATTCAACAATCTATACTAATAAATGGAGAGCCGCTTTTTTTGTTCGGTTATGTATTCTGTCTGCGAAAACTACTGAACCGATCGGAATAATACTTATAGGTACCATAAGATGCAGCATATTTCGGAGAAGGTTTTAGTATATGATATCTTGGTGATTACTTATCCGGAACCTATATTTTTGATGTGAAACATCTAATGTGGAGGGAGGGTAACACCGGCTGTTAGCGTGGCGACGCTTATTTTATAACGTCAACTGCATAGCTTCTTTTAATGATTGTAAATAATGCTATATCGCATTTAAAAAAGAATTACTCTACCTCTAAAATATTCATTAATATTATTTTAATGTATTTAAGATAAATAACGTATTTTAATGACTGTAGGGTTAATTGTTCCAACGTTCTCCCTCCTGTCGGTCTCCAGCATCCGTTCTGTCTTTATGCGGTTTAATCAGCCCTAGGGGCCGTTCACAAGTACTTTATTTCGAAAATAAGGAAGGGAGGGTTACCCTGCTGATGTGATAAATTGTTACGGAGAAGCGTCGTTCATAGTTTATTTAATTTTGTTTTAACCGCAATGAATGAACAAGGTAAGAAAGGGTCCTTTCTTCTTGGTCTAGATTTTATGACATAATTAAGGGTAGGTCGCAAACATTGTGAGCGTCACAATGTGAATTAAAGCGGAATTTAACGTGAAGATATATTAATTATAATTGAAATTGTGGCACAATAACAAAAATGAACAAATTGAATGGCATGAGAATAAAATCAATGTGGTCGGAATGCGATCTCTTCGGAGAATCTGTGGAGTGAGGCTGACTGACCGCATTCGTAACGACGACGTAAGAGAGCGACTAGGTCTGAAAGAGAGTAGTGGTGTAAAGATGCGAAAGGGAATGCTCCGATGGTTCGGACATGTGGAAATAATGCCGGACGAGCGACTGGTTAAGAAGATATACAATGCGAAAGTGGAAGGATCTAGGTACAGGGGGAGACCGAGACTCACCTACCTAGACCAAATCGGTCATGTATTGAATGAAGGTGGAGTCAGGAGTCTCCGAAACCGGCGAGCGTGTATGAAGAGAGTTATGAATGTTGAGGAAGCGAGAGATGTATGCAAGAATAGAACCTCTTGGCACTCTGTTCTCTCTGCCTACCCCGCAAGGGAAATGGCGTGATGATAAGTAAGTATAATAACTGTTTAACATTTCGAGTATATTTTTTATTGGTATTGGAGAATGTTGAGATAATCCAATTATTTTAATAAACTCTTGCACTCATTCGTGTAAATTCAAGCTACCAATCAATTAATTAAACATAAAATATGCCTTAAGCAGTAATAATAATTGTAGCAAGACCTGTCCTAGTTAGAAATAGTGAGTAGATAACAACATAATACAAAGGTGTAACTCAATCGAGATAATATTACGTGAGCATTCATTCGGTTTCCAATATGGTCACGCATCGCTCACCGGCTCGTATAATCGGCCAAATTACAGAACTCCACATGCGAGTGGACAATATACACACACATTGCAGTAGTTAAACTACGGTGTAGACCAAATATAAATGCAAGGACTTAAATTATCGCGTTTCATCTATACTATTATAAAGCTGTAACAGAGCTATGTCTCTACATTTAAGATATTTGAGAAAAAATTACTCTGACGCAATACAAGTTTTTTAGATTTTTTTCTTTCTTTGTCTGTTTGTTCGTTCGCGCATTACGCAAAAACTAATGAATGGATTTTGATGCAACTTTTTTATTTGATAGCTCTCGATTGGACTTAAAAACTGGTATACATTTTATCCCGTTACTATATCGGGCGCCTGAGATAGAAACCAAAAACTAGCTTTTGGCAACGGCGGAGCCGCGGGCAAAGGCTAGTAAGTACCCATCCATCCATCCATTAGCCTTTCAACGTCACTGCTGGACATAGGCCTCCCCAAAAGAACGCCACAACGAGCGGTCCCGTCATGGGGGATAATGCCGTAATTGCGACGCTTGGCAGGCGGGTTGGCGATCGCAGTGCATGTTTTTAATACTCGAGGCAGTGCTGCTGCCCACTCCCTCGGTATTCCCTCAGTTGGCTCTTACGACTTCCGTGGGTAGAGAGGGGTGGGACAATTCTAAAGCCGGCCCCACACGGCATAGCTAGCGGCTTACGGCTAGTAAGTACATATAAATGTAACAAAAAGTGATATCAGTATCAGTAAATATTTTTGACATTGTGTGCGGCTACTTTCTAGAAATTGCCTTTGAAATCGCATCTCGTGCAATAATGTAATAATAATCATGTCGATGAAACAATATTTATTTAATACGTGTCTCAGCTGTCTTTTCTGTAATCTTTAGAATAGAGAAAAACAAGTAGGTACCATAAACTCTTTTTAGATCCTGTCACATTTACCATATTAAGATTAATCATATTGTACTATTTCCTTAAAACCTCAATCAATTGGCTTCGTAATTTGCGGACTATTATATAAACTTCAAGAGCAAAAGCGACTTGATCTTCTGTAATACCACTGCTCTCATTCAAACCTGTGCTTGCTCGGTAATAGGCGCTGCCTGATATTGGAACGATTACATAACACATGTTATGTGCCTCATTTCCTCTAGATTCCGAAATAAATCTAAACATGTTGAGTGGAATACATATTATACTTACGTAATATTACGAATGGCAAGGGAATACAACTGTTTATATCCACAAATGTCAGGTTCAAATCCCGATATGAGTTAAATCAAAACGGTGGATTTAATTTTACAAACAAAATTGTAGATTATCTTACGAACGATTGCGTTACTGAGTTAGAACTGATCCAATGTCAGATGGAATGTGGATGGTTTAAAATACAAGTGTCCGCATTCTTTCTGGCGGGTGTCGTACGAGGAAACTAAGGGAAGTAAGCCAACTATCACCCATTGCATTACTGGTGGTAGGATGAGGTACCAAGTGGGAGTTCTTACCTGTTATCGGGCTCGAGTGGGTCAGTACCAGCGTCTCCCGTATGACTTAAGGTGAATTTCCCACTAGCAAAGTACTCTTAGTATAGTTCATGAGTGGCCGTTACCACTTACCATCAGATGGGCCGTTGCTCGTCTGCAACCAAAAGCAATTAAAAATGTCTTGTATATTGAACATACAATTAAACATAGTTTTATGTTTTTTTAATTTTGCTGTACACAGATCCTTTACAATTATTATTGTTACTATGTAATAAATCGATCTCTCTTAGATAGGTATGACTAATGTGCTATCCCCTGTCAACAATATTATAATTCTGCTTAACTATGTTACCTGTTTTTCACGATATTTTCCCTTCCAGGGTGAAAACTCCAAACGAGGACACGAGGTACGTCTGTAGTATGAAGCCTTATTCAGCATTACTTTTCTAATTATGTACTTTAGATCACTTCGTAAGACTTTGATCTGTATGTTTACATAAATATTGCTTAAAAACATAAAATACTAATTGAAAATCAGATATGTTCAGATTAATCCCGAAGGTTTTCGAAAACTCCCAAAGTACATTATTACAAAGTACTGCTGTAAAATGTTTGTGGGCTTAAAGCGATGCTGCATGAATATTGGTTGCGATTCGTACAAATCACACGAGCGGCATGATAAGCGTTATCAATCACTGTAATATACCTCCATTACGTGCCGTCACGCATTTTATATGGGGACATAAATTTTGACGCATTCATCACTGACCATACCCTGAATTAACCTATATATTTACTGTGCCATTACTGCGAGTATACCTAACGATTTATGTGCATCAATAAAGGTATCGTAACAATAATATCATAAACTTTTTGATCTGTATTTTTAGCACTTGACATACTCGGCTTCTTTAAGTAACAAATTATTTGTGAAAGTGGAAAAAGGGCCCTTTTACTGCAAGCAGGACTGGAACCTGCATCCCAACCAATCCGGGGATGTGCTTTAGACGGCTAAGCTATTGCAGTCGTCCAACTCGTAAAGACAAATGTGAAGTGGAGATTTGGAATCACGACGATTCACATCCCCGGATTGGATGGTTGTTGTTGTTTAGGTTGGCTCCCAAATATCAAAATTCTTATTATAAATATATAACAATCGTTAATCCTTACTAATATAATATTATAAATGCGAAAGTGCGTTTGTTTGTTATGATTTTGCATACACATAGTTCAAGAGTCCAGAAACGAGTCGCCTACTTTTTATCCAAGATATGTTTTTTTTAAAACCACCATTCTGTACTAAAAATAATCCTTGTATCGCGGGGGTCTTTACAAACATACAATTTCACGGACACAAAGTACACCCAGACTCAGAACAACCATTCGTGGATCACACAAAGAGTTGTCCTGTGTGGGAATCGAAACCACAACACTCGGGCGGGAGGCCGGTATCTATGCTACTCTGCCATCTGTGCAGGAAAATTTAATAGTTCTTGTGGAATAACTCTGCCTGCATACAGATAATTAATGTGCGGTAACATACTTAAATTCTAAACTCAGCGCAGACGAATTCGCGGGCAAAATGAGATTCTGCCAGAGAATACATTCGTAAAGTATAGTAAATGTCAAGGTTTTTGTTACTAATTCAATAAATATACACTAGTGAAAGTAGTTAGAACTACGCGTCGATTAATCCATGTTATTAGATTAATAGGACTGCCTCTTGTTTTCGAGCAAGGCAATCTTTCGATAATGGTGTATTTTTGGTAATTTCTGTACATCACATTTGTTACCCAGATCGCTATCAAAGTTGCTGCCCAAGAGGTTTTTTTTAGAGAATATGACAGATTACCGAGTTATAAACTTATAAGGATACATAACATACTTAATCATTTAATGACAATAAAATCTCTTAACCGCATTTTTATAAATAAAAAACCATATCCTTGAACAGATATGCAGTATATTTTAATTTGCAAATATTACAGACTATAGCTGTTTTAAACTGCTTTATCGTTTTGGAAATTAATTTCTGTGAGGTCATGTATAAAAAATATCTTTGCGTAAAAACTTTTATTCAGAGTTTAACTAGTTACTTGCTGAACAATAAACAAACGGATGCAATAATTCCAATTTTGGATTTAAGTGATTCTAATAATGCCCCGTCAGTGCGGGTGGCAGTTTCATAGAACAAGTTCCCATGATTGCGCTAATAACATAGTTTCAAAGCCGCGGCTTTCTTTCGCCACAACTGTCGAGCTGCGGTTTGACTAAATCATTCTAATGTACAGAGAAAAGTCTATCCATGACTTTTTATTGGGTCTAAAAATGCTATGTCGCCGTTATTGTGGCTTTCATTGTGAAAACCTGGTATTGCTTCGCATCATACATAATATGTAATTTTCTAAATAATTGATTGCCGAAGACTATTCTGGAAAATTGCTGGGTCTTTTAATTTCATTAATAAGAATGCTAGTATTTTAAAACAATAGCAGTTGACCTTTTTTTTTGTTTAGGCGGGAAAAATGTACCTAACCGCACGCCACGTCGTTCGGGGCAACGAACAGGGTAGTGTGGGGCCCTCACCCACTAAATAAACTCGCCGTGTGCCGTCTCTCCTTAATTGGCGGGTCACCGGAACCATATTACATTCCTTCAGTGGTAAAAGCAGTTGACCTTGTGTATCGAAAATGTAAAATCCAAAATAATAGTCACAAACAGTATTTGAACCTCCGTCTCCTGGAATACCGTTCCAGTGACGATGGCTGAGGGCCAGCCTCAGCCATTTTTCGCACTTTGTGTTCTAAAGGCGGAGCATTGTAAGTGCTTAAAATATACATAAAAATATGAAAAAATTAGCAGTAGTTATACCGATGATGGAAAAATAGCGGGTTAGTGTGATCTGGAGTAGGTTACAAAGTTTACAAAAACTAAATTTATTTTTCATTGAAAGATTAAAACAGCAATGCAAACTGCACGACGCTTTATCTAGGATAGATATATTATTGCCAGAGATTGTCATATGCTTCAACAGCAACACCACATAGTTTACCTACTGTCTTATGAACCTACATGCTACTTCTGTAATTCAACCTCCATCACTGCATAATAATATGAGATTTTCTGGCAGTGTTTAATGCATTAAATTATATTCTCCCACAGGCAACCCCACAATATCTAAAAATACCTTTACTAAGCTGAAGTCTTCTGTAAAGTTGTTATAGTTAAAAATAACGTGCCATTTTATTACTCAGCAAAGTTCAGACTTCGTTCAAATGAAATATTTATTACTTAACCACACTCTTATTGATTCTTGAGTTCTAATATCAGCGATTGTGTCTATTAGTAGAATATGGATTTATTATATGCTTTTATATAGTTTTACCTGGCTCGATGGCTGTGTGTCTTAAATCTAATCTTGTAAGATAAATTTGACCCACTTACCGGTTGCCGATTTAGCTGAAATTGCATGCACATGTATATCAGGGAACAATACAATATTATTTCATAATTAAAAAAGACTAGAATAAAGAAAAAAAAATCGAACCTCAGTCTGCAAATTGAACTGTATTTATACTCCTACTAGTTTTGGAAATGAAACCATAATCATTGAGAATTTAAGAAGATTGTAATTATATAAGTTTGCATGTTTCCAACATTTTTTATTCTTCTTAAATTGTTTTTTTTTTTTTACACATTGCTTTTTTATTATTAATATCTTTATTTCAGACAACAAAGGCCCATTAATAAATACCTTAAAATCTAACATATACATAATATTAAAGATTGTTAGTAATATAAAATGCTTACAAACTATGTTAGTACAGTGCTTCCGTTGCACTAATGCCTAATGCGCTCTGGTGGTATCTGTCCTCGAAAGCGCCAGAACACCACGTCTTGCGGCCAAAAGTTTTCATCCAAGACTTTCTGCAGAAACAACGTTGGTATTCGCACCATAAACGCTTTGAAGTTTACGTTTCGGCGCGACTCAAGTAGCTGCACTCTGGGCTTGTACTCCAACTTTTGGTGCACGTACTCCACGATGTCCTCCGCCCGGGTGGTGTAATGTAGATGGGAGATGTATACCGGGGTGTTCGGTTTTGCGGCACGTATAGGGACTCTAGGATCCACTGGTGCATTGCCGCAACAGTTGTTATTAGTTCGTTTACGGCGTTTCCTCCTTTATACCGTCACAAACCCACCACATATATCATAATAATCATCATAATAAAGAGAGGATAGGAAGAATAATAAGGAGAGGATAGGGAGGGGCTTGGGCCTCCGGCGCTCTCACATGCCATACGAAACATGACGGTAGGAGTAGCTACCATTGTTTTATGCTGCTCTTCTGTGAGAGGGTGGTTTAATCGAGCAGGTCCATTCATGCTAGGATAAGCAATTCTCTACCATTAGGCAAAATTCATGCATATAGATAATCCATATTGACGTGGTAGTTATCTCGGATATAATGCCCTTGTGTGTAGCTGTGAATGTCGATGTAAAAATATAAAAATGATTGTGTTTACCGTTGTTATAGTTTATCAGATGATTACTGTAACCGTATGTAAAGTGACGACAGTAATATGTTCAAGCTATAACGCAATTCCGAACATCTAACGTGTAGATCGCGCGGAGATTGAACCATAATTGTGGATCTGGGTATGTACTACAAATAAATGTACTATATAGTATTTCCGTAAAAAAATCCGTGAATTAACTGTTACAAAGCTGTAACAGAGCTGTGTCTGTACATTTAAGATATTTGAGAAAAAAAATACTGTATTACGCTATATAGGCGTGTCTGAACACAAAACATTTTTTTTTAGATTTTTGTCAGTGTCTGTGTAAACTACTGAACGGATTTTGATGCAACTTTCTTATTTTATAGCTCTAAAACTTTTTTAGACTTAAAAACTGCTATGCATTTTATCCCGTTACTATAATCGGGAACCTGATATATAACCTAAAAGCTGTGCTAGTTAGCATAAACAAAATGATTTAGTCATAGGTTCTCACTTTACTGTGAAAATTAAAGCACTATAGACTCCTACAAGACCCATAAAATTACTGTCCTACTGGTCACGCATATTCTAAGAATGTGAAAGAACAATCATCTGGCACGTATACCCAGAGGTTTTTAGAGGGTTGGTAGAGTTCATAAGCTGCCGATAAAAGCTCTCAGGTAGCATTCTCATTATATTTTCCTTGAACAAACAGACATTCCAATCATTTAAGTTATTATATTTATACATGAAATATATCTAAACCTAATTTAGGTACATGTAAATATATTTTCACCGTATATTTTTTCTTTCGCCCTCACTATGTTTGATTAACATCCGTGTCAAGTACGACAATTTCGACTCCGTCAATATTTGTTGATCTAGGAATAAGATGTTTTCTCATCTGATGACTTCACTTAAGCGAGTCCGTAAAGTGACGGACTAAATACACAGTGATACAACCCAGTGCTGTAAGAGATAACTAAAGGGGCTATAATTAGAATAAGACCTAATCTGGGCAGCGAAATAAATTAAAATCCTCTCCTTTCAGATAGGAAGCCCTACCCTAGCATTACCTACACGAGGCATGCTGGAAAACTGTACTTAACAATAACTCTTTCAACAAATTTATACACATAATATATTAATAGCTCGTTAGAACGTTCACTGAACTTTAAAATAATTAAGTTCAAGAGTTAAGAGTTAGCTATATCAAATTGTTCTAGTAGCAACACAATAAAAATACGTAGTGTAACTAGGTATCTCATGTTATTCCAATAGGCATCGTAGGATGTTACTACGAAAGTAAAGCAGAAGTATAACAAAAGAACACTCAAAATATTTTCCATGCCGACTCGTCTGGCAGCGTCATAGTGAAAGTATTTGGTACGAAAATGGGATCCTCTTTGGACATTAATACAAGTAATTTCTTTCTAAGTACAGCATAATTGCAGTAACTTTTCACCTCATGGTGGTCAATATACCACAATATAGTACTCGTATATGTTTGTTACTCTTCCATTATAGCGATTTAGACGCTGGTGTCCGGAATATGCCTAATTTAATGTGTATAAATATGTATTGTATACATGCCCTTTTTTCTTGTTAAGGCGTGAAAAAATGTTCCTAACCGCACACCCTGTCGTTCGGGGCAACGAACAGGGTAGTGTGGGGCCCTCACCCACTAAGGAAACCCGCCGTGTGCCATCTCTCCGCCTTTATTGGTGGGCCACCGGAACTATATTACATTCCTTCAGTGGTCCTCGCGACATCCCTAGCACTGCCATGATGTGCATTTGATTGCTTCAATTACAGCTAATCCCATTAAATGCGGCAATCTGGCTAGGATACTTTTTTGTTCTCTCCGAATATATATTCGAGAGATTGTTTTATAATTGACATTTGCAATTTCTTGTAGCTTGACATCAGGGCTATCTCCGATTAACGGGTTATCCATTATATACGACAGACCCTGTATATCTATATACTATTATAAAACTGTAACAGAGCTGTGTCTGTTCATTTAAGATATTTGAGATAATATGACTGTATTAGGCTATATAGGCATGTCTGAAGACAAAACTATTTTTGTTAGATTTTTTTGTCTGTTTATCTGCTTGTCTGTTTGTTCGTTCGCGCATCACGTAAAATCTACTGAACGGATTTTGATGCAACTTGATTGTTCTTGATTAAACTTAAAAACTGGTAAGTATACCTACATTTTATCCCGATACTATATCGGGAACCTGAGATATGACCTAAAAACTAGATTTTGGCTGCTGCGGAGCCGCGGGCAAAGGCTAGTATATTATAATTCTATTAGCGATTCATCCAGGATATAAACTACCTATCTTCAGTCCGAATTTCATTAAAATCTTTAGAGGCATTCCTGTGCAAGAAGCCCAAGCAGCAAAAAAAAAAAAATATGTAAACCAATATTTAGCTTGACTTTTGCGTGTATCTATATATTATAATTGCTATGATTTAATCATGACATGAAATTCGACATTCTACTTACCTACTGTCTTATGCATTTTAATATGCTATCGAGTTACTTATAGACAAGTTATATTTAGATTGTTTACGTAAATCTATATAGGAATTTATTAGATAGTTTTATTTCTACAAATTGCTCCAATTTCCTTCTTGAATGCAAATATTTATTGCATGTATACCATTATTTTTAACACGTATATAGCTTCACTTGTCCCTAATTAAAAAATCTTGGAAGTCAATTCGAACACACTTCTATGTAATTTGGATGGCAGAGCTATAATTTGATATTTTAAAGCTAATGTGATGATGAAGCTAGGATGTAAAGGGTGGGCCTTCAATGGCTATTAAAAAAAGCCTTCGATGTTGGGCTCATTTTAATCGTTTTAATTAATCCAATAGATTGCACACACTCCAAGCTTATTTTTTAGTTATTTTAAACTAGGTACTTTTTATTATTTACAAAGCATATAGTATATATATATGTAGGTATATACATAAAATTTGATTCGATGAATTAATATAAATTGTAGCGATTCTTTCGAGGCGAATTTACTGAAAAGCATTTGTATTTACACATTGTAACAACAAAAGTAGAACATAGTGACATCACCACATAAGAATCCCCTATATCACACGCAACAGCATTGTTGGAGACAATCAGGTCTGCTGGCAGATATTGACCTAGAATACATCGGGAGTGGTAGCTAGGAAATTAAATTGTCATATGCTGACGTCTCTTCGTTCGACTATTGGGATGTTTGGAATACCTAGTATTGAATATTTTGCATACAGTTATTAGGATGCCTTCAAAATGTGCCCTTTGATGAGCTGAGTTTCAAAACTTCGTTAAACTTTTGTCAGACATTGCTTTAATCTAAGAAAGGAAAAACCAGAAAAGTATTACCTATTCTTACGGTTAGCGCTGATATACCACGGGCTTTTTTTTTAAGGCGGTAAAAATGTTACTCACCACACACCCCGTCGTTCGGGGCAACGAACAGGGTAGTGTGGGGTCTTCACCCACTAAATAAACCCGCCGTTTGCCATCTCTGCCTTTATTGGCGGGCCACTGGAACTATGTTACATTCCTTCGGTGGTGATATACCATGGCCTGCCTTACTTGTAATACATGTCATCAGCCAGCATCTATGTCGCAGGACCACTGAAACAAAGCACCTACGAATAATTTTCATAATGTAACATATCGCGTAAAAAAAAAATTTCTAGTGCCTAAATTTAAGAACATAATTTGATGTGTCCTTTTTACAAACTAGCCTTTCTATTTATAACGTACATATAATCATAAAAATACCTACCTAGAGTTGGGGTCATAAGTGCCTTAGGCGTGTCGCGTGATCCGTCCCTCAGGTAACGACGGGGACTCAGTTTTGTCGCATCATTAGCTCGCTAACCCCTGTCAAGTGTGTAGGGTTGGGCCAACCGGGCTTAATAAAACTGACGTTTGTCGAGAGACTAAATTGAATAGACATCGGTGAAGTTGTGGGCAACCAAAGCATTTTTTGAAAATTGCTTAGCATGTTTTTTACAGTGAGATATGTATTTACGTATACGTTTTTATATTAAGGTTGGCGTTTGTGATGTGGGACCTTCACGGGTAAGACTTGCTTACTTACGTTTATACTTAATATATAGTTGTAAGCGTGGACTATCAATAGCACTAATGCCATCCATAGCTCGCTATATAAATATTTAGGTACGGGTATTATTTAAGTAAGCAATCTTCGGGATAATTTTTATAAAAGACTATAATCTCCCCGCTACTTCGTGCGTGTGTACTTCATAATATAAATACGTCACTGCGACACATTCATTAGCAACATGCAAAAATAGCTATCGCACGGTAATTAGATATTTTCCGAGACATAAAGCCTATCTCCTTTTCTGGGCTTCAGACTATCTGTACCTATACAATTTTTTGTATTACTAGCCTTTGCCCGCGGTTTCGCCGCAGCCAAATGCTAGTTTTTGGGTTATATCTCAGATTCCTGATATAGTAGCGGGATAAAATGTGTACAGTTTTTAAGTCTAACCAAGAACTCTCGAATAAAAAAAGTTGCATCAAAATCCGTTCAGTAGTTTTTGCGTGATGCGCGAACAAACAAACAGATAAACAGACAAAAAATCTAAAAAAATCCTTTTGTGTTTAGACACGCCTATATAGTCTAATAGTATTTTTTCTCAAATATCTTAAATGTACACACACAGCTCTGTTACAGCTTTATAATAGTATAGATAAAGTTCTTCTTAGATAAGACTTCGCGCTTTCGATTGTTGCTGATTCCCTTGATTGAGAATTACCTACGCATATATAGGTATAAAAAGTCGTTTGATATGGTATGTAATCTATACAACTAGAGATACAATGATCAAAATGTCGAATTATCTTGTGCCATTGCCACACTTCGTGTATGAACCTAACGATTACGATACTATTTTATGAGTCTTACAAAAGACTTTAATAAATTGTTAAAAGTAAACAAAAATAAATTATCGACGAAAAATTCGAAAATATTTTATTTGAATCGATAATTTCTATCCGTTCCTTATTCCTGTCGAAAAGGCTGACATAGCACAACCTTTTATATATTTTTTTTGTTATAAATCTGCGGATTGCCCTAATTTTTAACGTTCTACTACCCTGCTGGTTATGTTATGAATGTTGGTAGATATATACCTTTTCAAATCTACTTAAAAACAGCCAGCAGCATTGATCTAAAGTCACCCCCTCGTGTAACTAAATTTCCAAATTGGATTTGTAGCGCGCCACCCCTTGTTTATCGCAGAAATAGCATTGATTGATGGTTCTCAAGCTTCAGTGCCAACATGTCGACTTCCTATACTGACCGCTTCAGTCTCGTGTAGCCAGTATTTTGTATTTTGGGTATCGCGCTAGTTACTTCTACTAGCACTTCGCTCGCGTCATACTGATTTCTCTGTATTGGATTTCGTGGAGAAGCGTGCTAAAAGGTTATTTGGTGATCCCGAAAGGTTGGCTTGAACACAGGCGTAAAGTAGCTGGCCTCACAGTATTCTCTAGGATGCACTTAGGAGTGTGCGCAGGAACTGTATGATCCCTCTATCTTTTCACTATCGGATGACGGCATACTTCACAAACCATTGGGAAAAAATCTTAGGAATGCGATTTTCACTTACGACGTTTTCTTTCACCGAACACATTATTTGTAAACAAATACACACACTGTTTCAAAAGTTAGAGGTATGTGACCGTGGACTAATAATCGAACTCGATACCGTCTTTGCAGTTCTTGGTTTAACCACAAGGCTATCACTGCATTCATTTATTTAAAAATAAATATAAATTATTGTTTTTATTTTTACGCAACCATTAGCGGGTGTTACTGGTAAGGTTACGTATTTAATTAGCTAGTGTAGCGCTTGTTGATAACGATATAATTGGCCATTATGGCAACCTGCAGTGTGTGCGGGTTGTCCGAACACAATGTCCGGAGGTGCGCGTTCATGGCCATCCTTCAATTGATTGCAGACGTTTACTTGCCAAAACTATTGTTTTATTTTCGGAAGCGAAAATTTCCACACTTAAGAATTTTAATTATTTTATGTAATGTTCATTATTAAAGAATTCCGTGTGTATATTACCTAAATAGCCACGGTTATTTTTTTACTGTAAGAGTATCACAATATATCGTTATGCTCAAAGTCGATATAGGTAGGTTGTTAAATATTAAAGACCTTTTTAATTTTAAAAGTGGGCCCCAACCCCTTAATTGTATCACCATATATGCTAAATGTAGTTTTGTGCTATTTCAAATTGTATTTTTTACAGTTTAATAATTACTAATTATAATCGTTTATTATCATAATTTTTGGAACCTACAAATCTCATAAAAATACTGATTTGATAAAAAAAATCAACTCGCCGCCCTGGGCCGCTGCTTAATTTAACCAATTTACTAAACCTCAGGGCTGTTAGACACGGCAAATTATTTTATGTACTACGTTGCTTCAATGTTCCCTGGAAAGTAAAATTGCCCTGGTAGATGAATCCGACCAGCTAAGTTAGAAAACCATTTTGCACAGTGTAGCAACACTCTCTGTGTAAAATAGCGCGTAAAAACCACGCTTGCTTCTTGCTTACTGTGTACGCCATATTGATTCTAAATCCATCCATCCATCAGCCTTTTAACGTCCGCTGCTGGACATAGGCCTTCCCAAGAGAACGCCACAACGAGCGGTCCCGTCATGGGGGATAATGCCGTAATCGCCACGCTTGGCAAGCGGGTTGGCGATCGCAATGGATGTTGTTAATACTAAAGGGAGTGCTGCTGCCCACTCCGCCGATATTCCCTCAGTCGGCACGACTCCCGTGGGTAGAGACGTAGAGAGGGGTGAGACAATTCTGAAGCCGGCCCCACGGCTGCACGGCACGGTTCTAAATACCGTAACAGTATTATGTCGTAGCCCTTATTATAGAATTGGCCCCATAAGGATGTGGCCGAACATTTCATAAATCCTAACCTAACAAAATCTAACCATTTCATGAAATGGTCGGCCATAACATGAAGTGACCAATTGTAGGATGTGGCCACGACATTTATACGAAATTTATTATGAACCTTCCAACGGCTCGTCACAATAGGATTATCAAATCTTTTGAATCGTAATCTCGTAACCCATAAAAGTGATTCATAAGATTGTGACTTTGATGCGAAAAGTTAGAAGTTATTTTTTTATGAATTACCTATACATAATATTATTGTAAACCATTTGCTTATTTACAGCCTATAGGTATGTTTTGGACATTTAGGTTGCCCCACAATAGGAGGCTAATCGCCCAGATAAATGCATAGGGTTCTATTTAAGTTTCTCGTTAATTAATTAATAATTCAAATTAATTCTCGAATACGTATCTTATGTACGAATTCATAAATACTCGAATAAAAAATTATAGTAATTTCGCTTAGATTTTGTTTGGTTGCATGATCGCGTAAACTATAAAAAGGTACGTAGAGTTCGTCGCCGGCGGATGCGAGGACCTTTATACTTCCGCCACCTACCACCGCTCCTCGCAATTTCATAATAATTGTACTGAAGCCAGCACACTCGCTAATGCATATTGTGAATGTTTATAATTTATACATCGTTTGTGTCACGCTTTTTAAATACACAGCTTTATAAAACCAGGCATGCTTTGTCAGTCAGTTATGTTTCAATGTGTCAAAATATTTCAAATGCACGGGGTGGTATGAACTGCCATTACGTTATTATTCGCGCATTTTTTTATTATCATCCCAATTCTGAATATAATTAAAAAGGATGCAAACAGTTTAGGTTGACCTATGTAGTGTATTACATTTTTTATCGTATCATCCAATTAACTCTATTCTTGGAATACAAAATTTTACTTTTATTTGCAAATTGTTTTCTTCATATTAATTATGTTTACTAATTATTAAATTAATGACATGCAATCAAATTGTATACTGTGTATGAGATTTTGTACACTAATCTCAAACGTAGGTACCTATTAATGAATTCGATTTTATACTAATACTAAAAAACTAATTTGTTATTCTTTATTTTCACTAATAGGGCATGACTATTTATAATAATAACATAACCAAAATTTAAAAATCGTTAATTATAAATGAAAAATACTGTAATTAAACATTTTCCTTCTATTTCAGGTGAAGAAAATGGCAGAACGTGTGGCAAAATGTCGCGAGGAGGTGTCGAAAAGTAGAGAGAAATATCAGGCAGCGCTGACCGAGATCACCGCGTACAACCCTCGTTATATCGAGGATATGACGGCGGTCTACGAGCGATGCCAACAGATGGAAGCACAGCGGCTAAAATTCTTCAAAGACGTGTTATTCAGCTTCCAAAAGTGCCTCAATATTAGTCAGGAACCATCGTAAGTGGATGTGCTGGTTTAAAATATTTTAACTAATAGCCCATCAGCTGGTAGTTCAGGTTCTAGGTTCGAGTAAAAAAAATATAGCATGTTTGTAATTGTACATCGCACATACATACCATTCTAATACGATAAAAGTCACCTAGGTCACTTATATGAACGACCTGACTATATATTGTGGAAAAAGGAAGAATTACTGGTAAGTAAAAAGTAAAAGAAAACATCGTGAGGAATCATCATGCCTGAGAGATTTTCTCCACGGCTTGAGAAGTCTGCCAATCCGCGCTAGGTCATCGTGATTAGTTAGGTATGACCTGAATCTCTCTCACTTCGAGAGGAGATTCATGCCCACAGTGCCAGTAATGGGTTGAATACAAAAATTGTAGTTCTTCCCTATATATAAAAATGATAATTGTTATTCTTAGGGAAAACCTTCACTTTTTGTGTAGGTACATAAATATAAGTTCGTGAAATGCTCTAGTACACTCATAATAATGATAATAAAATTGAGCTGGTAATATAGCAAGACAATGAAAAATAAAAGCTCGAAACTGATCCCTACAAGCCGCCTGGCAGTCACTTAACTCCCCCAATTACTTCGGAGGAACCTCATATCCAAATACGTAAAAAAAATATTATCATTTTACGTTATTGCAATGTCAAATTATTTTATTCCGAATATAAACTTTACAGATTGCCGCAAATATACGAAGAATTCCATCACACGATAAACAACGCGGATTATCAGAAGGACTTGAAATGGTGGGCGAATAACCACGGCATCAACATGGCAATGGCCTGGCCCCAATTCGAGGTAACCAACCAACGTTGACTTAGCACGCGTGACTGTCATATAGCTACTCCTCCTTTTCCATTAAACAAGCAATGTATAATACTCTAAGTGATACAGCATCTATTAACCGTATGCTTTAGGCATTAGGCAGATCTAGTTGCATTGAACCTTTGATATCGTATTTTATTTAGACCAGATTTTGTTAAATCATTATAAAGATGAAATTTCATTCTTGTTTTATAAATAAGTATCTGCATTTAGTCCGAATATACTAGTGTTGTCCTCTAACGTTTTATAGCTATTTAAAACAACTGTAGCCCCCATATTAATTCTTCTTCGTAGGAACTTAAATATCAAATTAGAATTAATATCGAAGAGCTTATTCATTTTATTTAAAATTAAGAATATAATAATAATTATGCAAATTTAATTCATTAAATGTTTAATAACTGAGGTATTTTTTAAATAGATTTTTGTAGTAAACATACACTAGCTAGCATGGTTTAACGATAATTTGCAGATTAGTTATACTATACGTATGTACGGTGAATTACATGGTTTTCTTAGTCATATTTAAATCTAAGCATGTGTCTATACATTCATATGTTTGACTTTTCCAAAATTTAGTACTACTACATAATCTAATTTTTATTTCTTCTTTATTCTTAGCTTTTTTTATTTCTTAGAATAATGATATTAGTGATATAGTTGACAAATAATAAGTATGGCTCAAATTTGCTGAGTGTTGTTGAAATCATGTTTCCCGGCTCTTATTACGGCTTTAAGACTTACCGTAGATGAACCATAAAAAACATTTTATTTTTATTACCTACGTTGAAAACGTTTTTATTCAGAAAATTTACGCTAAAAATATTTAATATAATACTTTTAAACTTTCTAAACTTTCTTTATATAAATTTGTGGTCATAATACAACGACGCTCAATTGCCGCAAGGTCACAAAAACTCCTCAAACATTACGTTAGATCAAGATGTCAGATAGTTACGTCTCGACAAACAGCACAGTTACCTCGCATAGCCACGTATTGCAACAACTACGGATTTCCTTTCAGAATGCGACCTTTAGATGTTCATATATATAAAAAATATTACACGGGTCAAGTCCACCTCTATTGCTTCAGTTCAGATTCTAATTAATTTAGAATTGCTAATAAGAGAATCGTCATTCTTTTCGGTTGTAGTTTTTAGACCGCGACCGTTTATAATAAGTATTTATTCGAATTATTTCCAAATTTTCAAAAATATACGTAGACGTAATTAATTAAGGATTTACTAATATTATAACAATAATGTAAAATATTTCGCCTTGAGATGGTTTGTCTTCAAGCAAACTCAGACTCTAATTTAATCAAAGTATGAATGTTCCGACTAAAAATAAACGTTAATAATGCAAGGAGGATGACCCTGCGACGGATCCCATACGTTACAAATACTTGGCCGATGCGAGCGAACTGGTCACTCGAATGCTGGCCACAGCGCGCCTACCGCTACAGCGATCAATGACCACCCCATGGTCGGACAGAACCGCAGGATGGTCTCAGTCTTGGTCGCAGGCGATCCATCGGTTGAGGCTTTCTCTACCAGCGATGTGCTTCGGTGTGGATGGGCGAGGTTCATGCCATGTCGCCCCTTCGGTTTCCAGTAGCCAGTACTATGGAGGCAGCAAGTTTTACAGCAACCCTTTGATGGTACGATCACGGTGTAGGTTCGGTTGCGATACGTATATGGCTGGTGAGCATGTGATCACTACAACTCACGAAAAATGTAAAAAATATTGATCACATGCTTTTATAAACAGTTTGAATAAATAGCACAGTCTTTTTCACAGGTTATTTTTCAATGAGTTTTGTGGTTACACGGGTTATTATTGAAGTTTTTAAACTTGTTGAATCCTCCACTTTTGTTCCTCCTGTGCTGGAATACCATAAACCAGATTGACAGCTATATTTTTAATTCAATATAGACAAAACTCAAATTATTTTGTAACCGGTTTGTACTTTACAAAATTACGTTATAAAAATTTAAAAATAATTTTACGTGCTCTCTCTATTATTATTTTGTTGTAATAGTTTAAACGCTCACAAATCTCTTATCATACCGATACGATGTAATGCCACAAAATGCATTGTAAATCACCTATCATGAAGACAGCACCCAACAGAAAAAAATCACAAAAACGATTTGCAAATTCTCACTAAAGGGTTCTTCATGGTGTCACACGAAAATACACCGTGATGGTTGGTGTTAAAGAATAGTTTGTTTTTAGATGACCACTGCACAGTTCATGCAGCATTTTCACTAGGTAAGCTACTGGACTCAACGAAAACGACCGCAATGCCAGCACTATAGAAAGCATCTTTAAAAAAAACCTAGTTTATAACTGTCAAATTGAAAATGTTGAATTTGACAGATAAACTTTATAATATCCAATTTCGGATAACAAGGCCGTTATCAATGCCATGTGCACTCATAATCACTCTCATCCACACTGAAGTACCTATTGTAAATTATGACAGTAATAAATTGCCACTTTACGAGAGCACGCAGTGTTTTAGTATAGAATAAACACAGATTGTTTACCGATTTTCAAAATAATTGGGTAAATGTAAATGGAAACATTAAATTGAGGATTACAAAAAGATCAGCACATTTGTTATTTAATTCCTATTAGAAATCAGGTGTACGAAATACCTACTTAGGTAAACTTCTTGTAAAAGGCTTAAAGCGAAACGAAATTAGTCACTGTGGAGATGACATTTACGGTAGCTGAAGTTAAAAGTAGTTGGAACGGATTTTCAAAGACTTGTGAATCGAATCACTCCTGTGGTATTTCTTTTTCTATTTGCGAAATAACCTCATGTATAGGTAAAATACATTAAAAAAAATTGGGCGATATATCAAAAAACTTACAAACAACTTACGAATTCAAAAGCAAAGGTAGCAGATAATTGAAATTATATTATTATTAGTGCAAAATCTTTTTTATTTTTCACAAATTAGGAAGATACTTGCGCTGTTTTAGTTTGTACTCTTCTGCATGCACTTTCCTATTTTTCTTCTATCACCGAAGTCAATATTGTTAGCTAGCTTCTAACGTACACCGGCTTTCTATGGACGTTTTATTTGTTTATCTAATTTTTTAATTATTTTTTTTACTTTGAGTTTGCAATGCGCAACGAGACGTTGGGAACTACTAATTATATCGTTGCTATTTGAAATATACCTTCTATAATCTATATTTGAATCGATTCTACATTATTCTCTAAATAACAATAGGAATTTTGGGAATGTTGCCAGATTAGTTAATTTCTCACTTAAAAATATTGAAATATATAAAGTAATAATAAGGTTGAGTATTCACAAATTCCCAACGTATCGTTGCGCTGGCCATGGCCGCTTGTGACCGGTGTGTCGGTGCTCAGGAGTACACGGAGGAGTTCCGGGACATCGCAAAGGGCAAGTCCAAGGAGAGCCTGCCCACCGGGCCCATCACGTTGCTCAACCAGCGGCCAGTCAGCGAAGATGTACGTTACACCATCATTTTGTTATCCCACGTCATTTTACAGACCACAGTTGATGGTATAATCGTTGCCGTTGGACCGGCAACGGTACTTCATAACATACATTTGTTAATTTATTACTCGATACGAAGTGGCCGATTTATTCTAAGTTGCACAAGTTAAGTTACCCGAAAGGAGGCTTACAAAACTTTTTACTTAGAACAGTAGTAGGTTAATAAGATTGCATTTCATTTAGATTTTGTTTAGTTATTTTTAGAATAAAATATCTCTTGATTTACGTAAACTGTAGATATCATATTCTATATGTAAGACAAGACTACTCTAGTCGACATCAGGCCCGTGGACCATTGCTGTGGTAAGTAAAATGACGTCACACACGCGCTTCGTCGCGGCACCATCTATGTGCGACACCGAATGTATCCAGTCGGTGAATGTGTCGAGCATGTTCACCACTATTTATATTCGGTACACGATTCAAATGAGAATGAAGACGATACGCTGATTGGACTCGTACAAGCTTTTTATTTATATTTTTATAATTAGTATTTATAAGCATGAATTCGGGACTAAAAGTAGTTTGATTATAAAGGGATAAGGACATTCTCATTTCAATCTAATTTAGTTAAGTGCTTCCTTTTTTATGTACTTATTTGTTTTTTATATCGATGTTGCATGATGGATGTCGCTTCAATCTACAATTTATGCATATTGGCATGAATTAACAACTTAACCTGCAGTTTTAGCGTTATTTTAGTAAAGATTACATAATTTTAAAAACGATATCTAAGTAAAGTATATATTATAAGATCTATTGATCTAATAATCCCCAAATATTTTTTTATAATTTTAATGTTTGGGTGGAATGACCATTATCCAAAATAAATAAATATTCATAACAAAATAAAATATAACTTCAATAACATTATACAATCAGTCTGTATTATATGATTTACGTTATCTTTTAATATGCATAGTTATGGAATAAGTTTGCAGTGTTGGTATTACTTTTGAAATAAGTTGCCAGCGTCGATATTCCGAGCGTAATATTATACGAGTAATAAGCTATTGTCATTCTCGGACTTATTCATCGATATATTTATCGAGGTGGCGTGTAGGTACGCCACCTCGATGAATCTTCCTCCTACCACATAGCTTACGATATAAAATACGTAATATAAATCCGCAAATCAATAGAAGCTCGCCGAGCTGTTATAATTTATAAATTAGCCTGGGCTGTAGCTAGCGGTCTATTTCCGTTTCTCGAAAAGGTAGAAAAGTACTCGAAGGGTTCCTCAAGATGTCATGTTAGGCTTCCGGTCGGACCCTGGCTACAGTACTCAACAAAGATTAGACGGCCAGTTGTCGTCACAAGCCACCATAGCAAGCGCTTGACTGTAGTCGAGCTCTTGCATATTGGCCCCCGGGTGCAGCGCAACCGGTTTAAATAAACTATATTTCACACGGTTTTTTAATTGAATTATAGGGTTATGATTCAGACTATTATTATAGCAAACGGATCTGACTTTATTTATCTTGTCTTAAAATTAGTAAAATAAAGTTATAATTCATATTTTTTTTTGTATAACTGGTCTATCCACTGCAACAAATTAAATATACAGTTATTCAAAAATGCGTATATAAATACATTCCAGGAGCTACCACCGATCAACTCCAACAACAAAGTGACCAAAGCCGCCAACCACACAGACGCGGCCCCGCCCCCAACAACAATTGTCAACAACTCCACCAACACTACAGCCAATAATACTATCGACAAGAAGAGTATCAGCGCACCAATTGCAGTCACGTATGTGTACAATGTTATTATATGAACAGATCTGGGGAGAGACAGAGGGTTGTTGTCAGTTGTAAAACCTATGGTCCACTGAGTATATATCATCGTAGTTTACAATCGCTTGCCGAAAATGAATTTTGTAAATTCGATTCCCACGTGAACAGTTATTTGTGTGCAGTATAAACAGTCGTTTTGAGGTTAAAGTGAAGAATGTTGAACATCTATTCATGACTTAATATGCTTTTTAAGCGAAGGCAAGATTGTGGTGTCGTAGAAAAATTTACACATGTACACTAGCAGAAAATACAAAAAGATTTCTGTCGTTGGAGCTAACTGGACTTCGACACCGCGCGGGCGCAATGTCTTGCCGACTTAATCAATCGCACGCTGGAAGATTCCGCTCCCTGCGTCCACTTTGATTTATAGCTCAAAACGACTTCTCTGCATCAAAATGTGCTATGATATTTGCCGGTACGCAGTTTCGCGATCACTGGTGTGTTGGTGTAGACTAAGCGCCTGCTGCAAATTGTTTGATTGTATAAACCTTACCTACTATCCCATCTTCCTTATTCCTTTTTCCTACCCAGTATAGAACGTCTAGAGATAATTGCGTGTGGCTCGGGGTGCGGATCCATAGGGGTGAGCCCTTCGCTCGGCGAACACCTCGTGCGGTTGGCGATGCGGCCGGACCTGACCGACCATTCGCAGTTCACCATCACCGATATGACCGACCATTGCGTTGAACAGTTAGTTCGATATTTACACGATATATCCTGTAGTCCTAAATGCGTGTGTAAACATAAATAAACAGTAGTAATTGTAGCTACTTACAGTAGTGTCACACTCGTCCGTCGTTGGAATGATTGCTTTAGAATATTATTTCCTGGAGTTGTAGAATAATAATATTATCATCTATTTGTATATAGCATCAAAGTGGATTTACTCATAAAATAAACAACATTTTTAAGGTGTACCTATAAAATATGTCTATTTACTTAAAAATGTTGTAAAAATGAGCCATTTTTATTATGAATATTCACACATAGCATTCCCCCATTCGTCTGTATAGAGTCCAGTCGTTCTACCAGATCGCACGTCATCGGTCAGCCATAACAACGCTTTGTAATAATTATTATTAATAATTTCATCATCCATCCATCCATCAGCCTTTCAACGTCCACTGCTGGACATAGGCCTCCCCAAGAGAACGCCACAACGAGTGGTCCCGTTATGGGGGATATTGCCGTAATCGCCACGCTTGGCAGGCGGGTTGGCGATCGCAGTTCATGTTGTTAATACTCGAGGGAGTGCTGCTGCCCACTCCCCCGGAATTCCCTCAGTCGGCTCTTACGACTTCCGTGGGTAGAGAAGGGTAGGACAATTGTAAAGCCGGCCCCACACAGCATTTCATCAATTGAGCCAATAATTTATCTACAGAAACGGCACAGCATCGGCACCAAAATCGAACAAAACATCACCAGCGAAGGAGAGCACTAAGGGACAAGAGAACCCGTTCGACGAGGACGAGTGGGACGAAGAGTCAGGCGGCGCGCTCACGGACACGGGCGAGCCCGGCGTGCCCGTGCGCGCCCTGTACGACTACACCGGCGCCGAGAGCGACGAGTTGAGCTTCCGCCAAGGTGGGTGTCTACACTGCCTACTCGATACAAACAAAATTGCTCTCAGCTGCTTTTTAACTACACTCTCTCAAAGTAGCACATTCACGTATTTGACTCAATTTTAAACAGCACAGGTACTATCTTGATTTTATTATTACTAACAATGTCACTTCCATTACTGTACTGTTATACACAGACTAGTATGCCCATACTAGTCTGTGTGGTGTCCACCATATTTCATGCCATTGTCGTTACTCTACACCATGGGTCGGCAACATTTTGGTCGCTAAGAGGCCACAAAGTAAAGCGCAAGCATTTGTCATATTATTTAAAATGGAAAGACTTTTTTTTATATTTTATTACGAAAAATAATAATTACATATAATATTTACGTTATAGTTATTGTCATTATTTATTTAGGTATATAAATGAATATACTAAAAAAATAATTCCAGGCCGCAAGAGGGTAGCTCGCGGGCCGCATGTTGCCTGCCGCTGCTCTACACTAAGGAAATTAAATTATGAACAACTTTGTAAATGAAATGTGGAAGCTATCAGCCTTACTTAATGCAATTATTTTAAAAATAAACTAACTGTTTACAATTTATCTTCAGGTGACCTATTCGAAAAACTAGAAGATGAAGACGAGCAAGGCTGGTGTAAGGGGCGGAAGGACGGCAGAGTAGGACTTTATCCAGCAAACTATGTAGAGCCAGTAGGCCATTAACGTAATTGTGGGACTCCAACTGTATGAACATTCACCGTCAGCAATTAATCTGACGCTTTAAAGTTCGAGGGAAACAAAACTGGCCTAGACCTGATCGAACAACCGCTAACTTGTATAAGGCTGATGATATACACGGTTCAACCAAATTGAATTACTTTGGTTGAAAGGTGCAGAACTTTAAGTATTATGCTGTTTACAACAACAATGACTTTCAAGGACATATTAGCTTTTATGTTTGCGTTGATCAATTTGATTGTTTAACCAAATTGATAAACGGAAATAAACCGTGTAATGTCGGCTTAAAGAAAAATTATTGTCAACACTGAAGATATTGTTACTAGCGCCGAAATGTTTATTCAACACCTGATTTTATCCAAGAGATTCTAGATTATTTATAGATTGAAAATTTAAAGCAGTGGTGAATACATGTTAATATATTTATATAATATTAGATGTTAATAGTAAACTGTTGCCAATGTCTGGCGTACCAATATCTGTGTATTTGTATTGATGTGAATATGGTTTATAAACACAGTCTAAATACATATGGGAATATAGCTATAAAAACTTTAGTCATCAAATTCCTTATCATATCTATTTATAATAAAATATAATAAAGTTAGAAAAACAGAAATGTACTTTGTGAAACTAATGACCTTCCTAAAGGCATTGCGGACTAGGAAGGCAATAAGAGCCTTTTTGGTTTTGTGCCGAGGTGTTATATCCTTAACCTAACAGACTCCATGCTTCTATTAAAATAAAAAAAACAATGACTCCATTTGCTTCGACCTTGAGCAACAAAACATACCAACATATATAGATAAAGGACTATTATCATGTCTATATTTTGACTAAGTATTAATATCTGATAGTCAGACAGTTGTATAATAGATAGTTAGTGTTGTTCCTTCATTTCTAAGTAGATAAATAAATCGATCATGTATAATTTTAAGATATGATATCGTGCGCATGACAGTTGATAAAATTAATTTGTTTTATATAAACGAGTCACGATGGTAGTCATTATAAATAGTAAAAGGTCTAAGTACATTCTGCTATAACATATATGTGTTCATCTATATCGATATCGATATCGATAGCTATAGATGTTCATTTCACAATTTTAAAGGTGACCGTCAGCTTTAATACGTCTTGTAAATGTCAACCGCGCGACATCGAACTGGAATCGTTCTAGAAAGACGCACTTCACGATGTATATGAAAATTTTCTTTTCTAAAGACACTTTTCGAACAACATTTTTGACCACTCTTCTATGCAAAAAATACAAAACAATTTATTGATTGTCCTAAGACGGTGTTAGATATTTTTGGATCTTCTATCTTCTTGTAGAAGCAATATTTTTAACAATAACTAAAGCATACAAGTCTCAAAATTTTATTGTAGAATATTAAAGCTTTAGTTTAAAATTACTGTGTAGCTGTTGCTGCGTTAACTGTTAGTCATACTGTCACGCTCAGAGTCGTAATCAGAAGTGTCTCAGGCTCTGTGCGTTAGATAATGCTGATGTTATTGTTTGGAGTACAAGATACAAGCCAAAAATTGTTTACTAGTAACTTGTAGTGACCTGTGTCACAGAAATTGCTATTTTATATGATAAATTGTTATAAACCCCAAACTGTACAGTAGAAGTGCTTCGCTTACAATAGAGCCGTTTGCGGCCCTTTCGAGTGAATTGTTCATTGTCTATTAAACCAAGGTCAAATTCTGTCATAGCTAAAACGCAATAAGTGTGAAGTAAACAAATGTGAATATTACGTGTTTTAGATGGTCTAAATGACTTTTTAGGCAGCTTTTAGAAATCTATTAATATTTTATATATAAAGAATTTTGGCAGATATTTGATTTTGAGCGTCGACATAGCGTATGATAAAATCATCGACATCTTTTCCTCCAGGGGGGTTAGGCAGAATGTCATATTTCACGTGTCGACCGTATCGAGATCACTGTGATTGGTTGAGAAACCGACGCGTGACGTCACAATAATCCGTTGACCAATCACGGTCATATCTCAACCAATCACAGTGATCTCGATACGGTCGACACGTGAAATATGACATTCTGCCTAACCCCCCAGAAAAGTGATGTATTTGGGTTTAATCGAGATGAAGTCGTTATAATAAATACTGTAGAAACAAATAGGTGAGTCAGTACATGTTTACAAATATCACTAAAGATTTAGCTAAGCCAAAAAATGTACGCCAATATATTAGGTAACAAGCTAGGCGGCAATGGGATTTATATTTTTGTGATATTTTGGTACTCGGTGTGGCGGCACTGTAGTTGTACATACACGATTATTAAGTATTTCGTCGTGCTTATATAATATTTATTTCCCATTGTATATAATGTAAAATGCGTATTGAGTATTTGAAGGCGAGGGGCGAGTTGGACTGACCGGAGGCCTAATTTTGCATAGCGGCCCATTTTGTAACTTCCATTTTACATTGCACACGCGCCCCTCGCTTAGGTTTAACGTAATGTTTATTAATATATTCGAGAAATGTTTAATCTTTCTTTATCCCTTTTATACCTCGTTTTAAATATTGTTGTATTGTGTAATTATTGTGTGGTGAGTCGTGTCGTCGTCGTCTCGACTCGATGTGTGTCGCTCTTAGTGCGTAGCTGTTTTGTTTTCGTTGTTATAGGTTCAGCGACCGTTTGTGAGAAATTCTTTGTATTATATAATTATCAAAGAGGGTGGTTTGGACCACATATGTTAATATATTATGAATATTGGTAAAATAAAATTGTTACATATAGTATTTCCGTATTTTATTTTGTAAAACTCGATGTATATAAGTAAAATAATTCTTAACTTAGATTGGTCAAAATTTAGAAGTGTTGACTTTCGACAACGGCGACGATTTAATAGCATCACGCCTGTACCCCCGAAGGGGTAGGGAGAGGTGTAATATACACACACCCAGGGATCGCCACAAGTCCCACGTAATAGGGGGCGAGCCTATTGCTGTCTACCGTGCAAATTCCTAACTGGGCTGCTATTGAGAATTTTTCTTTTTACGAAAAAGCCCAATGACACCACTGCCCGACCCGGGGATCGAACCAAAGACCTCATGATCATGTTTGTTATGATTTGTGCTTGGTCGAAATAAATGTTAATCTTCACATGCAAATAGCAACATTTGGGCGACAGCAGTGGAAGGTCAAAATAAGATTCATAATAAATAAAATAACGGATGAAAATTTTAAAAATCTCTATTTGATGGGGCTTGAGTGTACTGTCACAAGTTACAAATAGCCTACTGCCGTACATTGTGAGCAAACTTAACGGTCAACACAAACTTGAACAATAAGCGGTGAAACTTCACAAATTACATTTATATACAAAACAAACGATCCTGTGATGATATTGCCGGTTATCGTGCTGTTAGGTTATAGTAATAAAACAAGAATATCGACTAACTACCGCACTAGGCACTTGAACGTACAGCAATAGGCTTGCGTTCATTGTTTTTAAACGTTACGATATAAGCCAAGCTGTACGGCTGAGTACTGCGTTGAGGAGATTGCCCCGAAATAGTTCATCAGTTTGTCTAAATTATGCTTTGATTTTCGATCAATGTTTTCTCGATGCTAGCAATCTTAAATATAGTAATCCCCCATAGAGTACTAAGCGTACGGTACATATAAGGCAAAACAATAACGCTATCGTACTACACAGTGCAGAGGCGACAAAATAACGTTGCTCACAACGTGAGCAACGTTATTTGCACTATGTGCATATTTGGCACAAATTAATATCTGCATATTCATCATCTACAGTCTCGGTCTAGGTTCGTGTCTGTGGCATACACATATTACTATATATCGCGTTCTATAATTTAAATACAGAAAATTTCAAATAGATATATTTTTATATTAGATTAACTAAATTTTCATTTTGTATTGATAATATCAGGCCTGTAATTTGACAGGTTATTAAATAATTTATGACAGTCTTAACACTTCTAACAAAACAATTCATATTTAATGATATTTTCTAAGTAGACATACATATAATCATAGTCGCACAGACGTCATCTTCATATAATTTTAATGTCACGTATATTTCCTTCCGAAGCACATTGACTAAAGAGAGCAATCCATTCAAAGCATGCTAGTATTTTTATCATAACATTAATTTCCTACCATCGCTCATCGTTCTTAAATAAAGCGATTAAAACATTCACAAACACGACCCGAACTCACGCTCAATACTTCTTAACCCGCCGTTATAAATGCAATACAGAAATAATGTATATATTTACACTAACACATATGTACATAAATATAGGGAGGGCGTCATCCCGACCCTGATATGTAAACACAAAACATGTACTTATTTACAAATCATACAAAAATGAGTATGCAACAGTATAAATGATCGAATTATATGAGATTCGCGAACATATATTATTTCTTATATGGAAATTAACTCATATAGCGTTCAATTGTCTAATAATACAATATTATGTATATGTTTACATAATAAACTTACTAGAGATAAATGTGTCATAAACGTCGAATACTTATAATGGCATTTCGTTGAGGATTCTGGAATTTTCGCCAATCACAAAACATTACTAACAAAAGAATATAACAAATTACATAAGTATTAAAATCATTTTAATTTTAAAATCATAATTCCTTTCGACACATGTCTTATCTTCTTATAAAATACCTAAAATGGCTTTTAACTTTTAAAGTAAGTCAAGAAAAAATTTCAACCTCAATCCGAGCCGATAATTGGCGTGTGTGCTTCACCCGTCAATCACACTGAGTATAAAGATGGAGGCGACTGGAGATATCCATATTTCTTTGTTGTGGCAATTAATTAATATTTTTATATTACACCTGCTCGGAAAGCATCTTCTTTGTTATTTGAAAATGATGCAGCAAGTACGTCATTACTGTAACACGAATATGCGGGGAAAAAGTTTATGAAAATCTATTTCTAATGCGCCGAGCGGGAAGAAAATCTATATAATAATCCATTACCAAAGTGCTTTTTCCTTTTATTTTTTAACAACGTTAATAGGACCGTCGCATACTGCCTAATTTAAATATATATACGTTAAAGAGACAAAAGTTAATGTGTTTTTTTTATTCGCAAAATCACAATGGTGACGTCTAGCATTTTTTGGTAATGTATAAAAACAAATTGAAAATCACAAGCCAGCAGTCTTCTTTTTTTTGGTATGAAATTTGTAAAACTACTCATTGTTAAATTAAATGTCTTTAATTGTCCTTGCAGGAGTAGTATAAAGTACTATGTCTCACTTACTTGAGTGAAAGTTCGATTCCCGATCTTGGGTACTTTTAATGACAACCTCGCCCCTAAAACAGTATCCTCGAGTAGTAATCTATGAATTTCTCCCCTCGGTGAACAATGTGATGCTTATGGAACCTCTCCAAAGTACATTAAGCAGGTTGGTAAATATCAAATGATCTCTTGAAAATATAATAAACAAATGACAATATTTTATACATTTACAAATGTTAAGATTTACAAGTGTTAATAAATTATGGTATGGGTGGAGTGCTATAAAATAATACAAATTTTGGTAAATTGGTAGTATTTCTTGTGAGACATCATTCCGAGTATGTTATATCTTTAAAAATTACCTACCATTTACAAAAACATAATCAAGTTTATGAGTATCACTAGAGATTTAATGGAGTATGATACACTAGACACATGAATCAATAATCGTCTATACCTGCACACGTTGGTAATCCCACAGAGTAACAACAATACTTTCTTTCTTGTGTAATAAATAACTCCACCACTAACAAAACGCAGCATACACATCTAACAACGTAACTACTGGAACGAACACAGATAACGTACACATTATTTACAATTATAATTTCTTGTACACTAGAACAGTTAACATTAAAGTAACCAAGGATTGAACATTTCACAAGCATTTGCCGCATTAAATATAGTTTTAATAAATAGAAACAAGAATTGTTTCGCCGTCTTGTAGAAATATATAATTGAAAACACTTCTATCAAATCTAACATAAAACACCGAATGAATTTAACACTAAAAATAAATAATTATCTGATAATAGCAAAAAATATATTATTTCCGCCGATCAACTAATTAGTCAACATTATTTGAGTGGAAAACATGAAAACGGTTTAAGGATCAAATCATTTTTAAGCTGTATGCGCACCTCGATGAACCTAATATATAATTTAAAAAAAATATCTGATGATATATTGTATATGATGTAGGTTTAAATTAGTATAAACGTAGCTTCATCAGAGTTCATCGTATCAAGCCATGCTAAACATGTAACTCAGTATATCGTTACTGTAACACAAATCATGTTCATTTCTATGAATATCGATTTGAGTGTTTCATAATGAACATCGATAACATCCACTCTAAATAAAATAATAAGAGTGTCGTTTCCTATCGACACAGCACTATCAGGTTTTATTAAACCGCCATTCTTTTTATACATTCACCCCCTTACTAATAAACATTGTATTAGCCCCGAATAGTTATTCAGTGTTTTGTTCCGTTCTTTCAACGTCAAACTGTCATAGTAGTGACAAAGACAAAACACTGAATAACAATTCAGTGACATACAACGTTTATTAGTAAGGCAGTCAGTGACAAAAGTCAGTCTAAATATGATCTAAACATGTCTTTTTTATTTTACCCCAATCAGAATTCAACGTTCATAACAAACGAAACATAACGTCACAAACAATTAAAGAAGCTAGTAGATAAAATAGAAACTACAGTAAATTTGGCTACATTCAAATTGTCTTCAAAAGTATTGTGTAGAATCAATTTGAACTAATGACACTCGTATTTTACTTAAATGTAATGTAAAAAAATATGAGTAATGGACGTGTTTACTGTAAACAAGCTTGAAGTTTTTCAATCCACTCTTGCGCAGCGTTGGCGTCGCTCGCGCAGAAGTTATACGTTCGACGGCTTGTACGCAACTGTGGGAGAACGTTTATTTTATTTCCAACAACAAAATTTGATAAACTACAGCGTATTCAAGTGCGAACGAAATTCAATGCGGGCTTATAGTAGCAGCAAGTGTAAGGGCATTTGAAATCATTGCTAGCTCGTAATATATAACCAGACGATGGGCGTCTATGGAGTAAGCATGTGCAGCAAAAGATACAAAAACAAATGTTTACTGGTAAATGTGATGACTATACACTTGTCGAGACTGAATTGCAGTTTGTTAATCATAACGATAAAATTATTTTGATATATTTTAAAATTTCATTCATTTCAATCGATTGCCTATACGAATAATTGAATGGTAATTTAGTATTAAGATCAATATACTATGTCGGCCAGTAGGATTACAATCTGTAAATTTCAATTTCCTCATAATTTTCATTTTTTTAACATTTTATCTATATTATTTATTATAGATTTATTGTTTTACAAACAAAAATTTACACTACTTACATCGAAAAATGATCGATCGTCGCATTTCTTTGGTGGGCCGGGGGCGGGTGGAGCTTGTGTCACCGTTATTACTTCAGCCAAATCTGAAAAGATAAATACAAATTAGTCGAAGGACGTATTCAGGTAACAACACTTTCTTATCAGTCAATGACATGTAGTTATGAGTTTCAGCAGGTAAGAGATTAGCCCTGAAATCGTTTCCATTCCTGTTTCCATGGCATAGCCTCTTCCATCCATCCATCAGCCTTTTAACGTCCACTGCTGGACTTAGGCCTCCCCAAGAATGAGGGATAGTACCGTAATCGCCACGCTTGGCAGGCGGGTTGGCGATCGCAGTGGATGTTGTTAATAGTCGAAGGAGTGCTGCTGCCCACTCCCCCGGTATTCCCTCAGTCGGCTCTTACGACTCACATGGGTGGAGAGGGGTGGGACAATTCTAAAGCCGGCCCCACACGGCATAGCCTAACAACAACAATTAATACTAGGTAGTATATTTTATTTATTATTTTTTGTTATAAAATGAATTCCCACGCGTGAACTCGTATCTCTCGTATGTATGAGTATAGCCAGTCGTCAAAATGAATGAGCAAACGATATTTGTTTTCGAATACAGTCTTTAATTAAAACAAAGTTCGAAAATGTGAAATCTTAAATAACATTTGAACCTGCACCTCCTACCTACCTCTCCTAAATGAGGACGCGGTTCAAATCCTGCTCGTGGCTGTTATTTTCGATTTAACATTTTCGCATTTTGTGTTAAATTATATAGCTAAGCAAATCAAATGCTTAAAAAATATCAAAATAAATACAGTCTTTAAGTCAAGAGAGAATCATCCAGTTGTCCAAGTTAGTGCACCTTCGACGGGCCTCGTGGCGTAGTCGGTAATGTAACCGACTTACGTGTACGAGGTCGTGGGTTCGATTCCCACTCAGCATAATTATTTGTGCGATGAACACAGATCACTGCGTGATCAGACAAAAAATGTATATTATATGTATTTACAAAAAAAAGTAGTATCTATATGTATTATATCCGTAATCTGGTACCCATAGCACAAGCGTTAAGCTTAGTTTGGGACCAGAGGACGTTGTGTGAAAATTGTCCATGAATATTTATTATTATTACTTTAAACTTATATTATCACATAGTCAATTGTATATACTATGTAAAAATAGTTTAAATTAATAAATAGCAGCAAAAACATTATACTCACCAATAAACCCTTTGCAGTGTGAGTCCTCCATCGCGTCGTAATACCTCAGTTGATGCTTTATGGAGTCTAACACAAACCATCTGCAAATGATTGCACCAGTAAATAAATAATTAGGCCATAAAATTATAGTTGCGAAATTTTCCAAGAAGGCCGTCATTAATCATCATTTATTCGACACTTTAACTCATAGCATCCATCTCCTGAACACATGAAATGAACGTATTTTTCTTTTATTTATAAATTTACAACATTTTTATCCATATTTGTCGGAAACATTTTAAAAAAGCCTGTTTGTAATGGAGAAGATACGGCTAACGCACAGAGTGTATAGTCTTCGACCTGAAGAATAAACCATGAGGAAGACCAGTAAGCATATTGACTAGTTTGCAATTAATCATTATAATAAAAAAATTAAAAAAGAATGGGTGGAAAATGTGCAATCGAAAAATAGCAATCACAAGCAGGATTTGAACCTGCATCAGATGCTTTGGCTATTCAGCCATGGTGACAATTGCTCGGGACAATTTCGATAACACATTCCTTCTTGCCTGCATGGCAAGAAAGAATGTTATCTCTGTTATCTTGGATGAGTTAACTGCCTCTGTGGTGCAGCGGCAGTGTGAGCGACTGCTGATCATGAGGTCTCGGGTTTGATCCCCGGGTCGGGCAATGTTATTGAGCTTTCTCGTCAAAAGATAAATTCCCAGGAGCAGCCCGGAGTTTGAAAAAAATTGTACGGTAGAAGACAATAGGCTCGCCTCCTATTACATGAGACTTAAACATAGCTGGCGAACCGTGGGTGTGTAATACACAAGTAGAAACCATCCATCATCCTCCCCACTCGCCTGACCTTGCCCGAACCGTTACCATCTTATCCGAGATTTGCAAAATTTTTCAACGGAAAATAATGTCGTCTCAAGAAGTAGTACAAAACACATTCACACAGTTTGACCAGGTCCACAGAGTTTTATCAGAAAAGTTTAAATGATCTTCATTATATTAGATGGTATTGTCATCATGTATTAGATCCTTCAAAAAAACGTCTTAATTTTTCATACTATCTGTACCTTTGCTTCCATCCCTTGAGTAATGCGCCACGTTTATACAAGTGTCCCTCGTGTGTTCTGTTCTCGGCCACATTCGACGAGAACTGCTCATAGTATTGTTGTGATGATGATTGTAAATTTGATACACCTGTACAAACAAAGTTTACTGACTATTTTGGTTAACATGAGATTCCATAATTAGCATGTTTTATTGGTCACCGCAAAATGATTAAACTGTATTAAAATACAGATTGTGGTTATACTAATTTTAGTTCTTCAAATAACCGTGAAATTAGTGCAGGGCGGCGCCCACGCCTCCGCGAGTGATAGATATGGAGTCACAAGTGATAGAGTGGCACGTACCGGCGGCGAGCGGCGCACACAGCGCGTCTGCGTCGGGCGGGGGCGGCGCCTTGTACTTGGTGCAGGGCGGCGCCCACGCCTCCGCGAGTGATAGATATGGAGTCACAAGTGATAGAGTGGCACGTACCGGCGGCGAGCGGCGCACACAGCGCGTCTGCGTCGGGCGGGGGCGGCGCCTTGTACTTGGTGCAGGGCGGCGCCCACGCCTCCGCGAGTGATAGATATGGAGTCACAAGTGATAGAGTGGCACGTACCCGCGGCGAGCGGCGCACACAGCGCGTCTGCGTCGGGCGGGGGCGGCGCCTTGTACTTGGTGCAGGGCGGCGCCCACGCCTCCGCGAGTGATAGATATGGAGTCACAAGTGATAGAGTGGCACGTACCGGCGGCGAGCGGCGCACACAGCGCGTCTGCGTCGGGCGGGGGCGGCGCCTTGTACTTGGTGCAGGGCGGCGCCCACGCCTCCGCGAGTGATAGATATGGAGTCACAAGTGATAGAGTGGCACGTACCGGCGGCGAGCGGCGCACACAGCGCGTCTGCGTCGGGCAGGGGCGGCGACTTGTACTTGGTGCAGGGCGGCGCCCACGCCTCCGCGAGTGATAGATATGGAGTCACAAGTGATAGAGTGGCACGTACCGGCGGCGAGCGGCGCACACAGCGCGTCTGCGTCGGGCGGGGGCGGCGCCTTGTACTTGGTGCAGGGCGGCGCCCACGCCTCCGCGAGTGATAGATATGGAGTCACAAGTGATAGAGTGGCACGTACCGGCGGCGAGCGGCGCACACAGCGCGTCTGCGTCGGGCGGGGGCGGCGCCTTGTACTTGGTGCAGGGCGGCGCCCACGCCTCCGCGAGTGATAGATATGGAGTCACAAGTGATAGAGTGGCACGTACCGGCGGCGAGCGGCGCACACAGCGCGTCTGCGTCGGGCGGGGGCGGCGCCTTGTACTTGGTGCAGGGCGGCGCCCACGCCTCCGCGAGTGATAGATATGGAGTCACAAGTGATAGAGTGGCACGTACCGGCGGCGAGCGGCGCACACAGCGCGTCTGCGTCGGGCGGGGGCGGCGCCTTGTACTTGGTGCAGGGCGGCGCCCACGCCTCCGCGAGTGATAGATATGGAGTCACAAGTGATAGAGTGGCACGTACCGGCGGCGAGCGGCGCACACAGCGCGTCTGCGTCGGGCGGGGGCGGCGCCTTGTACTTGGTGCAGGGCGGCGCCCACGCCTCCGCGAGTGATAGATATGGAGTCACAAGTGATAGAGTGGCACGTACCGGCTTCGAGCGGCGCACACAGCGCGTCTGCGTCGGGCGGGGGCGGCGCCTTGTACTTGGTGCAGGGCGGCGCCCACGCCTCCGCGAGTGATAGATATGGAGTCACAAGTGATAGAGTGGCACGTACCGGCTTCGAGCGGCGCACACAGCGCGTCTGCGTCGGGCGGGGGCGGCGCCTTGTACTTGGTGCAGGGCGGCGCCCACGCCTCCGCGAGTGATAGATATGGAGTCACAAGTGATAGAGTGGCACGTACCGGCGGCGAGCGGCGCACACAGCGCGTCTGCGTCGGGCGGGGGCGGCGCCTTGTACTTGGTGCAGGGCGGCGCCCACGCCTCCGCGAGTGATAGATATGGAGTCACAAGTGATAGAGTGGCACGTACCGGCGGCGAGCGGCGCACACAGCGCGTCTGCGTCGGGCGGGGGCGGCGCCTTGTACTTGGTGCAGGGCGGCGCCCACGCCTCCGCGCAGCGCTCGTGGCACGCTGCGCCACAGTCCACACATCGCACGCCCGTCTGCGCACATACACAACATTTATTATATCATACGACCACCACTACAGACAACCTCTCAAACCCTACAATCTCCGTTACTAGACTAAAGACATTTCCAATTCCAAAAACAAAAATTCTTTCCCTCTATCTCAATAACTAAGAGATCATCAAAGGTGAGGTGACCACCGAAGCAATGTAACATAATTCCAGTGACTCGCCAATAAAAGGCGGAGACGGTACAGGGCGGGTTTCTTTAGTGGGTGAGGGCCCTACTACTACCCTATTCGTTGCCCCGAACGACAGGGTGTGCAGTTAAGCCCATTTTTTACAGGCTTAACAAAAAAAATAATACTATATGTTGTAAAGTCGGTTTACGGACGATAATTTTACGTGATAACGTCATGAAGAAATTAGGTTTTTACTTTTAAACAATGTAATATTGATAGAAATCAAATGGTACATATAAAAAGGTACGATCGCGCGTGCTGCTATAAAATAATTGAGAGACGCGGTGTTGCTTGGGCCGCGTTCGGGCGAAGAATGTTCCCAGAATTCCCAGTATAGTTATTTATCTATGGAAGAATGTCATGTCGGTCACTGGGCCGGCCGCCTCCCTCCCGCAGACGCTCTTCAGCCCGTGGCTCTCTCGTGGCATCGATGGCCAAATATTTTTCAGAACGTGAGTCTTTTTCGTGCGTGCAGCCGAGCGTTCACCAATTTATAAGACGTTATCACGTCAAAAAAAAAAGGGGTTATCAAAGGTACAACAGATATATGTACTAACACACAAACAAAAAAGTCTGGAAGAATGGAAGTTATGTTGAACTGACCCTCATGTAAGCCTGATACAGCGCCGGATGCGTAGGTCTACAACGCATGTTTTACACTCATAATTCTATCGCTTTGTATCGTACGTGTGCGATTTTGGTGCCGATACGTCGGCGGGTTGGATCAAAGCATTTTTTCTTTTTTTTTTTCTACGAGTATATTAAATATTCTTAGTGTAGTCCCTATCATGTAATGTAATGTGTCTAAACGTGGCGCGTTTTTAAACTTTTACTTTTAGCTGTAGTCCAATATTAACGATAACAATCGAGTAGGTTTCTATCGAGTTTTATTTAAAATAATGGAGAGGCGATATCTATTTAGGTACTTTGGAAGAGCCATTTTATTATGTGTTATACAATTAAAACTAAAATATGATGAGAAAAAGAGTAAAGAATTAATGTAGGATTGATTTTGACTGCACAGATGCCGCCGGGGTGGTTTAGAAAAATGTATAGAAGTTAAGTTTATCAAGAGCTATCGAAAAGTGCCATTATAATCCGATCAATCGTTTTTGCGTAAACCAAACGGACACAAATTTAAAAAAAGAAATGTGTTGAAATACTTCTAAATAGTTAAAACCTACGAATAATGAATGATATGTGAAGAAGTATAAATCAAGCTCAAAAACGGCATTATGCAAACTGTACCGCGGTGAGTAGTGTTGCGATAAAACTGTACCGCGTATCGCTGACAGTTTGCTCATTCGAGTCAAGCGGTTGTATTGAGGAAAAATTCAACGGTGTTTATTATTTAGTTTTATTGCACTTATGCCGTTATGTGTCGCTAAGTGATGTAGAAGCCATACGAATATGTAGAATTCTGGTATTACGTTTTATATGTAAGTAAATAAACATTTTTAAAATGTATACTTGACGATTTTTGAAAGTGTTATGCAATATGAATGCAACATGAAAGCTTATTTATAGGATTTAAAATGTTATTTATAATAATTATTAGGTTTTATTTGTACCGCTAGTAGCCCGTAGACCGCTCGTTGTGGCGTTCTCTTGGGGAGGCCTATGTCCAGCAGTGGACGTCGAAAGGCTGATGGATGGATGGATGTTGAAACTTTCAAAAATATTATAATATTTTTCCAATGTACTAATTTGAGAAATTGAATTTTCATTGTATTAATTAAAATGTTAATAAAAAAAAACATGTAAACAAGATTACTTATTTGTGCATAACACCATTCACGTGTTTCATGATCATCTTCATAGACGGTGTAGTTAACATGTATTTAATGCGACCAATCGCGTGTGAGTATTTTAGGCGCCAAATCGTTGTTTAAGGCAATTAACGTTAAAATTGTGTGTGTTCTGTTGTATTGCTGTTGGTTGGTAGTTGGTTTGCGTTAGTGGGTCTATAATTGAAGCGATAATTATATGACAGTTATATTTCTTCATATATTATTATTCGTAGCCTAATCATTGTGTATAAAAAGAGAAGATCTACAATAAAGCACTAAAAGTGTTCACTATAAACGAGTGTAGATTACGTATTTCTGTACTCACTTCGTTTACTGTTGTTTAGATGCGCGAGCTGCAATGCCCGCAACGTATCAACATGTCTAATAATACTAAATTCTTGTTTGAAAAATTCTTGGACAGCATCTTTTTTCTCGTTCTATCCAGTGCCATTACAGTCACGTACGCAGTTAAAAGTTTTTACAATTCTATAAAATGAATGCTATACACCGCCGCCCGCGCCCGACAGTGTGGCACGTACCTTGAGCGGCCCCCACAGCAGGTCCTGGCAGTGGTCGCAGCGCGCGGGCGCGGCGGCGGGCGCGGGCGCCCAGCGGTGCGCGGGCGCGGCGGGCGCGGGCGGCGCGGCGGCCAGGCGCGCGCGCTGCAGCACCTGGCGCGACCCGCGCCGGTGCGCCGCCGCCGCCCGCGCCGATAGTGTGGCACGTACCTTGAGCGGCCCCCACAGCAGGTCCTGGCAGTGGTCGCAGCGCGCGGGCGCGGCGGCGGGCGCGGGCGCCCAGCGGTGCGCGGGCGCGGCGGGCGCGGGCGGCGCGGCGGCCAGGCGCGCGCGCTGCAGCACCTGGCGCGACCCGCGCCGGTGCGCCGCCGCCGCCCGCGCCGATAGTGTGGCACGTACCTTGAGCGGCCCCCACAGCAGGTCCTGGCAGTGGTCGCAGCGCGCGGGCGCGGCGGCGGGCGCGGGCGCCCAGCGGTGCGCGGGCGCGGCGGGCGCGGGCGGCGCGGCGGCCAGGCGCGCGCGCTGCAGCACCTGGCGCGACCCGCGCCGGTGCGCCGCCGCCGCCCGCGCCGATAGTGTGGCACGTACCTTGAGCGGCCCCCACAGCAGGTCCTGGCAGTGGTCGCAGCGCGCGGGCGCGGCGGCGGGCGCGGGCGCCCAGCGGTGCGCGGGCGCGGCGGGCGCGGGCGGCGCGGCGGCCAGGCGCGCGCGCTGCAGCACCTGGCGCGACCCGCGCCGGTGCGCCGCCGCCGCCCGCGCCGATAGTGTGGCACGTACCTTGAGCGGCCCCCACAGCAGGTCCTGGCAGTGGTCGCAGCGCGCGGGCGCGGCGGCGGGCGCGGGCGCCCAGCGGTGCGCGGGCGCGGCGGGCGCGGGCGGCGCGGCGGCCAGGCGCGCGCGCTGCAGCACCTGGCGCGACCCGCGCCGGTGCGCCGCCGCCGCCCGCGCCGATAGTGTGGCACGTACCTTGAGCGGCCCCCACAGCAGGTCCTGGCAGTGGTCGCAGCGCGCGGGCGCGGCGGCGGGCGCGGGCGCCCAGCGGTGCGCGGGCGCGGCGGGCGCGGGCGGCGCGGCGGCCAGGCGCGCGCGCTGCAGCACCTGGCGCGACCCGCGCCGGTGCGCCGCCGCCGCCCGCGCCGATAGTGTGGCACGTACCTTGAGCGGCCCCCACAGCAGGTCCTGGCAGTGGTCGCAGCGCGCGGGCGCGGCGGCGGGCGCGGGCGCCCAGCGGTGCGCGGGCGCGGCGGGCGCGGGCGGCGCGGCGGCCAGGCGCGCGCGCTGCAGCACCTGGCGCGACCCGCGCCGGTGCGCCGCCGCCGCCCGCGCCGATAGTGTGGCACGTACCTTGAGCGGCCCCCACAGCAGGTCCTGGCAGTGGTCGCAGCGCGCGGGCGCGGCGGCGGGCGCGGGCGCCCAGCGGTGCGCGGGCGCGGCGGGCGCGGGCGGCGCGGCGGCCAGGCGCGCGCGCTGCAGCACCTGGCGCGACCCGCGCCGGTGCGCCGCCGCCGCCCGCGCCGATAGTGTGGCACGTACCTTGAGCGGCCCCCACAGCAGGTCCTGGCAGTGGTCGCAGCGCGCGGGCGCGGCGGCGGGCGCGGGCGCCCAGCGGTGCGCGGGCGCGGCGGGCGCGGGCGGCGCGGCGGCCAGGCGCGCGCGCTGCAGCACCTGGCGCGACCCGCGCCGGTGCGCCGCCGCCGCCGCGCGCCGCACCGCGGCCGCGCTCGGCGACCCGGCGCGCTGCGGACACGCACACTTCAACGGGCCATTCGCGTCACACGCTCGTACGGACTCAGGTCGTATGCGACATGTTCGATCGTTAATTGATTAGTCTCAAAACGAACAGTACGATCAAAGTCGCATCCACCTCAGTATTTCAAAACCAAAAATTTAATGTCAACTACATAGTACTACGACATTTATTTATATTATTTTTAGTTAATAAATAAATCTACAGTCAGTATCATATAAAAAAAATCATAGAAATTTTAGTTAGTATTCCATTACTGGCAATGGGTAAACCACATCACTCGATGAACCGACAACCATTAGGGAAAAAACATTCTCGAATGGCGACCACGTATCCGACGGCGCAGCGTAAGACGACTCCCCACCAAATGGACCGACAATCTGGTCAAAGCCGCGGGGAGCCATTAAATGCGGTCAGCACAGGACCGCTCGTTGTGACGTTCTCTTAAAGAGGCCTATGTCCAGCGGTAAACATCGAAAGGCTGATGGATAGATGATGGCTGATTCCATTAGATATCGCAAAAATGAAAAACGCCTGTAATAAGGACTACTCTAATACCCACTAAGCAAATAATAGGGGTTAAAGTATGAAAATGCAGTTTTATTGTAATAGGTAATTCGAATTGACATAGAACCTTCATGATTTGAGATTTTTGAGTGAAAATTTTTTCAAATGGTACCTATGAGGTTCCTCTTTTAAAAGATGTGCAACATTCGATTATCGACTTTCACTTGTTTTTTTTTTATTCAGCTTAGAAAGATGGATACTTCGAATATTCGAGTGATTTTTGAATACGAGTTCCGACGCGGAACTAATGCTGCAGAAACAGCTCGCAATATCGATGTTGCGTTTGGAGAGGGGACTGCTAATGAACGCACCGTGCGATTTTGGTTTAAACGCTTTCGTGATGGAAATTTCGATTTGAAGACCCCCACACATGTGAATGAAAAAGTTATGATCATTTTATTTCTACTCATTATTTCTACAAAATAATTTCGATGTTTTCACATAGGGCAGACGTACCGCGACGTCTATTTTTTTTTTAAAGAACAAATTATTAATGTATATGGAAAAAAAGAATTTTAGTGTGAGCTGGATTCGAACACCCTTTCCATTAGAGAAAGTGTTCTAAGCCGCTAAGCCATCGCACTAACCAGGTCTAAAGTTCTCTTTTTCCACATACACAAATAATTTCTTCTTAAAAAAAAGAGTAAACAATGTTATGATGAAACACAGTCAAGCCTTCGTCACACAGAGGCGGGAGCCGCGAGAAAGCGATCAATCACGAAGCGATAGCGGTCCGTACTATGTCACACAAGGCTACCGTCCGCAGCCCGCGGCGGGAACACAGTCGGTGTGACATCAAAAGCGATCAAATTGTTCACGATCTTCCTTGGCTATCTTTTCCTATCCTTTTTTTTATATCCTTCTTTAAAGTGTTTTTATAATTCCTGTCTTTAGTATAATATATTACATGGGTGACCGACCTTTAGAAAAAAAAGTTTTCAGTCAAGAAAGTATTGGAGTATTGGGAATGGATGATTTGTTTATGGTTCCAAATTAAAATTTTTGTATTTTTTTTTTGTTGTTGTTAGATTGGCACAACTGTTATCCGTTTTGGCGCGTATTTTGAGTTGCATCTGTTATTTATATTAAATACAGTGCTGTTTTTAGTTATATCATATCTAGTGTGTATTGCGAATTTCATAATGGACAAAAACATCGAACAAAGAGTTTGTCTTAAATTTTGCATCGCCAATGGAATTTCGTGTTAGGAGTCACTGAAAATGATACAGAAGGCTTACGGTGAATCGACTTTATCAAAAACACGTGCTTATGAGTAGTACAAAGCGTTTAAAAACGGTCACGATGTGATGGAAGATTTGCGTCGCTCTGGTAGGCCATCAACGTCTGCAACTGAAGTTAACATTGCAAAAGTGAAGGAAATAGTGACTGAAAATCCTCATTCAACTTTGAGAGAGATAGCCGCCGAACTTTCTGTGTCTCACGAGTCGATCCGTACCATTTTAAATAATCACCTTGGTATGAAACATGTTTCCGCTCGGCTAGTCCCAAGAGACCTGAATTTTCTCCAAAAACTCAATCGCATGAGAGTCGCTGAGAACATGCTAGAACGAGTCAATTCCGACCCAACATTCATGAAACGCGTGGTTACTGGTGACGAGACGTGGGTTTAGGAGTTTGACATGCAAACGCGGAGTGGCGGCTTCCAACTGAACCGAAACCGAAAAAACCACGCCAAATTCGATCAAAAGTCAAAGTCATGTTGACTGTTTTCTTTGGCTATCGCGGTGTTGTGCACTCGGAATTCTTGCCAGAAGGTCAAACGGCAAATAAAGAATATTATTTGAGCGTTATGCGGCATTTGAGAGAGCAAATTTGACGAAAAAGGCCAGATTTGTGGAAAGAAAATTCTTGGATTTTGCACCACGATAATGCGCCTTCGCACAAGGCCATCATTGTGAATGATTTTTTGTCCAAACACTCAAAAAATACCATCGAGCAACCACCATATTCGCCAGATATGGCTCCAGCCGACTTCTTTCTTTTTCCTAAACTCAAATTACCACTTTGTGGCACTCGTTTTCAATCGGTAGAAGACATAAAAGGGAATTCGCGGCCAGAACTGAACTCAATTCCGGAAACAGCGTTTACAAAATGTTTTGATGATTGGATTATTCGTTGGCGTAAGTCTATCGTTTCTGAAGGATCATACTTTGAAGGTGATAAAACAAATTTGGATGAATAACAAAAAATTTGTGTATTATTGATCTTTTCTCGGTACTTTCTTGACAGAGTAGTATGTTAAAGAACAAATCATTTGTGAAAGTGGAAAAAGATAGCTTTACTGCGAGCAGGATTCGAACCCGCGTCCTAATTGCATTCCCAAGGATTGTTGGGAGTAGAGAGAGAGAATTGCTGAACGTAGAATTTAATCAAAACCTTTGCCGGTTGCTCTATACGTGAAGGAGCGCGAAGCTAAAAGTAATGAAATTATGAACAGAGACATGTCAGACATGTATGCTCAGGAATCCATTCCTGCTGCGAACTATTACAATAAAACATCTATACAGTTGTCTGTAAAGTCGTTTTACGGATGATAATTTTACGTGATAACGTCATATATGTTTTCTGAGAGTTTCACAAAATGTCATATTGATCGAAATCGAATGGTACATATTAAAAGGTACGATCGCGCGTGCTGCTATACAGAAATTGAGATACGCGTTCAGGCGAAGAATGTGATGTCGGTCGATGACTCGGTAAGCGCGGCCGGCCGCCTCCCTCCCGCAGACGCTCTTCAGCTCGCGGCTCTCTTGTGGGCGCAAACATCAAACAATGCATCGATCGCCATACATTTTTCGGAACGTGAGACTTTTTCGTGCGTGCTGCCGGCGTTCATCGATTTATAAGACGTTATCACGTCAAAATAAAAAATATTATTTTCAAAATATAGGTATGTTGTTTTTGCCAAACTGTATTGTCGATAGCAAGATATCACATCTGTTTCCAACAAATCGCAATGTTGATTGTATCCATACAATAAACAAAAGTCAGGTCACACAATCAGGTATTGCATACTGACACATTCACAATGGCGTGGGAATGTTCTCTCTTCATGAGAAGTACGGCCGATATGTTTCCGCTCGGCTAGTCCCAAAAAACCTGAATTTTCTCCAAAAACTCAATCGCATGAGAGTCGCTGAGGACATGCTAGATCGAGTCAATTCCGACCCAACATTAATGAATCGCATTGTTACTGGTGACGAGACGTGGGTTTATGAGTTTGACATGCAAACTAGTCAACAAGCTTCGGAGTGGCGACTTCCAACTGAACCGAAACCGAAAAATCCACGCCAAAGTCGATCAAAAGTCAAAGTCATGTTGACTGTTTTCTTTGACTATCGCGGTGTTGTGCACTCGGAATTCTTGCCAGAAGGTCAAACGGTAAATAAAGAATATTATTTGAGCGTTATACGGCGTTTAAGACAGCAAATTCGACGAAAAAGGCGAGATTTGTGGAATTTGCACCACGATAATGCGCCTTTGCACAAGGCCATCATTGTGAACGAATTTTTGTCCAAAAACTTAACAAATACCATCGAGCAACCACCATATTCACCAGATATGGCTCCAGCCGACTTCTTTCTTTTTCCTAAACTCAAATTACCACTTCGTAGCACCCGTTTTCAATCAGTAGAAGACATAAAGTTGAATTCGCGGCGAGAACTGAACTCAATTCCAGAAATAGCGTTTAAAAAATGTTTTGATGATTGGATTATTCGTTGGCGGTTTCTGAAGGAGCATACTTTGAAGGTGATAAAATAAATTTGGATGAATAAACAAAAATTTTGTGTATTATTGATCTTTTCCCGGTACTTTTATGACAGAGTAGTATACAAATTAAAATATATTCATTCTAAATCTAAGCATTTTGATAAATGTAATGCAAACTCACCTGTAATTCCAAAGTATTGGGTAATTCAAGTTGATCCCACCTGACGCGCCACTTCTGGGGTAGATGTCCAAGTTCCAACTCCAACTGTCGAATCCTTTCTAGTAGACCAGTGAAGGCATCCGGCATACTACGGGCTATACTGTCATACCTAGAAACAGTAACGAATAATCTGAGCTTTTTGATGTGAAAACATCTAATGCGAAAGGAGGGTAAAACTGGCTTTTGGCCGCCAAATAATTTATTTAATTGGTTTTAACGCCATCTGTTGACAAAATCATCTAACTAAGAAAGTATAATGTCAATCAATAAACTAATAAGTTTAAATTGGTCTATGGATAACGAGAGGGCGTTTACCAAGAATTATATAAGACTTGAACAACAGAAAATCGATGTTTTCACATCTGCGAAACGTCCCGTGACAGCTCATTTTTATTTTAAAAGACCAGTTTGGCTCGATAAATAAAGGAGGGAAATAAAAACTGACCAATTATAGTTATATATATTAAAGTAAGTGAATTCCACTCACCCTTGCGCTACAATTCTCCGTTGCGAGGAGCTGGCCAGCACATCAGACTCTGCAGCCAACACCTCCAGATCGTAGGGGGCGCCGTGAGAGAGTTCTTCGCTCGTGTAGTACTGCCATACCTCTAGTGCGCTCACACATGATACTGGACGGAGTACCTAAAATGTATTATTTGCTATAATTTTGTGCTTTACTGTAAATAACAAATGTAATTTTAAATTATCAAAAGATTTGAAATATAGTCGTCTAGGGAGATGGAACAGAGAGAAAACGGCATAGTTCCCCCGTGCAAAGGAGCTATGGATTCGATTCCCACGCATTATCAATATTTGACGAAACCAAAGTATTTATTTATTGGGTGGTTTAGAACATCCTAAACATCGGTCTGTGCTGCACTTAGTTGTTATTAGCTAATTTAACTGTTGTGTGTGTTGTTGTTGTTTTTTTTAACAAACTACTTATTACATGATTTAGTACAAACACAATAATAACTCCGCACTAGCTACATTTCAAAACGCAGCATCAGTTTTCTTTTGTTTCATGATTTTCGTAAGAAACACCAAACAGAGCAACGCATTTAACAAAAAAAATATATCAATAATAAATTTGATAACAACTAACGGGGTTGTCCAAATCCGGTGTATATAAGAAGTTGTAAAAGATGGGCGACTTCTGGTGGTGCCTGTCGATGTAGTCGAAGAGCGAGTGTCCCAGGTTGTGTGACCGCGGACACGTGCCGCCCAGAGCCGGCCCCGCCCCTCCACCCACGCCTCCTCCACACTCTTCTTCTGACCCACCACCCGTTTCTACCCCTTGCTCACAAAGGTACATCTTTAAACAATAACATTATTATTGTAAATTACAAAATAAAAATTAAAGCAAAATAGTATGTGTGTGTGTGTAAGTTATATAAGTGTGCAAAGGCAAATGCAAAATTAAGGCAATGTTCAGATGTCAACATTTTGACGCGCGTTTCCAAATCGCACGATTGTTTTCACATTAAAAATGAGTGAATCTGAAGATATTGGATGTCAATATCTTATTATTATCTTGACTTAATAGATGAAGTGGGCAAAAAGGCCAGCGATGTGGAATATAGGTTCGGTACGAGTAGCGAAGAGTACTCTCGCAACGTTAGCCCTCGTCATATGAACTCTCTTTAAATTTTATCGTGCGTTGACGTGCATTACATGTGAATTTCGCCTAAAACTATGTATTATATTGATATACTCTAGAGTTAGAGGTTAATGTTGACCTGAAAAGTATGCTGGAAGAAAAACTCGTTTGTGTGCACTTTATGATGCACTAAGTGTGCGTATCAAGTGTCGTCAAGATTTATTTCTTCAAGGTCAATGCATTTATTTGCTATTGTGAGAGAATCCCACCATTAGCACATATACAAACTAAGAAGAATATTAAGGAAGAAGTAAGAATTAGACATTTATATGTATATTTTTTAGCATTTGACATGCTTAGCACTATACATTAAACACAAAGTGGAAAATGTGAAATCGAAAATAACAGTCATGGGCAGGATTTGAACTTGCATCTCCTGGATACCTTCCAGATGCTTTGCCAATTCAGCCATCGTGACAATTGCTCCTGACTGCTAATTTCGATAACACATTCATACTTAACGTCTTTGGGTGACGCCTGCGCCATCTGTCGGCAGTATTTTCATACATTATACCGACCAGGTAAACTTAATTTTACAATTAAGATTTTTACCTAATAATGACGCAAACCCTATAAATATTTAGATATTTTTATATATATTTTTAGCATTTGACATGCTTAGCACTATACATTAAACACAAAGTGAAAAACGCGTCACCCAAAGACGTTAAGTATGAATGTGTTATCGAAATTAGCAGTCAGGAGCAATTGTCACGATGTCTGAATTGGCAAAGCATCTGGACGGTATCCAGGAGACACAGGTTCAAATCCTGCTCGTGACTGTTATTTTTGGATTTCACATTTTTCAGTTTGTGTTTAAGAAGTAAGAAGACAAGTGCAACAACACTGACCATCCTGTTGGTGTCGGTTCTCTTGTCGTCTGCCGCGGTGATGCCGAGCTCGCTTCGCTGCGCCTCGTTGTCGAACAAGAACGTACGGAAGCGACAAGACACGTGGTGATAGGCCACCAGACGCAAGTAGTAATCGTTGAACTCGAACGCTAAGGGAAATTGTTTCTGGAGCTGTAAAATAAAGTGGATTTTATACCTTGAATCTACAATACAACTTCAAAAAGTTTTCTAACTATATATAGATGCCATTCTAGAATAATGTCAGGTACGGTAAAAAATCTAAACAAAATCACGCCGACTGTTATCCTAAATCTGTGAAAAGGAGATCCATGCTTATCTATGGGACTCGGATAGTGATAATGCGTATGCAAATACAAAAAAAGAACCATAAAATAACTCCTTAAATGTTATTCATCATAAAATAATAACTTTACTTTGTTTTGAAAAGTACTTAATTTTTTTTTCATACCTGATGGACAGCGTCTAAGAACATTAAGAATGTGGGTGTAAATCCCTGCTGGGGTGTAGCGCCAATATTGGACCTCTGTTGGAACTTATGGCCGAATGCCAGCCATTCCTTTTCGACCAAAATGCGGAATCCTTCTAAAGTTCGGTAGTATGGCTCGAGACAGATTTGTGCTAATGATGATATCTGTAAACACAACGAATGAAAGAGATTAAATTTATACGCAGTAGCGAATAAAGGCCTGCAATGACCGTAGTTCCGAGTTCGATCTCCAGTCCGAGAACCAGACTTCGAATAGCATACGCCTCTGACTTTTGGAGATATTTCAGATTTGTTTACAAATTATTACTGTTCGGTCAAGGAAAAAACTGTGAAGCCTGAAAATTTACTTTACAGCTTGTGAAGTCTGCCAACCCGCACTGGGCCTGCCTGGTGCACTACGGCCCAAATCCCTTTGACTATGAGAGGATCACAGGATGGAAAGACCCACTGCCCAATAGTGGGACAGCAAAAGGTTAAAAAATATCTATGCAGCACGTAGATTAACATAGTGACGGCGACTTGGCTATGGACTGATTATATCTGAGAAGGGACCGACTTTGCGTGGACACGCAAACCGGCAAATGTATTTATGACGAAAGGTCCTAAGCTATGGAAAAAATTTGCTGAAATAGACGTGGAGTGCGGAAGACGCCACCCTCTGAACCAAATCGCTAAATCCATAAGTGGAAGGCTTGACTCTGTATGTCTCTGTAGATAAACATTTTGCGGTTTACGAACTAAAGCCCTCGTTACACAGAGGCGGGAGCCGCGGGAAAGCGACCGCGATCCGGGACGGAATTTTTTTGTAATATTCGAATTTGTATGCAACCTGTCACATAACAACGGGCGCGTGCATTTTCAGATGTTTTGAATGAATTATTGTAGTTAAGCCGATCCTGAATCAGAATTATTTTAGCGCCTGAATATCTCTTCGAGTATTAGTCACGTAAGCGAAAAGAAATAACGTAGGAATATTTAAACATGACTGTTGTGATCAATTATGTAAAAAGTAATTATTTTAAATTTGGCAATACACAGAACAAACATGTTGTTTGAATTATAAGAAATGTGAAAAATGAAGTGCAAATATGTTGAAATTTAAGAAAAATGTGTAAATGTGCATTTATTTTATAGCATATAATAAAATTATACAAACCTGCGCAGTAATGTCCCATCCGTCTTCTAATGATATGAGAACAGAGGATCCTTGCAGGTCTAACAAGTCGACCACAGCGCCTGATAGTTGAAATAGTTGCCGCAGTTGCCACAGCCATCCCGATTCTTCTATTTGTCTGTGGTATGAAAACATTTCGTAGTTGCAGTGTAATGTTGCAATGGATTTTAGTCAATATTGCTTGAATAGTTTAAACTAGGAATATAGTTAAGCGGGCGTAAATAAGTCGAAACTAATTTGTTCTTTTTTAGTTAATATAAGAATGTTGCAATATATTTCTGTATTTTCCTTACTTTAATAAAATGTTAGCACGATTGTTTAAAAATATTATATATCCATGAGTATCGAAAATGATTATTAAATATGTGCTAGAGGTCATGAGATCGGTTTGTTAACTAGTTAGGATTACTCATAATTTTATTAAGTAGTCATACCGCACATGCGGTGTCCGCCGCGCACGTGAAATGTCAGTGCGCGCCTGCTCACAGTTCGGATACAATATTTCGCGTATTTGGTTGGCAGGTGGCGGACTCCCTGTGCACGACGCGCACTCCGGACACAAATACAGAACAATGAACCGTATGCGCATAAGATCTGTGCGGGACCGACCGCAGGAAGCCGTCGTGCTGCGCGGCCGGCGGCGCGGAGGGCACGGCGGCGCGCATGAGCTTCTTGAAGGCGTGCCGCGCGGCGCGCGCGTCCGCGTACTCCACCGGCACCGCCTCCGCGCACCCCGCCGCCCCCGCGCACCCCGCCGCCGCGCCCTTCTCGCACACCACGTACAGCGCCGCGCGCCGCGCGCCCGCCGCCTCGCCGCACACTGCGCACACCGATCATAGAGTCACAGGGCGCCTGCTACACTTGAAATATCAAATACACTTTTAGTTGAGAAAAAAAAGCATTTGAGGAGAAACAAAGCAATGAAGAAAAAGGCAAAATACTATGAATACAAGAAAACAGAGAAGACGGAGCGACAGACCCGAGTCGGCGTCGGCGGTGGAGAGGCGCTGGCGGGGCGCGTAGAGCTCGAGGTGCGAGGGCTGGCGCCGGTCCTTGAGCGAGCCCCAGCGCCCGAAGTGCCGCGCCGCCGCGCCGCCCTTGCCGCCGCTGTTGCGGCCCACGCTGCACAGTCAACTGTCTCAACTCCCCCGCACACCCGTCTGTACGTGCTGACAGGTATGCGCGCCAATTTTGGACGCGTTACTTCATTTACTGAGTTTCATTTAAAATAAGAATCGATCGCGTCGTAGATGATTTGAGGACATATATTCATAGTGATCGTCGATAGTCTACATTATAATTATCTATCTTCACACTCGTGAATCGAAATCGAGTGAATCGATCTCAATATTAAATTATCAAAATGCCGCTTATGAAATTCCACTTCAATATCATAAAATGTTACCCAAGAGTTCCAGCCGCTTTACTCAACAATGGGGTGTGCGTAGTCTGCTGGTCATCGCAGCAAAGTAGTAAGGAATCCAGGCTGAGGCTAGAGTCTTCGAGGTCCCCGCGAGAAGCCGGGGTGCACGCCACTAATGTAGCCAGGTATCGTTCCTGAGGTCAACATAATGAAATTATCTTCTTCTATGACCTCCATATGACTTTGTGGAATAAATGAGGATATCCTGGATTTCATCGCGCGTTTTAAATGAGGATTTATTTATCTCTTATTATGAATATGAGACGCAAAATTAATATACTCACTTGTTCTATGCTGGATGTGGTTTCTGTGCCACTCTGAGCAGTACCTTGTGTCTGATGGCTCGATTTTAACATCCCTATTACACCTTTGTGGTGAGGTGCGGCTGATCTGGGGAGCGATATTACAAATCATTGACTGCTAGAGCAGGTTTTAACTATACCAATAACTATTGAGTCAAAGTTACAGACTTCATATTCGAAAATAACTCCGAAAACATCTCAACATTATTTAGGCATAATACACTTTGCAAGTTTCTCACATCCTATCCTTGGAAAAAGGTATGCTTCTCCTCCAAGGACCCTAACATCTGTGTTGATTGCGTCACGAAATCGGTGATCACGGGGATGGAATCTTTCATCCCCTACACCAAAATACCGGTCGGCGGTCGCAGCCGTCCCTGGTTCAATAAAGCCCGTAGGAAGGCTGCACGCCAGAAGTACTCTGCATACCTGGCCTGGAATAGGGCCAGGAAACGTCGGGATCCGAACGCCAAAGAGGAGAAGCGAAAATATAATGCTGCTACCAGGTCCAACAAGAGGGCCATTGCCGAAGCCAAGGCAGAACACGTTGCCAGAATTGGCGAACGCCTTGAGAGCTATCCCACTGGGAGCTGTGCTTTCTGGTCGTTTGCCAAGGTATAGCACAGGGTAACTTCTGCAAGTCCAGTCACCCACCACTGCATAAACAGGATGACAATATGGCCTACAGCGCAAAAGAGCCGACCTACAGAGCCATCTCTTTGTCTCCAATTCGACTTTGGACGCCGGGACGGCCTCACCACCTACCATCTCACGGTGTGAAAGCCCCCGTCCCGACGCGCCTATACCGTCTCTCATACAGTACCGGCAGGGTTCCAGCTTCGTGTAAGGTAGCCTAGTTCACCTGATTCCCAAAAGAGGTGACCAGTCGGACCTGTCGAATTACAGGCCGATTGCGAGCGATGACATGATGACAACCTGCTCTCTAAGAGAAGATAAGAGAAGGCCATTAACCGCCGGCTTCTGCAGTACCTTAAGAATCACCAGCTGATCAGTGGCTTCTAGCAAAGTCCAGTTCGAGAGTAATTTAGAGGACAAAGTCAAATTAGCGAGTAAAGAACTAGGTGCCTTAAACAGAGCCAAGTGGTATTTCACACCGAGGCAGAGACGTTTCTAGCAAAGTCCAGTTCGGGAGTCATTTAGAGGACAAAGTTAAATTAACAAGTAAAAAACTAGTAATTCTAAACAGAGCCAAGTGGTATTTAATACCGAGGCAGAGACTTGTGACTCTATATAACTCTATATAACTCTATATAAGGCACAAGTCCATTGTAACGTGGAGTACTGTTCACATGTCTGGGCAGGCGCATCAAAGTACCAGCTCGACTCACTTGACTCCCTGCATGCTGTTCCAATTGTCGATGATCTCAATCTCACAGATGGACTAGAGTCGCTGGGGCGGTGGAGAGACTTTGGGTTTCTTTGTGTGCTTGTTTGACTTTTTAATAGGGAGTGCTCTGATGAACTATTTGAGGCGGTACCAAGATTCTGTTTTTATCACTGGACCACGAGATGTCGTAGTGAGGTTTATCCACACCACCTGGACACGATCCCGTCCAAGACTGTTCGTTTTCAGCGCTTTTTTCCACCACGCACGTGTAGGCTCTAGAATGAACTTCCCGCTGCGGTATTTGCTATGACATGTCCTTCTTTAAACGAGGTTTGAAAAGAGCATTTTTTACTCACAGTAGGCGGCGACTCGGCTGTGCTTTCGGTGCTGTCTAAGTGCACGAACGGTTACCACTTACCATCAAGCGAGATTGCTCGACTGCCATCCATCCATCCATCTTTCATCGTCCATTGCTGGACATAGGTCTCCCCAATGGGGGGTTTTACATTTGGTAATCCCTTAGTCGGCTTTTATGACTCCCGTAGGAAGAGACGGGGTGGAGCTATTCTTGGTGCCGGCCCCACACGGCAAAACCCCTCGACTGCCCTCGTCGTCAATAAAAAAAACTTAAGTAGAAAGTATATGAATATGTTTTATGGATTGTTTTACGGGGAGCGAGCAATAGTACGGATCGGTTAGTTACCTCGCCAGCACGGCGTGCGTGCGCGGGTGGCGCCACGTGAGCGCGGGCAGGCGGCCCTGGCGGTAGACGCGCGCCACGCGGCGCAGCGAGTCGTCGGCGCACGCGGCGGGCACGGGCAGCAGCGCGGGGTACGTGCGGCACGGCGCGGGCGCCAGGCGGTAGGGCGGCGCGCCCAGCCCGCAGCGCGCCCAGTCGCGCACGTACACGCGCTCGCGCGCGCGCGCCGCCGCGCCCTCCGCGCACTCGCCGCCCAGCTCCAGCTCCTCCACTGCGGACCGCCTCGCTTACTACGCGCCTGGCTAGTGGGGCTTCTACGGAAGCTCTCGGGCTCTCGATATACATTTCATTTATGATAATCGATTTCTGCAACTAGACGTAGTTTTTTACAACTACGCGACGCACGCTGTGATGCTGCTAATAATACTAATACTGAATACCACAAATGTGCTACCGATACGACAGTTGGATTAACTATTTTATTATCCTCCACTATTAATAATCACTTCAAAAATAGCACGTACTTTTGCCAAAATTGGGACATCTAAATTCCAAATGCTAAACAGACACAACAATAGGTGACTCACACGACAATGTGTCAGCTGACAGCGAGGACATGAGCGGCGGCGATGTCAGCGAGCGGGCGTCAGCCGACGGCAGCACGTACTTCTGACGTTTAGATGGTTTCGGTTTCAGGCCTGCTTTGCGGGCTGTCTTTAGCAACGTTTTCTTGGCAAATCCCCTAAAAAAATACATATTATGTGGCATTTGATAAAATCGTATCAATAAACTTAATAACATTAGTACATGTGAAATAGTGGTTAGAGCCACTAACTTGAGCGTGTGATACAACAAAGTGACAATGGCGGCGGCGAGCCACTAACTTGAGCGTGTGATACAACAAAGTGACAATGGCGGCGGCGAGCCACTAACTTGAGCGTGTGATACAACAAAGTGACAATGGCGGCGGCGAGCCACTAACTTGAGCGTGTGATACAACAAAGTGACAATGGCGGCGGCGAGCCACTAACTTGAGCGTGTGATACAACAAAGTGACAATGGCGGCGGCGAGCCACTAACTTGAGCGTGTGATACAACAAAGTGACAATGGCGGCGGCGAGCCACTAACTTGAGCGTGTGATACAACAAAGTGACAATGGCGGCGGCGAGCCACTAACTTGAGCGTGTGATACAACAAAGTGACAATGGCGGCGGCGAGCCACTAACTTGAGCGTGTGATACAACAAAGTGACAATGGCGGCGGCGAGCCACTAACTTGAGCGTGTGATACAACAAAGTGACAATGGCGGCGGCGAGCCACTAACTTGAGCGTGTGATACAACAAAGTGACAATGGCGGCGGCGAGCCACTAACTTGAGCGTGTGATACAACAAAGTGACAATGGCGGCGGCGAGCCACTAACTTGAGCGTGTGATACAACAAAGTGACAATGGCGGCGGCGAGCCACTAACTTGAGCGTGTGATACAACAAAGTGACAATGGCGGCGGCGAGCCACTAACTTGAGCGTGTGATACAACAAAGTGACAATGGCGGCGGCGAGCCACTAACTTGAGCGTGTGATACAACAAAGTGACAATGGCGGCGGCGAGCCACTAACTTGAGCGTGTGATACAACAAAGTGACAATGGCGGCGGCGAGCCACTAACTTGAGCGTGTGATACAACAAAGTGACAATGGCGGCGGCGAGCCACTAACTTGAGCGTGTGATACAACAAAGTGACAATGGCGGCGGCGAGCCACTAACTTGAGCGTGTGATACAACAAAGTGACAATGGCGGCGGCGAGCCACTAACTTGAGCGTGTGATACAACAAAGTGACAATGGCGGCGGCGAGCCACTAACTTGAGCGTGTGATACAACAAAGTGACAATGGCGGCGGCGAGCCACTAACTTGAGCGTGTGATACAACAAAGTGACAATGGCGGCGGCGAGCCACTAACTTGAGCGTGTGATACAACAAAGTGACAATGGCGGCGGCGAGCCACTAACTTGAGCGTGTGATACAACAAAGTGACAATGGCGGCGGCGAGCCACTAACTTGAGCGTGTGATACAACAAAGTGACAATGGCGACGGCGAGCCACTAACTTGAGCGTGTGATACAACAAAGTGACAATGGCGGCGGCGAGCCACTAACTTGAGCGTGTGATACAACAAAGTGACAATGGCGGCGGCGAGCCACTAACTTGAGCGTGTGATACAACAAAGTGACAATGGCGGCGGCGAGCCACTAAATTGAGCGTGTGATACAACAAAGTGACAATGGCGACGGCGAGCCACTAACTTGAGCGTGTGATACAACAAAGTGACAATGGCGGCGGCGAGCCACTAACTTGAGCGTGTGATACAACAAAGTGACAATGGCGGCGGCGAGCCACTAACTTGAGCGTGTGATACAACAAAGTGACAATGGCGGCGGCGAGCCACTAACTTGAGCGTGTGATACAACAAAGTGACAATGGCGGCGGCGAGCCACTAACTTGAGCGTGTGATACAACAAAGTGACAATGGCGGCGGCGAGCCACTAACTTGAGCGTGTGATACAACAAAGTGACAATGGCGGCGGCGAGCCACTAACTTGAGCGTGTGATACAACAAAGTGACAATGGCGGCGGCGAGCCACTAACTTGAGCGTGTGATACAACAAAGTGACAATGGCGGCGGCGAGCCACTAACTTGAGCGTGTGATACAACAAAGTGACAATGGCGGCGGCGAGCCACTAACTTGAGCGTGTGATACAACAAAGTGACAATGGCGGCGGCGAGCCACTAACTTGAGCGTGTGATACAACAAAGTGACAATGGCGGCGGCGAGCCACTAACTTGAGCGTGTGATACAACAAAGTGACAATGGCGACGGCGAGCCACTAACTTGAGCGTGTGATACAACAAAGTGACAATGGCGGCGGCGAGCCACTAACTTGAGCGTGTGATACAACAAAGTGACAATGGCGGCGGCGAGCCACTAACTTGAGCGTGTGATACAACAAAGTGACAATGGCGGCGGCGAGCCACTAAATTGAGCGTGTGATACAACAAAGTGACAATGGCGACGGCGAGCCACTAACTTGAGCGTGTGATACAACAAAGTGACAATGGCGGCGGCGAGCCACTAACTTGAGCGTGTGATACAACAAAGTGACAATGGCGGCGGCGAGCCACTAACTTGAGCGTGTGATACAACAAAGTGACAATGGCGGCGGCGAGCCACTAACTTGAGCGTGTGATACAACAAAGTGACAATGGCGGCGGCGAGCCACTAACTTGAGCGTGTGATACAACAAAGTGACAATGGCGGCGGCGAGCCACTAACTTGAGCGTGTGATACAACAAAGTGACAATGGCGGCGGCGAGCCACTAACTTGAGCGTGTGATACAACAAAGTGACAATGGCGGCGGCGAGCCACTAACTTGAGCGTGTGATACAACAAAGTGACAATGGCGGCGGCGAGCCACTAACTTGAGCGTGTGATACAACAAAGTGACAATGGCGGCGGCGAGCCACTAACTTGAGCGTGTGATACAACAAAGTGACAATGGCGGCGGCGAGCCACTAACTTGAGCGTGTGATGCTTGGGCTGCGCGTGGCGGGGCGGGGGCTGCGCCCGAGGCGCCAGCGCGAAGTGCAGCAGCGCGTGCTCCGGGTGCCGCAGGCGGCCCAGCTGCTTGCGGAACGCCTCCACCGCCTCACTGCTTACTTCCTCGTCTAACGCAACCTTAGACACCAATTAAAAATGTGAGTATTATCTATAAAGTCCTCCCTGCCGCATCTGTCTGTCTGAAAGCAATAAATCTAAAAACTATCAAACGAGTTTTCATGCGGTTTCCACCAGTTTATTGTTACTTAACTATAGAACAGTGAGGCAACATAACTAATGATATGCGTACCTTTATAAGCTGGAAGGTAGCTGATCTTAGTTGCAATCCTTCTAATGGTGACTGCTCCAAATGTGGTAGATAATGAGTCCGCACTGACTTCTCGCGCGTTAGCGAGCACAGTGGGAATGAACGCACCACCGTTTGCTCGCATGCTGTTGGTTATTGAAATGTGAAATAACCGTTTATATAATCTAATTCAAGTGTTATACATATTTTATATAATATTACAGAACTGTGTCTACACATTAAAGGTATTTGAGAAAAAACACTATTATTTTTTCATATTCTAAGTGAGCGCTTGACAGGGTATAGTCAAGCACTCGGGTGGCAAGTGGCGATATAATCTATAATGGTAAGACGCAGCTTAGTAAAAAAGTATTCAATCTAACCTTTTAAGACATTCAGATTGTAATAGGATAAGAATACCGAAACTAGCAACTTATCCCATTTCATTGCTGTGCGTATTATGAATGGTGATTCGAATCATTTAAATTCTTTCTTTATTCTTTTAAGTCTATGAAAAAAAAATTGATAATTGGGTACAACCAGTTCGTTTTACCAATTAACGTTTTAGCATGTTTCTCCATTGAATCCAAGACTGGACAGATGCAATTTAACAGCCCAAACGTGACAGCAGTATCCATGGTTTACAGACCTTAACGTGACTGCAGTAGTAGTCCATACACGACTTGGGCTTCATATAGAATTAAAAGCTGTCCGGTCGTGAAGAATTGTAGCACTTTCGCAAGTACGCTAAACTTCCTTGTCGCTACTGTCGCCTTGAATCCAATGAACCACCCGAAGTGGAGGTCCGAGAATATCCGAATACTCAACAACTCAATAATAATTGACAGTATCCGATCAACTACTTTTTTAGGCACGGGTTGTACATTGCCAAGCTTCCAAGATTTGGACACAATTTCAGTCTTCAAGTAGAGGCAACTCGGATGCTCTAGCCTTAAGTATAATAACTGGAATACCATCAGGTCTACTAGTTTTGTTCACATCCAAACGACAATACCTCATCACTTATCTGCCATTAATCAGACAAAAACCAGTAAGTATCACTTTACAGAGATTAGAGAGTTTCAATATTATGAGCTTGAATAAAGATTTCTGAAAGTTGCTTTTAAATTAATCTTACCATATGGATCTGTGGGAGTGCCTTTGAATACAATTCTGTAATTAGTGAGGAACAAGGCACCCTCAGCCGGTAGCAAAGGCGTGTTACGTCCATCTGCTACTAAATAGGCTCTCAACGCTGGTACAGACACAGTTTCCCCCGGGACCAATGCTGGGGCCACTATGCGAGGCTGTAAAATAAACATATAAAATATAGTGTTGCACCTTTGAATGGCACCTCACTTTTACGAATGAAGAGCTTACAATCCTCGGTGCTGATCTGTGCGAGCAAGAGGCTTGTTAACTAATAGGGATCCACAGGCAAAGCTGAACACAGATGGCGCTATCAGCAAGATGGCCACTGTATTTTTTTTTGTCTCAGGACTGTTTGCTATTTTTTGTGTTTAATCCGGTTGATCAGCGATATTGTTAAAATGTATAACACCTGGTAGATTAAAGAATTGAAAGACGCTATGCTGTGAAGCTACAAAATTTTTACTTTTCCCAACTTTTTTAACGTTTGATCTTTGGTGAGAATATGTACGTCGTGTATCACATGTGTATCAGGACAGGACTTTACAGCTACACCTTCGGGATAAACCGTTTTAGATTATGTTTGAAATATGATTTCAATTCCCATTCTACATACATATTCACGCCTTACTATTATTTGGTCTCACAATGCTCATGCTGTTAATATTTGAATATACCACCAAAGTTGCCAGTCTATCAGTCTAAACAAGGCAATAAAGATGGTATGAGCCGAATTACAATATTAACTCGAATAACTACTTGTGAAAAATGTATATATGCTATAAATCCAAGCAGAAATAAAAATAGTGCTTGAATGAGATGACTGTGTAATAAGAAACAGTATTAGTGTAACCAGTTGTAACCCCAGATGGTGCATAATGAATATAAATAACCAGTTTTAACGATATTAGCCTGTAAATTAATTTCCTAAACCAATACATTAGCTGTAAGAACAACATATTCGTGGCCTTACGAATTTCTATAAACAGAGAAGAAATCTCTTGCAAAGGGAATGTGTTAATCTATACTATTATAAAGCTGTAACAGAGCTGTGTCTGTACATTTAAGATATTTGAGAAAAAAATACTGAATTAGGCTATATATCTAAACACAAAACTATTTTTTTATATTTTTTGTCTGTTTGTTTGTTCGTGCATCACGCAAAAACTACTGAAAGGATTTTGATGAAACTTTTTTTTTTGGTAGCTCTTGATTAGACTTAACAACTGGTATATGTTTTATACCGCTACTATATCGGGAACCTGAGATATAACCAAAAAAAACTAGCTTTTGGCTGCGGCGGAGTCGCGGGCAAAGGCTTGGATTTTATATAACATATTTTTTCCATGACAGCATAAACAAAACAAACAGAAAGATATATGAAATAGTGAAACTACTAAGTTTCAGAGTATCTGTGAAATGTAAAACATGTCCTTTTTTTTAAGGAACCACCTAAAGTCTAATATTGTCTAAATCAGGCATTAGTGTTAAAAGCAATTTAGGTAAGAATTCCACATAAAAATAGAAAAACTTAAAAATAAAACATGTTTTATTTTGTTTATGAAACATAAAATAATACAAACCAAAAACATTTTCATCAAGAATATTGCATGCAACTGTATATCATGGAAACTAATCAAACTTACAAAGATAAAAATATAAACCACAGTCTTTTTCTAGTTAATCTTATATTATACAGTCTACAAAATAACATAACTCTCAAACAATCTAAAATAAGACACAGTTCAAATACATACGAGTACAGCCAATATTTACATAATTTTGGTTTTTGTAAAACTAAAACCATATAAATGTGGTGATTATGCTATTGATATAAAATTATTATCTAATGTGGTCAAATTAAAATAAAATATCCCAATATACAAGTATGGGAATCAATAAACTGCTAAGTACCTATACTTGTTATATTACAGTTATTTATTCAAAAAGTAAATAATCATATTTAGATATTGTTATATATATATATATATATATTTAGCATTTGACATGCTTAGCCATATACATTAAACACAAAGTGTGAAAATGTGAAATCGAAAATAACAGTCACGAGCAGGATTTGAACCTGCATCTCCTGGATAGCGTCGTGACTGTTATTTTCGATTTCACATATTGTGTTTAAAGTAAATAATCATACTATTAAAATCAAATAATCGAGTCACAAGAATAAAACAAACATTTATAAGCTTAGGGAAACTATACTTAAAAAAGCTGTAGAAAAAACGCAAAAGATCAAAAGAGAGGCATTTTAGAAAAGTTATGTAAAACCAAAATGGATGGATTTAATATTACATTGACCTAACAACAAATGGACCTCGTGTCCGCGCTCAAAAGTGTCCGAACCAAAAGAGAAAGAAAACGCCAAAAGAGAAACAATCGCGCGCCAGTCTCGTTTGGTCGACCGACTTGATTATACGCTCAATATGCCGTATGTGAAAACCTGTAAAAACTACTCAAATAAAGTGAAAAAAGAATATTTTCAGCAAGTAGACTATTGTTTTATCATTTGCAGTATTATCCTGCTAAATACAAAGAATTTGTTTTAAATTTTGAATATTTGTAAAAATAAGTCGTCAACACATAATATTCACTAGAAGCTGCATAATGTGATCATGGTGCGGCCATAAAATTGCGGTAAATTATTTCAAATAAAACTAAACATTATTATAACAGTGCAAGGTTTCAAATTAGAATGTTGAAGTTTGTATGTATTAATATAGACTGTCTATTGACTGTAGTCTATTGACTAGGACACTATTTCGAGAATTTTGTACTAGACCCAACGTCCATTTTTATTAGGTCAATGTTTTAAAATTACTTAATATATCTTACTATTCTACATTGATTTGCGTACCAACTTCTCAATACAAATCTAAATTCAATAATGGCACATATTTGCATATATTTCCACTGAAGTAGAGACAAACATAGCTCTTTGAATATAATTTAACAGCTCATTTCCGCTCGGCTTATGCCCATTTCAACGGAAATACACTCGCAACTATATTTAAAGCGGTCACAGACAATGTGTTATTTGTTAATAGGTAAAACTTACATTAAGGCATTTTTGGAAAAATAAAGTTTTATACTTGTGTTAATTGTACATTATGTGCCGCACCTAGCACTTATTGCGTAAAAATATTTACTATTTTTCGCTGTCAATCTAAATTATTTCTAAATTTTATATTAGAGGTGATTTGTTATTTTTAGATATATATTTAAGGTATTTAGATAATGTAAAAGCTCACCAATTTACCAGAACACAAAGTACAATAATGTGAACACGAAAATTATGGGCTACGAGCAGTTTTCCGCTCGCACTTATTATTTCATATTTCAAATTTTTGCACTTTCGTGTTCCTAGAGGAGATTTGTTAGTTGTTAGTTAAATCATCACATAAGGTATGATCTATCTCGGTGGTGTAAATAACGAGGCTGTGTTTTACCTTCTGAACGGGTGGTAGTCGGCGGCTCTCCCTGGCGACGGCGTCCAAAGTCTCTAGGTGCATGTGCACGACTCCCGGGATCATCTGGTGCAGGGAGCGAACGTGGTCAGCGGTCACACCGCCCTCGGTGCACACCTGCCGTTATAATAATCACTTCTTTTGATCCGCATTTTAAAACTTATACCTTTAGATTTAGATACTAATATAGCAAATTTTATCTTCACTATTCTTTTACCTATCATAAAGCATGGCTTTTAGGCATTTTATTTGTTTAGGCGGGAAAAAATGTACCTAACCGCACACCCTGTCGTTCGGGGCAACGAACAGGGTTGTGTGAGGCCCTCACCCACTAAAGAAACCCGCCGTGTGCCGTCTCTCCACCGGAACCATATCATTCCTTCAGTGGTCATGGGCTTTTATGCCCGGTATTGCAGTCTAGCCTGGTAGTTCTACATACACAAAAGCTTTTTGTTTTTGTGAATTTTTGGGAGTTTTAGCAGGCATTTAAGATAGCTTAGCGGTCTAAAGTATCAGGATTCGAACCAGACGCAAGTTCGAATCCTGCTCACGTAGAAAATTATCTTTTTCCACTCTAACTCTTAGTATAATTGACTTAATGAGTGGCGGTTACAACTTACCGTAGGTAGGCCGTGGGCCGTCTGCCACCATAAGCGAAAAAAAATATAATTACCTTGTCAACAAATCTGGAGACCATTTTTATAACATTATTCCCCGCCTCTCCCGGGTCGGCTTCCTCAAAACCTGACTCTGCATCCACACTGTCCGATTCTGCCACACTACACAAAGAGAACACGAGGTCACTTAATTTGCTGTTGTTCATATAGCTATAGGCTAATTTAACACATAGCATCACGCCTGTATTCCTCGAAGGGGTAGGCAGAGGTGTACTACACACCCACGACTCGCCAGCTATGTTTAAGTCCCACGTAATAGGGGGCGAGCCTATTGACGCCTACCGGGCACGTTTCCAAACTCCGGGCTGTTACTGAGAATTTTTCTTTTTAGGAAAAAGCTCAATAACATTGCCCAACCCGGGGATCGAACCCGAGACCTCATGATTAGCAGTCGCATACACTACCGCTACACCACCGAGGCAGTTAATGCTAATTTAAATTTTATTATTTTTAATTGATATTTTATTTATAATAATCTAGGCCCAAGCCTGTGTTTCAGACACCAGGTCTCCCCCCCTAACTTAAACTGAACATTAAACACATTGTCATGTCGACAGAAATAATGACACTACTCAGAATTGTATGTACAAAGTGCGTATATGTGTGAGTATACGTGAGTGTGCAAGCTGCATTTGCGTGCGTGCTTATGTGTGTGTTTGTGTGTGTGTACATTTAAGTGCTAGTCATAATAATCTATGGATGAGCGACATGCTTTAATCTATTTTTGGTTCAAGTTTTCTATGATCACCAAACAGACAAATGGTTTAATATTAAAATTATCCATTAAGGGTCATTACCTATTGGTAATACTATTGCTTGCTCTGTCAGCGTCATCGCCTCTCGTGTCAGCTCTCCTACCGGCGCCCTCTAACGGCAGTAGCAGGTAAACCATTCTGTACGCGTAGTGGATCACTTGGCTATAGACAGTAGACTCTTCACTTTGTACTAACTCACGTTGTTTTTCTGTAATTGATAGTAAAATAATAATTGAAAGAGAACTGATATTTGTTTCTCGATCCGAAAAAATAGTCACCACAGCCTGACTCTTACAATAGCCATAATGCATCTGTTTTATATTTTGTGTGTGTGTGATTGATTCCATCTAACTTCATCGCTCCCTTAAACCAAGTAGGGGATCTAGAAGATATATGAGGCTTTATTTTTTTGGCAAACGTCACTAATGAAATTTATATTTTAGAATCTAAATAAACATTTTAATAATGCAATCAGGTTCAGTGAATTTAAATGCAATTTACAAAGTTTTTCTGAAGTCACTACCCACAGCGACATTCAATTGGCTGATCTAGTAGCATAGCATCACGCCTGTATTCCCCGAAGGGGTAGGCGGAGGCGTATTTTACACACCCACGGTTCTCTATGTTTAAGTCCCTCGTAATAGGGCAAGCCTATTGTCGTCTACTGGGGACGTTTTCAAACTGCGGGCAGCTACTGATAATATTTCTTTTTACGAAAAAGCTCAATAACACTGCCCGACCGGAGATAGAAACCGAGACCTCCTTGTCAGCAGTGGCTCACACTACCGCTACACGACAGAGGCAGTTAAGCTGACGTCTTGAGTAGAATTATTACTTAGTGCGTTATTTATTTAAAATAATTATTTGCGGCAGTAAGCAGCGAGCGGGACCAGTAGATTAATACTGAGTCGACTACAGCTGCTTGTTATTTTAAGCTAACTAAATGAACAATTACCTTGTTGTAAGCTCGGCCATAATCTCATTTGTTCTGCGGCTATTTCTAATGCGCTCGGTTCTTGAGCTTTTAATAGAGACATGAACTCCTCGTCCTCTCTGGAACAACATTATATCTCTTCTAAACTGGTTCAACACTCGTAGGAGACTTTACAGAGATACATTCTGTTTGAGTATCGTTCATATCAATATGTGGGGTTTCCAGGAGTTGCAAGTTGAAGTCCTGCTCGTGACTTGGTATTTTCGATTTTACGTTTTTCCACTCAGTTTTAATAAGCTATTTCCATCCATCCATCCATCAGCCTTTCGACGTCCATTGCTGGACATAGGCCTCCCCAAGACAACGCCACAACACGTGTTTCGCTCATATGGGGGATAGTGCTGTAATCGCCACGCTTGGCAGACGGGTTGGCGATCGCAGTGGATGTTGTTAATACTCGAGGTAGTGCTGCTGCCCACTCCCCCAGTATTCCCTCAGTCGGCTCTTACGACTCCCGTGGGTAGAGAGGGGTGGGACAATTCTAAAGCCGGCCCCACACGGCCACTCCTCATTATGTAGCAAATAATATAGTGCCATAAAAAATCTTTATCTATTTGTCCTAATTACAAACTTTAATTAGTTAAACTGTTGCTAAGTTTTTGCATCTAGTAATTTTAATTTAAAATGCATTTACCTAGGGCTGGGCACCCTCTGGTGTGTGGGACTAGGCAGGTATAAAGCCTTGATGTCCCTTTGGACGTCTTGATAGAACGCCGCCTCCCAGAACTGCTGACTCGTCCACACTGGATGCTCCTATTGGAAATGTACATTAACATTTAACTGAATTCTTTTTATTGACTGTGACTGTGTTAATTTGTGTGTGTGTGTGTGTGTGTGTGTGTGTGTGTGTGTGTGTGTGTGTGTGTGTGTGTGCGCGCGCGCGCTCGCGTGTGCGTATTTGTGTATCTGTGTGCGTGCTTGCGTATGTGTATGTTTTATTATATGTGCTTATTTAGAAAAATACTCGTTTGACTTCAAATCTTTTATAAATGCATGACTCACATTTTCTGCAGTTTAATGTCTTTTTATAAAAGTATTTTGGTTTGATGTAATCTACCCTCATATTATTCCTAAACGGTGGAGGCAAATAATTCCATATGCTTGCTGTTAAAAACATCTCCTATAACGCGCTGAGCTATGTGCTTATGATTTCAACAAATTTTCTGTAGTGGAGCGAGCACGGCTGATAAGTGCTATTTCACACTGAATATTGAAATTGATGGACTACCAGGCATTTATAAGTCCGACCTCGTCCACTGCTGAACATATCTGCTTCAGACAATGCTGTCCTGGGCCACTTACACCAAAAAGACTCCTGCAACTTTAACTGGAGAAGTCATCAGTCAAACTATTAGGAAGCCGCGTGAATATGCTTTTGAAATAGTAACCTATCCAAGCGATAATACAATCTATTATAAAATAGGGGCCATCCGCCACCGTGTCTGTCGGGACACAATAAACTTAAAAACTAGCGAACGGATTTTTTAGTGTGAGGAATGTGTATAATTAACCTTAAAGCTTCGCCAATTGCACCGCAGGTAAACGCTAGTTAGTAATACAGTACCCACCTGTATACACATATAAGCATACTGCATAACGCCGGTACATAACTTGCGGCAGTAAGCAGTGGCCAGGGGTAACATAGCCGCTGCTATCGAGTGCTCATCTAACGCCGTCGCAGATTGCAGAGCGCAATTCATTAACCTGAAACAAAAAGTAAACACCAGATATATTAAATGAATATTTGCTTCTAGACTATACATTAGACTATTTCCCGTGTGGTGACGGACTAAGAATACAAGTGGCACCACCCCATTTATTCTCACTGGTGTCGTACGAGGCGACTATGGGAAAGTAATTATCACCCATTGCATTACTTATGGTATAGCCGGGTAAATGGGAGTACTTACTTTTTATTGGGCGAGAGGGTTGGTACCAACGTTTCCCTTGTGATAGACTGTAAAGTTTATCAGTGTGTTAAATGTAGCGGGATTTAGGAGAGGGAACGTTACTTTCAGTATGTAGGTACTTGGTGCCCTGACGAAACCGGGCTATGTCAGCTAGTTTAAATAAAAACACCATTCATTCGGAAAACTGTTGAATTGTTACAATGTATATCAGTTATCACTAGTACCTAATTACGATGTATATCGCCGGACGCTGTATAACAATATTACACCATCAGATCCTAAACAAACGACTACCAGTCATGTCATAAACTAATTACATAACACTATAAATTGGGTTACGAGTCAACATTTCTAGATAGAAAACATGTGGAAACTATTGATTTTCTGTGGAGTATTGTGTTGGGTTCTACTGGCCGTGAACTGTGGTGGGAATACGGTAATAATAATACTGATCTAGCTCTATAGGTCTAATTTACGAAGTACTCATCATGAGAGTATCGACTCCGTAAATTAGAACCCTAGTTAAAAATGCAGCCCGCTTAGAATGTGTGATGCGAATGTTTCGCTTCATTGTGATTGGTCGAACGTCCAACGTATAAGTCTGGATTGGTCGAGATACTGACGTATGATTCAAGCGAGTCATCACAATGAAGCGAAACGAAAGTTCACGTTACGTTACGTTTTTAATTTTAAGGCGACTGTTCTTGTGGAACAGTTGAGATATTGTGTAAAAAATGTTTTAATAGTTATCACTATTTCATACATAAATAATATTAATCAGTAATATATTTGAATTGTACAATTAGATTGTTACTAAATTACTCCTTAATAGTTCAAGTGCAGAAATAATTAAAAGAATAGTATATTGAGTCATGATAGTACATAATAATGACATGTCATTCACTTGTCATGCATCAATTTAGGACTATGGCTTTATATAAAAAAAAAAAAATGACGATATTATTATGCATCTTCTCATATAAAAAAGTGACGTAAATAACAAATTTATTTTAGTAATGTTTGGATTGAACGCAATACTTTTTTTTTCAATATTAATGTTATACTGACGTTATAAAAAAATCTAATCTGTCAGCTTAAAAAGTATAACAAAACGTTAGACGAATGTTCGTTTCGCTTTATTGCGAATGGTCGAAAGTTGAATCAACGCGTGAGTCGTGATTGGTTGAAGGACCAACGCGATAGTCCTGATTATTTGAAAATATAACAAGTCAATTCTGATTGGTCGATAGTTCGACTGTGACTCACGGGTGTAATAGTAATAATTATGCAATATAAAACGAAACAAAGCAAATGTTCTTTTAATTACTTAAGCTTACCCCAAAGCCATTTTAATATTCCTTTCTCAATATTCGTCACTATGTCTTCTTTCACACCACACCGTTCCCTCAGTACACTGTTATCTTTCAAAGTCGTACCACACAAGCTTCTCTCATCTTGGGGGTTACAATGTATCTCACTAAATCGTATCGACGTCGCATCGTGTCATTGTGATTGGTTGAAATATCACCGTGATTGGCACAGGGATTATCGCGACATCACGTGTCGGTTTACGATTTAGTGAGTTACGTTCTACGGGCCCTTAGCTCTCATCTCTACTGCATTTATCCTACTTTCATATTTTTTTACCACACCCAACTAGTTATAGTTGGATGTGGACCGTACATTAAAATTGGTTTCGTTTTACATTTTGATAGAATTGAGCGGTCCTTCCCTAATAAAAAACTTAAGTTTTATAATAATATTTATTACCTAGGGACCTGGGATGTACGTTACGAAGTTTATAGAGAAATGTGAGGGGGACAACTACAAATTGAAGATAGATCTGACCCAGCGAAAAATAAACCGTACGCACGATGGATGGAATGCACACTTAATATTTGAGGAGCCGCTCTCCCATGAATTAGGAGTGAGGAACTTTTACTTCTTTTACGCGAGTATATCCTTTATGAATACCCGCCGCCGGGCTTGCAGAGGGGTTATACCAAACTCCCAGTGAAACTGGTATAACCGCTAGATCCCCGCAGTGTTCAGACTAACTTTAGCTACAAGCGAGATCAATAATAAGCAACACCAGAGGCATTGCTCGCGCGTCGCCATCTCCAAGGAAAGAGATCGCAGGTGGATAGGAAGTATATTAAGGAGAGGAGGAAGTATATTAGGTAGGGTACTAAGGAGAGGATAGGAAAGGGGTTCGGGGATTCATATTATGTTCCATATAAATTTCATGCACTTCAAGGTGTGTCTGGTGGAACGATTATCCAAATGGCAGTAGTTAAAATTTTCTATTTCACACTCTGTGTTCTAGTAAATGGTTGAGCATGTTGTCTATAAAAACTTTCATGATGTTTCAGGTCCGTATGGAAATATTCAGATTCACAGACGGCGGCTACAAACTCCAACAAATGTTTTCGGAACCATCCTTCCCTAATTTTATCCAAAAATACACCGGGAATAATTTAAAGAACTTTATAGCAGCAGCTGGTATTGATCCTCCGGATTTTCCTATAGCAGCGGTGGGTTTTGATGCTAATATTGCCCAAAAGCGGATTAGCTTAACAGTCTAGGGGTCACGTTACCAATCTGGAAGGTGATATAGTCTGTCTTTAACAACATATTAATTAATTTTCAGGGCGTATACGACGTAAAGGACTTCTCAATAGACTACGCCCAATTTCCTAACGACGGTATGTACGGAGAATTTTGTGGTAAAATGTACATACTTAAAGGTATCGAGGAGATATTCTGCTTAGAAAGTTATGTCGATTTTGTGGAAAGGGAACAGGATGACGAATAGTAATTGTCAATATATATAAAACTCGGTAAACCGAGTAATAAACTTACGGTTGTCACAACGTATATTTGTGTCTCTGAAGTTAGCTGCAAGACGCTGCCCAGTAGCTATTTTTGTGTCGCAAGGCATGTGCGTCTTCTACAGTTTAAATTAATCGAAAAATGTTCGATTATAATTTAACAATTTCTAATCGATAATCATATTATTTATCGATTGTACTAAAAGATGCCGACTCTTCTATATCTAGATTAAAGCTTATTCACTCAAATCGTATACTTTTTATTGAATGTAAAAATAATAAATATAACTTAAACAATTAGATATGAAAACATTACGATCTTATTCGATTGTTTTGTTAATGGAGTAATAACATTTGAATTGGTCAGCACTAATCGTATGATTCCATCACAATCCCCACTCCTTGCTCTGTGCCTAACTTCAGAGACACAACGATCCGTTGTGACTACTACACGTCCACTATGTTGTATATGTTGAGTAATATAATTATACACATGATATTGCGCCATCTGTTTTTAATACACAATGTATAAATATTGCTATCACTCAAATAAAGTGTTAAATATCTCGTAAAACATCCTCCCCCATCCATACTTTGTTGCCCTTTCTCTTCTCATTACCCTCCATCCCTTTCGTTGCTGTTGGCAACGCGCGGCGAAATGCCCGGTGCTGCTATTGTCGGATTACGACAAATGCTTACCATTAGACGGTCCGTAAGTTGAAATAAAAACAAATACAGTTCATGATTAAGCGAGGTCTGTGTGGCGATAAACTAACAATATTTAGTGTCATCACCTCATTGCATTTCATAGGCAAGGCATCGTAAGAGGTGTATCACTGAAGAAAGAAAAATATTTTATTGTGAGACCTCACACAAAAATATTTTGTCGGTTACAATAAATAATAAACAGCCCCTTTTGTACTATCTCAACGTTTCGAATACGTTACGGGCTCACAGGCCAGGGCTATGAATGCTGTAAAGTATTATAAAGCATTCATAATGCGTATTTGTGTAAATATCAGAAGAAGAAAGTATTATAATAGTTATATTATAATACTTATATTATATTATTACATACAAATTACAGAGTAAAAAGAACAAATTATTTGTAATAGCATTATCCCATCCAATCCGGGAAAGTGATCTAGAACGCTTAGCTATCGCAGTCACCGACCAACACCCAATCTCCCTTCATAATTGTTAGTCTCTTTTCGATCTATATTAAATATGTAGATAAAGTAAACACAAAGTGAAAAATGTGAAATCGAAAATAACAGTCAGGAGCAGGATTTGAACCTGCATCTCCTGGATACCGTCCAGATGCTTTACCAATTCAGCCATCCTGACAATTACTCCTGACTGCTAATTTCGATAACACATCATACTTAACGTCTTTGGGTGACGCCTGCGCCATTTGTCGGAAGTATTTTCATACATTATACCGACCAGGTAAACTTAATTTTACAATTAAGATTTTTACCTAATAATGACGCAAACCCTATAAATATTTAGATATTTTTATATATATTTTTAGCATTTGACATGCTTAGCACTATACATTAAACACAAAGTGAAAAATGTGAAATCGAAAATAACAGTCAGGAGCAGGATTTGAACCTGCATCTCCTGGATACCGTCCAGATGCTTTACCAATTCAGCCATCCTGACAATTACTCCTGACTGCTAATTTCGATAACACATCATACTTAACGTCTTTGGGTGACGCCTGCGCCATTTGTCGAAAGTATTTTCATACATTATACCGACCAGGTAAACTTAATTTTACAATTAAGATTTTTACCTAATAATGACGCAAACCCTATAAATATTTAGATATTTTTATATATATTTTTAGCATTTGACATGCTTAGCACTATACATTAAACACAAAGTGAAAAATGTGAAATCGAAAATAACAGTCAGGAGCAGGATTTGAACCTGCATCTCCTGGATACCGTCCAGATGCTTTACCAATTCAGCCATCCTGACAATTACTCCTGACTGCTAATTTCGATAACACATCATACTTAACGTCTTTGGGTGACGCCTGCGCCATTTGTCGGAAGTATTTTCATACATTATACCGACCAGGTAAACTTAATTTTACAATTAAGATTTTTACCTAATTAGCAGTCAGGAGTAATTGTCAGGATGGCTGAATTGGTAAAGCATCTGGACGGTATCCAGGAGATGCAGGTTCAAATCCTGCTCCTGACTGTTATTTTCGATTTCACATTTTTCACTTTGTGTTTAATGTATAGTGCTAAGCATGTCAAATGCTAAGAATATATATAAAAATATCTAAATATTTATAGGGTTTGCGTCATTATTAGGTAAAAATCTTAATTGTAAAATTAAGTTTACCTGGTCGGTATAATGTATGAAAATACTTCCGACAAATGGCGCAGGCGTCACCCAAAGACGTTAAGTATGATGTGTTATCGAAATTAGCAGTCAGGAGTAATTGTCAGGATGGCTGAATTGGTAAAGCATCTGGAGGGTATCCAGGAGATGCAGGTTCAAATCCTGCTCCTGACTGTTATTTTCGATTTCACATTTTTCACTTTGTGTTTAATGTATAGTGCTAAGCATGTCAAATGCTAAAAATATATATAAAAATATCTAAATATTTATAGGGATTGCGTCATTATTAGGTAAAAATCTTAATTGTAAAATTAAGTTTACCTGGTCGGTATAATGTATGAAAATACTTCCGACAAATGGCGCAGGCGTCACCCAAAGACGTTAAGTATGATGTGTTATCGAAATTAGCAGTCAGGAGTAATTGTCAGGATGGCTGAATTGGTAAAGCATCTGGACGGTATCCAGGAGATGCAGGTTCAAATCCTGCTCCTGACTGTTATTTTCGATTTCACATTTTTCACTTTGTGTTTAATGTATAGTGCTAAGCATGTCAAATGCTAAAAATATATATAAAAATATCTAAATATGTAGATAAAGTGTTGTGTCCGTGTAGTGACGGACTAAGAATACAAGTGTCACCACCCCATCCTTTCCCGCGGGTGTCGTATAAGGCGACTAAGGTAAGTAAACGATGATCACCCATTGCATTACTGGTGGTAGGGTTCAGTACTAAGTGAGGGTACTCACTTACTATCGCGCCCGAACGGGTCGGTACCACCATCTCTCGTGTGACCGGTCACGAAGCACGTCAATGTGTTTTAGCTGTAGCAGAAGATAGCCGTTTATTCTTTCATTTAACATCTGAGAAATGAAATGATGCGGAGCGGCTTGACAATACTCTCGGTATAGTTGGGACCATGGGCGACGGTTACCATTTACTATCAGATGGGCCGTGGCTCCACTAAATCCAATAAAAAAAATATAAAAATTCTCGCTCAGAACCCGCCGTCAGTGTTTTTTTAAATTATTTTCGCTTGTTTTGGTGTTAATTAAAATTATGATCCTGCCTACTCATTACGGATTTCTATAACAACCTCGGGAATATATAGTGATACTTTATATAAACCCATCACCGTTCTGATAAACCACATACTTGAAATAACTCGCACAGGAAATAGGTATAATTGCCACATCGAGATGTCTGTCCCTACAACATAACGCTATCAGATTAAACTTAAATTACCTTTAAGCATGCCATTTTACATAACTCGCATTCATATCACGAAAACTGTATGTGTGTTTGTACTTTGTGTAGCCTTGATCATACCAGAATGTATGGACCGACCGGAGGTACTAAGCTTTCATCAAATTTTAACTTAAAGGAACTGTAGGTATTATTAAGGTTACTTTTTATTTGGTGTGTAAGAATGCCAGAATCCCTAACATCCTCCTCGTCCCCTCTTTTTCCTATCACTTGCCCTAATAAGGCAAGGCTAATGTTACAAGCGTCTATAGAGTCTATACTTACTATAGCAAAACTCTATCCAATTTAAAACCGTTTCCGTCGCCCATGGACTCGAATATACCGAGAGTATTGTCAAGCCGCTGCTCACCAATTCATTTCACAGATGAAATGATATATAAACGGCTATCTCCTGCTACAGCCAAAACGCAACGATGTGCTTCATGGCCGGTCACACGGGAGATGGTGGTACCAACCCGCTCGGGCCGGATACCAAGAGAGTACTCCCATTTGGTACCCAGCCCTACCACCAGTCAGTTAATGACATATTTTGAAAAAAAAAAATCACTAGCAAAACCCCAGGTGGTATATAGTGAAACCATTATATATGGAGCGTGCAATAATAAATAGCTATTATTCACACATCAGATATTGTAAAATTAACAAGTAAAATGTTGCGCTTGTTACTGGCCGGAGTACTGTGTTGTCAAATATTCACAGTGGTTCACTCTAGCGGTGACATGGTAAGATCCCAGTATAATTTACTTAAAACTAGTTACCGACCAAAGATTCGGTTTCAGTTTTGGCCAATAATTAGCCGAAACTTCGACTCTCGTTTATCGAATTCTATTAAAAAGCTACAGCAACAATAATTTTCACTCATAGGGCTACATAATACAATTGTTTTTTTTATTGATTCAAGGTTAATATTATCTTTGAATCATTATTTAAAGTAGTTTTTCGCGTATAAATTAGGTCAAATTTTAACTACTTTAAGTCTGATATTTAAACTGCATTGCAGTAGCCGTGGTCACGGGACAACTAAATCAATTTGAATCATTAGTTTTAAAAATGGATTATTATATTTATGGAGATTTAGGAGCATCAAACACAGAAACGATACACGTTTCCGTCTCATTTTTCTTATTTAGAACTAGCAAGCCCGATCATGCGTGGCTGTGACTTAGCTATTGTCGGCTATTCTACAGGAACAATCCATTTTGTCGATACAAAAAGTAGCCACTGTCCTCTTCTGTAGTCTGAATTATATATAGGAACATTTTGTGATGATAGGATGAATAGTACAGCAGCGTATAAGATACGAACAAACATTAACGACAACACATTATTCCTAGGCATTATTCCTTAGTGCAGGACTAAGGAATAATGCTTTTACTGCGGGGGACTTTACAAACAAACAATCTAACAGACGCAAAGTACAACCAGACTCAGAGTAACCATTTGTTGAACACACAAAGAGTTGTTCTGTCCCCTTAGAATGAAAAAGGAAACGTTAGACGAACTTTCGTTTCGAGTCATTGTAATTGATCAACAGTCCAACGCGTGATTCCTGATTAGTCGAGATTTCGACGCGTGATTCAGGCGACCAATCACAATGAACTGAAACGAAAGTTCGTCTAACGTTTCATTTTTTATTCTAAGGGGGCTGTGTGGGAATCTAACACTACAACACGAACATTTTCAAACACTATAGCCTATTGATTTATTTACCCAATCCATCTTATTTCGTTACACTATACTAGCCACGTAGCCATCGTTCTCTTTCACCTATCCATATTAAACTTTTGTATGAGTATCCGTCCAGGGTCCTGGGATATGGCATGTGAATTATATGGAGAAGTGCAATGAAGACCAGCACAAGTTTAAGTTCGAAGTAAGCAAGAACAAGATAAACCGAACGCACGACGGCTTCAACGCGCACATATCACTGGATGAGACATTCGGCGACAACTTCGGAGTAAGATTTAAATAATAACCTTTTTCTGGACAAAGGTCTAAAGGTCACTGAACCGCTTTATAGCCGCTACAAGGTAAAGGTGGTACCAATACGGTACGAAACGACAGAACATATTACTTAAGTTCTATTTTACCCTATGTGGTGACAAACTAAGAATATGTGACCATCTGAATTAAGCATATAATATCTTATAAGAGATCTAATATCCGAAAGATTGATGATTGATTGATATTATTGTTCTCTTTATTAATTTTGTTACATACTTCATACCTTTTTAAAATACACAAGCTCACACAAAATCACTGCTATAAAAACACAAACAAAAATAAACACAACAGAATGTAAATAATTTCGCATAGCATTGCACACCGCTTAAGTATTGTTTAAGAATCGGATTTACAGGCCCTATGCGTTCGTGCGCACTAAGAGACTTCATAGTATTGTTCTTGAATACGGGTGCTAGTATGCCAGCATTGGCGAGTGTGTACTTAGTATGCTGGCTTCAAAAAAACGTAGAAATCCTCTCTAGCTCATAAACGAATATTGATCGTCTTTAATGTAAAACATTATTTTTTCTATATCATTCGTAATTTCTAGATGCGCTGCGACGTATGTAAGATAGTAGATGGAGGATGTAAGTCGTTTCAAGTCCTTTCCGACAATTGCTTCATTGATTTTATTAACAAATACGCCGAGAAGAACGTGAAATCATGTCTCGAAAAAGCTGGAGTTGACCCACCAGAGTTCCCCTTAAATGCGGTAAATATATATTAGGTACTAATAACCTATAATATGTCCTCTCAACGTCTAAATACGCGTTAGCTGGGGTAGACTTATTTCGTAGTCTTAATACGCTATGTCAGTTGATTTTGAAGACTTCAAACCACCAAAAGCAGGTAATGATCCTTGGAAATGCGATTGGCAAATTTGGCAAGCTATAGAATATTTCTTTTAAAATGCTTGATTTTTTTTTTGTTTTCTTTAAAAATGTCCCAGTTTATGAGCTCAAATGCTTATAAATATTTTAATAACGTTATGATTTCCAGGGTGAATATGAAGTGGATAACTATATCTTCGATTACACTGAATTGCCGGGAGATGGACCGTACGGGCAATTTTGTGCCTCCTGTTACATGCTAGAAGGTTCTGAAGAAGTCGGTTGTTTGAAAGTGTATTTGGATTTTTTGGAGAACACTGACGAAGATGAATAGTAATTCTCAAATGAAAATGAAGGACGACAAAAATAACAATTCTAAAGTAACTTTTTAACATACTAGGTGTAAAGATCTGAGAAAAATTTTAGTATTTTCACTAACTTTGTGGTTTAATAAAATTGGTAAAACATCTTTATATTCACTTTAAATTCGAATTAATTAAAAAGACATAAATATGTTTAGGGATCAATTAATTTGATTCAGATGGCATAGTCGTTTGACACTTTAGCGATACGAGTTCGGTTATAGGTAAAGTTCAACACAGGACTGATCAACAAGCGGTTGTTCTGTCAGCCGTTACTTAGTATTCGTGTATGTTTTTTAAGTTCTATGCTACACATGATGTTCAGGGCCAGCGTGGGACAGCCCACGCTGGCCCAGGATGCGCAGCGGAAGGAAACAACAGATCAGTCCCCTTAGAATGAAAAACGAAACGTTAGACGAACCTTCGTTTCGAATCATTGTGATTGATCAACAGTCCGACGCGATTAGATACCTGATTAGTCGAGATTTCGACACGTTATTTAGACGCAGTGCCTGATTAACCCTTAGGCTAATTTGGCTGCAGCCTAGAGCGCGAGGTTCGGGAGGGCGCGCTGAAATCGTATCTTCGCATGCACTATTAATCTAGCATCATTGCGTCTACCCTACATATTTCAACTAGACCGAGACAAAACATTAAAACTAAATGCGCTGTGAACTGAAAAAGCTTGGAGTCCCTTATTTTGAGGCCCCATGATAGGTGAAATCGGCTTTTTTCAATCCGAATATTACGTAGAATATTGAACCAATAAATATGTAGATAATACATATATAGTAAAGTTGAAGACATAAGCTAAGGTTTATGCGTGGTGAAAACACGATTACTTAAAATTTCTCGATAAAAAAATTACAAAGTTACCTCTAAATAATTAGATAAAGCTAAATTACTCAATAAATACGCGGGGGCGCGTCCTCATAATTAGCCTAGAGCGCAGTGGTTCCATTTTGAAAAAAGGTGGACTTAGGGCCGAAAGTCGAAATTTCAATCAGATTTTTTTTTTTAATGAATAGGTCTCAACTATACAAACAACATTTCTTCTCACTTTTTTTTTACTTTGTGTTTAATGTATAGTGCTAAGCATGTCAAATGCTAAAAATATATATAAAAATATCTAAATATTTATAGGGTTTGCGTCATTATTAGGTAAAAATTTTAATTGTAAAAATTAAATTTACCTGGTGAAAATACTTCCGACAGATGGCGCAGGCGTCACCCAAAGACGTTAAGTATGAATGTGTTATCGAAATTAGCAGTCAGGAGCAATTGTCACGATGGCTGAATTGGCAAAGCATCTGGACGATATGCAGGAGATACAGGTTCAAATCCTGCTCGTAACTGTTATTTTCGATTTCACATTTTTCACTTTGTGTTCAATGTATAGTGTTAAGCATGTCAAATGCTAAATATATATATATATATATATATATATATATATAAATATCTAAATATTTCTTCTGTTAAGAAAAATCCGATCATTTTTTCTTTGTATGAAGAAAAACATTCTTTATTTTTTTTCTCAAGTTGAGTCAAATAGTGACGGGTTTAACTGGTATTGTATCAAAGTCCTAGTGGTATTGTACCTAAAAAAAATTAAATCCAACGCGGTCACTTGTGGCCGCGCGAGAAATGTCCGTGTGGTGACGGACTAAGAATACAAGTGTCACCACCCCATTCTTTCCCACGGGTGTCGTATGAGGCGACTAAGGGAAGTAAGCAATTAAAATCCATTGCATGACTTGTGGTAGGGCTGGGTACCAAGTGGGAGTCCTCACTTGGTATCGGGCCCGAGCGGGTTGGTACCACCATCTCCCGTGTGACCGGCTAAGAAGCACATCGTTTCATTTTGGCTGTAGCAGGAGATAGCCGTTTATATTTCATTTCATATCTGTGAAATGAATTGGTGAGCAGCAGCTGACAATACTCTCGGTATAGTCGAGTCCATGGACGACGGTTACCATTTACCATCAGATGGACCGTGGCTCGTATGGCACTACACGCAATAAAATAAAAATTTAAAAATATGAGTTGTCAAAAATATACATACTTTTTTCGCGTATTTTGCAAAGATTGCTCATTTCCAGTGAATTATTTATGTATTATCGGCTAGTAGCTTAAATTTTAATACAAATTGTAATATAATATTTCAAAAAATATCGAGTTTTTTTATCCTTAAAATAAAAAAAAAGTTTTTTTTATATAATTGCTGTTTTACTAACGAAAATGCACCCGTATATGGATAATTCAAAATATAAATCCCAAATTACTGAATAAAAATCACGCACAACATATAAAAAATTATGTATACCTAAAATATAAAGATATTTTTTCAAGTCAAATCAAATCTTTGCCAAACTTCTTTTTACTTTCTAAAAACTAACGATCGTGACCGCAAAAAATCTGAGTAATATTGCTGATTAATTGGTGCGTTTTTAACCGACTTCAAAAAAAGGAGGAGGATATCAATTCGGATGTTTAAATTTTTTTTTATGTATAACTCCGTGGGCATAACTCCGTCATATGTTGACGGATTTGCGAATTTTTGTTTTGTTTGAAAGGGGTTTATTCCGAAATGGTCCCATTTAAATTTCATCGAAATCGGTGCAGTATTTTTTTAAAAATCAACAAAAATCTAAAAAATTTGTATACATCGATGATATTTTTTCGTTTAGGGAGGCCTCCGCATCATATACGATCTACTCTAAACTATTTTATAAAAAAATAACTAAAAAGCGCAAAATAAAACATTTAAAAAAAAAGTAGAAAACCGCCTTCATTTGCACCCAGGAACTAAAAGGCAATAAATAATTGGTATTAGATACGATTTCCGTGCTAGACACCTACTGATGTGTTTGAAGCCGGTACCAAGTCCAAAAGTAACAAAAACAATTCATAATAAATACTTAGATAACATTAAAAACTTTTTCTAAGCTCAGTGCGAGTATGAAAAAGAGCTTTCGATACGCAAGACTAATGATTTTGGTATTTAGATATTTTTATATACTTTTTTAGCATATGACATGCTTTAGCCATATAAATAAACACAAAGTATGAAAATGTGAAATCGAAAATAACGGTCACGAGTAGGATTTGAACCTGCATCTCCTGGATACCGTCCAGATGCTTTGCCAATTCAGCCATCGTAACAATTGCTCTTGACTGCTAATTTCTATAATACATAAAACAAACACACAAAACTGTGAGATATTCCAACATTTTATTTTATATGCTACAAGGTTGGCAAACAAGCATACGGCCCATCTAGTGGTTACCGTAGTCCATGGACATTAGAAACACCAGAGGATCACTTAGGCGTCGTCAATTCCAAGAGAAGGGATAAGTGGAGAAAAACGATAATAAGGAGGTTTCGGCGCTCTCACTCACCAATACCATATGAGAGTGGGAGTATCTACACGGAAATCTTCTGTGAATAGTTGATACTTCCCTGGTTGAGCCGGTCCATTTATGCTGGGACAAGCAAGGCCTTACCACAAGGGATTTGTACAACTATTTTAGAAAGACGTAGGTCCAGATATTAACATTTATAATTGCTGTTCATGCTCAGTATAAACTATTGGTAGCTATAAAAATAAATGAAGAGATCTATATAGTAGTTATCGTAGGCGTATAGTAAGCGAGGGGCTGACCTGACGACGAGGTCGAACTGGTGGTGCGCGAGCAGGTGCTTGTGGCTGGGCAGGCGCGCGGCCAGGTCGCGCACGAGCGCGGCGCGCGCGCCCGGCGCCCGCAGCGCGCGCACCACGCCCGGGAACGTATAGTAAGCGAGGGGCTGACCTGACGACGAGGTCGAACTGGTGGTGCGCGAGCAGGTGCTTGTGGCTGGGCAGGCGCGCGGCCAGGTCGCGCACGAGCGCGGCGCGCGCGCCCGGCGCCCGCAGCGCGCGCACCACGCCCGGGAACGTATAGTAAGCGAGGGGCTGACCTGACGACGAGGTCGAACTGGTGGTGCGCGAGCAGGTGCTTGTGGCTGGGCAGGCGCGCGGCCAGGTCGCGCACGAGCGCGGCGCGCGCGCCCGGCGCCCGCAGCGCGCGCACCACGCCCGGGAACGTATAGTAAGCGAGGGGCTGACCTGACGACGAGGTCGAACTGGTGGTGCGCGAGCAGGTGCTTGTGGCTGGGCAGGCGCGCGGCCAGGTCGCGCACGAGCGCGGCGCGCGCGCCCGGCGCCCGCAGCGCGCGCACCACGCCCGGGAACGTATAGTAAGCGAGGGGCTGACCTGACGACGAGGTCGAACTGGTGGTGCGCGAGCAGGTGCTTGTGGCTGGGCAGGCGCGCGGCCAGGTCGCGCACGAGCGCGGCGCGCGCGCCCGGCGCCCGCAGCGCGCGCACCACGCCCGGGAACGTATAGTAAGCGAGGAGCTGACCTGACGACGAGGTCGAACTGGTGGTGCGCGAGCAGGTGCTTGTGGCTGGGCAGGCGCGCGGCCAGGTCGCGCACGAGCGCGGCGCGCGCGCCCGGCGCCCGCAGCGCGCGCACCACGCCCGGGAACGTATAGTAAGCGAGGGGCTGACCTGACGACGAGGTCGAACTGGTGGTGCGCGAGCAGGTGCTTGTGGCTGGGCAGGCGCGCGGCCAGGTCGCGCACGAGCGCGGCGCGCGCGCCCGGCGCCCGCAGCGCGCGCACCACGCCCGGGAACGTATAGTAAGCGAGGGGCTGACCTGACGACGAGGTCGAACTGGTGGTGCGCGAGCAGGTGCTTGTGGCTGGGCAGGCGCGCGGCCAGGTCGCGCACGAGCGCGGCGCGCGCGCCCGGCGCCCGCAGCGCGCGCACCACGCCCGGGAACGTATAGTAAGCGAGGAGCTGACCTGACGACGAGGTCGAACTGGTGGTGCGCGAGCAGGTGCTTGTGGCTGGGCAGGCGCGCGGCCAGGTCGCGCACGAGCGCGGCGCGCGCGCCCGGCGCCCGCAGCGCGCGCACCACGCCCGGGAACGTATAGTAAGCGAGGGGCTGACCTGACGACGAGGTCGAACTGGTGGTGCGCGAGCAGGTGCTTGTGGCTGGGCAGGCGCGCGGCCAGGTCGCGCACGAGCGCGGCGCGCGCGCCCGGCGCCCGCAGCGCGCGCACCACGCCCGGGAACGTATAGTAAGCGAGGGGCTGACCTGACGACGAGGTCGAACTGGTGGTGCGCGAGCAGGTGCTTGTGGCTGGGCAGGCGCGCGGCCAGGTCGCGCACGAGCGCGGCGCGCGCGCCCGGCGCCCGCAGCGCGCGCACCACGCCCGGGAACGTATAGTAAGCGAGGAGCTGACCTGACGACGAGGTCGAACTGGTGGTGCGCGAGCAGGTGCTTGTGGCTGGGCAGGCGCGCGGCCAGGTCGCGCACGAGCGCGGCGCGCGCGCCCGGCGCCCGCAGCGCGCGCACCACGCCCGGGAACGTATAGTAAGCGAGGGGCTGACCTGACGACGAGGTCGAACTGGTGGTGCGCGAGCAGGTGCTTGTGGCTGGGCAGGCGCGCGGCCAGGTCGCGCACGAGCGCGGCGCGCGCGCCCGGCGCCCGCAGCGCGCGCACCACGCCCGGGAACGTATAGTAAGCGAGGGGCTGACCTGACGACGAGGTCGAACTGGTGGTGCGCGAGCAGGTGCTTGTGGCTGGGCAGGCGCGCGGCCAGGTCGCGCACGAGCGCGGCGCGCGCGCCCGGCGCCCGCAGCGCGCGCACCACGCCCGGGAACGTATAGTAAGCGAGGGGCTGACCTGACGACGAGGTCGAACTGGTGGTGCGCGAGCAGGTGCTTGTGGCTGGGCAGGCGCGCGGCCAGGTCGCGCACGAGCGCGGCGCGCGCGCCCGGCGCCCGCAGCGCGCGCACCACGCCCGGGAACGTATAGTAAGCGAGGGGCTGACCTGACGACGAGGTCGAACTGGTGGTGCGCGAGCAGGTGCTTGTGGCTGGGCAGGCGCGCGGCCAGGTCGCGCACGAGCGCGGCGCGCGCGCCCGGCGCCCGCAGCGCGCGCACCACGCCCGGGAACGTATAGTAAGCGAGGGGCTGACCTGACGACGAGGTCGAACTGGTGGTGCGCGAGCAGGTGCTTGTGGCTGGGCAGGCGCGCGGCCAGGTCGCGCACGAGCGCGGCGCGCGCGCCCGGCGCCCGCAGCGCGCGCACCACGCCCGGGAACGTATAGTAAGCGAGGGGCTGACCTGACGACGAGGTCGAACTGGTGGTGCGCGAGCAGGTGCTTGTGGCTGGGCAGGCGCGCGGCCAGGTCGCGCACGAGCGCGGCGCGCGCGCCCGGCGCCCGCAGCGCGCGCACCACGCCCGGGAACGTATAGTAAGCGAGGGGCTGACCTGACGACGAGGTCGAACTGGTGGTGCGCGAGCAGGTGCTTGTGGCTGGGCAGGCGCGCGGCCAGGTCGCGCACGAGCGCGGCGCGCGCGCCCGGCGCCCGCAGCGCGCGCACCACGCCCGGGAACGTATAGTAAGCGAGGAGCTGACCTGACGACGAGGTCGAACTGGTGGTGCGCGAGCAGGTGCTTGTGGCTGGGCAGGCGCGCGGCCAGGTCGCGCACGAGCGCGGCGCGCGCGCCCGGCGCCCGCAGCGCGCGCACCACGCCCGGGAACGTATAGTAAGCGAGGGGCTGACCTGACGACGAGGTCGAACTGGTGGTGCGCGAGCAGGTGCTTGTGGCTGGGCAGGCGCGCGGCCAGGTCGCGCACGAGCGCGGCGCGCGCGCCCGGCGCCCGCAGCGCGCGCACCACGCCCGGGAACGTATAGTAAGCGAGGAGCTGACCTGACGACGAGGTCGAACTGGTGGTGCGCGAGCAGGTGCTTGTGGCTGGGCAGGCGCGCGGCCAGGTCGCGCACGAGCGCGGCGCGCGCGCCCGGCGCCCGCAGCGCGCGCACCACGCCCGGGAACGTATAGTAAGCGAGGGGCTGACCTGACGACGAGGTCGAACTGGTGGTGCGCGAGCAGGTGCTTGTGGCTGGGCAGGCGCGCGGCCAGGTCGCGCACGAGCGCGGCGCGCGCGCCCGGCGCCCGCAGCGCGCGCACCACGCCCGGGAACGTATAGTAAGCGAGGGGCTGACCTGACGACGAGGTCGAACTGGTGGTGCGCGAGCAGGTGCTTGTGGCTGGGCAGGCGCGCGGCCAGGTCGCGCACGAGCGCGGCGCGCGCGCCCGGCGCCCGCAGCGCGCGCACCACGCCCGGGAACGTATAGTAAGCGAGGAGCTGACCTGACGACGAGGTCGAACTGGTGGTGCGCGAGCAGGTGCTTGTGGCTGGGCAGGCGCGCGGCCAGGTCGCGCACGAGCGCGGCGCGCGCGCCCGGCGCCCGCAGCGCGCGCACCACGCCCGGGAACGTATAGTAAGCGAGGGGCTGACCTGACGACGAGGTCGAACTGGTGGTGCGCGAGCAGGTGCTTGTGGCTGGGCAGGCGCGCGGCCAGGTCGCGCACGAGCGCGGCGCGCGCGCCCGGCGCCCGCAGCGCGCGCACCACGCCCGGGAACGTATAGTAAGCGAGGAGCTGACCTGACGACGAGGTCGAACTGGTGGTGCGCGAGCAGGTGCTTGTGGCTGGGCAGGCGCGCGGCCAGGTCGCGCACGAGCGCGGCGCGCGCGCCCGGCGCCCGCAGCGCGCGCACCACGCCCGGGAACGTATAGTAAGCGAGGGGCTGACCTGACGACGAGGTCGAACTGGTGGTGCGCGAGCAGGTGCTTGTGGCTGGGCAGGCGCGCGGCCAGGTCGCGCACGAGCGCGGCGCGCGCGCCCGGCGCCCGCAGCGCGCGCACCACGCCCGGGAACGTATAGTAAGCGAGGAGCTGACCTGACGACGAGGTCGAACTGGTGGTGCGCGAGCAGGTGCTTGTGGCTGGGCAGGCGCGCGGCCAGGTCGCGCACGAGCGCGGCGCGCGCGCCCGGCGCCCGCAGCGCGCGCACCACGCCCGGGAACGTATAGTAAGCGAGGGGCTGACCTGACGACGAGGTCGAACTGGTGGTGCGCGAGCAGGTGCTTGTGGCTGGGCAGGCGCGCGGCCAGGCCGCGCACGAGCGCGGCGCGCGCGCCCGGCGCCCGCAGCGCGCGCACCACGCCCGGGAACGTATAGTAAGCGAGGGGCTGACCTGACGACGAGGTCGAACTGGTGGTGCGCGAGCAGGTGCTTGTGGCTGGGCAGGCGCGCGGCCAGGTCGCGCACGAGCGCGGCGCGCGCGCCCGGCGCCCGCAGCGCGCGCACCACGCCCGGGAACGTATAGTAAGCGAGGGGCTGACCTGACGACGAGGTCGAACTGGTGGTGCGCGAGCAGGTGCTTGTGGCTGGGCAGGCGCGCGGCCAGGTCGCGCACGAGCGCGGCGCGCGCGCCCGGCGCCCGCAGCGCGCGCACCACGCCCGGGAACGTATAGTAAGCGAGGGGCTGACCTGACGACGAGGTCGAACTGGTGGTGCGCGAGCAGGTGCTTGTGGCTGGGCAGGCGCGCGGCCAGGTCGCGCACGAGCGCGGCGCGCGCGCCCGGCGCCCGCAGCGCGCGCACCACGCCCGGGAACGTATAGTAAGCGAGGGGCTGACCTGACGACGAGGTCGAACTGGTGGTGCGCGAGCAGGTGCTTGTGGCTGGGCAGGCGCGCGGCCAGGTCGCGCACGAGCGCGGCGCGCGCGCCCGGCGCCCGCAGCGCGCGCACCACGCCCGGGAACGTATAGTAAGCGAGGGGCTGACCTGACGACGAGGTCGAACTGGTGGTGCGCGAGCAGGTGCTTGTGGCTGGGCAGGCGCGCGGCCAGGTCGCGCACGAGCGCGGCGCGCGCGCCCGGCGCCCGCAGCGCGCGCACCACGCCCGGGAACGTATAGTAAGCGAGGGGCTGACCTGACGACGAGGTCGAACTGGTGGTGCGCGAGCAGGTGCTTGTGGCTGGGCAGGCGCGCGGCCAGGTCGCGCACGAGCGCGGCGCGCGCGCCCGGCGCCCGCAGCGCGCGCACCACGCCCGGGAACGTATAGTAAGCGAGGGGCTGACCTGACGACGAGGTCGAACTGGTGGTGCGCGAGCAGGTGCTTGTGGCTGGGCAGGCGCGCGGCCAGGTCGCGCACGAGCGCGGCGCGCGCGCCCGGCGCCCGCAGCGCGCGCACCACGCCCGGGAACGTATAGTAAGCGAGGGGCTGACCTGACGACGAGGTCGAACTGGTGGTGCGCGAGCAGGTGCTTGTGGCTGGGCAGGCGCGCGGCCAGGTCGCGCACGAGCGCGGCGCGCGCGCCCGGCGCCCGCAGCGCGCGCACCACGCCCGGGAACGTATAGTAAGCGAGGGGCTGACCTGACGACGAGGTCGAACTGGTGGTGCGCGAGCAGGTGCTTGTGGCTGGGCAGGCGCGCGGCCAGGTCGCGCACGAGCGCGGCGCGCGCGCCCGGCGCCCGCAGCGCGCGCACCACGCCCGGGAACGTATAGTAAGCGAGGGGCTGACCTGACGACGAGGTCGAACTGGTGGTGCGCGAGCAGGTGCTTGTGGCTGGGCAGGCGCGCGGCCAGGTCGCGCACGAGCGCGGCGCGCGCGCCCGGCGCCCGCAGCGCGCGCACCACGCCCGGGAACGTATAGTAAGCGAGGGGCTGACCTGACGACGAGGTCGAACTGGTGGTGCGCGAGCAGGTGCTTGTGGCTGGGCAGGCGCGCGGCCAGGTCGCGCACGAGCGCGGCGCGCGCGCCCGGCGCCCGCAGCGCGCGCACCACGCCCGGGAACGTATAGTAAGCGAGGGGCTGACCTGACGACGAGGTCGAACTGGTGGTGCGCGAGCAGGTGCTTGTGGCTGGGCAGGCGCGCGGCCAGGTCGCGCACGAGCGCGGCGCGCGCGCCCGGCGCCCGCAGCGCGCGCACCACGCCCGGGAACGTATAGTAAGCGAGGGGCTGACCTGACGACGAGGTCGAACTGGTGGTGCGCGAGCAGGTGCTTGTGGCTGGGCAGGCGCGCGGCCAGGTCGCGCACGAGCGCGGCGCGCGCGCCCGGCGCCCGCAGCGCGCGCACCACGCCCGGGAACGTATAGTAAGCGAGGAGCTGACCTGACGACGAGGTCGAACTGGTGGTGCGCGAGCAGGTGCTTGTGGCTGGGCAGGCGCGCGGCCAGGTCGCGCACGAGCGCGGCGCGCGCGCCCGGCGCCCGCAGCGCGCGCACCACGCCCGGGAACGTATAGTAAGCGAGGGGCTGACCTGACGACGAGGTCGAACTGGTGGTGCGCGAGCAGGTGCTTGTGGCTGGGCAGGCGCGCGGCCAGGTCGCGCACGAGCGCGGCGCGCGCGCCCGGCGCCCGCAGCGCGCGCACCACGCCCGGGAACGTATAGTAAGCGAGGGGCTGACCTGACGACGAGGTCGAACTGGTGGTGCGCGAGCAGGTGCTTGTGGCTGGGCAGGCGCGCGGCCAGGTCGCGCACGAGCGCGGCGCGCGCGCCCGGCGCCCGCAGCGCGCGCACCACGCCCGGGAACGTATAGTAAGCGAGGGGCTGACCTGACGACGAGGTCGAACTGGTGGTGCGCGAGCAGGTGCTTGTGGCTGGGCAGGCGCGCGGCCAGGTCGCGCACGAGCGCGGCGCGCGCGCCCGGCGCCCGCAGCGCGCGCACCACGCCCGGGAACGTATAGTAAGCGAGGGGCTGACCTGACGACGAGGTCGAACTGGTGGTGCGCGAGCAGGTGCTTGTGGCTGGGCAGGCGCGCGGCCAGGTCGCGCACGAGCGCGGCGCGCGCGCCCGGCGCCCGCAGCGCGCGCACCACGCCCGGGAACGTATAGTAAGCGAGGGGCTGACCTGACGACGAGGTCGAACTGGTGGTGCGCGAGCAGGTGCTTGTGGCTGGGCAGGCGCGCGGCCAGGTCGCGCACGAGCGCGGCGCGCGCGCCCGGCGCCCGCAGCGCGCGCACCACGCCCGGGAACGTATAGTAAGCGAGGGGCTGACCTGACGACGAGGTCGAACTGGTGGTGCGCGAGCAGGTGCTTGTGGCTGGGCAGGCGCGCGGCCAGGTCGCGCACGAGCGCGGCGCGCGCGCCCGGCGCCCGCAGCGCGCGCACCACGCCCGGGAACGTATAGTAAGCGAGGGGCTGACCTGACGACGAGGTCGAACTGGTGGTGCGCGAGCAGGTGCTTGTGGCTGGGCAGGCGCGCGGCCAGGTCGCGCACGAGCGCGGCGCGCGCGCCCGGCGCCCGCAGCGCGCGCACCACGCCCGGGAACGTATAGTAAGCGAGGGGCTGACCTGACGACGAGGTCGAACTGGTGGTGCGCGAGCAGGTGCTTGTGGCTGGGCAGGCGCGCGGCCAGGTCGCGCACGAGCGCGGCGCGCGCGCCCGGCGCCCGCAGCGCGCGCACCACGCCCGGGAACGTATAGTAAGCGAGGGGCTGACCTGACGACGAGGTCGAACTGGTGGTGCGCGAGCAGGTGCTTGTGGCTGGGCAGGCGCGCGGCCAGGTCGCGCACGAGCGCGGCGCGCGCGCCCGGCGCCCGCAGCGCGCGCACCACGCCCGGGAACGACTTGCGCGCGTCCGCGTACCGGCACTCGAACGTCGCCGCCACGCACTGGCGCAGCACCTGCGAGCAGGAGGAAACTTTTCTGCCGAGTCCGAACAGACACGCGCGTACCGTATAGTAGTGACAATGGATCATTGTGTCTCTGAAGTTAGGCACAGAGCAAGAAGTGGGAATTGTGCCGGGATAAAACGACTAGTGCTGACCAATTCAAATGTTATTACTCGATTAACGAACCAATCGAATCGAGTATCATTTTGTTTTCATATCTGCTTATTTAGGTTCTATTTATAATTTTTAGATTCAATAAGAAATATATACGAGCGATTTAATAGAATAAACTTACCCCTTAAGCGTCCTCACTCCCCCAATCGAAAAATCAATGGTCGGTAGAAACAGACATATTCGATAATATATTTTACAAGAAATCTATATTTCTAATAACGGTGAAATCTCGTTATTATTATAATTATATTCTAGACGACCCGTGCGGAATTCCGCAGCTCGATATTTAAAGAGAAGAGAAGAATCCAATTCAATATCTATCAAAAAATAGACGCATTCATTAAAAGACCTCTTCAAAAATCTCTAATTTAAAACTTGCGGTACATTTTTAGAGCGTGGATCCATTTTTCGTCATTAGCCGGCACGATAAACCTTTAAAATGGAATTGTTACTAGAATTTGATAAAGGAACAAAAAAGTTTATGAGAAAAGGTTGTTCTGAGTATCCCTCATAATGGGACCGCTCGTTGTGGCGTTCTCTTGGGGAGGCCTATGTCCAGCAGTGGACTTTGAAAGGCTGATGGATGGATGGATGGTTGTTCTGAGTCTGGGTGTACTTTGTGTCCATGAAATCATGTTTCTAAAATCCCCCGCGATACAAGGATTATTAGTTAGCAGGGTGATCTGTTTAAAAAAATACCTGCCCAAGGGGGCACTCGAAGCGAAAGTTTGTCTAACGTTTCGTTTTTCATTCTAAGGAGAATGAAAAACGAAACGTTAGACGAACTTTCGCTTCGAGTCATTGTGATTGATCAACAGTCCGACGCGTGATTCCTGATTAGTCGAGATTTTGACGCTTGATTCAGGCGACCAATCACAATGAAGCGAAACGAAAGTTCGTCTAACGTTTTGTTTTTCATTCTAAGGGGCTGAATATTTAGGTTCTATTTTTTAGATTCAATAAAAGGTATACGAGCGATTTAAGTGAATAAGCTTTAATCAAGACGTAGAAGAGCATGCACATTTTTTAATTTGATCGATTAATAATACGATTATCGATTACAGTTATTATACAATTATATCAAACATTTTTTAATTAATGTAAACTGTAGAAGACGCACATCCCTTGCGACACAAAAATGGGTACTGCGCAGCGCCTTGCAGCCAACTTCAGAAACAACCAACAAGAGCCAACAAAGATCCGTTGTGACTACTATACATACGGTGGTGATGTAAGGCCGTCTTTTTATTCAACTCTAAGGCGTGGTCCAGAGTGCAGGCCTAGCGCGGTTATGACTGTGGTGAAATATCGAACTTATGAAACAGCTGTTTGTGTTTATATTAAAGTGACTTAACTGGGTGTTTAGCGCGACGCATTCAAACAATGCATACGTGTATTATTCAAATGATCGTACTAGACCTGCTCTACGAACCTAAGGTGCTGAGTTGAAGGGGATGGCCTATTCTACACAGATCACTTATAATAGATACAAGCCTGTATATAATGCCAAACATATTATAATTATTTAAAAAATTGGTAAACATATTTATAATTTATATAATATACAGAATGACATGTATTAGTTCAATATAATCCTAGTAATTAAATCCCATACTAAACCCCGCTATTATACCATTGAAGATTGGCTACCTCGAGTCGTCTGGCGGAGTTGGTGAGCAACAAGTGGTTGTACTCCGTGGCGCCGGTGGGGGGCGCAGCCGGCGGCACGATGCGGGCCTGAGGGGGGCGCAGTGCCGCCAACCTGGAACATAAATGTAGATACTTTTTAAACGTTCGCGTTTTATATTCATTATAACACATACTCATTTTATAACATCGAGGTTACTCAAAATAATAGTATTTTGAGCAGTTTAATGCGCGCATAGACCCGTTAAATGTGTTATAATAAATATAGGTTCTGTGTAACAACTATAACTGCATACGTATAACACACGCATATAAAACTTAAATACAAAGTTCCATTACCGCGTGTTGTGTGCGACGCCTACCAACAACCAAAATTTTCTGTTAAGGTAAAATCTGTTTAAGTAAATAAATTTGTTGTGATAATGGTAACGTATCACTGATAATCATTGCAGTTTTTTTGTGTTATAACAAACACACATTCATGCATACACAATTGTAATGTAACGTAGAGTGAACGTCACACGTCGTTCTTGAGGCATAATTATTTTTTTTAGACGTAAGGATATGAAGAAACCTGAAAAGGAGGCACATATTATGTGCATCTATGCCACTACCGAATATAGGGTAAGCGTACCTACATACTAACATAATATATTACATGCCTACTCTTCTTAGCCTCAGCGGAAATGTGGTATTGGCATTTTTTTTAGAAAGCCAATAACTATGTATCCGTTTACAGTGAGTTGTTTTTAAAGACAACACTGCACTTAGGATTTATTCATAAATCATAGGAAAAATACGACCACAATCTACAGCCAGACTCAGAAAACCTATTTGTGGATCACACAAACATTTTTGTCGTTTGTGGAAATCGAATCCACAAAACTCGACTCCCGGAGGTCGGCATGTAAGCCAACTAAAGTCAATAATACGTGGTGTGGTTGATGCTCTATGGGTTATCCCTTCAAGGGATTCAAAGACAGTAGTCTTGCGGTTACAAATTAGAAGCTTATTACTGTTTACTTTAAACCATTCAATTAACGAGGCAGTAGGTGTTTGATAATGTTATCGAAAGCGTTGGACATTGCGACCTTAGTCCTCATTAGATATAAGTATTATAATATAGATATATTAAATATAACATAATATTGTAATATTATTACAATTCTATTTGAAGCATATCATACTTGGTGTGACTAGTCCTGGCCTGCACCTCCCGCATGATGTCCCGCACGCGCGCCGCGTCCAGGGGAGGCAAGGGAGGCTGGTGGATGCGGGACGACGCGCCCTCTGGCGGACGGAGAATGCGTTGTTGGAATGCCTGAGAACAACAGGTATCTATTAGTGTAGTCGGTAGTGTAACCGACTTCCGTGCACGAGGTCGTGGGTTCGATTCCTACTCAGGACAATTATTTGTGTGATGCACACAGATATTTCTACTGCGTCTGAGTGTTTTCTATCTAATAAAGGTATGTATGTATTTACAAAAAAAAAGTAATATATGTATTATATATTTATTTATTTACTAACTGCATGCGACTTGGACTCTGCTTAAAATTTAACTTAATTTTAAGACATTTAATAAGCTGCTCAAAGCAAGATCTATTTACTGCATTTAAAACTTTATAGTAATTACTGTGACGTATGCAAACAAACCCAGATAAAAGTATTAAGAACCGTTTCTTTTTGTGTTCAACCTTTCTTTTAATGTCCCCTCCCCATTTTTAATGCATACCCCTTCAATGCACAGACACACCAACTTCTACGTTTCCATTATACGTATTATAGATTACCCAAGCAAACAAGCCAGTAGACAATCATTAGGCAAAGAACCATAGTGGCTGCCGAGGGCTGATGCATGGATGGGTCATAAAGACTTGTTGTTACCTGTGGATTAGGATTTTCATTGAGGTGTAACTGCATGGCCAGATCTTGTATGTGCTGCAATTCCAAATCAGAGTTGAGAGATTCTAGCCGCAGTTGTTCTGGTAAATTTCTGCAAATATACAATGACACAATATTATTTTCAACATTTTAACTCATTAACAATTCTTTGCGGTATAGCCTAGTGTTTAAAATTGTTTATTTAGTATTATCTTAATAATGAATGAAGTATATAGGATTATATTATACTACTAATATAACTTTACAGACAGCAATAGTTTTAATGTGATGAGTGGATTGTTTATTTTTTAAATTACAGCACCCTGCTCTGGGAAATAATTCTTGTCGCAGGGATTTTGCATACACACAATTAACAGACACACAGTACACGACTCAGAATAACCATTTGTAGATTCACCTAAAGAATTGTAATAATAATTATTTTTATGAGGTACATCAAGATGTTAGTCCGAGGTTTATCAAGCCTTTATAATTATCAGCTCTTCAATTGCTAAGTTCATTGGGCACAGCATAAAAAATGCCAGATACAATATATAGATTTGCTTAATATAAGCTAGTCAGGAATAGGTCTGGTTAACAATAGTTGCCCGTTTGTGGTGATAGAGGATCATCAAACTTAATGGAAATTGATGTCAGCAAATTAGCGCATTTATTTTTCAACCCTTTTTCTGCCCAACTATTGGGCACGGGTCTCCTCTCATGGTGAGAGGGATTAGGTCATAGATCACCAAGAGCCACCACACCAGTGAGGGTTGGCTAATCAGATCTACTTACTGCACAAGTTCGTCCCAAATATCGGTGGGTCGCCAAGGTGGGCCTCTTTCAGCCACCAGTCCATTGAAGAACATGGAGTCGAGCAAACGAACGGCGAACTGACACGTAGACAGACCGCGGGAGCCCAGGAACCCCATCTTGTGGAACGTTAGCACCGGAGATGGGTGGATGCGGATTATTGTTAAGCAGTGTCTGGAAAGAATACAACAAAAATGTTAAAAATATAATAAATTATTTGATTTTTGCGGAATATTGCAACGTTGTGGTTCTGAGAGTCCTGCCGTATCGCATAATTGTGTCGCGTTAGTGAGTTTTTTTGTCACTATCGTGCATGCTACTCTGCTATTATGACATTCTCCTCTATCTGTAAGAGTGCGGATTGGAAATCTTAGGTTATTTTGTGTGTGTCCAAAGATAACTGATGGCCAATCCGTGGGTGTGTGGTAGGCTCTCCTCCTAAAACACCCATTCTATAATAATATTTAAATATCTTATATTCTTGTAACACTTAACATGTTGAATGCTTTGTAATGTATTTTATATGTGATATGGATAATCAGGTATGTGATTCGAACCCATATTGTTTGGTTAATCTTTTCAAGTTGAGCCACCATGGTGTATCAACAAGAAGATTACCTATTTTACCCGCCAAGGGAAGTATCCATTTTTTATATGGTCATGAAGTGATGGCAGTTGAAAGTATTTAACTACTCTCACTCGTCATAAATGACAAATATCTGGCTCAATCAGATTACTGGTGACAACAACTGATGCAACTTAACGGAAATGTCGAAGTTAGTTAAAAAAAATCTCACTATTGTGAAGGTTGTTTTTGGATGTTTATATATATGTCCGCCAATCTCGCTTAAATAACTGAACCTTTATTAAACCTGGTAGAATCTTTTTTTATGATGTTATTGCATCAACTCACCTGTAACCTTGAAGTAATTTCGCCAAGGTTCTCATGAACACTGCCCTGATCTCCTTATCCAGCATATGTGGTGGTGAAGAAGCAGGAGGGGGAGGCGCGAAAGCCGAATCCGCAGATCTTAACTCTGGTTGCAGTACCAGCGCTAAAGCTTCTTGTAGAGAAGAGAGGAGCTTCCCTTCTGGCTGGGGAATATTGACTCCAGCTGGTATGTGCAATGAGCCAACGTCCAGATCTGCTACTATGACATCCAGCTAAAAATAACAATGTAGCCTATAAGTATTAAGAAAACACCAAAATGTAGATAAATATGGGGGTGATTTCTATATTCCGAATAGATAGTCTAATAGACAGGCCAGAACATGTCTAAGAATAAACACTTAATCAGAATCTACGGCTACACCACTGTTTCGTACGAAACCTATTATGTGTCTTTGCGACTCCCTGGATTGGAAGGGACGTAGGTTCGAATCCCACTGGCAGTAAAATTCTCTTTTTAAACTTTCACAAATAATTTATTCTTTATAGTAAGTAGCTGAGCATGTCAAGTGCTAAAATACAGATCAAAACATAATAATCTTGTTTTAACTTTGAACATCGTACTGATTTAAAAACAATAATTTATAAAAAAAATTGCCATGTACAAATGTATTACATCTCTTCAAAGCACCACGATTATAAATTACCCGAAATAACTATACTTATAACATTACTCTGTTCTCACAAAATGTAGATAAAGTAAAATAAGAACTCACCAACTCAGTCACCTCTTCTTTCAAATTCGAATGCACTCCAATCAGAAAGGGCGTTGGAGTCGCTAAGACTTCGGCTAGCCCAGCTGGTAACAACGGTATATATACGTGCGCGTATCTAAACGGGAACATAAGGGCTGCTAACGCCCGACATGCGGCTGCAAGCCGGGCTGCTGCCAAGGATACGAGAAGTACCTTGTGTTCACTCATAACAGCACACCATAGTGTTACGGAGTTGTGAATGCCTGAAAATAGAAATAACTGACATTGAAAAATACTTATACCGCGATTATAATTCCTATTATCGCGATTCGGAAAACATTTGCGTTATCGCGACGATATTTGGCCAAACAATTCGTACAAATGGAAACCATTCAGACTAACGAGAATGTCATTTGGGCCGTCCGTCGTCGATTTCACATGTAATTATTTATAACACGAACATAAAGTTTCATTCATCACGAATATACCCACAGATCTTTAAGCGACATTGGACCTTATAGTATGTAAATTGTAATGTAATTCTAGGCAGCAAATGTATTGCCTATTGTCACCTTAACACATCTGTTCTGTGTCGAGTATCCGTAGACTGACAAGACACGCACGTAAATTATTCCGATCCCTTGTCATACGTAATATGAAGGACGGCCAACAACTTTTACTATAACATATCTAAAGAATAGCATATTTACAAAACGTCCGCACTCACCGAGTAACCTAAGCAGCATATACACAGCGGTGTGTGTGACGGGCATGGGTGGCGCAGCAGGTGGCTGCAACGCCTGCCGGTCCCCGGCTCCGATGCTGAACCGGATCTGAGGCCCACCCGCATCAGGGACCAGGACGCCGCCCACCAGATTACCGACTAACGTCTCGAGTGGCACTCCCAGGTTTTCCACCCATACGGTGTATATTATACCCAAGCAGTTCTGAAATAGCAGTATTATATTAATAATATGTGGTCCTTTTGACTTTTTCTGTCCCACTATTGGGCACGGGTCTCTCTCATGGTGAGAGCGACTAGGCCATCACGCTAGCCCAATGCGCGTTAATATATTACGACTAGTTTTCTAGTCTAACTACTAATTACTAGGTTACAAGTTCGATCAGGTCAGGATATTTTAGGCTTTATCTATCTCCATAACGAGACACTCGTTCGTACGTTCGTACGAGGACTAAGGTCTAGAACACTAAATAGGTGGGAATAGTCGATAAAAAAATATATTATTCGAAGAAGATTAACAGTGCAATAATAATATCATTATGCGGGGAACAATGTCTTAAAAAATACATGCAAAATTAGACTTCGAATGACGTTAACAATAATACTGTACTCACTCTGAAGGTGTCGATGTAATCTTGGCGGGATACTATGACGAGGCATTTGGGCGCGTACATAATACTGTGATGTGTGATGTTGGATACAGGCCGTGTAGACTCTATTGATTCCTCGTCCTGTAAACAATTAAAAAAAAACTTTTAGCTTTAAAGTTGCGTGTCAGACATGACTGAAAAAAAATGTACAGATAATGGAGAATCCATAAATAATAAAAAATGAGCCGTCGCGGGGCGTCTCGCAGATGAGAAAACATCTAATTCTTGGTAAGCACCCTCTCATTAGCCATAGACAAATTAAAACTATTATTGATTGACGTTAGACTTCGTAGTCAGATGCTTTCGTTAACAGATGGCGTTAAAAACAAATAAATAAATTGTAGTGGCGACGTTTACCCTCCCTCCGCTTTAGATGTTTTCACATCAATAACCTCCCAACCCATATTAGCTGACTATGTAGGATATATTACAGTGTTCGAGTGTTTGCGCAAATACAAGTGCACTCTCCGTTTCCTCGCTCTCATAATCCGATGGGACGACATTACGACACAACCGGAAGGAGATCAAGCGAAAGACCAACATCTTATTTGCGACCGGTATTAGTAGTTTATGTGCAACAGATATTATCGATATATATATGTGTGTATAAAATAATCCCTGTTACAGTGTTTACCCGCGATAAACTCCGAAATTAACCGATCTTAACGTTTTTTTAAGTGTGATTTGTTCCAGCTTAAGAGATAGGATAACTTTTATTATCTATTATTTAATTATTTATTGTAAAACTGTTATATTCTTATACCCACGGAGAGATTCCGTAGAGAAAACTTGAGAAATGATTACGCCATCAATATACTTAATATTTAATTTATCTATCTATATTATTATAAAGCTGTAACAGAGCTGTGTCTGTACATCTATACTATTAGAAAGCTGTAACAGAGTTGTGTCTGTACATTCAAGATATTTGAGAAAAAATGGCTGATAGGCGTGTCTAAACCCAAAACATTTTTTTTAGAATTTTTGTATGTTTGTCTATTCGTTTGTTCGCGCATCACGCAAAAGCTACTGGACGGATTTTGATGCAACTTTTTTTATTTGGTAGCTCTTGATTAGACTTAAAAACTGGTAAACATTTTATTCCGCTACTATATCAGGAACCCAGATATAGCCTAAAAACTAGCTTTTGGCTGCGGCGAAGCAGCGGGCAAAGGCTAGTAACTGAATAAAATTGAATTTTAATATATTATATAGTAATTGAACGAATTATAAGTAATCCACCGCAGCGCGTGGTCGGACCCTCTAGTTGTTTATAAAATGTGTTAACTAACCAAGTTATTACTTAACATTTAACACCTTATTGTTATATAAGACAAAAGAAACGAGCGCTAAATATATTGCACGAAGTCGCTAATAAATAAAGCACAAAAAAAGTATTAGTAACTTGAATATTTTTTACTGTTTAAGTAAAAGTAATTCTTATATTATACTATAGTTAAATGTTTAATTGATTCACCAAGTGTGATAATTATCGACCTCAATTTTATTCTTATTCACGTGTGAATAATAAAAAAATAGATATGTTTTGAAATAAAACTAACCATATTTTTTTCCATATGTGTAACATTCGCGTAAATATCAGAAAGTATTAAAATAGTATTCTATTTGCAAAGGGATTGAGTAGATACGTACTCGTATAATACTTGTAAAATAAATAATAGTACAAGATAATAGTAACGTGAAAAGAGGGCTTTCTGGCAAAGAAGCCATCTTGACAAGCTGTTTTTAGTATGCGTAACATTGTTATAGGCACGAGAATTAAGCGGAACGTGGCGTTATTAAAATGCAAAATGAGAAAATTTGATTACACCCTCCGACCCTCAGAACCTCTACGACTCAAATCGGGGGCTAAGAGCGGAGATGAAATCTCATTTCATCCACACGTTAAACGAGGCATGTAATATACATAATTTATGTGAAATCACATATATATTGCAATAATGGAATAGAAAATAAATGATTAGAATTTTTATTTAATACTAGCAGACCCAGCAGACGATGACATAATACACGAACCTTAAAAAACCTTATTGCAGCGCCAGTTACCGGGTCTAATCTGATCTAAACCACCCAAGGACCGATTGCAATACACAAAATAAAATTCATCAATATCGGTCCAACCGTTTTCGAGTAATTTCGAGACTAACGCACGGCAATTGTTTTTATATCCTGGCTATTATAAAGCTGTAACAGAACTGTGTCTGTACATTTAAGATACTTCTGAAAGACAAAAAATATTTTATGTTTTTGTCTGTTTGTTCGTTCGTGCATCATGCAAAATCTATTAAACGGATTGTGATACAACTTATTTTAATTTGATAGCTCTTGATTAGACTTAAAAACTGTGCCTGCAGTCTCGACATCGATAAACCCTGTCGTTATGATATCGAAATGAATACCAGTCAAAAAAAATACAAGGTAGATAATCGGAAAAATATCTTATCAAAATAGTGATTCCTAGGTACTTATTACATATTTACTATAGTTCGTTTACTAGATATTGATCTATAATCTCTAAAAATAACATTTATTTATTTTTATTTACCTTGATAGGTTAATTTTATTAAACACCGACGATGTAATTCGTGGAAAATAAATTATTAATATGGCAGCACTAGTGTTGACAGTTTCAAAGTCAAAGTAAGCCGTAGACTAGACAGAGGATATAAACAATATACACGTTCTAAGAGTATGCAATGTGGAGATAGTAATAGTTGGACATATGATAACCGGATTAATTTTAGAAGATAACTATGATTATAACTTTGTACACTAAAAATGCACCACCTATTTTAGCCGAGTAAGTACAAAATAAATTACAGTTATGCTTTTATTTTGCTTAAAATGTATTAGAACGTGTAATATTAGCGTATATAACGTGATTGATGAACATTTTTTTCACGCAAATACAAAAACAAGCTTATATACCGATAATGGGGAGAGTAAGCCACCTTATTATTGGGACCCAGTTGATTTTAAATTGTATTGTATTCCACTGTACGAAGTATAGACTGAACTCGAAGATAGTGATATGGGTGCTTGCCATCATCTTTGAGTGCTCACCAAACGCGCATGTGGTTTACACCGAGCTGGCGTCCTACTGAACGCGTGCTTGACGTGGGATCTTCCCCAAATATATCCAAGATTTGTTCTTCGACATTGTCATGCAGTCTTGGCCTTCCTGCGTCAATACGCTATTGTTTATGACCGTGCACACTGCTAGTACTGTACATGCGTACGTGTAAACACTGAAATACCATCGCTAACGGCAATGCAATATTCCGTGGAACACTGAAGTGTTCCTAGTAAATTCTGCGCGCCTCTGTATAATTGCAGTTACATTTTCCAAGACACATCAACATATTAAAATACTCCTCGATTATTCAATCGACATCTCGTAAAACACAAGTCACTCACGGTATATATTACGTGAAAATACGGACGGCCGTTCGAAAGAAATCTGCGCGGGAGACTAAGGGGTAAGGGGCGACTTATAAAAGGTGTCAGTGTCAGGTGTAATCGTGTGACAGGCGGCGGCATCGTTTGATATTTTTTCCGATTTCTTATTTTTATTTTTTCAAAGACTGCCGGCATAAATTATAACTATTTATGGATCGACAAGTACTTGTAAATATAGGAGCTAATAACATTTTTTGCTTGTGTCGGGTTTATAAATAATTTTGATTGCCAACTGTAACTGTCTATAAACCATTTTATTTTATTTTAATTATAATTACATATATATAAAACATCTATATGATTACGTATCTATCCCTGAATTTTCCAACAGGGTTTATGTTATAGCCTGTATATTTTAGCGTCAAGAAGTTATCGATCGAAAACGATCGTTATGCAGTAGTTCTATATGTCGAAACTGCAGCCACTGGTATACATTTTATTCCGCTACTGTATTGGGAACCTGAGATATAACCTAAAAACTTGCATTTGGCTGCGGCGGAGCCGCGGGCAAATATACGCGGGGACAGATTTGCTAGTATACAATATATATGAACTTGCTAGTGTTAAGTTAATTCCCCGCACCACTTCATCATAAAAGATGCGAGCCAAAAATAAAACGGATTAAAAACGTAGCTCAAAGTGTGTGTAGTCGTAATGGTTTACTGCGTAGGGCTAGTAATGTTTTGCCATTAAATGGGTAGGTTTGCCTTTCATTCTTGCATGTAAAAATTGACAATTTCCCAAATCGAGGCTAGCAACACGTTCGTAGGAAGCTAATCACTCAGCCGGCGCCACTTCCGCCGGCGACGCGGAAATAACGCAATCATAATAATGATGCGCTACTTCAAATGAACCCCGGCGACTATACATATTGTTGGCAAACTTCAATTCTGCTGTTTCTCTTAAATTTGTGGGCATTTAAAAGAAGAATGTAAGTAATATTTTTTCTTCCTATTTGCTAACGGCGGCAGCGTATGGCGCTCTTGATGGTAAGTGACAACAGCCGGCCATAGAAAGCAATATTACTTGAACTGCTGCCTACCATAGAGTTCCACCGGTAGAGAGCGAGAAAGAGAGAGATGTGGAAGATACATAGTGTATCTTCTTGTCGAAGATTCCTATGTCTAAACTAGTTTTTGATTTGTAAGTAGGTATATTTTTAAAGGCTGTGTTAATTAGCATTTCTTATAAACGCATTAATATTAAGGTAACAGGGACAAACTCACATTAGAGATTCTTATTCTAGTTCGAATATTTCATAATACAATGTGTTTGTAATGTTTTTTCTTGGTTAGGGAGCTGAGTGCCAAAAGTTCTATATGATCTGTTCGTGTGGCAGACATGATTAATATCGATGATTGTACAGTAAAAAGCATTAAGGTCCGCGTCTGCCATTATAACAGGCCTGCGTTATCAATTGACAGTACTTTAAAAATGTAAAAAAAAACTGTATGCTAAATCATTTGTTTGTCTCTGCCTCTTGAACTGATGGTCAGAAACAGCTTCAAAACGAGGCACATCGAAGCGGCAGACGTCCAGCCAGACTTTTTAAGTAATTTTTTATGATTTAAAAAATTGTATATAAATTGTTCACTTTTCAGACCCGAATTGTTTGATTAATGACGATATAAAGAACCACAGAAAAATAGTCTGCGACCATGATAGCGCTGCGTTTTCAATAGACAGCGCTTTAAACGTGTAAAAAAAATTTCTGTTAAATTATGCCTGCCTGACCCTTGGATTTTGATGTCCAATGAATCGTAGGTTTCGTTTGGCTCCAAATATTATTTCAAATGTTTAGAAATGTTTATTTTATTTTTATTAGGGGTTGTTCGAGCTAAAAACATTAAATTGAGGAAAAACATAAAGAGGAGCCTTTTTTTCTGAGATAATAGCTCAATAATGGACCAACCGTCCATGTGGGGCTGGCTTTAAAATTGTCCCACCCATCTATACCCACGGGAGTTGTAAGAGCCGACTAAGGGAATACCGGGGGAGTGGGCAGCAACACTCCCTCGAGTATTAACAACATCCACTGCGATCGCCAACCCGCCTGCCAAGCGTGGCGATTACGGCATTATCCCCCAAGACGGGACCGCTCGTTGTGGCGTTCTCTTGGGGAGGCCTTTGTCCAGCAGTGGACGTTGGAAGGCTGGATGGATGGATGAATGGACCAAAACAATACAATTTCTTCTTTTTTTTTATTATGTTTTTTTTATTCTCTGAATCATCCGTTTTATTTCAGGCCATCGAGGCTAATAAATTAACGAAAAATGTTTGTTTCACTCTAAAACCAAGAAATAAAAATCAAGTTTCACTAGGATTTTTTTTTTTTGTATTCTCGTTTCAAGAAACAATTACAATAAGAAATTTTGAAAAAAAATTGTAATTATTTTAAACACTTTTATTTTACCGCCTGATTTGACGTGGAATCCCCCTATAGATGGCTGTTTTACGCGGTCAACCTTGTGAAACTGTCGATCGTTTCCCTTCGTTCGCTCCGAATAGTACTGTCTTGCTCTCTCGTACACGTATTTATGTGGTGATCCTCTCTTATATATATAATGTACTATGGTGTAAAATATATATCTAAATATTTAACAAAGGCAGGGGCTTATCTTCATTTTCATGTTCATCAGAATGATAGTCAGACATGAGGGTAGTCTACAAATCACACGACATTATTGTTCAATACACTAATCTTTATGGATAGTTGTTTTGGTAACAAAATAACATGTGATGCTCACAATATTTTAGGATGTAACTCTCAAAATAATCACATAGAGTGCAGGTTAGTTGTATGGCGACCACGACCGACTGTGTTCACGTTCTTGCCAATCAAATCCGTCGTAGGACGTCTGTCCTCTTTTAAATTGACTAACTACTATCTGTCAGCCGTCACCTACCGCCTGACGTCTGTCATCGCATTACAACTAAATACTTATAATTTGAAGACATTTATAAGATATTGAAGGTAAGTGACTCAAGCAATAATAAAATTACATTACATAGTCTAGTAGACGTCAATAGGCTCGCCCCCTATTACGTGGGACTTAAACATAGCTGGCGAGTCGTGGGTGTGTAATAGACCTCTGCCTACCCCTTCGGGAATACAGGCGTGATGCTATGTGTATTTTTTAAATAAACCTTTTTAAATTTTTATTTAATTAAAATGTTATTTCCTTTCATAAAAGACAGAAAATAATATACTATTACGTGAACTCTTAGTAATAACAATAATAAACCGTAATACAAGCTTTACCTTAATTCCTGAAAAAAACTTTAAAAAATCGTACATAAAAAAATCAGCAACCTAGACGTCTACCAACGTGTTTTTTTCCTATTCTGGGAGTCCTAATGAATCGAATGGACGCAACGAGAACGACGAACAAATGATTTAGTATAGCTTTTTTTTTTACATTTTTGCACCCACGTGCCGTGATAAAACAGAGCCCTGCAGATCTGCCTCTTCGATGTTTATAGTTTTAAGGATGATTTTGACCATCAGTCCAAGACGCAGACGGAACAAATGATTTAGTATCACTTTTTTTTTACATTTTTGAAGCGCTGTAACTTGAAAAGGGACATACGACTTTCATTTACAGGACCAAATCGGTTTGTATTGGCATAAACTTTCATCCCTATTAATATGAAAGACGAACAACTCATATACCAAAATGGCACTCGGCTCCCTAACCATCTAAGAATGAGGGTCGTAATGAAATAGCGGGATCTACTTAGACAAAATAGATTTTAATTAGAGAAGAATGAGCATTCCATAGGAATCGTAAAAGTCAATAACAGCAAATAATAATGGCAATTGACCAGCGTTTATTATATAAATAAAGTGAGAACACACATATCGAACCAATGTAAACATACGTTCTTGTATTCTGATTTAAATCATTAGTTTTAAACAGAAAACAACGGGTGAGGTTATCCAGGAGCACTGCCGTTTGTTTGACGTAAAACATAAAGATAGAGCTTTCAAGTGTATAAAAGAGTAACTCCGAACTGAATTGCTACTTGCTACAAGCTGATCGTTGAGAAAGTATAGCACAATAAAAATTATTAGCTTTAATTTCACTAAAACACGATTGTTTGTGAAAAGGCTATGATATAGTAATGGCGGACGTACTGATATTACGAGGTAACAAAATATTAAACGGCAACAGGTATTTCTATAAAAATGCTGCTATTATGTAACCTAATTGTGATGCATCATATATTGTAACCGACTTCCGTGCACGAGGTCGTGGGTTCGATTTCCACTCAGGACAATTATTTGTGTAATGAACACAGATATTTGTACTGCGTCTGGGTGTTGTCTACCTATTATATGTATGTATTTACAAAAAAAAAGTAGTATAATATGTATTATATCCGTAACCTGGTACCCATAGCACAAGCGTTAATCTTAGTTTGGGACCAGAGGACGTTGTGTGAAAATGTCAGTGAATATTTATTTATATTTTGCAATAACATCAAAGTCTGAGTTATCTATACAAATCGATATTTTTTTGTTAAGGCGAGAAAAAATTATCCTAACCGCACACCCCGTCGTTCGGGGGAACGAACAGGGTAGTGGGGGGCCCTCACCCACTAAAGAAACCCGCCGGGTGCCGTCTCTCCGCCTTTATTGTGTAAAACAACAGAATAAAACTAAAAATATATGAATTGATTTGGCGTGATATGCGTACAGTGTGTAATACAAAAGATGATAAAACTGTTTTAGCAGTACTATAAGAAGATGGCAACAACTGTTTACAAAACAGTTTTTTTACCACTAGAGTACCTAACATCTAGATATTTTTATATATATTTTTAGCATTTGACATGCTTAGCACTATACATTAAACACAAAGTGAAAAATGTGAAATCGAAAATAACAGTCAGGAGCAGGATTTGAACCTGCATCTTCTGGATACCGTCCAGATGTTTTACCAATTTAGCCATCCTGACAATTGCTCCTGACTGCTAATTTCGATAACACATCATAGCTAACGTCTTTGGGTGACGCCTGCGCCATCTGTCGGAAGTATTTTCATACATTATACCGACCAGGTAAACTTAATTTTACAATTAAGATTTTACCTAATAATGACGCAAACCCTTTAAATATTTAGATATTTTTATATATATTTTTAGCATTTGACATGCTTAGCACTATACATTAAACACAAAGTGAAAAATGTGAAATCGAAAATAACAGTCAGGAGCAGGATTTGAACCTGCATCTTCTGGATACCGTCCACGGTAATAATAAAATACCTAACATCTGGCAGATAATACTGCTATCATTATGAAAAATGATCATGTAGATTGTTGATTGACTATAAACTTTATGGCCCTATAGCATTTAGTCATTTTAAGCAAACAATTTGTGATAGATTGCGTCGATCAGTAGGTATAGGTACGTATAGATAACGCAAACTCAACCTCATTCGTAATGAGATATCGACACGTACCAATACATTTCAATCACAGAAGCAATCTTAAATATTAAGAGGTCATAAATCGCACGAATATAACGCCTGTAATCGTATATCGAAATAAAACCTATAACTTCAAGCAATTTCGGTCTGTGTAATAAAAACTCTATGGTATAAAATTGTTTTAAGAGTATCTTGTAGCTTAAAGTAGCCTCGCAGTTTCCTGCACTCATCTCGAATTGTTTAGGTTACTTGCTGTGTGAATGTAAACAAACTTTTCTGGATAATAATACAAGTTTGGAATATCAGTAATTGTAAATATTTATAGCACGAAGAAGACTATTGGTTAATTTTGCGAGAGTAATGGGTGAACCAAATATAAAAGCGACAGTATAGCTAGATATACCAATACCTACCTACTTCTCTTAACAAATTTAACAAATCTTAAGCAAATTGTTGTGTGTTTCTAACAGCTATGTTTAATCACACAAATATTTGTCATGGTTAGGAGTTGGCGATAGAGTTGGAGCGGGCCGGTCTTTCGACCGTAGGGGTACACCAGTCGGTGCTGGAGGAGTGGGCAGGGCGACGGGGCACGGAGTCCTCACCTTCCGACTGGTGCAGGTGCTGTCGGGGCACGGTTGCTTCGGCTGATACCTACACATACATAGTTGTGACCCTCCTCACAACAAGCGAGTCCGTGCTGTCACCATTGCGGCTGTGACGACGACACGGCACGGTGTACGCTCGGGTCGTGTCGTGAACTCGTCGCGGCAATAGGGGGTCCTCTGCCTGCCGAGCGTCGTCAGAGCGAAGCTTGGAGCGACAGGAATTGGTTCGCGGTCGCTGCCTTCTGTGAGGAGGTCATCTCGCAGAAGGAAGCGGAGGAGAGAGCCAGGGAGAACGATCCTACCGTTGACCCAAACCGCTAAATATATATATATAAATAGCGAAAAGCGTATAATAACAAAAATGGTTGAAATAAATATTAACTTATAACCAAAAACAGCTTCAATTTTACACCGACGATCCAATCTATCCAAGGTTGTACGTGTATGTCGCCTAGATAGACATTCCATTGAAATCATAAAGCATTACAAGAAGACATGCAATTTTAGAGAACAATAAACATTTTTACGTTTAGTTTAGAAAACGAGGCCAAGTAGCGACGGCCCAATTATTTTAATACCCCGCTATTAGTTTGTGACATCAGAAAATTCAGCAAATGCATGTGTACTTAAATAAATTTAAAGAATCATTCTCTCAATTGCAAACTTGTCACTGAACGACGATTTACCGAAGTAAAGATTTTGTTGAATCGATTACACAGCATTTAAATAGTGTCAAGTGTAAGTAACGCGATTGATAACAACTCAATAGCATTTTTGTGATAATGTATTCAAAGCCGAGACGTCTCAGTTATAAAGGGTATACTGATATATTATGTAGAATACCTATAGCCTCATAGATAGTTCTCTTAAAGAAGTGGTTAGGTATCCATTTAAAATCTGATCAAGGAAAACATTTAAGTAATATCTCGAAAAAGGTGAACAGTTTTATCACATGCCTTATGTACTCCTACTAAAGAAACTAAAAACGTGTGCCGTATTTTCTAAAAAGTAAACAGCGGCCATAAGACAAAGATTCCTTATAATTTAAAAATAAACTTAATAATCAAAAACAAATGTGTAGTGGAGATTTGGAATCACCGTTTGGTGACTGCAATAGCTTAGCGGTCCAGGGCACTTCCCCGGATTGGATGGGACGCAGGTTCAAATCCTGCTTGCAGTAAAGTTCCCTTTTTCCACTTTCACAAATAATTTGTTCTTTAAAGTAGCTGAGCATGTCAAGTGCTAAAATACAGATCAAAAAATTCGCGCCATCAAACAATATGAATTTTAATTGCAAAATTAATCTTGCTATATTGGAATAACGCAATGTAAATCATTGATTTATAGTGAATGCATTTGATAGTGGCAATGGTCGTAGACATCAAAAATAAATGTGAAGTGGAGATTTGGAATCACCGTTGGGTGACTGCAATAGCTTAGCGGCCCAGAGCACTTGCCCGTATTGGATGAGACGTAGGGTTCAAATCCTGCATGCAGTAAAGTTCCCCTTTTTGCATTGTCACAAATAATTTGTTCTTTAACTTAAACATTATTTGTTAAGTTATATAAGTACATAATAGTTAATAATGCGACTTACCCACAGTCAAACCGCTGAACCGGTTTCGTGGGACAATATTTAATGTTAAAATTTGTACTTAAAAGTATAATTTATAAATAAATACATACTACTTCCATTACAGAAGTACATTAAAATCACTAGCTAGCAAAATCTAGTCAAATGTATTCCTATTGAATGCATTAAACAGACGATTGTATAAAAATCTAAAATTAGGTCATACTCGCAGTCTAACAACATGTTAACTAGATCAAAATACTGAACCATAAATATCGTTTACAACACGAGTTTCTTCACACCCACCGCTGTACGGGCCTCACAGATCTATTCAATTAAATCCACGAATAAAAACCATGAGGCATAACTAGATACTCTTTGTATTGTACCTAATAGAACAGTTAAGGAAACTCAATTCATTAGTTTCAACTACATATTGTACTCGTAGAACTAGTTGCTCGAGTTTACAAGTCATACATCTGTATCTTATGAAATAACATTCATGGCGGTTGGTTATGTATCCTAAAATTTTGGTTCAAAAACGTTTTCGTAGCTTTCTTTTGATTAGCCTAAAAATACGTCGACGCTGTTCCCTGGTACGGTATTTTGTTTGGGTAAACGACCATTGTCGCGATGATGTACTTTCAGATTGTAGCGCTGTTTGGCGTAACTGTTGCTCTATAGTTTTTATATGGAATAGAAAAATTAATTCACTTTGAGTAGAAAAAATAAAATAAAAAATCAGAATAGAAAATGAAATCAATGTGCGATAAAATTTATCGATTGATATGAGTATTTTAATTTATTCATTCTTGTGATTAATCGAATTGTTATCATATCAAAATGCAGCTATACTAGCATAGCAACTAACAATACATTTCTAGATCGCCGTACGCGCATACGTCTTATCTTAACGTAGCACAAAACCTACTCCTTGGTAATAAAATACATATTAAATATTGTTATTAACGTATTTTTTTGTTACAACTGAGATTTACTCCAAATAACACAAAAAAATATTCACGGTAATTTCACACAACGTCCTCTGGTCCCAAACTAAGCTTAACGCTGGTGCTATGGGTACCAGATTACGGATATAATACATATTATTATATTACTTTTTTGTTAATACATACATATGTATAATAGATAGAAAACACCCAGACGCAGTACAAATATCTGTGTTCATCACACAAATAATTGTCCTGAGTGGGAATCGAACCCACGACCTCGTGCACGAAGTCGGTTACGGTACTGACCACGCCACGAAGCCCGTCAATAACTTATAAGTTATCTCGTATCATTCAATAAAAAAGAAAAATATACACAGTACATACATATAATTACCTCGAGCTTAGTGCGGAAACCACAGCTAATTTTAATTTACAAATGCATATACAAATAGAACGTAATTTTTTTATTTAAGGAAAAAACGTTTCTGTACACTACATTGTACAACTATTACATTAATTTTTATAAATATTTCATTAATGAAAGCTAATCTAGAGCAGCTTCTATATTCATCGGGAACTTAATTATTAAGTAACATTACGTAATAATAATTATGTATGTAATTAGGGGTCACAGTCTACCTGGCATGGGCTCAAAGGGACCCACCCCAAGCGAGGGTACGATGTATGAACGCATGACAGACGAATCGGTCTAATAAACTTGTTCTCACATACAGGTGCGAACGTACCACATGCCGTTAGTGCTAATTAACATAATTAATTACTATACTAATTAATATATAATGTATACACAGATACACACGCGTCTGGTTATTGTGTATTATTTCGTAATAAACAAACGAGTGTGTTAATTTTAACTCGCAGTGAGAGCCTAGCGGTAAAACCAAGGACTGCAAAGACAGTGGTATTTAGTTCGATCCCCAGTTCAAGGTCCAGGCCTCGTACGGCACATACCTCTGACTATTAAAGATTTTTCGAAATTATGTTTGTATTTGTTTACAATTTATAACTGCTTGGTGAAGGAAAACATCGTGAGGAAACCTGTATACCTGAGAGATTTTCGGCTTGTGAAGTCTGCCAACCTGAATTGTGCCAGCGTGGTGGACTATGGCCTAATCTCTCCTTCTCAACATGAGAGGAGACCCGTGCCCAATAGTGGGACAGAAAAAGGGTTGAAAGCAAATAGTTTAATTTTGCACAAATATTCTCTGCTCAGTTAAATTACGAGCTTATAAGTAGAAATGAAAAGGGGATAGTTGATTTGTGTATTGTGTGCGATGGTTGTATTAGTCTATATTGTATAAAGTGGAAATCATAAAACTACATTCATAGAGCAGTGATGGCTTAGTACTAAAAACGAAGACTGTCAATATCAACCGAAGTATCACGCAAATAACTATGGAGGGCATTTTATGTAAATAGTATTTTTATTGCTTATGGTGGCAGACGAGCCGTGGCCCTCCTGATGGTAAGTGGTAACAAACGGTCATGGACTCAATCATATTAAGAACTACACATGCCACTGCACTCCCACTCCCGCTAAACCTAAACACACTGAGGCGCCTCACTGTCGGTCCCACAGCAGACGGTGGTACCGACCCGCTCGGGACACCTAACCCAATCCTACGATCAGTAAAGAGTCATAGATATAATACATTGTTTTTCACATCAATTACAACACTGGACTGCACAGATGGCGGAGTGGTTTAGATACCGACCTCCCGCCCGAGTGTCGTGGGGTCCCGTACAGGATTACTCTTTGTGTAATCCACAAATGGTTGTTCTGAGTCTGGGTGTACTTTGTGTCCGTGAAATTGTATTTTTGTAAAGTCCTCCGCGATACAAGGATTATTCCTTAAAAAGACAACACCCTGCACTGTGTTGTCTTTTTTATATATGTAAAAACGAAAATATACAATTGAAATATTCATTAGGATTACGCAACATAGTGAAAGTGAAAAAGGTATTTCATTTAATTTTAGGCATTATTACATATTGAAAGTGAAGATGTTACATTTAAATTTAATTGTAACTGCTTAAAAACAAAACAAATAACGGTTAAATACGTTATTATATTTATGGTATACACACTGAAACTCATAACGACCATAATTATTTAGAATTAGGTAGCAGACCTGCGACTGCGCTTGCGTGATTTTTTTTATGCGAGTTACTAATTTTATTTCCATAATAGCCTAATATTATCCTATGTTACTCCTTATAACATCAGCTATCTACTAGTGAAAGGCCATCAAAATCGGTCCAGGTTATCTAGGCACTAGAAATAGCTACTTCCAGTATACAAAAAACATTTATTGTAACTACAATAAACGTATCCGTTAAATTTTATTACCATAGCTTGTAATACACCAACGTGAAACCAAACGTTTGGACAAAATAAATAATTCTAACAAATTAAGTAGTATTGTTATAGCATTTAATAGTCATATAGGCAGAACACACTTAACTTATTAAGGTACAAAATTCTGAAAACTATTTCGAAAGCATTACTCAAGTAATCAAATTGGTGACTTGCTTATCCTTGCTTATTCTTAAGCTTTTGTCATGTATCTTAAGGTTTTGACATTTCCCGCTTTTTAGTAGGTACAGTACTCGCCAATGAGTTTTACTCAAGTAAACGCTATTACTTACTTACTTGTCTATAGATACGATTGTTTTTTTTATTTTTAAAGAAACAATGACACGGACAACTACTGTGAGGTTTCAAAGAACAGAAGGGCTAATGAATAATTTGTAAATCAACAAGTTCAAATATATAGCAAAAGGCCAAATTCATTTAAAGCATGCCTTCATTATTCATTACGCATACAGTCACAGCACGCAACCTACATACCGCGTCCGAATATTACGCTCGCATGTCGATCTACTCCGTCTTAGGCAAGGCCGTCGACCCCATCGATGTATACTTACTAGTACTATATACAGATGTGTTAGCTTATCACAATATATTAGAACAATTAAGTATATATCATTAAACGAGAATTTGTTTATAATAACTGCTCGTGTTAATCAGTTGTGTCAAATGTCAAGCCTTACGAAAGCCTCCAATTTTGTTACTTATTAAAAACCAAAAAGTTAAAGCTCTATTAATACTGTTTTTATTGCTGTGTGTATATTGCAATATTTTGGTTCTTGGGCAACGTTGGCAAAGAGACCACTCTTGAAATCAGTTTCAGTTTCAATCCGAAACAATGCCAATCTCATCAAAATGACAGTTGGCACTCTTAGCTGAAATCGGGATTCAAATAAAGATTCAACAACCGTAGACAGAGATCCCAATAGACTGATGGATATTCCTTTTCTTTCCCAAAAGAAATGCAAAATAGTTATGGCATAACAAAACAGACAGAGTTTTGTTTTACTTCTCTCTCAACGTGCCGATTATTCCATAATTATGTTTTTATACCATGTGGATGACAAAAAAACATACGGTCCAATTGATGGTAAGCGGTTCCCATAGCCTGGCATCATTAGCTCGTCGCCATTTCCAAGAAAAGGGAAAGAAGGGGAGGGGAATAGATATGAAAATACTAAGAAGAAAATAGGATCATTAATAAGGAGAAGATAGGAAGAATAACAAGGAGATAGGGAGGGAGTTGGGGCATCCAGTACTCTCACTCACCATACGAAACACAACGGCAGGAGTACTTACCGTTGTATCTGTGAGAGAGTGGTACTTCCCCGATCAAGCCGGTCCATGAATGCTGGGATAAGCAGGGCTGTACCACTAGAATTAGAACAAACATTGAGCTAAACACGTGACTTTTGCCAATTGTAATAAGGAAAATTTTATGTTTTCGCGGGTTTTATAATATTTTTACTTTATTTTGTGCAAATATAGACTAAATATTAATTGAATCATTGCTATCTGTAAAAGTGGTAGGGCGCGGAAAAATACGGGGTTATCCTTTCATTCGTAAGTATTATATTTTTTGCTAAATTTTACACGTTATTTATATGGTTTTGGTTATTTTCAAATGAAGGTGCTAAATAAAAGATTATAAACTAAAATTTGTAATATATTTTTCTATCATATTTCAGCAGAAGTTAAACATAATAAATAATGAATACTTGAATGAACGTGACCGTTTAATTAGTGCACTAGTTGAGGAAAATGTACAAATAAAACTATCATTAATTTACTCAGCATGCTGCGTCACTAGTGTTCTTGTCTCCAGACTTATACTATAGTGAATTATGCCAGGGACCGTATTCTTTTATTCTGAAGGAAGACGTGTGCCCATGCATGGGAACAATTTGTTAAAACGGAGCGTAATGCGGATCACCGCAAAAGCGTGTATATATATATGTAATGTTAATACGAAAAATGACTTCATTTCTCTACATGTTTATTCTAAATTGTTTTCACACACTACTGTGGCTTAGTGATTCTTCGTATTCGTACATATAAATATTGTATTAGCTCATCCACTGGATAGGTTAAAATTATAGATTCGTTATGTTTTAATTATTTTAAACACTTCAATTTCTCGGCCAATTAATTATCAGGGCCTTTGGGCCGTTTGGCTTTGGTGCGAAAATATAAAGCTGGGTATCCACTATGTTCGCGCACCAACTGTACTCCGCGCATCTGCAACAGCTCCAGTAGTGTATATAGTATTTACTTAATTACTTATTATAGGACGTATGACTTTTTTTCCCACACTAAAATAATATTATTAGGGTAAAGTCAAAATTATCTAATCTATTTTATATTGTGTTACTTTAAATATTAACTGAGTCCATTTTTAAAGAGATTTTCGACTTTTTTTAAGTAACTTCCCGCTAAGAAAAATGAAAATTTTCGAAAGTTGGGAAGTTATTGGTTTTACCCCGTTTTTCTAAAATCGAGTTTTCAACGGATGTTGACGTTTTGAGGACCTAGGAAGCTTCCCTGATGATGTCGGTATGTCTGTATGTATGTGTGTATGCGTGTGTGTGTGTGTGTGTGTGTGTGTGTGTGTGTGTGTGTGTGTGTGTGTGTGTGTGTGTGTGTGTGTGTGTGTGTGTGTGTGTGTGTGTGTGTGGCCGTATGTAAACCTCTCATAACTTTGAACGGCTTGACCGATTTCATCGCGCGGTTGGCGTCATTCGAAAGGACTTGACCTAACTTAGATTTATACAAATACAATTAGGACCGAAAAAAAACTACAAATTTGTTTTTTTTGTTTGTACAAATTGAAAAAAATGTTTTTTTTTATTTTCCATGAAATTTTCAGTCTGACCAGTTCGAGCTTTAAGATTCTTCAAAGAGTTCAAAAAGCTGCGTTGAATTCCGTAAACTACGAGGAAATCGGTTCATTCATTCAAAAGTTATTGCGATTTGAAAATTCAACGAAAAGTGTTTTATTAAATTTCTATCAAACTTCTCTCTCTACCGCTCTTCGAGCTCTTCGAGCTCAAAAGTATAGAACAGTTATCTCTTTGAGCTCGGAGAGCTCAAAATTACACGAAAATTATACTTTTGAGCTCGAAGATCTCGAAGAGCTCAAAAAGGAGCTCGAAGGGCTCAAAAACGTAATATTGAGCGCTTAAGTATCAAATTAGCGGGAAGTTGCAGGGATGGCTTTTAGGGTCAACTGTTTTCCAGATTTTTGATGTGAAACATCTAATGCGGAGGGAGGGTGAAATCTGCTGTTAGCGTGCCGACGCTTTTACTTGTCCCGTTCAAATCTTGCAAGTTAAATTTGACACATTTGCCGGTTTTCGATTGAGCTAAAATTTTACACGCATATGTATATCACGTGACAATGCAATATTATGATGACATGGAGCTGATCTGATGATGGAGCTGGAAGGTGGACATAGGAACTCTATAATAAAACGGCGCCACCCCATCCAGTTTGGACTCTTTTGATTCATCTTGACGAGTACTTTGTCAAATTATGATCATTTTATTTCTACAAAATAATCTGGTAGACGTCCCGCGACGTCTAGTTTTTTATTATTATTTCGATTACCTAAATTGTATTTGATATAAATTTTAATTGAGTTTATCCTATTGTACTATTTATAATAGTTGTAAATAACATTTTTTTAACTTTTTTTTCGCTCATCTAGCAAAGACTACGAACGGATTATGATGATTTTTTTTTGTTTGATAAACTTGATAACTCGTACGTTTTATCCCGTTACTACACGGGGAAACCCAGGCAAAGGCTAAGCCTAGCTTTTTCCTGCAGTGGAGCCGCGGACAATGGCTAGTATAGTATAAAGCAGGCAGTTACCAATTTACGTTCTTATTCCCAGTAAATCAGCGTTTTAAACTAGTTACATAATTATTGGGATAGCCCACATCATGTTTACCAGATATTATTGTATTCCATCGCTAATACGAGTATAACGTGTTTATACGTCTTGTAATGTGAAAAGCTCTGATTGGGTTAAGTGAATATTATATTTATGAGATATCTGAGTTATGCATCGTTTTATTTATTGATTTTCTCAGTGTGATGATAACTTAGAATATATTGTATCACAAGTACTTTCCAGAGCTACGTAAGACTCGACTGAAGTAGTTATAATAAACTCTGTATCACTGCGAGAACAGGAAAACTCGAAAAGGATCCTATTACCCGACTCCTCGGACCAAACCACGTAAGTCCAATTAGCGCTTTCACTGGATATACCATGGGCCCAGCCATAGGACATAAAAAGAGAAGAGCGCAGGAATATATCAAAACTTATTTTAATAAACAACGGCACCACTCGTAACTTCAAGCCTCCCTAATAGGGCACGCACCTGCCTCACTTGATTATTCCCTTCCGTTCTTTGAATGTTGCTAGACGCAAAAAATATTCTCTTTAGATACCGTATGCACGCATGCGTGACTTGTTATATAAGAAACAACAGTTCTAAAGCATAGTAAATTGATTTAAATCAACTTTATTTAAGACTAGACGCAAGAACGTCAGTTGCGAAGCAATTGATTTTGCCATAGACAAAAGTAGTAAGATATTAAATTAAATTGGCTTGATAACCGCACATTGAGTACACATACCTAATCAGTTGACCCGTAAACTTTGTTATCCTAAAGAAAGGCTATATACTCAGTAATCTATACTATTATAAAGCTGTAACAGAGCTATATCTTTCTGTACATTTAATATTTGAAAAAAAATGACTCAATTAGGCTATACTCCAAACACAAAACGATTTTTTTTAGATTTTTGTCTGCTTGTCTGTTTATTTGTTTCTTTTTTCGCGCATCACGCAAAAACTACTGAACGGATTTTGATGCAACTTTTTTTGTTTGATAGATCTTGATTAGACTTAACAACTGGTATATATTTTATCCCGCTACTATATCGGGAACCTGAGATATAATCCAAAAAGTAGCTTTTGGCTGCGGCGGAGCCGCGGGCAAAGGCTAATTAGTAATAAAATAAAAACGCAAAAATACCTACGACAGTTTTGGAATAAACAATCTGAAGAAAGCATAATCCGGATTGGCAGACTGCATAAGTAGTCTCAATTTTTTTTAGGTGTTACTGCCTTTACCGTTTTTTAGTCAATTCATGTGGGACTCACACCATGGGATAGACGAGCAAAAAAAAACATCCCTATTTTACGTCTAGAGAGTTTCGTTTTTCTTTTCAAGATTTTATTTTATCCTTTTGTTGGCGTGACTAATATGTATGCATATTCATTACCATTTCTATTACTAAGTCTCTGAGTTAAGTTGTAAATAGCGGACGGACGGACATGCAAAACTATAAAGATTCCTTACTAGCTACAGAACCCTAAAAAAAACATCAATTTATTGCATTGTCATCGGTGTGTGTGTGCAAAGTTTCAAATCAATCCGACGTCTTGAAGGAGGTGAAAACTGAAAATCACTTTCGAAGATTCCTTTGCATAGATACATACCAAGCTAATATAAGCGTGTTAAAAAAACCGGCAGACTAACTTCCTTCATTGGATGTGGATGATACCCTGGCAGTAATTTCATTTATTTAGCTTCAATTTTGTGTCTCTAATTCACCTAATATTATAAATAACTCCAAAAGATCAAAATGATTTCCACATCAGTGTATATTTAGTCTATTTTTATTATACACAGGAGCGGATGCCACGCGCCACACGTGTTTGTCTATAAAATGTATTCTTGAAATAGTGTGAATTATTCTTGAAATGTGTCTGTTTTGGTTATTGAATGATACCGGAAAAAGATAATAATAAAGCACTTAACTAAATATGTTTTTTCTAGAATAGATAACACATTATGTAACTAGCCTTTTTTTTTGTTAAGGCGGGAAAAAATGTTCCTAACCGCACACCCCGTCGTTCGGGGCAACGAACAGGGTAGTGTAGGGCATTCACCCACTAAAGAAACCCGCCGTGTGCCGTCTCTCCGTCTTTATTGGCGGGCCACTGGAACTGTGTTACACTCCTTCGGTGGTATTATGTAACTAGCCTAGGATCCGCCATAGGCAAAAGCTAGTTGTATATCTCAGATTTAATAGCGGGATAAAACGTATACCAGTTTTTGAGTCTAATTAAGAGCTATCAGTTCTCTTTTCAGAGACTCCTAAATAGCCCAATACTGTCATTATCTCAAATATATTATCTTAAATGTACAGACATAGCTCTGTTACAAGCAAAGGCTAGTTTTTGGTTTATATTTCAGGTTCGCGGCATAATGATGGTATAAAATCTGTGCCTCCAGTGAAGCTTGATATAACTCAAGATATATCGTTATCGAGGTTGTTTCGGTTTTATACAGAAAAAAAATGGCGAATGGCCCAGAGATAATTTAGTGAGTATTGGTATAACACCATTTTTTTTTTTGCATAGTTTTCAATATAAATGATTTATCTTTACACGTATCATAAAGAAAAAACAAGTTCAATGAATGGCTTAGGTGTAAAATGATTGAACGTAAGTTATATCTTGAAGGCAGTTACATTTTATGCAGTTTTTTGTGTTTTTTGATAAAACTGAAATTAGTTTATATATCACTAGAGTATTTAGCACAAAAGTCTGGTACAACTCGATATATACCACGTCTGATTTACGCAAATTGTGTTTTTTATTTGTTTTAAATGATACATTACAAATTATATTATTTAGCACAATAGTTAAAAATTTGTGAAAAATGAAACATCTCAATTGTATCAAAAAATCATCGACTATTAAAGACCAACTTTGGTGCTAAAGTACATTATTTAGAATTTAGTACCTACAGCGAATCTTTGGGAGTAGGGCAGAACTTGAGCGGGGGTGAGGATATGGCGCGGAGGGGAACACGAAAGAGCAATTGGTCAGTGTTGTGGAGACGAAGTTATTGCTTAGTTATACCATTTATCACGAATATAAAAAAATATATTCCGTTTGTTAAATGTTTTAGAAATATATTATTTCCCTATTGATTATTTTTTGTAAGATAAATAAGTGGAATAATTATTATTCTTGTACAATTTTCGAATATACAAATAGAAGACATGTTAGTATGTTTTAATTAAAAAACAAGATTTGTACTTTATATTGTTGCTTTATCAGATTTGTTATGGTTTTAGATTGCGACAACTTCAAGGACGGCCAAGTTGCTATCACTGGCAACTAAAAATGACTAGAAATTACAGCATTTTGATGCCAAAAGAGAAAATTATTTGAATATTCACGATGAAAGCGATGACAGATTAAGATCATATGAAAATGTTTACTGCGAAAAAGAAATCATATACGATGATAAAATTCAACTGGATGATAGTGAGACACAAAAAACGAAAGCGACTATTAAGGCGAGGTGTTTCAACGCAAGCTAAGATTTTAGGAGGTGAGGTGTAGGGGGCCGCCCGCGCGTCCTGAAATCTGCGGAACATAAACATAGTGAATAAGGTACATAGTACTCTTTGCTGCGGGCCGTTCATTTCTCTTCGTGGCGTTAGTGCTAGCCCACAGTATAAAATTATTTCAGTAGTAATATGAACAAATAATTACGAATGTAATATAAAATATGTTTTTGTCAGGTTATAAATATAAAAAATAAGCAGAATAAGTGTTAATTACTTCACAAATTTTGTTAAGTAGGTACGTACGTAATTATATACGTATATTATTTTATAAATTAGGGTTTATTTTTTTATCACGATCTAAATTTTAAAGATGCCGTTCCACTCATGAAATCGAAAAATTTTCCCCAAGAAAAATATATGCAAAAACGAAAAGAAATGCCTCCCAATATAATACATACATGTTTAATGTTACTTAGTTTCATGAGTGGAACACGCTTTTAAGATTTCGATGGTAACAATGAATAACACACAATTATTTTTTGGTATGTCTTACTGTAACACTGTTGTAATGTTGTTTTACGTACTAATATTATTTGTTTGAAAGTATACGTTTCAGGTGCGGCACACCAGATTAACGAGAATAGGTCGCATCGCCTGCAAGAAGGAACCTACCAACCTTCCGAAGCAGAGAAAACACTAGAGCCTTAAGCGTAAAGTATACTTCAAATACCTCTAGAAATCACCCATCTAGATGAAATGAATTAGGAATGGTATGTTACTAAAACGATGAGTGGAAGCAGCATACAGGCGGAAGCAATGACTGGAGAGGATCTGCTATAAAATTGTAGCTGCGATGGAGTGGGAGCAGTGACCAAACAGGAGCGACATTGTAGTTAAATATTTATCAAGTAAACATGCTTTAACTAATGAATATGTTACATTTTATAAATATGTTGATCTAATTTCATTAAATCTAAATATCTAGGCTACATACATATACAGGGCTGAATTCTTGCATCATGTTCTTCATCGTGTATTCGGATGAATTGTGATTGATGATATTGTGTATGTGTGATTCGGCTTATAAACATGGGTATATTTATTGTTTTTATGATGTCATGTTGTGACAAATTGGTGGAAACATTTTCTTTTATATCCTCTAATGCTAAATCTCCAATGGTCATGCTACGAATTTGCCGTCAATCAAAATTTCTGGTAAACAGTTCATCATTCATGTAAATATTCTCAATTTTCTTCTCCATTTTTTCTTCCAAGTGTTTTTCGTATGATTTTGCTTCCATAATTTTGACGTAAGTTGATGAAACCCCACCCTCATCCGTTCTTGCGTATATAACCCCATAGATAATAGGTTTCTTTACAGGCGTTAAAAGCTTCACAGATAATGTAATATCTGCCTCCATAGCGCTAGAATATCCTCTATAGTTTTTGTAACACATTGTTCATTTGGAGGTGGTGCCCTCTCTTTTCGGCGCTGGCACAAATTGCACAATATTTATTCTTTATTGCCATGTAGGAAACTGCTCCAAATCCTTTGCCTATAATTGATACCGTCCCTGAGTTAGGCCGGAAATAACTTCCATAAGATCTTGAACACCAAGCTCCAACAACATATACATCAACGACAGCATATCTGTCTTTTACACCTTCGCCTTTGTTTTTCGAGACTTGTAGCTCATTGATAGAAAAAAATCGTTAGTAAAATTGACGTGTCTTTCCTTCCATATTTGTTTTTGTATATTATTGTATTTATTCTATTTGGATCAATTGCAAAAAGATGTCAAGCATATATTAGTATCAGATTTTAATGTTTGATCAGTGATCATCCACTGCAAACCCGTCACAAGAGAATGAAGTAAATGTTGAATTTGTTACTCACTGCTCAATATTATACTTTTTTATATTATACTGATTTATCAGGTTTTTTTTTGCAAGTGGTCTCTGATGTCTTGTCTTGATATGTAAGAAACTAAACATCAACTGAAGTGTAAAGAGTTATTCTGAAACAGGTAGCAGAAGGTAGGTAAGGTTTGTGTATTATGTGAAGTGATTGGAAATTTGAGTGCAATTATAATTCCTAAAGTTGAAAAAAAAATGGAGGAATTATGATTACTCTTATGAGAGTGTCTAACTCGTGACTGCTTTTTTTTGACCTAATATAAAATAGTAAATTAAATAGTGTTTTTTTTTAGGTAAAACATTTTTATGAATAATTACGAAAACAACATGTATAACGTCAAAATTTTAGAAAATTTTGACACTAACCCAACGTTGGCAAGCGCCCGAATGCGACTGACGGGGTAGCGGGCGTCGCGGTATGTCATCGCATCGCTAGACATCCTTCAAGTTTTGGGATAAATATTAATTAAATTTGATTTACTAATTAAAGGACTTCAGTTGAAAATTAAAATTTAGCAGGTTCTCTATAGTATTTATAGAGCAATGTGTCCATGCAAATATTATGTGAAAAGCTTGAAATTTTCTTAACAAATAACTCGTTTTAGATTTTGTTTTAGTTTGTTTTCAGGATTAAATATAATCGAGTAAAGTACATCCTATCGTGTAATATTTTTTTTTAACTATTAGTGAACATATAAAAGTGATTTTTAGTGAGATAGTGATTTTAAGAAACGATAAATATTTGTTTTCAAAAAGTGAAATTTTATTTTATTGTTAAGAGTTTTTCTTTTTATTTATTTTAAATATTGTTGATTATTCAAAATAATTAAAAGCATAGTGAATATTTTCTTTTATTTTTTACCTTTGCATCCTTTACGCGTTTATTACTATAATGTGTCTTTTCGCATATACTAGTTTACCATCTAAATATCATTTCGAATAACCTTGTTTGTAGCAGCAACTAAAAATTTTTTTAAGTCTGGTTTAGAGCTCTGAGTAGACGGCAATAGGCTCGCCCCCATTATTAGTATTACATGGGACTTAAACATAGCTGGCGAACCGTGGGTGTGTAATACACCTCTACCTACCCCTTCGGGGAATACAGGCGTCATGCTATGTTTTTTTTAAACAAATATTTTATTAAGATTAAATATAGTTTCTTGTGGACGAGCGCTACATCGTTAATATTTTCTTATAGGTAGGGTAATAAAACTATTCAAGAGAACCCACCTAAAATGTTGCTGTTTCTTTCGAATTGAATTAATTAAAGTATAAACTCTCAAACTAATAATGCTACCTATACCTATACAAATTCTAGACATCGAGAGACCTATTTTATGTGATGCATTTATTGAGTAATATTTTTGAGGGTAAAATAAATTAGCTAGTCTAGACCATCACTTGAAATTACGGAAATTAAGTAGATACTAAGAGCCGACTGAGGTAATACCGGGGGGAGTGGGCAGCAGCACTCCCTCAAGTATTAACAACATCAACTACGCTCGCCAACCCGCCTGCCAAGCGTGGCGATTACGGCACTATCCCCCATATGAGCGAAACACATGTTGTGGCGTTCTCTTGGGGAGGCCTATGTCCAGCAGTGGACTTCGAAAGGCTGATGGATGGATGGATGAAGTAAATACTCCGATTTTAGATTTCTTCAAAAGAAGAAGAGATAAGGGACATAGAATTAGTATTGGGTTTCATTATTGATTATATCCATCTAAAGTTTTCATAATTGATGTATTTTTAGAGAAGTGTGGGAATAATAGTATTTCCCACTCAACCTCTTTACTAAAATATAGGTCAACAAAAACTCTTTGTTGATAGTTTTCATTCTAGCATCTTGACATATAAAAAATATATACTTAAATGTCAAGATTTCAAATTGTTTACAAAACATGTCGATGTCATGATCGACTGATATTATTATTAATAAAATTGTTGCTCAGTCTATCTGAAACATAGCAGAAAGAAGAAGTAGGCTATCTCCGGCCCATTCCGCGATATAATTACCTACCATACTTGCCTGTCTCAGGGTTGTCACTTTTAGCTAAATTTTAATTCAGTGCCTAGAAATTGGCAAGGGCCGGGAAGTTGTATTTTTTACTTGTAATCGTTTAGGTAAAACTGACCTCACTAACCCTGAACCCAGACGGTGTCCACCACCAGTGTTGTGTCAACGCAGATTATTTTAACTTACGATTTTTACTTACGATTATTACTTAGTCACTATACCTACAATACTGAGAAATCGACATGACATGACATTCAGACAGCCAAATACACAGCAATAAGTTCTTCTGCGATTATCACACATTTTTCATTTATTTAGCGATGTCGAAAAGCCGTGACGCGCGAGCCTTGTGCGGCGTTAGCCCCGACTGGTGTACTGAGAAACGGGTCGAGATGCATACGATACTATGGCGCACACATACAAGCCGCGCGCGGTGCGTTTGTATGAAGATAACCTACTTCCCACTCTTTCTACTATGTCTTAAAGGAAGCACCTGATCTTCCTCAGCGACGCTTAAGGTCTAAGTACCAAAGTATTCAGTAAATATCAATTTCTATTTTTGGTGTTCAGTTTTCTATCAGTTAGTTGAGTTGATTTGTCAGTTATTCTCGTATGGTGATAAAATTAAAGAAATAATCTTAAGTTGTGATTTCCATGATTGGTGAATAAACATATTGCTGAGCAGAGATCATCGTATTATTGAACCATAGAACACGCAGTCGAGATATGGGACTCGACATTAGGATAATAGGAGAATCGAGATGGTAATATAACAACCATAAAATTCCCATAGAAGCTTACATACTTATAGGTAATTCTTGTTGCCAATTACAAGCTTGTGATATCGGTATTTTAACATTATGAGAAACATCATACATGCATAAACTTGCAATTGCAATATACTCGAATCTAATTCTCATCCTCCCGATATTACTCAACGCTTCCTACATGTACGCATTCACAGTAAATCGCAATGGAACATTTTAACTGAGTAAATCTATTTAATAAAGCCCAATAAAAAATATGTGAACGCACCCATACTTACACAAGTATACACAACCCGAGTATACTCCCAGAAGTTGTTATATTTCATTTTCAATTATACGCGTTCTGCCTGTATGTTAAAGCTAATCTTCGAAACGGCAGACCTAATATCCACGGGACTTCACTTCAGTTTTTTTTTCAAATACAATGTTATTTATCCAATTAGGTTCGGCAACGAGGCAAAGCTCCGAGTACTCCCATCTACCAATTCCAGATACCAGTCCTCGTTTAAAATAATACCTTCCCATGTTCAATTATTTACTCCACCTAATTACAATTAAATATTCGCATCCAAAACTATTACAATCTGAAACTAAGAGATACGAGTAATGACAAGGTCAGTTTACTTTACTTTGAGTAGGTAGGGTCACGAGTAATGTCACTTCAGGAACACTTCATAGTTTCTCAATTATACTAAGTATATAAAACTGGGATATATCTCACGTATACAGTACTAGCGATTTTCCCGCAGCTTCACTCGTATCGTAATGTATATGATTTGCGTAAAATCCTTTCATAGTTGCTGACCTACAGTTTCAAAGAAACCAATATTATGTAAATAACACGGTTCTAGCTCAAGGAGTTTGGGCAGTGCGTGAATATGTAAAATATGTCGGTCAGTCAGTTATTCTTTTATATATATATATATATATATATATATATTTAGATAACAACCGGACAAGTATGAGATAAACTTGCATGGAGATGGTTCCGTAGATTACCTAAGTTCCATATATTTGTTTTCAAATCTGACCCAGTTTGTTTGTTTCCTTATGTTTATTTTAAATACCATAGTTTTCCTGTAATCTATAGGTAGGCGATAAACGGAGGAAATGGTCAATTTTCGTCTATTTTCTTAAATAACTTAAAATCTACTTATCTTAAAATTATAAAAAATATATCAAACTTGTTATTCTCAAAAGAGCCATTTCATTTGATATGTCACACGATAGTTTGCAAAACGTTTGTATTTAATTTTCTACTATTACTATATATCCCCTAAAGTGACCCCCATGTTTAAAATTAATTTATTTACTTTACACGTCTATGTTTGGGTCGCCTACCTGCATATGTGTACCAAACTTCAACTCAATCGGTCCGATAGTTTCGGAGCAAATTGGCTGTGTATGTCAGTGATTGACAGTGAGATCTTAAAAGGGTTCCACTTTTTGGGGTACGGAATGCTAAAAATTAAGAAAGAAGTCAATTGGGCATCTATCGCAAGCAAACATTAAAGGTATATTCTTAAATATATGCGTGTGTCATAAAGAAATATTTAAAAAAAACATTTAATACCAAAATTTCATCTTGCAATTACCGGGACTAAATAATAACTGTAAATCTTTTCTGTAGCGATCATTCTGAGTTAGCAATCAGAGTTACCCTTCTGAAGAGTATCTTGTGTATTCTGAATGTTACGCTCCATTTAGCTATATTAATTTGAGTTATCTCAAGTAACATGGACGCAGTTAAAGTATAGTACACGATGCAGTAACAAGGTGTTATATAGCGGTAGTCAGTTAACCGCAACGCGTTTTAGTAATTCGATACCGTACACCAGTGGGCACATCTATCTTCTTGTTTAGCCATTACTTTATATGAAGTATATTCTTTTAAACTATATCAATTTATTTATTTTCATAATATTTTGACGTGATAATGTCATAAATCGATGAACGCCGGCTGCACGCCCGAAAATGTGTCACGTTCCGAAAAATGTATGGCGACCGATGCATTGTTTGTGAAACTCTCAGAAAACATATTTATGACGTTATCACGTAAAATTATCGTCCATAAACCGACTAATTCAGCCCACGTGACAATTGGCACACGACGGGTTTATTTAGTAGGCGAGGGCTCCCACACAACCCTGTTCGCTGCCCCAAGCGACGGGGTGTGCGGTTAAGAACATTTTTTCCTATAACAAAAACAAAAAAAAAACATGTCAAATGCTAAAAACAATATCTAAAAATATCAAAATATTAATAAACGTAGATAACATCAACCTTATTGACCCATTTTCCTCTGTGAATGAGTTCCTAAATTAAGCTGATATGTAAGTAAGTAGTAAGTACAGATTGAACAAGACAGAACAGTTAAAGTAACCGCGCGGCAGTAAAGCTGTCACTATTTAAGTAACGGCTACAAACAGAGCACAACAAACGCCGGAAGTAGGCCATAAAATGTACAGAGGCGATATTCATGGAAAGTGAATTCCTCGAGCTATACAGCTCGAGCTGCACTTGACGATTTGTGAATAGAGGTAAAGAACCTGTTATAGATTTTGACAAGGAATATGCTACCGTTTAAAATCCAATCTCTAATAAACTTACACTACAAAGTACTTAAGTAAAGTAAGGTTAAATGAAAATTATCGCTGCTCTGTATCCAGCAGCGATAATAAAGCGATGAACATGGTGATGTTTGACGAAGACGACGTTGTGGAAGAATGAATTTTGATCGAACTGATGTTATAGAAAATTTATTAGGTATTTTTTTAAAACGCTAGTCATCACTATATCTGATTGTTAGTGGCTTAGCAAGGCTAAGTACTGTTCATATTGCATTTCACAAATGCCAGAGCACATATTATAAACAATCCAAAAATTATTGTGACGGCTTTACTATATGACAACTAATCCGCAACGGAAGTCGGTAGTTACTATGCAAATGTAAGTGCAGAAGCAAAAAGAGCCAATTAAAAAAAAAGCCCCTAGACAATACTTGCGGGAGAAAGAGGTGGCGATATACTTATTATGTTATTGATGTACCACCTAATATCTAAATTAAATAAGTTAAAGTAAAACCTAAGTTAGCAGCAGAGTCCACCAGATTATTATAACTGTATACTTATTAAACGAAAAGAAGGTTACGAGAAAAATACATTTCAACCTGTGACCTTCGTTGCTCAAACACTAGAGCTATCGAGGCTACGCTTAAGTGTACACAAATCCATTACCAATTTCAATGAACCAAATAAATAAAGGGTGTTATCTATACTACCAATTAGTCAGGCAATTAGTGTTATCAGTGACGAGATGATGAGTCATCGCTAAATGCCCTAGGCCGCGAATTTATCAGCCGACCCTCGTATTTCCAGTATCGGAACGGAAGCGCTTCAACGCTGTTTTGTGCGTTGGCGTCGTGCAATGTCAGTCGGTCGCTCAGATACGATTATCGAACTTAGGTACGATACAAACGTAGACAATAATAGTAGTTTGGGTCAATGCCAATTAGAGATGTTACTAATAGTAACGATTATAGCAAAATCGCTCTTGGTATCAATAGGACTCACCTCGTCGGCGGGCTTGGTGGGTGTAATGGCGACCGTCTCGTTGAAACATAGGCAGGCGCAGTAATGTCTGTTCGCATCCACGTCTGTCAGAACAGACACGTAGAACCGTGGCTCCGTCCGCTCGGTGGATAACGCCCATCCTTGCGGCTGGCAAAACTGTTGAAAATATGTACTTTAAAATATTTTGCTAATAGTGAAGCGTTTTGATAACAAGAACGTTCCTGTTTGGCTATTAAGTGTTTTTGAGATGGTAAAGATATGATTAGAATATTCGCCGGATCAACTGCTCCAATTCAGGCATCTCTGCTATTAAATCCCTGAATGTAGGCTACACTAAATTGTCCTAGAGGTGACGCCTACACCCCTTTTTCCTTTGTTAAGTCGGGAAAAAATGTACTTAACCGTACACCCCATTGTTCGGGGCAACAAACCGTGCAGACGCTTCCGGCACCGGAGCGTCTCACTTTCGCGGGAGGCATTGCGGGTGGTGAACGTTCCCCAGTCAAAGTGACTGCGGTCTCAGCTAGGGCGGCTTCAGGTAGTCACTGGCAGTGGTTCAGATCAGCGAATTGTACTACCTCCCTGGCTCTCTCAGCCGCTTCCTTCTTCTTTCCTCGCAGAAGGCAGCGACCGTGGCCCAATTCCTCCCACTGCCGAGCATCGCTAGGACGACGCTTGGCGACGGTCCAAAGACCACCCCTGGGCGTCTTTACCCGTGTCAGGTGCCAGGAATGTCGCCTCCTCGAAGTTTCTACCCCGTGCTACGACTAGCGTGTCATACGCGTAGGGGATAACCGCCAGCCCGGGGGCCGACAGCTGACAGCGCAGCATTCAGTCGTAATCAATGTCCCACAGGAGAGGCCCTAGGACTGAACCTTGTGGGACACCAACCGCCTCAGGTATGCAGGTGTACTCCGTTATACCGGAGCGCCTCCCGGGTTACTACACCCTACTCTGATCAGACATCTCAGTCAAGTCGACGCAAGCTAAACGAAGCTACTAGAATTTTAACAGTTTATTTCAAGGCTCAGACGATAGTTGCCACATGTAAAGACATGAGGCTGACACGGCAGCTCTTCCAGGTATTCCCAGCACGCTTGTATCCCCGGGGTACTTTTTATCTTTGTTGTCGACATCAGATTCTATGCCAACAGTCGCACTGTAGGCCAATTTACCTCTTTTTCTATAGCAAACTCATACCTATAGTGGATTTCAATCAAAGATTGAAACTTAGTAAACAAAGAAAAGTCAATGACCTTTAATAGTTTTAGTGATGTGCCTATTGCATTTTGTAAGGAATATGAAAGAATAAGTAAATGGTTTTTTTAATTCGATGGAATGAACTTGATTAGAAGGTATCGGTTTCTTTACATAGACTTACTTACCATTATGAAATAAAATCAGTAACCTATGTTGATGTATAATAAAACTAATTATTAATATTTGAAACAAGTAAGATAATTCCCCGTTTTTCTGTAAGAAATACAACAGTCGATAGTGCCTTTCAAATACTGTAATACGTGCTTTGCATCTAACCAGTGTAACTTGTCAAACTTTGTATTAATTAAATTGACTTAGAAAATTAGTAGCAAATGCAATATCGTCGAGAATTTACTGCTATATACACAAGGATACCTATCAAGTTCTGATATAGGTATTTTGAATCACGGTGTTCAGCTAGAACCAATTTATTTGTAGTCAATGGAGTAGGCACCGTTTTATAATGTAACATATTGTATTGCTTTAATAATTCACGTATATAACTGTGTTTCAATTTCACCGTATCTCCATACTTCTGTATATTCAAATTAAGAAACTATTTAATGTTTCGTTTGTTGCTTGATGGAGAAAAATTTGTCCATTTCCCTTTTGACAGTTTCACATATTTTTTCATAGGAATGTAGAAGTATAAAATCATCGACACATACTACCAGCATAACAAGTTCTTTATCAAAAATTTTTGTATATACACAGGGTTCCGAAGGAAATTGTATAAAACCAAAAAGAAGATGTATTTAGCAATTTATTTAGCTTTAAGTTCCACGCTCGTGGTGTTTGTTTTAAACCATATATATAGTGATTTCAACACAAAGTGTTAAAATGTGAAATCGAAAATAACAGTAACAAGCAGGATTTTAATCTGCATCTCCTGGATACCGTCCAGATGCTTTGCCGATTCAGCAATCGTGACAATTGCTCATGACTGCTAATTTCGATAACACATTCATACGTCTTGGGCGATGCCTGCGCCATCTGTCGGATGTATTTTCATACATTATATCGACCAGGTAAAAATAATTTTACAATTAAGATTTTTACCTAATAAACGACGCAACCCTATAAATATTTAGATATTTCTATATATATTTTTAGCATTTGACATGCTAGCCATATAAATCAACACAAAGTGTTAAAATGTGAAATCGAAAATAACGGTCACAAGCAGGATTTGAACCTGGACGGTATCCAGGAGATGCATGTTAAATGCTAAATATATTTATAAAAATATCTAAATACACATAGTGATTTCTTCAACAAATACATTCCCTTCTTCAACCATGAAACCTAGATGCTGAAGTATGTATACTTCTTCTTCTAGATCTCCATTTAAAAATGCAGTATCTAAGTCTAAGTGTTTTATATCATAATTCATTTCCGCTGCCAAAGCCAGCAACAACATACCCTGGCATGCTTACCTAACATGAGCTGGAGGAAAGACGACATACAATCGTGGCTGCGCAAAAAAGGAATTCATTTTGAACGTAATGAAATCAAAGCGCAGCTTCTAACAAAAATTAATAAAGAAGTATATTAAAAGAATGTCACCGACGATATGGCGAAGAGAGGTATTATTATAGTTTTAACTCTTCCTCCATACCATTGCGAGCTAAACCCCATTGAAATGATATGGGCCCAAGTAAAATCATGTGGCCCAAAATAATAAGACATTTAAGATGCCTGAAGTTAAGATTTTACTGGAAGAGGGTTTAGCAAATAATGGTGCTGCACAGTGGACTGGATGCGTTGAAAAAGTTATAAAATAAGAAAAAAAAATGATGGACCTGGAAGGATTAATGGATGCCACAACCGATGGCATAATATCTGAAAATTACAGACGTCGGCGACACTTCAACGTCGGACGAAGAAGATGAAGATAATAATTGATTATATTTTCTATTAAACCTATTTTAAATTAAATTTCGATTCCCACTTGCACTAAAGATCTGTTTTTCCTCATTCACAAATAATTTCTACTTTAAATCAATATTCTTAATTTTTCTAAACTAACCGAAAATGCAATTGGCATAATGGCATAATTCCTTTGCCTTTTCACTATTTTTAATCTGTTTTTCATTAATTCAATATCGTAAACATCAGCACTTCACTATATCTTAAGAAGAAAAAAACGTCTACAAATTTTATAAATTCGATATTTATTACGTTTTTGATCTATATTTTTTAGCATTTGACATGCTCCGCCACTTTTTAAAGTACAAATTATTTGTGAATAAGGAAAAAGATTTTTTTGTACGAGCGGGAATCGAACCCGCGTCTTTTCCAATGCGGGGAAGTGCTCTAAGCCACTGAGCTATCGTTCAGATCTTTCGATCATCCCAATCTCCTTATCACATTTGTCTTTACGACCAACGCCATCTATCGGAATGCATTTACATGCATGCATTAATGCATTCCGATAGATGACTTTATTACATGTTTTTGTTTCAAATGATAATATGAAGGCAACAATATTTGCGAAGATACCGACATCAGAATTTAATGTAGTGAAAATGAAATAAGTATGAAATCGACGATTTATGTTGTGAATGGTTTGTTTACAATTTTTTTACTTTTGATTGAAGTGATAAGTAGAAACATAACATTTTAATTAATTAAACATAATACACGCCTGTATTTCCCGAAGGAGCAGGCGGAGGTGTATTACGGCAGACGGCGGGTTTCTTTAGTGGGTGAAGGCCCCACACTACCCTTTTCGTTGACCCGAACGACGGGGTGTGCGGTTAGGAACATTTCTTCCCGCCTTTTAACAAAAAAAAGGCAGAGGTGTGACACACCCACGGATTCGTCAGTTATGTTAAGTCCCACGTTATAGGGGGCGAGCCTATTGCCAGCTACCGGGCACATTGCCAAACTCCGGGCTGCTAAGTACTAAGAATTTTTCTTTTTACAAAAAGGCTCAACAACGCTGCCCAACCCGGGAATCGAACCAGAAACCTTATGATCAGAAGTCGTTTAAACTACCGCTGCACCTCAAAGACAGTTTAGTTAATGCTGTAACGATAACTATAAATCCTATTATAACAAATATCTCATGAGCAAGCAGCGCACTCCACAACGTACCTATTCAATATTCAATCAACCTTGCTCTACTCCGCCACTTGAACATTTAGAAATTCATTAATTTTTAATGAAAATTAGAGTAAAATCGGTAGGTACTTCACACTAACATGGCGTGATAAAAAATTAAATCATGATAGAAGTATCTATACCGGTTTAAAATTGCATAATAATAAAAGATACTTAGTTAAAATTTACATATTAAGTACGAGTATTCAAAACTATCTCGACGATAGTAGAAAATCAAGTAAACGCGATAGCTTCCGTAAACGTAGTTTTATTTTATAACGTATAACACACTTCACATTCAATATTTCAATAGTCTAAAACGGAATTCACAATTGAATATTATAAATCAACATACATCAAAGGAATTGCGGGCCCTTTCAACGTGCCAAACACTACACTATTGTTCCGAAATAAATTAAATTTTACGGAAGCTAAAAGGTATTTCCCAGTAAAACCGGTAACGACCTCAAATTATAGGTAAGGGTTTACTCGGAAACCTTTTCACGTTCGAGTCTTTGCCAATTACTGAAATGGAAAAGTTTGTACGTAAAGGGATTTATTGTTCCGTAAATTTTGTGAGAAAAGTTCTTGGATAGTAGAAAATCTGGGTTATATATTTAGAACAAGGGGTTATTATAATGTGAAAGAGGATAATAAATAAATAAATATTCACGGACATTTTTCACACAACGTCCTCTGGTCCCAAACTAAGCTTAACGCTTGTAATTACTTGTACCAGATTACGGATATAATACATATACTCCTTTTTTTTTTTGAATACATATAATAGGTAGAAAACACCCAGACGCAGTACAAATATCTGTGTTCATCTCACAAATAATTGTCCTGAGTGGGAATCGAACCCACAACCTCGTGCACGGAAGTCGGTTACACTACCGCCTACGCCACGAGGCCCGTCGATAATGAGATACTGTCATTTACTGCAGAAATGTTAATAATTAAGGAACTAGGCACTGTCTCGAAAGACATTCAAATGTCGAGACTCTTTACATAATATATTATACTCATAGTGCTAAATGTAACAAACTTACCCCTTACTAATAAACATTGTATAAGCTCCAAATAGTTATTCAGTGTTTTGTTCCGTTCTTTCAACGTCAAACTGTCATATTAGAGACAAAGACAATCACTGAATAACTATTCAGAGGTTATACAACGTTTATTATTAGTAAGGCAGTTATAGCGTTAGTTATTCATGGAGATGTGCCTCCAAACCAATTACTAGAAGGTAAAAACAGTAACAGTTGGCCGTTGTACAAAGGTACACTCCCTTTAGCGTTCCGTACAATCCCTTCCGTTCTAGAAGGTCAGACCCGGTCTCAGAACCAGACCCTGAAGTCCAACAGATCACACCTGACTGTCTGAAACGGCCCCTAGTGAAGAACCAAAACTTCAAAACAATCTTCAGAAGAGCCTTGACAACTTCTCAAGAAACTTTAAGACAATTCGGAGCTTTGACAGCTATCTCAATACTTATAACCACAACTACCCATTACAATTGCGCTACATGACGTTTGTTACCTTTGGTACCTACAGAGAAAAAATAAGTTACTATGACGATACTTTCTTAAATTTTCGCGACGATTACGTATTACGAAATAAAACTACTTTTACGGTATCTATCGCGTTTATTTTATTCATAGTAGAGATCTACCCGTGACCAAAATTAAGTAAACACAATAGTTTCCGTAAAATAATTTTATATTATACTACATTATATGTGAGTTAGTATTTCCGTAAAATAATTTTATATTACACAAAATAATATGTGAGTAAGTATTTTATTATACACAAAGTACATATATGCATAAAGTGAAAAATATGAAATCGAAAACAACAGTCACGAGCAGGATTTCAACCTGCATCTCCTGGATACCGTCCAGATGCTTTGCCAATTCAGCAATCGTGACAATTGCCTGACTGCTAATTTCGATAACACATTCATACTTAACGTCTTTGGGTGACGCCTGCGCCATCTGTCGTATGTGTATATGTATATGTTATATGCATATATGTCATCCATCTTGTTCTCGTAATAAATAACTGATGACCTTTTAATACCTAAATATTATCTTAGTGATTCTGAAAATGTATGCCTAAAAAGTAAATAATAAGTAGGTAAAGTAGTAGCGGGTAGCGATTTTATTGGAAATCACTGGGTTTCTGAACTTTAGCCTATTTTGCCAGTTACAGAAACTTGTAGTCATTTCACCCACGAAAGTATAATAACAATGGTAAACGTAACCACAAACGCGCTAGCATGAAACACGTTAGATTGACAGTTTAGAACAGCTTCAAAACTGACCTAGCCGCGTTATGAAACTTGATACTTTGCATAGTGAATACAATTTTAGACGACTTCCACGCAGACATCGGCAACTCGCCACGTAACGTGCTTCTTTAACCATAGCAAATCAGGGCCCTGCTCGTGACTGTTATTTTCGATTTCATATTTTTCACTTTGTGTTTAATGTCTAGTGCTAAGCATGTCAAATGCTAAAAATATATATAAAAATATCTAAATACATATATATGATTTAATACGAACACTTCACACCCTCAAGAGCGACCCTCAACCCTCTGCACTACAGAATAATCCTTGTTTCGCTGGGTACTATATAAACATACTATGAATGAACACACCTAGACTCAGATCAATAATATTTATGGATGACATAAAGAACTGCTCTGAGTGGGAGCCTCTCAGCACGGCAAATCGGTACCTTACCTACCTCCATCTGTGCAGTCAACATGTTGCAGAAGTTGTAAATATAGCATCATAAAACCCTTTATAACCTAAAAATTGAGGATAGAGTTAACTCACCCATCCTATTCCGTCGTGGAAAGGAGTATCGGCCCAATTGGTCTCAGGAAATCGTTGAAGGACTACACCGCTGTTCAAACCACCTCCTGCAACAATTATAATATGAATTGAAATGTCATTACGAAAAATACATTATAAATTCGTCACCTTTGATATCATGGACGTTTAAACGATATGGTTCAGTTTTAAGCCAGAAATGAAACACAACCAGTTCATGAAACGGTCGGCCACATCATGAATGTGTGATTAATTCTAAGATCTAGCCACGATATCTATACTTTTATAAAGCTGTAACAGAGCTGTGTCTGTACATTTAAGATATATGAGAAAAAATACTGTATTAGGCTATATAGGCGTGTCTGAACACAATACAATTGTGCACGTGATAACGTCTTATAAATCGAAGAACGCCGGCTGCACGCACGAAAAAGGGTCACGTTCCGAAAAAATTATGGCGGCCGATGCATTGTTTGTGAAACTCTCAGAAAACATATTGACGTTATCACGTAAAATTATCGTCCGCAAAACCGACTTTACAGACAACCATATTGATAGCTTAAAAACTGGTATAAATTTTATCCCACTACTATAAAGGGAATCTGAGATATAAAATACTTTCTGATATTTACGCGAATATTACACACTTTGAAATAAAACTACGTTTACGGAATCTCATCAGTCGGTGTCGCCGTGTGTGGCCGGCTTTAGAATTGTCCCACCCCTCTCCACCCATGGGAGTCGTAAGAGCCGACTGAGGGATACCGGAGGAGTGGGCAGCAGCACTCCTTCGAGTACTAACAACATCCACTGCGATCGCCAACCCGCCTGCCAAGCGTGGCGATTATGGCACTATCCCCCATTTTGGGGAGGCCCGTGTCCAGCAGTGGACGTTAAAAGGCTGATGGATTGGATTGGATTGGATTCCGTATCTATCGCGTTTACTTGATTTTACTACTATCCCGACGTTTCGAATACTTTACAGTATTCATGATCACGGGTGGACTTAGATGATAGACCATATATCAGCCTTGGACGTCTATCATCTAAGTCCACCCGTGATCATGAATGTTGTAAAGTATTCGAAACGTCGGGATAGTAGTAAAATCAAGTAAACGCGATAGATTCCGTAAACGTACCTAGTTTTATTTCAAAATATCTGAGATATAACTTAAAAACTAGCTTTTGGCTGCTGGTTACACAATAAACCCTGATTATGAAACTATTTGTTTGGATAAGGATTAATATCATAATACGATTGTCACCATCTTTCGATTCTACATGTTTTTTGATTGACTAATTTAAACAAAAAACGGTTATTGTGATTTATAAGTACAAACACAGCCTCACGTTGTTTTTTGCGCGTAATGATGAATATAGAGTTATAGACAAGTACCTAATTTATGTATCATCAATAGTAAAGTATTATTTACCGTTTATCTTAATTAGTAATTTTCTTACATTTTACCATAAAAACCACAACTAGTGGACTAGGTCACCGTTGGTCAATACGAGCCAATATGCATAATTATTGTGTTTCTATAAACTAGATTTAGAACATAAAGAAACTATGTCGTATTACGGACTCCAAATCAGCATAAGTAATATAATATAGTATTTTAAAAAATATATACAATTACACAACTAATAGTGGTAGTCTTGCATGAATGGGTCGGCTTGGGGAAGTACTACTTAGTTCCTCCTGTCGTTGTTTCATATGGTGAGTGAGAGTGCGGAAGACCCAAAGGCCGACCCTAACCTCTCCTTATTATCCTTCCCCATCCCATACTCTTCTTATTATTTGTCCTCTTCACTTCCAATCCCTTTCCTTGGAGTTGGCGATACGGGAGCAATGCCTCTGGTGTTGTTGACTACGGTAACCACTTACCATCCAGGTAGACCGTACGCCTGTTTATCACTCGCGTAGTATAACAATAATAATATCTAATCACAATTTATTTATTTTATTGATAAATATACTCAAATTTTGTCAACGTTCAAAGTTATTAATTCGTACCCAGAATAATATTATTTTGGTTCCAGATAACCTCTATCAAATTTCACTACATCAGTATACGGATATGATTATAAGTTGTCTGACAATCTCCGACCAGGAAACTCTCTTATGTAATATATGTACATTACAGCAATTTACATTAAATTATGTTACACTCGCACCATTAAATTACAAATAAAGTGCCACGACACTTATCATCAGCTAACAATAAACTCTGCAATCAAATTATTAAAAGCGAAACCAAGAAAAAATAGAAAACCAAATTTCTAATAATGACAGCACATAAACATTACAAACATTTATAATTACTTTATGAATAGAGCCATTGTGTAGTTATTGGAATAATAACTGCACCTTCTTTTATACATTCGATATAGAAGAGAGATTATACTCAGAACAAGTTTTAAATCTTATTTCTTATTCATATTTTTACATTTAAGCGACCCGCCGTTACTGTTTCCATACGGTTGATTTGACAATATATACATATATGCATAATGTCTAGTCAAGTTGCATGTTCACCTAGCTTCCCTCAATCTCAACCAATCAAGTGGGCAAACGCTCAAAAGAAGCTAGTTCCAGCGAGTGTTAACAAAAAGAAACTCGTGGTACCTCAATTAGAACCGGAGATATGGAGAAAGAAAGGTTTGGAAACATGAGGAAATCACGTTTGAGTATAAATTGAGAAGGGCGAAAATTAGCGAATTTTAAATTATTGATAAAAAAAACCTTTCATTTTAAAAGTTAAAAGCAAATGTGTTGGATAGAACGACCGTAACATATTTCATAAATTCTTGTATATTGCCATAGCGTGTCCACGTCGACTTAAGGCTTTTAACTAGAAAATTAATTCAACTCAAGTAGGTAATGCATAATAACCGAATTACTTATCTGTATGAAGAAGAAGAAAATTGTAATCCTTATAGCTATAATAAAAAAAAAAACAGCGTCACGTCACAGCGGTAGACGTCAATAGGCTCGCCCCCTATTACGTGGGACTTAAACATAGCTGGCGAGTCGTGGGTGTGTAATACACCTCTGCCTACCCTTTCGGGGAATACAGGCGTGATGCTATATTTTTTTTTTGTTGCAAGTACCTATTTAACGAATCATCATGAAATCTAGCATACCTACATAGTGTAGAAACCAGAAAAACCTACTTACTTTTCATAATGAATGGTTCCTGTCGAATAGGTGTTTCGCATAAGATTAAGAATTATATTGCCCTACTATACATATTATTGACGCAACTATAAAGTCAGCGCACATAGAAGTCGCGGACAGGGTTTAGATACCACTGAAGTAATGTCACATAGTTCCATTGGCCCGCCAATACAGGTGGAGAGACGGCACATGGCGGGTTTATTTAGTGGGTGTGCCCCACACTAGCCGGTTCGTTGTGCCGAACGACGGGGTGTGCGGTTAGATACTTACATTTTTCCCAGCCTTAACAAAAAAAAAAAGGTCTAGTGATATACCATAGCTTTTCTATGATCCTGCCACTTATATACACGTACATACCTTACATAAAAGTACTTATTTTAAGACAAAATTACTGCCTTGTCCTCTGCTTTTCAGTCGGTCGTAGCGAAAGTACTTACGGCACTAAAACCACAAAAGTACTTGCCTAAACCTTACCTGGGCCGTATTAACAACATTCACTGCAATCGCCAACCTGCCTGCCAAGCGTGGCGATTACGGCAGTATCCCCCATTCTTGGGGAGGCCTATGTCCAGCAGTGGACGTTAACAGGCTGATGGATGGAGACCTTACCTCCTTATCTATGATTGTATGTTATCTGCATGTAGCATTTTTTTTTGTTTAGGCGGAATAAAGTTATGATTTTAATTCTATTTAAGTAACTATTAAATAAAATCAACTGCTGGTAATCTAATCTTCCCTCATATGAAGAAAAGCCAAGTTTGCCATAACAACGGCCAGTGATTAGTCAATAGTTAAGACTGCTGTTTTAATTGATTACACGCAAAATCGAATGTATCGGTCAGGTGGCGTAACTGTATAGTCGTTTACAAGTCATGCGTTTATGCACGTACCATGCCAAGGTAGTTTGGCTTTGGCATAGCTTATCAGTTCATTAAACAAAGGTTCAAAATAACGTTACGATTGTTACATTTTTATTGTTTTCCTCGTTTAATAATGTTGTTAATCGACCACGCTCTTAGTTCGGACAGCTAACTTCATTCGTCACTCAATGAAAGAGGTTATTTTCGTGTTTGTTTTATTAAAAAAAAAGGGGGGACGTAATTGACAAGCAATCAGCTGAGCATAACAAACGATATTCTTCGTCATGATTCAGCTGGTAAGAATGTAATAAATAATAGTAAAATTCTTCCCTACAATAAGAATTGGAATCAATGTGCTTTTTATTTTAGGGAGCATAGGCACCTACTTCCTCTTATTACTAGTGTCAATAAAAATGATGATTGTAATCAAAGCGTGGGACGCTTGCCATTAAATTTTGCAAATAGGCCGTTGATAGCTATTTATAAGATAAGTAATAAAAAAAACCGGACAACCTTCTTGTATCGTTATCGGTCTTTGTTGTGTGCAAAGTTTCAATTTAATCAAACCTTTTGAAGTGGGTGAAAATCACGTTCAAAGATTCCGTTACATAGATACTTAGACAGATACAGGCCAAGCTAATAAAAGCTTGTTACAGCATTATAATAGACTAGCCTTTGCCCGAGGCTCCGCCGCGCATCACGCAAAAACTGCTGAACGGATTTTGATGCAATTTTTTTTATTTGGCAGCTCTTGATTAGACTTAAAACTGGTATACATTTTATCCCGCTACTATATCGGGAACCTGAGATATAACCTAAAAACTAGCTTTTGGCTGCGGCGGAGCCGCGCGCAAAGGCTAGTTGTCTATAAAATCGTTTTCAATCCGCACTAAATTTAAAAATATTCGTAAAGAATAAAAATCAAGTAGGTAACTTCTATGAAAATAAATCAAAGTTCACAATAATGCACTTTTTGCCACTCTGACATCAGTAAGATTACATCACCGTTCACACGTTGTTGCCATTAGTCATGATGCGAAATTATTGTTACAAGTTCAATTTCTGCGGCGATAATTGAATGAATTACGTGATACACATTGTTCAGACTTTTTTAAACATACTCGTGGCTTTGTGCTTGGGTTCTCTTAAAATGATGTCATTTTCAAGGTCTGAAGTGAAGTTATTTTACATTTAGTTACCTATTATGTAGATAATATTTTTTGCATTTAGAATATTACACTATAGGCCATAATCTATCTATCTATATATACTATTATAAATTTGTAACAAAGCTGTGTCTGTACATTTAATATATTTGAGAAAAAATACTGTATTTAATTAGGCTATATAGGCCAGTGCCGAAGCCTTTGAAAATGGTAAAAAGTGAAAAAAATTAGAACAGGATGAAACCATGAGTGTTAAAAATATTGTTTTTTTCTTGATAGATAAGTGTTAGTATATATTATTTTACAACAGTGCAATATATGATAAATAGAGACATTTTAAGTTTGAAAAACCAGTTGTTCTGTAAGAAGCGACAGTAGTACCCACCTCAACGCTTCACTTATGAGGCGTGCAATAATTTACGGGCGATAGGACTCTTAGTTGTGCCGGAAATCGCGATAATCCGATTTTCCATCCTTAAAATCTCACCCCACCCCCTTCCCGACATCAAATCGCCCGTGAATTATTCTTCCCTTCATTTTTGTTATATTTTCTTACTTTTGCAATGGGTATCATCCTGTTCAAATTTTGTTTGGTTTCGAAAATTATCGACACTGGCCTAATATAGGCGTGTCTGAACACTAAAGTATTGTTTTAGATTTTTTGTCTGTTTATCTGTCTATTCATTCGCGCAACACGCAAAAACTAACGAAAGGATTTTCATAAAACTTTTTTTATTTGATAGCTCTTGATTAGATTTAAAAACATTTTAACCCGTTATTATATTGGGAACATGAGATAATATTAACGTAAAACACACTAGTAATATAATTAAGTATGTCTGTATTTTCCATTGAGGGTGTATTTTACAGTGAAAGGGACAGGAAGAAAAGAAGAAAGAAGATGAGAGAAGGTAAGAAAATGGAGAAGGAAGATAATACAGAGATCAGTTATTTATTTTTTGGTTAATGTTTACCTTTAAATGGTTTATGTTAGGTTAGTTTAATGCTGTACATGAACATACGCTGGCCTCTAAACTAGCATAAACTGCGGACTTTTGCTATCACATTCTAAGTAATAATGAAACAATCGGTTTGGTCACCGACTCGAGCGTGTTTGACTTCGAGTGAAGCCTATCAAAATAGATTTAGCATCACATACTCGAGCGTGACGATTAATTAGTCAGAAAGAGCGCAGTCCGCCTAAAGCAGTTTTCACTTCAATAAAAACATGTTGGACTTTCAAGCAAACACCCTGTAGTTATATTAGTAGGTACACGTGTAATGACTGCGCCGTACAATGTTGGAGCTTACAGAACTAGCCATACGGCCTCTAAACACGATTGTGACTGGTTTGCCTTCCGGTGTGCGATTTAAACGTCATATATTTCGTTTACCATCCATGGTTTGTATTTAGTTTGATCGCTAATTTTCAATATTATTTTACTGTTAAAATGAAAATTTTGTAGTAGACGTACTCAGTAACACACATAATACTTATAACGATCTTAGAATTGGTCACTTCATGATGTGATCGACCATTTCATGGAATGAAATACATTTTATTTATTTATTTTATTTTTACACCTCATAGAATTTGTATGCATAGGCGGACTTAATGCCAAAGGCATTTTCTACCAGCCAACCTTTAAGGAAAGCGATCAATAATTTGAATCCTTTTTGAAAGTTTGGGATGGAAAAACTGGGTTTGCCAAAGGTTTGTAATACAAAGCCAAATTGTATGATCACATAATACGTGAAATACTTATCTGGCCGGGCGCACCCAAATACCTTGATAAGATCGAATCTGCGAGCAGGTTCATAGTACAATTTTGCTGTAAGTATATTTTATCCTCTGCGTAATGGAGTCGATACAATGTTCGACGAAGCGGCAGCAATAAAAAAGTCATACTAAACAACGTTAGTGTTACGCGGCTCAATTCCCGTTATGTTTTACAAATAAATTGCTAATGGTTTTTGTTAATCGTTTTTAAACTCACGATTAAACGGCTTCTCTAATATCATCGGAGGTAGAAAACAAATTATGTACTTTTAGTTTATTTACAGTTAAACTCGGCGGAGTGGTTCAAGTACCGACCTATCATGTCTGTGTTGTAGGTTCGATTCCCACAATCCATCCATCCATCAGCCTTTTAAAGTCCACTGCTGGACATAGGCCTCCCCAAGAATGGGGGATAGTGCCGTAATCGCCACGCTTGGCAGGCGGGTTGGCGATCGCAGTGGATGTTGTTAATACTCGAAGGAGTGCTGCTGCCCACTCCCCCGGTATTCCCTTAGTCAGCTCTTACGACTCCCATGGGTGGAGAGGGGTGGGACAATTCGAAAACCGGCCCCACACGGCAAATTTCCACACAAAATAGGCATGATTATATTCTAGTGCTGGGTGTCTGCTACCACTGAACTAAAGTCACACAGTTCCAGTGGTCCACCAATACAGGCGGAGAGACTGCACACGGCGGGTTTATTTAGTTGACGAGAGCCTCTGTTCGTCACCCCGAACGACCGGGTGTGCGGTTAGATACATTTTTTCCTACCTTAACAAAAAAGGTGTTGTCTGTTTAAAAAAAAAGGACTATGAAATTTAAATAAAATCTCACCCAGTTATAATAGTCACATAAATGTCTATGGATCTTTATCGGGCGACATAATTAGAGAATTTAATGGTGCTAGTCCAACAAGAACAAGGTGAAGAAATATATCAGGGGACCACCATGACTGAGAGATTTTTTCGACGGTGGTGAACACTACCCCGCACTGGGCTAGCTCTGGGTTGGCTAGTCCCTTTCACTTTGAGAGGAGACCCCCGTGCTCAATAGTGTGTCAGTAGAAGGGTTGGTAAAAAAAGTCCTACAAAAAACATACAACTCCATCCACCACCAATCCAATCTATCAATGCCGCTCTTACGAGTAGCTTCGTATAATTTGAAGAGTTGACCTTCTCGCTTAGTTTATTGTTTCACTTTTCAACATGACATTAAAATTATTAACATTATACATAACAGTCCGTGTAAGCCGATAGTGAAAGTGTGTTTCATTCGACTTGTACCTATAACGTTTCTTTTTTATTTATATTATAAGCCTTATTAATTATTACTGCAAACCGGTCTGTAGTGAAATTATTGAAAGCGAAATTAGTCTAGAATATAGTCTCTGGAATCGTTCACGGATAATATTAACCCGAGTTACTGGCTTAACACTGGCGAATCCTAATATTACTATCATTCAAGGAGTTGTCTTAAAGTGGCAGTCAATCGCAATAGATGCTTAACCGAAGCCTTTGCAGTTAGGGAGGTGACCACGCATTTATAGCTAACTTAGTTGTAGCAGGCTCGCTATGGCTCATTGATGCTGAAATTAATAGATAAATAGGTTACCATGTTTCGATTTCCATTTTTGTTGGTCATTAAAATAGCTCCAAATACATTAAAAATAAAATTCCGTGTGGGCCGGCTTTAGAATTGTCCCACCCCTCTACCCACGGGAGTCGTTAGAGCCTACCGAGGGAATACCGGGGGAGTGGGCAGCAGCACTCCCTTGAGTATTAACAACATCCACTGCGATCGCCAGCCCGCCTGCCAAGCGTGGCGATTACGGCATTATCCCCCATTTATTGGGGAGGCCTATGTCCAGCAGTGGACGTTGAAAGGCTGATGGATGGATGGATGGACATTAAATATCCTTTTAATATTACAAATGTGAAAGTTTGTTAGTTTGTTTATTACGCTTTCACGTAACTGCCTCGTGGCGTAGTCGGTAGTGTAACCGACTTCCGTGAACGAGGTCGTGGGTTTGATTCCCACTCAGGAAAAATATTTGTGTGATGAACACAGATATTTGTACTGCGTCTGGGTGTTTTCTATCTATTATATGTATAAAAAAAAGTAGTATGGATTATATCCGTAATCTGGTACCCATAGCACAAGCATTAAGCTTAGTTTGGGACCAGAGGACGGTGTGTGAAAGTGTCCGTGTATATTTATTATTTATTTATTTATTTACGTAACTACTTAACCAATCATAATGAAGTTTTGCATACATAGGTATAGTTTAAAGCCTGAAAAAGGACATGGGCTTCTCATCCCGGAAAAAGGATTGGAGATAATTAATGTCCTATAGAGTGACGTACCTATTGATATTCTGAAGTCCACGCGGGCGGAGTGGCGGGCAGAATCTAGTTTAATATAATATTAACGTATTCATTGTCTCGACATACCAAAGATACCATAAACATACGATTAAATAATTCGAAAAGGCGCGTAACGTGACTGGCATTGAATAGGGTCGTTCGGAAACTTTGTACTTGTTCTGAATACATAATGCAACGAAGTTCTTACATAGTTTTACTAAAATTACAACATAAGTATCACTAAGAAACTATGAAAATATTGACATTTTCGCAGCCCAGAAAGCGGTTATTTCAAAACAAAAATTAACGGATCTAGTACCTATAGCCTGAAAAGCGTAAAGGTCTATGTTGAATTATTTGGAGCAGTAATTATCTAGAGGTACTTTTTTTTAAGGTGGGAAAAATGTACCTAACGAACACGGTAGTGTGGGGCCCTCACCCACTAAATAAACCCACCGTGTGCTGTCTCTCCGCCTGTATTGGCGGGCCACTGGAACTGTGTTAAATTACTTCAGTAGTAATTATCTAGAGATCCTAGAGCCTCATTGCCCGCTTCATGTTCCAGAGATAGTCGGGAGCCTGTTTTAATTTAAATTAACCGTCCCCTCAATTGGGTGCGTCCTTGACCCATTTAAACATAGTGCCAGTACTGTATAGCTATTTTTAACATAAAACAGCCAATTTTACGTGGTAGGTACCTACTCATGTTTTTATCATATTTAACATAGACTTATGACGTTTTCGGTAGAACGCATTAGTGGCAGATCTCGCTCTTCAGGTATCATCATAGCATAGCTTACTTAAAAATAGGTGTGCTTTATTACCCGAGCAAATTTAAGTTATCGGTGGTCTCGCTATATCGAACCATGGTCTCGCCAGTAAACAGCAGAAAATATTGTACCCTCGCCCGAAACTGGCTATAAATAGGTAAGCGAAGCTATCTAATAAAGTAATGAGGGTAGGTCGATACTTTGTAAACATAATTACCTATATTTTCAGGGCTGGGCTGGGCTTGTGAAATGGGTCAATCACATTCAATTACAGTTACGGAATTGGTCGACCGATGTTCATTACGCACTAAATGTGACACGCCTGCATACTGTACTAGTTTTTAGCCAGACTTTTATGTTAAGCGCCAGAGCCGGATGAGATAGAATGTGCTACGGGTTGATGATGAATGACATCATAATAAGTAAGTTAAGTACCTATCTAGCGATACAGAACTAAGTTTTTATTTAAAAAAAATATTTCCGAAACTCAATTAAGTAGTTTGATTTACGTCAACAATATACTCCTTAAATAAATCTATACAATCAGATCAGTTCTGAGTGTAATGACTAGGGGATACATAACTAAATTAGCTCCAAGGCCAAATGAATTAGGCATCAATTCCTGGAGACCACCAGCTATTTAAAATAGGTTCATTAATGTAATTCTATGTATTCGTACTTACTAGGTTAATAAAACGATCTAACACAAGCGGACGGGTGTATATTCCAATTAGTGCGACTCTATGTTTAGAAGATGTACAGTCTATAATCATTAACATAAACCAATAAATGATTGATTGATATATTGATCTAGGTAGTGGCTAAATCTAATTAATATAGCGCCTTGACTCCAAAGGTAGCTTTTCCGATCTCCAAGAATAATAAGATATTCCACATTAACATCAGTAAGGCAGAACCTTACTTCGGGAGTAACTAACTCCGGAGGACGTGGCCTTACTGGCGAGCAGTCTTCTGAGCATTCTGAACGGATTCTGGCGATACTTCACACCTAGATAGCGACTTTATATTCTACTATATATTATAAAAAGCAGGTACGTCTTCAAGTGGGGTACCTATTGCTTACATCTCAAATCCACAACATACAGTACTAGAGGTAGTAACAGTATGCAACCTGTGTGATTAAAAAAATTGTTTCAAATTTTTTTAGACTTACGCAGTAGGCTAAATGAGCAAGATTATGCAAGACTGTTGAAAATTACTGGGGGACCGGGCAGCAGCGGTCCCCTGTGTACTAACAACATCCACTGCGATCGCCAACCCGCAGTGGACGATGAAAGGCTGATGATATGGATGGATGGATGCAAGACTGGTTACGGAAGAACAGGACAAAGACTCGAAAGGTACAAGACTAGGATTGTATTTGAGTAAGACCCAGGCCATGACCAGATAAGAAGAACAAGCCTTCTCAGGTTTTGCTCATCACTAGTTTCCAATAATCTTTTCTATATATATATGTACTAGCAGTGCCCGCGGACTCCGTTCCGCGTTAAAAATATTTTTGTCCCGGCCCGTTTGTCCCACGTAATACTTCAGGATATAAGTTCGGGATAAATAAAAATTATGATGTTGAAGATTTCTTTTGTTTTTTTTTATTGTTTTTTTGTATGTTTTGTTTATTTTATGTTACTGTTTTTTGTTGTTATTTTTATTTCTTGATGTTAATATACACTATTTACATTATTTACATCATGTTTACTTATTTTAATTGTTCAAAACTTCTCCATATACTATATTAGTAGTAATTTTATCATTTGGTACTAAAATATATTGTGTTTCAGGAGTTCCAACCCGAGATAAGCCAACATATAACTGCCCATGGGAAAAACAGTGCTTTCTCAGGTCAATGCCCACCAGAGAAAATGTTTGACCCTAGGACTTATTAATAGTGAGGGCAAAAGAGATCTTGACGGAATACTGTAACCTTTCAAACGGTATAGGTAAATCAGTCGGAATCATGGGTATCCGCGGAATATAAGCAAGTTGTCCCACTGCTGGCCCTGTGAGAAGAATGGTCGCCACGATATATTCTCCCGCAACTCTTTCATGAGCAGCCTTGTGCCATTACACATGTTGAGACAATTGTCCAGAACAAAGCCAGTGATAATCTATTTCCATTAAACTTTCAAGACCGGGATATATTGCGTCTATCAGATCTTCTAACCTGTGTAATATGTAACCTAACCAATTGTCAAGTTTAATGTCATCCCTACTGTTGGTGTTAGGACAGCAAATTTTTCCTTTTCCAAGATTCAGTAGTTGTCGCTCAAGTGGGCTCTTATGTTTGTTCCTAAATTGAGAGTTTCAACGGAACTCCATAAGCATGATGATCTTAAGCATGCCCTGATGACATCGGCGCGTGTTCCTTTTGTTATTACTGGCAGCGTTTGCCGAAAATCGCCCGCAAAAACAAAAGTAACACTGAGTCTGACAGCGTCTGAGTTTCTGATGTCTTTTAGCGTACGGTTCACAGCTTCAATATGAGCTCTATGACTCATGGTACATTCGTCCCATATAATTAAGGATGTATCTTGTAAATGGCCGGGGCGGCGCGCACCGCACGTTTTTAATTTGCTAATATCTTTGAAGATATTTGTTTAAACTGTATAGAGTAAGGGCACAAATATTTTACATTGAATTTCCGTTCTGAAAAACATATTTATAAAGATATAAATTAATACCATATGTTAAACACAAAGTGAAAATGTTGCTAAGCATGTCAAATGCTAAAAATATATATAAAAATATCTAGATAATACCATATGGGCTAAATAAGCTTCACAAAAATTATTTTTAATCCACAATTTTAACAGTATAAGCAGTTATTGTTAGTTATCCGTTGGAGATAGGCATATGCTATCGCAGACTTTTTTACAGATTTTGATACGTTCTTTAATATTGTAGTACATTGTTTTGTTCTATCCTCATTAGTTAACGCAGCGCACGCGATGAAAGTATTTTTTTTAACAACTTTTATTACATTATTCAAGTTTAAGTAAAGATTTGTAGTTAATTTTGGAAACTATTATAGCCTATGACACTCCACATTAACGTAGCTTTCTATTGGTGAAATAATTTTGAAAATCGGTTCAGTAGATCCAAAGATTACCCCTTACAACGTCACAAACTCACAAACGTTACCTCTTTATAATAATAGTAATAGATAGGTACCTACTTATGTAAATCTTTGTAACAAATTTCCTGTTGCAATGTTTCATCTTTAGAGAAGGTTTGAGGCGATAATTTTAGTCACAGTATCTGCGGCTCTGCCCACATTTTTTTTACTATAGCAAAAACATACTGAGGTATTTCCTTGGTCACATAAAAGGCAGTGCAAGACCTACTCGGGCCTAACAACTAGTAAGTACTCCCAGTTGGTACCAAACCCTACCATTTACTTGCTTCCCCTAACAGCCTTATATGACACCCAACAAAAGTGGTATTAACACGTGATTCTTAGTCACTAAAGTCCCATAAGTGACTGTTACAACACATATGGGCCACTTGCTTGTGTGCCACCACTGCTGCACTGGCAATAAAAATAATTCTTCCATTACTTAGAAATTTTAATTGTATACTTGCAGTGATTTTTAAGATAATTTAATAAATCATCCACAAAAATAGAAAGATTACCTATAAATTAATTATTGTTATTGTATTGCTATTCAGCCTAAGTAAGAAAAAGACTAAGGCTGTCAATGAACTTTATGACTCATTGTGTATATACTAAGTTATTTCATTATAAGTAAGCAACTACAAGTTTGTTATACGGGTGATTCTAATGAGAAAAAATCATATTTGACATATTCAATTAATTTGAAATAACGCTGTTTTATCTTAAAACTGACCATCTTCTTTATGGTCACTTAAATTCATAAATTAATTGTATTTAATTTAGTCACAAAAGCAACTGAAACATGGAAAATATATCTCCCCTGCTCTGTCCCTTAACAGATTATGTTAGTAAATCAGTTGTTTTAACTGATTTGAAATTATGTAATCAATAAAATTTCGTGTAACTTTGAAACTAGACTAATTAATTAAACACAAAGTGAGAAATCTGACATAGAAAATAACTTTTCACTTTGTGTTTAATGTATAGTGCTAAGTCAAAACACAAAGTGAAAAATGTGAAATCGAAAATAACAGCCACGAGCAGGATTTGAACCTGCATCTCCTGGATACCGTCCATATGCTTTGCCAATTCAGCCATCGTGACAATTGTTCCTGACTGCTAATTTCGATAACACATTCATACTTAACGTATTTTAGGTGACGCCTTAAAGTATTAATGTATAGTGCTAAAGCATGTCAAATGCTAAAAATATATATAAAAATATCTAAATTTAGACTAATTAAATTAATGCAACCGGCGAAAAACAATTAAAAAATTTTGCTTTTTCATAAAAAATCTCATATCTACATTTTGTCCCTGATATTTAGCGTTTCATCCCTTTTTTTTTTTGTTTAGGCGGGAAAAAATGTTTCTAACCGCACACCCCGTCGTTCGGGGCAACGAACAGGGTAGTGTGGGGCCCTCACCCACTAAAGAAACCCGCCGTGTGCCGTCTCTCCGCCTTTATTGGCGGGCCACTGGAACTATGTTACATTCCTTCGGTGGTAGCGTCTCTTCCCCTGGCGTTTTATATTTGTTAAAAACTCACAACTGTTTGCTTTACCGCGTGAATTGCGACTTTAAATATAAAGCATTTGACATGAAGTTACAATAAAACTTTCAAGACGCAAGCGTGCGAGCATTCTGACCATTATTTCAATGAAGCCATTTAGTTGGAGTAGTTGTGAATCAGTAAACGTGTTCTTTCCACTGGTAAGATTTTTTTCGCAATTATAAAGTAAAATACTTTATTTTTTTTATATAATTACTGTAATTTATGCATAGAATAGCATTCTTCTTTGTTCTTTGCGTATTACAAAAACTTTCACCTTCATACCAGTTTAATTACAGAAAAGTGTCTCCCCTGCCTCCAAGTGTGGCAGGGAAGATTCTCACTGTCCAGGGGAGATAAAAATATGTCGTACATACACTGTTACATGTACATGATTCAGTCAATACATCAATTTCTTACTCTGATCAATTTACATATTGTAAGCGATCGTCCTCACAGTTTGGCAACTAAATTATGTTTAAAGTGTTGGAAACCATGTTAGACGTGTTTTACCTCATCTCCTCCCCTCATCTCATCTGTTTTACGTCGTCTCATAAATTTGTCATCAAATTATTACAAGGCAGGCTATAGCAAAGGAGCTACTGATGGCATGGGAGCAACTTGCAAGGAGAATGCAAACAGAAACTTACACTAGGCACCAATATTTCATCGTCGGAAGTACTATCCAAGCCTCTTGAAAAAAGTTGCACGAATTTCGATGCTTTGACTATTGATGAAGCTGGTATAATATAAAAACAAGCAAAACTCAGACCGACGAAGGTTCTAAGAACTTTTACAGGCACATAAACGGTGCTCAAACTTATTTTTCCCTCTCTGTTAGTAAAGCTTAAGCTGCTTCTGTGACCTTAAAATTTGGCGTCATTTTGCATTTGGTTGGTACCTTGGATTATTTCATAATGACTAACCCTAAACCTCGTACTGAAGAAGTATCTGTCCCAACTTCTGATTCTGCTGATGAGCCGTTGGCGTCATTAAAATCCTAGCAACGCACAGAGAAGCTGCGTGCATATTCACATAACTTTGACCGATCATTTTCCAAAATGCCGATACAAAAAGTCAATCGAAGCAACAACCAACCAATTCAACATCTTTGAAAAAATCACTGAGTAATGGCGATTTGGTGCTGCTTGAACTTATGTACTTACCAAAATACAGAACGCCGATACGTATAAACTTAGATGGTGAAATCAAGTGATGTTCTGTAAAATTTGTGACAATGCATGGAAAAATTTAGGATATAATACTAAAAGAATTACTCGTGTCAAACAATGAGAGGGCAGATTATTTTCAACTTGTTCGTTGAAAGTATTGATGTTTTTGAGCAGGGTTCAAAAAGTTTAGTTTTAAGTATCTTTTTCTTTCACTTTTTTTTCATTTTGTTTAGCAGACGACAGCTGTTGTGTTTCTAAAATTGAAATTAATGCTAAAGATAATCTAATCTAGGTTTTTGCTTCAGTTGATTTTTGTGTTTAAAGTTTAGAGATTTACCTTACTTGTGTTAATTATAATGATTGAATTGAAAATTTGTGTTTTCAAGTATAAAAAACAAACCCACTGATACCTGCGACTTCATCTGCGTTACTTATTATCATCATGAGGCAGAGGTAGAAAGGACTTCCTCTCTTCCCCACTTCTCTACGACAAGATAACACACAACTCCCAACGCTCAGTGCTTTATAAAAAAGGTTTCTTAAAACTGTAAAGATATTGCAATATTTTTTAGATAAGTGCCAAGTGTTTCAAAAATGAAAACTTAATTGAAATATATCCAGCGGATTTCCTGCAATGCGCGGCCAACGGCAGACTTTAATTATTTTATTTATATGAATTAACATTATAAATAAACTTAATCTTTGAACTACCACTGTGATTTGTTTCATAAAACAACATTAATGTCTCTCCCCTGTTCAGAAAGTATGCTACCATGTACGTCGTATCTCTCCCCTGCATGTAGTACCTCCCCTGGTCAGTTATAAAATAGTAAAAAGTAGTGTTTCAATCAAAAAATACTGCAGTTAAATTAAAATTCGATAATTTTTGTCGTGCCGCCTCTTCTAATAACTTGGTACCTCATAACTCAGAATGACCCATACATTTCATAATGTAACAGTATACACGGTAGATTTTATTTAAGTAGTAGTTTCGACTTCTAATTATGAGAAACCCCCGGCCCTGATGATGAGTATCGAATATGATCGAAACCCGGGTCGACTAAATCGATCCTCAACGTGAGTTATCTCCGGTGATATATTTCTAATATGTATCAACCTCACGATAGTTTCAATACGAAAATTTCTAATTATGAAATGATTACTTAGACAAATATTGTAGATAGAATTGGATCAGTTTAATATTCCTGTCCTTCAACAACTACTTAAGTGAATGAATTATTTATTGCAACAAACACGTAAGTAAGACAATAATAAACAAAATGTACAACATAATCAACAAATATTTTACAAAATATAATATAATCACATACTTAAATCAACAAATATTTTACAAAATATAATATAATCAACAAATATTTTATAAAGATGAAGAAATAACACTTTTATAGTTTGTTACGTGTTAAGACCCCAACCCAGCGAGATGCAGATCATGAAACCTGCGCTGATCTTCCGTTGGGTTTTGTTTTTAAAACGCGTGTTCAGTGTAGGAGTCTCAAGGACTGACTGTTATAATATTTCAAAAGGAATATACGGCTTGGTTTATTTATGTTAAGAACTTACTTAGTTATCATCACGCCATTCCCTTGCGGGGTAGGCAGAGAGAACAGAGTGCCAAGAGGCTCTATTCTTGCATACATCTCTCGCTTCCTCAACATAACACATAACTCTCTTCATACACGCTCGCCGGTTTCGGAGACTCTTGACTCCACCTTCCTTCAATACATGACCGATTTGGTCTAGGTAGGTGAGTCTCGGTCTCCCCCTGTACCTACATCCTTCACTTTCGCATTGTATATCTTCTTAACCAGTCGCTCGTCCGGCATTCTTTCCACATGTCCGAACGAACCATAGGAGCATTGCCTTTCGCATCTTTACACCAATACTCTCTTTCATACCTACTCGCTCTCTTAGGTCGTCGTTAGGAATGCGGTCAGTCAGCCTCACTCCACAGATTCAGCGCAGATCGCATTTCAACCGCATTGATTTTACTCTCATGCTCCTTTTTGCATACCCAACTCTCGCTTCCATATAATAACCTTGGGACAAGCACTGCATTGTGTATTGCGACACGTGCCTTCTGGCTGAGGTGGTGGCTGCCGAGAAGTCGTTCCCAATGCTCCGTTCTCTCTATTTCCCGCATTCACTCTTCTCTCTACATCAGTGGTGTACCTTCCATCCCGACTGAATCCACATTCAAGATATACAAATTCATCCACTTGTTCTAACACACCATTTCCTATTGCTACTCTGACATATGTTCTGGCTTCTTCTATTTTAAAAACCATTATTTTGGTTTTGCTCACATTCACACGTAGGCCCCTTTTCTTACAATCTTCTGCCATTACGTCGACTAGGGTTTGCAAGTTAGTAACTGAGAACTCTTATCGCTATTCTTAGCATTTGAAGTGCCTACGCACTTTAAGTGGAAATACATTATTTAAATATGGCAATAACTGTTTACGTAAAACTAAGGCTATATAGGTTTTTAAGAGGTATGTATTGTCAATTGCACCGTTTTACCCGACTATGGCAAAGACAAAAGGAAGGGTTATTATAATTTTAGCAGTCTTATATGGCTCTACCTTGACCATTTTTGTACCTATGCATTTCTTAATTTCTATCTAAATTATTTTACTTGTATCATACTTTTTATTTCCATGGTAGGGTTACAGTTTTTAAACTTTTTTTTTTATTTATAGTAAGTATATAACATTCTATCTGAAAAGTAGTAATTGTCTTGATAGCCCTTTGTGGATCTTCGATATTTGTACTAATAACTGTGAGGCAGTATTTTGTCAAAATAGGCTTTACAGTTTTAATTTGTGACTGGTGATCGCAAGAAAAATAGTAATTACAAAGTGTCTCTCACTTTATCACCAGACATGAACAGTTAAGCACAGATTTCTGCTAACTATGAAATATCTCAAAATTATTTATTAAACCCAAAATTAAAATAAGGACTTAAGTACTAAATTCTTAAAAGATTATTTAAGAACAATTGTGACAAGGTCACTAAAGGTGCACCCAAGCCTACAAAAAAATAGAAAAAAAAACCATTGTCATATTTCTCATTTTTTAGGACACCTTAACGTAACTTAGAAACCTCCTACTTTGTTGAACACAAAGTTAAGCTAGGAAGTATCAAAATAAATGTACAGAAAAACCTTACTTGTGTACTGATAGTACACACGTGACTAAAAATGTGCCTGCCTATGGCTATCATTTCATACTTTAGTGTTCTGGCAAATGATTAAGCATTTGAAGTGCTTCAAATATAAAAAAAAAACACTACCATAACTAACAATAATAAGCAATGAGTAAAAGTTATATTTACAAACTTATCTGCAGTTATAAAACCTCATTATATATTTTTAAATATTTCACAACAAATGAATCACACTTGTATGAATAACTTTATACATTCACATACAATCATACATTAAGTCCTCATTTGTATCAGTCAATAAGTAATTATTTTCGTGCAGTTGCATTATCTACCATACACATACGTACTAGCAGCTGCAGCTTAGACCAGTTTGTGTAATAATTATGGACTAGGCTACTAAACTAATTATTATATGTTAGTATCCTTCTAAAGATGTTATCAGTACTTAATTATATATTTCATTTTTAAATCAAATATTATTGTTAACAGTATCATATATTCTCATTGTTTATTTATTAAACTATACTTTAATTGAAGAATGCAATTTTATTGGTGTTCTAATTAGTGCCAAATAAAAATATTTATTTGATTATATACTACAATCAATAACTATTGGATTTAATGTGTTAAACAAATGAATGTAATTCAGATAGGCATAGGCATGGACATTTTCTTTTATAAATAATTATGATATGTATCTCAGATAAAGTCTGTGCAGGCCACGAGATAGATACTCGTAAATTAAAATAATTAAAAAGAATTTGAAACGACCACTGGTACTTACTCTCTTTCTCGTGGTCAAAGCCCACTATGACAAAGTAGTCAACAAGCCTGGACATTGCACTCCTACGGCAACATTCCACCACAAATACAGCAAATACACAACGTAATTAAATTACACTTTACACACATTTTATACACAATACCCCGGGTTTACACATAATCATAGCACTTCCAGGTTACCGTTAATTGCGAGCGCAATACATTCACAATATTACATACCATACATTTAAGGAATGTAAACAACACTCAATAATTACCAATGCGAAATGAAAAATTATACTAAGCTTCATTTACAAAAAAGATTTTGTCATGCCGATGAGGTTAATCAGTCAATGATTTAAAATCTCTATTATTTTTATATTTAACACTAATATAAACCATATATGTAATACAGACGTTCACTCCAAATTCAATACGAAAAGTAACTAAAAATACCGAATCTAATTATTTTATAAAATGCTTCTGGCTTTCTGTTACAACAAACGTCAAAACGACTACAGCCTATCATCCGCCGCAAATCACTAGATTAGATCACAGACTAGTAATGTACATTAGATCTCTAGCCCCTCCCTCACGCCACAACTCGAAGAACCCTCGCCTTGTACCTCTTGTGTATATTCGATTTAATAACTCACTCGAGTTAACTTATTTGGACTTAACTCTTCTTCTTCTTTTTTGATAATGGCAATCAGCCTAGCCATTATTGCCAGTGTCAAGTTATAAAGTTTAATTCGTAAAACAAGTCGTAGTCGAAGTCAGTCATATAAAATTAGTCAGTCAAGTCAAAGTCCCCCTCCAGTAAGACGATGGCGACATTACTGAAGCTTCTATGGAGTTTTGAAGACAACGGGAAAAAACACGTTATGTTGCACTACATCACTTGCCAACATTTATGCACATATACAAATAGTTAATAAGCAAAAGGCTGGTGGCCTTTTACACATTAATACTTGAAATAACACAAGTTTAGGAAAATAATACAGAGCGACGACATGATCTTCTTTGTGTTCCCGCTAAAACTCGGACTTAACTCGAAGTCTCGAACTAACTAGGGTTGTTTTCTCTCTCACTCAAAATGGTTTGGCGTGTCAAATTAATGAATATACGCGATTGACTGTAGAGTTTAATGGCGTGAAGCAGTAGCGTTCAACGTTGCTATGTGGCAATAACTTGCTTAATGTGATATGCTTTATTTTTTAAGCATGTTATTTTACGTGCTATTTTAAAGCATGCTTTTTATTATGCTTAGTGTGTTTGTTACGGCAGGCGGACGCGAATAAAGCAAGCTCGGAGACTGTTAACTCGCAGCTTCTACCTTATCGTTGGACTCGTGCGTCGGATAGACAACATGCTTTATAAGAATATTACACTGTGTTTATTAATTTATTACGATAAATGGAACAGTAAAAAAAATCAATGAACTTTCCTTCATACTTTTCAAGTTTAGGACTGTCTATAACTGACTTGCTGTATTATTAAGAAATAAGTTAGTATGCAAAGCCATTATAGTCGTATTTAAACGTTAATTAATTGTATGTAGAAAAATCAACTATATACATATTAACATTATTCCCCTCAATCAATCTTCCACACAAACAATTTATAGTCAATAATTCAATATTGTGTGTCCTATCACTGTTTACACTAAAAAAACATGAAGCGAATTAGCGTAGGTATATTATTACGTGTCGCGTCCGAGATCGCAAATTATACGCGCAACCGATAACAATGGCTAGCATAACATGTGACGACTGGCCGCCGGCGCCGCCGCTTGCCACTTGCGTTTTGTGCGATGCGTTGTGACGCGCGATGTTCAGAGTGCGATTAAGCATATAGCAAGAAGAGAGAGCCACGATATCATTTGCTATATGTTATGTATATTAAGCAGGGTGCTTAATGTTGCTATATGATATATTAACCACCACTACCGTGAAGCGTAAAGTTGGCCGATTATTTGTGACTATATTCGTAGTCAATCAAATGTGACAGTGACAGTATTATAGATCACAAAGTAGAAGTAGATTCGTTGCAGATTTGACTGATTTGAGGTTAACTTCATGGTGCCGGTTGTTGTTGTTAGTTTTTGAAGTAAATACTTCTTTACGCACGCTTGACTTGGGGAGTAAGCTGGTGAATGCGGGACGTGAGCGTTACGAAAAGTGCTGATCGGGCGAGGCGAACGGAATTTGGGAGGGAGATATAAGTTAGTGAAGATAGAAAGAGTTACGTTTCGTATATTACTGCAGGGGCAAGAGAGAGAGGTGCGAGCACAATAATAATATAAATATACATTTATTGTTAACTTTACTTCAGTCGTGTGGTCTAAAGCACACTCGTTTTTTATTTGCTTTAGAAGAAATCCCAGGACCTAAAAAGAAATTGTTTGTATGGGATGTATTTGAATCGCCAGTTAATGGACGTGTTAAGTGTAAACAGTGTTCGGATTCATTCAAATACCTATATTGGAAATACGGCAACATTGTTAAACCATATTAAAATGGGTCAATCAGGTGCTGCCTTCGTCAAAACGAATGATTTAAATTTGACCAACTTCATCGTCAGCAAATCGATACGGAATTCCGCACGTGGACGTCTAGTTTACTACGAATTTGTTTAAATTTTTTGAATACAGTTGGGAAGTTAAATAATTAATATGGAATAAATAAAAACTAGACGTCGTGGGACGTCTACCAGATGTGTAAACATCGAAATTATTTTGTAGAAATGAAATTATCATAATTTGACAAAGTACTCCTCAAGACAAATCAAACGAATATAAACTCGATGGGGTTGCGTCGTTACATTACAGAGTTACTGTAGCCACCTTCCAGCTCCATCATCAAACCTTGCATACCATCTAGACAATGTACTCGTCAAGACGAATCATACTAGCCCAAACTCAATGAATTTATGTCGTTTTATAACGGAGTTCCTATGGCCACCTTCTATCGCCATCATCAGACCCTGGATACCATCTAAAGACAAAGTACTCACTAAGACGAATCAAACGAGTTCAAACTCGATGGGGTTGCGTCGTTTCATTATAGAGTTACTGTGGCCACCTTCAGCTTCATCATCAGACCCTGTATACCACCTAGAGACAAAGTACTCGTCAAGAAGAATCATACAAGCCCAAACTAGATGGGATTGCGCCGTTTCATTATAGAGTTCTTATGTCCAGTTTCCAGCTCCATCATCAGATCAGCTCCATGTCATCATAATATTGCATAGTCACGCAATATACATATGCGTGTAAAATTTCAGCTCAATTGGAAACCGGAAAGTGTGTCAAATTTAACTTGCATGATTTAAACGGGACAAGTTTATTTGATTTGAAAAGCGTCGCCACGCTAACAGCCGATTTTACCCTCCCTCCACATTAGATGTTTCACATCAATAAAACAAATCAGATCCATCCATTTAACCTGAGTCACGTAACTCGAGTTCAGTACGAGTTACGAGAATTTAAACTCGAGTTAAATCGAGTTATGTTTATTACTAGTTGGCACATCTCTTGCCTCCGAGCCGATTGTCCGATTTCTGTTTGTAGAATGGTACTCTGTGCTTGTGCGTTCCACTTAGACGATCACCGTGATTGGCCAACAGTTTATTGTGACATCACGCGTCGGTTTCTCACCAATCACAGTGATCTCGATACGGTCGACACGTGAAATATGACATTCTGCCTCATGAGACAGATTCGAAATCTATAAAATCGAACTTAAAAAGAGAGAGGTAAATCATGGAATTTTATAAAGGAAAAAGGAAGATTTCACGGACCGACAGAAAAAATACATACTGGCCTTTGTCGGCGGTTTCGCCACGGCCAAAAGCTAGTTTTTAGCTACTTGTTCTGTGCTCAGACACGCCTATATAGCCTATTACAGTATTTTTTTCTCAAATATCTTAAATGTACATACAACATATAGTAGCGAGATAAAAATTTTACCAGTTGTTAAAGTCTAATCAAGAGCTATCAAACCAAAAAAGTTGCATCAAAATCCGTTCAGTAGTTTTTATGTGATGCGCGAACAAAACAAAAAAAAAACTAAAAAAATATTGTTCTGTGCTCAGACACGCCTATATAGCCTATTACAGTATTTTTTTCTCAAATATCTTAAATGTACAAACATAGCTTTGTTACAGCTTTATAATGGTATAGAAGTAGATATGTATAGGGACAATTATAATTAAAGTAGGTATAATTGAATTAAGAAAAAAGGTGTTTGTTTTATGTATCATATAACTTGTATTTTGGTTTAAATCTTTGTAACCTAAAGTATTTCTATTTATTACCATCACAACTAGTTTTATAACAGCCTTCACATAATATTAACAGTCTCACTTTGATATGTACCTAGCATCATAGGTACTTACTTATGCTTATAATTGTTTAATTATCACAATCAAAACGTTCTTATAAAACTTAGCTAACTAAACTAACTTATAATCACGCCATTTCCCTTGTGGGGTAGGCAGAGAGAACAGAGTGCCAAGAGGCTCTATTTTTGCATACATCTCTCGCTTCCTCAACATTCCTGCCAACCGCATTGATTTTACTCTCATGCTCCTTTTTGCATACCCAACTCTCGCTTCCATATAATAACGTTGGGACAAGCACTGCGTTGTGTATTGCGACACGTGCCTTCTGGCTGAGGTGGTGGCTGCCGAAAAGTTGTCCCAATGCTCCGTTCACTCTATTTCCCGCATTCAATCTTCTCTCTACATCAGTAGTGTACCTTCCATTCCGACTGAATCCACATCCAAGATATACAAATTCATCCACTTAGGTATTATTGATTATTATCATTTATTACTTTATTATTGTATTATGTTGCCTTTTTACTTTATACTTTAATTAGATTTTTTAACTAAACAACAAGTAAAAGGACGGACCATTTATATATTACAATGTATTTTTATCTAATAATAACAGAAACTTATTATTTGATAAAAATACACGTACACGTAATTTGTTTCTACTGGGAAGTTCATAATCAGCGTTCAATGCTTTGAATATTGTTGAAAGCCAAATCAATTCGAGTCAGACAGAAAACAACTCGAATTAGTTTGAGTTAAGCTTAACTCGAGTTAATTCGGGTTAATAAATCGAGTTGACACATCTGTAGTTCCACTTGACCACACTTGACTTTACAACGATCACACGGGCATGACCGCTGATTTTCCCGTTCCATTTGCTCGTGTGTTTCAGTGGTGTTTTATTGGTAAATCAAAGTGGAAGGAGCAGATCTTATAGTTTTCTAAACGCTCATTTTGACCCAACTGCTTTTAGACAGGTGGATTCAAGCTTGGCGTGCCGCGTGACTGAAAACAATGACGTCATCGATGACGTTTTTGCCAAGACCACAACGATCTCGGTTGTCAAAAGGTACGGTTGAACGGTCATTTTGAGCGTTGTGAGTGCCATGTGGGCCGCATTCTTAGTTCCACTGTTATGCCTTAACATCAAATAACATTAAAGTTTTCTGGCGCATTCTAGGTGATACCTAGCTACGACATTCACGGTCATGACCGCAAATTTACCTGTTCCACTTGTGAGTGTTTTATTCGTAAACCCAAGTGGAATGTTTTCTAAACGCTCTCTTCGACCCAACTGTTTAGAGGGTGATGGTTGTGAGCTTAGCATGAGTGAAAATAATGACGGCATCGATGACGACGTGGAACATCTACGCTCTTAAAGTGTGGTAATAGGTCTTGCTTGGTATAGTTTGTTTTGCGCACGCACACTCGTCCACGTAAAGTACAGCGCATCCAAAACGTTCAAAACTTTTGCTCTTTACTCGTATATGTACTTACTTAACAGTGTTTTCTTTTGTTTAAGACCAGTGTTTTTAATGTTGCAAATAATATACTCTGTATTCTATGTTATGAGTAGAATTATTATGTCAAAAAACTGCATTCTGTGTACAACAACTATCAAAATCGCTAGCGCCCGATCCACTGAAAAAACCCAAAGTAACATTACAATCCAGAAATTGTAGTGCGTTCCACTTAACACTCACAATGGTCACGTTTTTTCATTCGTTATGAGCGTTAAATTTTTAAACTCGAATGCAATACATTGAAGAGTGTTAAGCAGTAAAAATGTTCTGTGGTTTTATGCATTGAATCATAGTGACCTATCCAGAATTATGTCTGACACAAAACACCTACTACACCACAAAAAATCAGAGCGTTGGAAACATTTCTGTTCATCTATTTCCCCTAATATAAAAGCTTCATCCGCGTGGAAATCAATTTGCCGCTTTCGAAGAACTTACAGAGACCCCTTGGCTCCATTTCCTAGATACAGAAGCTGCTATGAAGCTTTTATGAACAAATAAGCTCCTCCTATCCCAGATGCTAACATTAGACAAATAACATAAAGTTAAAAAATTTGTAATGATATTTTCGCTCCCTTCTCCCTAGAGGAATTACATCTCGTTCTTTCTTCCCTTAAGGACTCTTCTCCAGGTTTGGATGGTATTTCTTATTCGTTTATGACAAATGCAGATCAACAGTCTCTAAATTATTACCTTGAAATGGTGAACTTAATGATTAATTTAGAATATATTCCAACTCCATTAAAGACCCAGGTAATCATACCCATTTTAAAACCTGGCAAAAATTCAGAAGACCCAACTAATTATCACCCCATTGCCATGTGTTCAAACCAGATAAACATTGCAGAACACCTAATTAAAAATCGCCTCGAATGGTTCCTTGAAAGTAGGGACCTTCTACCCAGCTCCCAATATGGGTTTAGAAAAGGTAAGGGAACCTTAGACAGCTTATCCATTCTTGTTACTGACATAAGGCTCTCTTTCTCGAGGAATGAGTCCACTATTGCTACTTTCTTAGATTTTTATGCTCAGCATACGATAATGTGATTCTCCCCATACTCAAAAATAAGATGGAAAGGATTTCCATACCTACAAAAATCATTAATTTTATTATCAATCTGTTTACTGACCGTATAGTTCAACTTAGAGTTGATAATGATATAGTATGTATGAGATCTTTATACAAGGGCCTGCCCCAAGGCTCCGTATTAAGTCCCCTTCTTTTTAATATTTACACCTACGATTTAAATAAATTGTTATACCATATTGTCGTATATTAAAATATGCTGATGACCTATGTTTATATTCTACAGATCAGAATGTAGTTAAGTCTACAATAATATAACACAAGCTCTTCAAGCCTTCAATTCTTGGTTGATTAATAATGGCTTTGATATAGCCCCTTTAAAAAGTTATGTGGTGTTATTCACAAGGAAACGTCTAAAACCTAGAACTGATATATATTATAATAATACTAGAATACCAGTAACAAACGAAAAAAGTTTCTAGGCCTTATATTAGATTCAAAATTAAACTTTTCTTCACATTTAAACTTTGTAACTACCAAAGCTGAAAAAAAATCTGAACATATTAAGATGCTTGGCAGGTGTTTGGTGGGATGCCCATCCTTTCTACTTAAAACTACTGTACAATGCTACAATCCGTAGTGTTATGGACTATGGCTCATTCCTTTTTGATCCAGCAAATAAAAGTGCTCTTAGCAGACTCGATAATATTCAAGCTAGAGCGCTTCGTATTATACTGGGTGCAATGAAGTCAACCTCTAAATTTGCCATGCAATTGGAATGTGCTGAACCTCCCTTGGACATAAGGAGGCAATACCTATCGGATATGTTCCTATTTCGTACGTTCCAGTTCTCTTCACACCCTATTTTTCCAAAATTACAGCTATTATATTCATATGTATCCCTACCTAAATCTCTATACCTAATATGTGGTGACAAAGTTCCTTTTAAAAATTATGCTCAAGATTCCCTTCTTCTTCCTAGTCGTGACTTACAAGCTAGATGGAAAAAAGATGGTGCATAACTAGTAAACGTTCAGGCGCCAACTTCGAAGTACCAATCTGAGATTATACTTAAACCATGGTTTTCTAAATTCAAATGTAACAGGAGAATAGCTTCGTCTATATCACGCATGAGATTTGGACATTGCTGTTTTCCTGTCCACCTTAACAAGATAAGGGTAAGGGACTCTTCCCTTTGTGAATGTGGGATTGACATAGGAGACTTGAACCACATCTTTTTTGCCTGCCCAAACTTCGACCATAGCCCGTTGTTTAAAGCACTCATCGACCATAATTTCTCACTTCCTGTACATATAGAAAACATCCTATGTAACTTAAACAATACCACTATAAATATCATATCATCTTTTTTAATCTATACTTCTATACTATTCTATACTATTATTATAAAGAGGTAACGTTTGAGTTTGTGACGTTGTAAGGGGTAATCTCTGGATATACTGAACCGATTTTCAAAATTATATCACCAATAGAAAGCTACGTTAATGTGGAGTGTCATAGGCTATAATCATTTCCAAAATTAATTACACATCTTTACTTAAACTTGAATAATGTAATCCAAGTTGTTAAAAAAATTACTTTCATCGCGTGCGCTGCGTTAACTATTGAGGATAGAACAAAACAATGTACTACAATATTAAAGAACGTATCAAAATCTGTAAAAAAGTCTGCGATAGCATATGCCTATCTCCAACGGATAACTAACAATAACTGCTTATACTGTTAAAATTGTGGATTAAAAATAATTTTTGTGAAGCTTATTTAGCCCATATGGTATTAATTTATATCTTTATAAATATGTTTTTCAGAACCGAAATTCAATGTTAAATATTTATGCCCTTTACTCTATACAGTTTAAACAAATATCTTCAAAGATATTAGCAAAATAAAAACGTGCGGTGCGCGCCGCCCCGGCCGTTTACAAGATACATCCTTAATTATATGGGACGAATATAAATATACCATGAGTCATAGAGCTCATATAGAAGCTGTGAGCCGTACGCTAAAAGACATCAGAAACTCAGACGCTGATATGGGTGGTGTTACTTTTGTTATTGCGGGCGATTTTCGGCAATCGCTGCCAGTAATAACAAAAGGAACACGCGCCGATGTCATCGGGGCATGCTTAAGATCATCATGCTTATGGAGTTCCGTTGAAACTCTCAATTTACGAACAAACATGAGAGCCCACTTGAGCGACAACTACGATAACGACTTTCCGCATCAACTACTGAATCTTGGAAAAGGAAAAATTTGCTGTCCTAACACCAACAGTAGGGATGGCATTAAACTTGACAATCGGTTAGGTCACATATTACACAGGTTAGAAGATCTGATAGACGCAATTTATGTCTTGAAAGTTTAATGGAAAGAGATTATCATTGGCTTTGTTCTAGGACAATTGTCTCAACATGTGTAATGGCACAAGGCTGCTCATGAAAGAGTTGCGGGAGAATATAATCGTAGCGACCATTCTTCTCGCAGGGCCAGCAGTGGGACAACTTGCTTATATTCCGCGGATACCCATGATTCCGACTGATTTACCTATACCGTTTGAAAGGTTACAGTATCCCGTCAAGGTCTCTTTTGCCCTCACTATTAATAAGTCCTAGGGTCAAACATTTTCTCTGGTGGGCATTGACCTGAGAAAGCGCTGTTTTTCCCATAGGCAGTTATATGTTGGCTTATCTCGGGTTGGAACTCCTGAAAGACAATATATTTTAGTACCAAATGATAAAATTACTACTAATATAGTATATGGAGAAGTTTTGAACAATTAAAATAAGTAAACATGATGTAAATAATGTAAATAGTGTATATTAACATCAAGTAATAAAAATAACAACAAAAAACAGTAACATAAAATAAACAAAACATACAAAAAAACAATAAAAAAAAACAAAAGAAATCTTCAACATCATAATTTTTATTTATCCCGAACTTATAACCTGATGTATTACATGGGACAAACGGGCCAGGACAAAAATATTTCTAACGAGGAACGGCGTCCGCGGGCACTGCTGTGCTAGTCTTAAATAATATAAAACTTTAGTTTTTTAATTACTTTATATTTCATGTTTACACCCATTGTTAACTTGTTCCTCATTGTTTTTACAGTAAATATAAGATTTTATATTAGCTAGTAGTTAGATAGTTACTTTTTGTTTCAGAACCGTAAAACATCAAAATTCTAAAAGGCATCGAAGATTGTGTTGTATACATGGACGTATTTTTATATGTCCATGGTTGTATAGTATCAAAATACCGTGAAGCTGGCAATAATGTACTAAAAGCTTTGAAAAAAAAAAAATTGTGATTGTGTTTATAGTTTATAATATAACAACAACGCAATATTATTATCTAAAAAATCTGCTTAGCCTCTAATTTAACAATGTCAGATGCTTCAATACAGCAAATACCGGGGTTAAAACAAAAGAAAGTGTTTAAAATTATTGTATTAGGTGACTCTGGTGTTGGCAAAACATGTCTAACATATCGGTTTTGCGAAGGACAATTTCTAGATAAATCAGAGGCTACCATAGGCGTTGATTTCAGAGAAAGAAATATAAAAATATGCAATGAAGATGTAAAGGTAATAATTGGAACATATATTTATCAAGTTCGGCTACTAATACTTTTATAATAATAATTAAAAACGCTTTATAAATCAGCGTTTCTTGTTTGCATTTTATTATACAAAATTTATAATTGCTAATATTTTTAACAAAAATATTTTTTATCCTTTTTCACACTGTTAATTTTTTATCCTATTCATGTTTTGCTACTGCAATAAATCTCATAATTACTTAAACTTATAGTTACAATTTTTTTCAAGATAACATGCTGCTGCACTATAATATGTAATGTTATAGGTACTTATTATAACAACAACAACAACATCAAATATCTTTGTGGCTATGAACAACAATCAAACAAGTGTTCAGCTTCAAATAACAGCCAAACAGCTTATAAATAAATATGGAAACCAATAGACGACTAGAAAGGATCAAATTTAATTTCCATGGAGGTTGTAAAGTTATGTGTATTCAGAGATAAAATAACATTTTTTTTTTGCTCTGTACTTTTGGTCCCTATTATGTACATCTGCAACTACTAATAAGTGGAGTCAACCTTTTATATCCTTATTTGATCTCATTTAGACTATTATTTTGCCTTTAGATTTAAAAGATTAATGTTGTAATCTATATATATGTATAAAGTAATATGATAATTTGTTTGACTGAAGATGGCATAGTGCTTCAGATACAGAATTCACTGGGTGTACTATAAATGTTTCTAATCCATTATAAGATTTCACAGGTCATCAAAAAAATCTTTTTTATACTAAGTGGGTGGCAAACAAGCATACGGACCAACCTTATGGTAAGCGTTTACCGTGGTCCATATATGCTAGCAACACCAGACTCATCACTTGCGTGTCCCCATCTCTAAGGAGGATAGGATGTGAATAGGAAGGATATTAAGTAGAGATAAGGATAATTGAAGACTTCCAGTCTCCCGAATAAAACGGTTTCCGAAAAGGCTATAATACCATAGACAACATCAGCATATATTATGCTGGCGTACCAGATTATACAGACAACCAAGGAATACAATCGGCTCTGAGTCTGGCGTTTGTAGACTACGAGAAAGCCTTCGATTCAATCGAAACTTGGGCGGTGCTGCAGTCCCTTCAGTGGTGGCAAATTGACTATCGGTACATCGAAGTGCTGAAGTGCTTGTATAGAAACGCCACCATGTCAGTCCGTGTTCAGGACAGGAGTACGAAACTGATCCAACTGCAAAGAGGTGTTAGACAGGGAGACGTTATGTCCCCGAAACTATTCACCACTGCATTGGAAGATATCTTCAAGCTCTTGGAGTGGACCGGATTCGGCATCACCGTCAATGGCGAATACATCACTCACCTTCGATATGCCGACGACATCGTAGTCATGGCACAATCGCTGGAGGACCTTGACATCATGCTCAATGATCTCAGCAGAGTTTCCTGACTAGTGGGTCTCAAAATGAACATGGGCAAGACGAAAGTCATGCCTAATGTCCATGTAATTTCTGCACTGGTCCTAGTCGGGAGTGCGCTTCTCGAAATTGACCACTATGTCTACCTGGGACACACATTCCAGTTAGGTAGGCACAACTTCGATAAAGAGGTCAATCGACGAATCCAACTCGGCTGGGCAGCGTTTGGGAAGCTAAGGAAGATCTTTAGATATTGTTATATATATTTTTAGCATTTGACATGCTTAGCACTATACATTAAACACAAAGTGAAAAATGTGAAATCGAAATGGCTGAATTGGTAAAGCATCTGGACGGTATCCAGAAGATGCAGGTTCAAATCCTGCTCCTGACTGTTATTTTCGATTTCACATTTTTCACTTTGTGTTTAATGTAAGGAAGATCTTCTCGTCCAATATTCCGTAGTGTCTGAAAACGGAGGCCTACGACCAGTGTGTGTTACCAGTGATGACATATGGAACAGAGACGTGATCTCTGAATGTTGGCCTCGTATCAAGGCTCAAAGTCGCTCAGCGGGCTATGCTTGGTATTTCCCTACGTGATCGAATCCGTAATACGAAGATCCGTAGGAGAACGGGATTTACCGACATAGCCCGCCGGGTTGGCATGCTGAAGTGGCAATGGCCAGGCCACATCTCTTAACGAACCGACAACCGTTGGGGTAGAAAGGTTCTCGAGTGGCGACCACGTCTCGGACGGCGTAGTGTAGGACGGCCCCCCACCAGATGGTCCGACGATCTCAAGGTCAAGGTCCAGCTGTGGACGTTTAAAGGCTGATGGATGGATGGGAGGTGGGATACTAAGGAGAGGATAGGAAAGCGGTTTGGGCTTCCGGTGCTCTCACTAACCATACAAAACACAATGGTACCCACAATTGTCGCACACTCATTTTTTTAAGAGGATGGTACTTCTCCGTTCGTGCAGGTCCATTCATGCATAAGCAAAGCTAAAGCACGTAAAGGAATTTGTTGTTAATTACAGCTCCAGCTATGGGATACAGCAGGGCAAGAGAGATTCCGAACGTCCATGGTGCAGCACTACTATAGAAATGTACATGCTGTGGTCATTGTTTATGATGTCACTAAACCGGAAACATTCCATGTAAGAATTATTAAATTGTTATTATCGATTGAAGTGTGAAGTTTTACAGTTATTCTAATAGCGCTATTTTGCAGAGAAAGATATAACTAAATACTTGGGAACAAGAAATTGTCACATTCACCGTTTACATTAATTTTCTTTGAACACAATGATTAAATAGGACAGGCCTCGTGGCGTGGTCGGTAGTGTAACCGACTTCCGTGCAAGAGGTCGTGGGTTCGATTACCAGTCAGGACAATTATTTGTGTGATGATTGTACTGCGTCTGGGTGTTTTCTATCTATGATATGTATGTATTTACAAAAAAAAGTAGTATATTTATTATATCCGTAATCTGGTACCCATAGCACAAGCGTTAAGCTTAGTTTGGGACCAGAGGACGTTGTGTGAAAATGTCCGTGAATATTATTATTATTATTAAATAGGTAGGTTGTGCTCGATGGTGTATAATAGTTTTGCTATATAATATTAGCAGCAGGGTTGTAAAAATTACCACTGAAGTAATGTAGTACGGTGGAGAGCTATTTAGTGAGTGAGGGCTCCACACTAACCTGTTCGTTGCCCCGGACGACGGGGTGTGCGGCTAGATACATTTTTCCCGCCTAAAAGAAAAATAAGCTTATTAAACCAGCTCTTCAGTCAGGTAACAACACACAGCTGTCGTAAAATACATCCCATCAGTAAATACCCATGAGGCTGACATGGTCACTAAAGGTGCATTCAAACTACCAAAAAAAAAAAAAAGAAAAAAAAAGGGTTGCAAAAAATGTGATTGTGGGGAAGGGGGTCTATTTTTTATTTTTTAATATTCGGGATAACAAAAATTGTGTAATACGAATTACAGGTATTATTAACTATGTTATAAGCTACACTTAACCTATTACACAACCAGCACCGTTATCCACATAATAATGTAAAAAAAAAACAATAAGTATAAAAATGCACAAACGCTTGACATATAAACATTGAAATTCTAACAAACATTGAAATTCTACAAAAATAGTTGTGAAATACGAAATTAACAATATTTGTTTACGCCAATTTGCTACAACAGCATTTTCGTAGAATGAGTGTTTTGTATTCAGATGACAAATTAAAAAGATCAATATCAGTAAATTTATCATTGTATGCTTTAATTATCCGTCTTAAAGGAGCTCTTTCTCGCATTGGTTCTGCATGTTTTCGGAGCGAATATCATGTGTTTATGCAAAAGTATCGTGTGATCCACCTTGTCAAAAGCCTTACAAAAATCTGTATATATACAATCAACTTGAAGTCGATTGTCCATGTTTTCATGTAGTGTTACGCTGTGTACTCTGCATGTGTAGGTTCGTTGAAGTTGAAGGTTGCAATTAGAAGAGACAAATAACAACACGTCCGATCGCTTGATGTCCATATTTATTAATAACTTACATACAACATATATTATAACTAAATATTATGCTGACCTATACATTCAGTTTAGGCCGGCTACATACACACTATATTCAAACAAAAAGTTGGAATATAAAGTTAAGTTACTTATAGTGGAGCGATTTTGTACGAAACCATGCTGTTCGGGAATTATGATTTTATGTAGGCAAGGATATATTGTATTATGTACTAATCGTTCAAGAACTTTTGACAAGGTGGACAATAACGATATAGGATGGTAGTTGGTAACGTCACTCTTAGATCCTCTTTTGTGCACGGGTGAAACATTGGCGTTTTTCCATATAAGGGGAACTACACCTTCACTCATGCTACGGTTATATAAATAATATAAAGGAGAACAGATTACTTCAGTTGTATGTTTTAAAAAGAACTGCGAAATACCATCGGGACCAGTCCCTTTACTAACGTCAGGAATATATATATATATATATATATGCTATAGAAGCAGTATTTATTGTTATTTAATATATGAATGTGCCTTTAGGGTTGTTAATGTTGTTTGTGGCTTAAAAAAGAAAAATAACAATTTGCATGGCAGTGTTTAGCTGTAAGTCACAGAATATTCCAGACTTATCTCTAAATTTATTATTTTATTTCCCTTCACAAAGCTTTCCAATTGATATATTAGGTAATACCTACTGAGCTCTGACCACCACATAAATTTAAGCAAAATAATAAAGAGAACATTGTCATTGGCGGAATTATCAGGATCGCCACAAGTCAAGACAAAGAAAACATTAATTAATTTGTCAAGTCAAATTAGTGTTTATTAAGATTACACCATTCTAATTATATGTACAATATGGCTTATAATTTTGATTCTTTTATGTAAATTTCAGTCAATAGCAAGTTGGATGCGAGAAATTGATTCCCATAATTTAATCAGAGCTCCGCGAGTGCTAGTGGGGAATAAATGCGACTGCGGCACGCCAGAGTCACGTCTGGCTACCACATATGCACAGAGATTAGCTGATAAATATGGAATGCCTGTAAGTAAACTTCTAAAATTTAACACGGCATTTGATTCCTTAGTCCACCACATTGGCCCTGTCTTCTTCACAACAACATCAACATCATGCCTTTATTCCCCGAAGGGATAGGCAGAGGTGTATTACACACTCACGGTTCGCCGGCAATGTTTAAGTCCCACGTAGGGGGCGAGGCTATTGCCGTCTACCGGGCACATTTCCAAACTCCGGGCTGTTAGTGAGAATTTTGCTTCTTCACAAGCCATCGATAAAGTCTTAAAGGCAGGTTTCCTCACGATGTTTTCCTTCATCAAGCAGTGATAATTTATAAGTAAATATACATGATTTCGAAGAATCTCGAAAGCTCAAAGGTATTTGCTGTGTGAGTACCTTAAACGGTGATTGAATTCAATGCCATTGTCTTTACAGCCCTTGGGTTTACCACTAGACAATCAAAGCGTAGTAAAGGTAGCACTCTGATTGGAGTGGGTGTTATAACATTTTGCTAAATTTTAGCATGGTTCTCACTAGTACCTTTAATCTTTCGGAAGAAATCCTGGAGTAGTAAAAACATGAAAGACTATCTTGTTACACGAACATGTATGCATTATAAAATAGGAAGGCCTCCCATGATGTGGTCCGACGATCTAGTCAAAGACATAGATACCCATTGGATGTAGGTGACACAGAACCGCTCGTTGTGGCGCTGTCTTAAGGGGCTCTATGTTCAGCAGGGGATGTAGAAATGTATGGTTGGAACAGTTGGAGGGTTCATTCCAGTCGTAAAGACGTAGCATGTTTGTAGTAGAAAATTAGTTAGAAAAAGTTAAACTTTGTAAGTGAGTTGTGATTATAATTTTGTGTTTTTGGGCTTTGACCCTGGCTGAACCTGGTATGATAAGAGCGATAGTATTAGGGGGTCACCAAGTCGCCTGTCGCCGATAAAAAAATAGAGATTTATATAGCTATTACAATAGCAGTATAGTACAATAAAAATAACAGACAATTATTACAAATTACAGTTATTCGAGACATCTGCATTACTGGATTCTGAGTGCAACAATGTTGAATCAATATTCATGACATTAGCACACAAGTTGTACACTAAACAGCCACTCCGAGTCATCAGCGTAGAGGTGAGTGGTCACATATTTTTTTCAAATTACAGAGGAAGTACGTAATTGGGAATAATCACGCGACGCACAATAAATATTTGCGCTTTGTACTTATCGAACGAAATTGGATTTTGGCATTTATACTTTGTGGGTGGCAAACAAGCATGCGGCTCACCTGATAGTAAGCGGTTACTGTTTCCTATAGACAACGCCAGAGGCATCACTCGCGCGTTGCCTATTCCAAGGAAAGGGATAGGAGGTGGATAGGAAGGATAATAGAGTAGGTATAGGTAGGATACTAAGAAGAGGATGTGAAGGATGATAAGGAGAGTATAGGGAGGGGATTTGGGCTCTCGGCGCTATTACTCACCATACGTAACACATCCGTAGTTTCATGGTGACTTTTAGTGAGAGGGTGGTACTTCCCCTATCGAGCCGGCCCATTCATGGGATAAGCATGGCTCTACCACTTTAAATACATAGGAGAACTATTATTTTTTTTGACGTGATAACGTCTTATAAATCGTTTGGACGCCGGCAGCACGCACGAAAAAGTGTCACGTTCCGAAAAATGTATGGATACATTATTTGTCAAACTCTCAGAAAACATATATGACGTTATCGCGTAAAATTATCATTCGTAAACCGACTTTACAGACTGGTCAGGGTTTTTTTTACATTATATTGCAGAATGGCTTTTCAATGTTTGTGATGGTGGAGCTGCTTAGATACCGGCCCCCATCCTAGTGTGTTCGATTCCCACACAGGACAACTTTTTGTGTGACCCACAAATAGATGTTCTGAGTCTGGGTGTACTTTGTGTCCGTGAAATTGTATGTTTGTAAAGTCCCCCGCGATACCAGGATTATTCCTTAGTGCAGAGTATTGTAAAAAAATATCGCATATTCACAAGACCTATATATGCCTATAGTGGCCTAGTACGATATCTATAGTAGCTAAGGGGGTAGTGTCTAATTAGCCCATCACAATTACGTAAGTACTTTTATCACTAAGGTTGTCTGTTAAAATATATATATTTTTATATTGGCATTATTTTGTTGTTGTAGGGTGAAGATGCTCCGGGCGTGGTGACGTTGTCGCGGCAGAAACGCTCCGCCTCTTCCAATTCCAGTGATAACTGTCTCTGCAGTTAAATCAATATTGAGAAGTACCAAGAGATTAATGGTCCATGACATTTTATAGGGTAAACTGAATATTGGAGCAATAAACATTTAATCGCAAAGTTGGCGATAGGAATGGCGAACAAGAGAGCAAGAGTTATTACCGCGTATCGACGCGTCATTGGCAGCATTGACTTGCGTATATTTTACATATTATCAAGTAAACAAGCTTGAGACTTCGTTAGCGTGAACCTTAGAATGTATACAAAAATAGCTATTCCACACGAACGGGTAATAAACTATCTCGGTGCCAAATTTCATCCAAATCTGTTCAGGCGTTTTTGCATGATTGAGTAACAAACCACCAAACATACAAACTTTCACATTTATAATATTAGTAGGTAGGATTTGTCTAACTTCAGAACAAACTGCCAACATAACAAACACTATACTGTAATGAAAGTTATTATTCAACGGCAAGTTTTTTTAAGTTCGATTTAGTATGTAAAAATTAATAGAATTTGTATATATTTATTATACCTACTATTTATAATCGTCCGTTTGCAATTTCTATGTGTCGAACCAACGGCACGCGTGTTGGTGATAGCGAGGAAGATACGGGAACACTATAACAAAATAATTTTCATTTTTATCAATTTTAGACAGTAATGCCGTGTTACCTGAATTATTAAAAGTATAAGGAAATAAAATCTAAATTTAGGGTACGAATTGTTAATTTTTTACTGTTCATACAATAGATAGGTACCGTTATTTTATAAAAAATCATGAAATTTAAACCAATTCCCAACTGTTAGTCATCAATCGTGTTATTTTGTTTATAAATGGTCAAAAGCTTTATTATTTTTATATTTCATAATGGCAATTTGCTGAAACTCGTAGTTTCAATAATAACTGCCAGTGTCACACTATGACAACTCATGACTTCATAAGCTTATTTTATAGCACTTAAAATCGTTATAATTTACAAAACACTAACACGACCGCTTAAGCCAAGTGCAACAAATGTCGAGATTGCAATCGCTACAAGCGGCCGGAGTACGGAATCCGGTGAAGCTTTTCAAGGCAAGAAACTTATGAACCGCCAAATTTTTATACTATGAAATAAAATTTTATATACTTAATCTTTTTCATTATATTAATGCGGGGTACATAAGTATCAATTTTTATAATTATCCGGGATACCCCGGATAATTATATACATAAATGAAATATAAATATTCGACATCTATACTAATAAATGGAGAGCCGGTTTTTTTTGTTCGGTTATACTGCGAAAACTACTGAACCGATCCGAATAATACTTATACCATAAGATACAGCGTGTTTCGGAGAAGGTTTTAGTATATGATATTATGTTGCTGATACTTATCCTAAACCTATATTTTTGAACTATATTTTTGGAGCTAAGGTAAAACCGGCTGTTAGCGCGAGCGAAGCCACGGAGAATGTACTAGTTTATTATAAATATCGAATTTTTCGAACCCCTGTTTAAAATAGCAAAGTACAGCAAGTCTCCGTAAGCGTAAGTTACTTGCTGGTCGTAAAGCTGTCCTTTTTATTTTTTGTTAAGGCGGGAAAAAATGTTCCTAACCGCACACCCCGTCGTTCGGGGGCAACGAACAGGGTAGTGTGGGGCTCTCACCCACTAAAGAAACCCGCCGTGTGCCGTCTCTCCGACTTTGTTGGCGGGCCACTGGAGCTATGTTACATTCCTTCGGTGGTGTCGTTAAGCTGGCCTGGACTTGCCACTTGAACAACTATGTATTTATTTGGCAGCTCTTTTACATGATATAAGTATGTACATAATTATATATATTTAATCAATCGTTATATGAATTTCCTCTTGCACGTTCCATTTTTAAACAATTTTATAGTAAATTATATTAGTCAGCTTTATTGATATGTTCCGTATTTTAGAATATGTATAAAGTTTGGTATTACAATGTAAAGTAAAATGCAAAACCATATAAATTTATAAATACTATTAGATTAAAATTCATGCGGAAGGCAAGTGTCCTTACCTCATTCCACCTATTACTTTGCTTGGGATTGGCGCGAGTGATGCGTCTGGTGTTGCTAGCGTCTTTAGGCTACGGAAACCGCTTACCATCAGGTGGGTCGTATGCTTCTATGCTTCAATGTAGTATATAAAAAAACTTTTGGTTAGGTATCATTCTTTGGCTTTCAAGATGAATATTTAAAAATAGTAATTAGTAAATATTGCATAATTTTGATTTATTAATTTCGTTTATAATATATGTTGTACAGGTCTGTGGCTATATTATGATAACACCCGAAAACGGTCTGTGTCTTTTAAGACTACCAGGGGGGTTAGGCAGAATCTCATATCTCACATGTCGATCGTATCGTGATCACTGTGATTGGTTGAGAAACCGACGCATGATGTCGCAAATAATCCGATGGCCAATCACGGTGAACCCCCAGGGGGGTTAGACGGAATCTCAAATCTCACATGTCATTCGTATCTTGATCACTGTGATTGGTTGAGAGATCACCGTGATTGGCCAACGGATTATTGTGACATCACGCGTCGGTTTCTCTACCAATAACAAGCGAGTCGATACGATGTCGATTGTGCGATATGAGATTCTGCCTAACCCCCCAGCTTATTGATGTCAAAACATCTAATGCAGAAGGAGGGTAAACCCGGCTCTTAGCATGGCGACGCCAATTTACTTAATTATTATTAACGCCATCTGTTGACAAAAGCATGTAACTAGGAAACATAACGTCAATCAATAAAAGTTTTAATTCGTTTATGAATAACTAGAGGCCGCACCAAGAATTATATAAGACTCAAATAATATTATCATTTATTATATGTTATTGTAATTATAATAGGGTACATTCACACTTGCTTATAAGTTCATTGCCTTTATGACTATTTCCGTTATTTTACACATGCCGTAATTTTATACAAGCACACATTGAAAAAGTAATGAATTTTTTTTCTACTCATTATTTTAAAAAAATAATTTCGGTGGTTTCACATCTGACAGACGTCCCGAGGCGTCTATTTTTTTTATACAACACCACTCGCACATCCCTTCAAACACCCCCTTATGCGTATATATCATCCCAGCGAAAGTAATAAGAAATTTCTAAATACTTGTGCAGCTTAAAAAAAATGCGTTCATGCAGAAAAAATATGAATATAATTATTTTTTGTGCCAACTATGCGCTAAGTCTAATAAGTGCATACATTAGATACATTAAGATTAACGCATGACATATTTTGATACGAAATAATGTTTCACTTGACCTAGGTAAGCAGTTGTATAAATAAATTTAGATCACTTTGTACCTAAATTGTATATTTTAAAAAGCTGTAATTATAAAAAGCCCTGGATCTAGGTGTACAAATAGGGGTAGAGGTCTGAGTGGCAATTTAAAGCGGCGCCAAATATATGCTCTAGAGTCTAGACTAATATCCGAACTGTTGTATAAATCCAATATTAAAATTGTAAGGAAAAGTGAATTGCAATTTAATACAGACTAGCTGCTAAAAAGCCAAAAGACATAGCCCTAGTTAGTTTGGTAAAATAAAAATAACCTTAGTTACATACTATATGGCTGTGTGGGGCCGGCTTTAGAATTGTCCCACCCCCTTCTACCCACGGGAGTCGTAAGAGCCGACTGAGGGAATACCGGGGGAATGAGCAGCAGCACTCCCTCGAGTATTAACAACACACACTGCGATCGCCAACCCGCCTGCCAAGCGTGGCGATTACGGCATTATCTCCCATGACGGGACCGCTCGTTGTGGCGTTCTCTTGGGGAGGCCTATGTCCAGCAGTGGACGATGAAAGGCTGATGGATGGACATACTATTTGTAATATTATAACCTATTTGCTAGAGAAAATCCTGTAAAAATCGTTTCAGATGTCTCAGAGATTAGAAAGAAAGAAAAGAATTAAAGAATTAGCTGGAACATATGAACAAAAAATATTTAATGGACTTATTGCTATAAGTGCGAAACACACGTACACGTGTTTCGTATCTTCTGTTAATATGCATATATAAAACTGTTAGTTTGACACTGAAAACAGACGCTGTTATTTTATTTATTTAATACTAGATGCTGCTGCGACTTCGTCCGCGTCGATTTCAGAATATATCAACTACGTCACTATTCGTCTCACACCAATTATTTTTATCCAAAAACTGCTATCACACAGGAACTATCCATTTTTACGGGATTAAAAATAGCTTATATCCTTTTCTGGGTACTAGACTATAAGTATGCCAAGTTTCATGATGATTGATTGAGTATAGATGATTTGCAAATAACAGGCTAGTTTTATTTAAGGCTTTTTATGTTTCCTGGTCAAAAAATCTCAGCCAGTAAAATTATTTAGTAAGTTTTTGGAAATCAATATCAAACGGTGTAGAGAAGGGGGCGCCATGAACAAAACTTGATTGGAATGTCCAGGTTCGAAAAATAGTAGATCCATGGCTTGTTATAAACACAGTTCTGAAATTAATTTCAGTAGTGTTATTTTTAGAATAAATTCAAGTAGGTACTTATGTATTTTGTGACCAAGTCGGCATTTAATAATCTAAATATTATTTATTTGTACCTACCTAAAATAATTTAATAATAACATTTGTGAAATGTTCCTGTATTACTTCATTTATTTTTGTATAAGAGTATTGTAAGATTTATTCTACTAAACATATAAGTATACGTGAAATTAATGAAATAAATTATTCAGGTTGTTAACAATTGTCTTTTATTTTATTTACTTTTTTCTAATTGTGTGCACTAAGCTATTGTAAAATATGGACGCTGTCTGAATAAAAAAGTATATTATTATTGTTATTAACCTCAGTAATTTAAACATTTAACTCAATGCCTTCATTCAATTCTTCTGGTGAAATACAAAGAAAACTTTAAAAAAATAAAAGATTCCAAAATGAATTTGACCCCGACGTGATTTGAACACGCAACCTTCTGATCTGGAGTCAGACGCGCTACCGTTGCGCCACGGAGTCTGTGCGAAATGTAAGCAAAAATACAGAATATATACTACAACAATATATTAGTATCACAAATTAATATCATCTTATATTACAATTAGGGTGAATATTCAATAGTGCGAAATTGTCAAGTTCCATTGAATAAAAAATTCAAATTTAAGTTTAGACTTTATTTAATGTACACATATCATGTATACACAAGTACTTTAACTAGCGCTTTATTTATTTGTTGATATTTTTAAGAGTATCACATAATTTTTCAATAAAAATAGCACCAAAATTCATTACAGGCACCGGTTCCATTTCAAGATTTCACATATATAATAGTTTAACAGTATATCTAGAGCAAAGAACGTAAGTTTCGCGACTTGTGTCATATAATTCAATAATCATTCAATACTTCGCAATAATCAAAAACGCAGTTTAGCAAATACATTTTGAACAAATAAGTTTTAAAGTTTTGTCACGGTACAAAATTCATCACCAGAACCGTTTAAAGAATTAGATATTACGAGAGAAAAACCTTTTGATTCTGCCGCCAAATAGCGTGCTGGCGCGTCCCCGCTCCTCAGTCGACCGGCGAGGTTAACTACGAGAAGACGTGCTCAAGATTTCAGGCTAAAAATCACGGTAAGTTGTTTGTTGATAGGGTTTGGTCCAGTTTGTATTTCATTACAAGTCCGCTTATATCTTGACAGTTTGTGTTTAAAAGTATTAATTTGTTAGAATAATTAATTAAGTTCGTTGTTCGCTTACTTTTTATATGCATAAACATAGCTTATACTACCTATAAAAAAGTATAATAGCCTAAAAGTGCTTATTTGTCATAACCGTGCCCTTCATTACCGTGGTTTACCGTAACCTTTTTGATGTCACGGTAATGAAAGAAAAATTACGGTAATGACTAAACATCTATTTAAGTTTATACTGTAATAATATTTCATATTTTTAAGACAATTACATCTATAGCCGTTAGGAAACTATCTAATAATATCGTTGTAAAATATATCAAACGTTTCAGATAAAAATGGCACCTTCTAAGAAGTCAAAAGACGAAATATTAGCTAGAAGAAGAATAGCTAAACGTAAACGATATGCTGTTTTAAAAGAAAATGAAGAATTGTATAATATAAAAAAGAAAAAGAAAAATTAAGATACTTGAAGAGAAAAGCCGAAAAGAAAATTGTTGGTATTAAATATTTAACACCACGTGCTCAAAGAGATAGACGCAGAAAGTGGAGAGCAAATAGCAAAAAATATTTACTTAAAAAACGGGCAGAGAAAGAAATGGAAAATGTTGTTCTGGACATCGAAAAATCCCAAGACGAAAATGGTGTACTTAGTGAACATAGTGGTCATGATCCACTTCAATCAGGTTTATTAAATACTATAAAGGAATTAGAAACAAATAAAAAAGAAAATGAGCCGGGTAACATTTTTAATTTAAGGGCAAAAATAAGAAATTTACGTTATCAAAGAGACAAAGACTTAAAAAAACTGAAAAATGAACTATACGATGTAAAAAAGGAATGCAAGAAATTGAAAAAACTTTTAAATAAATATACAAAGGAAATAAGAGACCAGAAAATAAATACTGGGAAGAATAAAAAACTGCAGATAAAGAAATTGGGTGACAAAAGCATCCAGAAACATTTTAACGCAAAAAAAGAAATTGTTATGAAAATAGAGCATTTTTTTAATGAAGACGAAAATACAAGTCGTTCCAGGTATAAAGGAGTATATAACAAGAAAGAAGAATAGACAGCAAAAAAGGTATTTAAATGATACTCTTAAAAATTTGTATAAAAAATTCTGCATTGAAAACCAAACTATTTTTGTGTCATATTCATTTTTCTGCAAGTTGAGACCTTTTTGGGTCTTTTTTCCCGAGGCAAATAGAAACACCTGTGATTGCATTTAGTCACTATAACTGTGAACTTCTAGTTAAGGCTCTTAATAAAGCAGAAATTATAAATATAAAGTCAAATCATGACCTTCTAAACACGCTTTGCTGTGATAGATATAATGAGGCATGCTTGGATCGCAAATGTTCCACGTGTGAACATAAGGTAATTGAGTACTTAAGATTCAGCAACGATATACAAATTAAATATTATGAGTGGCGTAAGAGACCTAATACCTATGAGCAGGCCGGACAAGTGAAACATAACATTCTTTGGGCTAAAACTGAAAATTATGCACCGCCTTTAGACGTTATACGCAAATTAGAGATGGTTATCACGAATTTTTTGCCGCCTTGCGCCACAATAGTTGTACAAAGTAAAACTCTAAAAGAGCTAAAAAATAATATTCAAATAAACGAAGCTGTAGTGCATTTAGATTTTAGTGAGGACTATGGACTTAAACATCATACGGAGATACAGTCTTTTCATTTTGGTGGTAGCAGAAAAGAAGTATCTATTCACACTTTAATTATATATATGAAATACATTCAAACGCTTGAATTAAAGTCTCACTCAGTTTGCGCCGTATCCGAAAATTTAAAGCACACAGCTGTTGCAATTTGGGCACACTTGGAACCGATTTTGCTTCATATTTCAAAACTATCACCACTTATTGACACACTACACTTCTACAGTGATAGCCCCAGCAGCCAATACAGAAACCGATACATGTTTTACATTTTTACTCTGTTAGAAAAGCAATTTGTTCTCAGTTAGAAAAGCAATTTGTAGCACTTCGCAAATTAACCTGGAATTATATGGAAGTAGGTCATGGGAAAGGTGCTCCAGATGGCCTGGGAGCAGTAGTCAAAAGGACCGCTAATAGAATTGTGAATACGGGAACAGACGTCCATCAGGTAATTTGGAGATTTGGCTCTGGAAGCGATCGGTTAGAGATGCGAAGCCGAAGTTGTTTCAGATATCAAGAGAAAATATGTCGACATTACCATTTCGGTATACATAACCTCGAAAAGGTTATGATTTCTCAAGTTCCCAAAGAGTCAATGTTTGAAGATGCTGCTTTATCTGTACCAGTTTCTTTACTTGATACATCACAACCATCAGGTAGTTATACTCCAGAATTAATACGAACTGAAAACCCAAGTAAAAGGCGCAAAGAACGTTCAAACAAACCGGTAAAACAGGAAGGGCTAGCTAGAGACATAATAATATTTCCTGCTGTGTTTGGAAAAGCCTCAACATCCGGAAAATTCCAATCACCAGAGAAGGTTCACGCTTTATCTGCTGTTGAAAAACTAGGCGATTGGCAGAACTCAACTTTTATTGGGTCAGAAAGCAAGTCGTATTGCGAAAATTTTGAAAAATTCATATTTGGCTATGATAATTATGAAGACCAAGACTCTGATGTAGAATTGAGAGAAGATAAAGAAAATATTGTAGAAAATTAATGTCAGGAGAAAGATAAACGGGTGAAATATAAACGAAAAGGATTAGGGAGAAAGAATGGATATCATTGATTAAGGGCCAGGAATAAAATAATAATTAGCTTTTGTTAATTAAATGGTTAAATAATACAAAAATATGTAAATGAAAGTTAATTAACCCGGAAAAAATTACGTGAAGATTACAGAAAAATATTGATATTGTTTCTAGTTATATCCTTGGTATAAGTCTAATTCATATAATAAGTGCAAGGTTGATTTTGTTACCAAAATGTTTCAATTACCGGAAGAATTATATGCTAAAAATTCTTGTTAGTTTTCTAGTTTATTGTACTTCGAATATCAAAGAGCATTAATAAATCAATGTTGCCAGACTGATTATATCCAAACCTATTATAATTATGTTATTATTATTTATGAAGAAGGTTTTACTTTTTGTTATTATGATTATTATATTTAAAAATAAAGGATAATTTACAAAATAATGTAATTTTTTTTTTGTATCATTACCTTGTCTCTATTTCTCACTACCGTATACTCAAAAAATCATTACCGTGCATTAGGTTCATTACCGTAGCTTGTCTTATATTTTAAGTGGCTATAACTCATTCAACATTTAAAATACATATGTGCCTTTCAGCTATATATTAGACGAAGTAACGCTTAATAGCATAGTACGATAAAAATCTACAAAACACGAAGTTTTGCTTTTTGTGAAAAAAATGCGCAAATAACGCCAAACTGAAGAATGACCCATTATATAATTCCAGTGTCACGATGTTTGTCCGGGATGAACTCTGAAACTACTGAACCGATTTTAACTCATTTGTTTTAAATGTGTGTTTTGTTCCAACTTAAGAGATAGGATACTTTATATCTCAATTTACAATTGCAATATTTATTCATGAAAAAATATATGGCGGTACGAAGTTCGCCGGGTCAGCTAGTGTTATATAAACTCAATTATTATAGGTCTATGGTTTCTTTGATTAATATGTTCCGGTTACATAATAAAAATATGAACTAAAACAGTTTGGCTGTGCCGCTAGTAAATATGAATTATCACTTAACATAAGCTTTTTAATAGTTTAGACTAGAGCCACATATACACATAGGACACACTAATTAGTCTGTGACTAGAGCCTTCCTAAGGATAAAGGCTATTAAATGCAAAAGTATTTTTTTTTAATCTGACCGATAAAAGTTCCAGAGATTAGCAAGAAGGAAAACCTCGGTAGGAAACCTGCATGGATGAATAATTTTCACGGCGGTTCGGATGGGGTCAGCATCGTCCTTTATGGCGTAAAAGGAAGAGAAAAAGGAATTTATCTCTAAAACCTATGCAATTATTTTTACGCAGTGATAGCCTAGCGGTAAAACCAAGGACTGCAGACTGTGGTATCGAGTTCGATCCCGGGTAGACCTCGTATGGCCACACACGTCTGACTTTTCGAAATTCCTATATCTGTATTAGTTTATAATTTGTCACTGGTAAAGATGAAGGTAAACATCGTGAGGAAACCCACATGCCTAAGAAATTTGAGATTTTCTCGACGGCTTGTGAAGTCTGTCAACCCGCACTGTGCCAGCGTGATAGACTGTGGCCTAATACCTCTTATCAATAGAGTAGTCCTGTGCCCAATAGTAGGACAGAGAAAGGAGTTGGAATCCAAGCACTTTTACTTGCCTTTATGGAAAATATCTCCTTATCTGGCTTAAACGTACTTTAGGGGCGTTATTTGGATCTGTGTGCAATAATTTATCTTATTACATACTATATAAGTACTGCAACTTCTGCTTGGACTTAGTTTCTAAAGTTAATATAAGGATTTAGTTTCTAAAGGAAATGGGGTAACTATATAAAAAAGACAAGAAAGATTTCATCTCATTATTTTAATATATTCAATAATTCAATAGGACATACAACTTCGCCGGTACAACCACATTCACTAACCACTTCATGGCGGTGCTAAAATGTAATACTATAAACGAATTGTCGTGTGACAAAGTAGCTAGTAGGTACATCAATATAACATCACATTAAATCTAATGAGAAACGATATATTATATTAGCTACACGTTTAGATTAGAGCAAAAATATTAATAATTATTTTTTAGTATTAATCACCGAATGGCGACAAGGTCCGCCGCCGGTCACGTCTCATTCTCTTTGAAACACGAGAGTCTATGAATGAATGATTTCGCTTTATAAGATTATGCTTTATATAAACTGTGACTCAATGAAATCGCGGTTTACAGTAGCGTTGGTCAACCAACATTTAAGACAATCTTCAATATTGAAATGGCTATATTATTTATTCAACTTGATAATAATAACTGAATACCTTAGTGTTACGACAATAGTATTTGTTCACTGAGGGTAGAAAGTAGATTACTGCACGACAGTGCTGTATATAGCTATAAGCTTCAAAAGCATCCGAGATCGGGAGTCGTTCTTTCGAGAGACATTTTATCTATCAATTATTATTTACAAACTTACAAAAAAACAAGAAAAGCCCGCTTGCGAGTTTAATTAAAAAAAAAACAACATCACATCAAGCAGAGGTGTATTACACACCCACGGTTCGTAAGCTATGTTAAGTCCCACGTTTTAGGGAGCGAGCCTATTGCTGCCGTCTACCGGGCACTGCTGCTGAGAATTTTTCTTTTTACGAAAAAGCTCAATAACATTTCCCGACCCGAGGATCGAACCCGAGACCTCATGATCAGCAGTCACTTACACTACCGCTGCACCACAGAGGCAGTTATTTTTTTAATAATGCACAACAAATCAGACAATTTTGTCTCATGTTAACATATTTAAATTAGGCAGTATGCGACCGGCCTATTAATGTTGTCAAAAATAAAAAAAGCACGTTAATTATAAATTATTAGTTTTTCCTTCCGCTCGGGGCGTTAGTTATAGATTTTCACACATTTTTTCCACATATTAGTGTAACAGTAATGACGTACTTTCTGCCTCATTTTCAAACGAGAAGATAGGTACTTTCCGAGAAGGTGAAGTATAAATCTAGTTACATTAGTTTACTTTCAGTAATATTGCACCGCACTTGCTTGTGGAGGTTAACCGAGCCTTCTATTGTAGATATATCGATGTCGTTGACACCAAGCTGTAAAGTCGTGGTAATACTGCTAATGTAGTAATTTTTCTCCTTAGATTTTCTTGCATCATAAATTTATTATTCAATATGACCTAATGTCTCACACATAGAAATAGAGTAATAACACTTATTACACGCTACAATTTATTTTATATTCCAACAAGTAGTTAATTTTACAAGAAATTTCAATAAAGCTATGTATTTTGAAATTTCAACACATCAATGTGAGAATAATAGTAGGAAAACAGGGATTATTGCGTCAAGAATATTTAAGTGATTGAACGGAAAAATCAATAAAATTTAAGTCTCTTTGAGACACGGGAGAAATTGATGCTTTTGATTATTTTTTTCTTAAATGTGCAACTGGATCTTTTTAAAAGATGCTCCTTGATTGTGCACTCCTTATGTTATACAGATAGAATTATATGAACTGACTCCATAACTAGTTCACCGAAAAAAAATTTTCAATTTTATTTCAAGAAAGATAGAGCGTTTAATATATTATTCCCGCCCATTTTTGACGGGCCCTCTCTAATTCATATAAATATACACACAACACATATAATTGAATTGTTATTTTCAAAATAGTTGCCAATATTATCTTTAATTCCAATATATATGTCATATAATTCCACAGCTATAGGTAGATAATAACCCGACATTTTAGCTACTTTGAATCTAAACATCTTTTTGTTACATGAATCTCTTTAATTGGTGAAAATAAATCTAATCGTTAATTAAACAGTAAATTTAAATAAAACTATAATTAACTAATAACACAACACACAACACAAGAAAACGATTGCACTAAGATTTGTTAGGAACTTGACTTTATAATACAGTGGGTTAGTTTACGACGTTAGGGTAAAAGAGCAATTTGTTTACATTCTCATTAAATTTGGCTCGTATTAGAAAATAATCAATGTTTATGAGAGAGGCGATACATTTCTTGGTGCAATCTTTCAATTTGTTAAAATTCCTAATTTAAGCGCTTGAGTACTCTAATCGCGAAGCTATTTTTATAAATATTTTATTATACAGACAGTATAATCTCACTATAGAATTCGAAACCATGAGTATTGGTTCCGCAGCAAAACAAGCCCTACGATTAACTCGTAACATCATAACAGGAATATTTATGGAGTGTCTAAAAATATGTTTAGTTGGATTTCTAGAGGAAAACACCAAAATTATAATTTCAAACCATCGAGAATGTGGAAAGACACTCCTCACTTATCCTAACTCGAACAGCATTCGCGAGATGACGAAGTGTGCATGAAGCGATAGAGTTTCGGCCATTGGCGATGTCGACTTTGGCAACTTGTCGTATCTATAAATTTTAGGGGGTGGTTGTACATCATACTGTCACTTCAGTTCTACGACATTGGCCAATCGTATAGGAAACAGACGGGGTAGACCACGGCATAAACATCTTAAGTGTTGCTAATTTGGCCAAATTGTTAATCATAATTGTTAACTTTGTAATGGGTAGTTGTTAGTGGTATATAGATGGCATTATGATTAAAGTAGACGCTTTGGTTTAGAAGGGTCATTGTGACCCTATTTGCTGTAATTCAACTGCAGCCTAGGGAACATCACCTCACGAATTTAATTTTAACGTCTAGTACGAAAAAAGGCTAAGCCTTGAAGAAGAATTTTAATAAGATTTGCGTCCAGCATTCTAAGGTCATTCTAAGGAATCTAGAGACTACAGCGGTACCATCGCGCTACTCTACCGTTCAGAGTGAGTTCGCTCACTAAGAGAGAGACGCGATAGAGTGTACAGCCACAATCGTAGCCTGTGGTACGAGACAAACATATCATCTATTCATTTTAGATTTTGACCATCACAATCGATTTTAATAACCTCTAAGACTTGTGTGTGATACATCCTCGCTAATTCCAAGCATAATAACGATAAAGATCTCATATATATCATTTAAAACTTTGGATACAATAAGTAGACTTTATCGTTTGCAATTGTAATATACGCTGTTAACCTAACGGCAAGTGGCAAGTTATTGTTGCCGACGAGCTAACAGCTGCTGGCGGATCCTGGCCATACGCTGTGTGCCCAGAAAGAAGAACGCCGGCAATCACAAGTTCTGCCAAGTTGTATTTACGAGTGTATTCACATCGAGCGCACGGGCAACCCTCTCGTGGAGGCCGTGGCTGAGCCACAGAATACGGAGTACTTCTAATCGCTCCGGGCACAGCTGCAGCGGGTTACCGCGGCGGAGACCCTGTCAAAATAATTGTTAGATATATTTTCTATTTACCAAAAATGTTAATCGTGTAATCAACAATAGTCCAAGGACTCAAGGTTTCCCTCTAAGCAAAATTCCAGGGTGGTGGTGAGATGGTTCCTCACGTGTTTTCTTCAAGATAATTTTTTTATTCCTTAAGGTGGAAGAAAAACCACAGTCGATCTGATATAAAGTGGTAACCACGGCTCAGACTCCTAATAATAATAGCAAGTCACTGCTCACCATTTCATTTCTCGGATAGCAAATGAATGAAAGGATGGCTATTTTCCGCTACAACCAAAATACATCGAGGAGGAACACACTAATGGTAGAAGCCATGCATTAGCATGAACAAAGGTAGGTAATCCTACTGTTGTGTTTTGTAAGGTGAGTGAGAGAGAGGGACGTGCAGCTCGCAGTCGCGCACGCGCATGAACATTACAGGTGTGTCCAGTGGCGGTACCTGGTCGGTCTCGCCGTAGCGGTCGAGGTAGGGCGCGGGCAGCTTGGCCCCGCGCGCGGGCGCGTCCAGCAGCAGCAGCTCGCAGTCGCGCACGCGCATGAACATTACAGGTGTGTCCAGTGGCGGTACCTGGTCGGTCTCGCCGTAGCGGTCGAGGTAGGGCGCGGGCAGCTTGGCCCCGCGCGCGGGCGCGTCCAGCAACAGCAGCTCGCAGTCGCGCACGCGCATGAACATTACAGGTGTGTCCAGTGGCGGTACCTGGTCGGTCTCGCCGTAGCGGTCGAGGTAGGGCGCGGGCAGCTTGGCCCCGCGCGCGGGCGCGTCCAGCAGCAGCAGCTCGCAGTCGCGCACGCGCATGAACATTACAGGTGTGTCCAGTGGCGGTACCTGGTCGGTCTCGCCGTAGCGGTCGAGGTAGGGCGCGGGCAGCTTGGCCCCGCGCGCGGGCGCGTCCAGCAACAGCAGCTCGCAGTCGCGCACGCGCATGAACATTACAGGTGTGTCCAGTGGCGGTACCTGGTCGGTCTCGCCGTAGCGGTCGAGATAGGGCGCGGGCAGCTTGGCCCCGCGCGCGGGCGCGTCCAGCAGCAGCAGCTCGCAGTCGCGCACGCGCATGAACATTACAGGTGTGTCCAGTGGCGGTACCTGGTCGGTCTCGCCGTAGCGGTCGAGGTAGGGCGCGGGCAGCTTGGCCCCGCGCGCGGGCGCGTCCAGCAGCAGCAGCTCGCAGTCGCGCACGCGCATGAACATTACAGGTGTGTCCAGTGGCGGTACCTGGTCGGTCTCGCCGTAGCGGTCGAGGTAGGGCGCGGGCAGCTTGGCCCCGCGCGCGGGCGCGTCCAGCAGCAGCAGCTCGCAGTCGCGCACGCGCATGAACATTACAGGTGTGTCCAGTGGCGGTACCTGGTCGGTCTCGCCGTAGCGGTCGAGGTAGGGCGCGGGCAGCTTGGCCCCGCGCGCGGGCGCGTCCAGCAACAGCAGCTCGCAGTCGCGCACGCGCATGAACATTACAGGTGTGTCCAGTGGCGGTACCTGGTCGGTCTCGCCGTAGCGGTCGAGGTAGGGCGCGGGCAGCTTGGCCCCGCGCGCGGGCGCGTCCAGCAGCAGCAGCTCGCAGTCGCGCACGCGCATGAACATTACAGGTGTGTCCAGTGGCGGTACCTGGTCGGTCTCGCCGTAGCGGTCGAGGTAGGGCGCGGGCAGCTTGGCCCCGCGCGCGGGCGCGTCCAGCAACAGCAGCTCGCAGTCGCGCACGCGCATGAACATTACAGGTGTGTCCAGTGGCGGTACCTGGTCGGTCTCGCCGTAGCGGTCGAGGTAGGGCGCGGGCAGCTTGGCCCCGCGCGCGGGCGCGTCCAGCAACAGCAGCTCGCAGTCGCGCACGCGCATGAACATTACAGGTGTGTCCAGTGGCGGTACCTGGTCGGTCTCGCCGTAGCGGTCGAGGTAGGGCGCGGGCAGCTTGGCCCCGCGCGCGGGCGCGTCCAGCAGCAGCAGCTCGCAGTCGCGCACGCGCATGAACATTACAGGTGTGTCCAGTGGCGGTACCTGGTCGGTCTCGCCGTAGCGGTCGAGGTAGGGCGCGGGCAGCTTGGCCCCGCGCGCGGGCGCGTCCAGCAGCAGCAGCTCGCAGTCGCGCACGCGCATGAACATTACAGGTGTGTCCAGTGGCGGTACCTGGTCGGTCTCGCCGTAGCGGTCGAGGTAGGGCGCGGGCAGCTTGGCCCCGCGCGCGGGCGCGTCCAGCAACAGCAGCTCGCAGTCGCGCACGCGCATGAACATTACAGGTGTGTCCAGTGGCGGTACCTGGTCGGTCTCGCCGTAGCGGTCGAGGTAGGGCGCGGGCAGCTTGGCCCCGCGCGCGGGCGCGTCCAGCAACAGCAGCTCGCAGTCGCGCACGCGCATGAACATTACAGGTGTGTCCAGTGGCGGTACCTGGTCGGTCTCGCCGTAGCGGTCGAGGTAGGGCGCGGGCAGCTTGGCCCCGCGCGCGGGCGCGTCCAGCAGCAGCAGCTCGCAGTCGCGCACGCGCATGAACATTACAGGTGTGTCCAGTGGCGGTACCTGGTCGGTCTCGCCGTAGCGGTCGAGGTAGGGCGCGGGCAGCTTGGCCCCGCGCGCGGGCGCGTCCAGCAGCAGCAGCTCGCAGTCGCGCACGCGCATGAACATTACAGGTGTGTCCAGTGGCGGTACCTGGTCGGTCTCGCCGTAGCGGTCGAGGTAGGGCGCGGGCAGCTTGGCCCCGCGCGCGGGCGCGTCCAGCAGCAGCAGCTCGCAGTCGCGCACGCGCATGAACATTACAGGTGTGTCCAGTGGCGGTACCTGGTCGGTCTCGCCGTAGCGGTCGAGGTAGGGCGCGGGCAGCTTGGCCCCGCGCGCGGGCGCGTCCAGCAGCAGCAGCTCGCAGTCGCGCACGCGCATGAACATTACAGGTGTGTCCAGTGGCGGTACCTGGTCGGTCTCGCCGTAGCGGTCGAGGTAGGGCGCGGGCAGCTTGGCCCCGCGCGCGGGCGCGTCCAGCAGCAGCAGCTCGCAGTCGCGCACGCGCATGAACATTACAGGTGTGTCCAGTGGCGGTACCTGGTCGGTCTCGCCGTAGCGGTCGAGGTAGGGCGCGGGCAGCTTGGCCCCGCGCGCGGGCGCGTCCAGCAGCAGCAGCTCGCAGTCGCGCACGCGCATGAACATTACAGGTGTGTCCAGTGGCGGTACCTGGTCGGTCTCGCCGTAGCGGTCGAGGTAGGGCGCGGGCAGCTTGGCCCCGCGCGCGGGCGCGTCCAGCAGCAGCAGCTCGCAGTCGCGCACGCGCATGAACATTACAGGTGTGTCCAGTGGCGGTACCTGGTCGGTCTCGCCGTAGCGGTCGAGGTAGGGCGCGGGCAGCTTGGCCCCGCGCGCGGGCGCGTCCAGCAGCAGCAGCTCGCAGTCGCGCACGCGCATGAACATTACAGGTGTGTCCAGTGGCGGTACCTGGTCGGTCTCGCCGTAGCGGTCGAGGTAGGGCGCGGGCAGCTTGGCCCCGCGCGCGGGCGCGTCCATCAGCAGCAGCTCGCAGTCGCGCACGCGCATGAACATTACAGGTGTGTCCAGTGGCGGTACCTGGTCGGTCTCGCCGTAGCGGTCGAGGTAGGGCGCGGGCAGCTTGGCCCCGCGCGCGGGCGCGTCCAGCAGCAGCAGCTCGCAGTCGCGCACGCGCATGAACATTACAGGTGTGTCCAGTGGCGGTACCTGGTCGGTCTCGCCGTAGCGGTCGAGGTAGGGCGCGGGCAGCTTGGCCCCGCGCGCGGGCGCGTCCAGCAGCAGCAGCTCGCAGTCGCGCACGCGCATGAACATTACAGGTGTGTCCAGTGGCGGTACCTGGTCGGTCTCGCCGTAGCGGTCGAGGTAGGGCGCGGGCAGCTTGGCCCCGCGCGCGGGCGCGTCCAGCAGCAGCAGCTCGCAGTCGCGCACGCGCATGAACATTACAGGTGTGTCCAGTGGCGGTACCTGGTCGGTCTCGCCGTAGCGGTCGAGGTAGGGCGCGGGCAGCTTGGCCCCGCGCGCGGGCGCGTCCAGCAGCAGCAGCTCGCAGTCGCGCACGCGCATGAACAGTCCCGCGCCGCCACCGCATTGCGCCGCGTGCGCCACCACCGCGCCCACTCGTTGCTGCTCGCCGCTGCGCCCCGCCTGTCCATGGACAATACTGTACTACCGCAACTTAAATTTAGCAGAGTCGTCAGCAAAGCCGAATCGAACAAATATCGATATCCTTATTTTTTAGCAAACGGGGAGCGGGCAGTAGTGTTCCCTCGAGTACCAATGCATATCCACTGCAATCGCTAAACCATCTGCCAAGCATGGCCAGTTATGACACAAACCTCCAAAAATAAGTACACCGCAAGAGACGCCCAGTCACGGCAGTTCCGTTATTCCGTGGCTTCACGGTAGCGGTCCCGGTAACGGTGGGGGAGAGGGTGCTAAGAATTCCCGGTCACGATCCGGCTACCAAAAATAAACTACTTCTTAATGTTCGAACACTTAGGACCGACGAAAAACTTCCAGACTTCTGGAAGAATTGAGCAAGATCCGATAGTGCATAGTACAATTATCAGAGGGCCTAAAACAGGGCAAGGACACGATAATACTACAGTCCGGGGACTTCCGTTTCTACCGGGAGAGCGACCACCAGCCCCAGGGTTGTGTTACGTTTATCGTTCGTAAGTCTCTCATAGGCGACGTGAAGAGGATTGAGTGTACCTTATACTCAGAATAACCAGACGGTATTAGCTTAAGGTCATGCAGGGTTACACTCCGACCTCGACGCACTCCGACGATGAAGTGAGGATATCTCGAAAGACTCCGCTCGTCTAAAACCCGATACATTATTTATTTATGATATATTAGATTATGGGAGACTTCAACGCAAAGTAAGAGATGATAAAGTAAAGGTGGGGCCATATGGATTTGGACAGAGGAACCACAGAGGTCAGTTACAGACTGATTTTCTGGAGAAGAAAAGCCTCTACAACTACATTATGAATTCTTTCTTCAGGAAGCAGCCGCAGAGAAAATGGACCTGGATCGTTTTTATCCCTAATGGTTTAGTGATAGCACTTCCATCTTGTAAGACAAACGACACACATTCAATGATCATTGGGAGTGATCACCGATTAGTTAAAGGCATCTTGAATCTCAACACGAAGCTCGAGCAGTCACACTTGATAAAGTCTACGCTTCGACCAATGCAATACCTCGAACCCCGAGAGCTTGCAGCTCGAACTACACAATGGATTCCAGTGCCTAGACGAGTGCTCATCAAAAAACGACATGTACAACAAGTTCATGGAAACTATCCATGCGGTCGGGTCGATCTATGTAATTCAAAGCCAATAGATTTAAAAAACTCTCTGACCGTGCACTAAGACTCAAGGACAGGAGGAAAGAAGTGACAGTCCAGTCTTCGATTGGTTCTATCATAGGCGACCAAAATGGCAGATCTATAAGTCTGTGCGACGCCACATTCACCAATTTAATACCTTAAATATTAAAAAAGCGATAAGAGCGTAACCAAGGCTCCAAACTGTTCGCAAGAGATCTGTCTGACGGGAAAAGCCAGTTGACCAAACTGAAGACCAACGATGGCTCTGTCATTTCACCCAAACATAAGATCTTGAAAGAGGTCTATCGATTTTATGGACAGTTATACAGATCCCAGAATCTTGTTGTCGGTTTGGTCCAAGATCCCAGATCCAACCTAACTTAGCGCTTTACCGTAGATATCCCTGACGTTAGTCTGTAAGAGATCAGAATGACTTTTAAACTGCTAACGAACTGAAAAGCATCGGGTGACGATGGAATTACTACAGAGCTTCTGAGGGCAGGCGGAGGTCCCGAAAACTCTTCACCACTGCACTGGAAGACTTCAAACTGTTTGACAGGACCGGATTCGGCATCAACATTAATGGCGAATACATTTGGCACCTTCGATACGCCGACGATATCGCGGTCATAGCAAAATCACCAGAGGACCTTGGTATCGTGCTCATGATCTTAGCAGGGTTTCCCGGCTAGTGGGTCTAACAATGAACATTATGGATAGGACTAATGCCTATGTCATTTTAACACCGGTCCTAGTCGGGAATGCGCTTTTACAATTTCCCGACCTCTATGTCTACCCGGGAAAAACAGTCCAGTTAGGTAGGCACAACTTAGAGATAAATGTCAATCGACTAATCGTTGATGTTACAGTTCATATGGAGTTAAATTAGCAAAATATTTATAATGATGTAATAAGTATGTGTATCGTATATAAATAAGTATCTTCTCCATAGTTTAAAAACGCTAAGCGAATCTCGCGCCTAGGTACTATATTTCATAGATGTAGTATATAGATAGATCGGTGATGCAAAAGAGTAAGAACATAGTAAACGCGTATGTTAGAGCGAGATAGATAGACGAGACCACTATCATACACGCTATGGACCTGTATGGATCTAACATCAATCGTCAACGATCCAAATTTCGCATATTTTAGGAAAATTGGAGATATTATCGTTTAATTCTGTATTAATTGACGTGTCTAATCATAGTTACGTGTGCACTGCCCGGATGTAACTCATATAAGAAAGAAAACACACAGAATCGTACATTTTACATGTAAGTAATTTGTTGTTTATATGCAAAGCTTATGAACTTACCACAAACGCTGTGCTCATACACGGATGGGGAATTTTATTGCATTAAATCATATGCATGCCCGGAATGCCTTCAAATTCAATATAAAAAGATAACAAATACATGAATTTTGTGATATAAAATTTACAATGTTTCTTTGATAGAGATTGACACTATCGGTATTTCGGTATCGATAAAATTACTTCGATGTGTCTATTATTGGGAAAGGCAAAGCCTTGATTTATGTTTCAGTAATGGTTATAATATATATAAGATAAGGTTATATTCCATCCATCAGCCTTTTAACGTCCATTGCTGGACATAGGCCTCCCCAAGAGAACGCCACAACGAGCGGTCCTGTGCTGACCGCATTCAACGGCTCCCCGCAGCTTTGACCAGATCATCGGTCCATCTGGTGGGGGGCCGTCCTACGCTGCGCCGTCCGATACGTGGTCGCCACTCGAGAACCTTTCGTCCCCAACGGTTATCGGTTCGTCGAGCGATGTGGCCTGCCCATTGCCACTTCAGCATGGCAACCCGGCGGGCTATGTCGGTCACTCTCGTTCTCCTACGGATCTCCTTATTACGGATTCGATCACGTAGGGAAATACCAAGTATAGCCCGCTCCATGGCCCGCTGAGTGACTTTGAGCCTTGATATGAGGCCAACATTCAGAGACCACGTCTCTGTTCCGTATGTCATCACTGGTAACACACACTGGTCGTAGATCTTCGTTTTCAGACACTGCGGAATATTGGACGAGAAGATCTTCCTTAGCTTCCCGAACGCTGCCCAGCCGAGTTGGATTCGTCGATTGACCTCTTTCTCGAAGTTGTGCCTACCTAACTGGACTGTTTGTCCCAGGTAGACATAATGGTCGACAACTTCGAGAAGCGCACTCCCGACTAGGACCGGTGCTGAAATGACATGGACATTAGACATGACTTTCGTCTTGTCCATGTTCATTTTGAGACCCACTAGTCGGGAAACCCTGCTGAGATCATTGAGCATGGTGCCAAGATCCTCCAGAGATTCTGCCATGACTACGACGATGATGTCGTCGGCATATCGAAGGTGAGTGATGTATTCGCCATTGATGTTGATGCCGAATCCGGTCCAGTCCAAGAGCTTGAAGACATCTTCCAATGCAGCGGTGAAGAGTTTGGGGGACATAACGTCTCCCTGTCTAACACCTCTCTGCAGTTGGATCGGTCCCGTACTCTTGTCCTGAACACGGACTGACATGATGGCGTTTCTATACAAGCACTTCAGCACTTCGATGTACCGATGATATATAAGGTTATATTAATATAATATATTTATTTATTTATTTTCAAAAATTTGAGTAAGATCATACTATTCTAACTTAACGTTATCATTTTTTGAGTAAATGTATTTTTATCTTTGGATAGTTAAAGTTTATATTTTAATTTAACGTTTTAGATTTCCTCAGAATATTGGTGTTCGACAAAAATGGAAAACTGAACTAACTAAACTACCTTATCATCACGCCATTTCCCTTGCGGGGTAGACAGAGAGAACAGAGTGCCAAGAGGCTATTCTCTATTCTTGCATACATCTCTCGCTTCCTCAACATTCATAACTCTCTTCATACACGCTCGCCGGTTTCGGAGACTCCTAACTCCACCTTCCTTCAATACATGACCGATATGGTCTAAGTAGGTGAGTTTTGGTCTCCCCCTGTACCTACATCCTTCCACTTTCGCATTGTATATCTTCTTAAACAGTCGCTCGTCCGGCATTCTTTCCACATGTCCGAACCATCGGAGCATGCCCTTTCGCATCTTTACACCAATACTCTCTTTCATACTGGATTCCCAAAAATTATTCTAAATTATGCAGCAAGCACTTTGAACACAAATGTTTTTCTCATAGAGGCACACGGAGAGTAAAGCTACGTTCCGGTTATATACCTACGTTATTCATGGCGGTACGTCATTTTAGAATTTCAACATCAATTGTGTACCACACTTGGCCAATACTGCTGTTTGTTTATGTTTCTGTTAATTTATTGTATTTCACTAACGTACCTTGTGTACCTTTCGGACATTGTGACAGGTGACGTATCCTGGATTTATCAATACGATCCTGAAACAAAGCTTCAGTCGATTGTTTGGCTGTTTCAAAACGAACCAACGTTACGAAACGACTACGAAAGTGAGGCGATCGAGAAGCGCAGGGAAAATTTTGATCGCTAGTTTCTTCACTTTGACGGGATATCTGGTTTCAATTCCATACCAAAGCAGCATCAACGCCGAATTACCCAAAATGCCTGCCACAAGTTTTGTCTGCAATGAGCAACAAACGACCGAACACCGGGCTCCGCAGGGTACTGCTTCACCATGACAACGCGCCCGCACACTCAGCTCTCAAAACGAGCGTCTTCCTGGACACCACACCGGTCAGTCTTGGGTCACCCTCCTTATCTGATCTGGCACCGTGCGAGTTCTTTTTATTCCCTAAAATAAAATATCAGCTGAAAGGGATACAGTTTTCATCGCCGGAAGACACCCAGCGCTCGAGAAAGCCATGGAAGATGTGTCTGCTGTGGACTGGAAAAATGTTTCGAAAATTGGTTCAGACGCATGAAACTTTGTACTGAGGCTCACCAGCTTTTGTAATGAGATTCCAACGAGTTCTTTGAAAAAAAAAAATTAAAATATTTTATCCATACAAGTTATTTTTTTAGTTTCTCAAAACTTTATGAATGTCCCACGTATTAATAAAACTTGTTTTATTTCAGTTTTATTTCTATTCCCTCGAATATAAAATTTATTTGAATTTAATTTGCACCACGTGACACTAAAACAACACAATGTGTCGATATTCGCGTTTAGTGAACGTCCCAGCACCATTTAAAGTGCACACATGCACATGACACGCACACTGGTACGTGTCAGTTTTGGTCTCGTCATAATTACTCTGTAGCCGATATATCTATATACTACATCTATGCTATATCTATGTATTTGACGGGCCTCGTGGCGTAGTCGGTAGTGTAACCGACTTCCGTGCACGAAGTCGTGGTTTCGATTCCCACTCAGGACAATTATTTGTGTGATGAACACAGATATTTGTACTGCGTCTGGGTGTTTTCTATCTATTATATGTATTTACAAAAAAAAAAAATGTATTATATCCGTAATCTGGTACCCATAGCACAAGCGTTAAGCTTAGTTTGGGACCAGAGGACGTTGTTTGGAAATTTCCGTGAATATTTATTTATTTATATGAAGCGTATACTATTAAACCTGATAACTTTATAGATAGTTTTAGTATATCTTTCAAGTGTGATGTTTCCTGAACATCTTATATGCTGCAAAATAATCAACATTTTTAAAAATCAGCGGCGATTATCACAGAGCAATAGGTTGGTATCTTGCTCATCTGGTATTGTTAGTCCAGACCACATTCAGATGTACATTAAGAGCTAATTTAATAGGTTAAGCCCTCGTCACACAGTGGCGGGAGCCGCGGGAAAGCGACCGTGATCCGGGACGGGTTTTTTTTTGTAATATTCGAATTTGTTTGTAACGTGTCACATAGCCACGGGCGCGTTCCGATCTCCCACGCGAAAGGATCGGTACGACAAACAGGAGATCGCCTCGCGGGAAGGACGCCCCGGGGTGCGGGACGGGCGGCCGGCGCGGCGCTGTATTCTACGGTAGTTATTACAAGCTGTCACACAGAGTGAAGTGATCGCGGGGCGGTCGCGGTCCGATCTCACGAATTGTATTTTTTTACAACTTAAGTGTACGATAGTTTCAGTTTCGATATGAATCCAACAGAAAAACTAATTGAATTAATACGTCACCCATGTCTATATTATACTAAAGACAGAAATTATAAAAACACTTCAAATGATATTCTTTGGGAAAAGATAGCCAAGGAAGATCGTGAACAATTTGATCGCTTTTGATGTCACACCGACTGTGTTCCCGCCACATACCCGCCGCGGGCTGCGGACGGTAGCCTTGTGTGACATGGTACGGACCGCTATCGCTTCGCGATTGATCGCTTTCTCGCGGCTCCCGCCTCTGTGCCGACCTTTACATAGGTATTTTGATGATCTGTATTTTACCTATAGTATCTAAACGAATTACTTTAAAAGTATTATACGAACTGGCACCCATCTATATATTTCTTACACACAAACCAGTATTAACCCGACAATATATTAGATTCTCATTAACTTAAAAACTTGCAGTGTGGGGCCGGCTTTAGAATTATCCCACCCCTCTCCACCCATGGGAGTCGTAAAAGCCGACTGAGGGAATACCGGGGCAGTGGGCAGCAGCACTCCCTCGAGTATTAACAACATCCACTGCGATCGCCAACCCGCTTGCCAAGCGTGGCGATTACGGCACTATCCCTCATTTTGGGGAGGCCTATGTCCAACAGTGGACGTCTAAAGGCTGATGGATGGATGGAACTTAAAAACAACGGAACTAACCTTTGGTATATCCACTTGACAACAATAACTCTGCGAACAAAGTATCTTGCCACACACTAAGCACATTGTGGGCTTCTTAGCGTCCTCTCGCTCTGAATTCGGACAACAGAATTCTGAGACAATGTTCATCAATTCGGAAAAGTCTTCAGGTAACGGAATTAGCTTTGGCGGTTCTTTAGGTTCTGTTACAACATGCGTCGGGATTTTACCAGCAAACCAATCTGCAGACATTGCCACCCATTCGGAAATTTTCTTCTTAGTGTGTAAGTTATCTATTAATTCCTTATATGTCTTTGGGAAATCTAAGTACGAACACATTATATCCCAGGTGTCGCCACCGACTAAAGTTAACTCTGTAGGCGGAATTATATCGCTCAAGAAGTAAAAGAATAAGCAACAACATCTCAAAAATCCGTGGCATTCATTCTTGATTTTCTCCCAAACATCTGACGCATTCAAATTTTGTGCCTCTAAACTATTCCTACGCAATTCTTGCAAGAATGGTATTAAACCATCTAAGTCTTCATTTTTGTGGTTCTCTTGGCCCTCCATTGGTTCGCTTATGCAATTTGAGATGTTAGTGACTAATAACGCCCTGGTTATCGTTGCTCTGAAGCACTGTAGACTTATTTGCCGAGCGAGGTGGTTAGGCCTAGCTGGCCCAGCCACTTTGCAGAATAGGGACGGGGCTGTTAGGACTAGGGATACTAAAGTACCGAAAGGTTCGTGAGTTAATGGGGATGTGCTTTCTAATGTGTTTAGGGTGCTCAATGCGTGATGGGAGAGATGTTTAGGGGAGCTCCACACGGACGGTAAGGCTGCGGCAAGACGGATTAGGGCTTGAAGGGTGTCTCTGTGCCTGGCAGGCAAGTCTCCTAACAGTGCTCTGTTCTCTGCTTGAAGAACTGCGTTGGTGCTGAGAATGGTGTATGACGTAGATCTATATACAGCAGCACTGGCCACCATTCCACCGTATTCTAAGATTGGCAGCACCTGTAATATTTGAATTTATCTAATTTTGTTTTATTTAATGACATAGAAATGTTTTCTTGAATTGGATTGATGACAATCACATAATAAGTATCAAAGCGATAAATAATGTATTTGCAATGAATTAGGCAACAACCAATAGCTATATTAACTATCACTAACACTAATAGCTCAAAAAGATGGTCAGATGAGCTGTCCAAACAACTGGATATCGCAGGATACGCTTTACTTTAAGACGAGTCATTATACTCAAAGGCCCGTGTGGTGACGGACTAAGAATACAAGTGTCACCACCCCATTCTTTCCCACAGGTGTCGTACGAGGCGACTAAGGGAAGTAAGCAATTATCTACCATTGCATTACTGGTGGTAGTGCTGGGTACCAAGTCGGCGTATACACTCGCTATCGGTAAGAAGCGGCTTGAAAATACTCTCGGTATAGTCCATGAGCGACGGTTATCATTTACCATCAGGTGGACCGTGGTTCGTCTACCACCATATGCAATAAAAAAAAGTGAGGGAATGATCAAGAAGGTGATTTATTTATTTCAAATAAGAATAAAACGTAAATAAACATTGTATAAACTCACCGAAGCAAAATCTTCTATCATGGTCTTCGTCATAGCATTGTATGGCGGTACTTCCCCTCCAAAATGTGCTAAAAATTCCCCTGATAGCAAATTCTCGGCATGAGTAGAAACATACACTTCTGACTCATCAGCTGAATCTACCTCCTCCATATCGGAGGACATTGCGCCTACACTTCGAGCCCTGGCTTGACAATGCATCTCTTCACAAAATTCCGTGCAAATATGCAATGCTTCTGAGCTGACTTGGTGTTTCAGTTTGAGGATCATGTTGACGGATTCATTGTACATGTCTTCGGATAACGGTGGTGGATTCCCCACAGGGAGGGCAGGTGCAGGCAGTAATGGAAGGGCTGTGTTGCAAAGACGTTCGCATAAAGGACACAGGTATTCTTTCTTTTCGACATCGAAAGCTGCGGGTTGACGGCCTCTGTACGGTCTGCAAATTAATTAAAAATAGCTTATGATGATCACTTCCCTCATAAATAAAATTTATGTTAACACTGTCAATTATGCCTGATTTTTTGTTGCAATGGGGATGTTTATTGTCATCATTTCTCGGCAGATGGCGTATTATCGACATGGACATTGAATACTGTCATTTCCATACAATTTGTAACCTGTGATAAAGTAAAATTTAATCGTAATATGCCTCTGTGTGCTAAACCATAATGTAATAACCCCGATGTACTTTTATTTCCCAATCATTAAAAAAGTGGAAAAACTCGCAAAAATGTTGTAGCTACACAGCATGGCGTCTTTCAATTCTTTGATCTTCCAGGTACTACATTTTAACAATATCGCTGATAGATTAAACTCAAAAAAAAGGCGAGCAAAGCAACTTTAATATAATTTCTGTCAAATTGTAGCCATCTCGCCGACAGCGCCATCTGCTTTGCCCGTGGATCCCTATTAGATTATATTTGTACAATCGTGTATTATATATTTATAATTCTCCCCGTGCCTCGGATAACTTAAGCTGTTAGTCTCGGTTGTCACAAAAATTAATGGCAGTTGTTATGGAGTGTTAATACCCTCAAATACAGGCGTTATGCTATGTTAATACCCTCAAATAGCTGTTCTCACCTTTTTTTGTTGAGGCGGGAAATATTAATGTTCCTAACCGCACACCCCGTCGTTAGGGGCAACGTACAGCCCCCTTAGAATGAAAAAAAAAATATCAAAATGTTAGACGAACTTTCGTTTCACTTCATTGTGATTATTTGTGATTGGTCGCCTGAAACACGCGTCGAAATCTAGACTAATAAGGGGGGTTAGGCAGAATCTCATATCTCACATGTCGATAGTATCGTGATCACTGTGATAGGTTGAGAGATCACCGTGATTGGCCAAAGTATTATTGCGACATCACGCGTCGGTTTCTCAACCAATCACAGTGATCACGATACAATCGACATGTGAGATATGAGATTCTGCCTAACACCCCTGGAATCACGCTTCGGAATGTTGATCAATTACAATGAAACACACAAACTCGAAACGAAAGTTTGTCTAACGTTTCGTTTTCATTCTAAGGGGGCTGGGTAGTGTGGGCTTCCATCCACTAAATATACCCGTCTTATGCTGTCTCTCCACCTGTATTGGCGGGCCACTGGATCTATGTTACATTGCTGCTGGTCTCACCTAAAATATAAGAAATGTATTCTTACATATATATTCCTCACCTCCTATTTTCTTTATCCTGCACATTATCAATATAATTCTTCCAGCAATCAGCGTGCAACGCATGTCCACAGCTGGACACGTGGGGTTGCATGCCCACGCCTGCGGGCAGCCAGGAAGCCTTCCATGACTCCGGTATACGACCACACCCGCCGACACGAAGACGATTCAATACTGATGATGACTGCACATATGCTACCAATACTAGTGGCTTTGTTTTGATTTCCACGCGGGCCTGGTAAACATAAAAATATTCTTACAATATTATAAATGCGAAAGTGAGTTTAATGCTTTCACACCATGACTACAGAGACATTCATAATAAAGTTTTGCACACATATTCTGGAGCCCAGAAAAGGACACAGGCTACTCTTCATAACAGAAAAATTAAAGGTTCCCGTGGGAGAGACATTTTTATATAGAGATAATTTAATGTGCTATGGAATGATATATTTATATTCCGAAATCCACGCAGTCGAAGTTACGGGAAGAATCTAGTATTTCATAAAATTAATACAAACCTGTTTTAGCTTCTGCATAATTTAGTATTTCTACGCCCTAAATAAAGCTAAGCGCCAATGTCTTAAGACAGGGTTCAACCATAAAAATTACAGTTTACAGGCAGATATTACGGAAAAGAGAAAATCCACAATTAGACACTAACTGCCTTACAAATAAACGTTGTATAACCACTGAATAGTTATTCAGTGTTTCGTTTTTGTCACTAATCAACCAACAGTTTGACGTTGAAAGAACGGAACAAAACATTGAATAACTATTCGGAGCTCCTACAATGTTTTAGCCCTTACTAATTTTACCCAAGAGGGTAAAAGTGTCAACTATAAATGAGTGCAGACTACGCTTTCCTGCACTCATTTCGTTTAGTGTTGTTTCGACACGAGAGCAGCCGCAACGTATCAGCATGCATAATAATACTAAAATCTCTTGTGAAAATCACTCTCTCATTCACTGTCTCTTTTTCTCTTGTTCTTTCTGAATCGTGTCATTACACTCACGCACGCAGTTAAAAGTCTTTACTATTTTATAAAATTAATGGGAAACAAATGCTACATTTAAGTAAGGTTATAATTACAACTTTTGCAACGATTTCTAAACAGAATTGTCTATCCTTAATTTATAGATCAATGTTTTAGACAGTTAAAAATATTATTATTGTACTTACTTCCTCCTGGCACAGGATACAAACGCGAGGGGGTTCCGGCACGCCACCACCCCAGACCCCGAGGGCAGCACCCGTATACAAGGGGGCAATGACTTGTTCCTCAGCCGTTACCTACACAATCAATAAATAATACAGTTGTTAGCGGAATGAAGTTAAACATAGTTGAAAATGTATGGCTCACATTTTATACAATTTAAATATTAAAAAGTATTTTAAAATTAACGGTTCAGAATTCATATTTAGTTTGTTATTTTATGACCAACACACCAAGTATCTTCTACATATGAAATACACGGCAGAATAGACACATGGTTAAATCTACCTATACTCCGATTTTTTATTTAGTGGACAAAAATAAAGTTTTCTTCTAATGTTACAAGTAAATATAAAATGCGCGGTAACACAGTAGAAGAGTTTCTTTTCGTCTTAATTCAGGCTGTGTTCCGAAATACACTGAGAGCACTGTCCAGTGCTCTTACTGGAGAAAAATCGTTCCGTTATAGACTGACAGTATACTACTGCAGTATGCTAGGGAAATATATGACGTCATAAATTATCGCCATTTTTGTACTATGAGCACTGGCGTTTTCGAGGTAAGGTGCTCTCAGTGGTTTGATCACGTGATCAACAGCGCCCAGTAATATAACAACTTGCACTATTGAAAATTATTATTATTATTGAATGTTGTTATTCAAAGATACCGAAACATGGAAAATGTAAATAAATTGTGTTGTGCAGTGTGAAATCAATACTTTGTATGAAATGAAAGTAATGACAGATCAGTATACTGGACTGTGTTCCATTATAAACAGTAACCAGTATAGCTAACTATAAAGGAACGACTTCACAGTATACTAAATTGACGTCACACGTCACAGTGCTCCAGTGTATATTGGAACACACCCTTAGTGTCCTAATCTAATAGTTTATGGCGCTGTTTTTAAAATCTTTCCACTTGCTACTGTGGCGCCACCTTAATTGGCTCCCTTTCAGCGGACACTTTTTAATACACTGAGTTAGTCCTCCTTACTTCTACCGTCCATATAAAAATCAGAGTATAGTCTTGTTTATATATAAGAAAAAAAATATAAAAAACCACTAAAATGTCATATTTGTTTTGTCTCTCTCCAGTTATGTTAAATCATTACTACTGTTTATTTGTGTTGCACTAGTATGCTAAACTTTAATGACCAAAGGAAAAATATTCTAAATACATATTTAATAAGGTAGGTAGGTACCTACCTACCTTACCTTTACCTTAAATATGTATTTAGAATATTTTTCCTTGCCTACCTAGGCAATAATAAACCCTGTAGGTTTAGGTTCAAACTCAGAGTGCACTCTTCCGATCAATGTGATATTTTTTTAATGTGAAATATAATTATACAATTGGGTATCCAATATTTTACTTACTTCAGTATTAGTTTCCTTGAATAATGTAGCGTTATTGGATATGAAGTTGTTCATTTGTGTTTTCATTTGTGCCATTAATTTGGCGCGCCGCTCAGCTGCTAGTTTAGCGCGTCTAGCTTTCTCCGCTTCTGTCATTAAACATTAATTACTTAATTTTATTACATCGTTTTAATTTACTACTACTACTTATCATCACGCCATTTCCCTTGCGGGGTAGGTAGAGAGAACAGAGTACCAAGAAGCTCTATTCTTGCATACATCTTTCGCTTCTTCAACATTCATAATTCTCTTCATACACGCTCACCGGTTTCGGAGACTCGCTGACTCTACCTTCCTTCAATACATGTTGTGTTGACCGATTTGGTCTATGTGGCGAGGCGAGTCTCGGCCTCCCCTGTACCTACATCCTTCCACTTTCGTATTGTATATCTTCTTATTCAGTCGCTCGTTCGGCATTCTTTCTACATGTCCGAACCATCGGAGCATTCCCTTTTTGCATCTTTACACCAATCTCTCATTTATACCTACTCTCTTACGTCATTACGAATGTATTTTAATTTGAATTTTTAACTGGGGAATAACATTGTTGCATACGAATCCTGCTCGTGACTGTTATTTTCGATTTCACATTTTTCACTTTGTGTTTAATGTATGTTGCTAAGCATGTTAAATGCTAAAAATATATATAAAAAATATCTAAATAGCACAACAATAATATAATTTTCCATTGGATGGTTACAGAGGCGAGTAGCAAGAAAGTACCTGCAGCCTCATCGCTCGCAGGCTTCTCTTCATGATCTGTATCCATGCTATCTCCATCGCCCGCATGCTCATCAGTTTGTCCAAGAAGAGACCTACAAAGTAGAGATGTGTAACTCAGGAGTGATTGATACAAAAGATGTATAATCTTTCTAAATGCGTAATCAATCTTTAAATCTTTGGTTTCGAAAATACATCTTTAACTCACTAGCTCACTACGTTAGGATTGAATAGATGGAATGGATAGAATGATGGACGTAGATTTAGAATGAGACAATAGATAAAGGATATTGTGAATTGAAAAGAGATAACATAAGTTGTAGGCACGCACAAACGCACTCTTGAAATACAATGACGATAGGTACACAGAAACTTAGACTCTGTCGTTTTAGTAAAAAGCTCAAAACCAGTTGCGACTTGAGGGAATGAGAGAATAACTACATGAATCAATAGATATTTGCATCACTTATGATCAACTGAATGAATAACGTCGTTCGTAACCAAAGATTTAAAAGAGTTAAAGATTTAAAAGAGTGATTTAAATCTTTCGAAGAAAAAGATTTATAAATCCCTGATCTCATTGGTGATTTAGTTTGCGCATCTCTGCTACAAAGTATACTAACTGTAATAACAAATATTAATAATGATTGAGAGAGATAGAAAGTGAAAAAGAGAGATCAGGGGTGTTAGGCAGGATCTCATATCTCACACGTCGATTGTATCGTGATCACTGTGATTGGTTAAGAAACCGACGCGTGATGTCGCAATAATCCGGTGGCTAATCACGGTGATCTCTCAACCAATCACAGTGATCACGATACGATCGACATGTGAGATATGAGATTCCGCCTAACCCCCCAGATCAGAGCACAGATATCAAAGTAATCTCTATTAAAGTACAAATTATTTTTAAATGTGGAAAAAGAGAACTTTGGAGCGAGCGGGATACAAACCTGCATCCCTTCCAATCCCGAGAATTGCTCTAAGCCGCTAAGCTATCGCACCGACCAACGGCCATACCCAATCTCTACATCCCATTAGCCTTTACGACCGTTAATCTCTATTAATTTCTAATAAAAAAAAAGGAGAAGTATTCGCCTTACGTGTACTTGCTACCCTCTAATATGTGTAGAGGGGGGTATAGAGCTTGTTACTAGAGGTAAAAAATTACATAATTATATAAATCAATGTAGAAGGAACTTGAAAATATTGGAGGAAATATGATAGAGTGGATTGAAATAGGAACATGCCCAGACGAGGGGCGCAGGATACGAAGGTTAGATATGTAAGATGACTCCAAGTCAGGGTAAGTGATTTAAATCAGGATAACAGTTTGCGGGGTCCGTTACCTGATCTTGGCGAGCAGCCACTTGGCGAGCTGGCGGTGTGCGTCGACCCTGGGACTGACGGCCAGCTGCTGCAGCAGGCCCACGAGCCCTGCACGCTCGGCACTCTCCGCGAACGCCAGGAACTCGTAGTGGCCGCTCTCCTCGTCACGCATCGCGTAGCCCATCAGGTGGAGCGCCTGCCACATACGCACTTTATACTATGCTTACTCTATTTTCTGAACTCCACATTGAGTTTGTTACTTTGATCTTAAACCGAATAGCAATAATTTTCAAAAAATAATACTCGCTTCCCAAGAACCACTAAACACTCCTGCCTAACAAATGCATAAAGCGGAGGAGTGAACGGACAATCTAATGTTAAATGGTACTACAGTTTGCACGAAATTACATTATTTTATACAACTTGGTCCCACAGTCCTTAACCAAGGATAACAAAAGTTATGTTTTACATAGACGCTAAATAAATATGACAATAAGATACAACACTATAAAAAATGAGCCGTTACGGGACGTCACGCAGATGCGAAAATATCGATTTTCTTTCTTTCTTCAAATATTGTTCGAGTCTTATATATTATACTTATATATATGTCTTATATATAATTCTTGGTAAGCGCCCTCTCGTTATCCATATGCGAATTTAAACAGGGCTCTGATTTGCTATGATTAAAGAAGCACGTTACGTGGCGAGTTAACGATGTCTGCGTGGAAGTCGTCTAAAATTGTATTCACTATGCAAAGTATCAAGTTTCATAACGCGGCTAGGTCAGTTTTGAAGCTGTTCTAAACTTTCAATCTAACGTATTTCATGCTAGCGCGTTTGTAGTTACGTTTACCATTGTTATTATACTTTCGTGGGTGAAATGACTACAAGTTTCTGTAACTGGTAAAATAAGCTAAAGTTCAGAAACCCAGTGATTTTAATGGTTTATAATACCATTAAAATCGCTACCCGCTAATACTTTACCTACTTATTATTTACTTTTTACGCATACGTTTTCAGAATCACTAAGATAATGTTTAGGTATTAAAAGGTCATTTTTTATTTATTATGAGAACAAGAGTAAATTCTGTCGTCTTAGTATTACAACTTACAATTTTATTATAGGTACTATAGGTACATTGTACATATAATATCAATAACTTTACAATGCACATACTTATTGATAAAATAGCGCTCGTTATGTTATTTGGGAGAAACAATAACGTACGACTCATGCCTTAGATATAAACCGAACATTGTTACAAACTCTTACAAAATGACCAAGTAATATAATATTTAATAAACTATTTCATGTACCTATGACATTATAAAATCTATATTTAGATCGTGTATTAGACGTGTGTATAATAGTAGGCAAACTCCTCTTGTGTTTTTATAAATAAAATTGATGAAATAAAGTATGCAGAAAAGTAATAATCGTTTATTTATTTGTTATTAAGTATAACATTAGTACCTATGAAGTCTCACAAACAAAAGTTAAGCAAGTCACTGATTGGAAACATCACACAGGCAAGAAGGCACTAATACGTTCACAACAACATCTCACAACACGTCTAATAAAATGATATCCATTTTATGAAATGAAGTCCTTGTATTATGCAATAGCCACCGCAATTTTGCCGTTAATATCGATAAAGTATCGTATAATATGTGAATTTTGCTTTTGCATTTGTTATGATATATAATGTGATAATTCAGTTCTTGATTAATAGTTATGATAGCCTTCTTAACACAACGTTGCCAATGCCCCGTACTTAAATCAAATAGATTATCAAAGGAAGGAGCAATGTGTATTATTGTTATAACAATAAATTCTTCTGTGGCGATCTTATTGATTCCTACAATGAACAGTTTTCTGAATTTTTCTTCTGTTGATTGTTTGTAGTGTTGAGCTTATTATTTTACATATTACTTTCTTTTTCTTGTTAGTTTGTGAAAGTAACTTACTTATATTCAATTAAATAAACAATTTTATTGATGGGTTATTATAAAGTAAAATTCACAACAATGTGCACAGACTACTAAGAAATACTACTTATACACTGTGACATAATTATGACATGACATTAAAACAATGACAGATAGATTTTAGTTTTAAAACTATCTCCTCGTACGTAGAGATAGTACATCATTATCATATATTTATATCAAAACAAAAACATATTAATATTAATTGTCTATAATAGTAATTTCGATGCATAAATATCAACTAATAATGAAGTTTAGAAACAAATAAATGTAATTTAAAAAACCGGTTATTTTTCGATTGAAGCGATTGTTTGGTTTCTAGACATACTGTGTGAAATCGAAATTTGGCATAGACAACGTATCGTGCGGTATACAGAACATTTTTTTTGTTAAATATGTTGTGGTACGTTGCGTTTTCACGTTTGAGTTACGCACTCGGTATGACGTCACTGGTTTTCGGCAAGTAATTTTACGTCTCATAGAGAACCAATGCCCTGTTATTGGTTTATTGATTGACATTATACTTCCTAGTTAGATGTTATTGTCAACAGATGGCGTTATAAACAATGAAATAGATTGGCATGGCGCCGTCGCCACGCCAACAGCCGATTTTACCCTCCCTCCGCATTAGATGTTTTCACATCAATAATAGCCATAAGCGAAATAGTTCCAGTTCCAATAACCTTGTGCACTTGTGTCTCGGAGAAGGAGCGCGCTCGCAAGTTAAGTGCCCGGCTCAGCACGACCCGCAGCACGTACAGCGCCGCATCGCTCTGCATCAGGTTGGCCAGCAAGCGGAACGGAGCCGACAGCTTCGGCAGCGGTGGAGGCGGACAGCATTCCGGCAGCCCTGTCCAACAAAAATTTTTTTAATTGCGTTGCATACGAGCTACGGCCCACCTGATCGTAAATGGTAACCGTCGCTCATGGAATCAACTATACTGACAGTATTGTTAAGCCATTGCTTTTCATTGCATTCGCATATATGAAATGAAATAATCAAACAGCTATCTCCTGCTACAGCCAAAACACTCTAAATGTGCTTCATGACCGGTCACACGGTAGATGGTGGTACCAACCCGCTCGGAGCCCGACAGCAAGGGAGTACTCCCACTAGACCCACCCTACCACCAGTCATGCAATGGGTAATGATTGCTTACTTTCCTTAGTCGCCTCGTACGACACCTGTGGGAAAGAATGGGATGGTGACACTTGTATTCTTAATCCGTCACCACATGGAATTAGTTTATTCAATAAAATTCTTCAATATTAATAGGTATATCTGTTACTAGTCAACAATATTACAATACACATGTGACTACAAATCAGCACTGTTTAGTATATATGCTTAGTAGAAATTAGTCACAATTAGAAAATTTGTTAGTTAATTTATTAAACTTTAGAACAAACTGAATAGATTAGAGACACTGCTTGTCATTTGTCATTACATGGACAGCAGAAGCAGTACTTACCAGCAGCCTTCCTTCTCGTTCGCTGTTCTTCCTCACTCCTGGAAAGCTCTTCCCTCGAGTAATGATAAAAGAAAGTGTCGTATTCATCGTACAGATGAGGTTTGAGTTTGTAAAGGCCGCGGTTATTACCACTCGTAGGTTTAACGAAGTCTGCCACTTCATGAATGACGGCCTCTAATCCCGTCTCGTGAAGTTGGTCTTCCGGTAATGACCTGTGAGGATTAAAGAATATGGTGAATATGTAAAAATTAAAGTAAAGTAAATTGAAAAACTGATAAACACAACTGTGAAAAATGTTACTTCTCTCTTCACTGTTTTTTTTTTTATAATTTCTCATTCCAAATTGGGTTTGTTGTATATGTTTGTAATCATTTTTAAAACCCTTCCTTTTGATACCTCAATGGACAGGTTTGGGAGTTTTTTTTTAAACATACATAGGAACGGGCATACGTAATTGTGCATCATACTCTTATACATATAGGCCAAACACATAATAACCCTCCTTTTATTCACAATACATGATTATAGTTTAGGTTTAGTCAGAATGGTGGCTGTCACGAATACGATAATATATCAAAAAGAAAAACCTACTAAAAAGTACTCAAATTCTACCTTAGCAACAAATACCACGATTAATACAATTTTTTTTTATTTTCTATTTTTGGCAGACGAGCCACGGCTCATCTGATGGTAAGTGGTAACCGTCGCTCATGGACTCAACTATACAGAGAGTATTGTCAAGCCGCTGCGCACCATTTCATTTCTCAGATACGTAATAAAAGAATAAACGGCTATCTTCTGCTACAGCTAAAACACACTGACGTGCTTCATGACCAGTCACACAGGACACGGTGGTACCGACCCGTTCGGGCCCAGTAGCACGTGAGTACTCTCACTTGGTACCCAGCCCTACCACCAGTAATGCAATGTGTGATAATTGCTTACTTACCTTAGTCGCCTTGTACGACACCCGCGGGAATGGATGGGGTGGTGACACTTGTATTCTTAGTCCGTCAACCACACGGACTAAAATATCTGATATATTAATATAATAAGTAGTCTATACTTCCTCATCTGCGTGTCATTTTTAACTGGACTCAACAATAATAATCCGATCACATAATTGAATCAAATATTTAAAAAGAAATACCTGTTAAGTTCAGAATGTGGCATAGGTTTGACACACAGCATCTGAATGATCTCCTTTTTCGTTCTATCCTCATTTGTCACTTCTCCAACACCGGGGACATGGCGGGACCCAACAACTGATAACAATATTGATCATTAAAACAACGGAACAACCTTTTCCCTAAGGTGCTCATGATATCGTTAGTCAAGTAATCAATCAATTACAGTCCACTACTGCATCTTTAGGGTTCCGTACTCGAAGGGTCAAAACGGGACCCTATTACTAAGACTTCGCTGTCTGTCTGTCTGTCCGTCCGTCTGTCACCAGGCTGTATCTCAAGAACGGCGATAGCTAGACAGTTGAAATTTTCAGAAATGATGTATTTCTGTTGCCGCTATAACAACACATACTAAAAATGAAGAAATAGTAATATTTAAGGGGGGCTCCCATACAACAATCGTGATTATTTCCAATTTTTTTCTTCACCAGGCTGTATCTCTAGAACGGCGATAGCTAGACAGTTGAAATTTGAATTGTTTTCAGAAATTATGTATTTCTGTTGCCGCTATAACAACAAATACGAAAAGCAATAAAATAATAATATTTAAGGGGGGCTCCCATACAACAAACGTGATTTTTTTCTAATTTTTTTTCTCGTTCCTGATATAATTGTACGCACCTACCCGATATAATTGTACGCGCACCCCCTTCGTGCGTGAATCTGACTCGCACCTGGCCGGTTTTTTAATACTACCTGGGTGGCACTAAAGCCGTTCTAAGCGGTTACCGTAGCCTATAGAAACTAGCAATACCTTAGGCATGAACCAGGCGTCGCCATCTCCAAGGAAAGGGATACGAGGTGGAGGGGAAGGATAATAAGCAGATGGTGGGGAGGTAGTTTGGGCCTGCGGCGCTGTACTCACCATACGAAACACAACGGTAGGAGTGCCTACCGCTGTTTCACGTTGATCTTCTGTGAGAGGGTGGTACTCATACTTCCCCGATCGAGCCGGCCCATTCATGTTGGGATAAGCAAGGTTTTACCACTAGAAGATATAGGCCTCTTACAATTTACATAATTTTTACATAAACTATCTCGAGAGAGTAATGTCCAACAGTGGCTGTGATACTAATTAAGAGATCCCTAATAAGTTTTTATTGGCGGTAACCTACTGTCACAAATCGAGAAGGAGCGGGTTCAACCCACAAGTCCCGAGCGGCGTGGCTTAATTTTCTATTTCACATTTTCACAGTGTATTCTGGTAAATGGTCATCATGAAGTGCTTAAAATATATATAAAAAACGCTATTTATAAATATCAACAAAATCACGGGAAAATAATAATTATAAAATTGTATAGTAGGCACTGTGTGATGAAATTTGAAACTTACATTATTTTTTATTTTTATTTATTTAAATAGTTAAAGAAAGTTACAATTATCCAATATAGTACCTAAAAACTAATACAAGTTTAAGAAGGTACTCACATTCAGACGGCGTACCGCTTGCACACTTATTTATTATAATAATTTTCTATACAAAATGCACATGTACATTAATATGTACAATAAATCAAAACCTAAGATTACAAACTTAGAAAATAAGCAAGTAGGTAAGTAGCGAACATCTTTGTCATTATAATATCTCATACAAATACATGTTAATGTTACTTTTACTAAGAGAGGGTAGTGAAGACAATAAATAAATAAATCAGGCGAACCAGTCATATACAGGCTGTGCAATTAAATAACACAATTGTATGTTTAGTGTGAAACTATGAATCAATTAGAATGTGAATAATATAATATACACATTTACACATATATATTTATATACATATAAACTATATATTTGTTAATACGAGTCCTTAACCCAATGTGCCGAAGTAATATTTTTCATACATTTGCTTATAATTTTTATTATTTATTGTGTTATTTATGCGTGTAGGTTTCATTTATTAGTGTAGGAATTATATAGGCAAAAGTTCGTCTTCCGTAATAATTATTTATTTCATTTACCTTTAATTTATTTTGTGTTATACTTCTTGTATTTATACTATGGGCTATTTTTATTTTTGCATTATGATTGTTATATTGTTCTATTAATAATGACATCTTTACTCTTTTTTGAACAGGTTACATTACAATAGGAGAAATAATTAATCATAGAATAATGAAACTTACTAGTTATAAGTAATCCTAAGAACTCCTCTACCATGCTGATGGTATGCCTCAGGGTGTCGTCTTCTATACTTTGGTGTTCGAAGTCTACTGAAGCCCATTCCAACAAGTTGAATTTGTTCAACATGTGTATTATAAATTCGTTACTTTCTATTAGGGATGCGCCAATCTATAAGTGAACAATATCTATTATTACTAATACACTATTTAAATTGTATAAGCCGGTGGTTATTATCATAAGTCCCTACCAGTTAACATTAAATTAGAAATAATAATAATAAAATACACATATTATATATTGCAAATAGTGGCGGAAGTGCACATATCATACGATGCCAACGCGCAAGAAGCCCATCATTATATGCGACTATATCAAAGGAGAAAAGGTGACACAGTGTATCTCCAATCAAACTTTGTTGGATTTATAAAATAAAAGCTGTTTGTTAAATCAAAGTTTGACATTACATAAGTCATAATCATACATTGTTCCTAAATAAGTTAATTAATTTTTATATCACTTGTAACTTTTTTAGGAGTAGCGTTGTAAAAATGTTTGTATCTAGAGATTTCTTCACCATAAAAACTATGTTAGTCACTGTTTTTTTTAAACACAATGTGGAAAATGTGGTATCGAAAATAACAGTCACGAGCAGGATTGTTATTTTCGAATTCACATTTTCCACTTTGTGTTTAATGTATATGGCTAAGCATGTCAAATGCTAAAAATATATATAAAAATATCTAAACACTGTTTGTTTACACTGCATTCAAGCATACGGGCTCACCTGATGGTAAGCGGTTACCATACCTTATAGACTCTAGCAGCATTAGATGCATCACTCGCACGTCGCCCTCTCCAAGTAAAGGGATAGGAGGTGGAGAGGAATAGGGAAGGGGTTTTGGGCCTGCGGCGCTCTCACTCACTATACGAAACACAAGGGTAGAAGTACCTACCGTTGTTTCACGCCGGCTCTACCACTAGACAAGTTTTAAGTATTTTTTATGTATTTCTAAATTTACTGGAATTTGTGACAAGTGGCCGTGTGGGGCCGGCTTTAGAATTGTCCCACCCCTCTCTACCCACGGGAGTCGTAAGAGCCGATTGAGGGAATATCGGGGGAGTAGGCAGCAGCACTCCCTCGAGTATTAACAACATCCACTGCGATCGCCAACCCGCCTGCCAAGCGTGGCGATTACGACATTATCCCTCATGACGGAACCGCTCGTTGTGGCGTTTTCTCGGGGACGCCTATGTCCAGCAGTGGACGTTGAAAGGCTGATGGATGGATGTATGGATTGTGACAAGATTTGAACCGCACCCCATTATGTCCTGCTATAAACTAAACATTGTTGAAACAATAAAGAGTGTTGTTAGTTGTATATATTAACTTTTTTAATGAATTTTAATTGCTCTTGCTTACTTGCAACATAACGACATCCCTGTCTAACATCTCAGAGCGACATTTCACATTCTGGTAGAAGTACAGCTGGTTTAGTAACGCGAAGCCATTGCGTCGCCACATACCCGCGTGTACTTGGCCTATCATCACCATCGTTTGGAGGATCGGTTCTGTGGACAAGCGGTTACTTTTCAAAAAGATGTCCAAACTGACTATTAACGCACCAAAAACTACTGGGAAAGCACAATTTCAAAAATAAGTTGCATTATAAAATATGTTAAGTATCCGTGAAAGATTTTTGGCAATTACTACATTAAGAGGAAGAAATGGAAGCTGAACTTTTGCAAACTCTTTTCTTTTTAATTTAATAAATAATCTATATAATAAGTAGTCCCGTGACACCGTCTGCTGCTACGCAGTTCCAACGGCGGGCTAAAGGTAGTTAAAATTGACCTGTTTTATACGCGAAACAAGACCCGTTTATGTTACTTTCAATATTATTAATCGCAAAATCCCAATACATGTATATTGGGATTTTGCGATTTTCAAATAAGGGAAGTAAACATTTGTGTGGGAGTATTCTTACTTCAATGTGGTACATTCGCCACCAGATGGTAGTGTATACCTGGTTCTGTTAATTTATATAACAGAGACACAAACGTATTCACTCCAAAAAAAGGTAGCACTGCTAATTTAGCCTAATAAATTGTTTGACTAATAAAGATCCAGTTTCCGTTATACTTGGTAGTCTAGATCGTTCATGCGTCTTCGTACGTCGCAGGAGACCAATTAATTCGAAATTGGTTCCGTAGAATTATAACACTCACCTATAAGTTCCTCAGGCGTGGGTTTGGGTGCGTCCTGCCTATCGAACTCGCGCGAGTGGTAGGACAGTCCGTGCCTGTGGAGGAGCAGGTGCAGTCCAGCGATGTACCTCGAAAGCGGCAGGTGTATGGACACCGGCTGCGTCGATACGTCATACGGGATCACCGATGCGCTATGATTACCCAATTCTACAAAAAAGGCAATGTTATTTTTATATATTAAGTAACGAAAAAGAAAATTATAGCCACGGGCGTGATTTGAACCCCCTTCTTCTGAATAACCGTTCCAGATACTGCCAATCTCTATTTTACATTTTTAGATTAATTTAACTGTCTCTGTAGTGAGTTCCTGGATTCGATCCTCGGGTCAGGTAGTGTTATGGAGCTTTTTCGTAAAAAGAAAAATTATCAGTAGCAGCCCGGACTTCGGAAATGTGCCCGGTAGACGGCAATAGGCTAGCCCCCTATTACGTGGGACTTAAACATAGCTGGCGAACCGTGGGTGTGCAATAGGTACAACCCCTGCCTACCCCTTCGGGGATTACAGGTGTGATGCTATGTTTAGATTAATGGCCGAGTATGTCAAGTGGTTAAATACGTCACATACCTTTGACAACTTTGGCAGGTGGTGTGTAAGTTTGGCTGTGCTTCCTCAACGCCATGCGGTAGACGGCAGCCGCCAGAGGTTTCTCTGCCGCACACCACTCTAACGATAGCGTGATGCTGTGGGCTAACTTTACGTGGAGATTGAACGCTGACTCCCATTCTGGTTCGAATTCCATGTGTTGGCCCACCTGTATAAACCGAGATATGTTTTAAATATAGAACCTAATCGGTAACCAACGGAAACGATAATATTACCATTGAGTCAACTAAAAATAATGTCCCGAACATAATTTCAAATACTTATAGGTACAATATAAGTCTTTATAACCAAATTTTGATCAAGGCAAGCAATTTAATTTTCCCATTGCGGGACATATTATGGTTCATAAGTCCTGACACAGGTGCATATCCAATTTCTCATTTATTATCTAACTAACCTTTTCCCGCGGCTCCGCCGCAGCTAAATGCTACTTTTTAGGTTATATATCAGGTTCCCGATATAGTAGCGCGATAAAATGTATACAAGTTTTTAAGTCTAGGCCGTGTGGGGCCGGCTTTAGAATTGTCCCACCCCTCTCTACCCACGGGAGTCGTAAGAGCCGACTGAGGGAATATCGGGGGAGTGGGCAGCTGCACTCCCTCGAGTATTAACAACATCCACTGCGATCGCCAGCCCGCCTGCCAAGCGTAGCGATTACGGCATTATACCCCATGACAGGACCGCTCGTTGTGGCGTTCTCTTGGGGAGGCCTATGTCCAGCAGTGGACGTTGAAAGACTGATGGATGGATAAAGTTTTTAAGTCTAATCAAAAGCTATCAAATAAAAAAGTTTTTTGTGTTTTGCGTGATGCGCAAACGAACAAACAGATACAGACAAAAAATAAAAACGTTTTGTGTTCAGCCACGCTTATATCGCCTAATAAAGTCATTTTTTCTCAAACATCTTAAATGTACAGACACAGCTCTGTTACAGCTTTATAGTAGTATAGACTAATGGAACTGCAATACGAAGAGACCAGAGTACAATGTAAGCTGACTGAAATGGTACCTATGTTTCTTGAGTTCTGACTGTGAACTCTCAAATAGACTTCAGGTTATATATCTTTTATAAATTATAAACTCTGGTTTATGTTGGCAAAATTACCAAATCAGTCTATCGATCAGAAACAATTCAGATAAAACTTATTCCATAATTTACCTGTCTCACAACTGAATCCATTCCCTGCATCATGACCAGTAAGTTAAGCATTAACGATATGCCATGCATGAATCCCCTGCGCAGGTCATCGTCGAAAGCCGTAGGCACTGAACCCAGGAGATACTTCACGTCGTACAACACGAATTGAGCTCTCTTAAACGTAACTGGAACGTGATTGCGTCCGAATTCCAGACGACCCTTTGAAAAGATATTGTAACGTTTAGCATATTTTACATACTGCTATTGGTACTGAAAAGCATATAATAATTTAACTCGCTCAGGCAGTTATGCTCGTCAGAAGGATGAACTCCGCAAGGAACACATCCCACAGAGAACTTGTGTTGATGATGAGCAAATAACACCAAAGCTCAGTCTATGTCTTGCTTCGATTAGCGCAGTGGTAGAGACTTGCTTATCCCAGCATAAATGGGCCGACTCGATCGTTCGTATGGTGAATGAGAGCGTCTGGGGGCCCCAATCCCCTCCCTATCCTCTCCTTATTAATCTTCCAGTCCTCTCCTTAGTATCCATCCTATCCTTTCCTCATTATCCTTCCCCTCCACTTCCTATCCCGTATCCGTGCGAGTGATGCCTCTAGCGATGCTATAGGTGGTAGTTTCAAATTATATCGTTTATAAAATATTTTTTATAAATTGGTGCCGACTGTGCAATCTAAAACATAATTATAGAGGTCAGTGTGTAGGTAAAAAAAAATGTTTAAAAGTTAATTGTGTTTTATTTTTATATTTTTTTATAAATTTCTTACCCTTTCTAAATTCTCGGTTATTAAATTTGAGTGTAGAAAAAATCCTGAATCTAATAAAAAGTTTCATTAGATATTGTTTTAGGAAACAAGGGCAGGGAGAATCAAAATGTATGTCATTTAAAATTTATTTCATATATTTATCAAAATTCCCGGCCTTTATTTCATATATTTATCAAAATTATAAACATAGTCTCAAGTTCTCTTAATACGACACCAGACGGCATCGTAGGTACGCGTACAAACGAATGGAACGATTAAAATTGAACAACGTGCGTGCGCTTCGCTTGCGAAAACCGCACTGAATTTGGTCCGCAAACAGCCCGAAACCGCTCGGCCGGGCGGAAGGTAATTATAGCGCGCAAGTACATGGAGTGACGGAGGCCTGTCATCACTAACTAGTGTCACCAATATTGCTTACAGAATCAGAATATACAAAGTGAAGTATACGCCTAGAGTACTCACATTTTCACATCGTCTATTACACTCGCTGACAAACGTGTTGAGTACAACGAACAATGCATCGTGTTGTGCAACAAGGTAATGCGCAAGCGTCGGCGTCGTGTACAGCTGCACCGATAGAGACGATATCGAGAATGAATGGTCGTGGTCGTCTCGAATGAAGTCCTTTAATATTGAACCTGTGAAAACAAGTGATCAATTGAGTTTAAGGTTAATATAAATTAGTAACCAACTGAGTTTATCCACGAAGGAGGAAATATAAAACAAAGCAAAGTACCTTCGAATATATCCAATAAACACTGCAATTTTGCGGAGTATCGAGAAAAGTTGGAGCCCCTCAATTAGCTTCAACAACACACACAGATTCATAACTACCCACAGATTCATAACTACCCACAGTGCCAGATTTAACCTTAGTGCTGCCCTAAGTCCTGAAAAATGACAGTCCATACTGGTCTTTTTATCCGTAGCCCTGAATTTCGCCTTGGGCATTATGCATAAGTATAAATCCATGGGCTGACTAGTCTACCCATGCACAAAAATTAAGCTTAAAAACTGTAACCCGACTACCGAAATAAAACAGTGATCTAAAAAGTATTAATACAAAAAGTACACGAAATAATTTAGTTGGAAATCAAGAAATGCATGGGTACAAAAATGGTCAAGCAACACTAAACACTTAAAAAAAACCAACACTTTAAAGAACTAACTATTGTGAAAATGAAAAAATAGAGCTTTACAGTGAGCGGGATTCGAACCTGCGTCCCTTCCTATCCGGGGAAGTGCTCTAGACCGCTAAGTCATCGCAAATAGCCAACGGGTCACCGTTGGTTGTGTGTCAACACAACCTCTACTTCACAATTGCTTTTGAGATGTCTTTACTTCTTCTTTTTTTGTTCACAATAGGTTGTTCTTAAAAGTAGCTGAGCATGTCAAGTGCTAAAATACAGATCAAAATATCATAACCCTTCCTTTTGACTTCGCCCTAGTCGGGTAAAAATAGGATGTAAATATCATAGCACTCACCATAGTTTTTGGTGAACAAAATGGCCATGTTTCTCTTGGTAGTATAGTCCATAAGGGTGGTAGATATTAATAGTCGATGCCATGCGATCCTGGCAGCCTTCCACATCCGCGAATCGTTCTGCATCACCCCACTGGCGACCCCGCCGCCACCTCCTACGGATGTGCTCGCGCCCCAGACCTCTTCACCGAGGGCTACTTGACTCACGGCTAGACGGAGGCTCGGTTCTTGGCTTACAAAATTCTGTAGCCTGAGGGGGATATAGTTGTAATATTTACACATTAATTCTATTATTTTTTAGTTTACATGTCACATTTTACTAAACGCCTGAACAACTATCAATTGAAAATGTAATTATTACTAGAGCTTAGAGCATTTTAAAGTACAAATTATTTGTGAATAAGGAAAAAGAGATTTTTTGTACTAGCGGGAATCGAACCCGCGCCTTTTCCAATCCGGAGAAGTGCTCTGAACCACTGAGCTATAGTACAGATCTTTCGATCATCCCAATCTACTATCACATTTTGTCTTTACGACCAACGCCATCTACCGGAAGCATTTACATGCATTAAACCAATATAGTAAGTTTAAAAGCACTTCCCCGGATTGGAAAAGGCGCGGTTTCGATTCCCGCTAGTACAAAAAATCTCTTTTTCCTTATTCACAAATAATTTGTACTTTAAAAAGTGGCGGAGCATGTCAAATGCTAAAAAATATAAATCAAAAAAAGCTTAGAGCATTATCAAAGGATTCTAGGTAAATTATTTTCAGACCTAGAGGGGGACTTCATTCTTCACTTCAACGGTGATCACAAGCTAGCGTTAAACTTTTTTTTTGTTAAGGCGGGCAATAATTTACCTACCCGCACACCTCTTCGTTTGAGGCAAAGAACAGAGTAGTGTGGGGCCCTCACCCCCTAAATAAACCCGCCGTGTGCCGTCTCTCCTCCTATATTGACGGGCCACTGGAACTATGTTACATTGCTTCAGTGGTAGCTAGCGTTAACCTGGACGTATTTAGATGCAGCAAACAATGTGTTCGGAATGGAATACCAATGATATTGTATATATCTTACTTCTTCTTCTTCTTACTTCATCCTAGGTTTGGTAATTTACATTCTATTGATATCTAATACTATACTAAGTCTCAATTCTGGGTCCGCAGAATGTAACTCACTAAATCGTATCGACATCGTATCGTCTCGCTTGTGATTGGTAGAGGAACGAGGCGTAATGTCGAAATAAACCCTCGGCTAATCACGGTGATCTCTCAACCAATCACAATGACACAATGCGATGTCGATACGACGAACCCCCCTGACCACGGGGCTATTTCCGCCATACTTTGCTTGTCATTGTCTTAGTATAACAGAACGATGATGTACAACTTGCAAATATTATTTAAAAAACACTCACCATTGCAGCATCTTCATGGCGAAGGTTTGATGCGCGATGACGTGCGCGTGCATGACCAGCACCTTCAGAACCGGTCCGTGTCGCGACGTGAACCTTTCGAACATCGCCGTGCCACTGAGCCAATAGTATACGTCACCTCACACCGACACCGGACAACGGGCACGTGCTTACGTACAACGCCTCAGTATACGTATACGCATAATGCGTACGCAATTCAAAATATTAAGGTGTTCAAAAGGTTAACTACATATTATATGTCTTTTAATGAGAAGTTATTCCTTAAGTAAGGATGTGCCCGTTGCTAGTTAGTAAAGTAATAAAGATGTTAGTAAAAGCTCAGAATAATATGCATTTAGTTGCTGGTTTAAAGTTCTGTTTTCTAACAACACTAATCAAATAGAGCCAATAATTATACTTTTTTTTACTATTACATTATCCGGTTTAAAAAAAACATAGCATCGCGCCTGTATTCCCCGAACGGGTAGGCAGATGTGTATTACAACCCACGGTTCGCCATGTTAAGTCCCACGTAATATGGGGTGGAGCCTATTGCCGTCTACCGGGCACATTTCCAAACTCCGGGCTGCTACTGAGAATTCTTCTTTTTACGGTATTTATAAATAGATTTAATCATTTAAAATGCCATATGAAAATAATATACTGAAAAACTAATGATTTAAAGCTACTAAAAAACTAATAAAGCTACTTTTAAAATATTGGGTATTCAAAATGTATCAAGAGTATGTCAAATATTTTAATGTGTTTATAAGTCGTGTAAGACTACAGCGAAGCTGAAAGAGTATTATCATTTCAATATGTAGGTATTAGAGATGGGCCGAATGTGATTTTAACCGAATACGAACTTCAGCCGAACATTCGGTAAATATACAAAATTCGGCCGAAGTTCGGTGTGTGCTTTCTCGGGAGTAACAAGTCATATTCTGTGTGTATTTTTTATAAAAGGCAACGCCGTAAATTAATAAAAAAACAGTCGTTGTAAGGGTGACACATTATTTCAAATTATTGGGTGCATTGATGAGATTGTGAAAAAAACTAATTCATTTATACATTTTAATTTATCTATAATAATTATAGTTTAACAAACAACTGAACATGCTTAAATGACTTTCGAGTAGTGGTATATGTGACTTATTTTGCAGCTATGACAGATGTGTATTTCTCTAAATTTTAGTATAAATCTTACCTTTTTCCTATACCGAATGTTCGGCATTTAAAACCGAACTTCGGCCCATCCCTAGTAGGTATGAATGTTTACTTATTTACAAATAACTTTTATACTACTTATTATAGCTAGACAAATAAAGCATCTTGATTGTCCACTGGTTATAGACCATGTGACGTCACATTAGATTTGATCGTCTTCTCATCGTGCCCTCCAGAGGACAATAAATACTTATAACTTATTCAACGGGAATACTGTCTCTATCAACTTTTACAATAGATTACTGTGCATACTATTTAAGATGATGTAGATGACAGACAACAATGCAAGCTTACATTTCGATGTCCGTCTTCAGTTTGTCACACACTTGAAACGAGTTACACTTGACCAGAGCTCTTCCTTCTCGGTCAATTAGGCTCACTAGCTCTAAGGAGTCCTGTTGGTTGCATTTCATGACCCTTACTAGAGTTGTTATGACCTAGAATAGAAAAATGTATTTAATAAAAGATACCATGTCTAGTTTTAGTAGTATAGACTTGCTTGTCCCAGCAGGGATGGGCCGACTCGATCGGGAAATACCACCCTCTCACAAAAGATCAGCGTGTAACAACGGTAGGTACTCCTACCGTTGTATTTCATATGGCGAGTGAGAGCGTCAGAGGCCCGAACCGCCTCCCTATCCTTTTCTTAGATCCTACCTATCCTCTCTTTAATGTCCTTCCTATCCCTTCTTTTAGAGATGGCGACGCGCGAGTGATGCTTCTGTGGGCCTAGGCAAGTTGCATTCTATGATCGCTAACGCTATAGAAAACTATTGAAATGTATTGAACTTTGACATCTCTAGCGTTAAGTCATGTGACTAGCGTTATAGATATCGTTAAAGATATCAAATTCCCATTCATTTTAATAGTTTTCTATAGCCTTAGCAATCATAGAATGCAACTTAGCTAGGCCCACTGGTGTTGCTATCGTCTTTAGGCTACGGTAACCCCTTACCATCAGGTGGGCATATATGCTTGTTTGCCACCCACATTGTATAGAAAAAAAAACTATGTAATATAGCTAAGCGTAATGTGAGACCAATATATAAATATAATAGGTAGTTTAAAAACTAAAAACAGCGCTTCGAGGGAGGTACTTTCTAGAACAAGCCGGTCCATTCATTCTGGGAGAAGAATCTACGAGCAAGTCCACTACTAGTTTTTATATGAATATGACTAGAGCTTGGCTAGCCAGCACCACCATACGCACCCTTGCAACAATTATACTAAGGAAGAACATTTACCTGATCAAACGTGTGAGTTTCGTCATTATAAAGAACTGTGCAGTAACAATCTGGTTGGTCAAGGATCTGTAGGAGATCTCGCTCAGCATCCTTTAATCTGTAACAAAAAAATATATGTCTAAAGAATTGACTCAAATTTGACTAGAGTCTAAAGAATTGACTCAAATTTTACTAGAGTAGTGAATAATAGAATTACTATATTCCGACAGTCGCGGTCCGAATATTTCCTCGCCCCCATAGACTTCAGAATATAAATACCTCACTTAACGGTGGTGGTGGTACACAAATGATCTCTATGCAAAAATAGCTAGCAGGAAATACATTTTTCGGGATAAAAACTATCCTATGTGCCAGGTTATATGTATGCAAAATTTCATAATTATGAAATTCTTTTGATCTGTATTTTAGCACTTGACATGCACAGCTACTTTAAAGAATAAAATATTGTGAAAGTGGAAAAAAAGTGCTTTACTGAGAGCACTTCCCTGGATTTGAAGAGACGCAGGTTCGTATCCTGCTCGCAGTAAAGCTCTCTTTTTCCACTTTCTGAATAAGTTGTTTATTATAAAATTCAGTAAAGTAGTTGCGGCGTGGGGGTAGCTCACATGAGTAGTGGGATCAATTGAGAAATTTACTTATATGTGTATTTGTTAGAAAATTATCGCTGCTCGGTTTCCTTCAGGAAAGCATTGTGAGGAAATCTGCTATTCTAAGAGATTTCATGGTCAGCTTGTGAAATCTACCAACCCGCACTGGGCCAGCGCGGTGGACGTCGAACTTAATCCCTATGACTCTGGGAGGGGACCCCCAACAGTGGGAAAAGACGAAAAAGATTACAATTTACCTGAGATCATTCGGCAAGCCGGGCGCATGGTCGTGCGTCAGAAGTCGTAGACAGTACGAGAGGCAAACTGAAGCTGCAATCTTCATCCTCTCCACCACTTCTGGCTTTATATTCGACTCGGTCTGCTTCTCTTCGTCTGATGCCTGCAAAGTGATAATAATGTCTATAGTTCAAATTATAATTAGTGAATAAGGAAAAAGAGTATTTTAGTACGAGCGGGAATCGAACCTGCGTCCCTTCCTTTCTGGGGAAGTGCTCTAATCCACTGAGCTATCGTACTATTTCTAGAAATACCGAATTTCCTCATCACATTGTATTAAAATACTCTCTTTCCTTATTCACAAATTATAATTTGTACTTTAAGTGTAGCTGAGCATGTCAAGTGCTAAAATATAGATCAAAATATCTCTATAGTTCTTGTAAATCATTCTGCTTGCTGTTATTATTCTCAAATTTCTTCATTCTCTTCCCAACCACGAAATAAAATATTGAGAAGCGGCTTGGCAAAATTCTTGCTATTTTTCAGTCCAAGAGCGATGTATGAATGATGATGAAGTAGTAATACTTACCATCAGGCGGGACGTGGCGCGTTTGCTATGATAGCAATAAGAAAAAACATCACGTGTGATATATACCATACAAAATATACGCAAGATATTTTTTTTTTAAAAGACGATTATCCCCTGCTCTATTGAATAATCCTTGTATCGCGGGGGACTTTATAAACATACAATTTTACGGACACAAAGTACACCCAGACTCAGAACAACCATTTGTGGATCACACAAAGAGTTGTCCTGTGTGGGAATCGAACCCCAACACTCAGGCGGGAGGCCAGTATCTAACCAATCCGCCATCTGTGCAGCCGCGTAAACGAAATATATATACATACGGCATGCAATTCGCAGAAAGGATCCCGTTTCCAGGCTTCAGTGTCGCCGCAGTCACAGCAGCCCCCGCCACACGACTGTCCCATCTTGTATTTGTGATGCCTGTGTGCGGACACCTTGAAGCACTCCACGCATAACACGCAAGTGTTGTCCATTCCTATGGTATATATATACACAACAATCAGCTATACTATAATAATTATTCCTAGTGTTAGTGGTAGAACCTTGCTTGCCCCAGCATGAATGGGCACGCTCGATCAGGGAAGTGCCACCCTCTCACAGATGATCAGGGTGAAATAATAACAGCATATGGTGAGTGAGAGCGCCGAAGGATCAAAATCTGGGGCGTTTCCCTATTCTGTCCTTATTATCTTCCATATCATCAACTTATTATCCTTTCCTGATTGCCATTCCTATCCTCATTATTGACCTTCCCCTCCATCTCCTTCCTTGAAGTTGGTGTGATGCCCCTGGTGTTACTAGCGTCTATATTCTACGGATAAGTGGTAGCTTTTGCAACTGTCATAAGCAAGTTTAATTTACCCGTGAACTCTTGACCTTGGCTAATAATGAGTAATTTATATTGCACAATTATATGAAATCTCTAATTCCAACATCTTATTGGTTAAATTGATGAAACATTTAAGAAAATTTTACATTTTTGTCAACAATTTGTAAATTCAAGTAACATTAAATTTTACCACATTCTCGGCAACTGTACGCAGGGTCGCCTTGTTTGAAAACTCGCCCACAAAGGGTGGATCTTTTCGGGATCGGTGGTTGTGAACCGTCGCTGTTACCCCATATAAATTGTTCTAGAGGCTGTATTAGAAGTTTCGCTGCTAATTCTTCATCGAAAGACCAATCTGGAAGCAAGTATAATACGTTACAGTTGTGTTGCATACGCTTATTGTTAATAACATACTTACACGAAGAAGTATTATCTCTAAACATGCCAATTGTTGGCAAACTATATATTTATTGTTGTCATTTACGACCGTAAACTAATAATAATTGTGACTGTAATACTAATAAAAAAACATGTTTGGAAGTTATGCATTTTAGTTAAGGTTTCTGAAATTCATATTATAGGCATAGTTATTTTTCTAGTGTAGTATTACCCCCTTATTCATCTAATATATAAAATTTCCATGTCAGAATGTTAGTTAACGTACTCCTCCGAAACGGCTGGACCGATTTCTATGAAATTTTGTGTGCGTATTGGATAGGTCTGAGAATCGGCCAACATCTATTTTTCATACCCCTAAATGATAAGGGTGACCCACCCCTTTTTTTTTTTTTGTTAAGGCGGGAAATAATGTTCCTAACCGCACACCCTATCGTTCGGGGCAACGACCAGGGTAGTGTGGGGCCTGCACCCACTAAAGAAACCCGCCGTGTGCTGTCTCTCCGCCTTTATTAGCGGGCCACTGGAACCATGTTACATTCCTTCGGTGGTCCGCCGGCGGCTTACCCTTTCGGGTACCCTCTACTGAGCGACGCATCCACACGCGGAGCGTCGCACTTTCGCGAGAGGCCTTGCGGGTGGCGGACGTTCCCCGGTCCATCCACCCGCAGCCTCAGCTAGGGCGGCATGAGGCGCAAGTATCTGCGCCTACGCCGCCCCGGTCGCTGGCGGCGGTTTGGGTCAGCGGAAGAATCCTCCCTGGCCCTCTCCGCCGCTTCCTTCCGCGATATGACATCCTCGCAGAAGGCAGCGACCGCGGCCCAATTCCTGTCGCTGCCAAGCATCGCTCTGACGACGCTCGGCAGCGAGAGGTCCCCCCCTATTAGGGTGACCCACCCCTAAATATTTTATTTTATTTTTTGGACAACATTTTCTATTATTATTTTAGTATGATTTAGCATTAAAAAATACATACAACCCTATATTTTCATTCTTCTACTGCCGATGTAGAAATAATTTATATGGCAAAACAACGTTTGCTGGGTCAGCTAGTAATAACATAAAATGGATTTAAAACACTGTAAGCTGACAAAATGTTTAGTCACTATCTGTCAAATTATCAACATACTTTGTTGAAAAGGGACAAAATAGTATTTTAGTTAAATCAGTGCTATAGAGCTGCGTTAGGTTCTATGAACAGACACAGTTCCACGTAGTCCCTACTACTAGTCCTACATGTGGTGCGGTTAGGCACATTTTTTCCGCCTTAACAAAAAAATATGATTCAATGAATAAGGCCCTTTGATTATAGACCAACTTAAAGAAGAAGTATTAGTGGCAGACGAGCCAAAGTCCACGTGATGTTAAGCGGTAACTGCTACTCATGGACTTAACTATACTAAGTCTACCTTCAAGCCACTGCTCACCATTTAATTACGCGTAAGAGCTGCAACCAAAACACAGGTGAGGTGTTTCATGTTCTGTCACACGGGAAACGCTGGTACTGATCCACCCGGACAAGATAATAATGACTGCTCTACTTGGCACCCAACGCTACCGCCAGTAATGAAATCGATGATAATTGCTTACTTCCCTCAGCCAGCCAGAAAAAATGAGGTGATGACACTTGTATTCTTAGTCCGTCACCACATTTGTAAAGTATTTTACGTTGTTATATTTTTTATAGACCGCACTATTTTGTTGTTAGTAAAATATTAAGGTGTTTACCACTAACCTAGACACGTTGTATTCGGCTGCGGCGAGTATATCCTCGGCACAGTGACCCGCCAGTGATCCAGGAAATGTGCTGGGGAAAGCACACCTTCTTCCATCTTCGTCCTCCATAGTTCCACCACCGCATCAGCACGAGCTGGCAATGTATACCTGTCAACCGTTTCTTCATCACTCATTGTCACAAGCACCAATTTCAAGAGGTTTTAAGTCATCCTTATAATGACAAACTATCTCTTATAATCAATTTTAATTAATTATAATAAAATTTGATCGTTTTACATGAAGCACAGTCACGGCCTATCGTTTCGGCAGTAAATAGTGCACTGGCACGAAGCCACTATCCGAAACCATTCTATATAAAAAATCTAAACAAGAATAAAGATCATGAACACAACATATAAATAATAAAAAAATAATGCTTATCTTATTTATTTATAGTCTCATAAAGTTCAAAGTTGCATGAACGCAGATCTATCAAGATATATGTTACTAATTGTTATAAATGAGTCATATTGGCATAAAGTTTAGTAATGTGAATGCAACGCTTCCAATTTTATTAGACGTTAGAATTCGATAGGTGCTGATTGAATTGAATTTGACGATCAATCAATCTTATTATTACGATATGAATATCTACTATTTCTACTAATATTGTAAATGGGATCTTGTGTTTGTTTCCTGGCTTTCACACAACAACAGATCAAAGATTTTAATGGAGGAACAATATTCACTAATACATTTTTATAGGTTTTTCTGCTATAGATGCGGCAAGCCTAAACCACTAGGATGATCGTAATTAAATTAAAATAGCTGTATTCTACGAACTTGCAGACTGAAGAAGATACTTTTACAAACGACTTTTTAACAAGCTGGCGAAACAAGCTATTTTTTTACACAAGCGGCTCCAGTACAGTAAAATTAGGTAATTGTTGAGTGGCACGAAGTATGCTATTACACAGTACTCATTGTATCTTGAATCCAACGGTGATCTTATCAGTGATCGTGCAATTCTCTCCTACATTTAGAACTGTGTGGTCAATCTTTACCCGTCATTCCTGAACAGGGTTGACATAACGCAGGCGCTCAACGCTCATACGTAAAACTGCCCGAAAATATTTGTATGGGATAAATCCACCTGGACTGTTTTATTGAAGTGAAACTTCTAATGCGACTTCCAACATGGTAGCGTTAAACGTTTAACGCTACCATGGAGGGGTTATGAAAGCACTGTTGCGTTAAACGATCAACGCTCCTGGGGAGGGGGAATAGAAAGAGACAGAGCGAGAGTGGATGCGTGGCGTGGCACTCAAACGCATGCGCGTAGTATACCTGTTACAGGGCAGCGCGAGCGTTGGCAACGAGTAGCGTCCAATTTCCACATTACGAAGTTTCACTTCTTCCGCGCGGAGGGACTCCACGCACTATTGATTGTTTATTACTATAAAGGCTTATAAAATCCTTACTAAAATATTGTAAATCAGAAAACGAGTTTTTTTGTATACTTGTTTTTATTACCTTTTGACGCGGTCACTACTTAACCGATCATCACGAAATTTGGCTTACATATAGTCCGGAGTACAGAGGACAGGCTGCTTATCTCGAACTGCACTGTTTATCCCGAAAATGGTACTTCTGGGATGGGTATTTTTGTGCCAGAGGGTGACGTATAAGACGAAAAGAAAGAGAGGGAGAGAAGGTGGCTAATTATAGAAATAAAGCAAGCGATAAAACAAACGTAAGCCATTTTCATTACACCTGTCATGATCATAAAACCGGCACTATATCAATTATTTCAACATTTCTTTCGGTGAGGGATATAAATAATTTTCTTACCTACTTGTAGGTAAGCGACTCAAACACTTAGATAGTCGAAACATTTTAAGTTTAAATTTAAACATAAAGAGGCCAGACGAATTATTTGTGGCTGCGAAAAATAAAAATCGCTTAGTCTAGTTTCGAGATGGCGACGCATAAACATAAAAATTTAGGACTGCATCGGACTAAAACAAGGTTATTTTCAATTTAATTGCCCTAGCTTTTATTTTAACATATATTTCATAGCTAATCTTTTAGAATTCCTCATAAAGTACAGCGCTCATTTGACGGGATTTTTGTAGGAGGAAAAGAATTTGAATCTTACTATAATAATACCATACCATTGGCACACAAATTTCGTTGATATCGTTACAAACAGATCGAGCATACCGCGGGTCATAGGCGGTCGTATTACAGGATATGGTGGTACCAATCAGCTCGGGCCCGATAGCAAATAAGTACTCCCACTTGGTAGCCAGCCCTACCATCAGTAATGCAATGGGTGATCTAGACACGCGGTAACGTGTTAAACCAAGTTCAAGCGAAAGAATTGGCGAGCAGTACCGTGTATAACACGAACCATTTGGAGCCACTTTCCACCCCCTCATAACTCAAAAACTATTTCACATAAACATGTCAAAATGACCTTAGGCTTCAATATAGCATCCTAAGTTGTAAGAAGAAATAATATTTTAAGATGTTATAAAATATTTTATGTTGTTATACTATAAAGTACAAATTATAATTTGTGATTAAGGAAAAAGAGTATTTAAATGCGTTCCGATAGAGGGCGTTGTACGTTAAGACAAATGTGATAAGGAGATTGGGTATGTCTAAAAGATAGTACTGTAGCTCAGTGGATTAGAGCACTTCCCCGGATAGGAAGGGACGCAGGTTCGTTTCCCGCCTGTACTAAAATACTCTTTTTCCTTTATCACAAATTATAATTTGTACAGAGTTAGTTACTCTTGAACAACGCGAAAACTGAATGGATTAACAAAGATTTGAGCGCCGGCCTCATATCATATCCCGTGGCATCCTTTAGCCTGCTATGGGATCTTTCGGCATCCTCTGGCATGCCATGGGATGCCACGGCATGCCGAAGCGCTCCGATGATACTTTGCCGTGCCATCCCGTCAAATGAGCGCCGGCCTTTAATATGATCATAATTATTGCTTGACGTCTATAATTTACTTATTATTCACGTCATGATGGGTCATGTCTGATAGGGTACGAAAGGGAATTATTAAATTCGCGCGGAATGAAGAATAAGAAGTGTAAATGAAAAAACAAATTTATTTTTCCTAATATAATCACCCGCTACCCTAATACATTTTTCTGATCTTGCAATCTTTAAAACAACCAAACGAGCTAAAATTTGGAAGCCCACCTTTTGCAGAGCGGCTATAGGAACACGGCTCTTATGGACAGGCGTGTGGTCATGTAGAAGGATGACACCTCTTGTCAATTTTATCCTTCTTCGTGTTTAATAACTTCTTTTAACTGCTCTAGGATTGAAGCGTAGTTTTCTCAGGTTATGGAGACACCTTTGTCTTTGTAATCGATCAACAAGATCCGCCGCATTTTCCAGATGAATCTGACACCTTAACCTTAGGTGGTGATCTGCTTTTTTATGCCACTGCAATAGTCCTGTTTGGACCCAGATACTCACATTTCGTCCCCAGTAACAATTCGAGTCAATACTCCATCTTTGTCTTCACCCCAGAGGCCCCAAAACTCGCAAGAACACCCCATACGCAGTTGCTTTTTAAGGCGGCGTGAGCCTTCTCAGCACCCATCTTGCACCGATTTTAGTTATGCCAAAGTGATCGTGAAGAATCTAAAAAATGGTGGTATTTAATACTCGAACCATTTCTGCGAGCAGTTTCTTTTTCAGTTCCTCGAGTATTATTTTTTCAAATTTTTGAATGATTTCCAGGTAGGCCACCTCAATCGGCAGGCCGATGGTCGTGGATCGTATTTAAGTGAGTCTCTATCTAGCATAATGAGGGTATACCACTTGTAAACTATAGTTTTACACCGGCAAAAGTCACGACATATCTTCCAGTAGTTAGTTTTAACCGAATTTCCTTGCTTGATAAAGAACTTTGTAAAAGCGCTATTTTCGATTTGTTCCATATTACAAGTTTTATTCCCGACTGACTTGTTTGGCGGACGATAGTTCAAAGACTAATGACCTAATTACAAACAAACCTACCTGCCTAATTTAAAACTTAGTGTGAATTACTCAATTCGTAACGATACTGTAGGTAGCTTCTCTAATTATCTATTCCGGGAATTTAAAACGCAACCTTGTAGGTAGTTACAGGTTCCTTGTCCTATGAATCATATATAATAAATAACAATTAAATTTATTTTATGTCTACAAGCGGCCAGGGAATGGGTTAAGAATTATTTATTTAATAGGTATTGAATACAGGGATAGTTGGAGTGCCACCGTTGTGGTATTTTGGCGAACAAGCAAACGGACCACCTGTTGGTAAGCGGTTACCGTAGCCTATAGACGCTAGCAACACCAGAGGCATCACTCGCGCATCGCTATCTCCAAGGAAAGGGATAGGAGGTGGATAGGAAGAATAATAAGGGGAGTATAGTTAAGATACTAAAGAGAGGATGAGAAGGATAATAAGGAGAGGAAAGGGAGGGGGTTTGGGTTCGCTCTCACTAACCATATGAAACACAACGGTAGGTGCCGTTGTTACACGCTGATCTTATGTGAGAGGGTGGGTGGTACTTCCCCGATCGGGCCGGCCAATTCGTGCTGGGATAAGCAAGGCTCTAACCAATAGAAGATAAGACTGATAAACAAGCCTACTAATATAGGCCTCCTAACAGCAGCGTCCTAAAAGCCGTGCTGTAAATAGAAACAGCTTTCACGGCTCAGTGTTTTAATGCCACGAGTAAGTAGCCAAAAATAATAGAGGCAAATTAAAATCTATTGCACGTCTCTTATGCGAAGCGTTGAGGTGGGTGCTGCTCTCGTTTTACGTAGAACAACTGATTTTTCAAACTTAAAATGTCTCTATTTATCATATATTGCACTTGTAAAATAATATATACACACACATATCAAGAAAAAACACTATTTTTAACACTCATTATATTTTTTGTGCCAGTTTAATTATTTAAACTAGTTAAAAAACTGTTTAAAAAGGTTATGTCTTGGACGTCTGTTTGTTGTAGGTAATGTATGTTAACACGATAACGACCAAAATACTTTACTAAGAGGTTTTATTTTTATTTTACGAATTATTATGATTACGAATAGAGCCCTATCACTTTTCAAGGTCTGATTCGATGTGGTTTAATTGTTATTAAATAAACAAAAAAATAGTGAATATTTACGCTCGACGCGACACTAAAATCATTGGTGTATTTCGTGAGAACTATTTCTATAGACCAATGTAGAAGTACTTCTTAAAATTAGCGCTAGATGGCGTATAAGACATGAGAAGGTACTTTTTGAAATTAATAATATGTGATTTATTGAAAACTACTTAGTAAGACCAATGCATTATTAGTTACTTATCAAATAATCAATTTTATTGTGAAAAACATACAGGTGAAGCTAATAAAAAGCGTGTAAAAATGAAGATTATGAGGCGTGCACTTTTGGATTTTCCAAAGTATTTGTATAATTTAACCACTAAAATACAGACCACACAGATCTTATCTTAATGTTTCTATAATATATTTACGTAGATATTATGTTAAATTTTGCAAGAAATAATAGAAGATACTCAGTTTTGTTTCTACATTAAGATTGGCATCGCTTTTGACTTCGTGCCTAATGATATTTCATTAGATTAATTATTATATTATAAATGCTAAAATTAGCAAAACTTATATATTTAATCGAGTAATAATTGTATATTTGTTTATTTATATATTTTGCGTATATCGGAAACGGCTCGTAACGATTTGGATGAAATTTTGTACTTAGATAAGGATTTGATTTCTAAGTTTAGCTGTATAAGCATTTTCTTGAGAAAACGCGATTTTCTTTTAAAAAAAAATATAATTTTTCTATTACGATATTATAGCGCCATCTCGTATTTCTTTTAGGTACTTTCATTAAATAGGTGTATCGTTACATTCGTTACTAATGCGGATGCCATGCTAGCGATTTGGATTGTATACAAAATTGCAGCAGCTATACCTAGATACGAGGAGGGATCAAAAAGTAGTGAGAATGAGATAGAATATAATGACTGAATACTTAATAATTAATTTTTCTACATAGTCTCCGAGTCTCTCTGCACACCGAGTCCAGCACTTTTCTAAGGATTCAATCCCTTTCAAAACATAAGTTTTGTCTTGGTCCTGCAAAAAGCTCTCCACGGCATCCATCACCTCGTTATCGTCTTCGTACCTGTTTCCCCTTAAGTATTCTTTCAATTTGAGGAACAGATAAAAATCGCTAGGCGCCAGATCTAGTAAATACCAATTCGGACCCAGCTTGCTGAATGGCAGCCATCGCAACTGCTGACCTGTGCGCGAGTGCGTTGTCGTGATGAAACAGCACGCCACTTCGAAGTTTCCCTCTGCTTTTCTCTTTGATGGCATTCCTCAACTTGGAAACTAAAGCTGCATAATATTGGTCTGTAATAGTGGTTCCACGCTCCAGGTAATCAATCAACAATATCCCTTCTGAGTCCCAAAATATTGAGGCCATAACCATGCCAGCCGATGCCACGGCACGAAACTTCTTTGGGGTCGGTCATGATGGCCGTTAACATTGCGAAGATTGCTGTTTTGTTTCGGTATCAAAATGATGGACCCATGTTTTGTCCATTGTTACGAAACGAGACAAAAAGTTTTCAGAATCTTCTTGAAACTTGTCCAACAGTATCTTCAAAATGTCAAGTCGATTTTGTTTCTGACTGTCGGTTAACAATCTCGGCACCCATCTTGCGGAGACTTTTCTCATATTCAAAGATTGTTTCAATATGGATTGAATACTTCCATATGAAATGCCCGTTTCTTGAATGAAGTATCGGATGGTAGCTCTTCGATCGCTCAATACAATTTTCTTGACTTTCGCAACATTTTCTTGGGTGACTGACGTCGATGGACGGCCGCAACGATGTTAGTCTTCCGTGCTCGTTGTCCCTACTCGAAATTGAGAAGCCCACCTTGCAGCAGTAGAATACGGCGGAGCAGACTCTCCTAATATTGCCTCCAAATCACAATGAATCTCTTGCGTCGTTAACTTTTCTAAACAGAGGTATTTAATAACGGCTCGCATTTAGTTTTTCTCCATTTTCGAGAACACGTTCCGACACGAAGCAAACAAATGACTACATTCAGAAAAAAACAAAAGAGAATCGAATATTTTTTTCTTTTTTAATATTACAAATATGTATCTGAGCTATGCCTGCCAGTATTTATTTTTTTTCTTACCAAGGAGTATGTCGTTCTCACTACTTTTTGATCCCTTGTAATAATGCAGCATGATAGATACAGTAGATATACACTAGCCACCATTAATAAAATAGCAGCTTGCAATACATAAAATCCAGATTAAGCATGAAGAAATCACTATCAGAAAAATTATCGACCCTAAAACATAAACAAATAAAGTAGATTTTTGTTTAAGACGGATGTTGGCAGCATGCCATTCGTAACCTTTCGAGCAACACTACCTGCCCCTAGTGGTACTTCGGATGAGACATTGAACTCATTCTAGGAGGTTGAAGTTCATGAGAGCAGAACAAGTGTTTTGACACATATATGAGCTTATTCTGTGAATTCGTCTTGGTAGCTTAACGTATAATAGCGCGTTTACATTGTCAATTTTACGGCGCTTAAATTTCGGTGCCATGAATAAGCATCATGTTGTCAGTTTCCGCGCCAAATATAAAGAAGGGTATAGATAAGGACTACACAATAATTTCCGTTTTTTTTTGGCACTAGGTATCGTTTTTTACTATATCTTAATAATAAAAAACGCATTTTTATGCCCATTCACTGCAAAGAAGGCCGCAATTGCGTGGCGCCCCAGTTCCAAGGGGTAACTCTCTCGGTCTCCAAAAGCATTGGGATCCTCGGCATCGATATCTCTAGCAAAGTCCAGTTCGGGAGTCATTTGGAGGATAAAGCCAAATTAGCGAGTAAAAACTAGGCGTTCTGAACAGAACCAAGCGGTACTTCACACCGAGGCAACGACTTGTGCTATATAAAGCACAGGTCCGCCCTCATATGGAGTACTGCTCACATCTCTGGGCAGGTGCGCCTAAGTACCAACTCGACCCACTTGACTCCCTGCAAAGGCGTGCTATTCGAATTGTCGATGATCCCGATCTCACGGAGGGTCTGGAGTCGTTGGAGCGGCGGAGAGACTTCGGGTCCCTCTGTGTGCTCTATCGGCTCTACAATGGGGAGTGCTTGGAGGAGCTGTTTGAGGTGGTACCGATATCACCATTTTATCCCCAACCACGAGACGTCGCGGTAGGGTTCATCCACACCAGCTGGAAACGATTTCGTCAAAGACAGTTCGTTTTCAGCGTTCTTTTTTACCACGTACCTGTAAGCTCTTGAATGACCTACCTGCTACGGTGTTTCCCTGGCGCTACGACATGTCCCTCTTTAAACAAAGTTAACTGAACTGAGGAGCAAATAAAGCACCCCATACTTTTTTACAACAATTATTATTTATTATAATATTATTTTCTCCTCTTTAGTTCAATTAGCTAAAAGAGCATTGTTTTAGTTGTTTTTAAATTGAATTTATTTAGCAGGAGAGAGCTAGGTTTGCCACCAGTACTTTATAATAAAATATTGTACGTAAACTTACTTTTTACTTTGTGAAGGCAATAAGAAATAATAATAATAAATATTCACGGACATTTTCACACAATGTCTTCTGGTCCCAAACTAAGCTTAACGCTTGTGCTATGGGATGTTGCCAGATTACGGATATAATGCATATATACTACTTTTTTTTTTGTAAATACATACATATAATAGGTAGAAAACACCCAGACGCAAATATTTGTGTTTATCACACAAATAATTGTCCTGAGTGGGAATCGACCCACGACCTCGTGCACGGAAGTCGGTTACACTACCGACTACGCCACGAGGCCCGTCAAAAATACGAATAAGAAAAAAACATAAAGGAAACTATTATGTAGCATATTAGCATTTTTGGGGGACGAATCGCAGTACAAAATAAAATGCTCAAACATTTTTATTTACACGTGTGCGATTAGTAAAGTTCTAAAGAAAATAGTGTGAGGAAATAGATGGTGCTGTTGTGGACAACACAAAAACAATTACATCTGTTGACCTTCTGATTGACCTTCTCAAAAGGGCAGCTAAGATAGATCTTAGAACTTCCTTACGGAAAAAACCTAGCTACGCTAGATCACAGAGACATATCAGTCAAGCAATGCATGACTAAGCTGTTTCACTTGTGCGCTTTATTTACATTTAACTTCCTAACTAATTTATCATCATGCCATTTGCCTTGCGGGGTAGGCAGAGAGAACAGTACCAAGAGGCTTCTTACATACATCTCTCGCTTCCTCAACATTCATAATTCTCTTCATACCGCCGCTTTCGGAGACTCCTGACTCCACCTTCCTTCAATACATGGCATTGTATACCTTCTTAACCAGTCGCTCTTCCGGCATTCTTTCAACATGACCTAATAATCGCAGCATTCCCTTTAGCATCTTTACACAAGTACTCTCTTTTATACCTACACGCCCTCTTACGTCGTCATTACATTTAAAATAACAAACATTTATTTCTGTTCTAAAAAATACATACATATCCGTCTCGCCGTTCCATCAAATACGCATAAACTGGAATTTATATAATCGGTACCAAAGACCGAAACATGTAGATATGTAGGTGTATGATACACCGTGTATCAGACGTTTCCTTAATGGGAACTACAAATTACACTTTTAACCCGATTTCAAAGCCATTGTTAGCGACAACAGCCATTCTTCACCTTCATGCAAGTTGCGAGGAATATCAATATCATATATGTACCTACCTAAATATTATGAAGTTAATTTCATATGTGAAATGAAATAGTGAGCAGCGCTTCATGCAAGTTGCGAGGAATATCAATATCATATATGTACCTACCTAAATATTATGAAGTTAATTTCATATGTGAAATGAAATAGTGAGCAGCGGCTTGACAGTATTCTCAGTATAGTTGAGTCCATGAGCGACGGTTACCATTTACCATCAGGTGGACCGTGGCTCGTCTGCCACCATATGAAAGAAAAACGTTTCTAATTTCAATACTTAATTTACAATTAGGTAAACTTGGAGAGACGTTGACGAATTTTCCATTTCATCTTGACCAATATCTACTATTACTCAAATTTTATATAGCGTTACAGAACCTTAGATTAATAACGCTTAGAACCCGAGTAGGTCCAAAAGGAGTGAAGCACTTTCAAGTTAGCCTTAAAAGGCTAACTGCGTTGCTCCTTCTCTCAGTGTCCGTGATAAAGTGTCATTGTAAACATCTCGCATAATTTTATTTAAAAATAACTACCTGCACCGTGAAAGGATGTCACAACGCGTCTCATAACCATAATAATGATAGGAAGATTACATTTCACTCGTAAGTACTCTTTGATAATTAATAATTTTCAGTAAAACATTCACCTAAATGGAAAACTAAATTGTAATCAAAATATTGCCAGCTCTAGAAAAAATATTTACCCCGAATCAAAAACTATTTATTTATTTAGATATTTTTATATATATTTTTAGCATTTGACATGCTTAGCACTATACATTAAACACAAAGTGAAAAATGTGAAATCGAAAATAATCCTGCTCCTGACTGTTATTTTCGATTTCACATTTTTCACTTTGTGTTTAACTATTTATTTAATTGTATTCGTTTTTAGATTTCCATCAAATGCGATTATTGCTGCGCGATGGATACAACAAATCTTAGAAGCGAAGAATGTTGGAAACCAACTAGATACACAAAAATATGTTCTGAGCATTTCGGTGACAAAGAAAGGTATACTACCTTATGATGGTACTACTTGGTATTTCTTGGTATGGTATTACTATGGTATATACCTACTATGGTATTACTTGCTTATGATGGCAGACGAGCAACGGCCCACCTAATGGTAAGTGGTAACCGTCGCTCATAGACTCAACTATACCGAGAGTATTGTCAAGCCGCTGCGCACCATTTCATTTCTCAAATATGAAATGAAAGAATAAACGGCTATCTTCTGCTACAGCCAAAACACACTGACTTGCTTCATTCTTCTCTTCATTCACAGGAGACGGTGGCACCGACCCGTTCGGGCTTGATAGCAAGTAAGTACTTTCACTTGGTACCTAGCCCTACCACCAGTAGTGCAATGGGTGATAATTTGCTTACTTCCCTTAGTCGCCTTGTACGACACCCGCGGGAAAGGATGGGGTGATGACACTTGTATTCTTAGTCCATCACCACACGGAAAAATGGTAATTTAAGTTCCATTAACTACAGTTGCATTATTAATAAATTACAAATTTTGTCTAAGTTCAGTGTTTCTACTTAAATATCCCGTCCTTTTTCCATACAAACCTGCTATTTATTACAATTTTCTATCAGAAATATATATATGAGTATCGTGGTTTGGCAAAACTGGAATAGTGTGCCATTTTCCTCACTTTTTGGGGAAAATGTTTTTACTTGTATCATTGTTTGATCGCATGTGTGGGTGCCGTTGAATGTAATTACGTGACGTTTACGCACACATTAAACGTTAAGTTGCTTCAAATTTGAGTGGAATTATAAATGAAACTATCGTTCTGAGCGTTATTGCTCACAGTACTCGTCTCCACAGAATCAGTAGATCTTTCATGGGGCAATGTATATGCTTCTACAATAAAATTCCTGAAAATGTCCGAAACATGCCACTAAATAAGTTTAAGAAAGCCGTAAAAATTAGACTTTGTAATCAAGGTTATTACACTGTTTCGGATTATCTTGAGGATAAAACTAAATGGGCTTGAGCTGCTCCTCATTCATTAATTTTCAAAATTGTTTTATAAGATATAATGTAATTTTAGTTATAAAGATTATATTAAATTGTAATAAATTGGCAATTTAAAAAAGTGGCCCATGAGTTTCTTGCCGGGTTCTTCTCATGAAAGGCTTTACTACGGAATCCGGCCGCTTGTGGCGATTGCAATCGCCACTTTGTTATTGCGGTTGCACTCGCCTCAGGCGCTCGTGTTAATTATTTTAATTATTAGTGTATTATTGACGATTTTAAGTGCTACTTAATAGGCCTATGAAATAAAGATATTTTTGAATTTGAAATTTGAATTTGAATTTATTATTCTAAGTACACAACAATATTAACTGGCTGAAATATCGTAAAAAATAATTTGTTCAAAGTATTTAGATTTAGGTACAACATTATGACAGCTATTACGTTTGTGAATAAGGAAAATGAGATTTTTTTACGAGCGGGACGCGAACCCGTGTCTTTTCCAATCTAGGGAAGTGCTCTAAGCCACTGAGCTGTCGTACATACCTATTTGGCCATCCCAATTTCCTCATCACATTTGTCTTTACGACCAAAGCCATCTATCGGAATGCATTTACATGCATCAATCCAATATACATAGTAAGTTTAATTTTGCAATTAAAATTCATAGTAGGTATGAATTTTAAGATTTATGGCGTGATTTTCCTAACATTTTTAATCTATATTTTTTAGCATTTGACATGCTCCGCTGCAAATAGTAAGTACAAATTATTTGTGAATAAGGAAAAAAACAATCTCTTTTTCCTTATTCACAAATAATTTATAACGAAATAAAAATAATAAGAAAAATAAAAATCTTTGTCCTTTTCACAAATAATTTGTGCTTTAAAAAGTAGCGGAGCATGTCAAATGCTAAAAAATATAGATCAAAAAAAGCTATTACGTTATTTCTACCCAAATACATATATAAGCCACTATTAAACATAAAGTGAAAAATGTGAAATCGAAAATAACAGTCACGAGCAGGATTCGAACCTACATCTCCTGGATACCGTCCAGATGCTTTGCCAATTCAGCCATCGTGACCCTTGCTCCTGACTGCTAATCTCGATAACACATTCATACTTAACGTCTTTGGGTGACGCCTGCACCATCTGTCGGAAGTATTTTCATACATTATACCGACCAGGTAAACTTAATTTTACAATTAAGATTTTACCTAATAATGACGCAAACCCTGTAAATATTTAGATATTTTTTTATATATATTTTTAGCATTTGACATGCTTAGCAACATACATTAAACATAAAATGAAAAATGTGAAATCGAAAATAACAGTCACGAGCAGGATTCGAACCTGCAGGGTCGAACCTGCTGTCAGGAGCAAGGGTCACGATGGCTGAATTGGCAAAGCATCTGGACGGTATCCAGGAGATGCAGGTTCGAATCCTGCTCGTGATTGTTATTTCGATTTCACATTTTTCACTTTATGTTTAATGTATGTTGCTAAGCATGTCAAATGCTAAAAATATATATAAAAAAATATCTAAATATAAGCCACTGTTCTTTGAAGATTCCAAATTTTCTTTAGTTCACTATCCCAACCCTTATCCGTATCCCAAACTGTTGTTGGGGTCGACTTCTAATCTGTTTGGCTGATCCATAACACGAAGTGCCTGCCTATCTGACCTCCAAGACCCAACTAAGATGAAAACTGGTAACCTTAGGACAAGACCAGAGTCAGATTTTTATTAAGGGCTGACAAACTAACACTGCTAGGAATTTATTTGACAGCCGAGCTTTCAGCTGTCAGGTGTTTTTAAATACGAGTATCACTTTTTGGTCACCCATCTGATTACCAACCGAGGGAACGTTGCTTAACCTTGCCGATAGTTCGAGCTGCACGTGCACAACTTAGCTACAACCGTTGTTCATCTAGCTACAATATTGTCAATAAATTAATATGATGTAATCAAACTAGAACACATTCAGTTGATATTAGTAATGGCAACATAGATATTGATTAATTAAAAGCATAATTTAGATTAGATAAATAATAGCAATGAATATAGGTCAATCTGAGACAAAACTCAATCTACAATATTTAACTCTAAAAAACACTAACAGCTAATGCCACTCTTGCTTTAAAAAAAAAATAAACTTTTTAACTGCACAAATCGCGTAGATTTCGATTTCTACACCGAAAAATATAATTTTTAGTTAAATCTTCTTCATTTGGTTTTGATCTTACATTCTCAGCCTTGTTGTATTGCATTGTCAATTTAGATTTTGTCTTGCCTAGGCGGACTTGGTATTGTGAAGGTGAGCACGGTTTTGTTCTTCCAAAATTGCAAGACCAAGACCGATTCTGCACATCACAAAATTTTTCTTTAAATAAAGCGAAAAATCACCCCAAAGCGATCGACCAAATCGATAGTATATCTATTTATTATTGTTTCATTTCAAAACAGTAACCAATAAATGGTTGCGGTACGTCTACCAATAAATCTAGCATTTTTACATTACATATCTATAATTACCGTAATATTCGCAACACAATATATTTATGCTTAATTTAGTTGTGGCTATTGATAACGGTGGCGAATGAGGAAGACGGCTACCCAATGGCAGATGGTAAGTCACCCGCGGCCTTAGTTATTATGAAGGGCACAACCGAGACGCTGCTATTGTAGAATCCACAACAAGGGTTAGATGGCTATCTTCTCTTCAAGAACCAATCACACTACTTCTGACCGAATCACCGACGACGAAATGACGTAAGATATGCACAATGTAAAAATAACAAAGCAAAGTATCTGAACAGGCGTACCCCATCTTATCGGTAACACGTAATTAAAACGACCTACCAACACGGACTTTACATAGTGGTGTATGTACTTGCATTATTACTAGTACATTCCCCGCGGTTTCGCTCGCGTCATAGTATTGTCGATGAAAAATCAATTTCGGATAGGATTCCTATTATTAGGTATAAACGTCGCCACGCTGACAGCCGGTTTTACCCTCCCTCCGCATTAGATGTTTCACATCAAAAATATAGGTTCCGGATAAGTAATCACCAACATATCATATATTAAAACCTTCTTCAAAACACGCCGCATCTTATGGTATAAGTATTATTCCGATCGGTTCGGTAGTTTTCGCAGTATAACCGAACAAAAAACCGGCTCTCCATTTATTAGTATAGATTATGTACCTAAATAATATTTATGCAATACATTATCAAACAACTATCAAATTCTATATATGGTATTTGTCCAAGAGCGGCTAGAAGGGCGACCGTGAACAAATTAGCTATGTAGTGTTTGGTAGTAATGGAATAACGTTAGTTTTTGATCTGTATGTGCACTTGATATGCTCAGCAACATTAAAGATAAAATTTGTGAACTGTGGAAAAAAAGAACTTACGAACGTACGAGCGGGCATCGAACCTGCGCCCCTTCCAATCCGGGGAAGTGCTCTAATCGCTAACATGTTCTAGAGAACCTGGATGGAGTGTCGGCAACCCAACAACTGAGACTTGTTAAAATTCTGAAAAATCGATTGTTTATCTGAATAAACAATCGATTTTTCATTGAATTTATATTTAATGAAAAATCGTTGTCAACAAGTTTTAAACAACAGAGGCGGTTACACTTTGTGTTGAATTACCAAATACATAATTAAAAAAATCGTTAAGTATTTAATTTTATAAAACATGAAAAAGTTATTTAGATATTTTTTATATATATTTTTAGCATTTGACATGCTTACCACTATGCATTAAACACAAAGTGAAAAATGTGAAATCGAAAATAACAGCAGGCCTTCTTGTGACCGTTATTTTCGATTTCACATTTTTCATTTTGTGTTTAATGAAAAAGTTAATTTAATTTTAACTTTATTTTATACTACGTTTTTACGTTACACATATTGTCGATTATTGTTATTGAATGAAGGATTCTGTTGCTTTAGTCACTAATGCATCAAATAATCTTTACCTACTTATTATTTATAAAAGAAATATATTACAATAGTAAAAATCGTTCGAAAGTTCAAAACCGTACATGTTGCTTAGACTTTTTTTATGTGTGTATTATAAAGCTGTAACAGAATTGTGTCTGTACATTCAAGATATTTGAGGGAAAAAAAACACTGTATTTAAGCTGGTGTCTAAACACAAAACATTTTCTTTTAGATTTTTTTATATATTTATTTATTTAGGGAAACCAACAGCTATATAAAAAAAAGTACATAATGGAATTAACAATACAAAGCCAATTGTAGGTTTCCACAAATAGCAGCAAACAAAACTTTATGGAACACTAATAATAATTACGACAACGTTAACACATCACGATCATCTTTAAATTATTTTAACATTTTATCATATTTTTTTTTCCTTTTTTTTTAACTTACTTAAAAAACTGAAGGTTTAGCACTGATCTTGCCACGCTGCTTTTAATATTAAATGGATCTAGTGAGAATTCTTTACAAACTTTGTTAAAATCATTACTTGCTCGCAAGAGATATGAATTCTGTCTATAATTAGTAGAAGCGAAGGGAATTGAAATGGGAGCATTGAATCGAACATATCTGGCCGGAATATTATAATTAATCTTTTGAAGAAGTTCAGGACAATCAATTTCATTCGAAATTATCTTACTCATAAACGTACAGTCTGCTAGTCTGCGCCGATTTACAAGCGGTTGTATATGAAATTTTTTACAGAAATCAATATAATTTTCTGAACAATACGATTCAAATAAATATGAATACTACGTATTCCGTATAGTTCCTGTAACATAAAAACTTAATAAATCGTTTTTGAATTTTTTCTATGCGGTCAATGTACTTTACGTAGCACGGATTCCAAATTTGTGATCCATATTCTAGATGACTTCTAACATATGTGCAATACAATATTTTCAATGTCTTGGCTTCTTTGAACCCTTTAGATATTCTCATTATAAAGCCTAGTGCTTTTTTTTTGTCTGTTTATCTGTTTGTTCTTTAGAGCATCACACAAAAACTACTGAACGAATTTCGATACACCTTTTTTTATTTGTCAGCTCTTGATTAGACTTAAAAACATTTTATCCCGCTACTATATGGGGACTTGAGATATAATCTAAAAACTAGCTTGTTGTTGCGGCAGAGCCGCGGGCAAAGGCTAGTTATCTATAAAAATAGGATTTTAATTAAAAAAACACATGGGCGTAGCCATCATGCAGTCGAATCATGGAATACAACCACTTTTAAGAGTAAACTTGAATACAGATGTGATTTAATTTTAAAGAAATGTCTACCAGCCCAACCGGTCTAAGACCTGATAATGAATTATGTCAGTGCAACTTGTCTATGTTACAAACCAGTTTTGAATCATATTACATCACATTACTTTTTTTAATAACAAATGGCGTAGTTGTTTAATAGCTTGGCGTACCACAAAAGCGTAGCACGTATATTCTGAAAGGATGACTTCATAAATATTAAGTGAAACAAACTACATCAGGGTTCGAATCAATTATTCGGGTCAGACCATTGATACATCAATGGGTCAAACGAATATATTCGTTTTGATATGTTTATATATTTTTGAGCATTTGACATGATTAGCAATATAAATTAACGCAAAGTGCGAAAATGTGTGTGTTATCGAGATTCGCAGTCCCGAGCAATTTTCACGATTGCTGAATTGTCAAAGCATCTGGGACAGTCCAGGAGATGCAGGTTCATATCCTGCTAATGTGAAAATCTCTCCTAGTGATAGGGTTTTTACATAGGCCACCACGCCTTGACTTTTTTTCGAGTTGACAAACTTATCTCTCAGGCTTCCTTACGATACCACTGAAGGAATGTTCCGGTGGCCCGCCAATAAAGTCGGAGAGATGGCACACGGCGGGTTTATTTAGTGGGTGAGGGCCCCACACTACATTTTTTTCCCGCCTTAACAAAAAAAAAGGCTTCCTTACGATATTTTCCCTCACCGAGTCAATTACATTTAAACCCGCAAAAAACAAAGGGTCCCTATGTCGAATACCAGGTATTTTATAGGATTCATTGCCACAGAAATAATAACACAGACTTTAAAGAGGTAATACCTGTTAACAGCTGTTAGCTGGCTATAATCAGCTTGTGTATTTTGACAACACATGGACACGAAACGAAAATATGAACGCTTCACTTTGAACACGCACGCACAGTCCGACGCTGACACCGATTGTCCTTCATCACTGTCACAAGAATCTTCTTTCATTTTTTAATGAACATGAACTCTAAAAGTACAGTATCTCACTGAACATAGCACAATACATGTCATAATAGTGAAATAAGATACAACATTACCGAAGGCTAATTGGCTACTTATCATTTGTAGGAAACGTCGATTTTATCGACATAAATCTTATATTATCTGTGTTTGTGTAACAATGTCCTCAAAAGTCAATATCCATGATTGATTATGCAAATATTCAAGGTCCCCTACGCACAAAAGCCTTTCATTCAGAACTTGTACTAATGTCCGTAGTCAGACAATTTGAAAAGGATTTTGACAAGGGGAAAATGTTTTTTTTATTGCATGTAGTGGCAGACGAGCCTAGGCCCATCTGATGGTAAATGGTAACCGTCGCTCATGGACTCTGAACTATATCAAGAGCGCTGCTCACTATTACATTTCACAGATATGAAATGAAAGAATAAACGGCTATCGCCTGCTACAAACAAAACGCAACGATGTGCTTCATGGCCAGTCACACGGGAGATGGTGGTACCAACACCCGCTCGGGCCCGATACCAAGTGAGTACTCTCACTTGGTACTGGGAACCAAGTAAACCCTACCACCAGTCATGCAGTGTATGATAATTGCTTACCTCCATTAGTCGCCTCATACGACACCTGTGGGAAAGCATGAGGTAGTGACACTTGTATTCTTAGTCCGTCACCACACAAAAAATGTGGTGTAAAAATTCCCGTTTTTTGACTAAACATTTATTTTAATACAATACTTTTAATTTGTTTCCCTTTTTTTAGGCGGGGAAAATGTACCTACCGCACACCCCGCTGTCCGGGAAGACAGCGAGGTAGTGTGGGGCTCTCACCCACTAAAACCCGCCGTGCGACCTCACCCGCCCGTAGTCGGCGGACCACTGGTACCGCGTATATTCTCTTCAGTGGAATTTGTTTCCCCTAACGTAATAGACCCACAATTTGTCTTTGTTATAAAATATTGGACTTTTTACCCAACAAGGATACAAACTGGGAATCTTCTATTGTTTGCTATAGGATACTGGTGGGACTTTCATGTAGAAAGTGAATCAGGCCGTTCACCACCATGACCTCTTAGTACAAGCCTATTGTTTTTTTTGTTAAGGCGGGAAAATATGTATAGTGCGTGAGATTACCGAAGTCCCAAACACTCTCTCTATCCTCTCCTTTATTTTGCGGAAAAAAATGTTCCTAACCGCACATCCCGTCGTTCGGGGCAACGAACAGAGTAGTGTGGGGCCCTCACCCACTAAATAAACCCGGGGTGTGCCGTCTCTCCGTCTGTATTGGCGGGTTACTGGAACTATGTTACATTACTTCAGTGGTTCTTAGTGCACGCCTAGGAAAATTCATTTAAACAACGACTAGAGGTATATATATAACTGAAAATTATGCTAAAATACACAAATTTTAATTTTTTAATTTTATTAAAACAAACAAGTGATTCCTTGCGTTTCGGCATACCGTTGTAAATAAAATTGACGTAATCACTGATCAAGGAGTTCTATTATACTACATAAGCTCTCTGATACCAACTTTAAAAGATAAATCACTAATACACAACCTTTTTAGATGAGTTTCCATTATCATATAAACCTTAGGAAGTAAACATTGTCTTTGTTTTGTCAACGAGAATTTTATAAGACACACATGTTGGTACTTATAATTATGATAAATACTTCATTATAATCTTAAGACAATGGCATTAAAATATTTCTACAGTTGTAGCACTGATTCTCAAGTTGTGAAGTTGTTTGGATTTAACATCGAAAATATTATTTAAAACATTCGAATATTTTATAATAATAACACGACACGGTCATAAGACTTCCATTTAACCTCAGAGATTAGAGAAATATAGGTATACACCGAAGAGAAATAAATTCTATAAGAGAAGCTATGACAGCTCAGTGGCTCGAACGATTAGTAAAATTAAGGAACTTTCATCCGGCCGGCAATTAGATCGGTAATCAATTGTAACACATTTTTGAAACCTGTCTGAATTCCTCCGTGCTTTGGAAGGCATGTTAAAAAATAGGTCAAATCACATAACAGCCCGACAATTGTTACAAGTTATCAAAATATAAATATGAAAATTATGTATATACAGGAAAAAAAGCAAACAAATTAAAAATAGGAAATGAAAAATACTGATTTACTTAAATTAATTTAAAATATATTTGTTTTAAGAAAAAAAATCCGGCAAGAAATATAACTAACAAGTGTAAAATAAAAAATAATGTAAAGGTTAATTATGTATATTGATGTTGTTCTAAGATTGCCAATTTTGTCCCAAGATGTTGTAATTGGGTCAAAGAGGTCTGATACTACCGCATACTGGTGAAGCCCAAAACTAAACCGATCGGAAGTCGACTCCAACAAAATGTCGTAGGCGTCACCTAAAATAGTAAGAAATAAGGTGATATGGAAATTTATAGCTCCGATCGAACTACTACGGCAGCACGTCTGTAGCAGTGTTCTAGGAGGCGCGAGTACAGATAGATTTTCAGTTTTATATTCTGTTAAATGGTCGAATATTACAAGTGCTTAAAATTTATATAAAATGGTTTCCATTATCATAAATATCGTCTCTTTCGCTTTACAATACTTTAGCTGCACAGATATTATGCGTCATTTGGGTGTATGACCTTATATATTGTGTAGATACTGTCGAGTGAACCATTTTTTTTCTGGACAGTTTCTGTGGCGATCGTAAGACACCTTTGAGACAGTCAAATAAATGTCGTTTTAAATTAATTACGCAGTTTTAATCTTGACAGATAAGTTTTATATTTTAATTACTTATTTTTAAGAGTTTTTCAGTTGAGTTATAATGGTTATTGAGGTAAAGGTGTTTTTTTATTAAACACAAAGTGAAAAATGTGAAATCGAAAATAACAGTCAGGAGCAGGATTTTAACCTGCATCTTCTGAATACCGTCCAGATGCTTTACCAATTCAGCCATCCTGACAATTGCTCCTGACTGCTAATTTCGATAACACATCATACTTAACGTCTTTGGGTGACGCCTGCGCCATCTGTCGGAAGTATTTTCATACATTATACCGACCAGGTAAACTTAATTTTACAATTAAGATTTTACCTAATAATGACGCAAACCCTTTAAATATTTAGATATTTTTATATATATTTTTAGCATTTGACATGCTTAGCACTATACATTAAACACAAAGTGAAAAATGTGAAATCGAAAATAACAGTCAGGAGCAAGATTTGAACCTGCATCTTCTGGATACCGTCCAGATGCTTTACCAATTCAGCCATCCTGACAATTTTTTTTTTTAATTTGATAAATACGTTTTGCTGTGTAAAAAATTAATAATAAACTCGGTCCCATCAAGAAGACTATCGGAAGAATACAAATGTTCGAACAATAGCCAATCGCTACTGCTTGCAAATATAGCACGTTGTCAGCGTGTTTCTTTAATGAAAGGAAAATTTCTTTTGTTTTAAAAAATCCAGAAATTTCGAAGTTCGATTTCATGATTCAGTTCATTTAACGGTTTTTCGTAAACTACACTATCATGAATATGTGTATGCTCCGGGGTGTGTGAACTGCGTAGTATAGCGGCGTACCACGACCTATTTACACTAATGCAGTGTAACCACACGTATGGAGTAATTTAAATGAACATGCATTCAGTGTTTCCACATTGATTATAATATATGATCGGACATTCTATTTATTACCTCTGCCTCGCAGTTTACTCGTAAACATTTATTTTTTAAATTAAAATAATTTTCTGGAGCTTTAGCCTTTCAATAATCCCAAGGATACTAATAGCCGCTACCAAACTCACTGCAAATATTCATATCTATAGTAGAAAAAAAAATTATTGTACAGGACCAGAGGCTTAGATAAACTTCGATACTTAATATAACTTAATACATTGGATTTCTGAATAGCCGTTCCATAAGCACAAATATAGCAAAAAAAAAATATAAGCTGTATAATTCTTGTGATTAATCACATTATATTCATTGAATCTCAAAAACCGACCCTTCTGAAGGTCTGTTTCTTATATATATGTACATCAAATTAGTAAAAAATAAACTATGTTCCCTCTTTCTGATTGACGGGCAAATGTCCATTTTGACGGTGTCTCGTTCACAGTCTCAAATGTACAGAGAATATCGATCTGCGCAGAAGATATTAAATACACGGTAAAAAAAGCGACCGGTAAGAACTCAATCGAACCGAAGGCTTTGCGCGCGGAACTCAATCGTACTGGTTGCGGTCCTACGAATGGATTTTCGCTTTAATTTGAAATGTCAAATATACATACCGATAATTAGCAAGCCAAGCCATTGGAAAAAATGTATATGGAATGCACCACGCACTACCGTATCTACGGTTCTCTGAATACTGATTCACGTTTCAATATCTCATGATATGAGGTACAATAAACTTGGACAGTTGATTATTCAAATTCGTAAACATAAATAAACATCACACTCGACTATTGAACTTTAGTGCAGTTAGTCACTATTTATATTAGGGGGCGTTTTAAACGTAGCACGACGTAGTCAGATTTCATTTTTCACACGCTTTTTATTAGCTTCACCTGTATATTATAGTTTAAAAAACTAAAATAACAATAGTTTTTTAAACTATAATTTATTTTCTTCTTTTTAGTCCCAAAATAGTATCAAAACTTCAAAAGTACGAAGCAAGGAGACAAGAGTAAAGTAAAAGTAATACTACATGAAAGTAGAACATAGATAAATAACTATACTAAAAACTAAAATAAAGCAAAAAGATTCTTATTTCGCTAACACTTATATCGCGATTCAGAAACTTACACATTCAACAACTACGGAACCCTAAATACCGAATAATTTTATCAAATTAGTGTATTGTCATCGGTCCTCGATAAATCTACAAAGTTTGAACGAAATCTGATCGTTGAAAATGAGTCAAAATCGAAGTCAAAGAAGCGGTTACAAACATACAAGTAAAACTAATAAAAAAATATCAAATTAGTGTCCTCGATAAATCTCCAAAGTTTGAATAAAATCTGACCGTTTAAAGTGGGTCAAAATCGCGCCCAAAGGAGTCGGTTACAAACATACAAACAAACAATAATACTAAGCTAATAAAAAGCGGGTATATACGGTTATAGGTTACAAATTGTATGCAAATGACAGTTTTTAATGGCCATGTCGATAATACGCAATCTGCCGTAAAATGATGGCAGTAAACATCCCCATTGTTAGTAGAATCAAATAGTTGTTTTGAGTCTGGATGTGGATGTACTTTGCATGCGATAACTGTGATACATTCTACCGCCATCACTATGTCAAATTTGTTACTCAAAGCCAAGACAACTATGTCCCAGTGTAATATAAGCAGATTACAAGGTTAAGCCGTTTGAGGTTGTGTTGATAAATGAAAGAGACTAGCTCAATTTCTGAATTTTTAGTTCAATTTTCCAGTTCCTGAAACACCGATCAAAGCAATATTTGAAACAGGCTGTCATATAAAGTACATATAGTTTCTACCTTAAAAAGTAGCTGAGCATGTCAAATGCTAAAAAATATAAATCTAAAAAGGCTGTCATATAAGTATCTCTTGATATGAAAATAGAGATGCTAAATAAAAGACACTACTACGACTTGAACAACTAGTAGAGCTATTTGGTTTGTATAATTCGTCCATGATAAAATTTTGTAATAGTTTCGAGAGTTCTTACGACTTTCTAGCATTTTAGAACACTTAAGGAGATGGCAACCGCTGTCATCAACATCGACGTCGCTATAGCTAGTCAGCACCCTAAAATCCTTTATCGTTAGCTAAGCACAGAGGTTGGTATAAATATAAAAACACCCTTCTACATATATGTTGTTAATTTATTAATATATAGTATATTTTGAATCACTTGACTCGGCCATTTACCAGAACACAAAGTGCGAAGATGTAAAATAGAAAATTTTTGCCACGAGTGGTGTCTGTTGGATTACCGCTCCAGAGGTTTTGCTAAGCCATCGTGACATTCTCTCCTTGTCGTCTTAATCTAGTCATAGAGTACATTAACTGTATATACGAGGAAATTTAGTTAGTACATATTAGGATCCGATTGAAAATTCTAGACGTTATTACCGCATGACATCTCCGTGATACTGGAATTAAAATACTTCGTGATATATTAATCGCAAAACGTGAACAAAAAAGATAATAATAAAGAACGTATTTTGAAATTAAGCTACGTTTACGGAATCTATCGCGTTTACTTGATTTTTATACTATCCCCGGGATAGTATAAAAATCAAGTAAACGCGATAGATTTACTATCCCGGGGATAGTATAAAAATCAAGTAAACGCGATAGATTTACTATCCCGGGGATAGTATAAAAATCAAGTAAACGCGATAGATTTACTATCCCGGGGATAGTATAAAAATCAAGTAAACGCGATAGATTTACTATCCCGGGGATAGTATAAAAATCAAGTAAACGCGATAGATTTACTATCCCGGGGATAGTATAAAAATCAAGTAAACGCGATAGATTTACTATCCCGGGGATAGTATAAAAATCAAGTAAACGCGATAGATTTACTATCCCAGGGATAGTATAAAAGAGATGAGATTGTGTTATTCAGAATGAAAATTGTAACCGGTAATAACAGTACTGTTTATTACCAACACTAAAGGGCAGCCAAAGCGATACATTGTCACCAATGTTAATTTTGTCGCCAGCTCTGACTCAAATCGGCTATATCGGTAAAAGAGCATAACGAATGGCTGCATTCGGAGCAACCTTGGTGTAATCTCATAAAAATATATACAAAAAAAGTAACAACAGACCATTGTACTATTAATTATACAAATCGAGGCAAAAGTTATATACCTATATAATCTTACTTAAATATACATCTAGCATTTAATGCAAACTTTTGAAAAACTGACTGTCTCTATTTTATTTTAGTATTGAGACATCATGTTGATACGTTGCGGGCATTGCGCTTGCTCGCGCGTCGTTGCAACACTAAACGAAATGAGTGCAGGGAAGCGTAATCTGCTCTCATTTATAGTGGCACTTTTAGTGCCTAATTGTAGATCTTCTCTTTTTTATACATCAATGCAACAGACTATTCATCTTTCCATAGTGACGAGTGACGAAGGAGATTTCAGAGTTCAGACGTCGAAACTGCTGCAATACATTTTTTTTTTGTTAAAGCGGGAAAAAATTTTCCTAACCGCACAGTTAATCGTTCGGGGCAACGAACAGGGTAGTGTGGGGCCTGCACCTACTAAAGAAACCCGCCGTGTGCCGTCTCTCCGCCTTTATTGGCGGGCCACTGGAACTGTGTTACATTCCTTCGGTGGTAAACTGCTGCAATACCTTAGGTTAAACAAATGGTACCACTCAAGCAATGTAACATAGTTCCAGTGGCCCGCCAATAAAGGCGGAGAGACGGCACACGGCGGGTTTATTTAGTGGGTGAGGGCCCCACACTACCCTGTTCGCTGCCCCGAACGACGCAGTGTGCGGTTAGGTACATTTTTTGCGACTAAACAAAAAAAGGAGGGGAAACAAATGGTATGCATAATGCATTACACTGTGATTGAACTTGTCGCAAATGGTATAAACACCAGTATGGCCACACGTCCACAGCTTCTTCACTCGTTCCCTAACTAGTGGTAATTGCGAGTATCACCAATAACAAGGGAACGGCCAAACTCCTGCTATTTTATATTGGAAATTCTCAGACACTAATTTATATACTACTTGATTGTTATAAATTAGTACGTGGTTTAATTTAATTAAATTGCTATTATCATAGCGCAACAAAACCTTGAACATATTAATCAGCAATCTTGATTTTTGCAGTAAATTTAAATCATCAAAGCAATAAGGAAACACAATCTCTTTAATCCTGTTTCGTTATCGTTTGGATATTCACGTTTTAGTGATGATGGACCATTGAACAAAATTTGTCTCTTGCCATGGACCATCAACTGTAAAGGCAATGTTCTATCGTAGCCTAGTTCTGCTCTTTCCACTCAAACAATCAGCATGGTTAAGCAACTTTAGATCGGTCAGCATCAGATGGGTGTCCAAATAGTGACTTATTAGTAAACACATGTAGTAAGTAGTGGTTCGCAGATGTCTAATAACATTTTTACAGAAGTTACAAGCTGTCAGCGCCTGAATAAAAAAATTTACTTCGGTCTTGTTCTAAAGCTGCCAGCAGTCCGTTATGTCTTGGCGTTTAGATATGCCGTCATCGGGTGTAAAATGCTAATGGATCAGCTAAAAACCAACAGATCCTAAGCCTACCCTAACAAAGCTTGGGATAAGACTATGATTATGATGATAATCACGTATGATCATGCCATCTATAAATAGAATACGCAAAAAACTATTGTTTTAATTTTTTTTACGGAAATTTTATAATACATAGAGATAATAATTAAATTCGTTACGGTACTTAGTTGTACCGGCACTCAAAGATTATGACATAATTGGCGCCGCAAGCCGTTATGTAGTTTCGTTGTCGCCTCTATAATAATATTTATGATATCTTTGCGGACCACTCATTTCAGGTGCTTAGGGACAACTAGTGTACTGTACTAGATACGTTCCTCAATCGGTGTGGTGACGAACTAAGAATACAAGTGTCACCACCCACACGGGTGTCGCACGAGGCGACTGGGGGAAGTGAGCATTTACCAGCCAATCTGGGGGTAGGGCTGGGTACCAAGTGGGAGTACTCACTGTCGGGTTCGAGCGGGATGGTATCCCCATGTGACCGGCCATGAAGCACGTGCAAGTAAACTTAAAAAAGACAGTTCCCAAACTATTAATGTATTTTATTACTAGGTATCAAATTATAGAATACAGCTAAAGCAAACATTTTATATTGAAAAGCGACGTTTCATTGTCGATCGGGTTATATCCGGGATTTCCTAGTGATGTTTTTCAGTGATTTTATACCATTTCCATGTTACTTTTGTTAAGGCTCGTTTATTTTGTTACGTGTATTCGTAAATTGTATAATTATTGTTATATTGACGTAGGTATTCGTGGTTTAAATTTGAGAATCATTGGTTGTTTAGTCTAAATGTTGTGAAAAGATGGGTATAGGTTACAAGGAAATCCATGTTGTGTTGCACAAATGTGTGCACAATGTCACAGGAGTTTCAGTCCACAATTAAAGATTCGAAATAAATATTACATTCTATGGAGACGCGTAAATCTTTAACCTGGGACCACTCTACCTTGACAAATCGCCAAAAATCAAACAAACTGTCATTCTATAATATATTTTGTCTATAAATGCCTCGATTTGATCATTGGCCTCTCAGTGGTCTAGCGTTAAAAAATACCCAAATACCAATAAAATCCTTATAAAGTCCTTATATGAAATACCGGACCCCGGCGGGGGCATTTTTTTTTTAACTTTGGGGAAACTGCTAATAAGCAAATTAACACATATAGCATCACGGCTGTATTCCCCGAAGGGGTAGGCAGAGGTGTATTACACACCCACAACTCGCCAGCTATGTTTAAGTCCCACGTAATAGGGGGCGAGCCTATTGAAGTCTACCGGGCACATTTCCAAACTCCGGACTATTACTGAGAATTTTTCTTTTTAGGAAAAAGCTCAATAACATTGCCCGACCCGGGGATCGAACCCGAGACCTCATGAATAGCAGTCGCATACACTACCGCTACACCACCGAGGTAGTTATAAGCAAATTAATAAACCACTTATCTTAGTTCTGTAAAAGGTATTGGCTTTGTAAATTGTTTCTTTATTTTATTTATTTGTACTAAAGTGCTGAAGATAAAATAAACAATAGACTACCTACCTAAATACATATACCTATGTGTGATCATGAGATCACTTTCTCTTGCCTCAGTTTTAAAATTTCTATGGCACTAATTTAAGGGTGGTAATTATTCAAGACACCTCAAACATACTGTTGGTACCTGTCAGCCGGAATCATCTCGGTAGTGTCGTCTTCCATAGACTCGTCGCCGACCTCTACCTCCAACTGCACAGCGGGTGGAGAGCTCATGTCCCGCAGAACTCTGTGATAAAAATTAAACTTATTCAATCATCCTATGATGCACTACGAAATATTCTTTTATGTCATAGAAAACTTAATAGATACTCCATAAATGTATAAAATACACTTCTACAGAATAACATAATTTGCAGATTGCACATGTATTCATCCTCTACAGGAATCAAACCCAAAACACACGAGAGCTAATGCTACTTAAATCACTACATTGCCTAATTATGCTGATATTATGGCATACACAATGATAAAGAAAACCATATCTGTTTTATTCTAATCTATTCTCATAAGTACTGTAAAATAAACTATAAACAGCATGCTAATAAAATTTAAGGCAAATAAATTGAAAACAATGAGGGCAGTTGTGCGTGACCTCAGAAGCCGGTTGTTGCCCTTTAAAGTTTAAAACAATAAAATAAAGATAGAATAAGTGAATTCACTTGTTATAAAATATTTATTTAGTTCTATCTAATATGGAAGAATCTCAGATTAATTCATAGATGATTTTTTTTTTATACTACATGGGTGACCAACGTGCATACCTGATATGATGGTAAGCACCGTGGCCTATAGACGCTAGCAACACCAGAGGCATCATTCGCGCGTCGCCATCTCCAAGGAAATGGATAGGAGGTGGATAGTAAGAATAATAAGGAGATGATAGGTTGGATACTAAGGAGAGGATAGGAAGGATACTAGAGAGAGGGATAGGGCCTCCAGCACTCTCACTCACCATGCAAAACACAATGTAGGAGTAACTACCATTATTACACTCTGATCTTATGTGAGAGGGTGGTATTTCCCCGATCAAGCCAGCCTATTTGTGCTGGGATAAACAAGGTTTTACCACTAGTAACAGATTCCTTAAAATACCAAATTAATTTATCAGAAAATAATTTAAATCTGTATATGGTCTCTCTTCATTTGTCCATAATTAATTTTAATTTAATTTTGCACACTGTATGCAGTTTTTTCAACTATTTATATACTAAGAGGTTATGGACAAATTTAAGGCCTGTCTAATGGTAAGCAGTTACCATAGCCAAATAGATGCTGGCAACACCAGAGGGATCAATTATGCACTGCCAACCCTGGGGAAATATTTGAGAAGGAGAGGAAGGATGGTGATTAAGGGAGGTGGACATTTATGATAATAAGGAGGATATAATGAAACAGTTATGACATTCAATGCTTTGTCTCACTATGAAATACCAGCCTATTCATGCTGGCAGAAACAAGCATGCAGTAGAATATTATTTTTCTTTGCAGTTAAGTACTTACAGTATAATACTTTCTAACATTTACGCGAATTTTACACATTTTGAAATAAAACTATGTTTACGGAATCTATCGAGTTTACTTGACTTTTATACTATCCTGACATTTGGAATACTTTACAGCATTCATGATCATGGGTGGACTTAGATGATAGGCGTCCAAAGCTGATATGTTGTTTCAACGGTTTCTTTCTTGCAGTATGTGTAATCGGTTGAAGCAAGTTAAGTAATTTAAAAAAGCATTCGGCCAGTGTGGTGGACTAAGTACTAAAGCATTCTGTTCTTCTCTCTTTCTTCAAGACCCATGCCTAACAACGGATCAATGAGTTGCAAAAAAATAAATCATTAATAAATCAAAATAAGGTGTGTCACAATGACTAATCAAATACTATTTTCATTTAATATGTTATTGTACCTTAACAAAGGTTAAAAGGCTTGAAAAGTCAAGAACCTTTGTGAGGGTAATAATAAACTTTATTATTATTTTTTTTTTTTAATTTATCACCATGCCGGTGCAATGTATAATCCTTGTATCACAGGGGACTTTACAAACATACAATTTCACGGACACAAAGTACACCCAGACACAGAACAACCATTTGTGGATCACACAAAGAGTTGTCCTGTGTGGGACACACCCACAACACTCGGGCCAGAGGCCGGTACTTAAACCACTCCACCATCTATGCAGTCATTTTATAAGGATGTCTTCACATTAAACACACAGAAAATTGAAGAATATATTTACATTTATAGTGCAGTAGAGAATATACATATAGTATTTAAAAAAAAGACAAAAATGAAAACGAAAAGAAGTTAAATATGTTGTCTGCTACTTTTATAAATTTCCACTACATAACATTACTATTATTGTTTATCAATAATATATAAGCATACATTAGGTATTAAATGTTAACCTTATTTTTATAAAAACAACACTTGTGTTGTCGAAAGGCAAAGCCAAAATATAGGTAAGTAAGTACTAAATAAAATTTGTTTTTATTTTTCTCTTCTTCTATTGTGTTAGAGGTAGACTTGCTTGTCCTAGCAACAATAGGCTGGCTCGATCAGGGAAGTACCACCCTCTAGAAGAAGACTCCCTGCTTATCCTCCACCCTCCCCTTACTGTACTTCCTCTTCCCCTCTTATCACTATCCTTGCGAGTTGGAGACATGCAGATGATACCTTTTTGCCTGTATTGGCAGGCCCACTGGAACTATGTTACATTATTTGAGTGGTATGCAGCTGATACCTTAGGGTGTTCCTAGTGTCTATAGGCTACGGCAACTACTTACCATCATAAGGGCCATATGCTTGCTTGCCATCTAAACAGTGTTTTTATACTGCTACTACTATTCCGATTAATTTGTATGCTTTACAGCAAAAAGTCACCAGACCTAACACATTTGATCAGATAACAAATTCTTGGCTATTGTAATGAAGTAAGAATAATAAAGTGCCTCGATTAGATCAATAAACAGTTATTATAGAGCACAGGAAAATGGTCTTAGAAAAGTAAGATTGACATGTTTGATGGTGGGAATATTAATCATAACCATTTTCATATCATAAGGTCTGCAAGACAAAGGAAATAGAGATAGTAATAATTCCTGGTTTTGAATCTAAATTAATACTTCCACTTTCTTGGTGGTAAATAGAGAAGTGTCACAACTAATTGCAAATTTTCCAGGGTAAGTGTAAGGTAATGAAAAACAATAGCGAATCTTTATGAGATCATAAATGTTTATTTTTATTGGTATAGTAATAAATGCGTAGATGTCCACGATCAACACCAACCTCTTTATATTGGGAACTTATTAGATGGAATATAGATTCGGACGCACGTAGTATTACTGATTCGTCACCCTAAGCGTTAACGATGTTCCCGTAAAGTCATAACAAAAGAAAATAGTCATTACCTTCACTTTGTTACCAATGCGTTGTTATATCATGCAATCGCCAGTCTTCGAAGAGAAGCGCACAAAACAACCAGGTCATTCAAAATAAAAGAACACTAAAAGTTCACAACTGCACTTTCATCACAAAATTCTCACAAGAAAAAAATTATGAACATACATTGGCACGGCTCCACGAAAATTTTTGACGTTTCATCACAGTTCGATGAATTCACATTCGATTATGTACTTTTCAAAACAAAAATGGAATCCCCGTATAAATCATTGATTGAGCTATAAGTATATTTGATGAACATTAAAATACATATGTTTAGATTAGAATTCGTTCTCAAAAAAATAATAGCTTAAAATATGTACCACCGATGGACAACGAACCAACCGGACAGTGTTGCCATGCCATCACAGAACATCAAACAGAACATTTTTACTCGTTTGCCATACTGTAGGAACTAAAAATCTGTATATCCGACTTGATCCGACAGCAAAATCCGTACAAAACCCATAATTATCTGCAATAAATTTAAAACTCCATAGGAAATGAAACCATTCTTCGTTAAAACGTTGCATTCAAAGAGTAAAGCTATATAAGTTGCATTCTACGTGCTTTCTTTGTATCTCTACTCATAATTACATAAATAAAGTGGATTCTCAACACAAATAATCCACAAAAACACTTAAAGTCACAAGTTCAAAATGGAAACCAAAGAAAAATGCGTATAACCAGAAACATGGAAACAAACATGTATTGCGCACAGAGAAAGGAAACTTATAGTATGAAGGAAGGAAACAGTTTCTTACTATGAGGTATTGCGCAATTGAGCAAAGAATTAAGCAAGAAAGAAAAAAATATCGATGAATCGGTTTTGGGCTATATATATATATTCTAATCTGTGGTTTTAGGGAATTTTGCGTGTTTTATTTGAAAACATGTACGTTTTATACGTATTATTGGAAATCCTGTTCGGATTTCCATATCCGTACGCAATTTTTATCCGTACGTACTTAATACTCCAAATTCCGTACCTGTACGGACAAATCCGTACCAATGGCACCTCTGCGACCGAAGATCAGACGTTACTACTAGATATTGCCAGATTACAAAAAAATTAAACGTAGTGGTTATATTCTCTTTGAACAAAATATTGTTTTTTTTTAGACTTCATATCATACCAAGCACTTTTGACACACTACAAATACTCTAAAAAAAGAGTAGGAAAACTTCAGAGCTTAGATAAAGAACCTAAAACTTACCGTGTCATTTCCAAGTCTTAGACCTAAAAATGGCGGACATTGCTAGGGAAGCGTGTAAAAAATATCAATATCGATATTTTAGTCCAGGGGTCTCCAAACTACGGCCCGCGGGCCAAATCCAGCCCGCCAGTGCCATCAGTCCGGCCCGCGACAGCTTAAGACGAGTGTCATCAATCTGGCCCGCGACAGCTAATGTCTTATTGTTACTATTGCTGTGACAAGTTGAAAAAGAAAACACAGAATGATAATTACTCGGTTTTATTAACTTGCAAAGTAAAACTTAACGACAGAAATAAACGCAGAAAACTTAAGTATCTGAGCTTAAGCATATTAATAACTAACAAATAATTGAAATGAATCCTACTAATCACAGTAAAATGTGTTTTGGCCCTTAGAACATACTGAAAAAATCATGATGGCCCTAAGAAGTAGTATAGTAGTCTGTGGCCCTAAGGCTTCAAAGTTTGGAGACCTCTGCTGTAGTCCTGCAAGCGATCAATAAATTTTTGGCTTGACAAAGGTTTCTTAATTGTGTGAATTTTTATCTACCTGTATAAATATACCTATGTGTGTCAAATTGCAACTAAATCCATTCAGTAATATGAGCTAGCCGTTGTAAGATCAATTAGCTAGTCAAAGAGCTAGTCGTTGATAGCCTTTTTATGTACAAACAGAAAAAAGTAAGGGCATGGCACTCTATTGAACAGATTTGGGTTGTGAAAAGCATAAAGATATAAATGTACACTAGCCGGCAATAAATATTGCACATCGACTTTTGAAAAAAGACAACCGGCTAATTTCGGCTTCGTAGAGCGTTATCTCTATCGCACGAATCGTCCGGTATCTATTAGGAAACAATTATGACGTTTTTATAATTGAATTTTTAGCGAGTAGGTATGAGAGTATTGGTGTAAAGATGCGAAAGGGAATGCTCCGATGGTTCGGACATGTGGAAAGAATGCCGGACGAGCGACTGGCTAAGAAGATATACAATGCGAAAGTGGAAGGATGTAGGATGTAGGAAAGATGTATGCAAGAAAAGAGCCTCTTGGCACTCTGTTCTCCCTGCCTACCTCGCAAGGGAAATGGCGTGATGATAAGTTAGTTAGTTAGTTTATAATTGAATAAAATACACAATATTTTTCTATAAGTGCTTTAGGTTGTGGAAATAAAAAATAAAAAATCCTGTTTATATTATTTTTTACGTTTTTTTTAAGTTACAGAAGTAGTATATAATATATATATATATATATATAATAAACACCATTATACCTATTAACAAAATGGCACATTCTAATAAAAAATTTAATCATCTAAATTCTCAATCCCTTCCATTTCACTATCTGTGCTCTCAATGAGATCAATATCACTGTCACTATCAGCCGTATTTATCACAAATTTATCAGTGTAATTGTCAAAATCGTGTTGAATTCTTCGATCGATATTCATTCTCACATTTGATTGCATAATCGCAAACCTTTTGCCATTCTTCAGCCCCGGTCATGTTTACATAACCACGTTTCTAGCAGCTACATAACCTTTCAGTTGAGACCATATATTTTCAATTGGATTAAAATCCGGATGATATGGTGGCAATCGCAACACAGTGTGCCCATCAAAGACAGACAGAGACACAGAGTTTTCCGTGGACAAGATGCTTGTCCACGGAAAAATCTGTAAACCTCTTCTTGCTCTGACATATAATATCGTAAATCTGAGGTTTCGTCAATTTTGGGTCAACTGGAATTTCATGTCTGTTTAACCAGTTGATCATTTCCTGTTTGGACCCCCCAATTCAAACACTATTAGTGTTTGAATTGGGGAGTCTTTCAACAAATTTGTTGTGATAGGGTGCGTTGTCTATAACTAGAACAGAATCACTAGGTATATTGGGGATTAATTGATTAACCAGCTATTTCTCGTAGTTCTTGTTATTCATTTCTTTGTGGTAATCGCCTGTAGTGTCCGTGGATTTATACATTAAAAAGGCTCCTGGTACAAAGCCTTTTTCGTTCCCCGCATGAACAATTATCAAACGTTGATCTTTTCAAATTTACCTTTTTACTTTTTTCTTATCATCACTCCAAGTTTTTCCTTTAGTGTGCGATGTATGTATGTAAGACTCATCCATATATATTATATTTTTACCTGTTTCACGAAATTTACGTATTTTGTAGAGGTCTTCACTTCGTTTGTGACTTACATCGTGCTTTTCCATAAGAACTTTTCGATTATCTTCCATTTTAGTGAACCGAAATCCCATCTCATGAAGTATTTTTCTCAACGTCTTTTCAGACCCATTGTAATTAATAGCTTCAGATAATTTAGCTTTTAATGATTTTAATGAACTGCATTAAATCGTAAGTGAAAATCGTACACCATTCTTCGAACAACATCATAATCAAAATTGTCCATATCTAAACGAAATTGCTTTTTTGGTCTCCCTTATTTCGGAGAGCTGAACATAATTGCAGTGGAAGGTGTTTTAGTACTAACTTCATTTAATATATTGTTCTTGAAATTCCAGTGGCATTTGCAACTCGCTCTTGAACCTTCTTAAAATAATTACTTACTTACATTATCATTTGTTCTAAGGGAGGGAGTTCTAGGGAGTCGTAAGAGCAGGCTGAGGGAATACGGCGGGAGTGGGCCGCAGCACTCCCTCAAGTATTAACAAGATCCACTGCGATCGCCAAACCGCCTGCCAATCGTGGCGATTACGGCACTATCCCCCATATGAGCGAAACACATGTTGTTGCGTTCTCTTGAGGAGGCTTATGTCCAGCAGTGGACGTCGAAAGGCTGATGGATGGATGGATGGATCAGCCTTTCGACGTCGACTACAATACTTTAAAATAAAGTACGAGTGGCAACCCTATCTGTGACTATGTTATAAAATAAGTTTGCCTGTTCTGAATTTTTCAGTTGATACAATGCGTCCCACTTTAATATTCGAAATCGTTCATACAACATAAAAAAATTACATTTAATACTTTCTGATATTTACGCGAATGTTACACATTTTGAAATAAAACTACGTTTACGGAATCGATCGCGTTTACTTGATTTTTATACTATCCCGACGTTTCGAATACTTTACAGCATTCATAATCACGGGTGGACATTGATAACTCCAGGCAGTAAGACCACTACAAATTATTGTTCTTATTTACCTGTACTGTGATCGGTCCCCCATTTCCACTTACAATGTTACTCTAATGCACAGAGTACTTTTTAATATAGGGAACTCTAACTACAGTCGGAATTTTAATACGATTCCAGGTTTGACAATTTCAGTGTTGCAACGTTATGACAAGTACTAAATAGTGACGTTGCGAAATTATTCGATACGGAAATGGAATATTTCCGGATCGATTCCTCTCGTTTATAGTAGTATATCTAAACAACTACTACTTTAATAGAAACTAAGTATATCAGGAAATTAAATATTTCTGAACGGATAATTTAGTTATGACGATTAATTTTATTAAGGATCTGAGAGTTTTCTTTAATAATTGTGTGTGAAATAAATAAAAAAATGTGATCATGAAGGAATATGAGAAATAAAACAAATAGATGTATTATGGTAATATTTTATTTTATAAATCATCGCCGTCATCGCTGTCACTTTCTGTAACATTTATTATAAATGTGTCTGTGATATTGTCAATTAACATATCTAGCCTACTCATTTTTTCCTCTTCTTTGATAACATGGGATACGCATTTAGACCATTCGGTAGCCGTAATTTTTTGAATGCCTTCCTCAAATAAATTTCTCACATTTGTCAATTTGAAGGTTTTATTATTTTGAGCTACATGCCCCTTTACCTGCGCCCATATCAATTCGATAGGGTTCAGCTCGCAATGGTAAGGGGGCAGTCTTAAAACCGTGATCCCATGTTGTGCTGCCATTTCGTCTACAGCGTACTTTTTAAAAGACTCGTTATGTGGAATCAGTTCTAAAAGCGTAGCTGTAACCATATCTGGTTAGTAATGAATATTTTTATTTAAAAGCCAGTCTTGAATTGCAGCTTTTTTCCAGCTCATTTTAGGTGCCGTTTCCAATTTTCGGGAGTGGTAAGGTGCATTATCCATCACCACAATTCAGTTTGGAAATTGAAAATTAAGAATTTTGGTAAGACTCCAGCGAACCACTCCTCAAAACAAACTACATTCATCCAGCGAACCACTCCTCAAAACAAACTGCATTCATCTCATCATGATAATCTTCACAATTTTTCTTTGCTTCAAAAATCATGAGCCCCTCTTCCAGGAAGCCTTCTTCACTACCTATATGGCTAATTATGAGATCTTTGCCTTTTCCAGATGGATTTTTTAATCCAGTGGTCAGTCCCTCCAAAAACGCTTGCCGAGATGATGTGACTTTCTTGTTCACCCAAGTTTTTTTTTACAGTATGACCAAGAAATAAATATAGTACATGAACATTCAATATTACTATTAAATTTAATGTAACATGTATATAAATTCAAAATGTTAGCCTTACCTGCGTTAACCCAAGTTTCATCTTGATAATACATATATATGTCTCCCTTCTCGTCGAAACTGACATATAGATCGCAAGTAATGCTGGCGCCATGTTATTATACCATTTCGATCAATAAGTGTGCTCTTGCGTGACCGTGCAACAAATTTAAAATTAAGATGCTTCAAAATTTTTCTGCGGGTTTCTCTGGAAACCTTGGGCATTTATGGATCATCGTTCATCACTTGTAAAATCTAAAATAGTAAATTTTATAATAGTTTGGAATCATTAGTTATATATAAAAGATGTAGGTTTATACCTAAATATAAAATAATACTGTCTGACTGGTTGACTAACCTTTGCAATGGTTGGAGGTTCATTTCGGTAAAAGAACTGATGAACAATTCTTCGTATTGCGGAGAATGTAAATTCATCAATTTTATCTTTGAAACTTCGCTTTGGTCCAGTTTTATTAGGAGGAGTTGGCGGCGCACCTTTATTTACTTCCTTCAAAACGTTACAAACAGAGCGTGCGGTTATTCTCAATATGTCAGCAACTTTGCTCATACATTCATTTTCTTCCACAACTTCAAAGGCCTCCAATTGCGCAGAAGTTTAATTTTTCACGTACTTGTAGGCGTTGCGGATCATTACTTTTTCAGTAACAGTGAAAGCTTTTCGTGGACGTCTTTTTCTTGGGGACAAGAAAACATCCACGTCTTTTTGTGATGTACTTGGCTGAGGATCCATTTTGATGGAAAACCAAAACAAATAGATTCACTCAAAGTTCACAAAAAACTATAAACGTAACAAAAACACAACGTAACAAAAACAACGTAATAAAACTTTAACAAAAACCCAACAAAATAACAAAATATCGATTCGCAATGAAACAAGATATTCGTGCAGTTAGACTGGGAGAATGAAGCCGAATGACAAGATAAACAAAATGGTGATAGCTGCACGAGCGCGCACGGGTTGCCAATACAGAAAACTATCTAGGCTCTTTTATTATAAGTTTTATTTTTAATATAAAAAACAAAAATATTAACTTTTTATAAAATAAAGCAGCGGTTACTAATTAACAAATAATTATTATGAATAATTATGTATTTATTTAAATAAAAATCAATAATTTAGTCTTTAATTGGCACACCAATATTATGATTACATAAACATAAATCGCGATTGCTTATCGATTTTTGTGTTCATCACTACACTATTAATATGTGGTATCATTATTTTACAAAATGACAGTAGCTAATGTCAAATGTGGAATCGAATTATAATTCCGACTATAATGTTTAATGGAGGATGATGTACGTCAGTATCCACTAGTGGCTCATTTGATATTTTAATCTCTATATCACCCTCCACCCCTTGACTGACAGTATTATTATATACTATTATTTCAACAAGTTCTAAACGAGCGTTACGACTCCCGGGAGTCTTACACGTGCCGGCCAATAGCGCGCCAAGGCCACGCGAGCCCGCGCCAAGAAACAGGTGGCGCTTTTTTCTAAAAAAAATCTAAAACAAGAACTACTTACGCTTTGTTGAAAAATCCATGTTTATTGCATAAATAGCTATACTTGGTCTATATTATCAATGTGCGCTTGACTAATATTGAACCGAGAAGAAACAGCTTCGAAAACAGACATATATGAGTCAGCGCGTATATATTTATTATGATGATGTAACAAAAAATATTTTTGCTTGACGAATACCCTGTTCTAAGGAAAACCTCGTATCCCGGGGAACTACAAACATTTGTGAACACTGATTAATTAGTGATTTTTTTCATGCCGTACCGAAGTGTGTGAAGCACAGAACAATATTACTCAAGAGTGGTGTGAAGACTGAAGATAAATATTAAAAAAAAAAAAAAAAAAAATATGGAGTATAAATAAGATAAATCAGAGATAAAGTATACTACTGGACGGAGCTAACGACGGAGCCATAGCGCTGTTGCCGTCCTGTATTCATTTGTGAAACGCAGTATTGTTATTTCTGTCTATTGTTCGAAATCTCAATAGGAGTAAAAAAGATAGCTAAGTGTGGCAATGACTCACTGTACGTGAAATTCGTGTCACACGCTGACCGACTAGTAGGTCAAAACATTGCGATTTGGTGCATCATAAAAGTGAAATACTAGAAAGTCCTATTGAAGTTGACAAATATCTTGTGCACCGGTGAAAATATATAGTGTGTGGCTGTGTTTTGTTCGTCCAGAACGACACAAGGAGGTACAAAGAATCCAAATTTGTAGTTTCACACGTAAGTCTACATCAGCTATTTTCACCTTATATAACTACGAAACCCAATAAAAATTCGAAAGATATTAGAAGGTTTAGATATTATCAATATGATTACATTATTATACATTGATATAAAAACACGTTTATTAGTTAAAAAATAATATGCATTATTTTAGGCGCCATTTGTAGTGATGTAGACAATAGTCAATTGATGTAGACCATAGTCAAATGATGTAGACAATAGTCAAATGATGTAGATAATAGTGATGTAGACAATAGTCTCTGTCGATAGTTCAACCAACATTTGCTTTTTTATGGTTTTATAAAGTTTGTTCACTTTTATAGGTTGCAAATATTTTGAAGTTAGAAAAGCGTGGATCAAATCTTTTATCTAATTGACAGCTCTTGGTTAGACTTAAAACTGGTATACACTTTATCGCGCTACTATATCGCGAACCTGAGATAACTCGTATATGTATAACTTTACCACTATGGAAATAAAATTAAAAATTATTGATTTAATCTAACTTTAATCAGGCAGTAAACGTACAATAAAAGATAGTACTGGTAGTCTGGTTATCGATATTCGACATCGTGTCGTCATTCTTCACAACACTAGATTACGCACAATGACAGAATGTCAAACGCACACATAAAATTGACACGCATTTGAAGCTAAGACTCCGTATAAAAAACCTACCTCTTGAGGTCTTGAGTAATATTGTTCTGTGATCTAAGCTGTCCAGTGTATTATTGGTTCGAGAAATAAATAATATGGAGTGAGCGAGGGGCAATGATTAGCGTAGCGCCACCATTTAAAATTAGTTTCTTTAATGGCGCGGGTAATACTCGTAATAATCTAAAACACTTCACCATCGGTGCAGTCAACTTTATAATATTAATGTAAAGCGCCTTACGCATCTTCCATCCCCGCTGTACGTCCGCTCAAGGCCACGGTTCTGGACGTAGCATACGCACCATCGTGCGGGTGCGAGCATCCAGCGTGAGGGCTATGCACTTAAAAAATATATCGATATTTATATACGATTTAAAAATCGAATCCCAGTATCGATATTTGTTGATATATCGCTTGAGTATTTTTTGCAATATCGAATACTATCCATAAAAGTTTAACGTTAGAGACCTTTCTCCTGTCAAACGCAAAAAGCTAGCTACAGTATTTGATTTCGTATGTGTGAATGTAGAATCAGAGATCAGAATTTCATAGCTACACGAGTAGTGTACCTAATGATAGAGGTTTTATATGCATGTTACTTGAATAGAACTGTACTACTAAGATAGTAGTCAGTGAGATGACTGTGATGAGTTATATTATATGTTTTTAAGTAAAACGACGCGTCACCCAAGACGTTAAGTATGAATTTGTTGTCGAAATTAGCAGTCGAGAGCAGTTGTCACGATTGCTGAATTCGCAATACATCTGAACGGTATCCAGGAGATGCAGGTTCAAATCCTGCTCGTGACTGTTATTTTCGATTTCACATTTTCCACTTTGTGTTTAATATCATAATTATCTTTTAAAATTATTCCGGTTGTCATATGTCAAACTATTGCTATCTCGGTAATGCATACGCTGAGAATGTGTCTGTAATATCCTCTTTCTACGACTTAGACGAAAAATAATATAGACTCGCTACTATTTTGACATTAAGGATGAAGAAAAGGATGCACATACTAGGTTTTACCAAGAGTGAGGGAGACACAGGTATAAGTATATTTATCCTTTTCGCGTATGCGTCAGTTGTATTTGGACCCAATGAACTGGGTCCAAACAATAAGGTGGCCAACCGTCCCCATCATCAGTATGTAAGCTTGTTTTTGTATTGACGTAAAAGAAAGCTTTATTAATCACGTTATATACGCTAATATTACATTTTCTAATACATTTTAAGCAAAATATAAGCATAACTGCAATTTCTTTGGTCCTGTCATTCTTTTATCCGGCTAAAACAGGTAGTACATTTTTAGTCAACAAAGTTATAATCATAGTTATCTTTTAAAATTATTCCGGTTATCTATTGCTATCTCGACACTGCGTACGCTGATAGCTTGTCTATAATATCCTTCGTCTAAGGTCTACGATCAGGATAAATAATTTAGCTGCTCACTGACAAATTGTCTTACCTGTTAATTACTTTTTTAACGTTTTGTTTTTATTGTAATTATTAGTCTGATAATATATTTTTAATAGATTTGGCAAAACATAAAAAGGAATGATGTTTCTTTAAATAAATATATCAATTAATCGAATAGAATAAAATAATAGTCAAAACATCAATCAATCATCATCAATTCGATATATAGAATGGTCAACATCGAATAAGTTCGATAATATTATATCGATATTTAGTGAATAACCTAGTGCTAGATGTAATCAATGAATAAACTGAGCGCACATGTTTTAGGTACATATTTACATGTTTAAAATGCCACAAGTTTTATTAAAACGACAAAAAATGGGAGTTGTTGTTGACAGCAACAGAAGAGAGGAAAAAAATAAGAGGAACTTTAAATACATTTTTTTTGTTCATGTTGTAGTTCGCGCAGGAGACATTTCACAGACAATTGTAGCACTTGTATCTTTCAATAAATCTAGTTATTTTTTGCTATCCTATATTTAACGCCAGCTCTAAATCCTGAATCAATTTGCTGGACAACAAGCTTAAGCGCCTTCCATTTTGTTATACGTCCCGCTAAGGACATGCACGATGCACAACGAAAACGACAGTGAATAGTTTCAACGTGCGTCAATAATTATTATTAATTGCTTGCTGGACTTGCACGACCCATTTTGCATCCAGCAAGCACCCCCACCACTGCAAACGTCGTGCAGATCTAGCGAGCAAGATCTCTAGTTCTCATATATATTGAATGTACTCTGTGATCTCTAGCACGCACGATGCACGATCGGTTCGACGTACGTCTGCGCTATTCACTGTCCATCTGCACGACGTTCGAAGTGGTGGGGATGCTTGCTGGACGCAAAATGTGTCGTGCACGTCCAGCAAGCAATTAATAATAATTATTGACGTACGTCGAGACTATTCACTGTCGTTTTTCGTCGTCGTGCATCGTGCATGTCCTTGGCGGGACGTACAGCAAGATGGATGGTGCGTTTTAAGGCGTTTAATACCAATATATTTATGAATCGAGTTATGGTATGCAAGAATCTATACTATAATAAGGGTGACAAAGATATTTGAGAAAAAAATACTGTTTGGGCATATAGGCGTGTCTGAACACCAAACGATTTTCTGTAGATTTTTTGTCTGTTTATCTGTTTGTTCGAGCATCACGCAAAAACTACTGAACGGATTTTGACACAACTTTTTTTGGTTGATCGCTCTTGATTAGAATTATATTATTTTATCTCGCTACTATATCGGTAACCTGAGATATAGCCTAAAAACTCAAAGGCATAAGGCAAGTATATTATTATATCTAAATTAAGTGCCTAAGTTACGGCCCTTATACATTGCAATACATTGCTGTTTTTTTTGTTATTAAAGTGATATTATTTTTATGAAATTATCGCTTTATTTAGCTCTACTAACATGATAGAGTGTAAATAACGTAAATATAACGATAAAAAAAATATGATTTTTTTTTCATCCGAAAATATTTTTTTTCTATCCCATCATCGAAAATGTCACTAGTAGAATCATCTGTCTTCATTTCCGGAAGCGGTCCCCTGATACCCTGTATAGATTTCAATTTACCATTGAGTAATCTAGTTCGAGCTAACCAAAGAGAATATGATGTGATCTTACGTCGAGGGAGACGGAAACTAAATTAAAACAAATGACTACCTACTTTTATTTTTATAAATAAGTACTTAATGTATAAATAACAGAAATTAACAATTATTATCAATAATATGAGTATAATATATCTACGGCTTGGGCGGCGTTGAAAATCCTAAAGGCGGGTATTTATTTAAAATTTCTTCCATGGCTGAAGGGTAAAATGCCATAAACTTAAATCGTTCCCCCATCTTCGCGGGGTCCACTAGCATTTCGTAGCACAATTTTATTTTTTCCCGGTCTTCGTCGGACTTGGCGTTGTCCATGAGAATCTATGAAATAAATAATTTATTATTTTTAGCCCTCTGGTGGCAGACGAGCGATCGGCCCATGTGTTGTTAAGTAGTAACCGCCACTCATGGATACAGTAATACCAGAGGCATGGCCAGACCGCTACCTAACGGAAAGATGGTGTTCTTCTTAAACCCCTTTTAAAAAAGGAAATGTCATAGCGCTCAAGGAAAACAGCAGCAGGTATAGTCCATTCCAGATCATACAAGTACGAGGAAGAAATTGCACCATGCCGCTTGCAGGTGGTGTGGATCTTTACCTTATTGTGACGGCGGGTGGTACGATGGTAGGAAGGCGAATATGGTACCAAATCAAACAATACCTGGGAGAGCTCCCTGTGGTACAACCGATAAAAAATGCAGTGGGACCCGAAATCCCTCCGTAATTCCAACGGCTCCAAGGCGAGATTAGGATAATTGACGATTCAAATGTCCTGCCCCTTTAAGGATTTCGGATGATCCATTTGTCGAATCAAGCTGGTATTTAAGTGTGTTTGCCCAGAGATGAGAGTATCCATGTGTGGCCGGACCTGCCCCCTGAGGCAGAATGTCATATTTCACGTGTCGACCGTATCGAGATCACTGTGATTGGTTGAGAAACCGACGCGTGATGTCACAATAATCCGGATCGACACGTGAAATATGACATTCTGCCTAACCCCCCTGAGCTTTATACAACTTTAGCCGGCGTGAATTACCGCTTGGCTCCTTTTATCGGGTAGTTTTTAGCTTGCTAGTTTGGAAAAGGCCTTCTAAACTGTACCTGCAGGCGTATTGCAAGCTCTTATTTCCAGGCAGTTTACGCCGTAAAGTGAACTGCCTTGCAATTTCGTATACTTATCTCGCTAATCCAGCCAGTCAATGGTCACGTGGTTGCAGAACAGATATTGACTGGATTTAACCGTATTACGAACTCACATTTGACGTATTTGACATAACGTTTTGCTGTTTATTAACCATTCAGTAATTCAGCATTTGATGTGTCAGAATACGAATTTCAACTGAGTCGAGAAATGAACTACATGGAAATTGAGTGGATTTAATAAAGTTAAATAAACGCCCGCTGGTTCGAAATTTCAGCGCCGAGAATACTAATACTCTCGGTAATTGGGAGAGTGACTCTGTAAAACTGAGGCGCCATGACAAAAGGGTCCTTCTTCACAGTGAATGCGAAGACTTGTATCTTTGTGGAGTTTAACTGAACTAAATACCAATCATTTTCACCCCCTTTAGAGGCTTGCCCTAGAGAGCTCTCAATTTCGGACACATTTTCTATCCCTCTTTCCTTTAACATACTTCAAGGGACATTTAGGTGCTCTGTATACCGCCCATCACCCATGCTATTTATTATCTACGTAGCAATGAATGTTTTTAATGGATAACATATTATTTATGTGCAGGATGAATAGCGTTGGGGAGAGTACCGAGCCCTGTAGTACGCCAGCTTTAATAGCAATGATTTCAAAGTGACAGACTGCGACGTTCTGATACTGCTACCACCCAAAAAGCTAGCGATCTACTTACGAAATCCCTCATTGAATCTTTAAGATGGAAACTTAGAAAGAAGAGCCCTGTGCCAGACCCTGTTAAACGACCCTGCGATGTCTAGACTACTGGCAAGATCCTCACCCTTGCCATCGCCCATCGATTTGTAAGTTACACAAGAAGATCACCGGCTGATCGACTATAACGAAAGCTATACTGGCGATCGTTGATTAGCTGAGGACCTTCAGGTACCCAACCCACCGTGCGCCCTTGCCCGCCCTTACTACCTTCAAAGTACCGTCCCAGCTGGCTTTTTTTTCCAACCCTTTTTCTATCTCACTATTGGACACGGGTCTCTTCGAATAGTGGGAGGGATAGGCCAGTCCACCACACTGGTCCACTGCGGGTTGGCAGACTTTACAGGCCGTTAAGAAAATTTCTCGGGCATGCAGGTATCCCTTCACCCAGCAGTGATAAATTGTAAACAATGATTTAGAAAAATCTCGAAAAGTCGTCAGAGGTATGTACCGTACGAGGTCTAGACCTTGGACTAGGGATCAAACTGGATATCACTGTCTTTGCAGGCCTTGGTTTTACCGCTAGGCTATCACTGCGTGGGAGAGGAGCTGGTTTATCACTTTTTCCATTACTTTGGAGAGCATGTTATGGCTATAGGCCTATATTTAATGGGTCCGACCGGTGAACGTGGGGAATCTTCAACGAAGATGGGAGCCTTTTATTGTCATAGGCAAGACGGAAGAGAGGCGAGTACGGGGTCATTACAGGGGCACACGCCTTAAGAAATACTGCTGGGATACCATCCGGCCCACTCTACTTTTGGACCTCTAGGGGCCATAGTTCCCGGCTGACTACGCTCTGCATGATACGAATGACAGGCATGGAGTTATCACACTCTGGAATGGAATGTGGTTTGGCGCCTCTGTCACCCAATGTCAAGTTTGAGGCAAATACTTCGTCTGGAAGATCAGTAATTTCCTTGCCTATGGTCTAGGCCATTATCCAGTTTTCGCAGTAGTGAGAGAGTGGAAAGGCAAAAATTGTACAGCGCAGCCTTGGCGAGCGACTAGAAAGCACGGCTCCCAGATTGCTAACTTTGCAGTCACCCACCGATTCTAGCAACATGCTCCACCTTAGCCGCGGCGATAGGATAGCCCTCGTATTAGATCTAGAAGCAGCGTTCTACCTTCGCTTCTCTTTTTTTGCGTTCGGGTCCTAACACCTTTAAGACAGAGCAGAACAGTGCTGGGTTTGTCAATAGGCCCTTTAGTGTGAGACTTAGGCGCGGTAGCGATCTAGGGGCAGCTATATACTAAACTAGCGCTTCGGAATCACTTGTACAGTCAGCATCAAAAGTCGATGACCACATTCAGATTTTCAAAACCACTATACACAATTATCATACATAAATCGCTTAACAAGACAAGCGCCAATATTGAAGGGATATTGTTAAGGTTCAAAATTAACTGAACACCATATTATCAAAAAATACTGATAATTATAATTTCCAAAAATATCTTAACATAGAACTTTACAAAAGTCACTGAACAATAAAATTATAAATGCTTGCTTCGTCTGTCTAGTGTAATCACGGCAATGTCCAAAAATAACTTATCACCATAAATAACAAAAGTTACTGAACGTACGTGGGGATCGTGCGATCCATAGCACTCTATGGGGCTCCAGTTGGGCAGGTTCCTTGACGGTCCGAAATGCTGTTATCCTGTTGCAGCCACAAAGGATAATGGCCGTCAGGCTCATCAAGAGGTACCGTACGATATCCTACGAGGCATCGAGCCTCTCCGCCGTGGGGTCTGGAGGCAAGATCCCTAGCTTCCCTATACCATTGGTGTAGGGAGGCTCGAGAGCAGCGAATTGAACAGGTGACCCGTGAAATTAAGGGGCACCGGGCGAAGCTCTAGCAGATCCTACTGGCGGAATGGAAGGAACGGTTTGGACGACCGAGCGCAGGGCACGCCACGATTGCGGCGATAAGTCCCGTTATGGCCAAGTGGCTGGAGAAATGACATGGCGCCCTCTCTTCCCGGCTGACGCAGGTGCTTTCTGGGCATGGTTGTTTTGTAAAGTAGTGACCTGTGGCTTTCAGGCCGGAAAGAGTCAGCCCGGTGTCATCACTGTGGGGACTGCCCCGAGGATACGGCGCTGCACATGCTGGCGAATTATGGCTAGCATAGACAGAGCAGCGCTGTAAACTCGTCACGGCAGTTGGTGTGGTAGGCCTTACCTTCTCCTTTGCGAGGTGGTGATATACGTAAAGGAGGTGGCAGAGCGGGAACGGGAAAGGTCCAGCAGTGTCCGTCCCCGCAGAAGTCACACTGGGTGCCAAAGGGCGCTTAACGATCTTCGGCCCCCATAGGCGCTGGCCTGAGGGTGATAGGCTTAGGGCAGTCTGTCACCCTAGCAGAAGCAGGCTCGAGACGGCGGTGCACTTGTTCCGCGGCACCTCCGCCTCTTGTTAAGGGAGGGCTTGGCTCTCCAAAACAGACGGGGCCACCAGGAATGGAGGCCCAGACCTGCTAAGGGTGGAGAAACTCATGCGTAGAGCGTATACCTCACCCCTTACTAAAGGACGTCTGAAGGAACACCGCGTGGTTTTAACAGGTAGATCAGTACCACAGTGAGTCCGGCATAACCCCTCCGTCTGCCCGGTGGACAGGTATGCATAAAGGATTTACACGCGTAAAAAAGAAGGCGTAATAAATAATCAAACTTTGTTTTTGTTTAGAAAAACATTTGATTTGGTTTCTTGATATTTTATAAAAAATTAAAACATTATTTGTTTATGGAACCATTTAATTTTGTAGTTACCAAATAAAAGGGACATTATTTATATTTACAAACATACTCGTATGTCTACTTATTTTATATACCAAATATATAACCGATAAGAACATACTTATTAAACCAAAGAAATGTTTTTGTTCATCGACTTTAGAGACGAACGATATTATGGTTTTTTTGACTAAAATTTTGTTTAGTGACTTTTGATAAAGTGAGGTTCACCTACTTTTGACCTTATATAATAATCATCAAATTCTGGCGCTTGTCATGTTGAGCGATTAAGGTATATTATGTTGTACAGCGATTTTGAAATACTGAATGTGGTCACCGACTTTTGATGCTGACTGTACCATAGTGGTAAATCCAATATTGATTAGGTTTTGCGTAAAATCCTTGCTTAATGCAGAAAGCCCTAGGGATTTGAGCTGTGTATTGATATATGTTAGTCAGTCAGTCAGTTACTCTTTTATATTCATGGCCTAAGGTCAGTGTTCAGCGGCTTAGAGCACTTCCCCGGATTGGAAGGGACGCAGGTTCGATTCCCGCTCCCACAAAAGTTCTCTTTTTCCTTATTCACAAATAATTTGTACTTTAAAGTAGCTGAGCATGTCGAGTGTTAAAATACAGATCAAAATGTTTAAAAAATCGCGCTATCAAATAGTATGAATTTTAATTGCAAAATTAAACTTACTATATTTGCTTAATGTATGTAAATACACCCGATAGGTGGCGTTGGTCGTAAAAGACGAATGTGATGGAGATTGGGTATGTCCTAAGGTTATTACGATAGCTGGGTGGACCGGGGAACGTCCGCCACCCGCAAGGCCTCCCGCGAAGGTGCGACGCTCCGTGTGCGGATGCGTCGCTCAGTAGAGGGTACCCGAAAGGGTAAACCGCCGGCGGACCACCGAAGGAATGTAACATAGTTCCAGTGGCCCGCCAATAAAGGCGGAGAGACGGCACACGGCGGGTTTCTTTAGTGGGTGCAGGCCCCCTGTTCGTTGCCCCGAACGACGGGGTGTGCGGTTAGGAACATTTTTTCCCGCCTTAACAAAAAAAAAAGGTCAGTGTGATAGCTCAGCGCCTTACAGCACTTCTCCGGATTGGAAGGGACGCAGGTTCGATTCCCGCTCGCACTAAAGTTCTCTTTTTCCCCATTCACAAATAATTTGTAGTTTTAAGATAAATAATATCACACCTCCAATCTGGCTCTAGCTTGACATCTTTCCAGGAAGTCTTTTTGCATAACAGGTCCCATTACTAGCGCATAGTTCTCTAATGATGGGGTCTTGGCTGCAGCTACCCTCAACTGCGTGAAGTCCACGTCAGCAGTAAGGTCACATTGTCCTGGGTTTTCTAGGGGATTCACTACTTGATGCTTGTGAAAGGCCTAAAAATATATATAAAAAAGATAAGATAATGTTTATTTAGACAATATAAATTTAACATAATTATCCTATATTTACTGTGATAGCCACACTAGGCACAGCCTGTATCGTGACTATCAAAGATCTTAATTATAATTCATATTAAAATATATGTATCTATAAATTGAAATGTGTTGAAATTGAGTAAGTGTTGTATATGATTACGCATGCGTGTGTGTGTGTGTGTGTGTGTGGTGTGTGAGTGAGTGTGCAAACGTGTGTGCGTGTATGTACGCACGTGTCCTACATACATGCGTACATACACGCACTTTTTAGAAGAGATAGATATCTAGAGATTTCTATCAAACAATAATTTGAAAGAGTTGTTCTATTTCTTGGTAATTTAACTTGGTGATGAAGTTTGTAACTATATTTTGAGCTTCACGCGTAGTCCTGTGCTTGAGATCACATTTTTTAGCTATTTTATTGGATAAATAAGTAAACATATATTTTTGAAATCGCATTGCAAAAGTAGTATTGCGTTTTGTTATATTGATATTAAAGACTCTTCTATTAAGTATAATGTTGTAATCAGGAGATTTAAGGACCAATTTATGCATATGGGTGATCGCATTTAATACATACAGTTGCCTTATACTTAAAAGGCCAGCAGCTTTATAGAGTTCAACAGTTGGATATCTTATAGGTTTTTTAAACATTACTTTAAGTATTGATCTCTGGGTTCTCTCCAGTTGTATTAAGTGTGATGTTGCTGTTCCTCACCAAACACTTAAACAGAATGAAAGGATTGATTGGCAAAGTGCGATGTACACGGTTTTCAGAAGTTCAATACAAGCAACCTCTCTGAGTTCTTTCATTACATAGATGAGCTTTCTGCATCTAGTCGAGAGAGCAGCTATATGTTCACTAAATGTTAGATTTTCATCAATGATTACTCCAAGGTACTTTATGGATTTCATTCTCTGAACTTCGTTACAGCCACAGACGATGTTTATATTATATAAAAATTATTAAATTACTAGTGTACCCAACAGACGTTGTCCTGTCCAAACATTAGAGTTTCGTTTGGATTCGTTAGAAAGGTATCTTTTTATTATCATTTTTTTTTTTTAATATTCACGGACATTTTTCACACAACGTCCTCTGGTCCCAAACTAAGATTAACGCTTGTGCTATGGGTACCGGATACGAATATAATACATATATTACTTTTTTTTTGTAAATACATACATATAATAGATAGAAAACACCCAGACGCAGTACAAATATCTGTGTTCATCACACAAATAGTTGTTGAGTGGGAATCGAACCCACGACCTCGTGGACGGAAGTCGGTTACACTACCGACAATGCCACGAGGCCCGTCAAACATTAGAAAAACATTGAAGAAAAAATCCTATCGTGGCGCCATCTACCGGGTCCAAATGTGAATCTAAACCATCCAAGGCGCCACACAAACGCATTCAAAAAAATTTATTCAAATCGGTCCAGCTGTTTAGGAGGAGTTCAGTGACATACACACGTACAGTAGAATTATATGTATAAAGATTTTAAATTTATTATACGAGTATTAAATACTACTTTATGAATTGTAACTAGTATACTTGTACATAGAACTTAAGTAGATTTAATTATCTCGCTACTATAGCTGTAGGTCTCCGATATATCGGACCTTTATGTACTTATACTATAAAGCTGCACATGCACAGACACAACTCTGTTAAGAGAGGAGAAGAGTTGTGTCTGTGCATTTAATATGTTTGAGAAAAAAATACTGAATTAGGCTTTATAGGCGTGTCTGAACACAAAACAACTTTTTTTAGATTTTTTGACTGTTTATGTTTGTTCGTTAGCGCATCACGCAATAATTACTGAACGGATTTTGATGCAACTTTTTTTATTTGATAGCTCTTGATTAGACTTAAAAACTGGTGTACATTTTATCCCGCTACTATATCAAGAACCTGAGCTATTACCTAAAAACTAGCTTTTGGCTAGTTATGGATGAAATATCACTGAACGTCGACATAAAACTTACCCTAAACGTATCACCTTTCTCCCCTTCGTGGCCATAGTCAGCCACCAATGCCAAGCCACCATATTTGTCCACCCTATGGGCCAATTGTCGTGCAATACTCAAAGATTTTGCACTTATTTCCAACTCTGTCTTGTCACCAGAATCTAACGGTGGTCTTACCAGTGTGTCGACTGCTTTAGTTGATTCTGCAGCTATTCTGTAGTAAAGTTTACCTTGGCCGTCTATGTCTATGAGTAATTCTCGCCAACCATTTTCAGTTTTCTAGAATTTATGTAATTATTGCTTATTATATTTTACTAGCAGACCCGGCCACGCATTGCTGTAGCACACATAATTAGTTACCTAGTTAATTAAGACCAACTACACATTTTGCAAAAAAATAACAATAAGGTCGGATAAGTAGTTTCAGAGTTCACCGCAGACTCACATTGTAAAACGAATTTTTTTACAGTTTGGGGGCCCGCGCAATCTAGAACGACTGTCGATCTGTTGACTGGAAGAACCCAAATCGGTCGGATCATTGTTATTAAAGAACAAACTATTTGTGAAAGTGGAAAAAGAAGAGAAAAAAGTTTTACCGTGAGCGGGATTCGAACCTGCGTCCCTGTCACAGACAGTTACCATTACACTTCACAATTGCTTTTAGATGTCTTTACGACATTATTATTGTTATACAATGCGATAGCAAAAATACACATAGCATATAGCAAGTAAACAAAGAGCTTTTTAAAGAGCTAGAGCTTTCATAACGGAATTAAGCTGTTTTTAAGACTAAACCTGTCCAAGTAATAATATTGTACCATAGGGTCTCAACAAATATACAATTAAAATTAGCAGTTTTACTTACCTCAAACTTATGTATAGGAAGTACATCGAAGAACTCATGTGCTATGTACCATGAAAAATTGTTGGGAACCTTTGTCAGATCATTGTACCAATACACTTTTATACCACTTACTGTCTCACCCTGAAAGTTAGAATTAATACTTATAGGTAGAATGTGATACTTTTGAATTTAATCACTGACAGTCATTTAGAAATACATAATTATATTTATTATATTTTTTAATATTACTTAGTTATCGGCATGAATAAATGCTTTCCGGATATTTGAGTGCTGTTTGTGCATTAAGTTCAAATTATTTTTATATTTTATTTGAATACCTAAATAAGTAGGTATTACGACGGCTGTACACGCTTGTCGAGACACAACGAGACAGGCCCAGGACGAGTGTGTACATGGCATCCTCGTCTCGTCTCGCGGCTCTCGTTCGCTGTCGGTTTTTTGCGCACGTGTCAAAGGGGTCTCGGGAAATCTCGCAATGAAAACGAGAGCGCGCCTGGACACACCCGTTCGTTTAGCTGCCCGCCAACTGCGATCGCGTAAAGACGTGCTTGCTACGCGCAACAACGATGTGGTCTACCGCACGTCAGTTAGTTTTTAAAAGCCTACCAAAGGCAAGCACGGAATATTATATAATTATGGAATGCAAAGGATGTCAGGCACAAGAATAAGTAACTATTACACGACGCTTGGTTGAGGATAAGCAACGAATTTGATATCCCTGTTGAAGAGTTAAAAAAATATTTCATATCCCGGTTGAAGAGTTACAAAATTTCTTTTTCGCCATGGGTTAATCATTTTCTTTTTATGGTAAATGACTAAAAAAATACAATTAGATATTGTGACTGAAAAAAAAACGCCGCAACAGTTTCCTCTAGGTCCATCGCAACGGGCATACGAAGTTACAAAAAGTGTTTACATGGTGTGCTCTCGTAACGAGCCTCTGCGCGATGAGAGGGTCGCGAGACGAGACAAGCATGTACAGTTGGCATTAAATTACAGCAATGTCTTTGCGGCCTACATAAAACAAAAATGAGAATGCTTAGCTTAAGTATAGGTCATCAGGGGATCATGCTAAGAATATTTTCTAGACTTTAAACACAAAGTGAAAAATGTGAAATCGAAAATAACAGTCAGGAGCAGGATTTGAACCTGCATCTTCTGGATACCGTCCAGATGCTTTACCAATTCAGCCATCCTGACAATTGCTCCTGACTGCTAATTTCGATAACACATCATAATTAACGTCTTTGGGTGACGCCTGCGCCATCTGTCGGTAGTATTTTCATACATTATACCGACCAGGTAAACTTAATTTTACAATTAAGATTTTACCTAATAATGACACAAACCCTTTAAATATTTAGATATTTTTTATATATATTTTTAGCATTTGACATGCTTAGCACTATACATTAAACACAAAGTGAAAAATGTGAAATCGAAAATAACAGTCAGGAGCAGGATTTGAACCTGCATCTTCTGGATACCGTCCAGATGCTTTACCAATTCAGCTATCCTGACAATTGCTCCTGACTGCTAATTTCGATAACACATCATACTTAACGTCTTTGGGTGACGCCTGCGCCATCTGTCGGTAGTATTTTCATACATTATACCGACCAGGTAAACTTAATTTTACAATTAAGATTTTACCTAATAATGACGCAAACCCTTTAAATATTTAGATATTTTTTATATATATTTTTAGCATTTGACATGCTTAGCACTATACATTAAACACAAAGTGAAAAATGTGAAATCGAAAATAACAGGAGCAGGATTTGAACCTGCATCTTCTGGATACCGTCCAGATGCTTTACCAATTCAGCCATCCTGACAATTGCTCCTGACTGCTAATTTCGATAACACATCATACTTAACGTCTTTGGGTGACGCCTGCGCCATCTGTCGGTAGTATTTTCATACATTATACCGACCAGGTAAACTTAATTTTACAATTAAGATTTTACCTAATAATGACGCAAACCCTTTAAATATTTAGATATTTTTTATATATATTTTTAGCATTTGACATGCTTAGCACTATACATTAAACACAAAGTGAAAAATGTGAAATCGAAAATAACAGTCAGGAGCAGGATTTGAACCTGCATCTTCTGGATACCGTCCAGATGCTTTACCAATTCAGCCATCATCACCGACAGATGGCGCAGGCGTCACCCAAAGACGTTAAGTATGATGTGTTATCGAAATTAGCAGCCAGGAGCAATTGTCAGGATGGCTGAATTGGTAAAGCATCTGGACGGTATCCAGAAGATGCAGGTTCAAATCCTGCTCCTGACTGTTATTTTCGATTTCACATTTTTCACTTTGTGTTTAATGTATAGTGCTAAGCATGTCAAATGCTAAAAATATATATAAAAAATATCTAAATATTTTCTAGACTTTTTAGTATGGAGTCAGAAACTGTTTCCATATCCATAAATCTTCTTTAACTCTCATGTTAGAAATACTCTTCTTAACCTATTCATCCATCCATCAGCCTTTCGACATCTACTGCTGGACATAGGTCACAATAAGCGGCCCTACTATTGCCCGTCCCTCCAATGATTCCCGCAATCGGCTTGTAGGATTCCCTTGGGTCCAGTTGGGGTGGAACTATTTTAAACGCTGGCTCCCTATGGCATTAACTTTACCTACTAGCAAAGAATAACACACAATACTTTTTAATATACTACCAGATGGCAAAATTACCTCATGGTTGTGAGGTAAATCAAGATCCACTTCTCTGTGTGATATACAAAGCCTATTAGCTTGAACCGACTGCATAGTTGAAGATATTTCTACAAGATGTAGACTTAAGTCTTGTTTATTGTAGCCAATACGATTGAGAACCTGAAATTAAAATATACAAAATAGTTATTTCTTCTGTTAGTCTGTGCATGATCTTAATCAATAGTCCTAAAAAGATATATAATATAAAATAAAATGAATACTTAAAAAAAAAACATTCTTCTAAGCGGTTTCTGCTGCTGCTAAGGATGTGCCTCACACACAACTCAATGATCCAGAAAAAGCAAGGTATCACTGTTCTAAATTATTATCATTCTACCTTATGGGAAAGCAAGCACCTCAAATTGAAATTGTTCATCCTCTAGCATAAAATAATCTTTACACAAAAACAGTTATCCCACCAGAATCCTCAATTTTTCCAGGGCAAGCTGTAGCATATCTTTATACTTCTGTATACTCTGGAATATATGTATCCCAATTTCGCGATTATCGTTAAAGTAGTTACAGCGGCGTCACGAAATTATAAACAAACTAAATTTCACATTGTAATATTAGTAAGGATAAACTTACCCTTAAAATATCAAGTAGTAAGGTACCTTTGCCAGGCCCTAGTTCCACTATTTGTAGTGGTTTTCTAGTGCCCATTTTACTAGTTTCAGCATAAAACCATATGCCTAATATTTCACCAAATAATTGACTTATTTCAGGTGATGTAATAAAATCACCACCTTGGCCGATTACATCTTTCTTCATATAGTAACCTTCAGTAGGATTTGTGACAACAATATGCATATAATCAGCCACACTTATAGGTCCGCTTAATTTAATTTTCTCTTTCAGTATCTCCATTATACTTGGAGCAGTGCCTGGGGCAGGCATTTTAAGCGTTTTAGGATCAGGACGCTTGACCACTTTAAAGCTTGAACTTCTGGTTATTTTATAGGGTATTATCAATTTGTTGAATATTCTCGACATGAGAGGAAAATTCATTTTACGTGATAACAAATAAACAATATTTTAGAAAAGGTTATTTTGTTTTGTATAATGTCAAATCAATATGACAGTCAGCTGATCAACAGTTCGTTCCACTTGACGCTCACAACGATCACGCTCACTAGCTCAAGACCGCAGTTTTTCCCATTCCACTTACGTGTTTGTGATTCATTCGTAAACCTAAGTGGAAGTAGCGAATAGAGGTGAGATGTATATGCTGGAATAGGTTTTTGGAATAGGTTTTTGGCTGGACGCGTAAAGAATTATTCCGTGCTCACTAAAGATGCAACCGATATATTCATATCCATTAAGATATCAGTAATATTGGATGTATTCATGTATCAGTAATCCGACTTAATCTGACATGCTAATATGGGCGTATTGCTGATATGCCATATTCACTATAGCGTGAACATGAACAAGGACCACTGAACATGGGTGTGTTGCTTTATCCCTAGACTAAATATAATCGCATATCGCTAAGAACATATATACTGGATGAATTATTTCTCAGTCTTGATAACAATGTGGTGTATTATGTATGTGAAATAGAATCTATTAACGACAGTATTAGTGTACTAGCACTTCATTTATGAAAGTTTCAAAAATCCTAAAAAATACATAAAATGAAAGCATCCTACTAACCTAACCACGGCCCGAACGCGCATGAATGGAAAGTAGGTACCTACGAACGAAATGGCGTAGGCTACCTACGCCTTTATACTGTTGTGGTATAAAAAACTCCGAATTGATATTTAAAAAAATTCTATCTTCCCTTCATACTTTTAAGGGCTTAGGACCTTCTAACATGCTGTAGTTGTATTTCATGTAAAGCTTTACTATTAGTTATCATAATTAACGGGAATAAATAAAATTAAATAATAGGTAGGTAGGTACCCACCTACACCTACTAATATTATGTGTGAACTACAACATATTAGGCGCATTTAAAAGATTGAAATCAACTTATTTACAAATTACTCTTGACTAATTATGTCTACAAAATAATTCAAATGTACCTTTTAGCGATATCGCAGTAATTGTTCAAAATATTCACCATTTCTTTCTAAGCACAAATGTGCACGTTTTTGTAAATTGTTTTTTAAATTACGAAGGGTGTCTCTTATCACTTTTTAAAACATTAAAAGCGTCTATTATTCACTGTTTTAATTCACTCGCACTACGAGCTTCTTCTGTGTACACCAACCGTTTTAGTTCGGCCCACAAATAAAAGTCTAAATGAGTGAGATCCGGTGATCTGGGCGGCCAGTTTACAGGTCCTCCGTGACCTATCCACCTGCCGCTAAACTGCCTATCCAAATACTCGCGCACCGATCTCTCATAATGAGCTGGGCAGCCGTCGTGCTGGAAATACATTCCTCGCAAGTGACTTAGACCTTTGATATGTATTCAAAATCAAAGTTGTGCTCGGAATTTGTGGATCTTGAATACCGCGTCGGTGAAGAGATTGCAGATGTTCTGATTCTGCGTACATCCGCCTTGCACTATCTAAATTTTCACCAGACAGGATATAACACCGCACCATTGCTAAATACTCTACATTGCTATAGTTGTACATGTTTACTTTATCACACAGCGAGAGTGGCACGTTAATGTAAATAATGCAAATAGATCACACGCCACGACGTAACTATGTACCTATTCGCATGCGACTGAAAAACAATTAAAAAATAAATAAAGGGCCGCTGGCCAGCGGGTGGAACCGGAGGTGCGGGGGTTGGAACCTTGCAAGTTGCAACTTGTGGGAAGAGGCAAGAGGCCCAGTGGGTGACGTTCATTCAAATACGCTTTCATTGAACTGCCTGGAGATAGTTATACCTATTTGTAGAAATTATTCATTATTGCGCGCGCGTTTGCTAATGTGACAATGCTTACGATTTTTATTTTATTTTTTGTTTTTATTTATTTATGTGTTTAACGTTTAAATATGAAAACGAGAATGTAAAAAATTAGGAATTTATAATGGTAGATTAATTTCAGGCGAAGTCAGTAAAAAAATAAAAATAAAAACATAACTATGCCATAGGTTTCTACATCACTTACCTATCATCCCCTCCATTTTTCAAGACGGAGAAAAAAGTCACCCAGTATAGGTGAGAACATCGTACGTATCATTGAGTTAAAAATGGTGGTGGGAATTGATATGCAGCATATCTCTATCTAATACGGGGGATGTATTAAATATAAGTGATATTCATATATTAGTATACATATTATGATATTACTTGAAGAATATATTCATATCAGCTGATATTGGCAAATATTGGTATTAACTCATCTTTAGTGCTAACCACATAAACGCCTCTAAAGTATTTAGGCGTACGCGTACGGCGCCGACGCGTCACACCACACACTCACAAGCTCGGTTGGTTAGTTCCAGTGACATTCGTCGGTACTCGGAGACGTTCGGCCCGGCACTCAATGTTTGCGAGTCGATTTATTAGGTTTGCGTTTCTAAACCTAATATCCATACATTTAGAATCACTATTAGTTTGGTAAGGAGCGTGCATTATTATTTGTTTACCTTCGTTATAAGTACTTACTACTAACCAAAACAATTTCAAAAAAAAAAGAAAGGTACAGCAAATACTGTTTATAAGAGAAAACAAAAATTTAGAAAATAATTAGAAGAACATTTGAAAATACAAAAAAGACAGTATGCCTAGTAAATTTGATTTCGTCATAGACTTAGGATATCCTAAATCTATAGATTTCGTACAAACAAACAAAAAAACGTTTTAAAAACAAAAAAACCCGTATTCATGTAAATAGTATAGTAAATTTGATTTTGTACATAAGACCAATTGAAACCTAAATACGCTAGCTTTTCTGGTGGTGCGTATATAACAAATACGTACTAAGATATTAAGGGAAGTTTACAATACGATTAATTTTGTGTTTTAAAATAAAATAAAAACTAATTAGTACCTACTACACGTACCTAATAGACGATAATAGTACATACACCGAAAATACTTCATTACTCGATCACGATGTTACAAGGACACGCTAGTTATGGAATGGAAACGTACTCGTGGACCTAGTTTTTGGAATAAGTCTTTGGCACAGAACCTTTTTACTCTACGAGTCTTTAGACGGACGCGTATTTCTAAGACTCAGTACGCATTTTACCTAGTACATCTCACCTCTAGTAGCGAATATAGCGGAAGTAGCGAATATTAGAGGTGGTCGTTGAATCAATAAACTTGTTTTTTTTTCGGCTTTTCATTCGTCGACGAGTTAACTGTTAAATCATCAATGAAAAAACAGGTTGAAAATATTAGCTGTTAATTTACGTCAACGCCCAAGACTATCATTATTTTATTCAGTTAAAAAAACAGTTGAAAATATAAAGTGTTAATTTACGTCAACGGCTCAACGGAATAAATTGGCGATGAAAATTCAAAACCTGTTATTAATTTAACAGCTTTTTTAACCTGTTGACCATTTTGTCAATGATTGAAATTGAAAACGTTGACATTAAATCGACACTGAACATTCAAAACCTGTTATTTATTTAACAGTTTTTTTAACCTGTTGACCATTCATTTTATTTTCCATTCATTTTTTTTTCATTTTAACCTGTTGATGATTAATAGTTAAATTACATTAACGAAAAAACCGTCAACGACCCATGCCTAGCGAATTTATGTATTTAACTATTTAATTATTATTAGGACCTGCTAAAAAAAAATAAAAAAGCTACAAATGTGACTGTATCTTATAAACAATTACTGCGTACAATGATAGCGACATTTAAAATTGCCACTAGCGATATCTAGGGCCGTATATGTCAATATCTCTTACTTTGATATCATTGTATTGTAAACGTACATTTAATTAAACTTTGGGGTGTCGAGAAAGGTGACGCTTATGTAAAAGAAACTGTCCCAGGTTGAAATCAGGACTCAAAACGATTTATTTACAATTATTGAAAATGTGGATCTTCAATTAGTTATAAAAAGTTCTAATAAAAGTAATTAAATAGGCCAGTGGCGAAGCATTCGAAAATAGTAAAAAGTGAAATAAATTTAGAACAGTAATGATGCCTATCGGAAAAGTAAAAAAATAAACAAAAACCAATTGTGTGTACTTATGTATAGTGTATTTTTCTTAAATTGTCCTAAGACGTAAACAAACCGTACTGGGTACGAAAATAATATTAATAATATATATTAATATTGATCACTTATTATTCTGATTAATATTGTGAATGCAAAATTAGGTGAGAGTTTAGGGATAATAAACTCTCACAAAATTTTAACGTAACCATGTAAAAAAGGTTTTATTTTATATGTTCAATACTAATTCTGCAACATCACGTAGTTATTAGTAAATGTATTATAGCGATTTCACATCGGATATTGTGATAAATAAAATGTATGATTTTTTTTTAATTTACTTTCGGGACTTTTATGGAACATGGTTATGCCAGTCCCATTGTACTCTTCTTAACTAATAACAATCATAATCTAATCTAATCTAAGCAGCAGGGAGGAGCTGCTCAGAAGCAACCACCATCTCTTATACCCCCTTCTTGCAGGGCAGGGTTCTGTGAGAATGGATTGGATAATACCCACATAGCTTCTAATCAGCCATATGTTGTAGAAAACTTTTACTATCTGTAAGTATAACTACATTGTCTAATTATAAGAATATATATAAGTTAGTGCTTCCGAGGCCGTAATCATAGATAATTCACTTATATGGCCGTAATCAATTTCACTGACATTATACAAACGTTGCCATTTACATTAAAACTTCCACTATTTTAAGAAAAGGATTATAAAATGCAGCTCCTAGACCATTAGTACTCTTTGATCCATCAATAAATATTATGTGCCAACCATCATATTTTTCTTGCAACGTCCGTGTGGTGATGGACTAAGAATACAAGCGTCACCATCCCATCCATTCCTGCGGGACGAATTTAGTGAAATTCAAATAAAGTTTGTTTATCTGACATATTTTTATAGATTTTGTACGGAAACCTTCTTTTAAAATTATTTCTTTGATCATGAAAATCATTCAATCACAAACTTTATTTGGTCATTCGTTCGTTCCATAATGTCCCAACGCTATCATTTGTTTTGGAGGATGCCATTTCTGTTTACGTGATAAGACAAGTGAAAAATCTTAGATAAACTTAGACGAAGGATATTATAGACAAGCTATCAGCGTATGCAGTGTCGAGATAGCAATAGATAAGCGGAATGATTTTAAAAGACAACTATGATTATAACTATGTTGATTAAAAAGGACGCATTCGTAACAATGACGTAAGAGAGCGAGTAGGTATGAAAGAGAGTATTGGTGTAAAGATGCGAAAGGGAATGCTCCGATGGTTCGGACATGTGGAAAGAATGCCGGATGAGCGACTGGCTAAGAAGATATACAATGCGAAAGTGGAAGGATTTAGGTACAGGGGGAGACCGAGATACACCTACCTAGACCAAATTGGTCATATATTGAAGGAAGGTGGAGTCAGGAGTCTGCGAAACCGGCGAGCGTGTATGAAGAGAGTTATGAATGTTGAGGAAGCGAGAGATGTATGCAAGAATAGAGCCTCTTGGCACTCTGTTCTCTCTGCCTACCCCGCAAGGGAAATGTCGTGATGATAAACAGTAAGTAGTAGTATTAAAAATGTACCTACTACCTGTTTTAGCCGGCTAAAAGAATGACAGGACAAAAGAAATTGCAGTTATGCTTATATTTTGCTTAAAATGTATTAGAACATGTAATATTAGCGTATATAACGTGATTAATAAAGGTTTTTTTTTATGTCAATACAAAAACAAGTTTACATACTGATGATGGGGACGGTTGGCCACCTTATTGTTTGGACCCAGTTCATTGGGTTAAATCAGCCAAATACAACTGACGAATACGCGAAAAGGATAAATATACTTATACCTGTGTCTCTCTCACTCTTGGTAAAACCTAGTATGTGCATCCTTTTCTTCATACTTAATGTCAAAATAGTAGCGAGTCTATATTATTCTTCGTCTAAGTAGATAAAGGATAGTAATAGATATGACATGCTAATGACAATACCAGGAATGAATGAGATACACAATACAAAGTTTCTCTAAGTGCGGTAGAGATAGGTATAGTGCCTGTTGTCCTTGTCATCGTATATGCTTTTATTTGTCTGACACTTGTCATAAGTTCCAAGCAGTGAGAAAAGCGGATTTGGAATTATTCCTGAATATTGCGGTTTAGACAAAGATTAGTGAATTAATTCAAATATTTGGACTGTTTCCATCTAACTAAACTTTAAAAACATGGTCCAGTGTTGTGTTTTCGGCTGTAAAAATCGCAGCGAACGAAAATATGAAAATATATCATTTCACACGTAAGTACAATAAAATATTGTTTTATCGAAATAATAAAGTAATACAATATTAAAAACGGTTGATTATATTAAATGGCATGCCAAATTCATGCTAAATATTGATAAAATCATATATTTGTATGCAAAATTTTAGTAGTATGACGACGACCAACGTCAAAGCTATTTCTTACGTAAATTCAATTTAGCCCGGTTATCTAGTATTTAAGGGATACCGGTTAAGATGAATTATACTACCCATCTATGTGGGGAAAATAATTAAATTATAAATACAAAAATATACGAAATGCTGTCTTAAACATAGATTTAGGATATACTCCATAGATGGGCAATGTCAACTACCGAATGAGACCAAAAAACAATTATGTATGGGTGTGTGAGTTGTCAATGTGTGCATTGAAAGTGCTGCGCATGAAGTTATGATTGATATCGATATCGATAACAGTGTACGATACTAAAAAATACTTTTGAAAAGGTTTTTAAGAGTAATATAGAAAGCGAATAATATTCCCTGTGTATTTCCATCAGTCTCACTGGTGAGACGATCGGGAATTGTTTTTTTTACCCGATCGTTTAATTAATCTTGTTGGTGAGACGAAAGGGATAATTTTATTTCAAATCAACTTTGACTGCCTCGGTGGTGTAGCGGTAGTGTATACGACTGCTAATTATGAGGTCTCGGGTTCGATCTTCGGGTCGGGCAATGTTATTGAGCTTTTTCCTAAAAAAGAAAAATTCTCAGTAGCAGTCCGGAGTTTGGAAATGTGCCCGGTAGGCGTCAATAGGCTCGCCCCCTATTACGTGGGACTTAAACATAGCTGGCGAGTCTTGGGTGTGTTATACACCTCTGCCTACCCCTTCGGGGAACACAGGCGTGATGCTATGTCAACAATTTCAGATTTTGCTTCTAGCAACCTTCTACAATTTCCTGCTACCCTGGTACTTGAATGCGTAAGTCAATAAGTATTTAAAGGAAAGATAATTATTGATCGACTTCCGTGCACGAGGTTGTGGGTTCGATTCCCACTCAGGACAATTATTTGTGTGATGAACATATATATTTGTGCTGCATCTGGGCGTTTTCTATCTATTTATGAATGTATTTACAAAAATATATATATATGTAATATATCCGTAATCTGGTACCCATAGCACAAGCGTCAAGCTTAGTTTGGGACCAGAGGACGTTGTGTGAAATGTCCCTGAATATTTATTTATTTTATTTATTTAGATACATTTATTGTAGGTAAGTAAGTGCAAGACCAGTAGTATAAACACAGACATCGAAGGAAATTGCATAAGTTACATAAAGTAATAATATTTTCCCATTTGTCTCACTAAAATGTTAGTGAAACGACTGGGAATTTAAATTGAATATATTCCTAAATTCTGAATCGTCTCACCAGTGGGACAAGTGATAATACACGAAGCTGCCACTGTAACCAGAAATTTATGGAAGAGGCCAGAAAATATAAAACACAAATTTAATAAAATATTAATTATCATATCAGTATATCATATATCAAAATAATAAAATAGACGTCTTGGGACGTCTAACAGATGTGAAAACATCCATATTATTTTGTGGAAATAATGAGTAGATAAAATGATCACAACTTTTTCAATTATGACAGTAAAATAACAGAAATGGACATAAATCATCATATTTAAGGCGGATATCATCTAGGACTAAAGTATTTGTCAAAACGAATGATGTTTCATATCAATAATAGGTAGTAAATTAGATACCCTTAAATATAATCATTTAGTTATAAAATTGTCAAATGCTATCTTTATTTACATTTCGCAATTTGTGCTCAATTTATTCTTTCACCAAAATCGATTCAGCAATTTAGTTATGAAACCATAATCATACTTGTAATTGTATTATGTATGTTAATAATAGTTAATATTGTTGTTATCCGACCATCAAAGTCGATATCAACAAATAAATCAAGGCATCACTAAAAATCAGGTCATAAATCTCCTCATATTTCCGTACTTGTAATTTCTCAAATATGACTGTTTCGTGTACCCCAAATCATTGTAATAATATAATAAACAATTTTCTCATAAAATTTTCTCCAAATCTGATACATTTGTGTAACTGTTAATTTGAATTAAAGATAATAAATAAATAGTAAACTTACTGGTGAAATGAGTAATCCTGTGGGTTATCATTCTTTTAAGAATTACAACCTGGTAGTGCACAAGTAATCATCGTTATAACGTTATTATAATACCGGTAAAGACTTTAATTACAATAAATAATTGCCAAATCATGCACGCGTAAACTTGACAAGGCTGCTATAGGCCGGTAACAAATAAATTTAGGTCTCGTTGAAAGCATCACTCTCTCTCTCGTTCTAACACATCACAGTACCGTTAGCTTCGGTGGGTCTCTTTTACTGTTATAGCCTATCTATGGAGTTTATCCTAAATCTATGGTCTTAAGGGTATTTCATCATGATCTTAGCTATTTTTTTAGGAATTGGTAACACTGTGAACTGACAATGTCAGAGTCAGATGTCGGAATTGTCAGTGTCAGCATGTTTTTATGGTTATGTTTGGTTATGGCTTACCGCGTGAAAACTATTCAGAGTATTCAGTCAGAACAAAATAAAGATATATTTTCCTTCGTTTTATATACTTTGAATTACTGAAAACATGGCACAAATAGACAATGAGTTCTATTCAGGTATTAATCATGTTAAAAACAACAAAACTGCAGCAGGCGATCCTCCAGAAAGGAATGGCAGGATAATCGTCCGGAATATTTCTTTCAAAGCTACAAAAGAAGACTTAAAGGAATATTTTTCCAAGTTCGGTACAGTCAATGAAGTCAATTTATTAAAGAAACCGGATGGCAAGTTAGTGGGATGTGGCTTCGTACACTTTGCAGATGTAACTGACGCTGAAAAAGCTATTACAGCAACGAACAAGAAACCTTTTTTGGGTAATAAAATACTTACTTACTTACTATCACGCCAACTCCCTTGCGGGGTAAGTAGAGATAACAGAAATATTGGGATTATTTTATACAATCGTGATATCTTACTAAGTCACTACTGCTGGTGTGGTTTCCTTTTTTTTATACTGGTACTCAGGGGTGGATCTATTGTATTGTATTGATCTATTGTATTTTTTGAGTCTAAATAGCACATGTAGGCGCGGGTCAATGTTTTACGAAGTGGCTACACACACATGGTGATGACCGTGAAGTATCTATGCAGCTATTTCAGTAGTGTCACGCAAATAGGCATGTTTTCAAGTCAGTTTTTATGTGTATACAAAAGTCATTGTTACAGTACTGTCCCGAAAGCCTGACTTATTAATATATGCAATTGAATTGCAGTTAGGTAAATTAATTAAATTTTTTTTTGTTAATTAAGTTAACTTTTAAATTTGGCATGCCTTTTGGAAATGATGTAAATTAGTTAGGTTAGACATTTGTTATCTATAATATAACCATTTGTTTAATAGTTTTTTTTTAGTTTGTGTCTTACTAAATAGTCAATTTTTAACTTATATTACAGATCGTCCTATACATGTAGCGTTTGCAGTACCAAAGAAGAGCTATCTTCAGAATATGGGAAACAATGATATGCAGCCAAGATTGGACAGTGCTATGTCAAATAATGATCATGAGTCTGGTTTTAAAAGTGAGTTCAACATTTATCACCATTAGTTTGATTTCACAATTATAGACTGACATATGTCCCAGTTAAAATTTTTCATATTTTTTTTTTATTTCGTGCTATGGTTCACAATCCAGTGTATACTCCTCATCAGTCATCACTAGGTACTGCTGAGTGGTAGACCTTGGGCAAGGTGAAATTCACAAAAAACACTAATCTGAGATTTTAATGTTATTTGCCTGTACAACTGCCTCGTAAGTCGGCCCTATGAACACCTCTTGCGAACGCATGGATTTATTCATTAGTTTGTCTGCAACCTGTTTGTTGTTAGCTTCTTGTATAACATAGATAATTAGTGGCTAGATTAGTAGGCTGGTTGTACACGTTTATAGTATAAACAGTGCATATTGAACAAAAATTGTCAACTTTACACACAGTGAAGCAATGCTTAGGGATGAAACCACACAGTTATTCTGAATTTTGTCATGGTTGCATAGTCTGCAATTCCACATTGGGCCAACAGAGGGCACTGACTTAAATCCCGCTTACTGACTGGACTGACTGATATAGGCTTTTTTATATAATATTTATTTATTTTGCAGAAGTCAAATCTGAACAAATTCAGAAGCCTAAAGAGGAGAAAAATAAAGTGAGGATAAATCGCAATGCTCGTCTCATAATACGTAATGTATCTTTCAAGGCAACTGAAGAAACTTTAAAGGAACACTTTGCATCATACGGAGATATATTAGAAGTTAAACTGTTGAAAAAACCTGATGGGAAACTAGTTGGATGTGCTTTTGTACATTTTAAAAATATTCCTATGGCAAAAAAAGCTCTGTTGAATACCAACATGAAGCCATTCTTGGGTAATAACTTAGTGTATTTAATATTTATGTGAATACCAGACTTATTAAAAAAAACTAATGCATGCTTAGCAAGGCCCTACTTACTTATCCCAGCATGAATAGGCTGGCCCGATTGGGGATTTACCACCCTCTCACAGAAGATCCAAGTGAAACAATGGTAGGTACTTAGAACTTAATTTCATATGGTGTGTAACAGCGCCGAAAGCTCCCATTCCTGTCCCCTCCTTATTATTTTTATTGTAGTTCCTATACCCTCATTATTTTTATTATCCATCCTATCCTCTGCTTAGTATCCTTCCTGTGATCTCCTTATTATCCTTCAACTCCACCTCCTAAGCCTTTTCTTGGAAATGGTGATGCCTGAGATTACTCAGCTAGTGCTGCTTACCATCAAGTGGGCCGTGTGCTTGTTAGCGGAGGGCAAAGTACAAGTACAAAGTATTAAAAGAAAAAAATATCTATTACAGGATAACACTACTACAATGATGATATAACCACTTACATATTCATGAGGTCATGATTTTAGGTTATTTGCTTATATTTTACAGGTCGTCCTATATCAGTAGATTGGGCTGTAGCCAAGAACAAGTACATGCAACATCAAGTGAACCAGCAATTTGAGTTAGAGGATAATGTGAAGAAAGAAGATTATGATAGCGATGATGATGAACAGAATCCACACAATGTGACTAGTGATGAAGTGAAAGCGGAAGTAAAGAGTGAAAGTGAGTCAAATATTACAGCATATTTAATATTGCAATTTTTTTTGTCAACCCACATTTTTTATAATAACAGTCATGTAATGCTAAAATAATCTGATATGGTATGTCATTGACCTAATAAAAATGGACGTCGGGTCAAGTACAAAATTCCTGAAAAAAGTGTATCTGGTCAATAGACAGTGGGTGCATAGAGATTTCAGACAGGGTATCCGAGGCTAAAATAAAAACTAGTTTCAGCTTGTTGCCTACCCTAACTGACCCTTACCACAGCCGCAGGCGCCATTAACTTCGCATGATGTTTGTTTGCAACTACTATGAATATCTAAATAAGTGATTGATGGTAACGTAATAGGTGTCACTTAAATGAAGTCCGAAGTGGCCTTTATAAGGCCGTGAGATGTTGATTTTGTTATCTTTTCGCGAATTAATTTAAATTCAAAATAAATTACTGACTACTTTTAAAAATTAATGTTTATAAATCAACTCGAGGCGATCTTTTTTCAGATAGTTTTGCAAAACGTCGTTGTAAAAGCTGCTACATCATTTTAAAATAACTAAAAGTTCTTTTTAAATTGCAGTTATAGACAAATTTTCTGGTCTGGTCATTCGGTGAATCCGATTAAAAATCGTCGACCCTCCGCAATCAATAATTTAAGCGCTTTACGGCTTGCTTTTACGGCTTCTCAATTTGAACTGTTTGCAATAATAAGCTATGCTTCTAAATTTCAAATACGCGCGTACATTTTCACGCACACAGTAATACTTTTGATGCGTACTACACGAGATTTGACGAGATGCGTTCTATGAAGAATAAGCAAGGCGTAATACTGCTTTTGCTCACGGGGAGCGCTGCCTGCGCGGTGAATTGGCGGCGTGTTGGGTGGCGTGTTCGTCGCTCCAACGAGTTAGTTCTAAAAAAAGTAATAAATGGCGCGTAAATCGCGGTGAATAAATTAGATTAATATTTTTTTAAACTAAAGTTATTTATCACTAGCGGCCCGCCCCGGCTTCGCACGAGAATTTAACAAAAATTTCAAAATTAAAAATTATAATACACATACATATTCACCCCTCCTTTTTTTCCCCAACCTTCTATTTGCGTCAGGTTAATAAAAAAAGAAAATTATAAAAATGTTTGAATACTATTATTGTAATGAACTTTTATTTTTATATTTATTATTTTTTGTTATTAAATTGATTGAATGCCATTTAATTGACTCAGAGCTTCCCATTTTTTTTTTGTTAAGGCGGGAATAAATGTACCTGACCGCACACTCCGTCGTTCGGGGCAACGAACAGGGTAGTATGGGGCCTTCACCCACTAAAGAAACCCGCCGTGTACCGTCTCTCCGCCTTTATTGGCGGGCCACTGGAACTATGTTACATTCCTTCGGTGGTAGATACATATATACCCTGACATTGAAAATTTACACGAAAAGGACTATGTATACTACTATATGTATCTATTAAAATTTCTAAGTTATGGCCTATTTGTTCTAGAGACTCATCCAAAAGGATATCACTATTTCTGCTTAAATTTGGAGTGGGTAAAATTTCTTCCCCAAGTTTCAGTAGTTGTTGTGGGAAATCACTATATATATCCATGAAGATAAGCTCTTATATTTGTCCGTAATTTTAAATTTTCAATCCAAGTCCATAAGGAAGGCGATTTCAAACATGCTTTGATGATATCTGATCGCCTACCTCTATTAATGACGGGAAGAGCCTGTCGGAAATCTCTAGAAAATACAAAAGTAATCCCGCCCATGAGAGCAGAGGAGTTTCTACTATCTTTTAAGATTCTCTCCACGGCCTCTATATGTGCTCTATGGCTCATGGTGCATTCATCCCACAATCAATGAGGCGTCTTGTAGTAATTTACCAAGAGGCCCGTTTTTGCGGATGGAACATTTAAATTGTTACTCAAGATTTATTTATTTTTAGACGGAAGTCTAAACGTTGAATGAGCAGTTTTCCCATCCATTAAGAGAGTTGCAGCAGTTCCTGACGAAGCAATTGCTATCGTTATCTTTCCTGATAGTCTTATCTTAGCAAGTACCAAATTTGCAAGAAACGTCTTCCAAACGCCAAGAGGCGCATCCAAAAAAGATTTTTTCTTTTGTCATTATCACGCTATCAACTATAGTCTCAAAGGCGTGTCTTTGATCTGGGACTAATTTTGGCAGATTTCCATTTATAAAAGCAGTCAAATTATTTGTATTATAGTGATGTACCATTGTATCCGTAGCATTGTTTTCTGCACGAACTTAAGATGGTAATCCAAAATCACTTAGGCTTTTATCACTTAATTGCAATAATTTATTTTCTATTTGTATCAAACCTTCGTTATAAATATTCTCACTGTATGGTAAGGTGAAGTCTTTATTTTGCTATCTGATTCTATGTCTAATATCTGCACATAAATCGTCTTTGAAATTGTCCCATAATTTTAATGGTTCCGATGGCTGAGAAAATAAAAGTATTACCATAAACAACTCTCTCAGTTGTACTGGACATTGTGAATGCGATGCTTCTCTCAGAGTATGTTCCCAATTATTGTTTTCTAGCAAACCTCTGCTACGGCAAGCTGCTTGAGAGGTCTCTTTGAGAACTCCGTCAACGGTTTTTAAGTACTCGAATGTGGTTAGACCGCGAACGTGATGTAGCGACATCCTAAGATAAAAACACTGATTGAGAAGGATGTACACCGTAGACTCTTCTAAAGCGGCATCTTTTTTTATGCCTGGATGGCCAACTACGTCCACACCACGCCTCCTTCTTGTGAATTTATTATTGGCCCATGTGTAACCGCAATATTACTTCGTGATATAGAAGTGTCTTTGCGAATTCATCTTCATTCTTTTTTCTAATACTTACATTTTTAAACTCGTGATATCTTTCGAATAAAAAGTCCGAATTAAATAATTCAAAAAGTTATATAAAGGTATTGAAGCAGTCTTGAATATGAAGTAATTTATTTTGATAAGGAATAATACAAAAATACAAATAAAAAACCTTTTCTAGCGGCGGCATTTCGATATTTTTTTTTAAATAAAAGAACACTTATTGTAATACTTTCTGATATTTACGCGAATGTTACACATTTTGAAATAAAACTTCGTTTACGGAATCTATCGCGTTTACTTAATTTTACTACTATCCCGACGTTTCGAATACTTTACAGCATTCATGATCACGGGTGGACTTAGATGATAGACGTCCAAAGCTGATATGTTATTTCAACGGTCTCGTCTACCCACAGTATATGATTTTACAAAATTTTTGGTTTATTTATTTTAACCCACCTAATATTCGTTTAGAAAACACAATTAAAATATTTACTTCAAATTTTTTATGCTTACAATGTATGAGACTAAGTTAGTATATTAAAATGAGTATAATACTCCTCTTTAAACTAAAATTTTTTTGTTTTTATTTAGTGCTCAAAAATTCTACCATAAACTACCAATTACTACCAGTAAGAAGACAATCTTGGTTATTAGTTTATATTATTAAATATATTGATTTTGCCAAAAGCTAAGTCTAAAAAGCTACCACCGGATCGGAACGCGGCCTGACTGAGAAAGATCCGGCCAGAAAACTCAGTAGGCAACAACTGTTATGGATTATTAAATTTTTGTACGGCTGAAAGCTAATTAAGTTTAAATTTTTTTTTTTTATTTTTTTTTTAAAAGGCAATGACTAAAACTAATCACTACTGTGGGTTTTGTCTACACAATAAGCGCTAACTGTGTCTTGCAATCTTGTGGTGTGCCTTCTTGTGTTCTGTTTGGTGAGGCCTATCACAGGATTCCAGCTTGATGGTAAGACCCAGCCGTCTTCTCATCTTCGGGTCTTACCATCAAGCTGGAATCCTGTGATAGGCCTCACCAAACAGAACACAAGAAGGCACACCACAAGATTGCAAGACACAGTTAGCGCTTATTGTGTAGACAAAACCCACAGTAGTGATTAGTTTTAGTCATTGCCTTTTAAAAAAAAAAAAAAAAAAAAAAAAAAAAAAATTAAACTTAATTAGCTTTCAGCCGTACAAAAATTTAATAATCCATAACAGTTGTTGCCTACTGAGTTTTCTGGCCGGATCTTTCTCAGTCAGGCCGCGTTCCGATCCGGTGGTAGCTTTTTAGACTTAGCTTTTGGCAAAATCAATATATTTAATAATATAAACTAATAACCAAGATTGTCTTCTTACTGGTAGTAATTGGTAGTTTATGGTAGAATTTTTGAGCACTAAATAAAAACAAAAAAAATTTAGTTTAAAGAGGAGTATTATACTCATTTTAATATACTAACTTAGTCTCATACATTGTAAGCATAAAAAATTTGAAGTAAATATTTTAATTGTGTTTTCTAAACGAATATTAGGTGGGTTAAAATAAATAAACCAAAAATTTTGTAAAATCATATACTGTGGGTAGACGAGACCGTTGAAATAACATATCAGCTTTGGACGTCTATCATCTAAGTCCACCCGTGATCATGAATGCTGTAAAGTATTCGAAACGTCGGGATAGTAGTAAAATTAAGTAAACGCGATAGATTCCGTAAACGAAGTTTTATTTCAAAACACTTATTGTGACATAATTATAATAAGAGGTGATCCATTTCGAGGTTTTCTTTAAAAAAGGAAAAAAACAGAAAATTCTAATTTAATGGAGAATGTTTATTATCATTTGAAAGAACATTCTTTGGCATTTATTTTTTTGAAGATTATGTCTATCAAATGTTGGCCGTTGCTACGTCGCAGATGGTCAATCCGTTGAGCCCAATTTTCGATGAATTGTTCGAGCATTTTCACATGTTTCGGAAAAAAAAGGTGAATTTATGTTCGGATTTTTGCGGAATATTGCAATATTGTGGTTCTGAGAGTTCTACCGTATCGCATGGATGTGTCGCGTTGGTGAGTTTTTTGTCATTATCGTGCATGCTACTTTGCTATTATCACATTCTCCTCTATCTGTGAGAGTGCGGATTGGCAATCTTAGGTTATTCTGTCCAAAGATAACCGGGATTGACAATCCGTGGGTAAGTGGTGGGCTCTCCTCCTAAAATATCCATTCTATAATAGTAATAACTATAATAGTTAGATATATGCTGTCGCGACATTTTTTGTAAATAATGATGTGTTCTGCAAAGTCGTATTACATTATTTTATTTTATCATTAATAGTTTTAGCAGCGCACGCGATGTAAAGAATATTTTAGGTATTTTTTTAACACCTTGGGTTACATTATTGGAGTTTTAGTAAGGATCCCTAATTTTTTGGAAATAAAATATAGCCTATGTCTTCCGGAAATAGTGTAGGTTCTCAACAGTGAAAGAATGATTCAAATCAATTCAGTAGTTTCGGAGCCTATTCAATGCAAACAAACAATCAAATCTTTCCTCTTTTTATAATATTAGTATAGATCTAGAGGGGCATGTATGTATGGGATTACTACAGGGTATGTAGTGCTTCTTTGCCCGTATGGAGTGCACACCACTGATATTGATACATACAAACTTCAACATTCTATAAATTATTTGTGAATAAGGAAAAAGAGATTTTTAGTAGGAGCGGGAATCGAACCCGCGTCTTTTCCAATCCGGGAAAGTGCTCTAAGCCACTGAGCTATCCTACCGATCTTTCGATCATCCCAATTTCCTCACCACATTTGTCTTACGACCTACTACGGGGTTCGATTCCCGCTACTACTAAAAATCTCTTCCTTATTCACAAATAATTTATACTTTAAAAAGTAGCGGAGCATGTCAATTGCTAAAAAATATAGATCTAAAATGTTCAACATTCTAATTTGAAACCTTGCACCATTATAATAGTGTTGAGTTTTCTTTGCAATAATTTATGAGCTTATGTAGCTTCTACCAATAGGCTGCACCATGATCACCTTATGTCAGTTAGTGAATATGATGTGTCGATGATTTATTTTTACAACTATTCAAAATTTAAAACATTTTTTTTTTGTTTTTAAACAGAATAATACTTGCTAATAATAAAACAATAAGTCTACTTACTGAAAATATTATTTTTCATATTTAGATATTTTTATATATATTTTTAGCATTTGACATGCTTAGCAACATACATTAAACACAAAGTGAAAAATGTGAAATCGAAAATAACAGTCACGAGCAGGATTTGAACCTGCATCTCCTGGATACCGTCCAGATGCTTTGCCAATTCAGCCATCGTGACCCTTGCTCCTGACTGTTAATTTCGATAACACATTCATACTTAACGTCTTTGGGTGACGCCTGCACCATCTGTCGGAAGTATTGACATACATTATACCGACCAGGTAAACTTAATTTTACAATTAAGATTTTACCTAATAATGACGCAAACCCTTGTAGGGTTGTTTTATATATGACGCAAACCCTTGTAGGGTTTGCGTCATATATAAAATATTATTTTTCACTTTGAGTAGTTTTCACAATACAGTACGGCATATTGAATATATATTATATAGTCAAGTCGGTCGCCCAACCGAGACTGGCGCGTGATTGTTTCTCTTTTGGCGTTTTCTTTTTCTTTTGGTTCGGACACTTGAGCGCGAACACGAGGTCCATTTATTAGTAGGTCAATGTGGCATGTATAGAAAATCTCTAAGCTTATAAAATACCTTAAATCACAGGTGACTCTGAAAAAGACAGTAGTGGATCAAAATGTGACGACAGTGATAAAAGTGATGAAAATGATTCTGAGGATGATAATAAAAGCGAACAGGAGAGTGAAGACGAGGAATCTGATGATGAACAAGATCTTGATGAGGAAGATGATGAAATTAATGTGAAACCAGATAAACAACGGTCAGTAGTTTAATGGAAACATAGTATTTAGTACCAGAGAACTTTTGAAGTAAATACTTCTTTACGCACGCTTGACTTGGGGTGTAAGCTGGTAAATGCATGACGTGAGCGTTACGAAAAGTGTGATCGGGTGAGGCGAACGGAATTTGAGAGGGAGATATAAGTTAGTGAAGATAGAAAGAGAGAAAGTTACGTTTCGTATATGTACTGTAGGGGCAAAAGAGAGAGGTGATATTTTCTTTCTCTCTTTCTCATTATTAATAGATATTAACATGATTAAAATATATATATATATATATATATGTATGTATTTATTGTTGTTTTTCTTTTGTCAAGTGGTTTTAGACCACTTGCACAATCGTTTTTTTTTTCTAGAAGTTAAAAATTTATATATTAAACAAATGCTTATAATTATTATTTTAGTATAAAACTAAATGATGCAGAGGATGGATGCACGGTATTCATCACAAATATACCGTTCAGTGTAGACAATGATCAGCTTAGGGAGTTTGCGGAGATGACTGGTCCAGTCAAATATGCTCTCATCTGTGTAGATAGAATGACTGAACATTCCAAAGGGTCTGGATTCGTGAAATTTCAAGTAAGTTTAGTTATAATTTTCATTATTACCCATGGTACCGATGTAAAACGTTAAAAAAATAGCGACTTATTTATTTATTTTTTATTTATTTATTTATTTAAGGTTCACCAACAATTGCTTACATATATAAACTTAAAATGAAGACATGCAAAAGTGAGAATAACAATGTAGCAATCACTTATAGGTAAACACCACATGTATATAAAACAAACAGTTAAAATTACAATGTAATACCTAAATAATCTAATTTAATAACTATTAGGAGAAGAAGGAGTATTTTAAGACATTTATAATTATTAATGTTATTTAAGGTCAACTAAATTCGTGAGTATTGATAATTGTGTAGTGAGAGAATCAGAGTGTAAATCTATTTTATCGCCACATTCATTAATAACCTTGCAAATCCTTGCACAGGGAGAGTTCGCCCCTAAAACCGTCCTTCTCAAAGGTGAGTAGAGCGGTCTGATAGGGACGCGGGGCAGTCTAGAAGGAACGCGCAGCTTAAATAATGCCAATAATTCTGGGCAGTCAAACCTGTTTTTGAAAATTTTACTAGCAGTAATAGCATCATTTAAGTATCTGCGATTGGCAAGAGATTTCATACTAAAATGTTTCAATCTAGATTTGTAGGAATGTTTCTTTTTAACTAAACCGTTGCAAAATGCGAGATGCCAGAGGAAACGCTTTTGAACTCGTTCAAGACGTAGTGAGTGTACAGAATAGTGAGGCCGCCAGACTACACTACAATATTCTAAGATTGTCCGAACAAGGCTGTTATAAATTAATATTTTTGTTTTATTGTAACAAAAGGATTTACAATTACGTAGTACAAAGCCCAGCGCTTTAGATGTTTTTTTTGTAACATTGTCTAAGTGTGGTATAAAAGTTAACTTTTTTTCGTATACAACACCAAGATCACGAATAGTATCTGCTTCACCTACTTTGCCATTATCGATATGGTAATCGAAAGATATAATTTTTTGGTTTCTTGTAAATTTTATATTATAACATTTTTTTTGTATTTAATTTCATTCTATTGTCGTCACACCAATGCACAAGCCTATCGAGATCACTCTGAAGAAGTTTACTATCTTCATCAGACTCCACTATTCTTGCGAACTTTAAGTCATCAGCATACATATATAATTCTGAATGGAGAAAACGGTTAGAAATATCATTTATAAAAAAGTTGAATAGGACGGGGCCCAAATGTGAGCCTTGCGGTACCCCGGAAGTAATTTCTAGTAAGTTTGACTGAAAACCATTGACTACAACAAAAAAATACCTATCAACCAAATACGAGTCAAGCCACCGAAGCAAGGAGCCGAAGATACCATAAGCCTTTAATTTGGATATTAGTATTTTGTGAGAGACTTTGTCGAAAGCTTTGCTGAAATCAGTATATATGACATCAGCTTGCCGTCCTGAATCAAGTGCTTTCGTTATTAGTTCAGTGAAAGGTATTAAATTAGTGCTCGTTGATCGGCGTGCAACAAATCCGTGCTGACTATCACTTAAATAAAGCCGAAGATGGTTTTGGATGTAAGGGTAAATTAGTGATTCGAATATTTTAGCAAATGATGATAAAATTGAGATGGGTCTGTAGTTTGAAATAGTTGCTTTGTTGTTAGCTTTATGAATTGGTACCACCTTCGCAAATTTCCATTTCGAGGGAAATAAACCCGACTCTAAGGACTTATTATAAATAAGCATAAGTGTTCGAACTAACTCGGCCGAACATGCAGCAATAAACCTAGGTGGAATACCGTCAGGTCCTGCACCTTTATTGATGTCTAAGCTATTTAATTTTTTCAACAGTATATCCTGATTTAGAACTGGACTATTCAGACCTAAGCTGTAATTTTCTAGGTGTTGCAAGTAATCAGAACTATAATTAGCATTGATGATCATCACTCTAGTATAATCTACCTGCAAATTTTGCATTAGTTTTTCTTGATCACGTTATTAAATAATTATGGATATTGACACTAGTTATAGTTTCATGTAAATCTATGTTTAAACCATTATTAACACTATTTTTTTTAAATAATAGAATAATATAGTTTTAAAATGTACTATGAACGTCGTATGACATAATGGGCCGTGTTTGCATGAAACTGACAGAAAGAAAATAATTGAAATTAAATAGCGGTTGGTGAACTAACTTAGCGTATTAGCGAGAAAATAAAAAAAAAAAATATTTTTTTTTCTCCAAATTTCATATTTTGTGATTATAAATCCTTTTTTGTTTTGTTCACTCACCATGGGATTATCTACAAAATGAATGCGTAACCTTAAATAGTTCAAATAAATCGAATGATTGTTACACAATTGAATGTAACAAGGCATCAGTTTGTTGACTCAATATTCCATCATTCTACCTTGGAAGAGCAATGGTATTCAGTTTTATAATCTCCATATTTTAAGGACAAATAAATTTCAAATACCTCTGAATATTTCTGATACAATATCTGAAGTTTATTATCTGTATTTGAAACTTAGGAGAAAGACCATGCAGACATGTTTCTGTCTATGCCAGCCAGCCAGCTGAAATTAGAAGGCCAACCGCTGCAGGTCAAACCAGCTCTTAAGAAGGAAAATCTACAAAAAGGCAATAAGAAGGAAGCTAAGGACAACAGAAACTTGTACTTGGTCAAGGAAGGAGGTAGGAGTTGTAGTTTTAATATACTCAGTTATTTCTATAGTATTATAAAGCTGTACATTTAAGATATTTGAGAAAAAAATACTTTATTAGACTATATAGGCGTATCTAAACACAAAACGACTTTTTGTTAGATTGTCTGTTTGTTCGTTCACGCAACTTCTGAACAAATTTCGACTTTAACTTACTTTATAACATAACTAGCCTTTGCCAGCTTTATATATTCAATAACTAGAAGACCCGGTGAACTTTTTATCATCCATTCATCCATCCGCCTTTTAATGTCCACTGCTGGACATAGGCCTCCCCAAGAACGGGGGATAGTGCCGTAATCGCCACGCTTGGCAGGCGAGTTGGCGATCGCAGTGGATGTTGTTAATACTCGAAGGAGTGCTGCTGCCCACTCCCCCGGTTTCTCCCCCTCCGTCGGCTCTTACGACTCCTATGGGTGGAGAGGGGTGAGACAATTCTAAAGCCGGCCCCACACGGCCTACTAATTTCATATCACCTACAATTTATTTTATCAGTGATTATCAATTATGATCAATCTGCATCATCTAAGTGTAGCATTACGCTTTCCTGCACTAATTTCATTTAGTATTGTTTGGACGCGCGACCAGCCGTAACGCCCGCAACGTATCAACATTCTTAATAAAAGTCTTTATTCCTAATAATACTAAAATCTCTTGAGTAACTCATTGACTGTCTCTTTCTTTCTGAATAGCGTCATTACACTTACGCACGCAGTTAAAAGTTGTGACTACATATTTTATAAAATTAATGCAAAATGAATTCTATACACAATTTATAGATCAATTATTAAAATGTAAGAAAACCACTCACCGGTGCGGCACACTTTATATTGACTCGGGAAGCGTTGACGAACAGTAGAGTGTCTTTCAGTGCGCAACTACTTCAATACAATACATGTTAAAGTTTAATTTTCTTAACAGTGGTAGTAGCCGGAACAAAAGCAGCGGTGGGTGTGTCAGCGTCAGACATGACGAAACGGCTTGCCCTCGAGCGCAGCAAAACACAGATGTTGAAAAATTTAAACAGGTGATTATTAGAACAAATTATTAGTTAATGTGGAAAAAGAGAAGTTTAGTGCGAGCGGGAATCGCACCTGCGCCCCATTTAATCCGGAGAAGTGTTCTAGACCGCTAAGCTATCGCACTGACCGACGGCCATTTTCAATTTTGTCTTTACGACCCACGCCACCTATCGGATGCATTTACATGCATTAATCCAATATAGTAAGTTTAATTTTGTGTCAAATTTAACTTGCAAGATTTGAACGGGACAAGTAAAATAAAAGCGTCGCCACGCTAACAGCCGATTTTACCCTCCCTCCGCATTAGATGTTTCACATCAAAAACAAGTGTCTTTTTATGATTGACATCTGCTAGGCGTCCTACGACATTAACTGTTTTGTAGCTTTATATATTTATTTTTTGTACAGATTTGTGTCCCGCTACCGCATAGTGGTGTCGAATCTGCCTGCTCATGTGGACGATAGTAAATTGAGGCGGCTGTGCGTCAGTGCCGCTGACAAGCGCGCCACAGTGACCGAGTGTAGGGTCATGCGGGATCTGAGGACCCCGCCAGGCAGTGACGGCAAACATCCGTGAGTAACTTTGCATCTATACAAATAAACAAAATAGGCTTGATGACAGTAATAAAGTATTGCCAAAATATTGAAGTGATCTAATGAAATAGGATTCAAGGATTTTTAAAAATATATTCATTTTTATTTTAATGGTGAGATTAATAAAATATTTGATAAAATAAACCTACAAATTCAAAATACAATAATCCGCCATGATAGCTTAAACACCAATCCGACCGAAATGACGTCTCGTGCTAAGACGTGACGTCATTCGCTCTTTACATTCTCTTTGACTCTAATGTTTAAACTGTTGCCGTACTGATGCTTGACGTCATGACAAATGACTTGCGTTTTGACGTGAGTTTAAATTTAAAATTTAAATTTCATTTTACTGCATAAAAGCCAATGTTTTTACAGAAATATGATATATTTTTCAGTTATTAGATACTTCTGAATATCATAGAATAGATTTTGAAAAACAGTCATCATGCCTATTGAAATGTCTGTTTGTAAACAGCTTTTACCTATAACAAAGTTCTAGTGGTAGAGCTTTGCTTATCGGCACGAATGGGCCAGCTTGATCTTGGAAGTACCACCCTTTCACAGAAGATCGGCGTGAAACAATGGTAGGCACTCCTTCCGTTGTGTTTCGTATGGTGAGTGAGAGCGCTGGAGGCCAAAACCTTTAGGATAGGATAGGGGGCTATCTTATCCTCAATATCCTTCCTATCCACCTCCTATCGCTTTCTTGGAGATGGAGGACGCGCGAGTGACGTCTCAGTTGTTACTAGCGTCATCGGCTATGGTAACCGCTTACCATCAGGTGGGTGAGTGAGGGCGTCGGAGGCTCAAACCTTTATCCTTCCAAATTGTCTTCCAGCTTTTTCTATACTACGTGGGTGGCAAACCCACCAGAGTAAGCGGTTACCGTAGCCTATAGACGCTAGCAACACCAAAGGCATCACCATCTTCAAGGGTAAGGATAGGAGGTGTAGTATAATAAGGAGAAGATAGAATGGGTGTTAAGGAGAGGATAGGAAGGATAATAAGGATAGGGACCTGGCTGGACCGATTTGGGCAAGACTTTCACTGATATAAGTAGAATTCCACACAAAAAAAGATGTAACTAAATCCCGCTCGGATGAAGTCGCGGGCAGCAACTAGTTTATAATAAATTACTTGTGTCTGATCGACAAATATATATATTTTTTTTATTGCGTATAGTGGCAGACGAGCCACGGCGCATCTGATGGTAAATGGTAACCGTCGCTCATGGACTCAACTATGCCGAGAGTATTGTCAAGCTACTGCTCACCATTTCATTTCACAGATATGAAATGAAAGAATAAACGGCTATCTCCTGCTACAGCCAAAACGCAACAATGCGCTTCATGGCCGGTCACACGGGCGATGGTAGTACCAACCCGCCCGGGCCCGATACCAAGTAAGTACTCCCACTCGGTACCCAGCCCTACCACCAGTCATCTAATGGATGATAATTGCTTACTTCCCCTAGTCGCCCCTTACGACACCCGTGGGAAAGAATCGGGTGGTGACACTTGTATTCTTAGTCCGTCACCACACGGATGTTTCTCTTAGTTTATCTAAGAGAAGAGAGAAAGAGCAACAAATATTTGTACTACAGACTGTAGTCTCGAGTAGCTAATGAAGTAATTCATCTGAAAACTCCATATTGATATGCATATTACACTTGATTTCTAGTGTAGAATGTAAGTAGTCTGGTAGTCTTATAAGTTTTTTAAATCTGATAAATACAAATGCACAAGTCGAATTTTTATTCGTTATTTTTCGTTTCATTGTTCGATTCAGTTGGGACAAGACATCAAATAATTTTTAAGATGATAATAGGTACAATTTCTGTGTACTGTTTATAATAATCTGATGTTACAGATCAAAAGGCTACGGGTTTGTAATGTTCACGCGCCACGAAGACGCTCTGTCATGTCTGCGTAAACTGAACAACAACCCGGATATTTTCGATAAGAACAATGTAAGAATTCACTCTTTGATAACCCTGCCGTCTTACTTACTGTCGGGTCTCTTGCACCGATGGCGCCATTGTTTATGACTTGTGAGATTTAGTTTAATTATTTTTCTGTGCATGGGGTTAGGCAGAATGTCATATTTCACGTGTCGACCGTATCGAGATCACTGTGATTGGTCGAGAAACCGACACATGATGTCACAATAATCCGTTGACCAATCACGGTAATCTGTCAACCAATCACAGTGATCTCGATACGGTCGACACATGACATATGACATTCTGCCTAACCCCCCATAATAGACTTGCTAGTAGGGCTGTCAACACTGCGTATAAAGTAAGATACTTTATAAGTGTTTCTCTATGTTAATAATTAACCTTTATTTGAGGCTGACTGACCGCATTCGTAACGACGACGTAAGAGAGCGAGTAGGTATGAAAGAGAGTATTGGTGTAAAGATGCGAAAGGGCATGCTGTGGAAAGAATGCCGGACGAGCGACTGGTTAAGAAGATATACAATGTTAAAGTGGAAGGATGTAGGTACAGGGGGAGACCGAGACTCACCTACCTAGACCAAATCGGTCATGTATTGAAGGAAGGTGGAGTCAGGAGTCTCCGAAACCGGCGAGCGTGTATGAATGTTGAGGAAGCGAGAGATGTATGCAAGAATAGAACCTCTTGGCACTCTGTTCTCTCTGCCTACTCCGCAAGGGAAATGGCGTGATGATAAGTAAGTAAGTAAGTAATAATTAACCACTAAAGTGCCCCTGACTCTGCTGCAGGTAAAATACAGTTTTTAGGTTATACCTCAGGTTCCCGATATTAGTAGCGGGATGAAATGTATACCAGCTAAAGTCAAAGCTATTAAAACAAAAAGTGGTTCCATCACTATCCGTTCAGTTTATACGTGATGAATACACAGAGACAATTCTAAAAAAAAGTTTGTTTTTAGAGAAATAATAGCTTAAATGGTGTAACATAATAATTTTTAACGCGCTTATTAGCTTCATCTGTATCTTGTATGTGGAGGGAATCTTCGAACGTGAATTTGACTCACTTCAAAATGTCGGATTAAGAAACTGCACATTTATCAAGGACTGATGAACAATACCATAATTTGAAGTGTTTTTTATTTATAAATCTGTATTATCACACTCACATCTGTATGCACACCTACGACACAATTAGGAATAGGTTCTTTGAAATTGAAGTAGGTACTTTTAATAGTGTTTTGAGACTAAAAAAGAAGAAAATAAAATTTAGTTTATAAAATATAAAAAACACCCTTACCTATTAGGAAAACAATGTTGAAAAACCGAAAATAATGTAATTTAATAATAAAAACCTGGAATGATTTTTACTAATCTTAATAATCGATATGATGTTTAATACCCCTCTTTTTTCTCAAATACCTTAAATGTACAGACTATCTATTTGCCTTGAATATTATATATATTATTGCTCTTTTCAGAGGCCCATCGTATCATTTTCAATAGAAGATAGAACTGCGTTAAACGCACGGAAAAAGAGATTAGAAAAGTCGATAGCTAACAATCCTCTTGCCAAAAAGGATGGCAACACTGACACCACAGATAAGAAAAACAGAAAACGTAATACCAATATGGTGCCAGATGAAAGCTATGCGGCGGCAAAGAGGAGGAAATTTGGAAAAAATAAATTTAATAATCAAAATAATGAAAGTAATGATGAGGTAACGGTTGGTAGGTTTGTTAAGAGACCTAAGGATGACGACATAGGAGAGTATACAGGGTTGACAGCTAAATTGGGAGCGCAACACAAAATGAGGAGTAACCATAAACTAAGGGCGCAGGCGGATATCCATAGAGAAAATGTCAAAATGGAGAAGAAAAAGAGTAAGAGATCTCAGCGGTTAAAGATGGCTGCTAAAGAGAGAGTGAAACAGCCTAAACAAAAGATTAACAAGATCCCAAATAAGAAGAGAAATAAAAAATTTAAACCAAAGTCGAAATATGAATTGTTAAGAGGGTAAAGTTATGAATAAATGTTTATTACTAAATTTTATTTTGTGTTTACATAATTTTATTTTTGCTAAATCTGAGCTGAGATGTATCTACATCAGACCAATAAACCATAAAAGACACCGCATTATCAACTAAAAAGTGAAGCCACTTTTAAAGATGTGTGTTGTCAGCGGAAAAAAAAACTATAATTTGGGTAAATTGTTTTAAAGTTTTATGTTTAAAACATAAAGGAAGTAAAAGTATAAAGTAAATTTACAGCTAATCATATAGGGAATATTATGGCGCTGACGACGTATTATGAGTACGTAACGTACGTACGAAATCGTCGAGTCATTTAGGGTAATTTTAAATCATACTCTGGTAACACTCATGGTTTCTGTCACTTCGTTTTGCCATGGTCTTGTTTGTATTTGTGTGAACACACTTACTACTAAATGTTTTTTTGGAGTGGAATATAAATTGACCAATTAGGGTAAACTGTATAATGATTGGCACTCTAAGCATATTTAAGATTGATATATATATATATATTTTAAATTGATAGGTGTTTAAAAAGTCAGTAAACAGTGATAAAAGGTTCTCTGGTATGTATATTTTCAAATAAAAATGCATTAATCAATCTAATTAGAGATTTTTAATAGAAAAACAAAAAAAATATTTAAAATTACAATCATTGGCACAATAAGTATAGTTACTGTTAACTATACTATATGGCACCTAATAAAGTAAGATTATAACAGAAAATTGGTCAAAAAAGCACTCGTTGCCATTATTTACCTAAAAACTAAGCATAATAATAAATAATCTATGTTACAGTCGTTAATTTATGACCCTTATTAGAAAGTGATGTTTTAACAGTTCTGCATGGCGCCGTTATATATTTATTTTCTTTAGTGCTGCCAGCTATAATATTATAAAACCTACTTTTGTCTGCAAACAATGTTACTATTGCAGATTATGAATAAAAGTAGAACAGATGTTTTTTGCTATACCAGTTCTTAATATTTGCATTTAAAATCCAAAGTGAAAAGTGACTAAGGGGGTGCCAGCAATACTAGAATATACTTCCCGTGTTCCAGGTGGCTCCTCAATTCAGACGTTTGGATTGAGGATTTTTACATTGATATATCTGGATATATTTTACTACAAATTTCAGGATTTGGCCTACAAAATTATTTGCTTTCCTACTAAACATGGCGGTGATCTTAAAAAGTGGCTCCTCAATTCATAACTGACACGAATACTACGTATTTCAGTTTATAGGGTTAGTAGACAACCCTTCTTTTTCTTGAAATATTACCTAACTACACCCCCTATCGATCATGGCAACGAGGTAGTGGCGTCTCCCACTACATAAACCCGCTGTGTATCATCTCTCCGCTTGTATTGCCGGGCCACTGGAATTGTATATTTCAGTGGTAAACTTAAAAAATTGAGTACTGAGAATTATTATTTGTGAATGAGGAAAATGAGAACTTTAGTGCGAGCGGGAATCGAACCTGCGTCCTTTCCAATCCGGGGAAGTGCTTTTAAGCCGCTGAGCTATCGCACTGACCTTAGGCCATACCCAATCTCCTCATCACATTTGTCTTTACGACCAACGCCACCTATCGGATGTATCTACATGCATTAATCCAATATAGTAAGTTTAATTTTGCATAATACTTTCTGATATTTACGCGAATATCAGCCTTGGACGTCTATCATCTAAGTCCACCCGTGATCATGAATGCTGTAAAGTATTCGAAACGTCGGGATAGTAGTAAAATCAAGCAAACGCGATAGATTCCGATAGATTTTGCAGTTAAAATTCATATTATTTGATGGCGTGATTTTTTAAAAAATGTTTAAAAATTGTTTGTAGTTATCAACTGTTAACCATGTCGGTACTATCATGTGTGTAAGTGTGTGTGTGCTTGGTTGTTAACGTTGTCTGTGACCATAGAATATAAAAGAAAAACATTCAGATTAAGTACAAGCCTTTATTTGTTAAAATAATAGTAATTTCATAAATAATACAAAAACATAACTGCTTATTAATACATAGAAAACGCTTAATATAATATACCTATTATAGCAGGTAGTATTTATGGTATTCAGCCTTCCAAATGTACTTATGTCACGAATATTTCTAATCCTAGAAAACAACAAGTTATTAAAAAACATGGGATATTACTAAACTTTTTACCCTTTTATAAATTATCCTCAACCTATTTCTGGTACACTATTCGCCAACCAACTTAAGATACTTTTTTTTTAAATACAACACCCTGTATTTAGAAATAACCGTTGTATCGCGGGGGACTTTACAAACATACAATTTCACGGACACAAAGTACACCCAAACTCAGAACAACCATTTGTGGATCACACAAAGAGTTGTCCTGTGTGGGAATCAACCCACAACACTCTCGGAAAGGCCTGTATCTAAACGACTCCGCCCATCTCTTAATACAAGTATCCTGCCGAATTTTTTTTTATCCATAGATAATACAGTGATATTCCTCAAATAATGATAACGTTTACCTAATCTAATTTTATTAGTCACTCATAATACCATTAGGAATTCTAATATGATTGGTCAAAACCGACAATTTTATTAGGTACTTTTCGCATTTGCGAAAAGCACCTAATAAAATTGTCGAAATATAATGATTTTTCCTTATGATTTTGCCCATATTTAAAAACATATATTATTTCATAGCATCACGCCTGTATTCCCCGAAGGGGTAGGCAGAGGTGTATTACACACCCACGATTCGCCAGCTATGTTTAAGTCCCACGTAATAGGGGGCGAGCCTATTGACGCCAACGTGGCACATTTCCAAACTCCGGGCTGCTACTGAGAATTTTTCTTTTTAGGAAAAAGCTTTAATAACATTGTCCGATCCGGGGATCGAACCCGAGACCTCATGATTAGCAGTCGCATATATAATATATTATTTCAATTTGCCAATTTCAATATAGTCGCCCGTTGATTAAAATGCGTCAGGTATGACCCTGGTAATAAAATGCAACAGTACTTGTTTCAAAAAAGTAAAAAGTCTTCATAAATTATCTATGAACTACACTGAGCAACCGCAAACAAAGGCATTCCCACGCATTTACTGTACGACATCAAGGTTACACGAGTCTACTTAACGATTTATAATTTCTATAATTTATTTCTGAATGTAACTGAATAATTATTAAAATTTATCTTCATATCACATTTAAGAGCCTTGCCCTTGTTGTTATATGATTGCAGATTTTTTAATTAAATTTAAAATTCAACATAAAAGTACAATTAATTCCAAAATAATATGCACTAAATTAACATATTATCAAGAGTGATCTAACGTTCGCAATGACAACCCAAATGGGCCAAATGGAATACGTGAATAATATATTTCCGAGTATGTTACACCAACCACTAAAATTAAGTGCTTTAAAAATAAAATTAATTTTAGTGTGTATATTCATATTTTATATCTTCAAAGTACAGAGACTAGAGTCGCAATACTCCGCATTCATTTAAATGTGAGTACAAGGCAGATCGATATTCCTCAGGATGGTGTAGGTAGTGTTGCACGTGAGGAGATCGGTCCCAGCATTTGAAATTGCACTGCAGAAAATAACGACAAATTAAAGATGGATATAAATAGATTGATACTTTAGGCTGAATTGAGCAATAACGCCTCATTCCAATTGTTTTTCTCACGCCCTGAATTTTGCCACCGTGTGCAGCAGTTCCTGGCTTCCTAGCGCTGTTAACACCGTAGGTAAGGCATCAAACACAGAGTATCCGAAAGATATAGAACATGGAATTAAGCCGCTTTCGCCATGTACAGACACTACCTAGTTAGTAATTGAAGCTGATTTCTAAAATCGTTGGATCGGATTCGATTTTTTCTAAATCTCAAATGTCCAAAATAAATGAAATTTATGCAGACCTTGATACCATGCTTCTTCCACATGGCAGCCGCGCGTCTGCTTCTCTTTTCAGCTCCAATTGGGTCGGTCTTGGAGACCAGGAATAAACCTGGCGCCTTGCACGGTGTGTTGTGGTAAACTTCTGTCGCTTGTAAGTAGTGCTTCGTTGCCACATTGTAAAATAATCTCATATGAGCTCTATAAACAAAAAAAAACATAGAAATACCAGTAGGTAGATGAAATACCTATATGTGTTAATATTTATCACTAGTCAATTAAATACCTATACCTATAATATATTAATATCACTAGTCAATTAAATACCTATATAATATGTTAATATTCATCACTAGTCAATTAAATACCAATATAATATGTTAATATTTATCACTAGTCAATTAAATACCAATATAATATGTTAATATTTATCACTAGTCAATTATGAAAGAGCGCTAACTATTGGGAAGGAAATTGAAATATGCCTATATAGGTTTTATTTCGATTTTCTCTCGAATGATTCGTGTTACGACACCAATGGAATGGATTCGGGTGGATATAATATACATGATATATTGGTACCTTATCGGACGAAATAAATTAAATAAATACCTACTGCCACGTAGACTTAGGTATTACCGGCACCACTTATGATACAAGCAAAAAAGCTAAGTATTTACACCGTTAGTTTTAGGTATGTCGAATAATTTACATAAACGTAAAGATAAAAACACAAAATAATTAAGTATACAGCAACATGAATTACCAAACAAGTAAACTGTACAACTTTTTTGTAAGAACTTTAATTATTGTAAACCATTTAGAATTTTTTATATACCTATATTTTTAGCATTTGACATGCTTAGCCATATACATTAAACACAAAGTGGAAAATGTGAAATCGAAAATAACAGTCACGAGCAGGATTTGAACCTGCAGGAGATCCTGGATACCGTCCAGATGCTTTGCCAATTCAGCCATCGTGACAAACTGCTCCCGACTGCTAATTTCGATAACACATTCATTCTTAACGTGCGGGTGACGCAGTCATAGTAAAACCCTACTACCGGCGTAAAACTATAATTATATCCGTTAGTAATAAATGCTGGTCTACTTCTATCTAGATGACATTTATTATATTGATTATAAAGGCGAGTCACGGTCCACCTGATGGTAAGGGATAAGCGTCGTTCAGCGATACTAAAAATACCGGCAAGCCGCGCTGTTTGTAATTTTATAGATGAGAAATGAATTAGGTAATAAACGGCTATCTCTCGCTAGGACCAAAACACACTGAGGTGTTTATAGCTGTTTTAACATACTTTACATAAACTCTGGACAATTGCTGTAGGATTTTGTGTTTTGGAAACACGGCTTTTGGAAATCCCTCAGGGATCTCGTGGATGTCAGCGGGCGAGTCCCACACCTGGGCGGCTATGCGATCCAGCGTAGGTTGATATCTGACACAAACATTCCTTTCATTATCAATCTTTTCGACTTATCGATGCTGGCATGGAGTAACGAATTAGAATTCATACAGATAAATAATAATTAAAAAAAAAACATAGTAACACGCCTGTATTCCCCGAAGGGGTAGGCAGAGGTGTATTACACACCCACGATTCGCCAGCTATGTTTAAGTCCCACGTAATAGGGGGCGAACCTATTGACGTCTACCCGGCACATTTCCAAACTCCGGGCTGCTACTGAGAATTTTTCTTTTTAGGAAAAAGCTCAATAACATTGCCCGACCCGGGGATCGAACCCGAGATCCCTCATGATTAGCAGTCGCATACACTACCGCTACACCACCGAACCGAGGCAGTTTAGATAAATAATAAAATATTAAATATTCAACGGACATTTCACACAACGTCCTCTGGTCCCAAACTAAGCTTAACGCTTGTGCTATGGGTACCAGATTACGGATATAATACATATATTACTTTTTTTGTAAATACATACATATAATAGATAGAAAACACCCAGACGCAGTAGTAATATCTGTGTTCATCACACAAATAATTGTCCTGAGTGGGAATCGAACCCACGATTTTCGTGTAGTAAGTAAATCAAAGAAATTAATTACGTAGGTACCGAGCCAATCAGGAAACGTAAAATAAGGAGCTCAGCAGGCTTACCACGAACTCTTATTTCGATCCAGTTTAGGACCCAAACTAAACTGGGGGGTTAGGCAGAATCTCATATCTCACGTGTTGATCGTATCGTCATCACTGTGATTGGTTGAGAGCTCACCGTGATTGGCCAACGGATTATTGTGACATCACGGTCGGTTTCTCAACCAATCACAGTGATCACGATACGATCGACATGTGAGATATGAGATTCTGCCTAACCCCCCTGAATCGCAATTTCGTACCAAGACGTGTCAAAGACGCAATCTTTTGTTTTTTTGTCGAATCGGCACATAATCTGAATCGCAAACATGACATCTTTGTATTGAAATTCGTACCATGAACTTACTTGACAACCTAAACAAGATCGCTCAATTAGACATCATGGTACGAAATACAACAACACACCTATTTTGAATTGCGTCGAAATTGAATCGCTAGCTAAGAGTTCATGGTAGGCCTGGCAGGTCTTTATAAACAATGATTTACAGACTGTAATATCGTTCATGGTGACCAGTTTCAATAGACACTAGCCATATACGCATGAGATATTAGATATACGAGTGAGCGCGCAAACACAAGTGCACTGTTCCCTCACTCTCATAGTCTGAAGCGACGGCATTCCGACACAACCAGATGGACATCATAGGGAAAAACCCAAAAACTTTTTGTTGGCCCGGGTATTGAACCCGAGACCTCATGATCTACCTGTAGACCACCGAGGTAGGTGGTTTGTGGACTAATAACTATTTACCAACAGGAAGTCCTGTATCTTCAGATGCCTAATCAACCGTCAATTTAACGGTAAGTGGGCTAAAAATGGTAAATCCTACCTTTCCTTATTCTTGATAGAGCACACCAAAAGTTCAGCCCACAGGTAGGCGCCGACAGAAAACCCATGCACGACCAACGGATAAGAGCAGCCATAGTTGTTCACGGTCAAAAAATTTAAAAGCCGGCCCGCTACCACCTATGAAAACATTAGCACAGAATAGTCCGTGACATTAGATACTTAATAATTGTATGATTTAACTTGTACTTATTGTAACTTATAGTCCAGTCTTTACATACATTTGAATTGGAAAGTGAATAGAGGAAGCCAAGCTCTGCGGCACGGAATCTTGGCCAAACTCATAACATGCGATAAAAGTGTGTCTAACTTTGTTCTTCTATACTATACTATTATAAAGCTGTAACATAGCTATGCCTGTACATTTAAGATATTTGAGAAAAAAATACTGTAATAGGCTATATAGGCGTGTCTAAACACAAAACAATTTTATAGATTTTTTGTGTCTGTTTATCTGTTTGTTCGCGCATCACGCAAAAACTACTTTAGTTGAACCGTGTCATTTATCCGAAGAAGTTTTGAATTGTGTTCTGGAATTTGCAAGTGTTAAGTTGTCGAAATTCTTTGGTTTTATTGTGATAGATAAACATCTAAAGGCGCCTTAGGACCTATAAAAATGCCTTTGTTAACAAGTCTGATAGCACAAGCAGTGGCATTAGTCGAACAAGGGATGACCCTTAGAGTATAGTTTATATACTCTAAGGGATGACCCATCGTGAAGTGGCTACTATCCTTAACGTACTGCGTTCTTCGATGCAATATGCACTAAAACGGTACCAAGAGACTGGCCGCTGCACACGCAGACCAGGTAGTGGCGGTGTACGTTGCACATCAGCTCGTGACGACCGCTTTATAGTGTTCTGAGAAATCGCTTCCTTACCGCTGTCGAGATCCGGCAGCGGCTTCAAATTTCCAGGAATGTAAATGTTAGTGAGCGTACGGTGAGAAGACGTATGGAGGAAGTTGATTTAAGAGCAAGAAGACCAGCCCCTGGCCCACAGCTTCTCCCAGAGCATAGAGCAGCTCAACTTCAATTTGCCCACGAACATGCTAACTGGTCTCATGAACAATGGGCAAGGATTTTGTTTACGGACAAGTGCAGGATCGCTTTAAATGCACCTGATGGTCGACAACGTGTGTGGAGAAGGAAAGGTGATATCTCTGGCGATTACTACCACTCCAACAGTGAGTTTTGGTGGAGACTCTATAATGGTATGGGGTGGCGTTAGTTCTGATGCACGTAGAGAATTGGTCATCGTCAACAACGCTCTAACTGCAACACGATACGTCGAGGATATCCGTCAAGAACATGTTGTACCCTTTGGAGGGTTTATTGGATATGACCAATGCATTTTAATGCATGATAATGCACGTCCACACGTTGCTCATATCGTAAATGAGTATCAAAAGGTTGGTATTCAAAAATTACAGTGGCCAGCTCGCAGCCCCGACTTAAACTCAATAGAGAACATTTGGGATAAGCTAAAAACGACAATAAAAACAGCATCGAACCCACCACAAACCTTTAGCCAGCTTTGAGATGCTGCACTGACTGGCGCGACTTATCACAAGTGGCCATCAAAAATGCCATCCAAAGCATGCCAGACCGAATGCAGGCGGTCATAAGGGCCAGAGGAGGAAACACGCGATATTAAAAAGTACAAGATGTTATCAAAGATTAAACAGTTTTTAATTACTAGTGCTCAAAACTGCAGTGTTTAATTTTGTGTACTCGTAAATGTGAGATTGCGCTTAAACTTCATTCTAAACTTAAAAAAAACATTATGTATGAGTAAAAATTATTAAAGACGTAAGTTAATTGGATGAACAACGATCAAAACTGGCCTAAATTTGCAGTGTAAACTGAAAAATACTGACGCACGCTGTGAATAAAAAACAACGCCACGCTTGTCAAAAATTTAAACATAGTATTCTCTTATTCTCTACCTGTGAACCTTTGACGGGCCACATAAGCTGCAACGGCTCGCAGGATACTGATACCACGTCGAAGTCATGTGTAAGATAGAGGTCGGCGTATTTCTGGACAGCCTTCGGCTTCGCCATCATGAAGTTCATCATCACACATAGCGGCCTCTGCACATTTTGGTCTAATCTAAAAATTCATTTATCTATCTAGTGTACATTTTACATGAAATATCGTAATTTCCTAGCCCTTCTGCCAGTTATCTGATTACAAAGCAACGCGAATTTTAATGCACAGAGTACCTACTTTTCCTGAGTCCTCATCTATATTCAAAATAGAAAGGCGCCAATCAATTGATTGTAAATTAAATTAAATCCATCCATCCATCCATCCATCAGCCTTTTAACGTCCACTGCTGGACATAGGCCTCCCCAAGAGAACGCCACAACGAGCGGTCCTGTGCCGACCGCATCCAACGGCTCCCCGCAGCTTTGACCAGATCATCGGTCCATCTGGTGTGGAGCGGTCCTACGCTGCGCCGTCCGATACGTGGTCGCCACTCGAGAACCTTTCGTCCCCAACGGTTATCGGTTCGTCGAGCGATGTGGCCTGCCCATTGCCACTTCAGCATGGCAACCCGGCGGGCTATGTCGGTCACTCTCGTTCTCCTACGGATCTACGTATTACGGATTCGATCACGTAGGGAAATACCAAGCATAGCCCGCTCCATGGCCCGCTGAGCGACTTTGAGCCTTGATATGAGGCCAACATTCAGAGACCACGTCTCTGTTCCGTATGTCATCACTGGTAACACACACTGGTCGTAGACCTTCGTTTTCAGACACTGCGGAATATTGGACGAGAAGATCTTCCTTAGCTTCCCGAACGCTGCCCAGCCGAGTTGGATTCGTCGATTGACCTCTTTCTCGAAGTTGTGCCTACCTAACTGGACTGTTTGTCCCAGGTAGACATAATGGTCGACAACTTCGAGAAGCGCACTCCCGACTAGGACCGGTGCTGAAATGACATGGACATTAGACATGACTTTCGTCTTGTACATGTTCATTTTGAGACCCACTAGTCGGGAAACCCTGCTGAGATCATTGAGCATGGTGCCAAGGTCCTCCAGAGATTCTGCCATGACTACGATGTCGTCGGCATATCGAAGGTGAGTGATGTATTCGCCATTGATGTTGATGCCGAATCCGGTCCAGTCCAAGAGCTTGAAGACATCTTCCAATGCAGCGGTGAAGAGTTTCGGGGACATAACGTCTCCCTGTCTAACACCTCTCTGCAGTTGGATCGGTCCCGTACTCTTGTCCTGAACACGGACTGACATGGTGGCGTTTCTATACAAGCACTTCAGCACTTCGATGTACCGATTGTCAATTTGGCACCGCTGAAGGGACTGCAGCACCGCCCAAGTTTCGATCGAATCGAAGGCTTTCTCGTAGTCCACAAACGCCAGACACAGAGGCCGATTGTATTCTTCGGTTTTCTGTATAATCTGGCGTAGCGTGTGAATGTGGTCTACGGTACTATAGCTTTTTCGGAACCCGGCTTGTTCGGGAGGCTGGAAGTCGTCAAGCCTGCGCGTGAGTCGATTTGTAATGACCCTCGAAAACAACTTATAGACGTGGCTCAAGAGCGAGATGGGTCTATAGTTCTTCAAGAGGGTTCTGTCACCTTTCTTGAAGAACAGCACCACCACGCTTCTGGTCCACGACTCTGGAACGTCGCCCCCGAGAACGACGGAATTGAACAGCCTCTGAAGAGCTTTTAAGACCGGCTTTCCGCCTGCTCTCAGAAGCTCTGTAGTGATTCCGTCGTCTCCCGGTGCCTTTCCGTTCTTTAGTTGTTTGAGAGCCATTCTGATCTCGTACAGGCTGACGTCCGGGATATCTTCGGTAAAGTGCCGAGTTAGCTTGGATCTGGGGTCTTGGACCAAGCCAACAGCAGGGCTCTGGGATCTGTACAACTGTCCATAGAACTGCTGGACCTCTCCCAAGATCTCATCTCGAGAAGAAATGATAGTGCCGTTGTTGGTCCTCAGTTTAGTCAACTGACTTTGGCCAACAGACAGATCTCTTGCGAACACTTTCGAGCCTTGGTTCCGCTCTATCGCCTCTTTAATACGGGTAGTATTAAATTGGCGAATATCGTGTCGCACAGCTTTGGAGATCTGTCTGTTTAACCGCCTTAGGCAGGACCAATCGACTGAGGACTGGACTATCATTTCTTTTCTCCTCTCCATGAGTTTGAGAGTATGGTCCGAGAGTTTACGGTTCCTACTGACGCGACGGGCCTTGAAGTAAGTCGACCCGACGGCGTGGACAGTTTGCACGAACCTGCTGTTCGTATCGCTCGCTGATTCACACTCATCTAGACATTGGAAGCGATTTTGTAGTTCGAGCTGAAAGCTCTCGGGGTTCTGGTATTGGGCAGGTGTTGGTCGGAGCGTAGACTTCATCAAACGCGACCTCTCGACTTTTTTTCTAATATTCAAGATGCCGCTGACTGGTCGGTGATCACTCCCAGTTTTAATCCTGCTGATCACAGACATCATTGAATATGTGTCGTTTGTCCGACAGGATGAAGTCAATCTCGTTTTTCACTGAACCATCAGGGCTAATCCAGGTCCATTTTCGCTGGGGCTGCTTCCTGAAGAAGGAATTCATCATGAAGAGGCCTTCCTTCTCCAGAAAATCAGCCAGCATCTGGCCCCTGTGGTTCCTCTGCCCAAATCCATAGTGCCCCACCTTCAGCTCATCGTCTGTCCTTTTGCCTAGTTTCGCGTTAAAGTCTCCCATAACCACCGTGAAATAGGTTTTAGACAAGTGGATGGCCTTCGAGATGTCCTCATATAGGGCCTCCACCTCGTCATCGGAGTGTGTAGAGGTCGGTGCGTAAACCTGTATGACCTTCAACGAATACCGTTTGGTTACTCTGAGTATAAGGTACGCTACCCTACTCGACACACTTTCAATCCTCTCCACGTTGCCTACGAGAGACCTGCGAACGATAAACCCGACACCCCCTTGGGACTGGTGGTCGCCCTCCCGGTGGAAGAGCAAGTTCCCGGACTGGAGGATTGTCGTACCCTCACCCTCTCTTCGGACTTCTGACAACCCTATAATATCCCAGTGGATCTTGCTCAATTCCTCTTCCAGCTCGGTGATTCTCTCGTCGGTCCGAAGTGTCCGAACGTTGTGCGTTACCAGGGCCAGAGGTCGTTGTTTATGGTAGCCTATCCGCGACCGGAGATTCTTCGCACCCCCTGCTCCGCCGTTACCGGGCCCGCTACCGTTAGGCCACGGAATAGCGGAGCTGCCGTGACTGAGGGCCGTTTTTTGTTGGGTGCTCATTTTTTTTGGGGGATATTGCCGTAATCGCCACGCTTGGCAGGCGGGTTGGCGATCGCAGTGGATGTTATTAATACTCAAGGAAGTGCTGCTGCCCACTCCCCCGGTATTCCCTCAGTCGGCTCTTACGACTCCCATGGGTGGAGAGGGGTGGGACAATTCTAAAGCCGGCCCCACACGGCACACAAAATTAAATTAAATATAGCGGCTAAATCACAATAAAATCGTATCGGTGGTATTGTATTATTTTTGTTAGAAATTATTTTGATATAAAAGTTCCATGGCCAGTTTCTGTCTCCATCATTTAAATAGCTCAATTATATTGCATTGTCATCAGATTTACGGGTGCATCTAAAATCCTATGGCAATTAAACTCTGGATAACTACCAGCACAAGTGAAAATAAACAAAAGTTGAAAAACAAATTATTTGTGAAAATAGAAAAAAAGAGCTTTACTGCGAGCAGAATTCGAACCTGCGTCCTATACGCACGGGGTTTTAAGTTCATAATCATATTAATTATTATCTTATATAGGTATATAAGGTAATAATTAGTATGATTATGAACTTAAAACCCCGTGCAATAGGTATGGGAGCTACAGTTAAGTCAATGTCCCCCTCACACGCTTTTTTTTCGACCTACATAAATTGCAGTAAACACCTGTGTTCCATACGTTGAAATACAGCATTCCATTACCATATAGCCTGCTTACGCACTATTATACATAGATTCTTTTTTCGTATCCGATACATCGATATTTATGGTAAGTACCTACATCGATGTTAGCATCGATTTTATTTTAATGTGGATCTTCCTTGCTTACTGCCAATTATAATTTAATTTTATATTAGGTGCATGGCACTTACTTCATGGTATCAGGATCTACTTTTAGTTTTATTTGTTCATTGCTAATATACTGCATATTTCTTGCAATGTTTTTTGTGTGTATGCCTCGCTTGCCGTCCGTTATAGCCAACGGCATGCATGAAAACAGGGGACGGGAATTCTATAAAACAATAAGAATTAAGCTTCGCGAATTTCACATTCTCATATCTCTTCAACGAAGTAGATTGTTCTTGCGTTACGGACAAATGTTTTTTCCGTTCTTCCGAACTTTCCGTTCCAGCTGGGTGATCCAGTTTATGACAAGAGTGAACCACGTTTATTATAGTATTGTTAGTTTATCTTATTATATAGGTCTGCTTGTGTTTTTGTTTGGCCCATTACTGGTAACTATTGAGCACAGGTCTCTTCTCTTGTGTTTGCTTGAAATGTTTATTAGATGAAGATCGTCTTTTGAATCATAAAGATTTTTTGAGTATAATACATTTTACACACAGTGATTTTTGACGGGCCTTGTAGTCGGTAGTGTAAGGACTTCCGTGTACGAGGTCGTGGGTTCGATTCCCACTCAGGACAATTATTCGAGTGTTGAACACAGATATTTCTACTGCGTCTGGGTGTTTTTTATGTATTACATGTAATTTACAAAAAAAATAAGTAATATAATATATACAGTCGTGGTCAACTAATTAGGGACATTCAAGATAGTGAAGAGCTATAACCGGTTATGTACATATAAATATAAAACCCTATTGATTTCTCAGCACCTATTATTTACGTAATTTGGTCCGATTATTATGCTATAAATGGCTGTAAATAAAAGATTAAATAAATAGATAAAAGTATTTAATATCAAAGGTTGAACATGTATTAAATTTTAAGGTACAATTCTGTAGCTGGACATTTAATTAAGGACAAAACTAGAATGAAAAATAGAGTTAAACAAAACTAATAATCTGCAGTATTATAATATCTTTAACAGCTCCTTTTTATTACGTGTAAAATCAATACCCAGTAGCAAAACCTTTGTTAGTAATTACCGCTTGACACCGATGTGATAGACATTATCAGTTTCTGACATGTTTCGACAGGAATGTTTGCCCATGCCTCACAAAAAGCTTTTTAATGTTTCCACCGCCATGTTTCACCTGTTTTTTTGTGAATCTTGGAATCATTTCCGCTTTTACAGGACTCCGTACATACGAGGAGGGATCAAAAAGTAGTGAGAACGACATACTCCTTGGTAAGAAAAAAATAAATACTGGCAGGCATAGCTCAGATACATATTTGTAATATTAAAAAAGAAAAAAATATTCGATTCTCTTTTGTTTTTTTCTGAATGTAGTCATTTGTTTGCTTCGTGTCGGAACGTGTTCTCGAAAATGGAGAAAAACTAAGTGCGAGCCGTTATTAAATACCTCTGTTTAAAAAAGTTAACGACGCAAGAGATTCATTGCGATTTGGAGGCAACATTATTTATCATTATTTATTATATTGAGTCTGATCCGCCGTATTCCACTGTTGCAAGGTGGGCTTCTCAATTTCGAGTAGGGAGAACGAGCACGGAAGACGAACATCGTTGCGGCCGTCCATCGACGTCAGTCACCCAAGAAAATGTTGCAAAAGTCAAGAAAATTGTATTGAGCGATCGAAGAGTTACCATCCGATACTTAATTCAAGAAACGGGCATTTCATATGGAAATATTCAATCCATATTGAAACAATCTTTGAATATGAGAAAAGTCTCCGCAAGATGGGTGCCGAGAATGTTAACCGACAGTCGGAAACAAAATCGACTTGACATTTTGAAGATACTGTTGGACAAGTTTCAAGAAGATTCTGAAAACTTTTTGTCTCGTTTCGTAACAATGGACAAAACATGGGTCCATCATTTTGATACCGAAACAAAACAGCAATCTTCGCAATGTTAACGGCCATCATGACCGACCCCAAAGAAGTTTCGTGCCGTGGCATCGGCTGGCAAGGTTATGGCCTCAATATTTTGGGACTCAGAAGGGATATTGTTGATTGATTACCTGGAGCGTGGAACCACTATTACAGGCCAATATTATACAGCTTTAGTTCCCAAGTTGAGGAATGCCATCAAAGAGAAAAGCAGAGGGAAACTTCGAAGGCGTGCTGTTTCATCACGACAACGCACTCGCGCACAGGTCAGCAGTTGCGATGGCTGCCATTCAGCAAGCTGGCTTCGAATTGGTTGACCACCCCCCTTATTTACCAGATCTGGCGCCTAGCGATTTTTATCTGTTCCCCAAATTGAAAGAATACTTAAGGGGAAACAGGTACGAAGACGATAACGAGGTGATGGATGCTGTGGAGAGCTTTTTGCAGGACCAAGACAAAACTTTTTTTTTGAAAGGGATTGAAGCCTTAGAAAAGCGCTGGACTCGGTGTGCAGAGAGACTCGGAGACTATGTAGAAAAATAAATTATTAAGTATTCAACAGTCATTATATTCTATCTCATTCTCACTACTTTTTGATCCCTCCTCGTATTGCCTTCCATCTGAAGAAATCAAATTAACCTTGGTCTCGTCAGAGAATAATACATGATGCCATTGGGCGTAGGTCCAATGTCCATATTTACGTGCAAACGCCAAACGAGCATTTCTATACATTAAACACAAAGAGCATTTCTATGTTCTTTCTTCAACAACGGTACTTTGCGAGCCACTCTTCTGGGACACACTAATTAGTCTGTGCACTCTTCCGAACAACCCTGCTTCTACCAGACGTCGTCGAACGGTCCTCGCTGATACACCGGCTCTTTCGTCTGCCCCAAACACTTCGTGTTTTATTAAAATAGAGCCTAGAAACGGATCTTTCTTAGCTAACCTGGTTATCATTCTATCTTATTGCGGCGTTGTTTTTCTCGATCTTTTTGTTCTGGACACATTTAAAGCTGTGTTATAGCGCCTGAAATGCTGCGCTGCATTGCATACCATAGTTTTTGAACAATTTGAATGTTGTGGTATCCTTCGGTATGACCAACCACGCTCGACAAACTTCATGATAATTTTTCGTAGTGTTGGATCGCAACTTTTATTTTTGCCCATTTTTCTTCAAAATAATTCTCAAAACATAAAATTAAAAATCTGGATTGCTGCCAAAACTACCACAAAACAATAAGAGAAGAAATAAAAAAGTATTAAGATTCAAATTCTGAAATTAGAACGCAATACCTCAGTGTCCCTAATTAAATGGCCAGCCAGCATTCTTTGAACAAATAGCACTATGATAATCTATCAGCTATACCTACTCTAAAGAGGTTTAATGTTTAAGAAGTGGTTTAATGTTGTTTGTATAATCGGGCACATCAATGACTAATTATACTTACATGTAAAAGATATGGAATATTGTTAAAACTCGTTGGAAAATAAAAAAATAATTCACAATTTGGCTCAACTAGAGATTGTCCCTAATTAGTTGACCACGACTGTATGTATTATATCCGTAATCCACAGCACAACCATTAAGCTTAGTTTGGGAACAGAGGACGTTGTGTGAAAAACCAAGAACTGTGAAGACAGTGGTATCAAGTTCAATCCCCAATGGTCGGTCCATGTTTCAGACCTCGCACGACACACAACTTTGACTTTTCGAGATTTTTCGAAATTATGTGTGTATTTGTTTACAATTAACACTGGTACTTTTTAAATAAGTAGATTACTTGTGACCACAGCCGGTGCAACTCAGCTGAAACGTCGAGGTTAGTCAAAATAATAGTATTTTGGGAGTTTAATGCGCGTATAGACCGTTAAATCTGTTGTAATGAACTTATTTATTACTGTTCGGTGAAGGAAAACATCCTGAGGAACCTGCCTGAAAGAATTTCTGGACGGCTTGTGAAGTCTGCCAGCGTGGTCGCCTAATCCCCTCCAACATGAGAGGAGATCCGTGCCCAATAGTGGGACAGAGGGGGTTAAAAAAAAATATACATTTTTAGGCAAAGACGAATTCACAGTTATGCGTTTTACTGATTTGATGTAGATTCTCTTATAGAATATTATCAGTAATTTCTACTTACGTGTGTACTAAGAATCAGTCTTTTACTTTGATTAATGTTCAGCGATGCTATTGTAATAAGCCGACCAAGTTCCATCGCGACCCTGGATTATGAAGATATCTGCAGACAACACAATATTATATTTCTGTAACGTTAGTTAAAACAAAGCGATTCGAACAATAATGAATAAATGATAAACAAAATATAGAAGAAATAAAAATCATATAGTCTTTTGGTACCTACTATGTTCTCTCTGCCTACCCCACAAGGGAGATAGCGTAACTAAGTAAACAAAATCTTTGTGTTTTATTTCACAAAATAATTTCTAAAAATTTCAATAATTAAAGTATAAATTATTTGTGAAGAAGGAAAAAGAGATTTTTAGTAGGAGCGAGACAAATGTGATGAGGAGATTAGGATGATCGAATGATCGGTAGGATAGCTCCGTGGTTTAGAGCAATTCCCCCAAATTTTGGATTGGAAAAGACGTGGATCGATTCACACTCCTACTCAAAATCTCTTTTTCCTTATTCACAATTAATTTATACTTTAAAAAGTAGCGGAGCATGTCAAATGCAAAAATATAGCTCTAAAATGTTTAAAAAAACGCGCCATCAAATAGTATGAATTTTAATTGCAAAATTAAACTTACTATATTCAACTTAGCTTCTCGAATTGTAGTTATCGAAACTTCGGCTTTATTTGTTTGTCTGCAAGATCTTCGAATTAATAACAATGCTATGAGAAAAGTTCTAAGCACACAGACTACGGGGGAGTAGTTACATTCAGTTTAGAGGCAGATTTACAGCAGAGAATAACTAATAGTATTAGCGTACAGACGTCTCTCCTTTTTTTGTTAAGGCGGGAAAAAAATTTCCTAACCGCACACCCCGCCTTTCAGGGCAACGAACAGGGTAGTGTGGGGCCTTAACCCAATTAAGAAACCCGCCATGTGCCGTCTCTCCGCCTTTATTGGCAGGCCACTGGAGCTATGTTACATTCCACTCTCCAACAAGTCAAGTACGTTGGTGTAAAAAATTTCCCTCAACTGGAGTCTGGCTGATTTCGGGATCTTGTTAATGAGGCTAATCAGCTTAGAGGCCCTCAGCGGTGGATTTACACTAGGGGCAGTCGGGGCAAGTGCCCAGGGTGGCTATTTTTTTAGGGCGGCAAAATTATGAGTGAAAAAAAATGTTTTTAGTCTTATCAAGATTGCTCAACATAATTAATTAATTCTAAAAATTAATAATTTTCTGTTTAATTAATAATTCAACATATTCAATTCATCAATTATTTGTGAATTATAATTTTGGCACTTTTGGTGAAACTCAAAATGATTTACTCAATTTATTTCCTTGCAGATTTAAAATAATAATCGATTTTTCTATTTTTTGGAATTATAAAAATTGAATTAGTATTTTTTTTGAAAAATTGCATGAATTTCGGAATTTTTTGAAGCTTTCAACACTAATCAATCAATGAATTTAAAAAAAATGTTAATGAAAAATAAAATATATAAACTATAAGTTTAAGTAAAATTATTAGTATTGGGGCGGATTTTTTTCCGGTGCCCAGGAGCAGCATTAAGTTTAAATCCGGCCCTGGAGACCCTTTTTTGTACTCTACCCATACGGCAAAGGTCTCCTTTCTCGGTGAGAGGGATTAGGCCATAGGCTCAGACTAACTAAAAAATATAGGCGGAGCATTACGCATAATCCAGTGAAGCCATATAAAACCATGGCAAACTTGTAATTACACGCGCTCACGCACACAAATACAAACAAAACCATGCCAAAACGAAGTGTTATAAACCAGAGTATGATTTAAAATTACCCCAAATGAATTGACGATTCTTACGTACGTTACGTACGTGAATACGTCGTCAGCGCCATAATATTCCCTATATGATTAGCTGTAAACTTACTTTATATTTTTACTTCCTTGATTTTTTAAACATATAACTTTTAAAAATTTACCCAAATTATAAAGATTATTTATTTCCGGTGATAATACTTTCACGCACACATCTTTCAAAAAGTGGCTTCACTTTTTAGTTGACAATGCGGTGTCTTTATTTTTTTTGTTAGTCTGAGGCCATAGGCCACCCTGGCCTGTTAGTCCACACCTTCAGTCAGGGCTGGTAAGGACAGAACAACCGAACGATGGCTGCCTCCGGGCTCCGCCACTAGATTTATTTGTTATATACCTACTACTAGTATTTTTATACACTTCGCATAATTATACAAACTTACAACTAAAGCAGCTTTGAATTAATGTTTTTTAAATTTACATTAGGTCAAAAAAATATAATTTTGTAAAAGAGATGCGTGCAATGCAAAAGTGGAAGAATGTAGGTAGGTAGGAAGACCGAGACTCACCTAGCTAGACCAAATCGGTATTATTATGTATGACGGTGTATTGAAGGAAGGTGGAGTAAGGAGTCTCCGAAACCGGCGAGTGTGTATGAAGAGAATTATGAATGATGAGGAAGCGAGAGGTGTATGTAAGAATAGAGCCTTTTGGCACTCTGTCCTCTTCGCCTACCCTGCAAGGGAGATGGCATTATGATAACTAAGTTAGTAAAAGAGCTGTTGCTAATTAGGTACCGAGTGAAATTTTAATTTATTATAACTTCAACATAAATTACTAAGTATAGGTAAACTGTTATACTTTTATGATTTACTGCGCTACTATTTACGTAATACATTTATTGAACCAAATAGGCAATAAATATAACGAAGACATGTGAAGGTGTTCCAAGTGCTATAAATATTACCATGCGAAATGCTTAAACATAAACACATCTCAACAAGTTAACGAAAAATACCAAATGGAACTGCCCTATATGTAAACTCTACTAAGGCATGATTATATTCCAGTGAAAGCTAGGTGATCCGGAGAAAGAATCCAGCAATTCCGAATCAGAATCACAAGATATCGTCACTGATCCTCGATACTGTAAGTCATCAACATCTATCCTCACACTATCGTATCAAGGTAGGGATTGCCAACCTTTGGTTTTATCCTTGTAAAATACTTTACTTCAAAATCAGACATCGCAAAAGTGAAGCCACTATTTTAAAGATTGTGTGCGTGAAAGTCTTGTCACTGGAAAGAAATATTCTCTATATTTTTTTTTTAAGTTTTATGTTTTAAACATAAGAAAGTAAAAGTATAAAGTAAGTTTACCGCAAATCATATAGGGAATATTATGGCGCTAACGACATACCTATTCATATACGTAAAGTACGTGCGAAATCGTCGAGTCAATTGGGGTAATTTTTGAATCACACTGGTAACTTACTCGTGATTTGTGACACTTCGTTTTGGCAAGGTTTTGTTTGCGTGCGTGAGCGCTTGAAATTACAAGTTTGGCATGGATTTATATGGCTTCACTTGATTGTTTGTAATGCTCCGTCTACATTTTTTAGTTAGTGTGAGACTTCAAACTATATCGACGCAAGTTTCCGAATTGCAAACTCAAATGTCATCTACGCAGATAGTAAAAAAATTGAGCAATGGTCGTGTACATAAATGGCATACCGCAAAGGAAAGATTTCAGCAGAGAGGACTGGATCCTGCTTAACATATTGATTTCATCACACGTGTTGCAGTCAAAAATGGTGTCGGCAATTCATATACTAAGCCAGTTATCGTAAAACTATTATCAAGGTTTAAGAAAAATGATATGCCGTGTTTGTTTGCGCCGCCTAAAGTATTTAAAATCTACTGATTAACTTACTGTTTTTCTGGCAATAAGAATCACGTTTATATCAACGATCATCTTTCAATCTACAAAAAAATTTGCTGCAAAAACCAAATTCAAAACTACAGGAAAAAATATACTTGTTTGGCTACATAACTACACAATCATGCTTTGCCAAAATGATAAATCTAATATTTTACAATTATCACCTGTCTCTAAAACATTGTTTATGTAATTTGTTTAAGTTGACGTCAAGGAAGTTGGGTTGATATATGCACAGTATGCAGTGTCTATAATCTCTAACGACGGGGTGTGCGGTTAGGTACATTTTTTCCCGCCTAAACAAAAAACAATAAGGTGTATTGCGTAAGACCTGGATACGTTTCATAACTGTTCCTATTCATAAAAATAGAGATAGAACATAACATATGAACTTGTCGCGATAACTCTAAATTATCTGTAATTCCTAAACTCTTCGAAAATATTATATTCGACACCTTGTTCCATGCAGTACGGCCGTGATTGACATTCTCAATATGGATTTATAAACAAGCTATACGGAGACCAATATAATACCAACTTTTTGCAAAAATGTCCTACCGCACACCCCGCTGCCCTGACACAACGCGGTAGTCTGGGGCTCTCACCCACTAAAAATCCACCGTGCACCCTCACCTGCCCTTGCTACGGCGGATCACGAGTACCGCGTCGTTACGACCGCGATCCGCAGGCGGCAGCTCCTTGGGGCACCCTCTCTTGAGCGATGCCTCGCGCACCTGGGAGTCACACCTTCGCGGTAGGCTTCCACGGACGACAGGGTACTCCCCGACCCCACCGTGGTAGAGCCTTACTTATTCTAGCATAAATGGGCCGGCTCGATCAAGGAAGCACCACCCACTCACAAAAGATCAGCGTGTAACAACTACCATTGTTTCGTATGGTGAGTGAGAGCGCCGGAGGACCAAACACCCTTCCTATCCGGTCGATAGTATCCTACCTATCCTCCTCTTAGTATCCTTTCTTTCCACCTCCTATATCTTTCCTTGGAGATGGCGACACGCGAATCATGCCTATGATTGGTTGGTGTTGCTAGTGTCTTCAGGTTACGGTAACCGCTTACCAGAAGGGGAGCCGTATGCTTGTTTGACACCCATTTAGGATAAAAAAAAAATTTAGAGACGGTTTTCAAAGGTGTTTAATAAAATATCCTAATCAGTAAGCTGGAAGCGACCGGTATACACAGTGACCTGAGACGGCTCACATCATATCTACGTGAACGTACTATCAACGGCTATATATACTGCTACTTTCGTACCGATTGCGTCTGGCGTGCCCCAGAGCTCTGACCTTGGGTCATTGTTTTTTTAATATATTCGTTAACGACGTCGTATTGTATCAAAAAGTTATGCTGTCATTACAAACATTTTAAATGTCATTAAAACAGAAAAAGACTGTCTAGATCTGCAGAAGAATCTGAAGAACAATAGTTTAGGTTTGGACGTCGATAAATGTTGTTCCATCAACTTCACGAGGAAAAGAAAGTTAGGGGAAGTCAGGGAAAAGCGGACACCTTAACCTTTGCCGGCCTGTGGTAAGAAAACCAATAGACACAGAAATAAAATAATGACTGAGTATTAATCAGACTTTATCAGAGTTATTGATATAATTAATAAAAATTACGTAACATCAATGTTTTACTTAAAATATTTAGAATATTGCGATTGGTACAGGTATCCTCTTTGCCCTACCCTCCCGGGTAAAGTGGATAGGGTCATAGGGTAAAGTGAATACACGGTCAATTAAGTAACATTTGAAAATATATAACTACATAATCATAGTCAGTTATCAGTGCAGTTGTCATAAAGAAATTTGCCTTCTTCTTCGTAACCCGTGCATCATTTCGTGACTCCATTGCTTACAGGAATTGCATTGAACTGGCTGCCCATTGATTTCAATGTAATTCTCCACAAAAATAGCATGTCTGCAGTTATCATTATTTATTTTCTTTGCCTTTAGGTTTCTTAAGTTTAGTATTATTGGTTGATTTAACGTCTTTGGTATTTTTTGTATTTTTGGTCGTGTTAGTATTTTTCTTTGGCGTGTTTGTTTTTGTTTTTAGATATTTGTTAAGGTTTTTCAGAACTTTGGTGTTTGCTTTAACAAATTTAGGCTTGCTTTGTTTTTATTTTATATTTATAAACCGTCTATAACAATATAAACAAAAATCATTTCTAAAAATCCCTATACTAATACTTACAAACACTACTGGGCCAAGTGGGTACAGTATCCACTTTGTCCGTGTTCGCTTTGCCCAATAGTTACTTTTTTGAACTAAACTAACCTAAAATTTTATCCAGAAACGATATCTTATTAAAACTCTCAAAATTTCAATATGGAAACATAAACTTTAAATACATAATCAAGCAAAACTGTAGCACCGCCATATAAATGAGTAATTAGGAAAATCCCTGTCTTAAAATATCGTAAAAATTGACACTTTTGTATTTATTAATTTTTTTTTTCAAACGACGTGTGACCACGGTCTAGCTCTGGTTGTTTACGACTGAGGACTGAGGGAGACTAAAGGGGCCTTGTGGCATGTGACAAGTTTCCTCGGACGCACCATTTTAAAACAGTGAAGAGTATTCGCTTTGCCTGGGCTTTTCGCTATGCCCGGACTTCCCCTATATCTCAGAATTACTATTTGTGTTATTTAATTACTTTGACATTACAAAATTAAATACTTTTCATCTCAGAAGAGAACAGAAAGATCAGATATTTTTATACAAATTAGTAAACGGTTTAATTACAGAGGTACGGTACAAAGTATAACATTCTTTGTCTAAGGCTCCAAGAGACATTAATTACTCGGTAGCACAGCTCTCGGGACTTGACGTTCCCAGATTCGAGATTTCAAATTAAAATAAAATATTGTGAATGATGAATGTTTTATGAAACCTATTATTTAAACATAAGGAGTAAGTATATAGGTAATATAAAAAGGTACAGTATTATTACACCACGTGCAAAGACTGACTAATAGTCGGAATAATTTTATATACACTGCTAAAATCCCAATTAGCTAAAATCCACCCCATATTTTAGTCTTATAAAACCCAAGCCGCGCGCCATCTACCTATTACTTATTTCATTTACCTATTAGCAGTCTTGATTGATATGTATATGTTTTGCGTTACGAATATATTCTAACTAGTAATAATTTAGTACAACTTGTATAAATTATCAAGTATAAACTCCTGCGTTCTTACGATCGAATAATGCCTCTGTCTGATGCCTGCATGCGTAATGTCCTAACTAAACCCAAATATCACTCAAGCATAACTAATTCCGATTTAGACTGACCGACTTGAACAAAAATGAAACAATGATATTAATTATAACCCATCAAACCGATCAATGACACCAACAACAAAGTGGTCATTATTATGTGGTGAATCATAATAGCGCAATTAAAAATTACGTAACATTTATAACGTCATCTATTCAGTACAAAGAGACACCAGTTACATTAATCCATGGGAAATCTTCTAAATTTCAAAATTACATTACATATATTATACCGACTCCCACCTGTTTCCCAGATGGACCAAGATCCCAGGGGTAGCCTGGTAGCCTGGTAGCAGACGTCACGTGTTTACTGACGAACGAAATGTGTACGATTGAGTAGTGTAAGTGTAGTATGTACTACGATTGCATGCCTACCTGCTAGTTTGGTCAAAATGAATAGAAGCGAAAGAATTTAGGATAAAGTAAATAATAATAGATAAGAAAAGTAACCAGCTTAACAAGGAGAAAAATTATCAAAAAATATGGTTGCCTGTAAAATCGGTTAACGGACCATAATTTTACGTGATAATGTCATATAGGTATATGTTTTCTGAGAGTTTCACAAACAATGCATCGGTCGCCATACATTTTTCGGAACGTGACGTTTTCATGCGTGCAACCGGCGTTCATCGATTTATAAGACGTTAATATCACGTCAAAAAAACAAATGCACAAATGCTGTAAGCGTTTGAATTATATATGTATACCTACTTAATTTAAATGATATTATGTTGTAGGTAATTACATTAAAAGCTGAATAAAAATAAAAGTTCGTATAATTATATATACCTACCTATACTTATATCAAATTGAATACTTACTTGGTCAGACGGCCAATTTCCAGGTACATAACAGGTAATCAAGGTACATAAAAACTATACTTACTTCGCGTAAATTCTTCAAGCTGATTTTTACGTATATTTTAGACAATATCCTTAAAAATAAGTCGTCATACTCCCAGACAGTTACCGTCAGCGGTATTGCTTTGCAGACGCTTTAAAACTCTTAAAATAATTACTTAACTTCACGTAAATTCTGTCACTCCATTTTCTTATAATATATGTTCCCCAGACAACTATTTTAAAACCTTTTACAAGAAGACAGACCGATCCAAGGGGCCAATCATCCCCTAAATTCAATTTTTCATGCCTCTAAGGTAGGAGCAGGTAGGCATGTGATCGTAGTACATACTTACACTACTCATTCGTATACATTTCGTTCGTCAGAAAATACGTGACGTCTGGTGGCCCTGAGATCTTAGTCTGAGTTCCCTTAGTATTACTTTACTCTTTGATTTCTCGAGTGTTCTCGAGAACGTCTCCGATTTGTTCAGAGAACGTTGGGCTTCCCCTCCCAACTGCACCGTTACACTCGTCAGATATATCCCTTCTTTTATCCATCCTCTCTAATTGCCCATTCAACCAAAAATACCACCTTAATTATTGACTAATAATTAAAAAAAAATATGAATGTGTTCTGTTAGACACCATGCACCTAGACTATTATATATTTTAATATTTTTCATGTACAGAAATAGCAGATTTATAATACGTAGGTATTCTAATAAATATTCTACGCGGTAAATATATTTTTGTTATAGGAATTCTTAAATTTTATTTGAGTCGTTCAATGAATTTCTAACGCAAAATATACGCAAGGTTGACGCTAATGACTTCGAGCATAGAAATTAGAGCCTTCTAATGTATCTTCTCAAACAAAACCTTTTTTTAGCATAGACTAATTATACAATAAGACTTGCTACTATTTATTTTAATACTAAGGATGAAGAAAATGATGCACAAGGTCTTAGCAAGAGTGAGCGAGACACATGTATGAGCTTTTTATCCTTCTCGTATGCGTTATTTTTGTTGGGACCCATTGGGTTCATTAACTGGGTCCCCACAATAAGATGTCTAACCGTCCCCATCATCTGTATGTAAGCTTGTTGATGTGAAATATCTAATGCGGAGGGAGGGTAAAATCGGCTGTTACCGTGGCGACGCTTTTATTGGTCCCGTTCAAATCTTGCAAGTTAGATTTGACACACTTCCCGGTTTCCGATTGAGCTGAAATTTTACACGCATGTGTAAATCGCGTGACAATGCAATATTATGATGACATTGAGCTGATCTGATGATGGAACTGGAAGGTGGACATAGGAATTCTATAATGAAACGGCGCAATCCCATCGAGTTTGGGCTCGTATGATTTGTCTTGACGATGACTTTGCCTCTAGATGGTATCCAGGGGCTGATAATGAAGCTGGAAGGTGGTCACAGTAACTCTATAATGAAACGACGCAACCCCATCGAGTTTGGACACGTTTGATTCGTCTTGATGAGGACTTTGTCTTTAGATGGTATCCGGGGTCTGATGATGGAGCTGGAAGGTGGCCATGCGAAACTCTGTGTTCATACTTCTCACTCCATCAACATATATTCAATACGCTTTCGACATCTCGCGACAAGAAATTAAACTAAACGTAACGCCATATCTTTTTCTATCGGTCGCGATTGGTTAAGTTTAAATAATTGTACCCGCACCCCCTCTCCTTGAGCTATGTACATTTTACTTAACCGACATTACATGCAATTTTGATTGTGAACTTAACGCATCTTTTATTTCTCAACCAACAATATCTTCGAAACTCATCATCACCTTTCATCCATCATCTTGGGTTCATCAACCCCTCACCGCTGCCGCTACATTTTGGGCCTTCTTCGCCAAATAATTGAACAAAGTCGACGAGCGACCTGTGGATCGTGGATCTTTGCACGCGGCGGTTTGAGAAGAAAACGCAAATATCGCATATATTCGGACGAGTTTCGAAGAAATAAGCTGCCAAACGAACCAACGGAGGCCAAGCGCACTGGAACTGAAGTTCGTTGGCGTTTCATCGAAAATTACACGCAAATCGGTGGGGCCAATCCTTCTCTTTTCCATCACCTCCTGTTCTATTGGTGCTATATTGTGCCTGTGCTTTCAATTTCAGTGAATTGCTGCATCGTATTCTCGGAATATCGCAATTTCCAGTCTTACAAATCTGGTGACGTTGCTAGCATCAGTGTGGTCTGATTGGATCATAAAACCGTGAGTACTTCTCTTTTCACTGACCACCAAAATGCCTATTGAATCCGCTAAATCACGGGATAAATCTCCCATTTTGCTAGGTGTAGAAAGTAGTGAGGTAGTTCGTGATTTGGTTAGGAAACGTGGTATAATTAAGGGCAGGCTTACCAAATTTAATAATTATTTAGAGTCTATAACGGATGATCAACATTTTCCCAATCAAAAACGCATTGATTTAAAGTTAAGAATTCAAGGATGTTCTAGTTTATTTTCTGAATTTAACGACATTCAAACGAAAATAGAGGAAAGGGTTTCCGATAGTGAGTTAGGTGAACAATTAAATCAGCGAGAACTATTTGAAGATAATTATTATAGTTTAATATCTCGTGCCGAATTTATGCTCAATGCTGATGAGGTTACCGACTGCTCCAAGTCATGTCATAGTCATACTAATATTAAACTACCTACCATATCTATGCCTACGTTTGATGGATCGTATGAGCAATGGCTGGAGTTCAGAGACTCATTTACCTCACTCGTTCATAATTCTAAAGACATTTCTAACATTCAAAAGTTCCACTATCTCAAATCGTCCCTAAAAGGTAATGCCGAACTAGTCATACATTCCATAGAATTTTCGTCTAATAACTATCAGGTTGCATGGGAGTTGTTGCTCAACCGATATAATAATTGCAGACTTTTAGTCCACAATCACGTAAAAGCTTTGTTTACTGTACCCGCATTAACTAAAGAGTCACCTTCTTTGATCAGAACATTAATTGACACATTTCTAAAGAATGTACGTGCACTTAAGATCCTAGGTGAGCCTACGGATACCTGGGATACTCTGATTATTTTTATTATAGTGTCGAAGCTAGACAAAGTTACTGAAAGGGAATGGGAGACTCATAAATGCACATTGTTCCCTAACCCGATTGATAACAATCCCACGCGATTAACTGTGGAAGATTTAATTAATTTTCTTCGTAACCGAGCGGACATGCTGGAGGCATTGCAGCGTTCATATTGTAAAGACGCACAAAACACTAATAATCAAAAACAACACACAAAATCTCGCAACATATCACACTGCAATGTATCCAGCGGGCCGAGTAAAACGAACGATAAACAACAACGCGGTAAGTTATCATGTGTAAAATGCAATGCAAATCACCCACTGTATACGTGCAAAAAGTTTATCGATAGTGATTTAGATTTAAAGCTTAAACTTGTACGCGAGCACAACTTATGTGAGAATTGTTTACAATCGGGACACTCGGTAAGTAACTGTAGGTATGGGCCGTGTAGACGTTGTAGTCAAAAACATAACTCATTACTACATAATGATAACGCAAATAGTTCAGTCGCATGCCATTCTACAACAAACACTGAGGTGTTGAGTGCGAATGCGAGTGATGCGCTTGCACCTCTCCCCGCGGCCGTACCAACCTCCTCGGGATCCGCCCTTCCTATCCAGGTAAACAAGGCACACATGCAAACACAGTCTACTAGATCTATAGGTGTGCAATCCGTGTTATTGTCAACAGCTATAATTGAGGTAGCCGATGTAAACGGTACATATCATAAAGCGCGTGCGCTCCTTGATAATGGAAGCCAGCGCTGTTTCATCTCTAAATCACTATGTCAATTATTAAAAGTACCATTATTACAGTCCACAAACGAAGTTCGAGGCGTAGGTGATTCGGTAGTACATTGTTTGCAAGCTTGTAACATCGATATCAAATCCTACACCAATAATTCATTTTCTACGCGCATTTATTGTTATGTTCTATCTAAGATCACGGCTTCGATGCCTGCTGTATGTAAACTAAGCGCGCAAGTCTATATTCCAGACAACATACGGCTGGCCGATCCGGAATTTTTAGAATATAAAACCATCGACATTTTAATTGGCGCAGATAGGTTCTGGGATCTGTTAGAAGACGGAAAGATTCGTTTGTCTAGTGGTCCATATCTACAAAACACAAAACTAGGCTGGATTATTTCCGGACCTATTGTTAATTATTCATGCAAAAATACGCCGATTCATTGTAATATTATTAATTCATTAGATACGCAACTTCGACTGTTCTGGGAGATTGAGGAGCTGCCTAAGGTCAGAGACGCGCAGACTGAGGAAGAACGTGCATGCGAGGATCATTTTATTCGCACCACTACACGCAATAGTGAGGGACGATTCTGCGTGCACATTCCACTTCGTCAGTCACCTGACACTTTGGGAGATTCTTATACCCAGGCAGAACGTCGATTTTTTGCATTAGAAAAACGATTGCAACGTTCGCCAGAATATAATCGTCTTTATGTTAATTTTATGCAAGAGTACATTAGTCTAGGCCATATGACACAGGTAGATTCTTTTCAATCCCCGTGCTATTTTATGCCGCATCATGGCGTGTTCCGCGAGCTCAGCACCACCACCAAGTTGCGCGTGGTATTTGATGCAAGCGCACCATCGAGCTCCGGTAAGTCACTTAATGATTTGCAACTAGTTGGCCCTCCTATACAGGGTGATCTCGTTGCCATTCTTCTCCGCTTTAGGCAGCACAAGTACGTAGCATGCGCAGACGTGGAGAAGATGTACCGGCAATGCTTAGTAGATGAGGGTCAGCGTAGCTTGCAAATGATTCTGTGGCGTAATCATCCGTCAAAGCCGTTAGGTATTTATAAATTAAATACTGTGACGTACGGAACGGCTTCCGCGCCTTTTCTTAGTGTTAGGTGCCTAAAACAATTAGCGTCTGAATCTCCTAATCCTGATGTTTCTCGGGCCATAAACGAGGACTTTTACGTTGACGACTACATTACGGGTTTAGATGATAAAATTAAATTATTAGATTTATGTGATGAAACCCAGAAAACGTTACAATCAGGCTGTTTTCCACTCAGAAAATGGATATTTAATTTTAAACGCGATGATGACAGTCATTGTTTTAGTCAATTTAAACCATTAAGTTTAGATCAAAATGTTAGTTCTAAAACCTTAGGTATAAGCTGGCACAATGCAAACGACAACTTTTATTTTAATTCACATATTAATATTGATAAAAACAAACCAATTACTAAGAGGTCTATTTTATCAAGCATTTCGCAAATTTTTGACCCTCTCGGCTTGTTAAGTCCCGTCATAATTGTAGTCAAAGTACTTTTACAACAATTATGGTTATTAAAACTAGGTTGGGATGACAATGTACATGATAGCACGGCGCGCGCGTGGAACCAGTTTGTTATATCATTGCAAGCGCTGAACACAGTGCGTATTCCACGCCATGTTATAGGTACGCAGCCTATCTATATCGAACTGCATGTTTTTAGCGATGCATCTCAGTCGGCGTACGGCGCGTGCATTTATGTTCGCACAGTTAACACTGATCTAACGGTATCGGTTAGATTACTATTTTCAAAAACAAAGGTCGCGCCGTTGAAACCCGTAAGTATCCCACGTCTTGAACTTTGTGGGGGGTTATTAGGAGCTCGTCTGTATGACAAGGTACGTAACTCATTACGCTGTAAGTTTAATAACGTCGTATTTTGGACCGATTCCACGATAGTCTTAGGCTGGCTACACATGAGGCCGAACCAACTTAAAACGTTTGTCCAAAATAGAGTTGCGGAAATACATGATCTGACACCTGAGGTTCTGTGGCGTCACGTCAGTGGTGAAAATAATCCCGCTGACCTAGCATCACGGGGTGTTCGTTTAGAAGAACTTTCATCTTCTACCTTGTGGTGGGAGGGTCCTGAATTCCTTCGAAACCCTAATTTTTCAATAGACGATCACAGAAGTTCAGACTCATTCAAACATCGCGAGTTACCTGAGATTAAGTCATGCGTCACAGCGGTCATAGCTAAAGATTATAGTGAATTGTCTTTGTTCCCATTCCATCGGTTTTCCCAATTTAAGCGTATAAGGCGTGCAGCTGCCTTTATGTTGCGTTTCATTCATAATAGTCGATACAAAACAAATAAGCGTACAGGCGGCCTTAGTGTGGATGAGTTAGACTACGCTAATAAAACATTAACCCGATTATGCCAAATCGAATCTTATCCGACTGAATATAAGGCGTTGTCTGATAACGGGACTATTAAAAATAAAGGTTGTTTATCTAAATTAAATTTATTCCTAGATGACTACAAATTAATGCGCGTGGGTGGCCGTTTAGTTAATTCCAATGAATTCATTTACGGTAAAAAACATCCTATTTTAATTTCAAGTAAACATTATTTTGCTACTTTATTATTTCGCCATGAGCACACTCAGCTTCTCCATGCTGCTCCACAGGCATTACTTTTTCATTTACGCGAATCATGGTGGCCTGTGGGAGGCAGGAACTTAGCTCGCCAGGTAGTACACAGTTGTGTTACCTGTACACGCTTTAGAGGTAAGACGCTTACTCCTATGATGGGTAACTTACCTAGAGAAAGAGTTACACCTAGTCTTCCATTTATTAGGTGTGGGGTGGACTATGCTGGGCCAGTGCTCATTCTGAACCGCAAGGGTAGGGGAGCTAGACTTATTAAAAGCTACATCTGTTTATTTGTTTGTTTCGTGACACGCGCGATACACTTGGAACTAGTCAGTGACCTCTCCAGTGAAGCATATTTATTAACTTTAAAAAGATTCATTTCACGCCGCGGTAAACCTGCAGAGATTTATTCGGATAACGGTCGCAACTTTGTGGGACTTATGAAGGAATTTTCAAAATTTTTAAATACTTGTAGTTTAGATATTTTAGAATTCGCAACTAGTGAAAATATTAAATTTCATTTTATTCCCCCTTATTCCCCGCATTTTGGTGGTCTGTGGGAGGCGGGAGTAAAGTCGAGTAAATACCATATCCGTCGTGTGATAGGGAACGCGCACCTTACGTTTGAAGAGTACAGCACAGTACTGGCTCAAATAGAAGCCGTATTAAATTCCCGACCTCTGTCCCCTCTTTCTTCCGATCCACAGGACTTTTCCCCGCTCACTCCAGGTCATTTCTTAATTGGCCGATCACTAACTGCCCCAGCCTGCGATGACCTGCGTGATGTTCCAGCGAGTCGTCTCCAGCGGTACCAGAGGGTGGAACAACTTCGCCAACATTTTTGGAACCGATGGGCGAAGGAATACATCTCAGAGCTGCAGGTACGGACAAAGTGGACGACGAATAAGGACGAGCTCAAGCCAAACTCCTTAGTGATTATTAAGGACAATAACCTCCCACCGTTGAAGTGGCATTTGGGTCGTGTCCTTCACACGATCCCAGGAAAGGATGGCATATCCCGGGTGGCCGATATACAGACGTCATCGGGCGTAGTGAGGCGCGCATTCGCCAAGATTTGTCCTCTTCTCCAAGATGTAGTCGACACTGATACACCGGCGGAAGACCATTGAAAGCCACTGCTTCCAAGGCCGGGGGCATGTTCATACTTCTCACTCCATCAACATATATTCAATACGCTTTCGACATCTCGCGACAAGAAATTAAACTAAACGTAACGCCATATCTTTTTCTATCGGTCGCGATTGGTTAAGTTTAAATAATTGTACCCGCACCCCCTCTCCTTGAGCTATGTACATTTTACTTAACCGACATTACATGCAATTTTGATTGTGAACTTAACGCATCTTTTATTTCTCAACCAACAATATCTTCGAAACTCATCATCACCTTTCATCCATCATCTTGGGTTCATCAACCCCTCACCGCTGCCGCTACACTCTGTAATTAAATAGCGCAACTCCATCCAGTTAGGGCATGTTTGAAACGCCTTGACTAGTACTTCAGTCCTAGATGACATCCAGGGTCTGATGATGGAGCAGGAAGGTGGCCACAGTAACTCTGTAATGAAAAGACGCAACTCCATTGAGTTTGGAATCGCTTGATTTGTATTGACGAGTACTTTGCCTTTAGATGGTATCCAGGGTCTGATGATGGAGCTAGAAGGTGGCCATAGGAACTCCGTTATAAAACGACATAACTCCATCGAGTTTGGGCTCGTATGATTTGTCTTGACGAGTACTTTGTCTCTAGATGGTATCAAGGGTCTGACGATGGAGCTGGAAGGTGATCACAGTAACTCTAATGAAACGACGCAACCCTATCGAGTGAGTTTATACTCGTTTGATTCGTCTTGAGGAGTACTTTGTCAAGTTGAGTCGTGGCTACACTGTTACTGAAACCAGAGACAACCGGAAAGCTAGCTTTTTCTAAAGGTTAAGCTGCGGGCAGAATAGATTCCGCTAAAGTATTTAAATCCAATGCAAGATACTTTATTACCTAGTTTCAATACAACTAACAATTATATAAAAACATCGTTTTTTAACTGGCTCTAATCGTACTCATGTAATTGATAAGCGTAACTATGATAAATTACTAAAAGTAAGTATTCAATTTGATATAAGTATAGGTAGGTATATATAATTATACGAACTTTTATTTTTATTCAGCTTTTAATGTAATTACCTACAACATAATATCATTTAAATTAAGTAGGTATACATATATAATTCACACGCTTACAGCATTTGTGCATTTGTTTTTTTGACGTGATATTAACTTCTTATAAATCGATGAACGCCGGTTGCATGCATGAAAACGTGTCACGTTCCGAAAAATGTATGGCGACCGATGCATTGTTTGTGAAACTCTCAGAAAACATACACCTATGACATTATCACGTAAAATTATCGTCCCTAAACCGACTTTACAGACAACCATGTTTTTTTGATAATTTTTCTCCTGGTTAACGTTTAACCAGTTTTTCTTATCTATTATTATTCACTATTTCCTAAATTCTTTCGCTTCTATTAATTTTCTTATAGGTAATGTATGCCTTCCTTATAAAAAAAATTATTCTCTTTAGGCGCCCCTGAACACAAAACTACAAAATGATTTAGTTATCTGTTTGTTTTTTCGGTCATCACGCAAAAACCACTGAACGGATTTTGATAAAACTTCTTTTTGTTGATAGCTCTTGATTAGAAACCGCGGACAAAGGCTAGTTTATTCTATATCTGAATAGGTACACACAATAAAAATTAAATGTAGACATCTGTCTATTATCGAAACTATTCAAATTCTGTGCGCTAGGACCTAATCAACACTAGCGATATATCCAGAAACACAATATTTCTGGAATAACAGCGCTTAAAACGAAGTGTTATCACCGCGAAGTTATGTATGTGTAGGTACAGGAAAAATGTAGGTCCTAACCTACTTATTTATAACATATTTAAAATCGATTCTTACTGACCTAATACTCCAAGACATTTTCATCCACCAGAGTTCAGTGTCCAATACGATGCGCTTTCTATACCTACCTATCTACCTATGTTTTTTTTTTATAATTATAAAATAGGTACTGAGAATACTTACATACTACCTACCTACTAAAAAAAATTGTATGTAAGTAGGTACCTACCCAAATAAATACCTACATGGACATAAAGTAAGTATACATAACACGATAATGGCATGATATACACATGCAGCGATTAAATAAACAAACCTAAATTCAACACTTGCAATCATAAATAGATAGATTTAAAGATAGCAATAAGAATGTGCTTGTTCATGCATAAAGATTTATATATTCAGTTTCCTGTAATGCGCTAATAATTTTAGTGTTCTATACATGGACATATAAAAAGTCCATGGTTCTATATAGATCAATTAACCTATACTTAATTAAAAAAAAACAAAGTGGCGCCTAAATTTATGATCAGATTCCTAAATGATTTAGGTATTAAAACAAAATAAACAACTCAATGAGCTAACTAGTGTAAACATTCCAGAGCCTTGAATAATGCCTATTAACCAGAGTATTTGAATAGTAAACACGAATATGGCACACCTAGTACATATAATTGCTATTAACCACAAGAACACAACTGAATCGATCTAAGTAATACAAAAATTAAAAAAATTACCTGTTTGACCATAAATAATATTAAATTGTAGTTGTAATTTTCAAATAAACATCGCAATATACTGCACATTTGAGGAACGCGTACAAGCGCTCACCATCCGCGCACTCGGCGTTGATACTGACTCTTGAGTAAAAATGTTTGTAGTGAACCGACTTGTTTTGAAACAGCTAGCTAAAGTATATACACTGAACACTGAGTCATCGAGTATGAACCTATGAACATTATCAATTTATTAAAATAACTGTCCAGAGTCCAAACAGAACTATTTTCTCCAGTTGTTCTACATAGGTACTTACATTAAGGAATCGTATAGGTACGAATAAATGAGTAACGTGATCGCAACAATGTAGAGCGCACTGCGCAACCCTCGGCTGCATCTAGTAGGGTGGGTCTGGTTCCATACGTTTCGGGCGGGCGTTGACTATGCGTGCTAGACAGAGGGGAACGTATTAACGACGCTCAACCAAATCATTTTCAACTTGGGTGCTATTTGCGAATTAACAAGTAAAGATTTTTGAGATCGTTAGCGATTTTACATCTTTTATTTATTGGCCGGGTCATGATTAAAAAGGTTCTAAAACAATAACCTTGGTGCTCTTAAAAAAATCCTTCTGGTTTCTATCTCATGCTCATCACTTTGAATTGGTGCAGCCGTGACTGACCAATATATCCCATGTACAAGCTCTATATATGTGAATATTGCATAGAGGACAGTATTCACCAAATCACTCTTAAACGAATTTGGTAGATATCTAAATGATAGATTAGTATAGGCATAGAATAACATTTACCCTGGAAATAATGAATAGTTACCATAGTATAGCTGTTTTGACATAAAATGTCCGTGTGGTGGCCCTGGTGACGGATTAAGAAGAGGTACAAGTGTCACGTCACGTGTGTCGTACGAGGCGACTAAGGGTAGTAAGCAATTATCACCCATTGCATTAGTGGCGGTAGGGCTGGGTACCAAGTAGGAGTACTCACTTGCTATCTGGCCAGAGCGGGTTGGTACCACCATCTCGCGTGTGACCGGCCATGAAGCACATCAGTGTGTCTTGGTTGTAGCAGGAGTTAGCAGTTTAATCTTTCATTTCATAACTGTGAAATGAAATCGTAAGCAGCGCCTTGACAATACTCCCGATATAATTGAGTTCATGAGCGACGGTTACCATTTACCATCAGTGGCCCGTGGCTCGTATGCCACCATACGCATTAATAAAAGGACAGATCTCACGCGCGACTAAAATGTTTTGAACGGAATTTAGCATAGAGATAATAAATACCATAATTTCGGCCACAGCGATCAGTATCAACAGACAATAGCCATGTGCGCAGAAAATATTATAATGCAAGTATGTGCAAACACAGTGCACTCTGTTACCTCACTCTCACAGTCAGATGGGACGGCATTCCGTCACGAACGGAGGCAGATCAGGTCCAGGACCAACGGCTTCACGTGCTTTCCGAGGCACGAAGGTGCAGCACCACCAACTTCCTAGCTCTGGGGCCGGGGCATTTCTTGACGGAAAAGCCCTATAACTTTTTGTACGCCCGGAATCGAACCTGCGAGCTAATGATCTGCATCGCATACACTACCGCTAGACCACCGAGGCATAAGAGTTTATCACGTCTTTAGGTAGTACTACATCTGTGCAATGCCCTTGGCAGGTGCACAGTTTTACTGCTTGAAATCTGCCTTAGGAAACATAAGGAAACCTTGCTTGAAAAATTTTCGCCAGACTTACGAAGTCTTACTACAAATATTAGGTCAGCGTAATGTAACATAGTTGCAGTGGTCCGCCAATAAAGGCGGAGAGACCACGGGTTTTTATAGTGGGTGAGTGACCCACACTACCCTGCTCGTTGCCCCGAACGACGGGGTGTGCGGTTAGATAAATTTTTTTCCCGCTTAACAAAAAGAAAAGGGTCACGTCTCTGCTTACCCCTTTATTCTCAACAGTAGAACAGTGTTCGTGATGCTGGAACTACGTACATAGATAATACCGCGTGTAAATGTACTTACTTTGCGTTTTTTTATTCGCGCGTTACGATCTACTGCGAGATCTTTGCTGCGGATCAGAAAACCAGCTTGTTGGATTAAAAAAGCAATCCTTCAATATAATAATCCATCCATCCATCAGCCCTTCAACGTCCACTGCCGGGCACAGGCCTCCCCAAGAGAACGCCACAACGAGCAGTCCCGCCATGGGGGATAATGCCGTAATCGCCACGCTTGGCAGGCGGGTTGGCGATCGCAGTGGATGTTGTTAATACTCGAGGGAATGCTGCTGCCCACTCCCCCGGCATTCCCTCCGTCGGCTCTTACGACTCCCGTGGGTAGAGAGGGGTGGGACAATTCTAAAGCCGGCCCCACACGGCAGATCAATATAATAATAATAGTGGGTAATTATTATTTAAAGAATAACTGCCGTACGAAGACCAACAGACGTTACTAGCCAGGTACGTTCACTACCTGATGAGGATAAGCAACCTTGGCACGGTGCGGTTAATGATGGGTGTTTGATTAGGCATTGTATATTTCTATCGTTTTATAAGGAAAGATAAGGGAGTACAAATCGAATCTGTGTCATCACACACGCAGACAGTACAGACGCAATGGTTGGGTTGCCATTGACCGCAGTTTCCAAACGTTTTTTCATAATTATTTTGAAGACAAATAAATAATATTGGACAAATAAAAGAGTATATTTTACTACAATGTATATTTTCTTACATTAATTTCATAGAAAACTTACAAACTAGACAATATAAATTGTTTTTATTAATACTTAAAACCTGTTTGTAGGATAATAATTTACAATATCAAGATGCATGCCTCATTCATAGGAAACAAATACCTAAAAATGTAAATACTTACAATAAAAGCAATTGCAATTGAAATGATTACATAGAAATACAAAAAATACCAAACTACCATACATGGGAGAGCTAGCAACACTCTGCCCCTGTTGGCAACATCTGAAAACGTGTGCTTGTATATACATTCTGAACTATATAATAAAATGTGTGTTCTGAAGCAAGTTAGAGTTTTGATATTTACTCAAATTAATGGAGTTTTATATACGGCCCGTAGAATGTAACTCACTAAATTGTATCGACATCGCATGGTGTCCTTGTCATTGGTTGAGTGATCACCGTGATTGGGTGAACGATTCTTGTGACATCACGCGTCGATGTCTCTGCCAATCACAAATAAGACGATACGATTTTGTGAATCACGTTCTAAGGGGGCTTATTGTTGGAGTACCTATTGTAAGGGGCTGTGAAGTTGGGACCGAATTGGAAAAAAGAAACAAGGTTTTCCAAAATAATAAATAAGCCTTTTTGTGAAAGAAACTCGCTTATTTGTAATGTACCGCTCAATACTTACTGTATTACATAAGCCAACAACTAGTGCCATCATTTTTAAAATGCATTATATTAGCTTCACCTGTACATAGGTAATCTTTGAACTTCAAAACGTCGAATTAAATTGAACACTCACCAAGGACCGAGGTCAGTTTAAGAAGTTTTTGTTTATTTTGTTACAAGTCTATGGTCAAAAAAAATAACCTACGATAAAAAAAGAAATGTTTTTTTTTTAATAAAAGTACTTTGGATGTTGTTTTGAGATTAAAAAATAAGAAAATAAATAATAGTAAAGTATAAACACTAAAAAAAACACGCTTCAATAGCTAGTTGAACTAAAAAGTACAAAATAATATGTATAATCATTCCATACTTCTTTACAATCATTATTATTTATTATTTCCCATTTCTTAGTTCATCTGCCTAATAAAGCATGTTTTTTTTTTAAATTTATTAAGGTATAATATGCTATTGCATCAATTACATACATACATACAGCCGATCAACTATTTCAAAACGTTTTTACCCCAATTTAATTGTTGGTGTTTAACACGTTGCTGAACAGTACTGTCATAGCCGTGCGCAAGGTACTTCGTAATAATAATATGACATATCGGCTATAGGCGTAGAATGACGATAAAATATATTTATACTGGTGTATTACAATATTTTTTCTACATACCGTCTTTCTTTATCACATTTTTTTTGCATTTGATTGTGTTGTTCTAACAGTACGAATGTACTGTCCCATAGACACTACGGCTATAACCGTAACGTAATGTCATAATATATCTAGTAAGAAAGACAGAAGTCTTGAAGTGACACAACTTTTACAGCCGCGGGATATAAACGTATGACCACTGAAGGAATGTAATATAGTTCCGGTGGCCCGCCAATAAAGGCGGAGAGATGGCGCGCGGCTGGTTTCTATAAGTAGGTGAGGGCCCCACACTACTCTGTTCGTTGCCCCGAACGACGGGGTGTGCGGTTAGGAACACTTTTTCCCGCCTTAACAAAAAAAAGGATTTAAACGTATGAAACAAAAAATAACGTCAGCAAAGACAAAAAACTGTCCAGCAACGTGTTAAGCAATATAAGGTATATATATATAATAATGCTGCTTTACATAATTAACGAAAAAGTTCGGAAATCTTTTATTATACGGTATTTTGTAAATTTATAAAAATACTCGATTCCAAAGTTTAATCTTAACACCTTCGTTCGTTCTAATGAAAAGTCGTGACTGCCATTCAGATAGCATCTAGCTTACCTTTACACAAATGCGTCACCTTATATTAACATTTACAACTTTATCCGTCAAAATTGTTCGAGACCGGCCTCCTGCCGGAGTGTTGTGGGTTCGATTCCCACACAGGACAACTATTTGTGTAATCCCCAAATGGTTGTTTTGAGTCTGGGTGTACATTGTGTGAAATTGTATGTTTGTCCCCCGCGATAGAAGGATTATAGACGTATAGTAATCATCATATAAAATGTAAACAACTTTTTTTTCGATAACACTTAAACAACGCTATGTTCAACGGATTACATATCATTATCGATGCAAAGCAGCATACTATGATATGTAGTATAATTATGTAGGCACAGTATACCTAATCGATTGACCCAAACTTTTCTCCCGTGGGAACACAATGGACATTTTTCGTAATGAACGGCGTCGACGTGGTTCGCCACGCGTCACGTCTCGTACCCAAGAGGGTGGAAAGTGGGCAGCAGAAGGCAGTTTTATAAAAAAATACAATCAGTTGTTTCTGCCTACTGCTCTGGGAAACGGGCAGTCTACCTACGTATGTGACCTAACTTTTAAGCTAAAACTGAGCTTATTCGTAAGACTTAACATTTATAATCGCATGCGCATTTTCTCCGGCTGCGAGACCAGTCCATTCGCGTCCAGGTGTCCATAGAGCGCGGCCAAATACTCCTTGCGGTGATGTGAGTAGTGCTGTACGTGGGGGGATTTCTCCCAACATTTCCAAGTGCACTAAAACAATACATTACAATCCTTAATAATATTACAAATGTGAGTTAAAAGGAGTGGAAAGGGGGGAAGGGGGGTTTATCCTGAGAGATGGTTATTTTTGGATAAAGTTTATTTTTTTACCATAGATGACATATTTAGGTTAGCTGGCATTAGTTACATTATGGTGATTAAATTAACTCATTCACTGTCCATATATATATATATATATATATATATATATATATATATATATATATATATATATATATATATATATATATATATATATATATATTATAAACTAATTTATATACTTGTGCCGTGTGGGGCCGGCTTTAGAATTGTCAGACAAATGACACATATGTGTGACAATGATGTCTCAGTGATCAACAGAATTAAAATTAGAGTGATTACCGACTAGTCAGCGGGTCACATCATCTTGAATATTAGCACAAAAGTCAAGAGGTCACCCTTGATGACGTCTACGCTCCAACCTAGCTGCCCAATACCAACCACCCCGAGAGCTTTCAGCTCGAACTACAAAATCACTTCCAATGTCTGAATGAGTGAGAATCAGCGAGCGATATGAACAGGTTCATGGAAAGTGTCCACGAGGTCGAGTCGACCTTCTTCAAGGCCCGTCGTCTCAGTAGTAAATTCTCAGAGCATACCCTCAAGCTCATGGAAAGGAGAAATCCTGTCTAAGGCGGTTAAACAGACTACAGGGCTGTGCGAGACGATATTCACCAATTTAATAACACCCGTTTTAAATCGATAAAGCGGAACCAAGGCTCGAAAGTGTTCGCAAGAGATCTGTCTGCCGGCCAAACGCAGTTGACTAAGCTAAGAAAACCAACGATGGCACTGTCATTTCATCCCGAGATGAGATCTTGAGAGAGTTCCGCCAGTTCTATGGACAGTTGTACAGAGTCGTATTGTCAGCTTGGTCCAAGATCCTTCTGAAGTTATTTAATTTCTTCGTTCTCGGGGGTAATGTTCCAGACTTGAGGAACAGGAGTGTGGTGGCGCTTTTTTTTTCAAGAAGTGTGACAGAACCCTAATTAAGAATTATAGACCCATCTCGCTCTTGAGCCACGTCTATAAATTGTTTTCGAGGGTCAATACAAACAGACTCGGACGCAGGCACAATCACTTCTAACCTCCCGAACAAGATGATTTCCGAGAAGGCTATAGTACCATAGACGCCAGGTTATAGACCGAGGAATATAATCGGCATCTGTGTCTGGCGTTTGTTGACTATGAGAAAGCCTTCAGTTCGATCAAAACTTGCACGGTTCTGCATTCCCTTCAGCGGTGCCAAATTAAGTACAGGTACATCAAAGTGTTGAAGTGCTTGTAAAGAAAGGCCAACAGTCTGAGTTTAGGACAAGAGTACGAAACCGATCCAACTGCAGAGAGGTGTTAGACAGGGAGACATTATGTCCCCGAAACTATTCACCACTGCACTGGAAGATATCATCAAGCCCTTGAACTGGACCAGATACAGCATCAAAATCAATGGCGAACACGTCACTCACCTTCTATGTGCCGACGACATCGTAGTCATGGCAGAATCGCTGGAGGACCTGGAACCATGCTCAATGATCTCAGCAAGGCATTCCGACTAGTGGGTTTAATGGTGAACGCACACTTATCCGAACCGAACGCTCGGAACGAGTCGAACGAAACGAATTTTAGAATTCTGTATATGAAATCTCATAAAACCTCGCACATTTCCCCACGTCGAATCGTCCGAATCTGGAAGAGGTTTCATGAGATTTCATATACAGAATTCTAAAATTCGATTCGTTCGGCTCGGATAAGTGTGCGTTCACCTTTAAAATGAACATGGACAGGAAGAAAGTCATGTCTAATGTCCTTCTAATTTCAGCACCGGTACTAGTAGGAAATGCGCTTCTCGGAGTTGTCGAGCACTATATCTACCTGGGATAAACAGTCCAGTTAGATAGGCACAACTTCGAGGTCGAAGGTCTACTACCGGCGTGTGTTGTGTGACATATGTAACAGAGACGTGGTCTCTGAATGTTGATCTTGTATCCAGGCTCAAAGGCCGCTCAGCGTGCCATAGAGCGGGCTATGCTCGGTATTTCTCTATGTGATCGAATCCGTAATACGGAGATCCGTAGGAGAACGGTAGTGGCTGACATAGCCCACCGGGTTGGCATGCTGAAGTGAGCAAGCCTCATTGCTCGACGAGCGAGAATGGGACCACGTATCGGACGGCGTAGCGCAAGACGACCTTCCACCAGATGGACTCACGATCTGGTCAAAGCAGCAAGGAGCCGTTGGATGTAGTCAGCACAAGACCGCACATTGTGATGCTCTCTGAGGGTAGCCTATGTTGAGCAGTGGACGTCGAAAGGGTGATAAATTGATGGATATTAATTAAATTTTTGTTATCACATTAGATGGGACAGGAAGCCTGTGAAGCAATGTTGCGCTCTGAAGTGCTCTAGTGCAGCCATTCACATTGTGCTCATTCACGACGAGAACTTTTCGTATCCCAGCATGAGTGGGCAGGCTCGATCGGGCTAGTACCACTCTCTCACAGAAGATAAGCTTGAAACAACACTAGGAACTTTTACCGTTTCGTATGGTGAGTGAGAGCGCCGGAAGCCCAAATCTCCTTCTTATTAATCTTCCTATCCAGCTCCTATCCCTTTCCTTAGAGTTGGCATCGCGCGAGTATTGCCTCCGTTGTTTCTAGCGTCTATAGGCTACGGTAACCGTTTACCATCAGCTGGAACATCCGTCCATCCATCCATCCATCATCCTTTCGACGTCCACTGCTGGACATAGGCCACCCCAAGAGAACGCCACAACAAGCGGTCCTGTGCCGACAGCATCCTTTTTTTTTGTGTGCTCATTATGGGGGATAATGCCGTAATCGCCACGCTTGGCAGGCGGGTTGGCGATCGCAGTGGATGTTGTTAATACTCGAGGGAGTGCTGCTGCCCACTCCCCCGGTATTCCCTCAGTCGGCGCTTACGACTCCCGTGGGTAGAAGGGTGGGACAATTCTAAAGCCGGCCCCACACGGCTCAGCTGGACCGGATATAAATAATCCTAATTTACTTAGACCCAATATACCACAAGTTGCATAGCGTCATTGTACAATTTAAAAACAATTCAATCAATATACCTTAATGCCCATTTCAACCCAGCTGTCGTGAACACTCCTGTTGCTCCTTTCCGCGCCAACAGGATCGCTTCTAGAGAGGAGGAACAAGGCTGGGGCACGGCACAGATTCGTGTGGAACAGCTGGGATGAACGGATGTAGTGGGACGTCGCCGCTTCGTGGAATGTCTTCATATGATACCTGAAGTCATAATATCAAACAAATTATTGAAGCCAAGGTCCTCAACAGAGTAGGATTAACTTGGAGGACTCTGGATCTATAAAATGCATCTTATGTCCCGGTTTTTGTATATTTCTGTACCGAGATGTAGAATGAAAATAAAAAAATAAAATGAGATGCGAAACTGGAAGGATGTAGGTACAGGGAAAGACCGAGACTCACCTACCTAGACCAAATTGGTCATGTATTGAAGGAAGGTGGAGTTAGGAGGCTCCGAAACCGGCGAGCGTGTATGAAGAGAGTTATGAATGTTGAGGAAGCGAGAGATGTATGCAAGAATAGAGCCTCTTGGTACTCTGTTCTCTCTGCCTACCCCGCAAGGGAAACGGCGTGATGATAAGTAAGTAAGTGAGATGTAGAATAAGATATTGATTATCCATACTATCTTCTTATTATTTTTGATCTGTATTTTAGCACTTGACATGCTCAGCTTCTTTAAAGTTTAACACGGGTCGTAATCTGGTCGGTATAATGTATGTAAATACATCCGACAGATGGGGCAGGGGTCACCCAAGACGTTAAGTATGAATGTTTATCGAAATTAGCAGTCTGGAGCAGTTTGTCACGATGGCTGAATTGGCAAAGCATCTGGACGGTATCCAGGAGATGCAGGTTCAAATCCTGCTCGTGACTGTTATTTTCGATTTCACATTTTCCACTTTGTATTTAATGTATATGGCTAAGCATGTCAAATGCTAAAAATATATATAAAAATATCTAAAATAACTTATCATCACGCCATTTCCTTAGCGGGGTAGGCAGAGAGAACAGAGTGCCAAGAGGCTCTATTCTTGCATACATCTCTCGCTTCCTCAACATTCATAACTCTCTTCATACACGCTCGCCGGTTTCGGAGACTCCTGACTCCACCTTCCTTCAATACATGACCAATTTGGTCTAGGTAGGTAAGTCTCGGTCTTCCCCTGTACCTACATCCTTCCACTTTCGCATTGTATATCTTCTTAGCCAGTCGCTCGTCCGGCATTCTTTCCACATGTCCGAACCATCGGAGCATTCCCTTTCGCATCTTTACACCAATACTCTCTTTCATACCTACTCGCTCTCTTACGTCATTGTTACAAATGCGGTCAGTCAGCCTCACTCCAAAAATTCTCCGCAGAGATGGCATTTCGACCGCATTGATTTTACTCTCATGCTCCTTTTTACATACCCAACTCTCGCTTCCATATAATAACGTTGGAACAAGCACTGCGTTGTGTATTGCGACACGTGCCTTCTGGCTGAGGTGGTGGCTGCCGAGAAGTTGTCCCAATGCTCCTTCACTCTATTTCCCGCATTCACTCTTCTTTCTACATCAGTGGTGTACCTTCCATCCCGACTGAATCCACATCCAAGATATACAAATTCATCCACTTGTTCTAGCACACCATTTCCTATTGTTACTCTAACATCTGTTCTGGCTTCTTCTCTTTCAAAAACCATTACTTTGGTTTTGCTCACATTCACACGTAGGCCCCTTTTCTTACAATCTTCTGCCATTACGTCGACTAGGGTTTGCAGGTCAGTCGCAGACTGCGCTAATAAGACCGCATCGTCTGCATATAGCAGCGAGTTAACCACTGAGTCGCCCATCTGAACTCCCACATTAATTTCATTCAACCTTTGTAGACATTTATCCAGATATATGATAAACAGCCTGGCTGATAGAACGCAGCCCTGTTTAACGCCGATATTAACATCAAACCAGGGTGACATTCCATCATCCAGCCGCACACAAGCTCTGCAGTCCATGTAGTTGGACTGCAGCGCTTGTAGCAGTCTACCGTTAATACCATACTCCGGCAAAATGTCCCAAAGTTCCTTTCGTACAACAGTGTTAAGTGCTTTCTCCAAATCCACAAAACTGCAGATAACCCTTTGGCCTAAAGCCAGATGCTTCTCCTCAATGTTGCGCAGAGAAAACACTTGATCCATGCATCCTCGTCCACACCTGAAACCTCCTTGTGCCTCACACAAAAATTCATCAGACACCATCCTCATTCTCCTTTCAATAATCTTACCATACACTTTGGCTGCCAAACTGGTCAAGCTTATGGCTCTGTAGTTTGCACAGTCATAACGTGAACTTTGTTTTTAAACAAGGGCACGATGACAGCGCTTCTCGTCTTTGGGAACCATTCCTGAGCTCCAACATAAATTGAGAAGCATCAGGAAGGATTCCCAGACACATGAGCCTCCAAGCTTGATCATCTCAGCAGACACCATATCAATACCCGCTGCCTTACCATTTTTCAAACTTCTAATCGCCCATTCAACTTCATCCATACTAATGTCATCAGAGGATGCCGGTACCAAATGCTGATCTGTTAGACCACATGTGGCACCAGCATCACCCTGAACATCCGCATACATATCTCCAAAATATTCACTCCATCGGCTTAACACATCTTGTGTTTGCGTAAGAATGTCTCCACCTTTAGACCTTATTTTATTCATTCTGAAAGCTGACCAACCACTCCGAGATTTCTTCACCTCCCTCCAGAAAAGTTTGGTGTTGCTCTCGAAGTTTTTGGTCAGCCTTTGTTCTGCAATCATATTTGCTCTATCACGCTTCTCTTTCACTAAGGCTTTGGTCTCATTCTAACGTTGCCGGTATATTTCTTTCTTCTGTTCTTTCATACTTGCACTCAGGTTCAAAGAAGATACATAGTCCAGCCACGCTTTCTCCTTTTGGTCTACGGAAGCTGCTACTTCCGTATCCCACCATGCATCACCTTTCATTTTCCTATGCTTCTTTGAGCATCCACATACTTCTTTCGCTGTATCTACCATACTATCTTTCAATACTCTCCAGCATTCTTCTACGTCAGATCCCGCCTGACTTGCCATAGTCAGCCTTTCACGGACACCTTCTGCATACTTTGCTCTTACACTCTCTTCTTGCAACATTTCAATCTTTATTCTTTCAAGCCCTCCGAAGTGGACACGCTCTTGCCAGTGTCTCCACTTTCTGAACAAACCACTAAATCTCGCAATAACGAGACAGTGATCCGTGTCGACAGTGGGACCCCTGTAGGCTCTTGTATCCAGAATTTTACTTCGGAGGCGACTGTCTACCAGAATTAAATCTATCATACTTCTCTGTTCATTCCATCTCCATGTATACATATGGATGTCCTTATGTTGAAAAAATGTGTTTGACACAATAAGGTTTTTCTCCATACATACATCCGCAATGAGCCTACCTGCATCATTCACTCTCTTATCACCAAATGAACCAAGCACGTCCTCCAAGTCTGGACGCTTGGTCCCAACCCATCCATTCAAGTCTCCGCATACAATCACGCGTTCACTAGCTTCTGCCAAATCCAGAACTTCCCTAACATTATCCCAGAACTTCTCTAGATCCGATGCCACCGAAGAGCCTACGGGAGCATAAGCTGCGACCATGAAGACCCTGGTGACACCTAGTTTTATTCGGACCCATAGAAGTCTGGGATCGAACATTCCGAAGTCTTTCACACCTGAGGCCAAGCGAGCGGACAGCAACACCCCCACTCCCATGCTGGCCCGATCACTCTGCGGTACACCAGACCACAGAGCTAACCCGCCACCAGGAAGATCACAGGCGTCGCTACCCTTTCGCTTGGTCTCTGTTACACAGAGCACATCAAGCCGTCTGTCCGACATGACGGTTACCAGCTCGTGTAACTTACCTTCCACACCACCTCTTACATTCCACGTGTCTACTCGACACTCTGCTCCCCCCGACTCGCCAAGCTGGGCAAGGCGTGATGGGTGGCGGCCCCCATCGCCGCATCTGCCGTTGTTCGTGCCGACGGGGGCGGGTCGGTACGCGTCGCCTCTGGGGCACGCCCTAACCCGCGCTGCGGTACGCATTCGAAAAAAATTATGTATATATATTATATAGTATTAATTATTATTATTATATTATTATTATTATATCTAAAATAATTATGCTATTTTTGTTTTAAAATAATCTATTTTTAAATCATTTGTGACTTTAAACACAAAGTGAAAAATGTGAAATCGAAAATAACAGTCAGGAGCAGGATTTGAACCTGCATCTTCTGGATTCCGTCCAGATGCTTTATCAATTCAGCCATCCTGACACTTGCTCCTGACTGCTAATTTCGATAACACATCATACTTAACGTCTTTGGGTGACGCCTGCGCCATCTGTCGGACGTATTTTCATACATTATACCGACGTTAAGTATGATGTGTTATCGAAATTAGCAGTCAGGAGCAAGTGTCAGGATGGCTGAATTGATAAAGCATCTGGACGGAATCCAGAAGATGCAGGTTCAAATCCTGCTCCTGACTGTTATTTTCGATTTCACATTTTTCACTTTGTGTTTAATGTATAGTGCTAAGCATGTCAAATGCAAAAATATATATAAAAATATCTAAATATCATTTGTGACTGTTGGGTTAAAAACCAAAAAAAAATAAAGTAGATCAGTTTTATAATGATGGCCGATAACACATCATACTTAACGTCTTTGGGTGACGCCTGCGCCATCTGTCGGACGTATTTTCATACATTATACCGACGTTAAGTATGATGTGTTATCGAAATTAGCAGTCAGGAGCAAGTGTCAGGATGGCTGAATTGATAAAGCATCTGGACGGAATCCAGAAGATGCAGGTTCAAATCCTGCTCCTGACTGTTATTTTCGATTTCACATTTTTCACTTTGTGTTTAATGTATAGTGCTAAGCATGTCAAATGCAAAAATATATATAAAAATATCTAAATATCATTTGTGACTGTTGGGTTAAAAACCAAAAAAAAATAAAGTAGATCAGTTTTATAATGATGGCCGCATAAACAGCCACTAGATTCTGCCAACGACTTCAAAATGTAGACTTTGGAGTATAAATACATCATTCTACGGTACATCACACATCGCTATGTGAAAATAGCTATCCACGTTTATCTGGGATGTAAGCTAGTGTATGTCACTTTCAGGGCTCCAGACAGTATGTATGCAAAATTTCATTTTGGTTCAGTAGTTGCGGTGTGGAAGTCTAAAAAACAAAATCACTTTCGCGTTTATTTATACTTTTAGGTAATATCTCAAGTTCCCGATATAGTAGCGGGATAAAGTCTAATCAAGAGCTATCAAACAAAAAAAGTTGCATCAAAATCCGTTCAGTAGTTTTTGCGTGATGCGCGAACAAACAGACAAAAAATCTAAAACAAATCGTTTTGTGTTTAGACACGCCTATATAGCCTAAGCTAAGCTGCCGTGTGGGGCCGGCTTTAGAATTGTCTCACCCCTCTCCACCCATGGGAGTCGTAAGAGCCGACTGAGGGAATACCGGGGGAGTGGGCAGCAGCACTCCTTCGAGTATTAACAACATCCACTGCGATCGCCAACCCGCCTGCCAAGCGTGGCGATTACGGCACTATCCCCCATTCTTGGGGAGGCCTATGTCCAGCAGTAGACGTTAAAAGGCTGATGGATGGAAATTATTGGGAAATTGTACTCACTCCATATAAGCCCTGAGAGTCTTCTGCATGATCTGGTTCTTAGGGAACACGGCGGCAGGCACTCCGATGGTGATCTCAGTAATGTCCGCCGCTGAATCCCATATCTGTGCTACCACACGGTCCATCACGGGCTGGTATCTGATGTGGAATAGATAAATAATTCATTACTAGTGAATATTGGCTAGGAAATTAGGGTGACAGCCGACCAACCTGACAACTGAAGAAAAAAAATATATCTGTATATGTGAGCAGCCCCCTTAGAATGAAAAACGAAACGTTAGACGATCTTTCGTTTCGAGTCATTGTGATTGATTAAAAGTCCGACGCGTGATTCCTGGGGGGTTAGGCAGAATCTCATATCTCACATGTCGATCGTAACGTGACCACAGTGATTGGTTCGAGATTTTGACGCGTTATTCAGGCCACCAATCACAGTGAAGCGAAACGAAAGTTCCTCTAACGTTTCGTTTTAACCTCTCGAGCGTTATATGCGGGTAGATGTGCCTGTACCGCAATACAAAATAGGATGTGGGACGGTCTAAGATATAATCCGCACTCGGATTACGTATCATGCAGATGGTTAGCAACAGCCGAAAATTGTGCAATAGTTGCTGTCAAATGTCAGTTTCGTATCATGTAATAGCAGACAACGAGCTATCCACAGTCCCGCTTCTACTCAGCAACTAATAAACTAAAAATGCATTCGTCGCTATTTTAATTTAATGAATAATTTTACAAGACGCTGATGGCTTACGTAATACGTTTTTTTTTGACATTTTGCGATCGGTTGTGCGTCTACTGCACAGCTGTCGCGTGTCGAATGCCGTCTGCAAATTTTTACGTAATCACCCCGCCGTTCCGAGAAAATGCGCTGTAGTCGCCACGCTATCTCGGACCTTGTTCAGAATCTTAACATTGTTTATTAATTTCAATAAGATCCTTTGAATACATTTTTGTTTCGATATCAATTAATGTCAGTGAGCTTGTGTAATTGGCATAAATCCTTGTTAAAATAATTAATCTTGTCTCATTGGATTAATTCGTGCATTTTTGATGGGGCAGGTATCTTATAAAAGGCGATAATATAGCAATTTATATTAATTGATAAACGAGTAGATACGCTACGGCAGCTCGTTGGGAAAGCGTTTAAGGGATTTCCAGAAATCTCACCTGTAGGTACTAATGTTATGTACCACTGAAGGAATGTAATATGGTTCAGGTGGCCCGCCAACAAAGGCGGAGAGACGGCACACGGCGGGTTTAAGTGGGTGAGGGCCCCACACTACCCTGTTCGTTGCCCCGAACGACGGGGTGTGCGGTTAGGAAGAAATTTTCCCGCCCTAAGACAGAAAAGGTACTAATTATGTTTATTTGAGTATTTATTCTAACAATTGGCTATCGTACTAGATTATTTTGTTGAAATTGTTTAAAAAACAATTTGTATGTAAGCAACCATTTTCGAGTTATCGAGTTGAAACGATATTACAGCTATATTCACTGTGCCACATAGTTATCATCAATTTATACGCCATTACATAAACGATTTGAATTGAAAGAGCATAATTTAGAATTTATAGTCGCTGAGACGTTTATATATAATTTCAAGTTGTTTATCATAAGACGATAAGTCAAAGTAGTGATGTGATTACGTAAACGATATACTTTTATCGATTCGATCATGAAGATATATTTTTCGATGCACAGATGGTTACTATTAGTAAAAGACCTTTTATGAAAATTATTTTGAAAAAAGTGCAATCAGAAAGGAAATGTAATCTATATTCATTAACTTGTGTAATATATTTAAATTAAAAAAATATTGATGAAATTAAACTAAATTTAAGTATGTATAGGTACATATATTTGCTTAAACATGTAGCTTAAGACACGCGTAAATAGCCTAATATAGTTATTGCACGCCTCATAAGCGAAGCGTTGAGGAGGGAACTATTCTCGTTTTACTCAGAACAACTGATTTTTCGAACTTAAAATGTCTCTATTTATCATATATTGCACTTGTAAAACAATATATACACACACATATCAAGAAAAAATACTATTTTTGACACTCATTATATTTTTTATGCCATTTTTGTTATTTAAACTAGTTAAAAAACTGTTTAGAAAAGTTCTGTCTTGGACGTCCGTTTGTTGTAGGTAATGTATCTTAACACGATAACAACCGAAATACTTTACTAATCGAGTCTTTTTTTTCTTATTAACTTCAGTACAATTAAGAATAGAGCCCTATTACTTTTTACGGTCTGATTCGATGCGGTTTAATTGTTATTAAATAAACAAAAAAAAAATAGTGAATATTTACGCTCGATTCGATGGTACACTACACTAAAACCAGCGCTATACCTTATTTCGTGAGAACTACTTCTATAGACCAATATAGTAGTACTTCTTAAAATTAGCGCTAGATAAGACACGAGAACCACATTGTCATTAGTACTTTTTGAAATTAGCGCTATCTATGTGATTTATTGAAAACTACTTAGTAAGACCAATACATTATTAGTTACTTATCAAATAATCAATTTTATTGTGAAAAATGAAGATTATGAGGCGTGCAGTTTTGGATTTTCCAAAGTATTTTTAAAATATAGTTAATAGGTGGCGTGGGTCGTAAAAATATCTAAAACAAATGTGAAGTGGAGGTTTGGAGTCACCGTTGGGTGACCGAGATAGCTTAGCGGTCCAAAGCACTTCCCCGGATTGAATGGGACGTAGTTTCGAATCCTGCTCCCCCTAAAGTTCTCTTTTTTCACTTTTACAAATAATTTGTTCTTGAAAGAAGCTGAGCATGTCAAGTGCTAATACAGAATTAAATACAGTAATTTTTTGACATAGCCCTGTTACAACTTTTTAATAGTATCTGATCAAATCTATTGGCATAGGCTATTCTTTAACCTTAGTCGATCCCATGATAGAAAAATACATTAACAAATAAGTAACCAGTATATAAATTATTTAATGCTACTTACAATTGAGGGTTCTTCATGACGTGCACACATGCCTCACCCCACATGTAGCCAGCCACAGAGAAGCCATGCACCACCAGGGGCTGATCATTCTCATTAGCCGCCATGAATTTGATCATATCTGCCGCTACCAACTGTTAAATAAAGTAGTGATTTAAATACCGACCTCCGAGTGCTGTGGGTTCGATTCCCACACAAGACAATACTTTGTGTGATCCATAAATGGGTGTACTTTGTGTCCGTTAAATTGCATTTTTTTTATTGCTTATGATGGCAGACGAGCCACTGCCCACCTGATGGTAAGTGGTAACCGTCGCTCATGCACTCAACTATAACGAGTGTAGTTGAGCCGCTGCGCACCATTTCATTTCCCAGATGTGAAATGAAAGAATAAACGGCTATCTTCTGCGACAGCCAAAACACACTGACGTGCTTCATGACTGGTCACACAGGAGATGGTGGTACCGACCCGTTCGGGCCCGATAGCAAGTGAGTACTCTCACTTAGTACCCAGCCCTACCACCAGTAATAAAATGGGTGATAATTGCTTACTTCCCTTATACGACACCCGCGGGAAAGGATGGGGTGGTGACACTTGTATTCTTAGTCCATCACCACACGGACAAATGCATGTATGTAAAATCCTCCGTGTTACAGGAATTATTCTTGTAAAAAATCAAAAATAAGCTTTCTCTAATGCCGTTGTATCTCTAAAAACAAGCTCGTACCTATATAACATATAAAGATACAAGCTAGTTTACCAGTGGTGATCGATAATTGAAAACTAGATATTAGCTTTGGTACAAAACTTGCCATAACATCAAAAAATATTTTATTATCATGCGTGTGAGAGATGCATTATCACGATACACACACACAATATCCTTTTTTAAGGCCTAGTGTTCGCCCGCGTGTCGCAATTTGACCACAATCGTTATTGATAATTTGAGGGGAAAATACATTAGTTGCATATTACCAACATATTTTTATATTACCGTTTCCTACATATAGACGCTAGCAACACCGGAGGCATCACTCGCGGATCGCCATCTTGGGAAAGGATAATAGGGAGAAGATAGGATGGCTACCGAGGAGAGGACAGGAAGGATAATAAGGAGAGCATAGGGAGGGGGTTTCGAGAGGAATCCGGAGCTTTCGCTCACCATACGCAACATAACGGGAGGAGTACCTACCGTTGTTTCACGTCGATCTCCTATGAGAGGGTGGTACTTACCCGATCGAGCCGGCCCGTTCATGCTGGGATAAGGAAGTCTCTACGATTACCACGTTTCTAATTTTTTATTGACATCACTAATGCTCGATTGCTCGTTATTAACTAGGTACTAAGACTGCGTCATTATTTGGTAAAATCTTAATTGTAATATTAAGTTTACCTGCAGGTGTATTCCAGGAGATTCAGGTTCAAATCCTGTTCGTGTTTTGATGATTAAAATATATTGTTACGAACCTGCGATCCCTTGAGCGGCCACATGAGTTGCCATGGAGTACACGACACAGACAGCACATCGAAACCCTGTTCCAGGTATAGAGTTGCATACTTCATGACGTGCTTTTGTCGCGCTAGCAACCAGTTGATCATCACGACTATAGGCTTGTCAACGCGCTTATCTAGCCTGTGCACAAAAGAGACTATTAAAACTATATTATTGAACCATAAGTATTTTTTTTTATTTCCACTCTTTTTCTGTCGCACTATTGGGCACGGGTATCTTCTCACGGTGAGAGGGATTAGGCCATAGTTCACTACGCGGGCCCAATGCAACCCACATTCAGGCAGACTTCATCTTTCAGGCATGCATGTTTCCTTAGGATTTTTCCTTCACCGAGCAGTGGTAAATTATAAACTAATACACATGTAATTTCGAAAAATCTCGCAGTCAGAGGTGTGTGCCATACGATGTCTGAAGCTTGGACCGGGATCGAACTCGATACCACTGTCTTTGCAGTCCTTGGTTTTACCGCTAGGCTCTCACTGCAAGTATTCTACCGCTCATGGGAGCATGCGAGCGCAAGTGCTTTTTAATGAAAAAATATTACATAACATATATATGCTTTCATGACAATCCTACTAGATATTGCAAATTAGAAACTTTCAGAAGATGTTTGGATGACTGTCCCTCAATCACGTCTAAACGACAAAACGAATGCGGTTGAATAATATATAGGTATTATGAGATACTGAATTACCATATTTACGTAATATCATGCTAGGACGAGCTCTATAAAACGCATTTACTTCTAGATTTGTAGTTTTAATGCTTTCACTACGAATCTCACAAACCGACCGAACTTCAGTAATCTTATAATGTAACATGAAGGTGGACACTAATCTATACCATTATAAAGCTGTAACAGAGCTGTGTCTGTACATTTAAGATATTTGAGAAAAAATTACTGAATTAGGCTATATAGGCGTGTCTAAACACAAAACGATTTTTTGCCTGTTTATCTGTTATTTCACGCATCACGCAAAAACTACTGAACGGATTTAGATGCAACTTTTTTTGTTTGATAGCTCTTGATTAGACTTAGCAACTGGAATACATTTTATCCCGCTATTATATCGGGATTCTGAGATATCACCTAAAAATTTTTTTTAATAAATCTATGATACTGTTATATGATAATGTGGAAAGTTCTATAAATCAATATTATAATAATAAACTATTATACTAAAACTGAGGATAAATCTGGCTTATAATATAATTATGTAATTAAGCCTACACATAATAGATAATGAGATTTTATATCAAAACAACGACTAATTGCCGAAGGATAGCATACATTTTTATTTCTCTCTACGTTGAACTCCAGAAATCCACGCACATAAAAGGAATCGCGGACAGATTTTTAAAAAATGTTTTTTTCATCAATAAGCGACCACATCACCTATATCAAACCAAATTGAAAAGAGGTTGGATGGTTCTGTTCCTCGGGCAGAAGATAGTAAGTACATACAGCAAGATAATATAACGCCTAATGATGCGACACGTTTAGTCGACGGTCGGCACAAATAGATTGAATTGATATAAATAGCTGAGCTGTTACAGTGGCCTACGCTGTGACATAAGAGTATAAAATCATGCGTTCCAACTTGATACACTAACTACCTGAACTGATTTACGTAATTATAATAATATGTTCCTTATGGAAATGTATTTTTAACAATTTTGACTATTACGATTATTACAATCAAGCTACCAAAATAATTTGGTAATAAAATGAGGCTATTTGAATTAAATAAATAGGGCAAATTACACATCAGAACTTGGGGTGAACCTGCATCTCGGAGTGTAGAAGTGGGAGGGGAGTTATTGTGAGCTTAGTGTGACAAGATGTGACACGGAAGGAAGTGGAATCTAAGAAAAAGTGAGGTCCGCTGTTATTTAAATTTTTGTAATAGCAATTGATAATGTAAAAGGTAAAATGGAAGTAAATGGATGGGGTCCAAAAAGTGCATGACGTAATGAAGGGCCCCTAGTATCAAAGACAGTGGTAGTTTAATTTCTCTCATTTTAACGAAATGATGAGTGGGCTGTAAAGGATTTATAGTCAGGACTATCCGTGTACAATGAAACTACTGGCTACTGTAAGTAGACGAGTCGAGAGCCGAGCCAACAATATTGTGTAATTAAAGCTAGGTCATTCACGTGAGCAGCCGGCTATTTACTGATATCTAGACCAATCTTCGCCGCAGTTGAAGACGGGAAGTTATTTTCCTAGTACTCACTATACTCAGATGCACCAGTTTATGTAGTGCACAGCTAATATAAAATAATTAGAGTGTTATTGTTGGAATGCATTCCGTGTCGTTTTCAACTATGACACTATTACTCAACATACTGTCTATTGTTTTGACTTTCGTCGTAGTAAATATTCATGTTTTTTTTTTCCCTTTATTGTGGCAACAGTCATTATAAAACAAATAGATAACTTAATTATGTTACTACAAACAGGACATTGAGAACCAAAACTTAAAGTTATATTATAATAAAGGTAATAAAAAGAGCTTCTAAGGTAGGGTGCTAATATAATACAAAGAAAAAAAGTAGGTACCTACCTAGTAGTAATTTTTATCTCAAGTAATATGATTATTTAAAAGTTAAATAAATGATGTTCCTGCAGTAACACCTTCGATATGTTATCCTTAAGCATTGCAATGGAGGAATGGGAGAGATCCAATTCAGAGAATTCAACATTATAAAGTTTAAGACCGCGGTACAGGAAACAGTTACGTGTAAAGTTCTTTTTTAAACGGGGGAGTGCAAATAAATTATTATTGGGGCGTGAGAAGCGAGATGGTCTACGATTGGATGCATTAAAAGGTATGGAAGCTAGCAATACTGGAGAATCAATTTGATTATTGATAAGCTTGTAAAGAAATAAAATGTCAAATAGTTTGAGACGATCTTTTAAAATTAAAATGTTTAAGTGACCTAAGGAATCCTGATAACTTTCTTCATGATGTTTAATGCGGTAATTTACAATTTTTTTTTTATTTTTTTTCTATGCGATCAATATGTACTTGATAAGATGGGGACCAAATTACACACCCGAAGTCTAAGAAAGATCTATCGAGGGTGTGATAGAGCAATTTTATGGTTTCTATACTTGGGAAAGGTTTTGTGACTCTGTTTATAAATCCTAGGTTTTTATAAGCTCTGAGTAATCATGTCAATATGTAAATTAAACGATAATTTATCATCCATCATAATACCCAAGCCACTCAAACGGGTTAAACACATACGAGTGTTTAACCCGTTTGAGAAACTTACCTGCAATATTGTATCGGTGATATATCGGTTTAAGTTTACGTGTGTATGTTATGAAGCTGCATTTATCGATATTAAGGAACAACTGGTTATTACTACAGTAATTTACAAAGGTATTTATATCGGATTGTAATTTTGAACAATCATTTATGGTTATTATGATTCTGTATAGTTTGGTGTCAGCGTACATTAGAAAGTTACTATCTTTTATGTTATTTGTGCTATTACCTAGATCATTAATATATAGAGTGAAAAGCAAAGGGCCTAAATGGGATCCCTGTGGAATTCCTGAGGGAACAGGTAGATAATTTGAGCAAAACCCCTTTAAGCAAACTGCTTGGCTACGATTGCGAATATACGAGTCTACGCATCGTAAGAGTGTGTCGTGTATACCGATGTCCAATAGCTTTTGTATAAGTAAGTCATGGACTAATTTTGTCGAAAGCTTTTGAGAAATCAGTGTACACGACATCAACTTGTTTATTATTATCTAAAGCTTCAGACAGGATATTCGTAAAAGACACCATATTGGTTTCGACTACATGACCCCTATAGAAACTGTGCTGTCTTTCATTGATGTAATTACGGACAGCGTAGGATTTTTTAGTTTTTATTATTAATGTTATGCGGTCCTTTCTTTTTTCGGGAAAAACTGTACCTAACCACACCCGTGCCGTGTGGGGCCGGCTTTAGAATTGTCCCACCCCTCTCCACCCATGGGAGTTGTAAGAGCCGACTGAGGGAATACCAGGGGAGTGGGCAGCAGCACTTCTTCGAGTATTAACAAAATCCACTGCGATCGCCAACCCGCCTACCAAGCGTGGCGATTACGACACTCAATATTCTTGGGGAGGCCTATGTCCAGCAGTGGACGTTAAAAGGCTGATGGATGGATGGAACCACACACCCCGACGTGCGGGGAAACGAACAGGTAGAGTGGGGCCCTCACCCACTAAATAAATCCGCCATGTGCCGTCTCTCCGCCTTTATTGGCAGACCCCTGGAACTATGTGACATTACTTCAGTACTTAGTAAGATTTATTGTCCTAGCCTATATTTAGAGATATGTAGTGCTCTTCGCACAGGCGCTATGGTGTGCAAAAAAAGGAAAGGAGAAATTGGTGAATACTCTTCTTTACTCTTTTTGACTTTCACTTCGTAATAGAAGTTAAAATAAGTCTCAAGCCTCATAGAATAAAAACACTAAGTCCAGTGTATGCTGATGCTGCTATACTTTGCAAACTGAATACGACACGGGCGCAGGAAACGAACTATAATTCATACGAGTATTACCTACATTGTAGTTCCGTTTCAATGATCTCGTAACCGAAGAGTTTACGCGAATGGTACTGTACCATTGGTACACCGGTTTTATTAACCATTAACCATAATACCCTCAATGTTGATTGCACAGATGGCGGAGTGGTTTAGATATCGTGTGTTGTGGGTTCGATTCCCACACAGGACAACTCTTTGTGTGATCCACAAATGGTTGTTCCGATTCTGGGTGTACTTTGTGTCCGTGAAATTGTATGTTTGTAAAGTTACCCGCGATACAAGGATTATTCCTTAGAGCAGGGTATTGTCTTTTAGAAAAAAAATGGTATGATAATCATCTCTCTCTGCATATGGGTACTTATCACGAGTCCACCTGTCGCCTAAGCTCCTAGGCCACTAAAGTAACGCAAAATGGCATCACATGATCAGATGGATTGATATAAAGATTGTTTTAAGTTTTCTTCTCATACATGTCAGCCTAACTATTAGTCAGCCTGACTAGGACACTCTCGTCGGAAAGCGACACCCTTGTACGAAGTGGTGACATTAAGTATTGAAGTGTGTATGTGTGTATACAATTAACTTACATGTACGTGTAATCCTATATACCTAGTAGTATTAAATCTACATTATCTTGAAACAGTCGTATATCATTTTACTCTAGATACCGCCACACTTCATGGCGACCGCGCCAGGATAGGGCATTAGTATTGTAAATAATATCTCCGCACCGCGAGTCGTGTCACAATCATAAAGCAACGCGGACCCCCTGCGTTGCTCTATGGTCACAATCGTGAAATTTGTTAATACCTTAATACTTTACAAATTGAGTTAATTCGTATACTAATATAGCACGGGGTCCAATCGAACGAAGGAAGAGATAATTTTAGCGCAGAATGCAACTTTTTAGGTTACATCTCAAATTCCCAATATAGTAGCCGGATACAATGTGTACCAGTTTTTAAGTCTAATCAAGAGCTGTCAAACCAAAAAAAAATTCATCAATATCCGCTAATTAGTATCATAATGTACGAATTAACAAACAGAAACAAACATATAAAAATAGTCGTTTTGTTTTCAGAGACGCCTATGACCGCTAATGACCTAATACAGATATTTTTCTCAAATAGCTTCAATATACAGACATAGCTCTGCTCTGTGGTTTATAAAAGTACAGAAAGGTCTACTTACTTCAGGGTGCCAGGGTCCACTTTGAGTTTGACCTTGTCGTTGCTGATGTATTGCATATTCTTAGTAATGTCCTGGGTGTGTGCTCCACGGTCTAAGCCTACCATGGCCACCGGCGCACATGATAACAGAGGCCGGAAGGAAGGCTGAAAAAAAAAAGCATTAGTATAACTCTATGCTGGAAGCATAAATCGACTGGGTAAATAACACCCTCCCACAGAAGATCGGCGTATGCAGTGATAGGTTTATTATACTTTCCACATCGCTTCTGTCATCTTTCCTCTCTTTCACTAGGGTTGTACAACGCGAATGACGCCTCTGGTGTTGCTGCATCTTACTTAGTGAGAGCGCCGGAGGCCCATACCATCTCCCTATTCCTCTCTTTATTATCCTTCCTATCCTCTCCTTAGTATCCCACCTATCCTTTTCTTATTATCCACCCTATCCACCTCCTATCCCTTTCCTTGAAGATGGCGTCGCGCGAGTGATGCCTCTGGTGTTGCAAGCGTCTATAGGCTACGGTAACCGCTTACCATCAGGTGGGCCGTATACTTATTCGCCACTCACGTAATATAAAAAAAACGTAGTCACAACTCTGACTTTGACTGGCCTCGTGCACGGAAGTTGGTAGTGTAACCGACTTCCGTGCACGAGGTCGTGGGTTCAATTCCCACTCAGGATAATTATTTGTGTGATGAACACAGATATTTGTACTGCGTCTGGGTATTTTCTATCTATTATACGTATGTATTTACAAAAAAAAAGTAATATATGTATTATATTCGTAATCTGGTACCCATAGCACAAGCGTTAAGCTTAGTTTGGGACCAGAGGACGTTGTCTGAAAATGTCCGTGAATATTTATTTATTTATTATACTAAAGACAGAAAGTTAGCTGAGTAATATTTAGCACGAGAGTCGAATATATAACACACAGCATGGAAAACCGGTATCTAAGACACTACGCCGTCCAGTAGGTAATATCGAATAATTTAATGGCAATAAGTCACTTATTCGTATCTCCAGACTCCGGGATGAAATTCGCAACATTTAACAATAACAAGCGTTTAGTTTTTTCCCCATCTTTTGACGCGGTTTTTGTGAAAGGCAACTAAATAACGAATTCTTGAACTCGTGTCTATCTTTGGGAGTCTTTGACCGTAGTTTAGTTACCAGCCAATCATAAAATGCAAGGCACAAGTTGTAACAAAAGATAAAACCTCCACCTAGACCGCATTGCGAATTACTGTCAAACGGTTCGAGCGTTAAGTAAAAAGAACGACATCACAACTTTAATAATCCAAATATTACCTCATCCTAAAAAATCCTTTCAGACTATATTATCTAATCTCCTTTTGGAGTAAGCACACAAGTCTTCAATTTCACAAAATAAGCATAGTATAGCATCACGCCTGTATTCCCCCAAGGGGAGAGCTGTATTACTCACACACGGTTCGCCAGCTATGTTTAAGTCCCACGTAACCTATTGCCGTCTACCGGGCACATTTCCAAACTCCGGGCTGCTAATGATAATTTTTCTTTTTACGATAAAGCTCAATAACACTGGCCGACCCAGGGATCGAACCCGAGACCTCATGATCAGCAGTCGCTCACACTACCGCTACACCACCAAGCAGTATTGTATGACAAACAACGGAACTACGTATACTCGTATATTCCTTGACTACGCTCTAAATCACTCCTAATCCTGATTATAATAATCAGACTGACTGATAGAACTGACTTAAAACAAATATAAAATATGTTGGATACATCGAAAGTTATTTATAAAAGAAATTAATGCCAATAAAAAAACCACGGCAGCGCAGAACGAACAAGTTCAATGTCACAATTCGGTCAATAACAAGGCTGTTTTTATATCGAATAAAAACGTAAGCCACGTGTATAATAACTGATTATAATTATTTATGAACATCATTGCGAAGGATTGTAGTCACGTGTGTATTAAATATCTGCCGTGTATAGATTTTGATATAAAGAGATTAAAAAGTAATTTAGTAAAGATTAGCGTGGGCACAACCATAAATGAATAAATAGAACCTATCCATTCTCTACAGATTTTATATGTAATTCTGATTTGGACTATTTTTAGTTATGATTTCATTTCATAGATAAATCCATAAGAAACACAATAAAAAAAATATAATTTTATAAATAAATATAAAAATTTTCAAAAAAGTATATTTTTTATTTTCAACTTTAACGCTCTATCTCTAACGCTAACATACGACACGAACCGCTATTTAATAGTCGTGCGTGCGTGGTCTCTAGTATGTATTACGTTTCTGTCAGTTTCAGCAAACCCGGTCCATGACGTCAAACGGCATTACGATTGTTTTTAATTTAATAAAAAATAATTAGTGCCGCGTGGGGCCGGCTTTAGAATTGTCCCACCCCTCTCCACCCATGGGAGTCGTAAGAGCCGACTGAGGGAATACCGGGGGAGTGGGCAGCAGCACTCCCTCGAGTATTAACAACATCCACTGCGATCGCCAACCCGCCTGCCAAGCGTGGAGATTACGGCACTATCCCCCATATGAGCGAAACACATGTTGTGGCGTTCTCTTGGGGAGGCCTATGTCCAGCAGTGGACTTCGAAAGGCTGATGGATAGATGGATGGAATTTAATTTTGATTTAGCAATGCTAAATCGCTGGACGAACCGACAACCGTTGGGGAAGACAGATTGTCGAGTAGCGAGCACGTATTACGCGGCGCAGCGTAGGACGGCCTCCCACCAGGTGGACCGATCTGTTCAAAGGCAGGCAACGATGCAGTATAGTATTTTTTTTTTGCGTGTGGTGGCAGATTAGCCACGACCCACCTGATGGTTAACTGGTAACCGTCGCTCGTGGACTCAACTATCTGAAACTATTATCAAGCTGCTTCTCACCATTTCATTTCACAGATATGAAATGAAATAATAAACGTTTATCTCCTGCTACAACCAAAACACACTGATGCGCTTCATGGCCGGTCACACGGGAGATGGTGGTACCAACCTGCTCGGGCCCGATGGCAAGTGAGTACTCCCACTTGGCACCCAGCCCTACCACCTGCAGTAGGTAACGCAATAGGTGATAATTGCTTATTTCCCGTAGACTCTATGTACGACACCCGTGGGAAAGAATTGGGTGGTGACACTTGTATTCTTATACGAAATTGAACGATTTGTCCTCTAAAATTTACTGTTGGCAGTAATAATCTTTTTGATACTAATAAGTCTTAAAAAGTATTATGAGCGCCTGTTATCATCACTCATTTATCAGTAGTTATAACTGACTAGTTGTACAAAGTGCGTGTAAAAAATATAGTAAAAAGTAGAAAATAATATCATAATAAATAATAATAATATACAAAAAACAATAACAGAAAAAAACAATAAATATACAGAATTAAAAGAAGAAGTAACACGAATCTGGAAATTAAATAAGGTTTATATTGTGCCGTCGGTAGTCTCCAGTACAGGTGTAATATCCAAATGCTTACTAACTTCCTCAAAGTTCTAGACCTGCCCGAAAATACATACATCATTGTGCAAAAAGCTGCGATCCTTTTAATATCTTCAAATGATGATTCTCACTTGGCTTAGGCCCGTGAGTCTCTGCAGTAAACACCGAAAAACTAAATTTTTCGAGACAAAGTATACATAAAAATAATAATAGTACGTAATCATAAACTTATGTTAAGTCTAAGATCCATAATTTATTTTCTTCTTTTTTAGTCTCAAAACAGCATCAACTTTTTCTATTATAAGAGCCTATTTCTTTTTTATAGTGGTAGGTGACGATAGTACCGGTTTGTAATAAGAAAAAAAAACATAAGACAGATACATTTAGTTGATGCTATTTTAAAACGTGTTTTTGTTATATACAGTCAATGTTAGTATAAATCTTTGTAATAATTTCTTATCATTAAAATGGCAGTCGCGTGAATGTGTGTCGATCACTCGTCCGAAGCGTGTCAGCTCTCCATAAGTCTGGCCACATACGCACGACTTTCTGATACGATTTTTGTTTTCGGTATTTATCTTTTTTCTTTTTAACAATTCATAATAAATACTTAGATAACATTAAAAACATATATGGAACGGTTTTCTTTTTTTTTCAAAAATGTTTTATTTTGTGCTTTTTAGTTTTTTTTTATAAAATAGCTAAATAATAGATCGTACATGATGGGGAGGCCTCCCTAAACGAAAAAAAATCAGACAACGAAAAAATATCATCGATGTATACAAACTTTTTAGATTTTTGTTGATTTTTTAAAAACTACTGCACCGATTTCAATGAAATTTAAATGGGACCATTTCGGAATAAGCCCCTTTCAAACAAAAAAAAGAATTTCGCAAATCCGTCAACATATGACGGAGTTATGCCCGAACATACATAAAAAAACAAATATAAACATCCGAATTGATAACCTCCTCCTTTTTTTAAAGTCGGTTAAAAAGACAACATCCTGAATTATCAAATAATCCCTGTGTCGCGTGGTACTTCACAAATATACTAAAAGTTAATATAAGTATATTATAAGTGAACAAAGTATACCTCAGATGTGAATGAATAAAAAGTAAATGATGTGATGAATGAACTATATACTGTATACTTATAAGTGAACAAAGTATACCCAGATATAGAGCCATCTGTGGATTACACAAATAATTGTCATGTGTGGGAATCGAAACCGGCACGGAAGGTCGATATCTAAAGCACTCCAACATCTGTGCAGTCGAACACCAGATTGCATCATAACGGACTAACTTGATGATTTATCATATCATAACTTGATGATTTTTTACGGAAATTAGTTTTGCATATTTATTTACGTATTGATATAATAGATGATCCGAATTAGAAACGACCTTCACTCATCTGTTTATTTAATGGATGAAAAGTATTAGACATTTCGCTAAGCCTCTTTGTCACATATCATTCAGTCGCACCAAAATTCCGCATTTTCAAAGTTCGCCAACCGTCATTCAAATCCAATTTATCGTAGACAACCCTACATCGTGTTCGCAATAAAACCGATATAATAGCAATTATTTTCATGTATTTATTAAATAGATGGGTTTAAATTTCTATAACGACTTACCTGTTTACCTGTCAACCCAATAGATACGCCAGGAAAAAATAGACAATCTAACGTTTGTATATTCTATAGGCTTCATACTTTCGATTAGTACAAAATTAGCTCGTTAAACTAATAAGTGCAATTTTAAAATAAACTCATAGGTGTTTATATTTTTAATTAATGATAGGGCCAGGACTTTTTTAGCCAGCCCACTCGCGATATATTTTTTAACATACTAAATTGAATATAAAATACTTATCATCGATTAAACATATGGGTGAAAGTCGTTTATAATTCGGATCTTAGACCAATAGAAACGTCCGATAGCGAACATTTGGGTTGGGCTTGTGAATTTGAATTCCAATTCGAGAATTCTGAACGACTTCTGAAACTATACATGTATGGCTAGCCTAAATGATTGATATAATTATGTTGCCGGTTATTTCTACGTAGCGTACAGATCTATTCATCACGTGTTTCGCATGTGAAAATGACCAGCATTTTGTTGTTCTTATAAGTAGTTGTCTTTTACGATGAATCTATATAATGCTTTGTTTGTGTATCTAATTAATGTTAATGTTTATTACATTTGAAAACCGGAAATTAGTTTTCTTCTTCATTATCAAAGTGACCATTATTATTCGTTATTGTGTTAACTCTTTTAGTCTAACTCTACAGTAAAGAAACAGAGAGAAACAAAACTAATATCTTTAAAAAATACTCACGAATTTTCTACTGCCTCTGAGTCCCACTTTGCCATTTTTCACGGCGAGCGCTACAGCATTCTTCAAAACACTCATCTTAAATATCTGAAAAAAGGAAATTATTGCAAATTAAACTTATTAACCACCATAAGCTAAACAAGTATTTGTAGGGGCTGCCTCAATACTACGAGGAGGGATCAAAAAGTAGTGAGAACGACATACTCCCTGGTTAGAAAAAAAATAAATACTGGCAGGCATAGCTCAGATACATATTTGTAATATTAATAAAGAAAAAAATCTTCGATTCTCTTTTGTTTTTTCTGAATGTAGTCATTTGTTTGCTTCGTGTCGGAACGTGTTCTCGAAAATGGAGAAAAACGAAGTGCGAGCCGTTATTAAATACCTCTGTTTAAAAAAGTTAACGACGCAAGAGATTCATTGCGATTTGGAGGCAACATTAGGAGTCTGCTCCGCTGTATTCCACTGTTGCAAGGTGGGCATCTCAATTTCGAGTAGGGAGCGTTCTCCCTACTCGAAATTGAGATGGCAGACGAACATCGTTGCGGCCGTCCATCGACGTCAGTCACCCAAGAAAATGTTGCGAAGATCGAGAAAATTGTATTGAGCGATCGAAGAGTTACAATCCGATACTTAATTCAAGAAACGGGCATTTAATCTTCCATATTATTCAATCCACATTGAAACAATCTTTGAATATGAGAAAAGTCTCCGCAAGATGGGTGCCGAGAATGTTAACCGACAGTCTGAAACGAAATCGACTTGACATTTCGAAGATATTGATCGACAAGTTTCAAGAAGATTCTGAAAACTTTTTGTCCCGTTTCGTAACAATGGACGAAACATGGGTCCATCATTTTGATCCCGAGACAAAACAGTAATCTTCGCAATGGAAACGGCCATCATCACCGACCCCAAAGAAGTTTCGTGCCGTGGTATCGGCTGGCAAGGTTATGGCCTCAATATTTTAGGACATTTAGGATTCTTATCTGTTCCCCAAATTGAAAGAATACTTTAGGGGAAACAGGTACGAAGACGATAACGAGCTGATGGATGCCGTGGAGAGCTTTTTGCAAGGATCAAGACAAAACTTTTTTTTTGAAAGGGATTGAAGCCTTGGAAATCGCTGGTCTCGGTGTGTAGAGAGACTCGGAGACTATGTAGAAAAATAAATTATTAAGTTATCAATAGTCATTATATTCTATCTCATTCTCACTACTTTTTGATCCCTCCTCGTATTAAATTACCTACACTAACAGTTCATTCAAAATGCTGCGGAAACGAAATAAGAACTTAATTTGCTTTGTGGTGTAGCACAAACAATACATTGCCATCCCACTCTCACCAGGCAGCCGGAGGAATTATGCAGGACTCTTAGAGTAATTGGTCTACCTAAAATCCCGCGGTGTTTCTGAAGGAACTACCTTTAGTCAGGTGATATTGGTACAATCTCTGTTCACGACTTCCTCCACCCCTGGCAGCGGCCGTCTCAGACCAACGCTTAAAGAACTTGATACTCAGCAGTAATGCAGTGGGTGATAGGCCCTTTATTCCCTGTACGACACCTATAGGAAATGTGTGGTACTTGTATTCTTAGTCTATTACCACATTTGCCTGAAAGCTTCATAATAATCACATTATTTGTGATACTGAACCCAAACTTGTAATGCAAAGTCATTCAATGAATATTCCAAACTCATTTTCACTGCAAAGTCAATTGTTACATGGACATAATGAGACATGTTGACATGTTGATCTTTGACCAACTGCTGCCACTACATAGCTTATCGGTATCACAGATACATAGATAATTACGCCATTGCTTTTCGAATTGTGTTGTAATATAAAAATGTGTATCATACTGGATAGCTAATGCAACTTTGTCGGTAGTTTCGTTGTCGGAGTTTTCTGGTATCCAGAAATAGCTCCAGATACAATGTGCTGATATATGATAATCTGTTCTTAGTGGGTGTATGTTGTAGAAAGAATAACTATGCCAAATTCATATCACTTGGGGGAATAGTTTTGGAGATGAGTGGTATTTTGCTTATACATAAAGATTGATGACGGGCCTCGTGGCGTTGTCGGTAGTGTAACCGACTTCCGTGCACGAGGTCGTGGGCTCGATTCCGACTCGGGACAATTATTTGTGTGATGAACACAGATATTTGTACTGTGTCTAGGTGTTTTCTATATATTATATGTATGTATTTACAAAAAAAAAGTCATATATGTATTATATCCGTAATCTGGTACCCATAGAACAAGCGTTAAGCTTAGTGTGGGACCAGAGGATGTTGTGTGAAAATGTCCGTGAATATTTATTTATTGTCGATTTTCATTCTTTACCAAATCAGTGCTTAATGCACCAAATCGTAATGGTTAAGTACTTACATTGTGATTTAAAAGAATGTATTAAATAAATTATTGGTCACAGTTGTTATGAATTTTTCACATATAGTAGTTCTGTGTGGGAATCGGACTCACAACACTCAGGCGAGAGGCCGCTAACTAAACCACTCCACCATCTGCGCAGTCAAAAAGTGATATCTAGCAGAGCGTGGTTAATTGTGTTTATGACATAATATAGACCTAAAAATTTTTGAAAATAAAAGTACTTATTTGATGGAGCCCTAAAAAAATATGGTGAGCAGCGGCTCGACAATACTCTCGGTATTGTTGAGTGTACAATTTATCATCAGATGGCCCGTGGATCGTCTGCCACTACAGCAATGAAAAAAAAATAGTAACAAAAAACAGTTCAATGTATCTACATTAACACACTTGTTCTGGTAAATGGACAACCATATCCAAGAAGTGTTTAAAACTAAACAAAAATAAAACGTTATTATTATCAAGGCTCCATAAAACAAATTATCATTATGATTTATATCCAGTTGAATTAGTGTTATTCAGTACTAATTCCAAGTGTATTTTTTTAAGTCTGAGAACTGGTGAATATATTTGGCTAGGTCCTTGAGGCAATGTGAAAATTTTTGTAATTGTCCTTGAAGCACTCCTAAATGTTCAAAGTGGAGATCTGGCAGGAAAGTTGGTTACCAACTCCCAAATTTTTTTGCAAGCATATTGTTTTTTCTCTTTAAATATTTTGAGGCATTTTTAGCAGCTTTGTTTTATATCTACACATTTATGTGCAGTTAAGCTAAAAATTTAAGGTGGTTTGGTGTTTTTTTTTTATTGCAAATGCAATATAATTAATTATGTCTAAGAAAGATTTAGTAAATTGTGATTAAGCAATCCAATTACCTGCTCAAGGCAGACTTTAGCCTTATCTGTGACAAAGTCTCAGCTAGGGCCATGAATTACAATGGCCATATCATCGGCATAGGTGTAAATTTTTGTAGTTAACCTTGTCATTCAACATAAATCATTAATATAAATTATGAGGTTGGGCCTAATACACTTCCCTGAGGAACCCTATAAGTGATTAGCTATTTATATGCTGTAGAATTCAATTTTCACTAGTTACATTCTATTTGTCAAATAGTCTAAACAACAGTATCAGTATGCCTCTGATGCCCATGCCCTCTATTTTGCTTAGTAGGTTCTTTTACTACTACATACTTATTGATTCTAAATAGTATTTACTAAAATATATTACTAGCCTTTGCTTACGGCTCCGTCACAACCAAGAGCTAGTATTTCGGTTGTATCTCAGGTTGCCGATATAGTAGCGGGATAAAATGTATACCAGTTGTTAAGTCTAATCGAGATCTGTCAAATAGTACAAATTGCATTAAAATCCGATCAGTAGTTTTTGCGTCATGCGCAAACAAACAAACAGACAAAAAATCTAAAAAAAAATGCTTTGTGTTCAGACACGTCTATATAGCCTACTACGGTCATTTTTTCTCAAATAGTTTAAATGTACGGACATAGCTACTTTACAGCTTTATAATAGTATAGAATAATATAGGTACTCCAAGAGCATTGATAAAAATATAATAATAAACAGGTGTTTCAATTATTATTTTATGTATTATAAAGTAAGAAACAATGGTTAAAGGACTGAAATAAGTAGTAATAATCTAACTATTGGCTATTTAGCGATAATAATTAATATTGCTTTGAATTTAATATAACTTGATCCTATTTTTAGTTACTTTTCCTACCTATAAATCGGCCGTCTAACCAACTTAGCAGGCATTCAATGTACATTTAAACACTACTTGAGGCCTCACTGAGTCTATCAGAAAATAAGTATGTCTGGGAGCCATGGGCTCTTATTCTATTATAACTTAGGTTACAAACCTGTCAACTAAATAAGGCCGGTTGAATGGATCATTATCTTGACAAAGTAATACAATTATAAAAGTATAACTAGTCATTCACATACTTACGGGTTACTTCCCATTTAAGGTCAAAATTGTATACCAAACCTTTTTATCAAAATTGTATTTAATTATAAATATTCATATACTTACTTACAATATTCCAAAAACCACTTGTGGATGTAATAAAACAAAATATTTTGTTATAAAACTATACACCAATTTTCACATTTAAAACTACCTATAAGCTAGAAATTAGAAATAGACAATAGATAGGCGCTTTAGCTAATTATTGCCAACAAGTTGTTGGCAACAACTGTAAAATAATTAAATAAATGGAATAAAACAGCAAACAGCCGAACACGCAAGAACACAGACTAATTAGTGTGTTCCATCCCCACGCAAGAAGCGCATGCGTCCACAGACTACCAAGAGCAACTAAGACTACTAAAGTACTGACCTTGACACAGACCATAATACTCAGTACTGGCTTAAGGACTTGTATCCAGCTGCCATAAAAAAATAAAAAATTATAGCAATCTGTGACTAAAGGCCCGCGTCCATCAGGCGCGCCGAATTGAATCGCAAAACTTCGCTTGATATACATTTACTATGAATGAAACTGCGTCCATTAGAGGTAGGAGTGTTCGTTATATAATATAACTAATAAAATCACTTGCTATTTATAAATAATCTATAGCCCCGTTATTTGTTTAGATGTACTTATGGTTTTTGATTTTAAATTATTCGTGGTGTTGGTTTGTTGTGTCTGTTTGTTTAGTGTATTATAAAATGTAAATAAAATAAAATTTTGTTGTAGTATAGTGTCAATAATTAATAATTTTCGGTTAGATAATATCTTTAAAAGTCTACTTAAATTTAATCAAAAATGTCATTGGGCTGACCCAATGACCCAATAACTACTGATAGTTATGGACATTTTAGTGTATAAAGTGTATAAGTAAGGATTGACCCAATTCTGAAGTCCACGCAGACGAAGCCGCAGGCAGAATCTAAATACATATATCTTAGATCACAATTTCAATTCACTTAGTAGACAGTAATCTATTGTTAAGATTGTTAACTGCTCAACGCGCGTACATAGCTATATTGAATAACGTAACTTCAAATAGCGCACGATGTGCTATACGACGATAATCAAAAGGTATCGTTTAATATATTAAAGCGTAAAGAATAATAGGCGTTTTAAAAATAGCACATCGTTATTTAACGTTTTTAATAAAAAGCCGTTGCGAACACTCCTAATTAGAGGCGCACCGAAGCGAATCGAATCACGCAGGCGCATTGCCTACTAGGTATATAAAGATTAGGGCGCCTCATCCTGTTTACAGCTCAATGTTGCAACCATGGAAGTAACATAGATATAGGTCCATGGAAGTAACATGGATATAGGTCCATAGAAGTAACATGGATATAGGTCCATGATTGCAACACTAATAATTGATGTTGACATTGTTGACAATGACATTTGTAAAGTAAACATAACCAAAAAATGTTCTGTGGACATCATCATGCTCACATTTTCATTTGATTTTAAGTTTACAGAGTAATTTAAATATTTTGACCTAGGAAAAATTGTGCTGATTTTGTACAATATGAATGAAAATGATGGAAAGGAGTTTGCAGAGCTTGGAATAAAGAGTTGGCTAATCAAACAGCTATTTACACTAGGTTAGTTCTGTATTCTCTCGCTTGAATATTTCAAAGTAAAGAAAATATATAACCCGAATTCGTCTTTTTTGTAACAGGCATTAGGACTCCAACCCCAATTCAAAGAGGTTGTATACCTCGTATATTATCTGGAGAAGATTGTATTGGAGCTGCGAAGACGGGCTCTGGTAAAACTTTTGCGTTCGCACTGCCAATATTGCAGCATTTGGCGGAGGATCCTTACGGTATATTTGCTTTGGTACTTACCCCCACACATGAGTTGGCTTACCAGGTAAATAATTATTTCTAATATCACAAATATTAGTTTTTGTGCAGAGAGATTTTTTATTAGCTAAATACCATCACTATTTTGTATTACTTAAAAATGTCATAGCTTTTGCTTCCTTCATTCCACACACAATATATATCTATGCAAGTTATAGTTGTCACAATTTTAATATCTATTTTTCCATACTATTTAAAGCTATGTTTGTGCATTTAAGATATTTGAGAAAAGATGACAGCGCTAGCTTATCTGAACATAACAACTATTTTTTTAGAATCTCTACATGCAAAAACTGAATGGATTTGAAAGGTTTCTTGGTTTGATAACTTTGGATTGGACTTAAAAAGTTGTATGTGTTTTCTATACTATTATAAAGCTGTAACAGAGCTGTGTCTGTACATTTAAGATATTTGAGAAAAAAATGTCTGAATTAGGCTATATAGGCGTGTCTAAATACAAAATGATTCTTTTTAGATTTTTATCTGTTTATCTGTTTGGTTGGTTGCACATCATGCAAAACCTACTAAACGGATTTTGATGCAACTTTTTTTGTTTGATAGCTCTTGATTAGACTTAAGAAAAACTAAAAATACGGGATCTTTAGTTATTACTATATCGGGAACTTGAGATATTACCTAAAAACTAGCTTTTCGCTGCTTTTCTGACAAACTAGTATGCCTATATAATTAGCTTTTGACTATGAGGGATCCACTGGCGAAGGCTTGTATAAAATTAATTCTGTTTTGTTGTTCTTTTAGAACTTATAGATTACTAGTAAGATTTCAAGTTTTTTTGCATCTTTTAAGTTTTTTAATAAAGTTAATTTCAACTTTTTAAAAATTCTTATGTTCATTCTCTGTAATTTTTTTATTATAATACGTCAAAAATGTATTGTGTAAATAGACATATTTATTTACAGATAGCAGATCAGTTCAGCATACTAGGACAACCACTCAAACTCCGTGTGTGTATAGTAACAGGTGGCTCTGACCAGCTGGAGGAATCTTTAAAGTTATGTAAAAGACCACATGTAGTTGTTGCAATGCCAGGAAGGTTGGCTGATCACATCACCGGATGCGATACCTTCAGCTTAAAGAAAATTAAATATTTGGTGTTGGATGAAGCTGATAGGTACTTCAATAACTTGTTGATTAATCTAAAATATCTAATTAATTTTTTTTTAAATATGAATCTATCTCTCATTGAAAATGAAATCAAATGAAATGTGTGGGAATGTGGTAACCGAGATAAACAGCCTATACTGCATTCAAAGAGTATGCATATGCTGTACTATTGCAGAATTTACAAAAGAATAAAATTCTTACATAGTATTTGATTGATTTTAATAATTTCGGTTTTCATTAATGTTTTCTGTTTTTGGTTTGCATTTAAGATCAATAAGCATATAGTCCCCAGTCAATTGGTTAGTATTAGTAACACAAATGTACTACATTTACTAGTATTTTTATACACTTAAAACAAAAATCTCGAAATCCAACCACTATGTCTACCTGGGACAACTGGACTATTTGTTGTGTTAGGTAAACACAACTTCGAGAAAGAGGTCAATTGACGAATCCAGCTCAGCTAGGCAGCGTTTGGGAAGCTGAGAAAGATCTTCTTGTCCAATATAACACAGTGTCTTAAGACCAAGGTTTACGATCAGTGTGTTGGTGTTGGTGATGACTTACGGAACAGAGGCTTGGTTTCTGAATGTTGGCCTTATGTCAAGGCTCAAAGTCGCTCAGCATACCATGGAGCGGGCTATGCTTGGGATCTTTCTACGTGATAAGATCCGTAATACGTAAGTCCGTAGGAGAACGGGTGTAACCGACATAGCTTACCGGGCCAGTATGCTGAAGTGACAACGGACAGGCCGCATCGCCCGACGAACCGACGACCGCTGGGGAAGGAGGCTTGGATGCACCTTTAGTGACCATGTCAGCCTCATGGGTATTTACTGATGGGATGTATTTTACGACAGCTGTGTGTTGTTACCTGACTGAAGAGCTTGTTTAATAAGCTTAAACATTTTAGCTGCTACATTAGCCAAAGGCTGAGATAACACGATATTCACTGTACTACCCTGCAAGTTCAACCTCTTAATGCCCTCTATTCGATCACATTCCGTCAAATAATGCATCATATCATCTATTTTATCACATCATTCGCAGACAGGAGAAGCCCGTCTGTTGTAGCATGGTAATAGGGCTATTGTAAAATAGATTAGTGTTAAAAAACAAAAAATCAAACAAACTCATCAATTTTATTATAAGAGTTTAGATTAGTATAGATTTTTCTTCCTTTTCAGACTGTTTAGTGAATCATTCCAAGAAGATCTGGAGACAATATTTAATGCTATATCACCCAAAAGACAAAATCTTCTCTTCTCTGCCACAATCACACAAGATGTTCAGGAATCAAAATTACTGCCATTGAATAAAGATGTAAGTATTTTTTTGATGTTTTAACTAGAGGAGATGTCATTAACTGGTTTTCTGTGAATGAATAGATTATATTGGAGAAGTACCTTCCTCTCGTAGAAGATCACCGTGAAAAAAACACGTGGTACTCCTACTATTGTTTCACATGGTGAGTGAGAGCGCCGGAGTCCCAAAAACCCTCCTTACCATCTTCGTCGCCTCCTATCCCTTTCCTCGGAGTTGGAACCGTGTGATGCCTCTGGTGTTGCTAGCGTCTGTCTACGGCTACCGCTTACCATCAGGCCACCTACGTATTCCATCCATCAGCCTTTCATCGTCCACTGCTGGACATAGGCCTCCCCAAAATGGAGGTTTTACCATAATCGCCACGCTTAGCAGAGGCGGGTTGGCGATCGCAGTGGATGTTTTTAGTACACAGGGGAACGCTGCTGCCCGGTCCCCCGGTAATCCCTTAGTCGGCTTCTACGACTCCTATAGGAAGAGACTAAGCTTAACGCTTGTGCTACGGGTACCAGTTGTGCTATGGGTACCAGATTACGGATATAATACATACTAGCGATGTAACGAATGTTAGTTTATAAGCATTCGCGAACGCGAATGCGGATGCGAATGTTTCCCTCCAACATTCGCGAATGCGAATGCGAATGTTGATTTTCAAATAACGCGCGCAAAATATCATACGGGTTTGACATCTAATGCCACTGTCAGTCACCCATGTTTAAACCGAATATAGCCGAGATTCATTTTGACAAGTAGATTGAATGAAGTTAGTCGGATTGAGTTCATTCAAAAATATTCGTTGTTCTCCGCCCACACAGGTGCGTGTACAACGCTATCGACCGGACCACCCCTGCGTAAAGCCGTCGGCTCGCATTGTTTGGGCCGCCTATATTCGGCATGAGCCGTGCAAGCCTCGGGGACAGTTCACAGAAGTGCTCGCGAAAGCGCTACCGCCCGTCCAGCACCATTCCCAGATACTTAATCTGTGCCGTCACCTCAATTTGGACCCCGTCCACCATGATCGAGGCGCCAACAGATGGCCGACGTCGGGGCCCATGGAAAAGTAGGGCATTCGACTTATCCAGGGCCACCCTATGCCCCAGCGCCCCGATCCTCCTGACCACCTCCGAGGTCCCTAAGGTGGCCAGGAACGCCGCTTTCTCGAAGTTCCCGCCCCGGGCCACGACCAGCATGTCATCCGCATAGAAGATGATCGCCAGCCCGGGTGGCAGCCGACAGTGTAGCAACTAGTCGTAACCGATGTCCCACAGGAGTGGCCCTAGAACCGAACCCTGTGGGACATCGCAGAACATGGGTCTCCTCACAACGTCTCCTATGCGGCTCTCCTAGAGAACGCTTCGGCCCTTTTAAGATAGTCTGCCACTAGCCGCCTCAGATATGCAGGCACCCCGTGATACCGGAGCACCTCCCTGATGCAGCTGAATGGCAGACTATTGAATGCGTTGGCGATGTCAAGCGACACCGCCAACAGCACTCCACCGCCAGCGGTGACCGCCGCGGCTGCGGCCCTCAGGCGCATGATCGCGCCAAACGTCGAACAACCAGCTCGAAAACCGAACTGGGCGTCTGACAAGTCCAGTCCGACGTCGCGCAGGTGCTGGATGATGCGGGCAGCGAGGATCCTCTCCAGCAGCTTACCCGCCTCGTCCAGCAGCACGATGGGCCTGAAGGCCCCGACCAAATGCGGCATTCACCCCGGCTTCGGCAGGGCTACCAGCCTCCCCTCCTTTCAGCAGTCAGGGAACCGTCCAGACGCTAGGCACGCGTCGAACAGTCCCCTGAGGCGGGGCTCCAGGTGATCCAGAACCAGGGCCAGCACCCGGGCGGCTATCCCGTCTGAGCCGGTGGCGGTGTTCTTGGAACGAAACCGCGAAATAGCCACCCCCATTTCCGACGCGGTGACGGGCGGTACACTGAGGTCGGCCTCCCGGTCGCTACCTGGCGGTGCCATGACCGGGGGCGTATGCTCCGCTTTCGTCGTGGGAATAGGCCCTCGACCACCTTGATGAGGAGGCTGGGCTGAAGGGTCTTTGTGTGACCTGAGTGCGGAGCTAATACAAAACTAAGCCTAATGGTTCGTGTTTATCGTATTCTTATGACTATTCAAGAACTCCGTCAACTTCGAAGCGCTGTAAAACCCAGATAAATTAATGAAATTAAACATTTATAGTCTAAATTATTCGTTGAAAAACCCTCTATAAGATTGCTCTAATGTGATTTTATTGTAAAACTAGCTTTGCCCGCGGCTCTGCCGCAGCCAAAAGTTTGTTTTTGGGTTATATCTCTGGTTTCCGATATATTGGCGGGATAAAATGTATACCAATTGTTAAGTCTACTCGAGAGCTATCAAACAAAAAAATTAGCATCAAAATCCGTTCAGTAATTTTTGCGTGATGCGCGAACAAACAAACAGACAAAAATTCTAAAAAAAATCGTTTTGTGTTTACACGCCTATATAGTCTATTACAGTAATTTTTTCTTAAATATCTTAAATGTACAGACACAGCTCTGTTACAGTTTTGTAATAGTATAGATGACCAGGAAAAAAGTTATAACAGCCAAAAGAAAAGTTGTTCAAAAATTTTCAGTTATATTTATTTATAACTTTTTTGTTTTCAATTTTAGGATAAAAAGTAATAGAGTAAAGAAGTAGACAATTTAATTTGCTACAAATAATGTTTTACAGAATTTTCTGTAGGTTTGCTAGTTTACGAGATACAGCGCGAAAGCCCTTTGCACCCCTTTTTCCAAGATGGCGGCTGGGGGACATGGGTGGCGACCCCACAAACTTGATCTTACGCTTATACTAACCCCCCCTAAACATAAAAAAAATTAAATTGCGTACTCTAAAAAAGGCAACCCTAAATGTAACTTTTCAATGGACTAAATATATTCGCAGAACTTTCGCATCGTTTCATGCGAATGCGAATTATTGAAAACAGGTGAATATTCGCGAATGTGAACATTCGTTACATCACTAATACATACCTACATATATAACTTTTTTTTTAGTAAATACATACATATAATAGATAGAAAACACCCAGACGCAGTACAAATATCTGTGTTCATCACACAAATAATTGTCCTGAGTGTCGACCGACGAACTCGTGCACGAAAGTCGGGTACACTACCGACTACGCCACGAGGCCCGTCAAATAAATTATAAAAATATTGTCTAATAGTCTATGGTATTCTTTGTTACAGAAACTATTGACCTGGACAGAGATCGACTCACAACTGACAGTGAACACACTAGACCAGCGCTTCGTGGTATGTCCCGCGTACGCGCGAGATGTATATTTAGTGCAGACATTACGCAAATACCGCGAGACGAAGCCCAGCTCTCATATCATCGTCTTCACTGACACTAAAAAGTATGACTTAAACACTTTAATTTGTGGCATTAAAATTACCTTGCTTATAAAAACAGCTGTGAAAGCCAGCTTCGTCCAACCATTTATTTTACTTTTGCGCGCCTATGAAGTCGCTTGTTTATAGAAAACAATATGCAGCACTTCATACACGATGTTTTTTTAAACAATAAAGCGACGTGCTCTTTTGATTCCGTGTGGTGACGAACTAAGTATACAAGTGTCACCACCCCATTCTTTCCCACGGGTGTCGTTTGAGGCCACTAAGCAATTATCTTCCATTGCATGACTGGTGGTATGGCTGGGTACCAAGTGGGAGTATTCACTTGGTACCGGGCCTGAGCAGTTTGGTACCACCATCTCTCGTGTGACCGGCCATGAATCACATCGTTGCGTTTTGATTCTTTCATTTCATATTGGTAAAATAAAATGGTGAACAGCGGCTTGACAATACTCTCGGTATAGTTGAGTGCATGAGCGACAGTTACCATTTACCATCAGATGGACCGTGGCTCGTCTGCCACTATATGCAATAAAAAATAAAAAGAATTCATTAAGTATTGAATTCGATACAACAAAGATCATTGCAGTTGATCTTTTCATCAATTAAATATTTTCATTTTATTTACATAAGTACTAGTAGGGCCCTCTTTGTTTGCCCAATGTAGGAGAGACCACAATCACAATCCAGCTTGTATACTCCTGCATCCTGTAAGGGTATATGGCACTTGACTGGTTAATTTAATAATCCATAACAGTTGTTGCCTACTGAGTTTTCTGGCCGGATCTTTCTCAGTCAGGCCGCGTTCCGATCCGGTGGTAGCTTCTTAGTCTTAGCTTTTGGCAAAATCAATATATTTAATAATATAAACTAATAACCAAGATTGTCTTCTTACTGGTAGTAATTGGTAGTTTGTGGTAGAATTTTTGAGCACTAAATAAAAACAAAAATTTTACAATTTAAATAGGAGTATTATACTCATTTTAATATACTAATTTAAAGTCTCATACATTGTAAGCATAAACATTTGAAGTAGATATTTTCACTGTGTTTCTAAACGAATATTAGGTGGGTTAAAATAAATAAACCAAAAATTTTGTAAAATCATATACTGTGGGTAGATGAAACCGTTGAAATAACATATCAACCTTGGACGTCTATCATCTAAGTCCACCCGTGATCATGAATGCTGTAAAGTATTCGGAACGTCGGGATAGGAGTAAAATCAAGTAAACGCGATAGATTCCGTAAACGTAGTTTTATTTCAAAATACTGAAGTAATGTCAAAGAGTTCCCGTGGTCCGCCAATATAGGCGGAGAGACGGCACTTACCGGGTTTATTTAGTGGGTGAGGGCCCCACACTACCCTGTTCGTTGCCCCGAACGACTGGGTGTGTGGCTAGGTATATTTTTGCCGGCCTTAAACAAAAAATAACGGCTGTCACTAACACTATTAATATAGGTTTTGATGATTTTATTTCTTTTAGAGAGTGTCAAGTATTATCAATGATGCTGAATGCCATATCTATGGATAACGTGTGCCTGCACGGGTTCATGCGGCAGAAAGAGCGAGTGGCTGCCCTCACCCAGTTCCGGAGTAACCTCAAATGTACTCTGGTGGCTACCAACGTCGCGGCCAGAGGGCTTGATATACCCACTGTTGATTTGGTGGTCAATCACAAGTTGCCGCTGGAACCTAAGGAATATATTCACAGGTTTGTAAGGTTGTTTCTCGATCGTGTTTACAGCGCATGAGATTTGGAGACGGAGCCAAACTTCTTTTGATCATAAGAGATTTTTTTCCGAAATGAAATCTGTTTTGTAAATTTTATTGCTCCTTAAATTCGGATGTAATAAGGTGTTCTTAACCATACTAACAATCTTTATATGAAGGTATTTTTTGTTGCATGCAATATTCTGTCTGTTAATACTGAATACAAAAGTAATGAAATACTAATATTTCATTCATAATTTTGAAGATATAAATTTTGAATTGTTTGTATCAGTGAAATTGTTAGTTCGTTTGCGTGTGAAAAGTGAAGGCCAGCTCTCACTTGACAGGATAGTGTGGGATGGCATGGCAAAGTATCATCGGTACGCCTAGGGACGCTTCGGCATGCCGAGGTATCCCGTGGCATGACAGAGGATGCCGAAGGATGCCGTGACAGGCCAGAGGCCGGCGCTCAATTCTTCGTTTATCCATTCGGTTTTCGCTTTGTTCAAGAGTTAGTTGTGTATTAAATAATGATAAAACGGGATTTAGTGATAATAGCAGTTCTCGCTGAAGAGGAAGAGAAAAATAAATAATTCTGGGTACATAATCTATGGAGACAAAGATGTACAAAAAGTGAATTGTGTGTGTGAATTTAGCAACTTGTTCAAAGTCTTGACCCGCCCTCCGCACCACGCTACCTGCGCTCGTATCTGTACGCATCCCGCGGTATGCTTGGTCTGCTTGTAACGATTTCAGTGAAATTTGTGTGCCAATAGTATTATGATAAGATTCAAATTCATTTCCTCTAACAAAAATCCTTTGCCGTGCCATACCGCGCCATCCCGTAAAGTGAGTGTCGGCACACTTTAATAAACATACCGTTGCTAGGTTACAGATTATAGAGCATGTTGGTAACTGTCATCTTATAGTAATGTTTTTAATGTGTACGCGTATTGTTTCAGGGTGGGCCGAACGGCCCGGGCTGGCAGGAGTGGGATAGCAATATCTCTGATCACACCATACGATATTCTAAGGCTAGGCGAGATAGAAAATGCTATTAAAACTAAGTTAACAGAGTATAAAATAGATGGTGAGTGATGGTAACACACTCATTTTACACTGAATTTTATCTTTATAAAAATATTTTTATCTCTTTTTTTGCACTTGACATACTCAACTACTTTAAAGAACAAATTATTTGTGAATGTGGAAAAAGATAATTTTAGTGCGAGCGGGATTCTAACCTGCGTCCCTTCCAATTCGGGGAAGTGCTTAGAGAGAGATTTGAGCCACAGTCCCACACGCTGGCCCAGTGCGGGTTGGCAAACATCATAGGCCGTTAAAAAATCTCTCAGGCATGCAGTTTTCCTCACGATGTTGTCGTTCACCGAACAGTAATAATTTGTAAACTTGTTTGAGCTCTTAATTAGATTTTCTGACTACTATATCAGGAACCAGATTTGTTTTTTTATTACGTATAGTGGCTGACATCCTACAGCCCACCTGATGGTAAATGGTAACCGTCGCTCATGGATTCAACTATACCGGGAGTATTGTCACGCCGCTCCGCGCCATTTTATTTCACAGGTATAAAATGAAAGAATAAACGGCTATCTCCTGCTACAACCAAAACACACTGATGTGCTTCAGGGCCGGTCACACGGGAGAAGGTGGTACCAAAAGGTTAAAAGATAATATATATAACATTTCAGACGACGAAGCAGTGAAGATCTTCACAACTGTCAGCGTCACGCGTCGTGAGCAGGAGGCCCAGCTTGACAATGAGGAATTTGAGCAGCGGAAACGGAACTACCGCGTCAAGAGATGGCTACAGGCCGGGGTTGACCCAGATATGATGGAGGAGGGGTAATACACATTATCGTCTCTCGTGAATAAGAATATACATGCATACTCCATGACACATTCACTATGTCTATAAAAATAGTTCTCGCACTAGAGTTATCCATTTTTTATTGATAATAAGGCTATGTTTTAACCTATGTTTTCTTCTCGGCTCCAGTCAATATGTAGCATTTCACGATGATTGGTTTAGTCCATCCATCCATCAGCCTTTTAACATCCACTGCTGGGCATAGGCCTCCCCAAGAATGGGGGATACTGCCGTAATCGCCACGCTTGGCAGGCGGGTTGGTGATCGCAGTGGATGTTGTTAATACTCGAAGGAGTGCTGCTCCCCCGGTATTCCCTCAGTCGGCTCTTACGACACTCATGTGTGGAGAGGGGTGGGACAATTCTAAAGCCGGCCCCACACGGAAAAAGTAGTTACGCAACAAACCAACTCTCGTCACGTCTTATTTTATCAACCGACTATGAAAAGGAGGAGTGTCTCAATTCGGCTGTACAAAAAAAAATTTTGTCAACAAAACTAGCTCCCCCACAAGACATTGATTTTCGGGATAAAAGGTATCAAATGATAATCTCGTGTTTTGTCTATTTAAGTATCAAATTTTATTTAAATCCGCTCAGTCAGTTATTGACGGACAACCTCCAAACATGCTTTAAGTATATAACACTAAAATATTACTTGGAGATTGGAAGTAAGCGGGTACGACGTATAGACGCAAGTTCGAATCCTGCTCAGACTAAATTGAGTTGAAGTTAATGATGTTATGTTTAAATATGTTCACAGCTTAGAAGAAATGCGACGGAAAAGAATAAAGGCCGCCAAAAAAGCTAAATTAGAAAAGATAAAGCAAATGCAACCACAGATTACAAGTGAGGATTCACAGAGTAGATTACAGAATGACCCAGAAGACATAGATACTACCATCAAGGAGAGTTTGAAGAAAGTCAACAAGTCTCTTATGAAAAAAGACGATAGATTCAAGAATATTATTGGAAAAATAACTAAGATTAAAAGAAAAGCGGACGGTGAGAAAGTTAAACTTGAAAAAAATATCACTAAGAAGAAAATTAAAAAGAACCGCGTTAAATAAGATATGTACATGTTAATTGGACACAGTTATGCTGAAATGTACCACACTCGCATACACACAATTTTTTCAAGAATGAATTATTGATGGCTTCTCTACATGATGGGCCATCGCGATGGTCCACTATGATGGGCCAGCGTGTGGAAGGCATAGTGGTGTCGGATGGCTTATGGCGCGTGCGATGGTCGTGCAATGGCGTCGGTGTCGGTTTTTCGGCCGCACATCAAAGGTAGTGGGCCAGCGATGGCAGTACGCATCTACACGTGGCCATCTACATTCCACAGTGCGTGCTCGAACGCGGTTGAGTGTGAACTACTAAAGAGCTATTAAAATCAGAACATATACATAATTTAAAGAAAATTAAATTGACTTAATTGACTTATACGGGCCTCGTGGCGTAGTCGGTAGTGTATTGAGCTTTTTCGTAAAAAGAAAAATTCTCAGTAGCAGCCCGGTGTTTGGAAATGTGCCCGGTAGACGACAATAGGCTCGACCCCTATTACGTGGTACTTAAACATAGCTGGCGAACTGTGGATGTGTAATACTCCTCTGCCTACCCTTTCGGGGAATACAGGCGTGATACTATGTTGTTCCAGATGACATTACTATTTAGCAAGAAAACAACCCAAGATCACAACAAAACATAAATAATTCATGTTTTTTGCAGTTGGTACCTATTGTCATAATTGTGACCAATAAATACATTAGTATATAATAGTTAACTGTAAAAATGAAAAAATATAAATTATAACGTTGATTACTTTGTTTAATTTTTAGACTAAACAGCTGGCCCAATGGTAAGTTTAGTTTAAAGTTTTATTTAGATCAGTCAGCAGTCTTGACCACTAAAATAATGCAACATATTTCCAGTGGCCCGACAACACAGGCGGAGAGACGGCGTGTTTATTTAGTGGGTGAGGGTCCCACACTACCCTGTTCGTTGCCCCGAACGACGGTGTGTGCGGTTATATACACTTTTTCCCGCCTTAACAAAAAGAAAAAAAATGGTCAGCAGTGTTGACTACACTGTTAAGAGTTGATAGCGGTATTTGTAAAGATACCGGTTAATAACGGAGTATCGCTTGGTGTGACGAAATATGACGAGGGCGATGCGGAGGTCGCCAATAAAGCAAGAGGTGGTAGGGCTGGGTACCAAGTGAGAGTACTCACTTGCTACTGGGCCCGAACGGGTCGGTACCACCGTCTCCTGTGTGACCGGTCATGAAGCACGCCAGTGTGTTTTGGTTGTAGCAGAAGATAGCCGTTTATTCTTTCATTTCATATCATAGCGCAGCGGCTGGACAATACTCTCGGTATAGTAGAGTCCATGAGCGACGGTTACCACTTACCATTAGGTGGGCCGTGGCTCGTCTACCATCATTAGCAATAAAAAAAAGGAAAAAGAACAGTATATAAAGAATTATATGCGTCGGTGGTTTTACAAAAAAGTGTCTTAAACGCGTAAAGTAAAAGTTTTAACGCATTAATAATAAGTAGGTAAGTAGATTATTTTAAACATAAATACGAGATAACAGAACTCAAGAAATAATTTAGGTCAGTCTTAATGTTGCGTAAGATATTGAAATTAGTTTGTATCAAAGAGTATATATGAAGAGTTTGTATGCACACAAGTCTAAATAATATACTACTGATTAGCTCCACTCCGCGACTTCAACCACGCACTTCATATTATTTTCAACTAGCTTCTGGCCCGCGACATGGTGTGTGCGAGCTTCAAAGATTTATCCAAAAAGTCGTTTACTTACACATCCCACAGGAACTTTTTATCGGGCTAAACAATTTTCTGTGGTTCCAGGCTATAATTTATCTGTTAGCTCAATTGCGAAAAATAGCTATTCTACGAGAGATATATGCAAGAATAGAGCGTCTTGGCTCTCTGTTCTCTCTGCCTACCCCGTAAAGGAGATGGCGTGATAAGTAAGTAAGTATAAAAAGTATATATATGTTAATCTAGTCATTCATTGTCTCCTCTATCTACCGACCTAAGATCATCCAAATCCGCGCGGCCGTTTAGGTGTAATTGATGGACTAATATATAAACATCCAGACTTTAAACGTCTACAAACTTTTACATTTATGAGATTATCAGGATTACTGGAATGTTAAATTGTGCAGGTCGGACAACCTGTTCTCGCCCGCTTTTGCTTGGTAACTCTGCTAGATTCTGGAGTGTACCTCTTGGTAGATCTTCCGTAGGCATTGTCGTGGAAATAGTAGCGGTTCCCGCTTTTCGTACCGGCCTGCAGCTCGTTTGCAGAAACAAAAAGATACCGAGGAAATGAGACCGAGACTTTTTTTTTATTGCATATAGTGGCAGACGAGTCACGGCCTATCTGATGGTAAATGGTAACCGTCGCTCATGGACTCAACTATACCGAGAGTATTGTCAAGCCGCTGCTCACCATTTCATTTCACCGATATAAAATGAAAAAAATAAACGGCTATCTCTTGCTACAGCCAAAACACAACGATGTGCTTCATGGCCGCTCACATGGGAGATGGTGGTACCAACCCGCTCGGACCCGATACCAATTGAGTATACTCCCACTTGGTGTCCAGCCCTACCACCAGTCATGCAATGTATGATATTGCTTACTTCCCTTAGTCGTACCCGTGGGAAAGAATGGGGTGGTGACACTTGTATTCTTAGTCCGTCACTATACGGAAAGTCTGCCTAGAGTAAATCGGTCATGTATTGAAGGAAGGTGGAGTCAGGAGTCTTTGAAATCGGCGAGCGTGTATGAAGAGAATTGTGAATGTTGACGAAGCGAGATGTATGCAAGAATAGAGCCTTCTGGCACTCTGTTCTCTCTGCCTATACCAAAAGGGAGATGGCCTGATGATAAGTGTAAGTATTACCGCATAAAGACTATATATTTTTTTATAAATCCTCATCCTTACTTAATACTAGCCTTTGCCCGCGGCATCGCCGTAGCTAAAAGCTAGTTTTTTGGTTATATCTCAGGATCCAGATATAGTAGCTGGATAAAATGTATACCAGTTGTTAAGTCTACTCGAGAGCTATCAAACAAAAAAGTTGCATCAAAATCCCTTCAGTAGCTTGTGTGATGCGCGAACAAACAAACAGAATAAACAGACAAAAATTCTAAAAAAATCGTTTTGTGTTTAGACATCCCGCTACTATATCGGGAACCTGAGATATAACCGAAAAACTAGCTTTTGGCTGCGGCGAAGCCGCGAGCGAAATTTAGTAGCTTTATAATCTTCGATTATTAATCGAAGTTTATAATAGTAGGTATAGATGTCATCTACCTACTGGGGTTCAAGGATACGTCAAAATTGTGATATGTAATGACATCAGACGCTTAAAAACTGAAATCTACTTGGTTAGATGGTCATAATAATCAGTACAAATCTTGATCGCTGCTTGTGTACGCTTCAAAAATGTTGCTAACCCTAATAACGTTGTGTAGTTTTCTTTCAATAATTTCCGGTGACACGACTGTTGAAACTATTGGTAACAGTGACACATTATATTATTTTGGATACGGCAGTAACTTATTGGCAAAACGAATGCACATTAAAAATCCATCGGCTATTTTTTACGGTACCGCCAAACTTGACGTAAGTCTACCTAGCCTATTCAGTTTATATAAGAAAGGTATTTTAATATTTTATCACAGATAGCTCATATTCTGCGTTCTCTTTTTAGAATTTTAGGCTGGATTTCAATACATTTTTTGAGATGTGGAATGGATGTGGGGCAACTATAGTTGAGGACGACGACGAATACGTCTGGGGCGTTCTTTGGACACTCGATGTTAACCAAATACAATACTTAGATGAGTAAGATTTTTCAGATAATATCTAGTGTTATTAGGTTAAGTACCTACTTCGTTTTTTGTATGCTTATGTTTTGCACGCCTCATAAGCGAAGCGTTGAGGCCATTTTTGTTATTTAAACTAGTTATAAAACTGTATAAAAAAGTTCTGTCTCGGACGTCCGTGTGTTGTAGGTAAGTTCGGATAATGTATGTTAACGACCGAAATACTTTACTAATCGAGTCTTTTTTTTTTCTTTCACGATTCAGTATAATTACGAATAGAGCCCTATCACTTTTCACGGTCTGATTCGATGTGGTTTAATTGTTATTATATAAACAAAAAAATAGTGAATATTTACGCTCGACTCGACACTAAAACCAGCGCTATACCTTATTTCGTGAGAACTACTTCTATAGACCAATATAGTAATATTTCTTAAAATTAGCGCTAGATAGCGTATAAGACATGCGAACCACATTAATAGATACTTTTTCAAATTAGCTCTATCTATGTGTTTTATTGAGAACTACTTAGTAAGACCAATACATTATTAGTTACTTATCAAATAATCAATTTTACTGTGAAAAATGAAGATTATGAGACGTGCACTTTTGGATTTTCCAAATTTTTTTAATGTGATACCACGGGTGTCTAGTAGGTCTTTGAACATTTTCAAGGTCTCATATAAAACGTGGACCTTTATTGAAATGTACCTACTTAAGACTATGACGGGCCTCGTGGCGTAGTCGGTAGTGTAACCAACTTTCGTGCACGAGATCGTGGGTTCGATACCCACTCAGGACAATTATTTGTGTATGAACACAAATATTTGTACTGCGTCTGGGTGTTTTCTACTATACATATATTATGTATGTATTTACAAAAAAGTACCTAATATATGTATTATTTCCGTAATCTGGTACCCATAGTAGGCGTAGTCGGTAGTGTAGCCGACTTTCGTGCACGAGGTCGTAGGTTCGATTCCCACTCAGGACAATTATTTGTGTAATGAACACAAATATTTGTACTGTGTCGGGGTGTTTTCTATCTATTATGTATGTATTTACAGAAAACTAATATATGATATGTATTATTTCCTTAATCTGGTAGGCCTAGGACCAGAGGACCAGAGGACGTTGTGCGAAATGTCCAGGAATATTTATTATTATTATTACTGTTATAAACAAACTTTTAAACTGGCGATGTATTGTATCTTGGCTTACCCATTAAAAGGTAATCCTTTACTTTAGGAATATTAAAAGTAGAGTTATGATTTCAAACCGTAGCAGTCGACAACACTAATGGTACAGTTAGTGCAATTCCGCTCTAGGTGTCTTAGATGGGACAATGGGCCAAAACACCAGTGCGCGTTGGTTCCAATTCTTCACCAACAAAACAGTTTGTTTAATGGAACGACGCGACGGTCCCTAATTATTTTTTAAATTATTTCAGGCAAGAACTAGTATCGGAGAATAAATACGTCGCTATGAATGTAACCGTCACGACCCCTGACGGCAAAAAAATTGTGGCACGAACATACAAAGAACCCGTTAACCTTGTCAAAATAAATAAAGGCGATTATATTCCGTATGAGAGGCGCCCGTCTAGTACTTATTTAGCGGTAAATATTGCAACAGCTTTTTTTAAAATTCAGTGTTATTCGGCGGCTTTATCTATGGGCTGGATGTAGGACGCAGGCGACAGGATCACTTATTATGATGGCCCTCAGGGAAAGCCTATGTCCCATGGACGTGCTATGCCCATAATTATGCTGCAGATGAAAATATACAGGCCTTTTTTTTTGTTAAGGCGGGAATAAATGTATTATAAAGTATACATTCATTCATAAATGTACCTAACCGCACACCCCGACGTTTGGGGCAACGAACAGTGTTAGTGTGGGGCCCTCACCCACTAAATAAACCCGCCGAGTGCCCTCTCCGCTTGTGCTGGCGGGCCACTGGTACTATGTTCGATTACTTTTACTTCAGTGGTCCGCTAGCGGATATAGACCTAACATGACTTATTGAGATATTTTTATGTATATTTTTAGCATTTGACATGCTTAGCACTATACATTAAACACAAAGTGAAAAATGTGAAATCGAAAATAACATTAAACACAAAGTGAAAAATGTGAAATCAAAAATAAGTCAGGAGCAGGATTTGAACCTGCATCTTCTGGATACCATCCAGATGCTTTACCAATTCAGCCATCCTGACAATTGCTCCTGACTGCTAATTTCGATAACACATCATACTTAACGTCTTTGGGTGACGCCTGCGCCATCTGTCGGAAGTATTTTCATACATTATACCGACCAGGTAAACTTAATTTTACAATTAAGATTTTACCTAATAATGACGCAAACCCTTTAAATATTTAGATATTTTTTATATATATTTTTAGCATTTGACATGCTTAGCACTATACATTAAACACAAAGTGAAAAATGTGAAATCGAAAATAACAGTCAGGAGCAGGATTTGAACCTGCATCTTCTGAATACCGTCCAGATGCTTTACCAATTCAGCCAATAACAGTCACGAGCAGGACCTACTCGTGACTTTTGATAGGCATTGAAACTTTAAAATTATGTTTTAGGTAATAACTCTGGGCGCGATAGAGTCGCGACTGCCTGCGGAATATATCGCATACATCTTCTCATTCCCCTCCAACGGACGAATGGCTCCTCAAACAACAAGAGATATATTGGGATATCCATATTGAAATTAAAAAAATATGATTATGCTTTATGGCCAGTAAAGGTTTTTTTCGCTTTGTACCTATTTATCATATAAACATATGGTACACCATATAAAAGTGTAAATAAATAAATAAGGTCCTCTTTAATTCCCTCTACTTATTTAGAATCGTTAGTGACTTTTAACTAATGCGTGAATGTAAGCCATCAATAAAATTCTATGACTACTATACTTTATTCCGTGTGGCGACGGCCTAAGAATACAAGTGTCACCACTCCATTCTTTCCCACGGGTGTCGTATGAGGCGACTTAAGGGAAGTAAGCAATTATCAGCCATTGCATGGCTGGTGGTAGGGTCACGCATCGTTGGGTCCGCCCATATTCGGCATGAGCCGTGAGAGGGCGGACGCTGCGCCGACTAGCCTCGGGGACAGTTAGCGGAAGTGCTCGCGAAAAGCGCCACCGACCGTCCAGTACCAGGCCCAGATACTTGATCTGCCTGCACCTTAATTTGGACCGTGCGTCCAACGTGAACGAGGCGACAGCAGGTGGCAGATGTCGGGGCCCATGGAAACAAAATTGCTGCCTGGCCTTTGTTTTTTGCAGATGCCTATGAAAATAACAAAATAAAACAAAACTAGGTAGTTAATAATTTATTTATACATTGTAAAATTACAAATAAATACAACAGTAATATATTTTATATTCAAGCGATCTCGATGGCAAATAATTTGGCACAAAATTGAAGCTACTCGCAAAACTAACAGTGCTATTTTTTAAATTTAAAAGCCATTGCGATTTTAAACACTTATTCGGAATATAAGTATAAATAAAATGCAATATTCAAAATTATTTTATTGGTTTATAATTAAGAGTGATCTAAATATACTAATAAGTCACGATATTGGTAGGTACACCACAATATAAATATACAATCTAGGATAATATTAAAATCACATGATATTTTATTGAACTTATAACAATACTTACATATTGGAATAACAATGTTATAACTTATATTTAGAATTTATTAATTAATTGTAATCTTGGGTAATTTTTGAGCAAAATAAAATATTAAGCAAGTAATGTAGAATAATTTTAAAATGCATAGCGGTTAAATAAATTATAAAAATACGCTAACAAATTTTACAAGAGTAAATTTATTAAAACTTTTTTACCGCTCATTGATGGACTCATCAAATAACTACTTAAAAATCCATATATTTTTTTTATTGCCAAAGTTGGCAAGCGTGCTAGCGACCCATCTGATGGTAAGTAACCTCTCGTGGAATTTGACAACACAGCCGTTCAGCCCACCTTTTTTTTAGGTGGGCAGAAATGTCCTATCGCACAGCCCGCTTGCCCGGGGGGACAACGGTGTAGTGTGGGGCTCTTAGCCCAACCTGCCGCTATAAGCGGAGTTTGGATAGCTCTTTATGCTTTAAGAATAGATGAGCTGTCCTCCTCCGCCATCAATTATAACAACTTATACTCCTTTGCTTATAATTAGATGTTGTACCTGCCAGTCAGATTTTGTTAAATAATCTTATATAAGGCCTTTTTTTTTGTGGTTTCAGCTTGGAGGAAAATCCTTGTCGAACGTTATTTGACAAATCGGAGGCATTCTCCAGTTTAAAAGTACATTAAAATACGTGCGTGTATAAGGAATGTAATGAAATTAAGGCAAAAGCGAGTACGGATCGTTAGTGAAAATGTGTTGTCTCTACACCTCTGGGAGACAGCCGTGAGTCTATGTACAGTCACACCCATTCATCATAACAAGAGTAGGGCTACATATACCCACTGTTCTTTTACGGTGATTTTTGTGAGAGGGTGGTGCTTCCCCATCGAGCCAGCCCACTCATGCTGGGACAAGCAAGAACTGAAATATACATTTATTTTTGTCTTATAATAAATAAAATAAATAAATATTCACGGACATTTTTCAAACAAAGTCCTCTGATCCCAAACTAAGCTTAACGCTTGTGCTATGGGTACCAGATTACGGATATAATACATATACTACTTTTTTTTTGTAAATACATACATATAATAGATAGAAAACACCCAGACGCAGTACAAATATCTGTGTTCATCACACAAATAATTGTCCTGAGTGGGAATCGAACCCACGACGTCGTGCACGGAAGTCGGTTACACTACCGACTACGCCACGAGGCCCGTCATATACAAGCTATGGAAATCATTACAGACAGGTTACTCAACCATGATTAATATGTTATACTTCTAAACGATACTATCCATACTTCTTTATATAATAATAGGTAAAATTTTGATGGCGCTAAATTATCAAATTTCTTTTAAATTAAAAGGCGAGTGAAACCGCGCCCCACAACTAGTTAATTAATATAATTACATGGTGTTTCTAAAACCTGCTCAAGCATTGTAGAGCATATTTAGAATTAATCAAAACGATAATAGCGAGTTTATATAATATGCGTAGTGTAATTGACTAAAAACTGTTAAAAATGTACCTGCATATAAACATGTATTGTGGAAAGAGTGAAAGAGAGATTATAAGGCGGAAGGCAGCTAGCACCACCTTCAATATGGTAAGCTTCAAATAACAGTAAAATCTTGGGTAAATTAAAAAAAAAATTGCGATGTTATGATGAGTCTAATTTGCATTTGGCAAGTTGAATTTTGTTGAACAGCTCATATTGATTTCAATAATATTTAAAGAACAATTTATGTTCTAGCACATTTCATCTTTGCTTCATTGAATCTCTCAATATTGTTTATGAGCACCATCAAAGCTGTTATGTATGTATTAAATATAAATGTGATCACGGTATAATATAAAAGTATCGGGTTACTCAGACATCTGCAGCAAGGAGTTGATGGTGGCGTCCTTGTTTCCGTTGTTGGCTTCCAGCACAGATTTGATCACCTCTTTGTCAATACTCGGGAACATTTCCTCGATCTACGACAAATTTTAAAATATTGACTTTTATATAAAGGATTACTTTACTACGCACATTATCAGATACGATACTGTCATTTTATGTATATGAAAATAAGAATTATTTTATTTTAAACTAGCTTTTGCCCGCTAGTTTTTAGGTTACATCTCAGGTTCCCGATACAGTAGCGGGATGAAATGTATACCAGTTTTTAAGTCTAAACAAGAGCTGCCAAATAAAAAGTTACATCAAAATCCGTTCAGTAGTTTATGCGCGATGAGCGAACGAACCAAAAGACAAAAAATCTAAAAAAAAAAGGTTTAATATGGTTACTTTTTCTCAAATATCTTAAATGTACAGACACAGCTCTGTCACAGCTTTATAATAGTACCTATATAGATTGAGAATAAACAGAATACTTTTCTTTCGTCTTTTTCTATTTTGGTTACGGCAATCAGCCTAAGCCATTGTTGCCAGTGTCATGTTACATGTTGCATCAAGTAAGTTTAGTAAAAATAATTCGTCAAACCAGTCGCAGTCAATCATAAAAAAATTGTCATAGAGTCGCAGTCAATCATAAAAAAATTGTCATAGTCAAGTCAGTCAAGTCAGTCATGCCTCAGTAAAGTGGTGGTGGCTGGCAATACGAATAAACGCGTTACGCTGCATTATATCACTTGCCAACACATGACACAAATAGTTAATTAGTAAAATGTCACCACTTTTACACATTAATACTTGCAATCACACAAGTTTAGAAGAATAATGTAGAGCGACGACATGATGCTTTCACGTTCCCGCCAAAATTCGAATTTATGAGAAGATTCATCTCGTATGTTTTCAATATGGCACACAAAAATACAACTAAGGCGCTGAATGATCTGTGTTTCTTCTCTTAAATGGAAAATATAGTAATGACAATTAACGCAATTTCTTCATGAAATAACATAGGTGACAATTAGGTGTTACGTATAATTTAAGGATAGTTCGTGTAAGTGCATTATTATAATTGATTTATTATGGAGAGTTTTCTTATTGTGGTCTACCAACAAATTTAATTTTTTTATAACTTAATGACTGACGGCTCCAACAACAGAGTTAAAAATTTGCTCCAGCCGCTATATGGAACAAGACCATTGGTCTATAAATTAAGGATACACAATTGTGTTAAGAAATCAAGGCAAAAATTGTATATATAATCTTACTTAAATGTATAGCATTCCCTACGCATTTCATTTAATAAAATAGTAACAACTGTTAACTGCGTGCGTGAGTGTAATGACACTATTCAGAAATAACGAGAGGAAAAAGAGACAGTCAATGGGTTTTTCAAGAGATTTTAGTATTATTAGGCATGTGGATACGTTGCGGCTGGTTGCGCTACGAAGCAACACTAAACGAAATGAGTGCAGGAAAGCGTAGTCTGCACTTATTTAGAGTGGACACTTACTACACTACTAGTGCCTTTGTGGATCTTATTTTTTTTATAAATCAAGGAACCAAAGTGAAGTCATGCCTGTTGTAGTTGCTCCGGGGTGACAGGCGGGTGTTGTGGCGGCGCGGGCTGCGGGGGCTGAGGCTGCGGGGCGGGGTACACGGGCATGGCCGCGTAGCCCACGCCCGTGCCCGGCACCACCAGCATCGGCGGGAACGTGGCCACGGCGGCCGGGCCCACCTGCAGACGAGCGTAATAACTATTTTTTAGAGGTTTCTAAGTAAGATAGGATTTGAAGGGAATTCTGTCAAAATATAATGTATTTTTGTGCATTTTCTGAGAAAATTTTCCATAGTAATGTATATTTTTTTTATACTATCAAAAATTAGAGATTTCAAAGTATAAAAAACACAACGATTTTTTTCAAAAAGCTGATATTTTGACGTGATAATTTTTGATTGAAAATTAGGGTGATTTTTCGATATTTAATCAAAATAAGAGGAAAAAATAAATATTTTACATAAAAAAAAATTACAATGTGTTTGAGATATTAAAAGATAAGTTTTCACCCAATTTCGCGAAAAAATATTATTTTTTGTGGAAGTTAAAAGTAAAAAACCAAAAAGTCAGTTTTTTAGATTTTTCATATTCATTTTGAGGTTATGTGAAAAAAGTGTTTTTTTGCTTTTGTATAAAGTTGTAGATCTTTTTACTGCCTACAATTTTTCCATTTAACTTTTTTCGCTAGGACTCTTTTTTCTTCTTTTTAGTAGGGTTTAGCCGGAAATCATGATAAACCGATTTTTACCCTTAAAAGCTCACGCCCACCTCCTTCCCGACCTCAAATCACCCGTAAATTATTTTTCCTTTTATTTTTGTTATATTTTCTTTCTTTACCAATGGGTTTCATCCCACTATGAACTTGCACTGGCCTATAAATGGTAACCATTTACTACTTGACAATAATTATCCTGCTAATGAACTCGAGAGATAATTATCAAGTACCTAGGACACCTCCACGAAAGAACGTATAAGTGTGGATTGAGTCGACTATCTTCTGACTTGAGACTGTTGTAACTATCCATTATGGTCCAATACCAAATGAATACTCTTACAAACTCAAAAACGTCTCAATTTAAAAAAACAGTCGAGTTTTAAATATACTCACGGAATAACTAAGCACGAGGTTGATGACTCCTTCTTTGCCGTCACCTTGTTTGCCGTTCAAGGGGAACCAGTTGTCGAATGTTTCACCCTAAAACATGACGGAATTTTATATCAAATAAAACAATAAGCCAAGTAGTATAAAATACCCTGATTTAATCTACATTAAGTATATACATGGAGATAAAATTAAACCTGGCTATAAATAAATATTTATGGCTGGGAATCCACAATCAAAGGTATGTAATCATAAAGCCAGCTGCAAAAGGGCCTTGACAAAGTCAGGGGACAACAAGCGGGCCGGATCCAAGTCCCCGGTCATATAAAAAAAGTTATTTATGGCTAGCACATACAGCTTTATTCGTGAGGGAGTTGTACCCAACAAGCTATAAGGTATTTACGAATTGTATATATAAATTGTATATTTGTCCCAAGACGACGATTTGATGTAAACATGAAAGAGACTATATCAAACAAATTAAGTGGACATGGAGCTGTGAAACATCCTCATCCACCTCATCATCCTTGAGTGGACCATCGGGACCACGACATTAGTCACTTCAGTGGGTTTAATAATAATAATAACAACCATAAATTTATTTCCTTTTTAAGTGATACAATCTTGTAACATAATACAGTAGAACGTCAATTAGAGCAAAAGTTCAGTATGTAAATAAAATAAAGAATTAAAAAAATATAAATTATATATAGTTACAAGATTTAAAAAAAGTATATACCTGAAGCACGGCCTGTGGTATGGTGATGTGAGTCCACGCGATGAGTTCGTCCATTGTGAACGAGCACTCGTCGAAGATCTCTAGGTATATCGAGTTTACTCCAGGCGGCAGAAGACTGCGGATAGAAGCAAATGAAAGACTTTCGTCCATTTGCAGCCACCATTTCGAAATCTTAGCTGACTTTATTTTTCTTTTATACTACTCGGGTACTTCCTCGATCGAGCCGGCCCATTCATGCTGGGACACTAAACTAATAGTATGGAAGGAAGATATTGACGTGATTAATATACGTAAATCATTTATAGCAATATGGCAATGACATAAGTCTTCGCTATGAAAATTTATACGCATCTTTCTGCGACGCGACGGCGCCGATGAGTAGGTTACTCTCTCTCGTTTGCTTAAATATAGCTACTGCATAAACAGTAGTCTCATACAGTTTTGTAGGGACGCCTAAAAGTCGTCTTTTGCATGCAACTCTCCCTCATGTAGCTAAAAATCAAACCATACTCTACTTACCAGTGAATAACTTTGTTCCACCTCGGAGTTCGACCTCCACTGGGGTCTGTGTGCGTCTCGTAGATGCAGTGCCCTACGCGGATGCGAACGTACGGATCCATACGCGTTAGTCCTGAGGAAACAATGTGATCAACATTATTCTCGCAGAACTCAGACACAGTGTTACCACGTGCATGTTTTCGGTGGGAACTAGATGTTATTTTTATGATATCATTTAACATAGGACTTCGATTTACTGTCTGCGTATCTTTACTAATATTATAAATGCGAAAGTGAGTTTATTTTACACTTTCCCGCCGTAACTAATGGACTAATCACCATGAAATTTTGCATACATATAGTCTGGCGTCCAGAAATAGACAGGTTGGACAGGCTTTTTAAAAATGAATAAATTCTGTTAGATAACTATTTTTGCATAGAGACCAATAAGCCGTAGAGCGACGTACCTATTTACTTGTACATTCTGAAGTCCACGCGGACGAAGTCACAGGTATAATCTAGTCTTTTTTTTATTTTATTATTGCTTATGGTGGCAGACGAGCCACGGCCCATCTGATGGTAAATGGTAAATCGTCACTCATGGACGCCACTATACCGGGAGTATTGTCAAGCCGCTGCACACCATTTCATTTCACAGATATGAAATTAAAGAATTAACAGCTATCTCCTGCTACAACCAAAACACAACGATGTACTTCATGGCCGGTCTCACGGGAGATGGTGGTACCAACCCACTCGGGCTCGATAACAATTGAGTACTCCCACTTGGTAGTGGTACCCAGCCCTACCACCAGTAATGCAATGGGTAAGAATGGGCCGAACTTCGTTTTACATTCGGTTTAACCGAATTTCGGTGGCTTGAAACAAACTAAATATATCATGGCAAGAAATATACATCTGTCATAGCTGCAAAATAAGTCACATATGGTACCACTACTCGAAAGTCATTTGCTTACTTCCCTTAGTCGCTTTGTACGACACCCGTGGGAAAGAATGGGATGCTGACACTTGCATTCTTAGTCCTAAACCACACCGACAAAAAAGTCTAATATAAATATGCAAAAAAAAAAACGATTCTATGAACAAGTTTTCAAATGTAAATATAAACTTGATGACTGTTGAATATGACCCAGATTATATAAATATTATCGAATTGAGGAAAACAGCTCCACAACAGGTTTTTAATGACTTACCATAGTTTTTAGATAATTTCGCTTGGGCTATCGTGATGCTGAGTCTCGCTGTCAGTGGTGGGCCAGCCGCTGGTAACTAAATAAATTACATCTCCGATATATATTTTTATTTAAGTATTTATTTGTTGCACCAACAAAGTTACACTGATACAAGCAATAACTAGAAAATGAAGTAGGTTACATGGTAACGTCACCTCAATTATAGGTGCAAACAGCATGCAATGTATGCGTAATACAAATATTTCATCCAATCTATTCGAAAAGGACGACTTGGTAAAGGTGGTGTTTTCTTAAGAAACTTTTAGCGGGCAGTAATGAGTTTTTAATCCTCTATAAGAATTTGGAACCTCGTAGTGTTCAGCGCCAAAGAAATCGAACGCAAATATTGTAAAATATAAAATCTACAGCAATCTCTAATCCTAATAAAACTGTAACAATAAATTTTCATAATTGCGAAAATGTCTCAAATGTAAATATAAGTTTTTAGTCGTTTTATTATGAGATACTATTTAATTTCAATTTAGTTGTTACTCTATGTTTTATTAAATAATAATATTACAATAAAATATGAGGCGCCTTTTATTTTTTCATAGTGGGTGATAAAAAGTAGAGTGTATCAATCCGGCGCAAAATATATTTTTGGCTCGGGCGACGTACTTTGAATCCCTCGCTACGTTCAGGATTCTACTCTAGAATCCCTCACTTCGCTCTGGATACAAAAAAGCGCCCTTGGCGTAAAAATATTATTTTGCTTCCTTATGATATAATCTATTTATTCCTAACCCTTCAGGGAATACAGACGTAATGCTATGTTTTTGTGTTTGATATGTAGGCAGGATACTAAAGAAAGGATAGGAAGGATATAGATATAGGTTTCACCCTGATCTTTAGTAGAGGTAGGCATATAGTATAGTGTTTACCACTGAAGCAATGTAACATTGTTCCAGTGGCCCGCCAATATAGACAGAGAGACGGCACACGGCGGGTTTATTTACTGGGTGAGGGCTCCACACTACCCCGTTCGTTGCCCCGAACGACGGGGTGTGCGGTTAGGTATTTTTTTTACCTCCTAAACCAAAAAAAAAGAAAGGTCAATGCATAACAAAAACACATTAATGATTTGAATAGTTTTTGTTACATAAAAATACAAAAGCGATCGAATCCGGATCGAGGACGCTCAAAGGCTTGAAGAACAGGTTATGGCTAATAATGTATGGGACGTATAATGAAGTTGTAAGTTTAAAAATAATATTCAAAAAGTAAGTTGATCACTATTTTTATAATGGCCAAGATCCAGGTGTAACCTAACAATACCCCTTATTGAATTTAAATACAAATGAATACTTACTGTAGCTCCGCTTAGCTGTTGCTGTAAGGCAAGTGCAGCTTGGTAGTCAGCATCTACTGTGTCAATTGTTCCATCGGCTCGGAGGAAGCCAGCTGGCAATGGACCCAGAAGAACCTGTAATAAAGAATAAATTAATATTACTATTATAATCATTGACCTAGCAACAAATCTCACGGATGAGCTCGAGTAGTTGGGGCGACGGAGACTTAGGGGCTCTCTGTGTGCTCTATCGACTCTTCAACGGGGAGTGCTCTGAGGAACTGTTTGAGGTGGTACAAACATCGCCGTTTTACCACCGGACCACGAGACGCCGTACTAGGGTTCATCCATACCACCTGGAAACGATCTCGTTCAAGACGGTTCGTTTTCAGCGTTCTTTTCTGTCACGTACGTGTAAGATTTGGGAATGAACTTCCTGCTGCGGTGTTTCCCCAGCGTTACGACTTGTCCCTCTTTAAACGAGGTTTGTGAAGAGTACTTTACTCACGGTAGGCGGCAACTTGGTTGTGCCCCTGGTGTTGCCATAGTCCATGGGCGGCGGTTACTACTTACCATCAGGTAGGCCGTTTGCTGCCACCGTTGGCAATAAAAAAATAAAGTAAAAAATGGACCTCATGTCGGCGCTCAAGTCCGAATCAAAAGAGAAACAAAACGCCAAAAGAGAAACAACCTTGCGTCAGTCTTTGCAAAGAAAACTCAAAACTATAATAATAATAAAAAAACATAGCATCACGCCTGTATTCCCCGAAGGAGTAGGCAGAGGTGTAACACCCACGACTCGCCAGCTATGTTCAAGTCCCACGTAATAGGGAGCGAGCCTATTGACGTCTACCGGGCACATTTCCAAACTCCGGGCTGTTACTGAGAATTTTTCTTTTTAGGAAAAAGCTCAATGACATTGCCCGACCCGGGAATCGAAACCAAGACCTCATGATTAGCAGTCGCATACACTACTGCTACACCACAGAGGCAGTTAAGCGGCTTCGCCGCAGCCAAAGGCTAGTTTTTTGGTTATATCTCAGGTTCCCGATATAGTAGCGGAATAAAATGTCTACCAGTTTTTAAGTCAAATCAAGGCCTTTCAAATGAAAAAAGTTGCATCAAAATCCATCTAGTAGTTCTTTTAAATAAATTCTAAAAAAAAATCTAGTTTAAATAATTTTCTCGTTTTTCGGTTATATCTCAGGTTCCCGGTATAGTAGCGGGATAAAATGTATACCAGTTTTTAAGTCTAATCAAGGCCTTTCAATTAAAAAAAGTTGCATCAAAATCCGTTCAGTGGTTTTTGTGTGATACGCGAACAAACAAACAGATAAACAGACAAAATACTAAAAAAAAACCTTTTGAGTTTAGACACGCCTATATAGCCTATTAGAGTCATTTTTTCTCAAATATCTTAAATGTACAGACATAGCTATGTTACAGTTTTATAATAGTATAGATAAACTAGATATAGCCAATATTTTGATTTCAACTTATAAATAAATTCCTTATATTGTTTAAAAGAAAGCAGGCAAACAGAAATGCAGTGACTTAATACTATTTATACTTATATAGATAGATATACCATGTAACAACTTTAATGAAAAAGTTCATAAAAAAATAGTATTTATTTGCAGGAGGTTATCTGTAAATTTAGAATTCGTACTTTATTTAATTCTCATTCTTGCAACTATTTTCGAACAACAAAAACACAAAATATAGTCCCCAAATGCGTAGACAGAGGTGTATTATGTTCCATTTACACACTATTTTTAATGTGTTATTTAATCTCAATGGCTAACATTAATAACATAACTGATGAAATTGATAATATTTCCCTGGCTACTTCATACGAATGTCCGCCCGACCGATGTTTGGACTACATTTTGCATCCTAATGAGAACTTAAAAATAATCAATATTAACATTAGAAGTATTAAAAAGAATTTTGGACAATTTATCACTATGCTGTCCACAACTAACATTATTTTTGATATTATAGTGTTCACAGAATGTTGGCTTAAAGTATCAGGACCCGTTCCTACTATAGAGGGATATACAAGTCATGTCAATGTAAACAACACCACACAAAATGACGGTGTCATAGTTTATACAAAAAGTTCTTTACGATGTACGGTACATGAACCAACTTTTATTGTCTAGTGTGCATTGTAGAAAATACTTTTATTATCTGTATGTATCGTTCCCCATCATACTCAAATTTAGATACATTCTTTAACAGTCTAAAAAACATTTTAATAAGTACTCTAAATAAATTCCACAATATTGTCCTTATTGGTGATATTAATATAGATATAAAACCATCTAACCGTGACCGAAATTCAGACGATTATTTAACACTTACTGCTGCACTTGGGCTGCTCCCAGCCCATCTCCGCCTAACAAGGTCAGAGAACTGTTTAGATCACGTACTATTAAAAACCAAAGATACAGCACTTGTTTTAATTCTTCAAACTCAAATTACTGACCATCTGCCAATTATTTTGTCTCTAAAAAACAAAGGCACTCAAAACAAAAATAGTTCTAATTTAACCTTGCGATACAATGTATAAGCAATTCAAAAAGACTTAAATGATACTGATTTTAGTACGGTCATGAAAGATATGAATCCCAATTTGGCTACGGATCTTTTGATAAGTAAAATTCAATATGTTATTGCTACACATACTCAAGAAGTACGTATTCAAAATAAGGTTCGTGTTCTAAAACCGTGGATGACTCAAGGTCTAGTTAGATGCATACAAAACCGTGACAGGATGCACTATAAACTTAAAAATAATCCTGATAATGTCATCCTTATTTATATATATTTTTAGCATTTGACATGCTTAGCACTATACATTAAACACAAAGCGAAAAATGTGAAATCGAAAATAACAGTCACGAGCAGGATGTGAACCTGCATCTCCTGGATACCGTCCAGATGCTTTGGCAATTCAGCCATCGTGACAATTGCTCCTGACTGCTAATTTCAATAACACATTCATACTTAACGTCTTTGGGTGACGCCTAAGCATGTCAAATGCTAAAAAAATATATAAATATTTATAGGGTTTGCGTCATTATTAGGTAAAAATCTTAATTGTAAAATTAAGTTTACCTGGTCGGTATAATGTATATATACGTACTTCAGACAGATGGCGAAGGAATTTTCTTAACACCCTTTTCAAAAAAATTAAAAGAGCATACGATCAAAATTAATTACAAAAAGCAAAAAACAACCCGAAAGCCACTTGGAAAGTGATTAAATCCATTACGAACGTTTCTTCTCAACCCTGATCACCTAAAGAACTCTTGGAGCTCACTGACAATTCAGTGAATCACGTCAACAGCTTCTTCACTAATATTGGACGTAAGCTTGCTTCAAAATTTTATCCTATCCTTAGACCTTCCTCAAATATAATGAAATCCCAACAATCACCACTTCCTCATTCTCTAGTCATTCTACCAGTGGATGAGTCTGAAATAGAAAGGGTCATCAACTCTTTACGCTCTGATTGTGATACTGGCTACGACAACATCTCAGCTAGAATTCTAAAGGAATCTAAGTATATACTAATACCTTCGATAAAACATATATTCAATCTTGCTATTGAATCTGGTATCTTCCCTAATGCTCTAAAAAAAGCTGTAGTACATCCTATCTTCAAGAGTGGGGACCAAACCAAAGTTACAAATTATCGGCCTATCTCTGTCTTAAGTTCTCTATATAAGATATTTGAAAGAATTCTTTAAAATTGTCTAAATGCATATCTCATCAAAAATAGTTTTAGCTGCTAACCAATATGGTTTTAGGCCTGGAATCTCAACGAAAGATGCTATAACTGACCTTAGCAATACTATCCAATTTATTGATAATCAATAAATTGGATAAAAATATGAAATGCTATGGTATTTTTCTCGACTTATCCAAAGCTTTTGGATACAGTTCCTATTCCCATATTGATCAATAAAATGGAGCGTGTCGGGGTTCGTGGCCTGACACTTATATATTTAAAGATTACCGCTCAAATCGTACTCAGTATGTTAAAATAAATTCTACAGTTAGTGACGAAGAAGTTATTAGTTTCGGCATTCCGCAAGGCAGTATTCTTGGGCCCCTTCTTTTTTTGCTATATATCAATGACCTCTGTCAAATTGAAATTCCAAATTGTAATATTTTACATATGCAGATGACACAGCACTAGTAGTTTATGACACGGATTGGGATAAAGCAAGAAAGAGAGCGGAAAACTCGCTTCGTCTTATTATGGAATGGCTTTCAACTAACCTACTAACTCTAAATATTGATAAAACCAAAATCATAAGATTTTACCAAATACAATAACTCCACCGCATGAAACAGGTCTAATTAAAGCCCACACTTGCATTGGGGACAAATCATTTTGTAAATGTCCTTTCATAAACCTCGTGACAAACATTAAATATCTTGGAATTTACATTGATTCCAAACTTAGTTGGCAACCTCATATAGAAGCCTTATGCATGCGTTTCAGAAAACTTATTTATATTTTTATAGAACTCAGATACTCAGCTGATGCTATTGCTAGCTGACTCTATTGCTAGTTTACCAAAGCCTCTGTCAATCCATTATCACGTATTGTATACCTGTTTGGGGGGAACATACAAATCTGTATTACTAAAATTAGAAAGAACTCAACATATGATATTAAAGGTTAAGCATTTCAAGTGTAGGGAGTTTCCGACAACACAACTTTATGTAGAAGCCGGAGTTTTGACGGTGCGACAACTTTTCATACTCCGTATCGTACTGCGCAAACACTCCACACTATACTTGGACTCTGACAAACTGAAAAGACGCAAAGGCTTTCCCGTGTGTGACCCAGTACTATGTCGTTCCCAATTTGCCAGTCGGCAGTTTGTGGCCACAGGTGCTCGACTGTATAACAGAGTTCATAAAACCCAATCCATTTATCATCTCGATAAACATAAAGTTAAAATTAACTAACCAAATGGTTGCAGAAATTAACTTATGAACAAACCGAAAATCTTATTACTATTATCTCCTAATTATAGATAAACTTTATTATTTTGTAATGTTTCTATGACAGTGTACAACATGTTGTTAGACACTATATCTAGAAGTTCATTGCCTTCTAAAAGACAGGCTCCTGACCTAGTTTAGGAGGCAACAGTTCATTTTTTAAGACTCTGTACCCTTATACATAGACTCTTCTGTTTCTCCATGTACTTATGATATTTTAAAAAGCGTGCAATAAAGATTATTATTATTATTAGTGAATCACTGTTGTTATATTTACATTGTAGCATAGAAAAAAATACTGATTAGGTTTTTAGATAAGAAAGATAACAATAATTTTGATAAATCAGTATGAAATTTATCACATGGGTATATGTTAGTGTATCTCTAGTGACACAAAATAACAAAGAAATTTATATAAAGGGCTAAAAATTAAGTTAATTATAATAGGATTAATATCTACAGACTACTAGCTAGTCTAAATTTCAGCCAAATCCACTCTGGGACAAAGGTGTACTATTTTTTCTCCGATTCTCATGATCCAAGAGGAAGCCGATAAAACAACCAGAAATAGATTAACACAAAGTGCCAAAATATGAAAATGAAAATAACAGTCACAAGCATGAATTCAACTTGCATTTCCTAGAAAACCGTCCTAGATGCTTTGCTAATTCAGCTATGTGCAACTGCTCGGAACTGTGAATTTCAATAACACATTCCTTCTTAATGTCTTGGGTTAATGGTTGCGCGATCTATCAGATGTATTTGTTGACTGTTATTATAGATTTCACATGTTTGCATTTTGAAAAACATCAAAATATTTATAGATTTGCATCATTATTAGGTATAAAATTTAATTGTAATAATTAGGCTTACCTGATCAGTATAATGTATTCAAATACATACAATAGATGGTGCAGGCGGCAACAATACAATAACAATTTCGGAAAAGACACTATTTTGTTTTGAATATCTATTGCCACTACACCAAATATAGTAATTAAAGTAGTAGTAAAAGTCTACAACAAGGCGAAGTGAATACACAAATTAAAAACAAAAAGATAGGTAGTTTAAAGCTTGCTTCAAAATAAAATAAAATGTACGTTTGGAAATTAAATACGTAAAATATGACTTATATTTTAAGTTTTTAAATTCTACACTGAAATTATTAGACAATAGTGATTGATATACAAATTGAATTATATGGAAAAATCTCGAATATCGGTGTATGATTATAAGTAATCAAAGAGAAAAACCGGTTCCGTGATCTGCTTGTAAAGCCGAGATAATGTTGGCTCTCAATTTTTTTTTTTTGTATATTAAACCCATTCAAACAATGATTCATCCCCCGCGAATCTGATTCATTTTTTTATTATAAAATACTTGGTCAACTTACCCTTCGACGGCGTTCTTCATTTGTATCACTAGGCATTGTTGAAGTCATGTCCGCTAATAAATTTTTACAGGTATTAAGTTTAATTTACTCGTAGTCTCGTAATAGATCACAAAACCAGCAAACAAAGCAAAACCTACGACGAAATACGATTACAAAAACAAATGTCACTTTGTATCAGGGTTGCCATTAAAAAGAAAATTGGTTGCCGTGATTCATATGGCAGATTGCCGTGTTTTGAGGTAAAAGTTGAATAATTGCCGTATCCCAAACAACTTTAACCAAAATTATGTAGACTTTCGAAACTAACTGCATATTGTTCTTATATATAGTGATAAAAAAGAAGATATCAATAAAAATATGCCAGATTAACAAATTTTGTTTTAGAATACTGAATACGCCGAAATCATCTTCTTAATTTTTTTGCGCCGAAATCATCTTCATAATTTTTTTGAAGTTATACTTCTTTTGTCGCGTTAGGGTAAAATGATGAGAGTAAATTTTTACGATGCGCACGCCGTCTCGTAAAACCGACACCCTGAAGTTAGCTATAGTCAACATTTTAGTATTTCTTTTGTGATATTTAAATAAACTTTATTTAACTAGATAATGCGTTATAATAAAACTTTATTTACAAACGTAGAATAAGGCGAAAGATAAAATTTTAAGAAGTATAACTTCTAACGCATGTACATAAGTACACACACACTTTTTTTAAAGACAACAACACCTTGTGTGAATAATCCTTGTATCGCGTAGGACTTTATAAACATATACAATTTCACGGAAAAAAGTACACCTAGTCACGGAACAACCATTTGTGGATCACACAAAGTGTTGACCTGTGTGGAAATCTAACCCACAACACTTGGGTGGCCGATATCCAAACCGCTCTGCCATCTGTGTTAATAACTGTCTAATATCACTGATACGTATTAATTTCTTGCACTTCCTCTTACTTGAAACGTATTCTGAGCAAACTCATGTAATAACACTAGGTTTAGTTGGTTTCAAATTACTACAATAATCTTTCGGCCTTTTTTTTGTTAAGGCGGGAATAATTTATTTAACTGCACACCCGTCGTTTGGGACAACGAACAGGGTAGTGTAAGTGCCTTGCCATTAAATAAACCACCGTGTGCCGTCTCTCCGTCTATATTGGTGGGCCGCTGGACCTGTGTTACATTATTTCAGTGGTAATAATCTTTCCGCCTGGATATGTTCTTTTTTTAATTGCTTATGGTGGCAGACGAGCCACGGCCCTACTGATGGTAAATGGTAACCATCGCTCATGGACTCAACTATACAGAGAGTACTGTGAAGCCGCTTCTCACCATTTCATTTCACATATATATGATATTAAAAAAGAACAATTTTTTTGCCAATAAAATGTTGTTGATCGTATAAGTAATTATTAAATTTTTGGATTTTGTCTTAATTACATTTACACTACTAATCATTCTTTTGTAATCCACGTTAGCATGGGGTAGGGAAAAAAAAATATTTTATATTAATAAACAAACATAGCATCACGCCTGTATTCCCCGAAGGGGTAGGCAGAGGTGTATTTTACACACCCACGACTCGCCAGCTATGTTTAAGTCCCACGTAATAGGGGGCGAGCTTATTGACGTCTACCGGGCACATTTGCAAACCGGAGCAGCCCGGAGGCTGCTACTGAGAATTTCTTTTTTTTAGGAAAAAGCTCTATAAAACTGCCTGACCCGGGGATCGAACCCGAAACCTCATGAATAGCAGTCGCATACACTACCGCTACATTACCGAGGCAGTTAATAAAATATTAATAATCAACTTAATATAAATAGTGAACACGATTACCGGTTGGTGTTATAGATTATACAAAATTTCCTTGTGGGCTGTTAACCAAGACTTATTGCACGTGGGGCTCCAAATGCCGTGTTTTAGAATACGGTAACGAATTTTCTGCAGTGTACCGTGTTTTTTTTACCAAATGGCCTCAAATACCGTACAATAAGGCAATTGCCGTGTAAATGGCAACCCTGCTTTGTATGTACTGTCTGCATTGAGCTCCTGTCAGCTCAATGACTGTCTGCCATAGACTAAGTGTATAATAATACCAATAGGTCCGAGCTGTCTGCGTAGACAGAAGCTGTCACTCTAATGAGCCATAAGTCAGGCTTCGCCTTCTAAGGCGAAGCCTGACTTATGGCAGGTTTCCGGTTTATTACTATACTCTTTAGTCTACCAAAGAGTATAGTAATAAACCGGAAACTTTTGACGAAGGATATTCTTCGTCTAAGGGGTTCGCGTTCTCTAATTAAAAGCATAGACAGTATAATAATCATAGATATAGTATATGTAAGAGAGGGTTTGAACATTGTTAAAATAATAAGACAAAGGTCAGTTCCAATGTGTTTACTTATCTCACAAAATAACACACAACTTTACAGCAATGAGTAAATCACAACAAGACTCATTTCACTACAGTCTAATAGTGAGTCTTCACTGTTTCATGAAACTCATTGTTTCATCAGACATGTATCAGACTCACTGTTTTACCAGACTCAATGTATTATTAGACTCACTGTTTTATCAGACTCACTGTTTAATCAGACACTGATTTATCAGACTCACTGTTTAATCAGACTCACAGTTTAACAAGACTCACTGTTTAATCAGACACACTGTTAAATCAGACTCACTGCTTTAGACTTACTGATTTATCAGACTCATTGCTTTATTAGACACTGCTTTATCACTCACTGTTTTATCAGACACTGTTTCACCACTCACTGATTTATCAACATCATCGGTGCGGCACAGTCAAACAGTCCTATTGTAAATAACAGATACATAAACGCACCTGCAAAATACACGTGTGCTATAATATTGTAAACAGCAGCTGCATTGAGATAAACAAAATGCACCTGCAGCATGCACCTGTTATTGTAAACAACACGTGCATTGAGATATACACATACGCGGCATAGTCAAATACTGTTATTGTAAACGACAAAAAAATGTCTGATAAAGCAGTGAGAGTGATTAAGCGGTGAGCCTGATAAAACAGTGAGTGATAAAGCAGTGAGTCTAATAAAGCAATGAGTCTGATTAAACAGTGAGTCTAAAGCCGTGTCTGATTAAACAGTGAGTCTGATAAAACAGTGTGTGATAAAACCGTGTCTGATAAAGCAGTAAGTCTGATAAATCAGAGAGTGGTCATATATATATATATATATATATCATCATCGGTGCGGCACAGTCAAACAGTCCTATTGTAAATAACAGATACATAAACGCACCTGCAAAATACACGTGTGCTATAATATTGTAAACAGCAGCTGCTATTCAACTTGTCTTGTTACTGCCGGGCTTAGAGATATAAAGGCAGACGATCGGTATAGCGAGGCAGTCTCACTCCGGCTTTGGCCAAATGCATGTGTCATCGGTGTTGCTCTATGATATGATAGTTTACTATTGAGTGAGAATCATTAATTGAGTATTGGGTCTTGATAAAACATTGTCTGATAACACATTCAGTCTGCAAAACATTGAGTCTGATATAACAGTGAGTCTGATAAAACAGTATCTGATAAAACAGTGAGTGATAAAACAGTGTCTGATAAAGCAGTGAGTCTGACAAATCAATGTCTGATAAAGCAGTGAGTGATGAAGCAGCAAGTCTGATAAGACAGGGAGTCTGTGTGTGTCTGGTAAAGCAGTGTCTGATAAAACAGTGAGTGATAAAGCAGTGAGTCTAATAAAGCAATGAGTCTGATTAAACAGTGAGTCTAAAGCAGTGAGTGATGGAACAGTGAGTCTGATAAAACAGTGAGTGATAAAACCGTGTCTGATAAAGCAGTGAGTCTGATAAATCAGTGAGTGGTCATATATATATATATCATCATCGGTGCGGCACAGTCAAACAGTCCTATTGTAAATAACAGATACATAAACGCACCTGCAAAATACACGTGTGCTATAATATTGTAAACAGCAGCTGCATTGAGATAAACAAAATGCACCTGCAGCATGCACCTGTTATTGTAAACAACACGTGCATTGAGATAAACAAATACGCGGCATAGTCAAATACTGTTATTTAAACAACAGGTGTCTCGATATATACGCAGCTGCGTGTCTTATTGTAAGCACCAGCTGCGCTTAGATAAACAAACGCCCCACTATTCAACTTGTCTTGTTACTGCCGGGCTTTGAGATATAAAGGCAGACGATCGGTATAGCGAGGCAGTCTCACTCCGGCTTTGGCCAAATGCATGTGTCATCGGTGTTGCTCTATGATATGATAGTTTACTATTGAGTGAGAATCATTAATTGAGTATTGAGTCTTGATAAAACATTGTCTGATAAAACATTGAGTCTGTAAAATATTGAGTCTGTTAAAACATTGAGTCTGATATAACAGTGTCTGATAAAACAGTGTCTGATAAAACAGTGAGTGATAAAACAGTGTCTGATAAAGCAGGTTGAGTGATGAAGCAGCGAGTCTGATAAATCAGTGAGTGTTGATATATATATCATCGCACCACACTGATTATAAAAGAAGCAGCGAGTCTGATAAAACAGGGAGTCTGTGTATCTGATAAAGCAGTGAGTGATAAAGCGGTGAGTCTAATAAAGCAATGAGTCTGATTAAACAGTGAGTCTAAAGCCATGTCTGATTAAACAGTGAGTCTGATAAAACAGTGTGTTATAAAACCGTGTCTGATAAAGCAGTGAGTCTGATAAATCAGTGAGTGGTCATATATATATATATATATATATATATCATCATCGGTGCGGCACAGTCAAACAGTCCTATTGTAAATAACAGATACATAAACGCACCTGCAAAATACACGTGTGCTATAATATTGTAAACAGCAGCTGCATTGAGTAAACAAAATGCACCTGCAGCATGCACCTGTTATTGTAAACAACACGTGCATTGAGATATACACATACGCGGCATAGTCAAATACTGTTATTGTAAACGACAGGGGTCTCGATATATACGCAGCTGCGTGTCTTATTGTAAGCACCAGCTGCACTTAGATAAACAAACGCCCCACTATTCAACTTGTCTTGTTACTGCCGGGCTTTGAGATATAAAGGCAGACGATCGGTATAGCGAGGCAGTCTCACTCCGGCTTTGGCCAAATGCATGTGTCATCGGTGTTGCTCTATGATATGATAGTTTACTATTGAGTGAGAATCATTAATTGAGTATTGGGTCTTGATAAAACATTGTCTGATAACACATTCAGTCTGTAAATCATTGAGTCTGATATAACAGTGAGTCTGATAAAACAGTGTCTGATAAAACAGTGAGTGATAAAACAGTGTCTGATAAAGCAGTGAGTCTGACAAATCAGTGTCTGATAAAGCAGTGAGTGATGAAGCAGCGAGTCTGATAAAACAGGGAGTCTGTGTATCTGATAAAGCAGTGAGTGATAAAGCGGTGAGTCTGATAAAACATTGAGTGATAAAGCAGTGAGTCTAATAAAGCAATGAGTCTGATTAAACAGTGAGTCTAAAGCCATGTCTGATTAAACAGTGAGTCTGATAAAACAGTGTGTTATAAAACCGTGTCTGATAAAGCAGTGAGTCTGATAAATCTGTGAGTGGTCATATATGTATATATATATATATATATATATCATCATCGGCGCGGCAAAGTCAAAAAGTGAGTCTGATAAAACAGTGTGTGATAAAACCGTGTCTGATAAAGCAGTGAGTCTGATAAATCAGTGAGTGGTCATATATATATATATATATATATATATCATCATCGGCGCGGCAAAGTCAAAAAGTGAGTCTGATAAAACAGTGTGTGATAAAACCGTGTCTGATAAAGCAGTGAGTCTGATAAATCAGTGAGTGGTCATATATATATATATATATATATATCATCATCGGTGCGGCACAGTCAAACAGTCCTATTGTAAATAACAGATACATAAACGCACCTGCAAAATACACGTGTGCTATAATATTGTAAACAGCAGCTGCATTGAGATAAACAAAATGCACCTGCAGCATGCACCTGTTATTGTAAACAACACGTGCATTGAGATAAACAAATACGCGGCATAGTCAAATACTGTTATTTAAACAACAGGTGTCTCGATATATACGCAGCTGCGTGTCTTATTGTAAGCACCAGCTGCGCTTAGATAAACAAACGCCCCACTATTCAACTTGTCTTGTTACTGCCGGGCTTTGAGATATAAAGGCAGACGATCGGTATAGCGAGGCAGTCTCACTCCGGCTTTGGCCAAATGCATGTGTCATCGGTGTTGCTCTATGATATGATAGTTTACTATTGAGTGAGAATCATTAATTGAGTATTGAGTCTTGATAAAACATTGTCTGATAAAACATTGAGTCTGTAAAATATTGAGTCTGTTAAAACATTGAGTCTGATATAACAGTGTCTGATAAAACAGTGTCTGATAAAACAGTGAGTGATAAAACAGTGTCTGATAAAGCAGGTTGAGTGATGAAGCAGCGAGTCTGATAAATCAGTGAGTGTTGATATATATATCATCGCACCACACTGATTATAAAAGAAGCAGCGAGTCTGATAAAACAGGGAGTCTGTGTATCTGATAAAGCAGTGAGTGATAAAGCGGTGAGTCTAATAAAGCAATGAGTCTGATTAAACAGTGAGTCTAAAGCCATGTCTGATTAAACAGTGAGTCTGATAAAACAGTGTGTTATAAAACCGTGTCTGATAAAGCAGTGAGTCTGATAAATCAGTGAGTGGTCATATATATATATATATATATATATATATATATATATATCATCATCGGTGCGGCACAGTCAAACAGTCCTATTGTAAATAACAGATACATAAACGCACCTGCAAAATACACGTGTGCTATAATATTGTAAACAGCAGCTGCATTGAGATAAACAAAATGCACCTGCAGCATGCACCTGTTATTGTAAACAACACGTGCATTGAGATATACACATACGCGGCATAGTCAAATACTGTTATTGTAAACGACAGGGGTCTCGATATATACGCAGCTGCGTGTCTTATTGTAAGCACCAGCTGCGCTTAGATAAACAAACGCCCCACTATTCAACTTGTCTTGTTACTGCCGGGCTTTGAGATATAAAGGCAGACGATCGGTATAGCGAGGCAGTCTCACTCCGGCTTTGGCCAAATGCATGTGTCATCGGTGTTGCTCTATGATATGATAGTTTACTATTGAGTGAGAATCATTAATTGAGTATTGGGTCTTGATAAAACATTGTCTGATAACACATTCAGTCTGCTCGGTGTTGCTCTATGATATGATAGTTTACTATTGAGTGAGAATCATTAATTGAGTATTGGGTCTTGATAAAACATTGTCTGATAACACATTCAGTCTGCAAAACATTGAGTCTGATATAACAGTGAGTCTGATAAAACAGTATCTGATAAAACAGTGAGTGATAAAACAGTGTCTGATAAAGCAGTGAGTCTGACAAATCAGTGTCTGATAAAGCAGTGAGTGATGAAGCAGCAAGTCTGATAAGACAGGGAGTCTGTGTGTGTCTGGTAAAGCAGTGTCTGATAAAACAGTGAGTGATAAAGCAATGAGTCTAATAAAGCAATGAGTCTGATTAAACAGTGAGTCTAAAGCAGTGAGTGATGGAACAGTGAGTCTGATAAAACAGTGAGTGATAAAACCGTGTCTGATAAAGCAGTGAGTCTGATAAATCAGTGAGTGGTCATATATATATATATCATCATCGGTGCGGCACAGTCAAACAGTCCTATTGTAAATAACAGATACATAAACGCACCTGCAAAATACACGTGTGCTATAATATTGTAAACAGCAGCTGCATTGAGTATTGAGTCTTGATAAAACATTGTCTGATAAAACATTGAGTCTGTAAAATATTGAGTCTGTAAAACAGTCTGATAAGACACGCAGCTGCGTATATATCGAGACACCTGTTGTTTACAATAACAGTATTTGACTATGCCGCGTATTTGTTTATCTCAATGCACGTGTTGTTTACAATAACAGGTGCATGCTGCAGGTGCATTTTGTTTATCTCAATGCAGCTGCTGTTTACAATATTATAACACACGTGTATTTTGCAGTTGCGTTTATGTATCTGTTAAATAACAGATACATAAACGCAACTGCATAAATGTAATACAATGTAATTGTAAATACAATAGGACTGTTTGACTGTGCCACGCCGATGATGATGATATGACCACTCACTGATTTATCACTCACTGCTTTATCAGACACGGTTTAATCAGACACGGCTTTAGACTCACTGTTTAATCAGAGTCATTGCTTTATTGGACACTGCTTTATCACTCACTGTTTTATCAGACTCACTGTTTAATCAGACACGGCTTTAGACTCACTGTCTAATCAGACTCATTGCTTTATTAGACACTGCTTTATCACTCACTGTTTTATCAGACACCGCTTTATCACTCACTGCTTTATCAGACACACAGATTTGTCAGACCCACTGCTTTATCAGACACACACACAGACTCTCTGTTTTATCAGACTCGCTGCTTTTATAATCAGTGTGGTGCGATGATATATATATCAACACTCACTGATTTATCAGACTCACTGCTTTATCCGACACGGTTTTATCACACACTGTTTTATCAGACTCACTGTTTCATCAGACTCACTGCCTTAGACTTGCTGTTTAATCAGACTCAATGTTTTATCAGACAATGTTTTATCAAGACTCAATACTCAATTAATGATTCTCACTCAATAGTAAATTATCATATCATAGAGCACCACCGATGTCACATGCATCTGGCCTTAGCCGGAGTGAGACTGTCTCGCTATACCGATCGTCTACCTTTATATCTCTAAGCCCGGCAGTAACAAGAGAAGTTGGATAGTGGGGCGTTTGTTTATCTAAACGCAGCTGGTGCTTACAATAAGACACGCAGCTGCGTATATATCGAGATACCTGTCGTTTACAATAACAGTATTTGACTATGCCGCGTATTTGTTTATTTATTGAGATAAACAACACGTGCCAATGCCATAACAGGTGCATGCTGCAGGTGCATTTTGTTTATCTCAATGCAGCTGCTGTTTACAATATGTACATTTGATATTCTGTTTACACGTGTAATTTGCAGGTGCGTTTATGTATCTGTTATTTACAATAGGACTGTTTGACTGTGACATATATCTATATATATCACCACTCACTGATTTACCAGACTCACTGCTTTATCAGACACTGAATTATTCAGACTCACTGCTTTAGACTCACTGTTTAATCAGTCTCATTGCTTTATTAGACACTGCTTTATCACTCACTGTTTTATCACTCGCTGCTTTATCAGTCACTGCTTTATCGGACACTATTTGTCAGACTCACTGCTTTATCAGACACTGCTTTAACTGCTTTAACAGTGTCTGATTAAAAAATCATCAAAAATCAGACTCACTGCTTTATCAGACTCACTGTTTTATCACTCACTGTTTTATCTGACACTGTTTTATCAGACTCACTGTTATGACTGACTTAATATTTTACAGACTCAATGTTTTATCAGAATGTTTTATCAAGACTCAATACTCAATTAATGTTTCTCACTCAATAGTAAACTATCATATCATAGAGCAACACCGATGACACATGCATTTGGCCAAAGCCGGAGTGAGACTGCCTCGCTATACCGATCGTCTGCCTTTATATCTCTAAGCCCGGCAGTAACAAGACAAGTTGAATAGTGGGGCGTTTGTTTATCTAAGCGCAGCTGGTGCTTACAATAAGACACGCAGCTGCGTATATATCGAGACACCTGTTGTTTAAATAACAGTATTTGACTATGCCGCGTATTTGTTTATCTCAATGCACGTGTTGTTTACAATAACAGGTGCATGCTGCAGGTGCATTTTGTTTATCTCAATGCAGCTGCTGTTTACAATATTATAGCACACGTGTATTTTGCAGGTGCGTTTATGTATCTGTTATTTACAATAGGACTGTTTGACTGTGCCGCGAAGATGATGATATATATATATATATATGACCACTCACTGATTTATAAGACTCACTGCTTTATCAGACACGGTTTTATCACACACTGTTTTATCAGACTCACTGTTTAATCAGACACGGCTTTAGACTCACGGTTTAATCAGACTCATTGCTTTATTAGACTCACTGCTTTATCACTCACTGTTTTATCAGACCGCTTTATCACTCACTGCTTTATCAGACACAGATTTGTCAGACTCACTGCTTTATCAGACACACAGACTCCCTGTTTTATCAGACTCGCTGCTTCTTATAATCAGTGTGGTGCGATGATATATATATCAACACTCACTGATTTATCAGACTCACTGCTTTATGGACACTATTTTATCACACACTGTTTTATCAGACTCACTGTTTCATCAGACTTACTGCTTTAGACTCAATGTTTAATCAGACTCATTGCTTTTTTAGACTCACTGCTTTATCACTCACTGTTTTATCAGACACTGCTTCATCAGACAGATTTGTCAGACTCACTGCTTTATCAGACACACACAGACTCCCTGTTTTATCAGAATCGCTGCTTCATCACTCACTGCTTTATCAGCCACTGATTTGTCAGACTCACTGCTTTATCAGACACTGTTTTATCACTCACTGTTTTATCAGACTCACTGTTATATCAGACTCAATGTTTTACAGACCCAATGTGTTATCGTCGAGTATTGGGTCTTGATAAAACATTGTCTAATGTTTTATCAAGACCCAATACTCAATTAATGATTCTCACTCAATAGTAAACTATCATATCATAGAGCAACACCGATGACACATGCATTTGGCCAAAGCCGGAGTGAGACTGCCTCGCTATACCGATCATCTGTGCGTTTATGTATCTGTTATTTACAATAGGACTGTTTGACTGTGCCGCGAAGATGATGATATATATATATATATATATATATATATGACCACTCACTGATTTATCAGACTCACTGCTTTATCAGACACGGTTTTATCACCCACTGTTTTATCAGACTCACTGTTTAATCAGACACTGCTTTAGACTCACAGTTTAATCAGACTCATTGCTTTATTAGACTCACTGCTTTATCACTCACTGTTTTATCAGGCTCACCGCTTTATCACTCACTGCTTTATCAGACACAGATTTGTCAGACTCACTGCTTTATCAGACACACACAGACTCCCTGTTTTATCAGACTCGCTGCTTCTTTTATAATCAGTGTGGTGTGATGATATATATATATCAACACTCACTGATTTATCAGACTCACTGGTTTATCAGACACTATTTTATCACTCACTGTTTTATCAGAATCACTGTTTAATCAGACTCACTGCTTTAGACTCACTGTTTAATCAGACTCATTGCTTTATTAGACACTGCTTTATCACTCACTGTTTTATCAGACACTGTTTTATCAGACTCACTGTTATATCAGACTCAATGTTTTACAGCTGGCTCCAACGCCCTAGTCTATCCGCCGTGCCCTCTGCTGAGTCAGAGGGACACGCGGCGACCCATCCTGTCCGGAATTTTAGCCGCCGGTGACTGCCGACGTTGCCCGGGGTGCACCACTAGGAGGTAAACCGGCACCACACCCCATCGGCACCACACCCCATCAGACCAATTCTAAGCCAGGCCCGCTGCGAAATGTTACGAACAAAATATTGTTTTGCTAATATGTTAGCAACTGTTAGTAATAATAATAAGAAACCGTAATACCAGCTTTTACTTCATTCCTGAAAAAAAATAACTTTAAAAACACGTACATAAAAAATCAGTGACCTAGACTTTTGCCTACTTTTTTTTCTGCCTCTTCGATGTTTGTCGTTTTTAAGGATGATTTTGACCATCGGTCCAAGAGGCAGACGCGAACAAATGATTTTAGAAGTTTTTGAATATGACTTTCATTTACTGGATCAAATCGATTTGTATTGGCATAAACTTTCATACCTATATTATAAAAAATAGTTTTGACCTAAAGTTCCTAGTTTCCAGGTCATCAAATTAAAAAAAACAAAACAAGAATATTTAACGCTTGGAAGTAACATGTATAAGCATGATTACAACTTTTAACGTCAACGTTAAACGTCAAATCAGACTTTCTGTCTTTTGTCAAAGTTGTCAAAGAAATTCAAACATACAATCATATACAATCAAATTGATAAGTTTTTTGTTTGTGTTAATTTCTTTTTGTAAAACACGAACAAAAGTGTTGTATTTGCAATTGATGAAATGTTTATTGTGTTATTCTCTGACTAGGGCCTAGACTGGACATTTGTGTTTGCAAAACATATGTTGACATAAACGTAATTGGTTATTTTATTGATTTTTGTGAACTGCAGCGATGGATATCATTAAGACACCAAAGGTAACGATTAAAAGTATTTTATTATCAGACTATTTCTTGTAATAAAGATAAATTTAAGTACCTTACTTTATATTAAAAAGAAAAAATTAGGAATGTATTTTGTTGTATAATAAAAAGTATTGATAAACAATTGTTATTTTGGCTAAAAGTGAGGCTGCCCTTATTCATACAGTATTAATTATTTTTGTAATATTTTTATTACGTGTATACATGATTTTTTGATATTTACAGGATGTGTTGCTATTTTGGAATGTTGATAACATCAAAATCCCTTATCTCTATTTTACTATCGCTATTTTATTCTTTGTCTGTAGGGACACTCATTACTATTTCATATGTTTTAGGTTTTGGAAAGCCAGTCAGCTTTATGATAAAAATATATTCTACATTTTTTAAATTATAAGTTTTTTATTTGGATATGTGTTAACTTAGGATATTTTTTATCCTGGAATATTGTTAGGTTCTTGTAGTGTTACCAAAATGCAAATTATAGAACTTATCCAATTAAAATTAAGTACACATTTGTGCACTATCTACGTTTTCACTGCAGCAGAACTGCTAGGAGAAGGTAGTTTCACAACAACTAAGGTTTCTATCCTTATTGATAAAGTTTGTGTACAAGTTCAAGTGGAATTATAATTTTTATTAAGTAGTTATTCAATGGACATATTGGGAATATAACTAGTGAGTATAAGGCATTTATAATGAAAAAGTTAAAAGAAAGAAAATATTTATTTCACATGAATGGTAAATAAAAATACAGAGTAAAAATAATTCAAATAAAAACAGTAAACTAACATAAAAAAAAATGTCCTGTCCTGTCATTAGGATTATTCAACAATTTCAATTTTAGTTTGGCAGCAAACTTAAGAGGATACCCCAAAGAATGCTAGTTATTTTTATTTTTAATTGATTAGGCTGCTAGGGACCCATTTGTGGAAGATTATCCACAAATGGGCCCCCCATTTGTGGATAATCTTTAATATCCATTATCATATAATTGAAAAAAATGCATAACGTTTTGTAATTAAAAAAGGATATATGTGTGTGTGTACTTATACTGTTCCATCCATCCATCAGCCTTTCAACGTCCACTGCTGCACATAGGCCTCCCCAAGAGAACGCCACAGCAAGCGGTCTCGTCATGGGGGATAAAGCCGTAATCGGCACGCTTGGCAGACGTGTTGGCGATTGCAGTGGATGTTGTTAATACTCGAGGGAGTGCTGCTGCCCACTCCCCCGGTATTCCCTCAGTCGTCTCTTACGACTCCCGTGGGTAGAGGGGTGGGACAATTCTAAAGCCGGCCCCACACGGCAAATTATACTGTTAGATGTTATGTGTTTATACGATTAATTATCGAAACAACATGCACAACATTTATTTTTTATTGATTTCACAATAATACTTTCATATAAATAGCTTGATACACATTTGTAATAATATACTTGATAAACATTTATTGCAGTATTTTTTTATCCATCCTTATAGCAAATAATTTATTTTGGCAACCTTTTTCCTGTTTTTTTTTTTAATTGCGCTAAACAAATTGTAAATTAAAAATGATTTCATTACAAGACTTAATAGACTTAAAAATTATTTCATTACAAGACTTAAAAAATCATTTCATTACAAGACTTATAGATTGTAGCCATGTTTTCAAATTGATAATGATGTTCAACTCACACACATAATGTGAAATTATCACCTGATATTCATGTTGTAAACTGATTCAAACTATAACACACATGTTACTGTGTTTTTGAATGGAAAATCGGAATCACAGATATAGTGCAGTCCCTTTCCAATGTATGGTAAATATTACTGTCGTCCTTCTTTTTTCGCGCATGCTCCGAAAATCTGATTTCTGCTCTTTGATATATCAATTTATACCTTAGCAAGATACAATAGAGAACAGCTTTCGTTGGATATACCATTTGACATTTGTAAACGCGTATATTTTCACGATAAATAACAGACTAGGATTCCTGATTATTGTTAGTCGAGTTCGCCGCGTTAAGAAGGATAGACCGTCTTCTAGACACGTAGAATTTGTTGTGGCATTTTTTAGAATTCTGATAACTTAAAAATAAGTCATGTTTGCCCGGTTTCAATAACAGAATCTATAAATCATAGCTTGAGCACGAAATAATAATATTCGAAAGTAAGCTTTTTTGTTTACAAAGAAAATAATATTAAAATTTTCGTAACATTTAGAATGGTATAAATTGTGAACATAGTATCCGGCTCTGCAAGAAATGGCGTTAAGTTCTCTGACTCCATCGAATATGCTCGGCGAGCTGGGTCGTCTGGCGAGCTGGCTGAAAGGCGACTGCCTTGCACCCGAAGAATATGCCGGTCTCGCTGTATCTGAAAAGGTGAGACTAGTTCGGGTATAAAATACTTACCGTTGTAAATATAAACGAATTTCTAGCACCAAATAATTTTCTCATTATAATTTAAATGATGATGATGAAGGTATAGCAGGTTAGATTCTTTAAAGTATAAATTATTTGTTAATAAGGAAAAAGAGATTTTTAGTAGGAGCGGGAATCGAACCCGCGTCTTTTCCAATCCGGGGAAGTGCTCTAAGCCACTGAGCTATCCTACCGATCTTTCGATCATTCCAATCTCCTAATCACATTTGTCTTACGACCAACGCCATCTATCGGCAAGTATTTACATGCATCCAATATAGTAAGTTTAATTTTGTTATTAAAATTCATACTATTTGATGGCGCGATTTTTTAGGTTAGATTCTTTTTTTTGTTATGACGAAAAAAATACGTCTAAACGCACACGATGCTGTTCGGGGCAACGAACAGGGTAGTGTGGGGCCCACACCCACTACATAATCCCGCGCCGTCTCTCCGCCTGTACAGACCACTGGAACTGGAAGATATTACTTCAGTAGTCCTGCGGCAGCTTACCCTCATTGAGCGATTCGTTTGGACGGCTTAAAGTAGCATTCTCACCAAGATTTGACTTATATAACGAGCCTGCAAATAAGTTGTACACAGAAATTCTGGGTAGCTTTATTATTATTTGTTTAATTATATTGTTTGCAAGCTTATAAAGGAACATCATATCAAAGATATGTCGTCGATCCGATACATGAGCACATCTTAAAATGAGAAAGTCTACCATTATGACAACTGTCGTTATTATTTTTACCCATAGAGTATACTAATTGCACCAATAATCTCTTTTTAGCAATAACTTGGCCTTTTAAGATCCTTCAAAGTTGATAATACGTCGGTAAAAAAGAAATTTGAATCTATTTACCCTTCTTTTACCTTATTTTCTCAGATCTGAGCTAATATATAACTATTTTATATCGTAATCACGATCGAAGGATCATCAGAAAAATATATTTGTTATTAAAGATTGGATATCTGATTTCGGTCCGCCGCCGCGCGCTGCCGGGTTAACGAGGAATTTGTATCGTTTAGAAAATTTAAACCATCTTAAATGTTACCAACAACACTAAAATTAAATCAAGGCTTGGAAATCGCGCAGTATTAAAAGCTGTTTTCTCATTTTACGGCATCCCAGGGAATCCACGTCGCGATCTGTTTATTAGCTACTGAAATTACAGTGCCTTCTACTTTATAACTCTACTCAAATTTGAGCTCTCAAGGCCCTGGAGTATAATTTCGATCGTATTGCAAAGCCACGTCTTATCAAATTGATAGTTGCTCCGTTGACCTAACAAGTTAGAAACCGGGCCTTTTCTTTTACCGTATTTTCTTCCACTGTAGGACAACGCTATTAATAAGAGACCTAATCTTTAACCTATATGTACTGTCATAACAATACATTGACAAAGGAGTATTTCCTTTATAGTCACGTCTTTAATTACGTCGTATGTCATACGTCTTGAATTTACGAAACGGCCCCCCCGGCAGAATCTCATATCTCACATGTTGATGGTATCGTGATCACTGTGATTGGTTGAGAAACCGACGCGTGATGTCACAATAATCCGTTGGCCAATCACGGTGATCTCTAGCGATACGATCGACATGTGAGATATTATATTCTGCCTAAACCCCCTTGACAGTATCGCCTGATACTAGCGGAAGATAAATCCAAGAATATGGTAGTTATATTTTTAAGTATTTAGTAAGGCAGTGACTCAAATTTGGCGACGGAACCCTTTTAGAAATACTTGACGGATCTCTAAAATAATATTAAGCTTTATTTTGTTCTTTATTAATACTAAAAGTTATTAGTGTAATTAAATGGAGTACTTAGTACTTTTTCAGTAATAGTCAAGCTTTTGAAATGTCAAGGTATCTTTCATCGTAATACTAAATAAGTAGGTAGTTGTTTTATAATCTCGCTTCTATTTATCAGCTGCGTTTACTCCGAGCTGTTACTGAGAATTTAATGATGGAAAAACGCGACACAATCTTGCGCAATCCCGGTTTTTACCAAATTGCGGTTAGAAATTTCACAGTGAAGGCACTTGACCACCATGATGATAAAACACATTTCGTAATTGAATTGAAAATAATAGTTGTGCTATAACCTCTACTAACCGAGTTAGTGACAATTGTTGAGGGCATTAAAGAGATACGTTTGATTCCTTTGGTGTCGAAACCTTCACAATTGGATAGTAATTTACTCAAACAGGCTTCTGTGAAGTAATAATTTGATTGTAGTAGTTCTACTTCGTAAAATATTTGAGATTTCGCCTTGATATATCGTTATAATGGAACCGACCGTCGTCGTTATGGAATTACAAAAATTTTGTCATTTTATTGCGTACATGAAGCGATCAACCAAGAAGCGCTATATTTTTTTATAAAACTAGTGTGATTTTCCATGTCTTGCTGCAGTATTATTTCAATACACTTTAGGGCTCTTACTAAATAAAAAATAAGTATTTCGGATTTGAAAGCGAAGCTTGGCTTACTGGCTCAACCATTATACCTACTGTACTTTTTCTACTGACGGTGGCAAGTGCTAATGGATTGTGTTTTGAAGAACGTAGTACTTGTATTAGTAGATGTCTTGTCACCTTGTGTTTGGCAGTTGACCATTATTTCACAGTTCTGTTACTTGACGTACCGACATTACTTTTCACGAACCATTAATTCAATTCTTTCTGGTGATATTTCATGTTTTAAATTACATAGAACTTATTGGCCGTGTGGGACCGGTTTAGAATTGTGAACAAACAAAGAGAAAAAAAACTGTTTTGTACATTTTTGATCTGTATTGTCACTTGACATGCTCAGCTTCTTTTAAAAAGAACAAATTATTTGTCTAATGTGTAAAAGGAGAACTTTAGTGCGGGAATTGAACCTGCGTACCTTCCAATCTTCCCTGGATCGGAAGGGACGCACGTTCGATTTTGACACGCGCGGTTAAGAATAGGACACTTGTACTCTTAGTCCTTATATTAAAAAATCGTTAGGTTTAAAATTATTGCATATTATTTACTATAAATTAGAAACATAATTTAACTTTAGAATATAACAGAACTTTTACCTAAAATACACTTTTAGTTGTCGGAAAGTCAAGGGTAGGTATCAATTGACCTCTTTTCTGCTCTAAAAGGTACTTCTATTAATTAGTTTATTCGGATCTACAGCCAAAGCCTGAATTCAGTAATTATTAGAGATGGGCTGAATGTGATTTTAACTGAATACGAACTTCGGCCGAATATTCGGTAAATATACAAGATTCGGCCGAACTTCGGTGTGTGTTTTCTCGGAAGTAACAAGTCGTGTTCTGTGTATTTTTCATGAAAGATAACGTCGTAAATAAATAAAAAACAGTCATTGTAAGGATGTCGTAGCATTTAAAATTATTGGGTTATTATTGATAGACCCGGATTGCGAAAAAAATAATTTTCTTTCGGTTCAAGCCACCGAAATTCGGTTAAACCGAATGTAAAACGTATTTCGGATCATCCCTTTTTATTTTTTTTTGTTAAGGCGGGAAAAATGTTCCTAACCGCACACCCTATCGTTCGGGGCAACGACCAGGGTAGTGTGGGGCCTGCACCCACTAAAGAAACCCGCCGTGTGCCGTCTCTCCGCCTTTATTGGCAGGCCACTGGAACTATGTTACATTCCTTCGGTGGTATTTCGGTTCATCCCTAGTAATTATTTATAAATCAATTCTCGAAATATGTGCCTTGATTTCAATAGTAATAATGCAATGCTGCCTCGGTGGTCTAGCGGTAGTGTGTTATGTGACTGCAGATCATGAGGTCTCGGGTTCGATTCCTGGGCCGGTTCCGGGCCAACAAAGGATACACAATTGTGCATAGAAATCGTAGCAAAAGTTGTATATATAATCTTACTTAAATGTATAGCATTAATTTATTAAAATAGTAACAACTTTTAACTGCGTGCGTGACACTATTTAGAAAGAAGGAGAGTAAAAGACACACGCCCGTATTCAAGAACGATACTTAGGTAAGGTAGCAAGCAACACTATGCTAAGTAAGGTATTTCTCACTGCGTTCGTCAGGGCAAGCCATTATATTCACAAACAATACTCAAGCGATACTTTACTAAGCAAACGCACGGCGTCGATTATAGACCTGTGATTGGCTTCGATCAACATTGATCGACGGTGATTGGTCCCTTTCTGTTGCTAAGTTCTGTATAGTATTTGGCAGATGTGCGGATAACATAAATAATTAAAGAAAATTGTATTGTATATAAAAAAGAGGATTTATGTCTATCTTTAAAACGTGTTATTTTATTATTGATATTATTGTTCTCTATTAATTTTGTTACATATTTCATACTTTTTTAAAATACACAAGCTCACACAAAATCTCTAGGTACTATAAAAACACCAGCAAATATTTATATATATTTTTAGCATTTGACATGCTTAGCACTACACATTAAACACAAAGTGAAAAATGTGAAATCGAAAATAACAGTTACGAGCAGGATTTGAACCTGCATCACCTGGATACCGTCCAGATGCTTTGCCAATTCAGCCATCGTGACAATTGCTCCTGACTGCTAATTTCGATAACACATTCATATTTAACGTCTTTGGGTGACGCCTGCGCCATCTGCTGGAAGTATTTTCATACATTATAGCGACCAGGTAAACTTAATTTTACAATTAAGATTTTTACCTAATAATGACGCAAACCCTATAAATATTTGTATATATTTTTAGCATTTGACATGCTTAGCACTACACATTAAACACAAAGTGAAAAATGTGAAATCTAAAATAACAGTCACGAGCAGGATTTTTGAACCTGCATCTCCTGGATACCGTCCAGATGCTTTGCCAATTCAGCCATCGTGACAATTGCTCCTGACTGCTAATTTCGATAACATTCATACTTAACGTCTTTGCGTGACGCCGGCGCCATCTGCTGGAAGTATTTTCATACATTATAGCGACCAGGTAAACTTAATTTTACAATTAAGATTTTTACCTAATAATGACGCAAACCCTATAAATATTTGTATATATTTTTAGCATTTGACATGCTTAGCACTACACATTAAACACAAAGTGAAAAATGTGAAATCGAAAATAACAGTCACGAGCAGGATTTGAACCTGCATCTCCTGGATACCGTCCAGATGCTTGACCAATTCAGCCATCGTGACAATTGCTCCTGAAATGTTTCAGGATGGCTGAATTGGCAAAGCATCTGGACGGTATCCAGGATTATGCACAACAAACCTTTCAGGAGGCAAATATTCTACAACGATAGTACTAAGCCGTGCCGTGACTTTAAATAACCTCACAGATATGCTAGGACAGTGGTTCTCAAACTTTTATGGCGATGGAACCCTTTTATTATTCATCATATTACTTGACATTGCCAGTTTTATTTATTGGGTGGTGTGAAATTTACTACAACTCTATTGGTATTTTTTTAATGTTAGATGATTTTCCGTTAGCATATTTTTGTACTAGGGCCAATAACTTTGTGTAGTCTTCACAGAGGCTATACGGAGCATCAGGTTCCTCGGACTCATGGTCGAGCTGAGATGCTGGAGAGACAAAATGGCTTCCTTTCTTACCGGCTGACATAGGTGCTGTTGGGGCGTGGATGCTTTGGGAAGTATCTGTGTCGCAAAGGCCGAGAAAAGTCTGCCCGGTGACATCACCGCGGGAACTGCCTCGAGGGCATGGCACTGCACGCGCTGGTAGATTTAGTGAACGCCTTATGGCGCTCAGGGTGAATAATCTCACGTTACCGGCCGTTGTCGTTCATGGTTCAGAGTGGTAGTGGGTGGTACGCCGCCGTCTCCTTTTGCGGGGAAGTGAGTCCCGCTGAAGATGCACTGGGTGCCAAAAGGTGTTTAACGGTCTCCGGTCCTCATGTAAACTGACTTACGCTGGTAGGCCTAGGCCAGGCTGTCATCTAAGACATTAAGAAGGGGTGTGTTATCGAGATTAGTAGTCTGAAGCAAATGTCACGGTAGCTGAATTTAATTTTCAATTTTTGAAATTTTCTATTTAAATTTTTCACACTTTGTACTCGTTCAGGTATACCAATTTTATTAATATCAGGAGTCTTCCATAACCTCGCCTGCCCGCGAAGTAGTATCTATAAACGATGTCCTTGCGTAAAAAAGAAAAAGAAAATGGGGTGCAGTACCGGAGCACTGTTTCAGAATGGCTAGGAATATTCTAAGTTATCTGATTATATTTTACAGCATGGCTGCGGATATAAGGGATTACGAAATATAATGAAACTCGCTTCATGTTCTTCCGTTAGACGCGACCTGAATTCGTTCATTCTAGAGCATTCGAATCACGTTCGTGTCCTTTGCATTGATCAAATAGCTTGCTATTGTGGATATAGCCTCAACATGATAATCGACATTAAATTTGTAAAATTAGTTTACGTTTTATTGATGCGAATCTACTCTTAAATCTTCTTCTTCTTTTATATATTTATAGAAACAATAACAACATAGCATAATGCTTGTATTCCCCGAAGGGGTAGGCAGAGGTTGTATTACACACCCACGGTTTGCCAGCTAAGTTTAAGTCCCACGTAATAGGGGGCGAGCCTATTGCTGTCTACCAGACACATTTCCAGACTCCGGGCTGCTAATGAGAATTTTTATTTTTACGAAAAAGCTCAAAAGCACCGCCCGACTCGGGGATCGAACCCGTGACCTCATGATTAGCAGTCGTTCACACTCTCGCTGCACCACAGAGACAGTTATATATAGTTATATTTATAGCATACACTTATGTACCCTTGCAAATAGCAAGGGTACATGAGCGTCATTAATATTTTTTTATTTTAATGAAAGTCTAGTGAGGAATTTGGTCACTTTACGATCGTTAACCATATTAAGACTATTTAATACTCTTTATCGGCATAATTGCCGCAACTATTTTAATGAAATTTAACCAAGAAAATTTATTTTAATACGGGGATGAGATTATAGAGATAAAAACAGGGGATAAATTGTAGTAAGCTTTTAAATTTCGGAATCGAAAAATGTAATGTTGTCAGTCCTGAAAGCTCATTCGCTTTTCGCTTATTTTAAAAATGTATAAAACTCTTTGTATTTGTAATAAACCGTCCATAATGAAGCAATCATGCTTAAAGCTTAGCTTAGTTCAATCTAAATAATGGAATTTTAAATCGATTCAAGGAAATTGAAATTAATAATATAAGATTTGAGCGACCTTTATTGTACCAAAATATCTTGATCGTGGATGTTGTGTATCTCTGTTATTACCTATTACGGCGTTAATTAAATATCACGGTGGGAGGTCAAATGCCAGTGGGGTCCGATAAAGTAAATTGCTGGAATTGAAATGTAAGATAACTCTCGTATGCCTCTGTAAAATTTACAGTGTTTACTGTTTATTATTAGCGTTTTGGTCCCGGCTCCGCCGCAGACAGCTGGTTTTTAGATTATATCTCAGGTTTCTGATATATTACCGGGATACAATGTATGTATTTTTGTCTGTGTGGTGACGGACTAAGAATAAAAGTATCACCACCCCATTCTTTAAAAAAATCTAAACAAAAATGTTGTCTGTTTAGAGAAGATTAAATAGCCTCATAGGTATATTTTTTGATATTTTATTTATTGACGTGATAACGTTTTATAAATCGATGAGCGCCGGCAGCATGCACGAAAAAGTCTCCATCCATCTAAATCATCCATCAGTTATTACGTAAAATTATCGTCCGTAAACCGACTTTACAGACAACCATATATAGTTTTTTTTAGTATTTGACATGCTTAGCCATATAAATTAAGACGAAGTGTGAAATTGTGAAATCGAAAATAACAGTCACGAGCAGGGTTTCAACCTGCATCTCCTGGAATATCGTCCCAGATGTTTTGCCAATTCAGCAAGCTCGGGGCTGCGAATTTCGTTAACAAATTTCTTCTTAACGTTTTGGGTGACACCTGCGCCATCTGTCAGAAGTATTTGCATTATAGTTATTATTTTTTCAGATAATTGAATATTACAGACATATCTTTGTTACAGATTTATCTGTATCTGTACCTACTATAACTAGATTGTGCCTGCGACGACTTCAGAATCAGTGGCGTAATTATAGGGTGGCAGGGCTGGCAAAATGCCACGGGCCCCCAACAGACGGGGGCCCCGACCCGAGAGACAAGCTTAGAATAAATTTTAACACAACTCTTCTCTTCTTCTTCTGGTGAAAAAATCTTGGGACTTGTTGGTCAGCCGTCGGAATGAATAAAATAAGGTCTAAAGGTTGGAGACATTATTGAGTAGGTGGCACATGATGGGGAGGCCATCTCATCTCATTAGGAGATATGGCTGTACTTACCTCAAACTGACTAAAAAATATAGACGGAGCTTTACGAACAATCCAATGAAGCCATATAAAACCATGCCAAATTTGTAATTACACGCGCTCACGCACACAAATACAAACACTTTGCCTAAACGAAGTGTCATAAACCACGAGTGATACCAGAGTATGTTTTAAAATTACCCCAAATGACTTGACGATTTCGTACGTACGTTACGTACATGAATACGTCGTCAGCGTCATAATGTTCCCTATATGATTTGCTGTAAACTTGCTTTTACTTTTATGTTTTAAACATAAAACTTTTAAATATTACCCAAATTTAGAGATTATTTCATTCCGGTGACAACACTTTCACGGACACAACCTTCAAAATGGCTTGTCGAAATGCGGTGTCTACAATAATAATGACACCGCATTTCGACAAGCCACAACTAAATATAGTTAGTCTGAAGTACAGTCAATCTGGGTAACTTTGATTCATTCGGGTGACATTGACAGTGTGACTATAAGAATGTTTTAATATTTTTCCCCTATGAAATCAATATTTTTTTTTAATGCTTGCTTTAGATTTTATTTTTTAAACAAGCTCCGTAGACCCATCTTAAAATAAAAGCGAAGTTGTCAAACAGAGTTAATGTCAAAACTTTTTCCGAAATTAGCGCGCGAATTTGAGTGTATGGAACAGTGAATAACTTTTTTGATATTTTGTGATTGTATGGCACTCCATACATTTACTATATAGATGACAATTTACTCTATATGTAGTAGGGCGATATATACTTCAAACCAAAGTATTTACATATTTTTTGTTTGTTTTAAATATTTTAGTTTTTCTTCATTTTAAGATGCTTAATGGTTTGTTCATTTTTAGGATTTAAACGAGGTTTTGATGCGAATTAAAAGAATATATACTTGTAACTGCTAAATTTTGATTGATGATCCTTTTTTACAAATAATGTATATGATACTACTACAAATTTATGTTTGTATCGCCCCAGCCCCATCCCTAATTTGGGAATAATATAAACCAATGTTACCCAAAGTAATTTAATAATCAAATATTACCTCATTTATGTGACGGATTTAATGTGTGTCAAAGTTACACTTTTGTGGGTGGTAACTTTGACATACTGCTAAAATAGATTTTTCTCTATAATTAATGGATATTATAGTCTTTCACTGTTGTCTATGGATAAAACACATTCTGAGAACACTTACAAAGTATAATATTGTCATTTAAAAGTTAAAACGTTTAAAATACTGTGAAAAATATCGCTGTAATCTGTCAAAGTTACCCAGAATGACTGTACTTACATGTAAAATCCCTGTCCAGTATAAAACATAAATAAATATTCACGGACATTTTTACAGAACATGCTCTAGTCCCAAACTAAGCTTAACGCTTGTGCTATGAGTACCCGATTGCGGATATACCTAATACATAATACTCCTTTTTTTGTAAATATGTACATACGATGATAGAAAACACCCAGACGCAGTACAAATATCTGTGTTCATCACACAAATAATTATCCTGAGTGGGAATTGAACATTGAACCCACGACTTCATTCACGGAAGTCGGTTACATTACCGACTACGCCACGAGGCCCGTCAAAAACATCAAAACATCTGCAACAAGCAAACATTTCCGCATATATTTGAGGTCTGGATAATCGAGATTTCATCCCATACGTATGGGCCCATATTCATGGTCACGTACGTTTTTGTTTAGGGGCACAATGGTTTGATAAGCAACTCTTTTGTTTATCGCTACAAAACATCATTCACCCTATATCAGTGTTACTGGGCTTTTTTCTTTGTTAAATAAACTAATGACGAGGTTTTATATAATGGGGTTTCTACTCATAATTATGGTGTTACGTAATATGTTACCGTTGTAGTCCTTTGTATCTCTTCGTAATTGACGCGTAAGGTCATTAGTATATGACAATGTGGTGCTATGAACTCCTTTTAGTTATAACAAGTGAATTTAGAAAGTATCGGTGACGTAACCCTTCTTCCCGCGGCTTCGCCCTGTGGCCTATAGGTCATAACTTCATCCATCATCCATCCATCAGCCTTTTAACGTCCACTGCTGGGCATAAGCCTCCCCAAGAATCAGGGATAGTGCCATAATCGCCACGCTTGGCAGGCGGGTTGGCGATCGCAGTGGATGTTGTTAATACTCGAAGGAGTGCTGCTGCCCACACCCCGGTATTCCCTCAGTCGGCTCTTACGATACTACGGGTGGAGAGTGATGGGGCAATTCTAAAGCCGGCCCCACACGGTAAGGGTCATAACTTAGTATTAATTAGTTACATATAATAGATACATGCCTGCATCAGAAAAATTCTACCTACTTACTAACAGGTAAATATTCCTTCGCCGCGTGTAAGCCTACATTTCACAAAGAACTCACACACACTGCAAATTTCGTGTACCTAGCAACAGTGGTTTAGGCTCTGCGACCTGTGCGTTGCTATATAAGTCAGTCAGTGAGTCAATCAGGGAATGAGGATTCGCCTTAGGCCTCCGGTCTGATGTTTGGGGTACTTCTATCGCATGTGAAGTCTAAAAGGGTTCATTAAAAACTTTTGTGACTTTACTTAGTTCACGAATATACTGTGAGTTGAAGTATTTTGGGCCCGTACCTACACCATATATTCTTACTTAATGTATAGGTGAATATACTGTAAGCGTTTCGGTTAAGTCTTATAAAAATAAGTTCTGCCATTAGTGAACTCGTCAACCCCGCTTGAAAATGTACTTGTCGAGAAAACAGTAGGTACTTGGTCAAATTTGCCCAACTTAGTGTAGGGCTCTTATCTTCTTTTACGACTCCCACGGGCACTATTTGTGTTCGTAATTCATGCTAATACATACTACAAGTTTCCCGTGGTTTTCCATTGGCCACTAACATAAACAACATTAAAGTATTTACAACATTTGAAAATGGTACTCTTTGTCTGTAGAATACAGTTTGTTTCAACCACTGAGCTAGGAAACAGATTTCAACTGACTGTTACTTCTTTAAATATTTTGGCATCATCTTAAAAAATAGCGTGTCTATGTCTAATGTTGATCGAAGGTCTAACACGGGTTTATCTCGTTTTCCACGATTTTTAGTGTATTTGACAGCTCAGCGGAGGCTCGCACGGCTTCTAACTGCTTTGGGCGACGAGTGCAAGGCGACTAATTATATAGAATTCAAAGGCTGGTTTGCAGAATTCAAACGCGGCCGTGTCAATCTCAGTGAAGAATTTCGTGATGGTCGCTCGTCCACCGCTGTGAGCAACATGAACATCCATCTTATGCGGCATAAGATCAAAACCGATAGGCATGTGATTTACGATGAGATTCGGGCAGGTTTAAACATAGGCATGAGTTAAATACAATCAAACTTACGCAAACATTTGAGAGTGACAAAGTGAGTGGATGTGCTCTCGGTGGATCACACACAATTTGACTGAGGCTCAAATAATGGACCGCGTCCCTTGGTGCAATATCATGCTTACGAGATTCAACGAAAGAGCATCAAATTTGATGTGGTATATAATAACAGGTGATAAAACATGTATTTAATGCTACAATCCCAAAATAAAGCAGCAAGCGACCGTATGGGTCTTTCAAAATGAGCCGAAATCAACCAAAGTGGTGCGAGTGCAAAGTGCATCTAAGCGGATGATTGCTTCTGTTATTAATAAAATTGGACACTGTTGCTTTGGAAAATCGTCGTACCCTGAATGAAACACGACCATTTATTTTCTGGAAGTTATTGACGCACTCCGTAAAAATAACTGTAAACGCCATATCATCCTGCACCACGATAATGCCAGACCTTGCATGGCCAGACAGACAAATGCATTTTTGAAGGTGGAAAACGTAGACTTTGTGAGCCATTCTACATACATTCCTGACGTGGCACCTTGTGACTGTTTATTCCCAAAAAATTAAAACAAGTTCTACGTGGTCACTGATTTTCTTGAAATGAAAAATATGTTTTCGTTTGCATCATGGCGGAGTGGCATACCTAAAAGTATTCAAATTTATTCGTATGCAAAACTGCATTTGCGCTAACGGAGAATATTTTGAGGAACAATAAGTTCATTTTTGACTATTCGTAATATTTTCTTTTTTTCATTCGGGAAACTTTTAGGGCCTTAAATATATTTGTATGTCATATAAACTCAGAAGTGCGTGTTGCTCTAATCTCCCGAGGGATAAGAAATCATAAAGTTAACAAAACTCGCCTAGAGTCAGATAACTGACAGCATTCATTTTTGGTGACTGACGTTAACACCGATTGGCTTAGAGGGAGTTCTTTGAAATTGCTAAGAAAATTTTGTCAGTTTGGGAATACACCTTAGTTTTAGTTTGGAAATTCACTTTCAAAAGTAGGTAAGTATATGGATAGTTGAATAACTGTTCTAAGCATCATTATGTGAACTTATCAGATAAATTAAATAGAACTTATTTTTTAAAGTAAAAATTATTTGTGAATAAGGAAAAAGAGATTTTTAGTACGAGCGGGAATCGAACCCGCGTCTTTTCCAATCCGGGGAAGTGCTCTAAGCCACTGAGCTATCGTACTGACCTATTCGGTCGTCCCAATTTCCTCATCACGTTTGTCTTTACGACTAACGTCATCTATCGGAATGCATAAAAAGTAGCGGACCATGTCAAATGCTAAAAAATATGGATCAAAAATGTTTTGAACTTATTTTTATACTACGTGGCAGGCAAACTAGCATACGGCACTTGGGCCTCTGGCATGCTCACTCATACGAAACGCAATTGCGGGAATACGTATTCCCGCATATATATATATATAACGTTGTTTCTCGTTGATCTTCCGAAAGAGGGTGGTACTTCCCCGATCGAGCCGGCCCATTCATGTTGGGATAAGCAAGGCTCTACCACTATTTTTGTAGAGGTAGAGCCTAGCTTGTCTCAGCATGAATGGGATGGCTTGACAGAGTAAGTATCACCCTCTCACATCTAGTCACTATCCTCTCGTATAATCTAGGGCATCTAGGCCAAAGAGTTTCCCTTAGACTAGGATGAGAAGAAAATATTCCAACTGTTGTGTCACAATTTATATATGCATATTTGTTATACTTCAAGAAAAATATCAAAGGCTTTGATAATCTTCATCACAATAATACTAGGAACAAAGGCAATCTTATTGCACACAGCACTCGTTTACCACAGAATTAGTAGATTTTTCATGAGGTCTTTCATGTATATGCTTCTACAATAAAAATCCTGAAAATATCCGTAACATGCCATTAAATAAGTTTAAGAAAGCGATGAAAATTAGGCTTTGTAATAAATGTTATTTATACAGTTTCGAATTATCTTGAGGATAAAACAAAACGGGCTTGAGGTGCTCCTAATTCATTATATTGTTTATGTGATGTAAAGTATGCCATTTGCTTTTAAATTGGCGAATTAAAAAAGAGGCCCATGAGTTTCTTGCCGGGTTCTTCTCATAAATAGCTTTATTAGGGAATTCGGCCGCTTGTGGAGTTTGCAATCAAATGTTTTTGTAACGGATGCAGCCTCAGGCACTCATGTTAACTATTTGTAAATTCTTGACGATTTTAAGTGCTGTATAGGTCTATGACCTAAAGATATTTTTAAATTTGTCGCAGATCAGCGTGAGGCAATTGTAGCTACTGGTACTGTTATGTTTCGTCCTTAAATCCCCTCCTCATCTTCTTTTTATCTTTCCTCTCCACCACCTATCCCTTTCTTTAGAGTGGTCGACGTGCGAGTATTGTCTCTAGTGTTGCTAGTGTTTACGTAGGTTGCGGTAAACGCTTAGCATCAGGTGAGCCGTATACTTGTTTGTCACCCTACTAGTATAAAAAAAAATAAGTTATCTTTCTGAAAATAACAACGTTTTTTTTGTAAAAATGTTCTATTGAACAAACAGGCTAATACGAATTTTAATTGGACCTTCTATGATGTTAAAAAACATGGATGGAGGAAAATATATTACGAAATTGTACAATATACTGTCTAACAAAGCAGCGAGCCTACTTAAGCGGTCCTTTGAGCGATATCGGACGAAAGAAGACAATTTAATTGGACAAGTATTAGAGAAAAATATTTCATATTTGTGATATTAGGGTACGACGATAATAATATGTTCGATCAATAAATCTCTTGTGCTCCGTTGTGACGTATCCAGAATTCGATAAGCAAATTTATTGGTAAACGCCGCAGCCCTCTCGACTACTCTGGAAGTTAAATTTCTCGCTAACATAAATAACACGTAATGTATAAGTAATTAAATTTCGCGATTGAAGCATTAATATAACTACTAGATAATTTGTTTTCGTGTCTTAAATGTTGTACAGACTTTAGTTACAAGCATAGGCATCTTATACCGGGGTAGGAGAACCCTTAGGCAATTAAATGCACGACCGTTCTTTATACAATATTACTGGTAAGCTATTTTTTCCTGTCCTGATACAGTTGCACTTTTTTGCCATTTGCGTGGCAATATAACATCATACAGAAACTGCCTATTTCCTTTATAGTGATGCCTTTTTTCTATAAACGGTGGAAGTTTTTATACTTATCTAATTATGTGGTGGGCCTACAAAATACATGTAGCCATATAGACACCCTTTTTTTTTGTTAAAGCGGGAAAAAATGTACCTAACCGCACACCCCGTCGTTCGGGGCAATGAACAGGGTAGTGTGGGGCCCTCACCCACTAAATAAACCCGCCGTGTGCCGTCTCTCCGCCTATTTTGGCGGGCCACCGGAACCATATTACATTCCTTCAGTGGTAGTAATTAGTTAGTGGTAATATTTGTTTCTTTGTGTACGAGTTATAAAAATGTACAAGCATGTATGAATCAGTTGGCTTTTTTAATATGTTAACAAATAAATTATACAGTGGTAGGAGTGGAAACCATGACTTTACCTAATATTTTGGTCCAAAGGAATCGTTTTTTTTTAAACTTAACAATATTTCATTAATCGCTCGAATTTCGAAAACATTAATCCAAAAATAATGAGTAAATTAAATGAAAATTTAATATCCCAGTACTCTTGTGTTGATATTTTGTGGTGCAGTTTCATTCCAAGTTGTCTTCTTCCCTTACTCGTTATAATATTATGTATAATTTTTGAATTTTCTCTTATTTTCGTCATAGTAAGACACCGGAATCTTGAGGAGTGCCATCGATGCATCATTAATAGGCCAGTGCCGAAGCCTTTGAAAATGGTAAAAAGTGAAAAAAAAATAGAACAGGATGAAACCCATTGGAAAAGTAAGAAAATATAACAAAAATAAAAGGAAAAATAATTTACGAGCGATTTGAGGTCGGGAAGGGGGTGGGGATGAGCTTTAAGGGTGAAAATCGGTTTATCACGATTCTAACGAACTAAGAGTCCTATCGAAAAAAGTTATGGCAAAATTGTAGGTAATAGTATATTTCACGCAGGAGTAGGTACCTATAGCTATAAATACATTGAAAAATTACTAATCTCAACAGCGTTCCTATTTATAAAATTTACAATCTGTGTACGTGAAACTATACTTATATAATGTTATATTTGGCACGGTCTCTTAAACAATGCCTTATCAAGTTTACAAAGTTATTCAGAAGCCTCAAATTGAAACCGTTCCAAGTTTAACTCGTCACTGTGTCAAGATATTTCATCTAATTATACAATATGAGAGCATGATACATCGGAGTTCTACCTACTCTTGTTTCCACAAGCTGAAAAAGTAATCTGTTTTCAACCGACTTCTGAAAAGGAGGAGGTTCTCAATTCAGCTGTATGTTTTTTTTTGTGTATTTTTTACGCAATTGTTCCGCCAATTAGGAATCGATTTCAATGTTTCTTTTTTTGTTTGGTAGGTTCTATATCAGAGGTGGTCCCATTTAAATTTTATCAAAATCGGTCCAGCGGTTTTTTAAAAAACAAAAATCTAAAACAATTGCCGATTGCAGACGATATTTTCAACCGACTCTCTGGCTCATTGGAGCAATGCGTTTAGTTGACATGGCATCACGCCTATATGCCACCCACGGTAGCCAGCTATATTTAAGTCCCACGTAATAAGGGGCGAGCCTATTGCCGTACATTGCCTAGAATTTTTCTTTTTACGAAAAAGCTCAATAACACTGCCCGACCCGGGGATCGAAGCCTAGACCTCATGGTCAGCAGTCACACACACTACCCAGCGGTAGTGTGTGCGACACGGTGGTGCAGCCACCACCGAGTTAGTTGGCGTACCCATATTATATGTATATAGGTACGCCAATCTTTCTTCAGGGTCTTCGGAAGACTAGCTGTTTTCTATTGCACGCCTCATAAGCGAAGTGTTGAGGTGGGTACTACTCTCGTTTTACGGAGAACAGCTGATTTTTCACACTTAAAATGTCTCTATTTCTTCTTTCTTGAGGTACTTCAAAACATAAAATCCAATGCGTTAGGCGTCGATGATTTGTCTATAGATATGATTATTTCCACTTTGCCATATACATTTGAAATTGTAACCAAAATGATAAACATGTCTATTTTATCATCACAATTTCCGTCTATGTGGAAAACAGCCATTGTGCCGCTGCCGAAAAGTATTAACGTAGCGAGTGTTGGTGATCTCAGACCAATCAGTATACTGCCGTGTCTTTCTAAGGTTCTAGAGAAAGTGGTTGGTGCACAAATGGTCACATATTTGGAGAGTAACAATATCCTTACTGATAAACAATCTGGCTACAGGAAAAACAGAAGCACAGCTACTGCTATTTTAAATGTGACAGATGATATTTTATCTGCCCGTGATTTGGGCCAGGAGACAATTTTGGTATTGCTGGATTTTTCCAGGGCGTTCGACTCTTTGGATAATTCACTTTTGTTGTCAAAGCTATCTTACTATGGATTTGATATTAGCACTTTAAAATGTTTGACTCATATTTGCGTGATCGTTACCAGTTTGTAGAAATCCGTAAAAGTGATGGTTCTGTCTCACGATCTAAACTAAGACCAGTTACTAGAGGAGTTCCTCAAGGGTCTGTGCTAGGGGCCTTGCTGTTTATTGTTTTCAGTGCAGATATAACAAGAGTTATAAAATATTGTAAGTACCATATCTATGCTGATGACATTCAGATATATTTTTCTTTTAGGCCTGGTGAAACTCAATATGCTGTGGATAGGGTCAACGAGGATTTAAATAACATATGTAATTGGGCTAGGAATAATTCTTTAATACTTAATTCTAATAAAACTAAATATATGATCTCCGGTTCTAAAGATCAGGTTTCGAAGATATATAATGAAAATCCAATTATAAGTATCGATGGCTGTAGCATAGAAAGAGTTACTGAAGCACGCAATTTGGGGATAATATTGGATGAAGATTTAAGATTTGAGAGATATATATCTCTGAATTAGTTAAAAATTGCTTCTAGGGGCTTAAAATTTTATATAAAATGCGTAGCTATTTGAGTACTAAACTTCGTGTTCAACTTACTGACTCACTTGTTTTGTCTAAATTTAATTACCTTGACGTGGTGTATGGACCTAGACTATTAGCAAAGACCTCAGGCCTTATACAACGAGTTCAAAATGCGTGCGCTCGCTTTTGTTATAACATCCCAAGGCGTAGTCATGTTACTCCGTTCTTGAACTCGGGAAAGATATTGAAAATGATATGGAGAAGGGATTTGCATTTGGCTACTCTTTTATTTGGAGTGATTACTAAAAGGATCCCTCTTTATTTGTATAGCAAGTTAGACTGGTCATTTTATAGTAGGCAGTATACCGCTAGAACTACGTTCCAGCCACTTAAATTTCCGAGGCATAGGACCACGGCATTCAGAGGAGGTTTCGAATATAACGCAACAAAATGTTGAAACAATTTACCTTCACCAATACGTACGCTGAAAAGCATAGCCACTTTTAGGATTAAATTGAAAGATATATATTTATGTTCACAAATATCCAGCACATAGTAAACTATTTTACTTTTATTTGAACATATTTTATATTTATTATTTTTTCCCTATATGGAATGCAGTCACAATGTTTTTTTATATAATAATTTTAAGCGTGGTTATATACTTGTTTTAAAATTTATTTTACTTGAAATATTTATTTAGTATTACACACAAAACATTTTTTAAGTGTTGTTAAGTTGTTTTTATTATTATTAGTTTCTTTTATATACTTTTGTATCATTTATTTTTTTATAAAATAAAATTTAATAATTCGTAACTTGAACATCCGTGAGTTACTCGAGGCTTCAACTGAAAATCAGCGCTGCGGTCACCCGCAGCTCATGCTGAGTTGTAGCCTTTTAAACACACAAATAATTGTAAGCTTTGTTCTATATGTTCATATTGTTTGTATATGTGTGTTTAATAAACTGATTTTCTTTCTTTTTTTCTATTTATCATATATTGCATTTGTAAAATAATATATACATACACACACATATAAAAAAAAACACTATTTTTAACACTCATGATATTTTCGATGCCCTTTTTGTTATTTAAACTAGTTAATAAACTTTTTTAATAATTCTCAGTAACAGCCCGGAGTTTGGAAATGTGCCCGGTAGACGTCAATAGGCTCGCCCCCTATTACGTGGGACTTAAACATAGCTGGCGAGTCGTGGTTGTGTAACACACCTCTGCCTACCCCTTCGGGGAATACAGGCGTGATGCTATGTTTTTATGTTTAATAAACTGTTTAAAAAAGTTCTGTCTTGGACGTCCGTGTGTTGTAGGTAATGTATGTCAACACGATAACGACCGAAATACTTTATTAATTGAGTCTTTTTTTTTCTTCTACGATTCAGTATAATTACGAATAGAGCCCTATCACTTTTCACGGTCTGATTCACGGAGTAGGGAAAAAGAGCGGAGGTGTTCCAAGGCAAAATGTCTTTAGAACGAAGCGTCGCTAAATGCGGGTGTTCGGGGGACGAGGTACAACTATAGCTCCGCCCCTATATCAAAATCCATCTAGCGGTAAAATGTATTTAGTTTGTCTTTTCACCACTACGGCGTTACAAGCAAAACAGTTTTGTTCCAGAATATTCTATATGCGTTAGGATAGCTGGACCACATCTATACTAATATTATAAAGAGGAAAGGTTTGATTGTTGGTTTGCATTAAATAGGCTCCGAAGCTACTGGACCGTTTTAAAAAATTATATTATCTATAGGATTTCCTCCCTCTCTGCTACTGTCATGGCTACTGTTATGTATAGTTTTAAAGTGCTCAATAAAACAAATATATGAATATAGTATTTTATTGCTCTGTTTGCCATAAATACAATAAATATTCGGGCGGCTAGTGTCGTTTATATATAGATAATCAGTATTAGGCATAGATGCAATGATCAAAAGACCAACGAAGCGTTGGAGTGAAAGATCCTAATCAAGTACAAACCGCCGCCAGAGTAACAGAGATAGCGAAACAAAATGGCGTATGTCAATGTTTATCAGGATCAGGTGGAGTTGTATGCACCTGTAATATAAGGTAGGGTCTTCAAGACCAAATAGGCGAACTGCTTCTGACATGCAGTCTCCTTGCAGGTACTGTTAAATCAGGGATGCCTACGACCGCTGACGGGTAACTTGGTGCTTGGGATAAATGATTCCATCCCTATTAGCATAAATTCCGTTATGCAGTCCTAACGTATTCATGCGTTTCTAATTTCTGTATAAACAGGGAATCTAAAATGATAAGAAATAACCAATAACAAGAAGAAAAAAATCAATTTAATAAATAACATGTCTTTAATATATTCGATACTGGGTTTAAACTCTTTTGTTATCAATTATTTTCGAATACTCACCGACAGATGACACGTCATTTCCCAATAATTATTTTTTCAAATTTCTAGTAACTAAGCAATAAATCTTTAAAATAATTAATATTTTAATAAAGAAATTAAACTAAATTTACTTATTTATGCCGAAAATTCTTATAATATGCTTTTATAATATTAAAATGACGATATCGGTGAGTTGTGGGTAGAACGCCACTTTTCGACGACAGATGTCTCTTGGTAATGAAACAAGAAAAATGTGTTTTAAAATGTATATATTTATAAATTTATACTACTTACACATAAAATGTTATACGATTTTATTTTAAGTTTGATCCTGAGCCATTTCTAGACCCATTAACAGCGCACTTCATGGTTAAAAGAATTTAATACTTATTTAAACGTAAGATGAGTCCGAACCGAACGCAGCGACGGTTCACTCGAAACTGCGGTTTTAGGCCCCGCCCACTGTAACGTCACTGACCTACTTGAAGGCGACATGACCTAGTCGGCTTGCGGCATCTCCGTCTTTTTCCGTACTTCGTGGTCTAATTCGATGTGGTTTAATTGTTATTTATAAACAAAAAATAGTGAATATTTACGCTTGACTCGACACAAAAACCAGTGCTATACCTTATTTCGTTAGAACTACTTCTATAGACCAATATAGAAGTACTTCTTAAAATTAGCGCTAGATGGCGTATAAGACATGAGAACCACATTAGTACTTTTTGAAATTAGCGCGATCTATGTGATTTAACTACTTAGTAAGACCAATACGTTATTAGTTACTTATCAAATAATCAATTTTATTGTGAAAAATGAACATTATGAAGCGTGCACTATTGGATTTTTTCTTTCTCTACTGCTCTTTAGGCGCTCATACTCGTATTTATCATTTTCAGACTCCTGTGCTCCGAGGAAGGCCTCCCCATCATGTACCATCTACTCTAACCTACGCACCTTTTTTATAAATAGTACACACCTCAACGCTTCGCTTATGAGGCGTGCAATAACCACTAAAAAGCAAAAAATAAATTATTTTTAAATAAAAAAAAACCCGCCTTCTAAAGACACCTTGAACTAAAAACCAAAAATTAATTTAGTATTTACATACGATTTCCATGCTAGACACCTACTGATGTGTTTGAAGTCGGTGCCTAGTCTAAAAATAACAAAAAAATACTTATACTCATATAATAACAAAAACGATAGGCAGGTATATACCTACTTATAATAACGTTATCATTAACATCATCTTGGCACCGACTTCAAACGTAGGTGTCTAGCACGGAAATCGTATGTAAATACTAAATTATTTTTTGGTTTTTAGTTCAAGGTGTCTTCTTAAGGCGGTTTTTTTTTCATTTAAATATAATTTATTCACAACACATATTATGCACAAATAGCGAATTCTGAGTATACTTCGAGTCCGTGAAATTGCATGTTTGTAAGGTGTCCCGCGATACTAAGATGATCCCTTAGTGAATGGTGTTGTATAATATAGTTGTACTAGTACATCCCCCGCGGCTTCGCTTGCGTCATAGTATTATTGATGAACAATCAATTTCGGATAGGATTCTTATTATTAGGTATAAGCGTCGCCACGTTAACAGCCAGTTTTACCCGCCCTCCGCATTAGATGTTTCACATCAAAAATAAAGGTTCTGGACAAGTAATCATCAACATAATATATCATATTTATACCAAAACCTTCTCCGAAACACGCTCCATCTTATGGTATAAGTTAATAATAATTCCGATCGGTTCAGTAGTTTTCGCAGTATAACCGAATAAAAAAACTCTCTCTCCATTTATTAGTATAGATAATAATATGAAAACCAGTGAGATGATAGAGCCGATAGATGTGGTCCCGAGACGATGATGGTGGACGTGTTCATCGAAGTTGCAGTTCTAGGTTTATTTCAAATCAGACAAGCCGTTCTGACCTGATTTGCTTGGAGGAAATATGCGCAGAGAGCAGGCCATGTCTCTGGCTAAAGACAGTTTGAAAGTAACCTGTGAGTTTCTAGCTGGTATTGGAGTTGACACCGGAAGCCCATTATAATGTTTCGACATAATAATTATATACCTTTTATGATCGATTCTTTCGAGTAAGAAAATTAGAAAAAGATACATTTATTTGACATGTGTTGTTTAATTACAACGTCCTCAATATATTCGTACGAAATAAGCTCACAAGAAAATATTGTTTCCGATTCTATTGGAAGTTCTTGGAAGAAGCGTTCGGTGAATTCTTTCAGTAAATGTTGTCTCAAGCGATCGTAATACTGTATCATTTCTTTTACAAACATTGTTATCTCTGTGTAGGTATGTGCTATTGATTTGATTTAGAGCCGCAGAGTAATTATTTATAACATGTAGGTAGTTTGAGTTATACACCAAAGCCTATTAACGTTGAAACTTAAGTAGGTATCCACTTTACACATAATGCAGAATCAAGAATTATAATTGTTTTGGCCCTGAATATTGGGGTACAGGTATAGCCTTGTTCGGCTACAGAAACTTACACGCATATTTTAGCCTAAGTTTAACTTAAATTACATATATTATATATTTTCTGTTTAATAAAGAACTATCTGTATTTTATCCTAGCTATTATAAAACTTGTAACAGAGCTGTCTCTGTGCATTTAAGATATTTGAGAAAAATGACTGTATTAATTAGGCTTTATAGGTGTGTCGAACGTAAACACAAAACATTTTTTTTAGATTTTTTTTTTTGTTTGTTTATCTGTTTGTTCGTTCGCGCATCACGCAAATACTACCGACCGACTTTTGATGCAACTTTTTTAATTTGATAGCTCTTGATTAGGCTTAAAAACTTGTATACATTTTATCCCTAATATATCATGAACCTAAGATATAACTTAAAAACTAGCTTTTGGCTGCGGCAGAGTCGCGGGCAACGGCTAGTACTTACAAATATCCTTGTATACTGACGTCGAATTCCGAAATTCAAATTATTAACGCGTGAGAAGTTTACTATATAAAAACCGGCCAAGTGCGAGTCGGACTCGCGCACGAAGGGTTCCGTACCATTGACTAGGTATACAACATTACACTATTGTAACTTCTACTTGTTGCCGTTATCAATAGCGAGAAAAAAGGGCAAAAAGATCACGTTTGTTTTATGGGAGGGGCTCCCCCCCCTTAAATATTGTTTTTTTTTTGTTTTTAGTATTTGTTGTTATAGCGGCAACAGAAATACATAATTTGTGAAAATTTCAACTGTCTAGCTATCGCCGTTCTTGAGATACAGCCTGGTGACGGACGGAAGGACAGACAGACGTTGTATGGCAACCCCCCTTAAATATTATATTTTTTTTGTTTTTAGTATTTATTGTTATAGCGGCAACAGAAATACATCATTTGTGACAATTTCAACTGTCTAGCTATCGCCGTTCTTGAGATACAGCCTGGTGACAGACGGACCTACAGACAGACAGCGAAGTCTTAGTAATAGGGTCCCGTTTTGACCCTTCGGTTACGGAACCCTAAAAATCCGATAAGTTTCACCCCCATTGCGTCTGTCGCTTATTAGATATTCTGAATGGTACACAGCTTTGCTAAGTTACGTCAAAGGGGCGGGTTATGACTTCAGTTCCAATGTTTGTATAAAGCGAACAAATTATTTACCCGTTCAAATTATATATAATCTTGGAATGTTTTTCATTTTGTAATGATAGACTTTTTTTATGTTAAGGCGGGAAAAATGTGTGTAACACCAAACTCGGTCATTTGGGGCAACGAACAGGGTAGTGTGGGGCCCTCACCCACTAAATAAACCCGCTGTGTGCTGTCTCTCCGCCTGTTTTGGCAGACCACTGGAACTATGTGACACTACTTTAGTGGACGACGTATGATAGACCTACGTATATATACTTCATATACTTTAGATTTCATAAGAAAACGGATTATTCTCGTTTTCATTTTGCAATGTATTTCACTTGTACTAGTTAGTTGAAAATATTAATATAATTTCTACCGTTATAGAACGTTAAAATATAATGATGCTTGCGGAGCGGAGCCAAATTAGTATAACTTACTTCGAGTAAATTATAACATTTATTTAGAACAGTGCTCTTGTATGCACAGCTGTAGGTATAGTAAAATATACATTGTGGTACTTAAAAATAGGCACTGTACCTATATCTGTTTCTCGGAAAGTGTTCTGGTATATTGTAGTGTGATTTCTTTTACTGGGAGTGTCATGATGGCGGACTATGCAGCTTCTCATTCTCTGAAGGTATGTTATATTATAATGTACATATTATAGCTATTACTGCCGCAATATCGAACCTTTCGGAAAAATTAAAGTTTAAGCAGGTGTATTAGGTACCTTTAATTAAAATTATCTTTAAATTATAAAATCATTTATCAATCTTTAAAAAATCCGTAAGATAAATATTCGTATCTGATTTTCACAGTAATATTATGTGCTTTAGGGCAGAACGAATGTGGGGTGCGTGTCGGGATACCTCCGCGTTGGTGCACCCTGGGCAACGTCGGCACGCTAGTGTCGGCGGCTGAATCCCGGCAGAGGACGGGTCTCCGCGTGTCCCTCTGATTAGCAGAGGGCACAGTGGATAGGCCGTACGTCCGCCGTGGAGGGCTGGGGTGGGGGCAGCGGGGTCACAGTGATCCCCCCGGCCCCGGAGGCGGGGCTCCCCCGGCCCTGGGAGACGTAGACGGGGCTTTTAGCCCGAGGGGCGACGGGCTCACCGCTTGCTTTGCGAGCGGTGGGCACGGTCTGATGCAGACCATCGTTTGGCCCGAACCGTAATCCTGAACGGACAGGACCGGGGGTCTTCGGACCGCGGGGAAGAAAACCCCTATAAAAAATTACCCCAATCCCGTGCTCTGCCGCTCGGCCAGGGGATGCATGGCTGAGGGGAGCTCAGTCGCGAGGGTTTAAGGCACGTCGGAGGACGTAAAACTTCAAAATATGGCGAAGGTTAAAAATGAAAAGATGGGGCGCGTCGCACCCGGAGAATCCCTCACAGGGCTGAGTAACAAGACCAGCCCTGTCAGCTCCACGTATTTGGGGGGAGCAACTAACGCTACGAAGAAAGGAGAGGTGGAGGAGAAGAGGACGAGGAGAAGAACTACCCGTGGCAGGAAACCTACACCTGCGGGCAGCCCAAAGGACAGCACTGGCAGCTCGGCTGTGGAAGGTGCCGATACGGAGTTGGAGGGCGGTGGCAGTGGCGCTGTGATGGCAAACGCTGTCTCTACGGGACCATCAGGGTCTCCGCGGGGTGCGTCCGGTGCGACGGGGGGACTGCCTTCGCGACTCCTGAGGCGTTCAATCGCGCAGGAGGGCAACGCTTCAGAGTCCGAGGGCAGTTCAACATCGATGCCCCCGCCGGCAAGGTCGGGCAGATCGGCTAAAAGAGGGCGATATACAAGTAAGTACGCAGGTGGTGTGCCTCGTTCCCTATCACAAGCGGACGAGGCTATAATCAGGGAATTGGGAGCGGAGCTCTCGGTGGAGGAGAGGGTGGCCCTTCTCACATCGAGGCTCCACGAGGTGCCTCCAGACGAGGATGGTCCCATTCAGTGGATCAGATTGCCCGAAAGGTTTCCGATGCCGTGGCCATCGTTTCCACGGTAGCTGATGGGTCGCGGAGCCTTCGGGGCAACTTCGCGGAGGCCCTCAGGAAGGCATCCGAGGTAGTAAATAGCTCGGTGGAGTCACTCCGGTGTAACCTGGCGCTGGGGGGACCTCAAGGCTGGAGGCGCCCTGCCGCTGTAGGCGTCTCGAGGCGGAGGTGGCGGAGTTCCGGAAGGAGCTCGCCAGCCAGCAAGCCAAGCTCGCCAAGGCCGGGTCGGGAGCCTCTGCCTCAAAGGCAGGCGCGGGGCCTCCGGCCCCTGGTCTCCTGACGGAGGAGCAGATGCGCCAGGTCATGTTTTGCGTCAACGCGGTTTATGACCTACGCGTCGGCTCCCTAAGCGCTAGAGTGTCGCCGGAGCCAAGGCTCCGCCCAGCATTGACCGCGGACAAGAAGGTCGCGCCGCCTTCGGGCCTAGCGCCGCTGCCCTGTCAGGGTGGCCGCGTGGCCAGCTACTCCGCGGGAGTGGCTGCAGCTGCGCCGCCCAAGGTGCCGGGCAAAGCTTCAAAGAGGATAGCGGCGCAGAAGGGCGGGCAGCGCCACAAGGGCCAGCCCAGGGAGGAGTTCCCTCTTCTCTCGCGTGCTGGTCAGCCATCGCGTGCCCCAGCAACCGTCTCGAGTCCCACCTCCCGCGCAGTTCGGCCCTACGCCCTCTGAAGAGGGTTGGCAGACAGTGGACGGTGGGAGGAAGAAATCCCGGGGCAAGAGAAAGAAGGGGGCCACGTCCGAGGCTGCTGCCCGGGCTGCGGAACCCCCTGAGTCGAGGAGCAAGCCCGGCCTCAAGAAGCCGCGCAAGCTTCAGACGCCAAAAACGGCATAATCACTATGCTGCCGGAGGTGGAAGCGGGCCTGTCGTACATGGCCATCTTAAGGAAGGCCGCGATGTATCCGTGGCAATCGTCAGCTCGGCGGCGCTTCGTTCCCCGCCCTTGTCGATCAGAGACAAGGGCATGGGATACGTCGCGGCCGACTGGGGGGGAGTCACGCTGTATGGCGTGTACTTCTCCCCCAACCGGAGTCTGGCTGATTTCGAGGTCTGGCTTAACAGCCTAGGGACCTCAATACGGCGACTGGCACCTAGCCACGTCCTAGTCGTGGGGGACTTAATCGCCAAATCCACGGCTTGGGGGTCCCCTGCGACGGAAGCCCGTGGAGTGGCGGTGGTAAAGTGGGCGGCGTCGACGGGTGTCTGTTTGCTAAACAGAGGCTCCGTCAACACGTGCGTGCGGCGACGGGGCGGGTCGATAGTGGACCTTTCGTTCGCTAGCCCCGATGTCGCAACACGAGTGAGGAACTGGTGTGTCCTGGAGGAGGTTGAGACCTTGGCCGATCATCGGTACATCCGGATTGAGGTCTCCCGGTCCCTTCAGGGCCCTAGTAGGGGTCACGCGGCGCACAGAATTCCCGCGTTCCCGCGGTGGGCTGTGGGCAGGCTGGATAGGGACTTACTGGTGGAGGCAGCCATCGTTCAATCGTGGCTGTCCTCACCAGCCCTGATCGAGGGGGTGGACGTTGAGGCTGGCCGATTTCGCGCTGCGATTACGCAGGTGTGCGATTCGGCCATGCCCCGTGTGCGACGTCCTCCTCCGAGGAAGGGGCTCTACTGGTGGTCCCAGGAGCTGGCGGACCTCCGTGCGGCGTGCATTCGTGCCCGGAGGTCCTATACCCGCAGTCGGCGGCGCAACCGCGATGGGGAGCGGGAGGGCCAGCTGTACGAGGCGTACCGCACTTCGCGGGCCGCATTCAAGTTGGCCATCTGCCGCGCCAAAACAGAGAAAAGGCAGGAGATGCTGGACGGTCTCAACCGTGACCCCTGGGGTCGCCCGTACCGTGCGGCGCTTAACAAGCTCCGCACCCAGGCCGGCCCCTCACAGAGACCCTTCAGCCCAGCCTCCTCACCGAGGCGTACGGTGGTCCTAGCCGTCGGAGAGGGCCAGGGAGGCTGATCCTTCCGCAGACCCGAATCACCGCCAGCGACTGGGGCGGTGTAGGCGTGAATATTTGCGCCCAATGCCGCCCTAGCTGAGGCTGCGGGTGGATGGACCGGGAACGTCCGCCACCCGCAAGGCCTCCCGCGAAGGTGCGACGCTCCGTGTGCGGATGCGTCGCTCAGTGGAGGGTACCTGAGAGGGTAAGCCGCCGGCGGACCACTGAAGTAATCCAACACAGTACCAGTGGGCTGTCAACATAGGCGGAGAGACGGCACACGGCGGGTTTCTTTAGTAGGTGCGGGCCCCACACTGCCCTGTTCGTTGCCCCGAACGACGGGGTGTGCGGTTAGGAACATTTTTTCCCGCCTAAACTAAAAAAAAAAGGCAGAACGAATGTGAATTATTAATAAACACTTCACACTGGCTACTGCTTACTTATTATTAAAGCGAGCAGGTATATTTCAGGACTAATTTAGGCCTATACTTCCTACTGATCCTCTCCTATACATTATTCCTCACCTCCTCCTATCCTTTTCCTTGGAGTTAATGACCCGCCAATGGTGGCTCTGGTGTTCCTAGCGCCTATAGGCTACGGTAACCGCTTAGCATAAGGTGGGCCGTATGTCTGTTTTCCACCCTCGTAGTAGAAAAAAAATCAAGTATTCAGTATCAGCGTGCACGCGTACTTGTTCCGTACACCACAATAATCAAAACATTATTGGTACTTGTATATCTGTAACATTTTTACTGAGTTTTACCCAAGAGGGAGAAAAATATAATAACTTTTGTAAGGGCTCGAGAAACCCGAATAATGAAATCACTCGCGTGTAAATGAGTGCGTACATGTTGAAGGGTGGGTACACAGTAGCTATCCATACTAACTATATTAATTTTATGAATGCGAAATTAGTGGGTCTAGCCAAGTTGCATTCTATGATCGCTAACGCTAATAGAAAACTATTTAAATGTATGGGAATTTGACATCTTTAACCTTAGATAAAGAACCTAGTGTAATAGTAGTGAAATATATAAAGAACCTATATTTATCTAAGTCCTTAACAATATCTATAACGCTAAGTCACGTGACTTGACGTTACAGATGTAAAATTTCCATACATTTTAATAGTTTTCTATTAGCGTTAGCGATCATAGAATGCAACTTGGCTAGACCCACAGTTTATCACTTTTTGCGGCCTAACGGCTAAAGTGGTTTTGATATAATTTGGAATTAGAGAAACGGTATTTTCAAAGTCTCTTTCTAGTTTTTAGGTTATATCTCAGGTTCCCGATATAGTAGCGGCATAAAATGTTTTAAGTCTAATCAAGAGCTATCAAATAAAAAAAGTTGCATCAAAATCCGTTACCGTTTTTGCGTGATGCGCGAACGAACTAACAGACAAAAAAAATAGTTTTGTGCTTAGACACGCTTGTTGGCCTCGTATCAAGGCTCTAAGTCGTTCAGTGGGCCATGGAGCGGGCTATGTATATGCTTGGTATTTCCATACGTGATCGAATCCGTAGTACGGAGTTCCGTAGGAGAACGAGGGTGACCGACATAGCCCGCCGGGTTGCCATGCTGAAGTCGCAATGGGCAGGCCACATCACTCGACGAATCGTCAACCGTTGGGGAAGAAAGGTCAGGATCACGTATCGGAAGGTGCAGCGTAGGACGGCCCCCCACCAGATGGACCGACGATCTGGTCAAAGCTGCGGGGAGCCGTTGGATGCGGTCGGCACAAGATCTTTTGTTGTGGCGTTCTCTTGGGGAGGCCTATGTCCAGCAGTGGATGTTGAAAGGCTGATGGATGGATGGATGGGTTAGACACGTTTATACGAGTATAGCCCAATATAGTAATTTTTTCTCAAATATATTAAATGTACAGGCATGGCTCTGTTATCTAATATATAAAATTCTCGCGTCACAGTGTTTGTCGCCATTCTCTTCCGAAATGGCTTAACCGATGCTTATGAAATTTTGTGTGCATATTAGTAGGTCTGAGAATAAGATGTAAACTATTTTTCATACCCCTAAGTGATAATGGTGGTCAATGGCAAATTTTTCTTTTGCACAATTTTTTTTTTTATGACGGCATTAAAAAACGCAGCAACCCTAAATTTTTACCCTTCTACTGCCAACCCCTATTTTTTAATAGCGATATTAGTACTGAAAATATGGTGGTACGTAGTTCGCCGGGTGAGCTTTATAATAGTATAGAAAATTGCTTCCTTGTAGACGAAAGCTGGGTCCAGCTAGTGTTAATATAAAGTATTACAATTAGTGGCGGTGAGTTATACTCGTACAATGGAGGATACAAAAAATACCCTTACGTAACGGCGAGAGTGTAGCAAAAATACATTAGCGGCCCAGGGGAAGAAAATTACCTCGTCGACTGCTTAACTTTTGGTGAACATAAGCACTACTAGTAGATTTTGTATTAACAGGGGTGTAGAATAGTCGAGTTGTGCGAAAGTGCGCTCAATAATGTAATGGAATTTATTATCCAGAAACATAAACCACCAGAACAAGTTGTTAGCGCGTGCTTCGCTTTTCTTTTTACAAAATTTTCCGGTATCAAAACCGATGTTCATTCACACGGTGGCCCTATATTTGTCCGTTTTATGGAGTAACTAGCTCCTGCCCGCGGCTCTGCTGCAGGCAAAAACTACTTACATCATATTTAGGTTATATATCTCGGTTTCCTATATAGTAAAGAGATGAAATCTTTAGCAGTTAACTTACGATTTATCTAACAAAAAAGTTTCATCAAAATCGGTTCAGTAGCTGGCGTAAAGCGCGAACAGACAAACAGGCAAACGAAAATCCAAAAAACCATCAGACAACTCGGAACATCAGATGACAGATGTGAAAACATCGAAATTATTTTGTAGAAATAATATGAGGCGGAAATGGACATAAAGGATTTAAGAGAGACTTATAAGTGAGTGTGAATATTCTATTATTATAATATATAACAAATGAGAATATTGTTTGTATCTTATATAATCCTTGGCAAGCACCCTCTCACTATCCATAGACGAATTAAAACTGTTATTGGTAGGTATATTGATTGACGATATGCTTCCTAGTTACATGCTTTTGTCACAGATGACATTAAAAACAATTAAATAAATTGGCGTGGCGACGTGACGCTAACAGCCGGTCTTACCCTCCCTCCGCATTAGATGTTTTACATCTAAAATAGTTTTGAGTTTAGACCTAAGTAGCCTAATCACGTCATTTTTTCTCTATTACTGTCTGTTTTATTATAGTATAGATGGAGAACTACCTAAGAGGGCTTAATTTAAACTTTGTGGATAAGTTCCCTGTAGCTAAAATATCTATAAGCTTAAATTAATAATTAGTCAAAATATAGTACGACTGATAGTGATCATACCTGCTTCTCGTCAAGATATCTAAGCATAGATGCGCCATTTTTAGTAAGCTGGTTTATAGTGCAATATACGCGCAAACCATGAAGAATATACGCAAAATAATGTGACCTCTATGGTCGAATTTCATAGACAAATTTTATCGCTTTGTTATGGCAATAGCTAATGCATTCCAGTCCTTAAATATTCGCAGTAATCAGAGAGACGTTTAATAATGTAAGAGGGAAAGTAACATACGATGCCACATATTAATATTCGAAATATAAATAATTTGATTTGCTATATATTATTTAGAACTAATGCAGTGCTTTGTATAGACGAGTGCTGTGGTTTCATATATTCGTTTTTGTTATTCAAAGATTTTTTGTCTTTATCTGTGTATGATGTCGACATACGAAGACTTGTGAAGAAATATTAAAAAATATAATAAAAGTAGACTGACTTTTTACAAATTCATCCAGGACATTCCATTTCTAGTGGTAGAGGTTTACTTATCCCAGCATCAATAGGCCGGCTCGATCGGGAAAGTACCACCTTCTCATAGGAGATCGGCGTGAAACAACGGTAGGTACTTCTGCCGTTGTGTGTCATATGGTGAGTGAGAGCGCCGGAGGCCCAAACCAACTCCCTATACTCTCCTTATTGTCCTTCCTATACTCTCCTTAGTATCCTAGCTATCCTCCCCTTATTATCCTCTGCCTATCCACGTTCTATCCCTTTCCTTGGAGATCCTTGGAGATGACAACGCGCTGTGATGGCTCTTGTGTTGCTAGCGTTTGGTTAAGTACTTAGTGCTTACAATCAGGTGTGCCGTATGCTTGTGTGCTACCCATCCATCCATCCATCCATCAGCCTTTCAACGTCCACTGCTGGACATAGGCCTCCCCAAGAGAACGCCACAACGAGCGGTCCTGTGCCGACCGCATCCAACGGCTCCCCGCAGCTTTGACCAGATCGTCGGTCCATCTGGTGGGGGGCCGTCCTACGCTGCGCCGGCCGATACGTGGTCGCCACTCGTGAACCTTTCGTCCCCAACGGTTATCGGTTCGTCGGGCGATGTGGCCTGCCCACTGCCACTTCAGCATGGCAACCCGGCGGGCTATGTCGGTCACTCTCGTTCTCCTACGGATCTCCATATTACGGATACGATCACGTAGGGAAATACCAAGCATAGCCCGCTCCATGGCCCGCTGAGCGACTTTGAGCCTTGATACGATGCCAACATTCAGAGACCACGTCTCTGTTCCATATGTCATCACTGGTAACACACACTGGTCGTAGACCTTCGTTTTCAGACACTGCGGAATATTGGACGAGAAGATCTTCCTTAGCTTCCCGAACGCTGCCCAGCCGAGTTGGATTCGTCGATTGACCTCTTTCTCGAAGTTGTGCCTACCTAACTGGACTGTTTGTCCCAGGTAGACATAGTGGTCGACAACTTCGAGAAGCGCACTCCCGACTAGAACCGGTGCTGAAATGACATGGACATTAGACATGACTTTCGTCTTGTCCATGTTCATTTTGAGACCCACTAGTCGAGAAACCCTGCTGAGATCATTGAGCATGGTGCCAAGGTCCTCCAGCGATTCTGCCATGACTACGATGTCGTCGGCATATCGATGGTGAGTGATGTATTCGCCATTGATGTTGATGCCGAATCCGGTCCAGTCCAAGAGCTTGGAAACATCTTCCAATGCAGCGGTGAAGAGTTTCGGGGACATAACGTCTCCCTGTCTAACACCTCTCTGCAGTTGGATCGGTTTCGTACTCCTGTCCTGAACACGAACTGACATGGTGGCGTTTCTATACAAGCACTTCAGCACATTGATGTACCGATAGTCAATTTGGCACCGCTGAAGGGACTGCAGCACCGCCCAAGTTTCGCTCGAATCGAAGGCTTTCTCATAGTCCACAAACGCCAGACACAGAGGCCGATTGTATTCCTCGGTTTTCTGTATAATCAGGCGTAGCGTGTGGATGTGGTCTATGGCACTATAGCCTTTACGGAAACCGGCTTGTTCGGGAGGCTGGAAGTTGTCAAGCCTGCGCGCGAGTCGATTTGTAATGACCCTCGAGAACAACTTATAGACGTGGCTCAAGAGCGAGATGGGTCCATAATTCTTCAAGAGGGTTCTGTCACCTTTCTTGAAGAAAAGCACCACCACGCTCCTGGTCCACGACTCTGGAACGTCGCCCCCGAGAACAACGGAATTAAATAGCCTCTGGAGAGCTATGAGGACCGGCTTTCCGCCTGCCTTCAGAAGTTCTATAGTAATTCCGTCGTTACCCGGTACCTTTCCGTCCTTTAGCTGTTTGAGAGCCAATCTGATCTCGTACAGGCTGACGTCCGGGATATCCTCGGTAAAGTGCTGAGTTAGCTTGGATCTGCGGTCTTGGGCCAAGCCAACAGCAGGGCTCTGGGATCTGTACAACTGTCCCTAGAACTGCTGGACCTCACCCAAGATCTCATCTCGAGATGAAATGACAGTGCCGTCGTTGGTCCTCAGTTTAGTCAACTGGCTTTGACCAACAGACGAATACGGGTAGTATTGAATTGGCGAATATCGTGCCGCACAGCCTTGGAGATCTGTCTGTTTAACCGCCTTAGGCAGGACCAATCGGCTGAGGACTGGACTGTCATTTCTTGTCTCCTCTCCATGAGTTTGAGAGTATGGTCCGAGAGTTTACGAGTCCTAGTGACGCGACGGGCCTTGAAGTAGGTCGACCCGACCGCGTGGACAGTTTGCACGAACCTGCTGTTCATATCGCTCGCTGATTCACACTCATCTAGACATTGGAAGCGATTTTTTAGTTCGAGCTGAAAGCTCTCGGGGTTCTGGTATTGGCCAGGTGTTGGTCGGAGCGTAGACTTCATCAAGCGTGACCTCTCGACTTTCGTGCTAATATTCAAGATGCCCCAGACTAGTCGGTGATCACTCCCAGTTTTAATCCTGCTGATCACTGAGACATCATTGAATATGTGTCGTTTGACCGACAAGATGATGTCAATCTCGTTTTTAACTGAACCATCAGGGCTTATCCAGGTCCATTTCTGCTAGGGCTGCTTCCTGAAGAAGGAATTCATCATGTAGAGGCCTTCCTTCTCCAGAAAGTCAGTCAGCATCTGGCCCCTGTGATTCCTCTGCCCGAAACCATAGTGCCCCACTTTCAGCTCATCGTCTGTCCTTTTGCCTAGTTTCGCGTTAAAGTCTCCCATCAACCACCGTGAAGTAGGTTTTAGACGAGTGGATGGCCTTCGAGATATCCTCATATAGGGCCTCCACCTCGTCGTCGGAGTGTGTCGAGGTCGGTGCGTAAACCTGTATGACCTTCAACGAATACCGTTTGGTTATTCTGAGTATAAGGTACGCTACCCTACTCGACACACTCTTAATCCTCTCCACGTTGCCTACGAGAGACCTGCGAACGATAAACCCGACGCCTCCTTGGGACTGGCGGTCGCCCTCCCGGTGGAAGAGCAAGTTCCCGGACTGGAGGATTGTCGTGCCCTCACCCTCTCTTCGGACTTCTGACAACCCTATAATGTCTCAGCGGATCTTGCTCAATTCCTCTTCCAGCTCGGTGATTCTCTTGTCGGTCCGAAGTGTCCGAACGTTGTGTGTTACCAGGGCCAGAGGTCGTTGTTTTTGGTAGCCTTTCCGCGACCGGAGATTCTACGCACCCCCTGCTCCGCCGTTACCGGGCCCGCTACCGTTAGGCCACGGAATAGCGGAGCTGCCGTGACTGGGGGCCCTTTGAAATTGTGTGCTCGTCATGGGGGATAATACCGTAATCGCCAGGCTTGGCAGGCGGGTTGGCGATCGCAGTAGATGTTATTAATACTCGAGGGAGTGCTGCTGCCCACTCCCCCGGTATTCTCTAAGCCGGCTCTTACGACTCCCGTAGATAGAGAGGGGTGGAACAATTCTAAAGCCGGCCCCACACGGCATGTGTGTTACCCACGTAGTATAAAAAAATACTCTGTTGTTCATCTCAAAATTAACATTTTATCAGCTAAATTCACTAAAAGCTTTTTTTATTCGGTAATTATATATTTAAGTGTTCCCGCTTTTGTTTTCAAGACTTTGGGCGCTTTATCAACTTTTGGTTGTCTAATAAGTTATAAATAAAGAATGTAGAATCTCATTTCACAAAATGTTTGTTGCTTATCTTGTTTGAGAGAAAATAATTTAGAGACGGAAAATTTTGTACTCGTAATTTGGAATGTACGTTTCTTCCAGAAAGTAGAAATATCAACAAAACACTCGATCTCCTGTTACTGTAAGAGGGTGATTAAGGTTATTTGAACACCAAGTATAATTAAGAACTCTCAGTAGATAACGGTGTTCTATTTATTAAGTGCATGCTATTTGTACCGTCATTTGTTTGGTGGTTGTTTTCCATTGATTTTGAATTATATCTCAATTCGATTGGGTATAGTTATCATTTAAAAAGAGGATATGTTTAAATTAATCCAAATATTAATAATTAGTTTAACAAATACATGCAGAATTAATTAAAGTCCCAAGCCAATGTCACGCATAGCTGACAAAGCGTCTGGGATGGTTATCTAGGAGAAGCCTAGCCCTGCTAAACGTGAGTTACTTGCCGGTATAACATATATGTAATATGTGTCAATCTGATAATAAATTCAATACATAAACCATATAGGAACCTTCAGTTTTAGGGATAAATAGCAGCACCTCTTTTTCTGGGTTCCAGACATGGATATATGTAACCGAAATTCACAATTATCAAATTAGTAAGGATTTACATTTTATAGAAAATTCTTTTAAATATTCATTCAAAAGCTTTCCTGGAAAAGTGTAATGAAATTGTCTCTAGAAAATTACAACTAAAATGTGCGCCGTTGTCCTAAAAACAAAAAATATTCTAAGGTTCTTCTTCATAAAAGATTCTTCATTTTCGTTCGAAGGCTGACAAATAAAACGCACACGTTATTTCGGGGTTATTCCGTTATTTCCTTTCGCCTTGAACTGATAAATACGAATGCAATTGATTCAATTTGTTTGAATTTATTCAATTACCTGCCGTTGGATACCTGCCACCTCACGTTGGCTTCCCGAGTATAATCGTTTTAGGTATTTTCTACTAACAAATTGATGCAAATTTAATTTTGTCACAATTTTAGATGTAGGGTACTGCTAGCCCAGTTAGACGAACCTTTAGTCGTAACGACCATTTATTTATTTGTACCAACAATACCAAGGTCGTAAAGAAGCTAGTATATTCTTTAGTTCCACCAATTCTATCCGACAAGGGATAGGAATAGAAAATGTTTTTTTTTACTATAGAATAGGTACGACCTAAGATTTCGTTGTGAGATTAAACTTGATACTGTTTTTTGCCGTGTGGGGCCAACTTTACCGTATGGGGCCGGCTTTGCCGTGTGGGGCCGGCTTTGCCGTGTGGGGCCGGCTTTGCCGTGTGGGGCCGGCTTTGCCATGTGGGGCCGGCTTTAGAATTGTCCTACCCCTCTCCACCCATGGGAGTCGTAAGAGCTGACTGAGGGAATAGCGGGGCAGTGGGCAGCAGCACTCCCTCGAAAAACATCCACTGCGACCGCCAACCCTCCTGCCAAGTGTGGCGATTACGGTACTATCCCTCATTTTGGGGAGGCCTATGTCCAGCAGTGGACGTCGAAAGGCTGATGGAGGGATGGATGAACTGTTTTGTCAGTCCTTGGCCTTACCACTTAGATATCACTGCTGATGCTTCAGCTGGTTAGACATGCCGGCACTTCCACGCGTTACTAAATCCTTATTCGCAAAGAGCACGTCTTGCAAGATGTTATCCAACTCAGGAATCGCGTTTATTTTTAGCTTCACTTAAGGGATTACTTTTGAAGTCGACGCTGAACCAAATAGGGGATGTCTTACACGAACATTTCATTAAGTAAGTATAGACAGATTTTTATTACTAAAACGAGATTAGAATTTTGAGACAACTTTTCTCTTTCATAAAATTAAATGCGACATCTTTTTTTTTTTGTGTTTTCAATTTTAAACGTTGACTAGCCTATTTTGTTTTTGATTTTTAAGGTGCGCAAAAATGTTCTACCGTACACCCCGCTGCCCGGGCAGACAAGGGGGTAGTGTGGAGCTCTCACCCACTAAAAACCCACGGATCACTGATACCGCCACGTATCGACCGTAATCTGCAGGCGGCAGCCCCTTCGGGCACCATATCTCAAGCGACGCCCAGCGCACGTGGGCGTCACACCTTCGCGGTAGGCTTTTTTTATCAGGCGGCATCTGGCGCAGGTCAACTAGACTAGCCTAGTTTATGCATTTGCGGGTATTTCGCTCGCCTGGCATCGATGGGTGGTACCTATTTGTGAAAACCTGACTTCTTCCGTCAGAAGGCATGTTAAACAGTGGGTCGGGGCTATCAAATAACTTCCTGGTAATCGTTACAAGTTATCAAAGTAAAAATGTGACTTTGATCTTGTTCTAAGGTCGGCATTGGTTCTCTTACTTGGGTCGTAGAGGTCATAGGCAGTCGCTCTGTGTAAATAATGATGTAGTAGCTAAAACTGAACAGATTGAAAGCCGACCACAAGGTGCGTCGCTCCTTGTGCGGATGCGTCGCTCAGTAGAGGGTACCCGAAAGGGTAAGCCGCCGGCAGACCACTGAAGCAGTGTAACAAGGTTCCAGTGGTCCGCCAATACAGGCGGAGAGACGGCACACGGTGGGTTTATTTTAGTGGGTGAGGGCCCCACAGGGTAGGTACATTTTTCCCGCCTTCAAAAAACAAATACAGATGAAGCACCCAGACTCAGATCTCATTTGTGGATCGAACAAACACAATACTTGGAATGAGTTCGGTATACATATAAACAATTAGTTATGTCTGTGCAGTTTCTTGTATTCTCGTTTCACTGTAATCAACAGGGTAATGTTTATAATAATACATCCCTAGGTTCTCTCTAACTTTAGCTATATGAGGGGTATGATTGGTATAGTTTTTATCACATTATTTTACATTACTTCGATAGATACTTCTGCCTTTGTGTTTCGTACGGTCAGTGAGAGCGCTGGAGGCCCGAAACCCCCTCCCTACCCTCTGCTTATTATCCTTCCTATCATCTCTTTGTTATCCTTCCTTTCGCTTTCTATGAAGATGGTGACGCGCGAGATATGCCTCTGGTGTTACTAGCGTCTATAGGCTACGGTAACCGCTTACCGTGGGCCGTATGCTTGTTTGCCACCCACGTTTTATTAAAAAAATAAAGAGATCATTTATGTATGCACTATTATATAGGTACGGATGTATGTTGTTCCGTGGTAGTATACATGACAAGCTAGAGTAATGTTTGAGACTACAAAGACTTTTTGTGGAATATTTTCACGACCTACTTGGCAATGCGTTCGCTTCAACACTTGTCCCAATTTCAAGTTATTACTATGAATGGATATGTTTTGCGTTATTTCAGCAATTCTTGTGCCAAAATATTCTTTGCAGTATTAAAAAGTCCACATCAGGATTATTATTTTCTATACGGCAGTTGTCTGTAAAACTTATTTTTTTATTTATTTTAATTGTCATTACTGTTTTTTTTTTAAATCCTTACTGATATTATAAATGGCGTAATTATTGAACTTATTATCATGAAATTTTAAATATATGTAGTCTTTCCCGGGGGAAAGAACAAAGGCTACTTTTCCATAGTTTTCATCCCGGAAATAAATATATTTTTCAAAGAGATCTAATGACTGATGGAATTACTATTTTTACTAAGACTACTATATATGCCGTAGTGATATTTTGTTATTCTAAAGTTTTGGCAGAATCTAGTCCTAACTTATAATAAAGCTGTAACAGAGCTGTGTCTGTACATTTAAGATATTTGAGATAAAATTACAATATAGGCGTGTCTGAGTATAAAACATTTTTTTTTTTCGATTTTTTGTCTGTTTGTTCGTTTGCGCATCACGCCAAATTGACTGAACGGATTTTGATGCACCTTTTTTTATTTGATAGATCTTAATTTGACTTAAAAACTGCTAAACATTTTATCCCGCTATTATATTGGTTGATTTCTGTCTAAATTATTTTCTTGTTTCGTACTTTTTAAATCACTTTTTTATTTCCGTAGTTGGGTTCCAGTTAATAATTTTTAACTTCCCGCTAAGAAAATTGAAAATTTTCAAAAATTGGGAAGTTATTGGTTTTACGACGTTTTTCGAAAATCGAGTTTTAACGGATGTTGACGTTTTGAGGTCCTAGGAAGCTTCCCCGAATGTTTCCGCGATGATGCCTGCATGTGTGTGTGTGCGTGTGCGTGCGCGTGCGTGTGTGTGCGTGTGTGTGTGTGTGTGTGTGCGTGTGCGTGTGCGTGTGTGTGTGTTCGTGTGTGTGGCCGTAGGTAAACCTCTCATAACTTTTGAACGGCTTGACCGATTTCATCGCGGTTGGCGTCATTCGAAAGGACTTGACCAAACTTAGATTTTGAATACAATTAGGACCTATTCGAACTGGTAGATCTTGAGGAATCTCAAAAAAAACTTATCTTCCACACCACCTCTTACATTTCACGTGCCTACCCGACACGCTGCTCCCCTCAATCCGCCAAACTGGGCAAGGCGTGATAGGTGGCGGCCCCCATCGCCACAACTGCCGTTGTTTATACCGACGGGGGCAGATCGGTATCCGTACGCGTCGCCTCCGGGGCACGCCTTAACTTGCACTGCGGTACTCATTCGTGCCGGATTGCAGCCTGTAGGGGTCTCTTTGTAGGGTCCATTACTCCTATTGATCGGATTAAGACAGGTTATGGAAGAACTCCACCTGTTATTACCTATGTACTTAATGAAACCCGTAGGTATCTATCCACCTTTTTTTTTTTTTTGTTTAGGTTGGAAAAAATGTACCTAACCGCACACCCCGTTGTTCGGGGCAACAAACAGGGTAGTGTGGGGCCCTCACCCACTAAATAAACCCGCCGTGTGCCGTCTCTCCGCCTTTATTGGCGGACCACTGGAACTATGTTACATTCCTTCGGTGGTCCGCCGGCGGAGGTATCTATCAACCCTACCCAAAACATAAATCTCCTTTCAATTTGCAAATGTGCGCGTATATTTTCGCTGAATAACATAAGTGCATTTTCATTTGCGAGAGTGATTTTGTATTTATGTAGAGTAGACACGCAGGGGCTTGTTCCATGTTTTTTTTTAGATAACTGTATACTGTGTAGTATCGGACTAAAATAGTGTTATAATCTATTTCACGGGTAACTTCAAAGATTATTAAGGAAGTAAAATTATGCACATGGTCGAGGCTATGACGAAAAAGGTTGTAGCCTAGTTGTTCATTTGCAATTCGAACGGTTTGCCTTCATATAGAGTACTGCACACATTTCAGAAAGCAGGTGCACACAAGTACCCACTTGACTCCCTGGAGAGGCTATCGATTATCGCAATCCAATGAATTCTAGCTATTCGATTATCAATAAATGGACTGGGTCCCTTCTACGTGCTCTACCGACCGTTACAATACCGTTACTATATTAGGAACCTGAGATTAATAAAAAAAATATGTAGGTACTAGAATTTTGATCTGTATTTTAGCCCTTAATATGCTCAGCTTAGTTAGTTAAACTTACTATATTGGACTAATACATGAAAATGCATCCGATAGTTGGCGTGAGTCGTAAAGACAAATGTGATGTGGAGATTGGATATGGCCGTTGGTTAGTGGCTTAGCGACTTGGAGCACTTCCCCGGATTGGATGTGACGCAGGTTCGAATCCCGCTCTCACTAGTCTTTTTCCACATTCACAAATAATTTGTACTTTAAAATCCATCCATCCATCAGCCTTTCAATGTCCACTGCTGGTCCCCAAGAGAACGCCACAACGAGTGGTCCTGCTCCGACCGCATCCAAAGCCCCCCGCGGCATTGACCAGATCATCGGTCCCATTTTTTGTTGCGTGCTCATTATGGGGGATAGTGCCGTAATCGCCACGCTTGGCAGGCGGATTGGCAATCGCAGTGGATGTTGTTAATACTCGAGGGAGTGCTGCTACCCACTCCCCCACTATTCCCTCAGTCGGCTCTTACGACTCCCGTGGGTAGAGAGGGGTGGGACAATTCTAAAGCCGGCCCCACACGGCAGACGTACTTTAAAATACTAGTAACTATTTAAAAAAGGCTAATGTTCGCATTCGCATTAGTATTCGCATTCACGAATATAGGAAATCGAAAATTCATCACGTCCCTAGAACCTATACATAATGTAATAGAAAAATAAATGATACAGCATGTTATATGTACATCAAAGAGTAAGTAATCTTCATTGTACTCGATGTCCTCAAGAATCGATCAGCTAAAGAAATAAAATGTTTTGTGTTCACAGTTCACAGAAAAGGTTCTTTGTGCTATTGTGTGGGTAAATGTTATCTTCAAAAGAGAAAATTATAGCAGTTGTCTCCGTTACCACAAGAGAGATGCGATGAAAATATTACAATAAACAAGTCTGTTGATATTGACATTTCTCACGCCTGCACTGTAAATAATATCCAATATCTAAGATTTGTAAATTGTTTTTTTAGTAGTATTTGGTTAGTGAAATTACTAGGAATTGAAACAAAATGACTATGGAATTTTGACTTTTGAATAACAGAATAATATTATTCAAAAGTCAAAATTCCATAGAGTTGTATTGGAAATTAATGGAATTGGATTTGTCGATGCCATTGTGAAACTACGTTGAGATTTAAAAAAAAAAATTATTTTGCAATGTAGCTTTTTTTTTTGCGTGTCAAACACGCTTATTTAAAATATTCGTTACATTTTCTTGATTTTTCTTTCCGTAAAAACCTACAAAGTATTAGAAAACTTAAAAAAGGTTAATTACCGATTGAACTCCTACCGTTCTCAAGTCATAGCGCGATGAAGGGAAATACGGATTCGTTTTTATATTAAGATTCTACGACATACATTATGAAACCACGACCATTCTTAAGAGTGAACGACTGCAGGCAGAGGAGGAATATCTGACAAATTCTTCATTGTAATAGCTATTCATTTACATATTATTTTCTATATAAAATGAATAATATTCACAATCACTGGGCAAAACAGAATAAATAATATGATCGTATAATAAACCCGATTATCTCACCAAACGTCGTGTGTAATCGAATGAAACTAATTCGATACGATGGTCTCCTTACCGTTAAATCCTAATGTTATAGCAATTATGCCTTGATATGTACTTAAATATAACTACGGTCATATTTCCAGTAACAGTTATGTACATTCTGATGCCCACGTATATATGTATAGGTACTAGATAGTAATACGAACTGAAGAGTTTTTATGTTTTTTATTTGGCTGAAGATGTTTGTTTATAAGTATGATTAGTTTGAAAAATAAATCTTATTTGATAGTCCAGGTGTTGATGTAAGTTATAAGCTGTCTAATATTATACTATGACCCTTAGGTGTGGGCCAATTAATGGGCCGGCGGTCGAGAGGCGTCGAATAAGGAAAGCTAAGTGTGAAGAGTTTTAAAACATAAAAAAGTCAAACGGTGGTTATACAATCTATAACAGCATATGGGGGACTTTACACATCTAAGTTTTTCGAAGGATTCAGGCTATAGTATGCCTCGCTAGCTCAAAGAAAGTCTTGCACTGCAAAAGCCATCGTGTATTCCTTTAGTTTGTTCACAATGTTTCCCTCACTAGACAGTGAAATTTTGTTATAAAATAAGTACGCTCGTGATTCAGTTGCGGACTTTCGAGTGCTCGGACATACCAAAAGGATCACTGCTTATATATATGTATATATGATGTATATCTAACACGTTTCCTTATATTTAAATAAATCTTAGTAGGTACTAAGTAGTATTGCTTTTTTACATTTCTATGGAGCTTCGTTAGATATCTAACGTGAGAGGTTTAATACATCTCTTTGGTTGGTTACCGCGACTTAATTTTGCATGTTTATGACATGAAATACAAAGGGCTCGCGTCTGTTACGTAGGGAGTTGGTGTATTTTATCCATTCAACGTTTATTTTGCCTAGAAAAGGACTGAAAAGGGTTAGGCTGTTCTGGTAAGTGCCCCTTCAAGTGTTGCTCTGGGAATTGTGATGGTTGTCGAGCCTTATTTGATGTATTTCTTAAGTGTATTGGTTGAAATCCGAATTTATAGAGATATAGTGCAGGCGATTCTCTTAGTCCTCATATCGATAACGAAACATTTTGCATAATAGCAGGTACTGTCCATTGAAACAAAATACTATTTTTAACTAATGTTTATTGGAGCGCAGAGACGTTTTACAATATTATTTTTTTGAAGAAAAGGATAGTCTCGTTTTGCCAGACCAAATTTATAAATATATATTTATTGTCTAACATAAATTCCCCCCCGATAAATACTGCAATCTTATTTATAGCCCATGTCTGTACGAAACCACTTTTTGTTTTAATTTCTACTACTCTGACCAATCTCCGTATATTCAATGTACTTTGTGGACCAAGCCATCGCTACCTTTGATCAGCTTGGTCAGCCTTTTTTCTTTTTTTGTTTAGGCGGGAAAAAATGTCCCTAACCGCACACCCCGTCTGTGTTGACGGACCCCTGGTACTGTGTTGGATTACTTCAGTGGTCCGCCGGCGGCTTACTCTTTCGGGTACCCTCTACTGAGCGACGCATCCGCACACGGAGCGTCGCACATTCGCGGGAGTCCTTGCGGGTGGCGAACGTTCCCCGGTCCATCCAACCGCAGCCTCAGCTAGGGCGGCATGAGGCACAAGTACTCGCGCCTGCGCCGCCCCAGTCGCTGCCGGTGGTTTGGGTCAGCGGAATAATCCTGCTCCCTGGCCCTCTCCCCTGCAACCTTCCACGAGATAACCTCCTCGCAGAAGGCAGTGACCGCGGCCCAATTCCTGTCGCTGCCGAGCATCGCTCTGTCGACGCTGGGCAGCGAGAGGTCTCCCCCTATTGCCGTGACGAGTTCACACCGCTGCTCGGCCCAGGCCGGGCACGACTCGAGCGTCTACCTACTGGCCATTGCAATGGTGAAACATTATCACCAAGCAACAACACCAAAACTCCTTTGTGAAAGTTAGGTTTAATACTGGACCATCTAGGACGAGTTAATTGTGTTTCTAAACGAATATTATGTGGGTTGAAATATATAAACCAAAAATTTGTAAAATCATATACTGTGGGTAGATGAAACCGTTGAAACAACATATCAGCTTTGGACGCCTACCATCTAAGTCCACCCGTGATCATGAATGCTGTAAAGTATTCGAAACGTCGGGATAGCATAAAAAATCAAGTAAACGCGATAGATTCCATAAACGTAGTTTTATTTCAAAACATTTAGGACGACTCAACATTTGAGTAAAATGAGATTTGTGCCACGCATGTCAAAATTCCTGACGAACCTTAACACACTTTTTCCAAAAGCTTATATTAATTAATATTGATTGAATTAATTTCAGACCCAGGAAGTTCTGTTATTAGGCGATTAATTAAAAAACGAGCATCCCATTTCGGCTTTTAATAAAAAGCCTTTGTTCTTCTTGATCGAAAATCTCGTCATCATAGAGTTCTTTAAAATTATGAAAGCAGTGCTCCGGTATCCGGATATTATAGATGCGAAAGTAAGTTTGTTTATTTGTAACGCTTTCACACCACAGCTACGTAACCGATCATTATGAAATGTTACATTTTTTTAGCCCGGAGCTAAGACATTTTTTATATCGAAAAAATGCAAGGTTCCTGTGTGATTAGAGAGATATTATGCATACATATTAATGTGTCATAGAGTGATGTATATGCATATTCTGAACGTGTACGTGTCTGACGACGTATGTCGTGTCCATACGACGTATGTCACAGGTAGAATCTAGTAGCAATATTATTTTGATATATTTTTTTAAATTGACTTTTTTTGTTTTATCCCTTTTGTGCGCAATAGTGGAACATATCCACTATTGCGCACGGGTCTCCATGGTGAGAGGGATTAGGCCATAGTCCACCCTGCTGCCCAATGCGGGATGGAAGACCTTCACAAGCCGTCGGTATCTATCCAAATAAATTATTAATTCTATTATATATTATTACATATTTATTAATTATATATTGACTTTTAAATATTGGTGAATTGTACACATATTTAAAGTAACATAAACGGGTCTTTTTCGCGTATAAATTAGGTCAAGTTTATAACTACCTTTAGCCAGAAACAGATTAGGTACAGTAATTGTCCCGTGACCACGACTGCTTCAACGCAGTTGAAACGTCGGGCTAAAGGTAGTTAAAAACTTAACCTAATTTATACGCGAAAAAGACCCATTTATGTTATTTTAATGTACCTACTTACTTCTATAGTGATATCACATATCGTCAGTCAGGTTATGATTAATTTATTTTAAAAGTAGTTTGTTTAGGTACTTATATAGAGTGCTTCTCTGATGTTGGCCTCAAAGGTCGAGGCAAATCCTTAAACCCTTTTATACCTACTTAAATATTAACAAAAGAGGGTCGTCGGGAGTAGACATTTTGAATGAGACATGACCCAACTCACTTTCATTTGACATCTAGATAGGTACCCAATTATTTCTATATTTTTGATGTGAAACATCTAATGCGGAAGGAGGCTAAAATCGGCTGTTAGCGTGGCGACGCTTTTATTGTACTTGTCCCGTTCAAATCTTGCAAGTTAAATTTGACACACATTCCGGTTTCCGATTGAGCTGAAATTTTACACGCATGTGTATATAACGTGGCAATGCAATATTATGATGACATGGAGCTGATCTGATGATGAAGCTGGAAGGTGGACATAGGAACTCAATAATGAGACGGCGCAACCCCATCGAGTTTAGGCTCGTATGATTCGTCTTGCCGAGTACTTTGTGTCTAGATGGTATCCAGGGGCTGATGATGAAGCTGGAAGGTGGCCACAGTAACTCTGTAATGAAACTACGCAACCCTATCGAGTTTATACTATGTAGTACTATGGAGTTATACTATGGAGTTATATAGTTTATACTATGGAGTATTAAGGAGTACTTTGTCAAGTTATGATCATTTTATTTCTACAAAGTAATTTCGATGTTTTCACATCTGCTAGACGTCCCGCGACGTCTAGTTAATCAGGAATGTGTTCCATCAAATTATATCTGTCAAACTATTGAGTCCGGAGCTCCTCTCTAAAGACTACTTACATTGTTGGTCAAATTAAAATAAAAGAGAAACTTAATTTTTTTGCTAGCCTCTAGTTTTTAGGTTAAGTATATCTCAGGTTCCCTATATAGTAGTGGGATAAAATGTATACCCATTTTTAAATCAAAAAAGTTGCATCAAAATCCGTTCTATAGTTTCTGCGTGATGCGCGAACAAACAAACAGACAAACACAAAAAATCTAAAAAAAATATGTTTTGTGTACAGACACGCCTATATATATAGCCTAATATAGTATTTTTTTTCTCAAATATCTTAAATGTACAGACACACAGTTACAGCTTTGTAATAGTTAATATATATCATAAGTCTAATAACTAACTAACACGAGCGTTTGAGGCAAGTGCATCTGCAGCACTAATGTTGCGATTACACTGGCCTCAAGCGGCTGGATCCTATAGTCAGCAGATACCACTGACTTTGTTGTCCTTGGTTTTACCTATAGATTACCATCACTTCCAAAAGTTGAATACATAAAAATTAGACGGAACTGTGCTAGGAGCATCATAGTTAGCTTGATAGGTGACAAATATTGGAGAGTTTAATGGGGATCCACGGGCATAGCTGAGCGTAGATGGCGCTATCGGCGAGATGGCCACTGTCAAATTGTAGTTGCTTTATTTGCCTGAGAATTGTTTGCTATTTCTTGTATTTAGCCCGTTTAATCAGTGATATTGTTACAATGTATATTACCTGGAAGATTAAATAATTTAAAGGCGCTATGCTGTGTAGCTACAATTATTTTGCAATTTTCACACTGGATTTTTGGGAATTAAAGCGCAGCACACAGACTTATTACGAGAAAATTGAAATTTACTAAATTACAAGTTACAAAATGTATGGAAATTACAGTTCTCAACGACCATGTCGATAATACGCCATCTGCCGTGAAATGATGGCAGTAAACATCCACATTGGACTTATCTACAACTTCTACAAGACTCGGCATTTGCTAACGCGACACGTCCGAGTACGAGTGGGTTGCCGAGATGAGATTACCGGCACGCTGAAATTTCGTATTATATCCGTCTCCATCCGTCCATCCATCAGCCTTTCGACGTCCACTGCTGGACATAGGCCTCCCCAAATTGGGGATATAGTGGCCGTAATCGCCACGCTTGGCAGGCAGGTTGGCGATCGCAGTGGATGTTGTTAATACTCGGGGGAGTGCTGCTGCCCACTCCCCCTGGTATTGCCTCAGTCGGCTCTTACGACCCCCATGGGTGGAGAGGGGTGGGACAATTCTAAAGCCGGCCCCACACGGTGCATATCAGTCTAAGTCTGTCAAATTATTAAAACGTGTCTTCCTAAGTACAGAGGAAGTCAGGTGTTCACAAACGGGTGACACTTTTTGATCACTCACCTGGTGCCAGCCGGGTGAAAGTTGCACAACCTTGCTGATCGTTCGAGCGGCAAGTGCACAACTAGCCTTGACGGTTGATGATCTTGTCGCTAAATGGAATTCATCTATGCTAGTATAATATAGGTATAATTATGAATCCAAGTGCAGGTGACTCTGTTTTCTACGCTTTCACAGGTGTTAAACTGCTTTTGATGAAAATCGCAACGGTGTAAGCGTGAGTCCCAAGAATTGACATATACCTAAGCTACTATTACCGTGCCGTGTGGGGCCGGCTTTAGAATTGTCCCATCCCTCTCCACCCATGGGAGACGTAAGAGCCGACTGAGGGAATACTGGGGGAGTGGGCAGCAGCACTCCTTCGAGTATTAACAACATCCACTGCGATCGCCAACCCGCCTGCCAAGCGTGGCGATTACGGCACTATCCCCCATTCTTGGGGAGGCCTATGTCCAGCAGTGGACGTTAAAAGGCTGATGGATGGATGGATGGATGACTCTTTATTAATTCACCCCTCACGTAGATAAAATATGAAAAGGTTCTTTATGAAACTTTCAACTTTTCTGTTGAAAATATTAATAAAAATACTTCAAGACGTCGCGTCGTCAAAACGAATAACCAAAAAGGCTTTTTCTTACCGAGTAAATTCCACGTGGGTAAAGATGTGCTTTCAACTGGTGTTTTATATTTGTTTTTATACATTTATATTCTAGTAATATGTTTTATCTGTAGGTAGGTACTATTATAAAGCTGTAACAGGGAAGATATTTCAGAAAAAGTAGGTACTGTGTTAGTCTATGTAGGTGTCTTTGAACAGAAAACATTTCCTTGTAGAATTTTTATCTGTTTAGCTGTTTGTTTGTTCACACATCACGCAAATCTACTGAAAGGATAATGATGACATTTTTACATATAAAAATTGGTATTAATTTTTTCCGCACATCAGTTCACGTTGTTTTACCGCGGTATGTACTATAATAGCTGACATCCTGTTGGAGTTAATATAGATCTGAAAATTTTTGAGATTTTTCCCACTAGGTAAGGTACCTAGATGATGACGATGGTCTTAAATGATTGGTGGTTATTTTGCAAGTTGCAACCTATTAGCTGAACCCGGCAAAAGGTAATCCTACCCCATTGTTAGTTTGCCTAATACAAGAGGCCCCAGTATTTTTTGTTAAGTGTGATTTGGGTGAATTTTTGTATGCGATATGCGAAAAGTCATAAGAGAATAAAAACACCAAATTTCTGTCAAAAAATATGCTAAAAATACTGGTACGCGTGCGAATTTTACCCATTCATAGACATAATAAAACACACAGAAAATTCACCAAATGCAATCCAGTCGTTTTCGAGTTGTTGCGAGACTAATGCTCGGAAATTTATTTTTACATTATAATAGCAAGCCCGCGGCGTCCTTCCTGCTCCTCCTTTCCTTTCTTAATGCTCACCTATAGCATCAAAAAAACCCATATTATGTAAATTTTTAACGACCCCGGGAGTTGGTCTGTGCGTTGATATGTTAGAGTCAGTTATTCTTTTATATATTATATAGATAGATAAATAAATTATAGTTTAAAAAACTAAAATAACACGCTTTAAATAGCTAGTTGAACTAAAAAGTAGTAAATAATATTACAATAAGTAATGATTGTAAAAAAAGCGTGGGGTGCTTTTTACTATATAGGTGAACTATTTGTAACATTTGATTATGCACCTCACGCTTTTTTACAATCATTATTTATTGTAATATTATTTACTACTTTTTAGTTCAACTAGCTATTTAAAGCGTGTTATTTTAGTTTTTAAGCTATGATTTATTTTCTTCTTTTTAGTCTCAAAATAGTATCAAAAGTACTGTTATTTAAAAGAAATAAAACCTACTTATGCCGTGATAATTTGCCTTTAAACTTCATCGGACGGACGGACATGGCTAAACTATAAGGGTTCTTTATTGGCTACGGAATAGACATGGGTAACTCAGCAAAAATCCTTGCGTTGACTCAGTAACTCAGGCGCAGTTAACTCAACACTGCGCAATGACGCAACAAAATGAAACATATTTTCCCGAAAAAAAAAAGTTTAACTCCATTTACATTTCATGCAGTTTATAACAATGATATTTGAATTTCCTGGTCCTGGGCTATGCGCCAGCTCATTTTTAAGAAGTGCGTTTAAACACCCAGCGCAGTGAACTGAGTTAGCGCAACTGGGCGGCGCAGCGCAGTGTTATACATCTCTACTACGGAACCCTAAAAACCGATAAATACCGAATAATTTTATCAAATTAGTGTATTGTCATCGGTCCTCGATAAATCTACAAAGTTTGATTGAAATCTGGCTGTTTAAAGTGGGTCTAAATCGCGCCCAAAGGAGTCGGTTACAAACATACAAACAAATATACAAACATACAGGCGAAACTAATAAAAATCGTGTAAAAATAGGTAAACCCGTAGCTCCAATCATTTTTTTTCCATAAATTTTAAGACAAGTAAACTAACGACGAAAATATGGAAATCTGTCTATTTTTGGCGTGATACCACAGACAACTTGTCTGTGCGTGATGCGAACATATTTAAGATCTAAAATTTACGTTTAACACGACCGCGTCCGCATGGATTTCAGAATATAAATACGTCATTCTATAACACATTCACTATCTTTAAGTAAGCGGTGGTTACCACTTACGAGTACCATCAGATTGGCTATGGCTCATCTTTCACCGTAAAAATATAACAAATCTCATAAAGATAAAACGATAATTTGTTACTTAACTAAATATTGTCCACAATGGTTGAAAAAACTCCTGTTTCTCTAACAGTGACCTTAATAAATATAAGTAAACTGTGTTACAACAGCAGCGGAGTCTGATAGAGACGTCAAAATAGCTTGACTAGAAAATTGACTTTCAGAAATTTTATTTTCTATACAGTTCAATCTTGTAATAATAAACTATAGCGTACGACCTTTTTGTTACTTGTACTAAAAAGAACTAAAGTCATCTGACATTTCAACGTAATTTTATACATTATTTTTGTTATGAAAAGTGTTATTATTATTATGTAATTATGGCGACTAGTTATCCTGATATTGCTTTAAAGCCAAATAAATGTGTTTGTGTTAAGTCAGTTATACCTGCTAAACATGTGGCGAAAGAAGGATGTGCTAAAGACGATGATGTAGTTGCAGCGATGCCAGATGACTGGATCCCACGACGTAGTGGTCCAATCCTGGCTCAGTATCTCAACCAACGTGAACAAGACCATCAGAATGTACTTGATGAAATCGTTCAATGCGCTGCGGCAGTCAACCGAGAGATTGACAACAAAATTCGTACAATTGCTGAAAACCTTTTGGTTCAAATCAATCAAAATCAACTTGATATGGATTGTGTTGTAAAAAAGTGTGACATAGGGGAGACTCTAAAAAAAGAAACTATTGATAACGCTCATAAAAATATTAGAGACCTATATTTTCAGCGTGTTGACGATATGGCAACTTTTAAACGGGAAGCTTGTGCTTTAGAAAGAGATAGAGCTGATAAACTAAAAGTTATATTACGCGACAAATTTCAATGTTTAATTACGATCGGTCATAAAATACCAAGGGATTTATTACATGAGTTTGATGAACGTATTTATGAAATTAATCAACAGCTTTTAAGTAATTTTAGAGCGTTTACTGAGCTTGAAGCTCAACTAAAAGTAAAAGTAGATGAGAATATTGTTCGTATTAGAAGTAGCTTAAATCAACTGGCGATAGGCATTGGCGTAGTGTACCGAGATCGCTACGCACATAGTGCACTCTTACGCAATATTAAAGAAGATAAGGAAACCCGGCGACGATCATCTAGTTCTGATCGAATACCTGATACTGCTGAATTGTCTACAGTTCATACATTTTTAGGGAACGTTGAAGAAATTGATGCGTGCGTAAATCGATTAGTTGATGCGTATCGCACCGCGGTCCTCACAGTTTATACAGGATTTTATAGTAAACTGGACAACTTGGAAAAGGATCTTTGCAATAATCAGTGTGTTAAACAACTTAATAGAAATCATGTAAATGAATTGATTGATTTTAAAAGTTTAATTGATCGACCATTACACAATTTATTTACTTATCTTAACAATGAACCTACTTCAAAAACGCTCCTGGAAACAACGGGAGTCGATGTTATATCTATGCAAAAAAGTTTATCATCATTAAGAGAATGTCTTCAGAATACCTATTCGATATTACATGATACGGGTCATCTTTGGGATTTTCATATACTACGCTCCGCTCAAGCACAACAATTAACTATTGCAGCTGTTGAAGATATTTTAACTAGTCATGATACAATAGAACTCGCTAGTGAAATTCCCATTAGTATTGCCTGGGAACAATTACGATCTTCATCCGATGCAGACAAATTGCAACAGCAATATGAAGCTGTTAAAACTATGTTGGTTCGAACTGGTGAGATGTATTTGCATCACGGTGAGGCTGAAATAGGGCGTTTAGAAGAATTTATGAATTTTCCAGCTCTAATGGAAAAAACAGTACTCTCTGAATTCAACTTGTTCTTGGAAAAATATCCTAGAAATTTACAATTTAGTAATAGTGACGGCGTGGCGACTCAAGTATCAGAAACGCCAAGACGAAAATCTAGTATACTTCGGCTACCACTCCCACGGGCTCTATTGCAAACAAATCTACAAGAAACAGCATTAAAAAATTGGAGAAACGGGTTCCTGGAATCATTCGCTGGTAATGTATCTTTAGTTTCAGAAGAGTTGAGGCATCAAGCTCAATTGTGGGTCGAAGAGCGGAGTACTTCATTAAATATGCGTTTTACAATGAAAATGATGTCTCATAGCATACGAAAGGAGCGATTAAACGCGGCACGAGATATACGCCTAGCTGAGCTCCGACATCACGATTCTCGCTTACAGTCACATCTTGATGCAGTTTATAGTCTGGTTGAACGTTTGCCAGTCCAGGCTTCCGAATTTGTGACAATGGATGCTCCATGCCTATATCCTCTAGTTAATTTTATTGAAAGCATTAGCGCTAACATGAACGAGGTTTTAATGGAAGACTCACCAAATCATGAATCACGAAAGTTAAAGACGCAAAGTTATGCTTTACGTTTACCAATACATCGTAGTCTCTTTGAAGAGTCTCTTCATAAAGCCGTATCAGAATATAAAATACAATTGGAACAAAGTTTTCAAGAAGTGAGAATTTCCAATATGCGTTTTATTACTAGTATAAAGTTGTTTAGTGAGGGAGGTCGATATGCTGCACAGGAAGCGCTGAAGACCTGTTCTGCTTTAATAAAAGCCTCTGAAGCTCTGGAAACTTGCAGTAATAAAACTTTTGACGCTTTATACACTCGTCGCACGCAGTTGTTAGCCTGTGCTGATAATCTTTTACTACCTTTATTGCGCTTAGTAGACGACACGTCAAAGATGACAGCAAAATCCAATATTAAAAATCAGGACAAGAAAAAAATTGCGGGCAAGAAAAAATAAAATTTTAAACTAAGACTTTTTGAAAGAACTTTCCTTATTTTTACAAACAACTGTAATGCGAATAGGAGGTAGGTACTTCAAAAACAATCTCTCAATAAACCTACCAGAGCTAAAGTACACTTCGTTTCGGAAAATAACAAATTGTAGAGTGCACAATTATAGGCCCTTACATTCGAAACCTATCTTCCAGGTTCCTATACTGTTAGATTATACGATGTTTTTTCAAAGCGAATAATTGGTTTGCTACACAATGCAAACCAGTTTGCATTGTGTAGCAAATCCACAACCCATTACAGTCCCACTGTTAGGCACAGCCTTTAAGAGTGAGAGGTATTTTGGCCATATTCCTCGACGCTGTTCCAGTACGGGTTAGAAGACTTCAACAGGCTATCGAGAAAACTTGGAATTATTTGGGACTGCCTTTGTCATCCTCGGGTTAAAACTATTACTGCATTCTAAATAATATACTTATCATGATCACGACATTTCCTTTGCTGGGTAGGCAGAGAGAACCAAGTGCCAAAAGGCGCTATTCTTGCATACATCTCTCGCTTCCTCAATATTCATAATTCTCTTCATAGACGCTCGACCGTTTCGGAAGACTCCTCCTTCCTTCAATATATCACTGATTTGGTCTGGGTAGGTTAGTCTCGGTCTGCCCCTGTACCTACATCCTTCCACTTTCGCGTTGTATATCTCCTTAACCAATTGGCATTCTTTCCACATGTCCGAAATAGTCTCTTTCATACCTACTCGCTCTACGAATCATGAATCATGTCGTTACGAATGCGGTCAGTCAACCTCACTCCACAGATTTTCCGCAGAGATCGCGTTTCGACCGCATTGATTTTACTCTTACGCTTCTTTTTGCATACCCATACATGCTTCCCTATAATAATGCTGGGACTAGCAAAGCGTGTATTGTGACCCGTGCGTTCTAGCTGAGATGGTGGTTGCCGAGAAGTTACCCCAATGCTCTATTTCCCGCATTTACTCTTTTCTCTATATCAGTATTGTACCTTCCATCCCGACATCCACATCCGAGATATACATATTCATCCACTTGTTCTAGCACATAATTGCCTAGTTCTAGCATATCATTGCCTAATTGTTACTATAACATCTGTTAGATATATAAATACACACAAAATACTCGTCACGTATGTATTGGTTTAATAAATAAATATTTAGGGACATTTTCACATAACGTCCTCTGTTCCCAAACTAAGCTTAATGCTTGTGCTATGGTTACCAGATTGCGGATATAATACATATACTACTTTTTTTTGTAAATACATACTTATCATAGATAAAAAACACCCAGACGCAGTACAAATATCTGTGTTCATCACACAAATAATTGCCCTGAATGGGAATCGAACCCACGACCTCGTGCACGGAAGTCACACTACTGACTACGCCACTAGGCCCCAAATAATTATTAATATGTTTTTATAATTACCCTGCTTAGTTTAGCGTATATTATGAAGGAATAAAACGGCATATTTTTAGTTCCATAGTTTTATTTACTAGATTTAGGCATTAGTGTAATCACTACTGTTTGTAATTAGCTAATTTTATCAAGTGCTTTGTTGCCGAAATGTCACAACAACACTATTATTTAGTGTGTTAGGGCGATACTAAGAATAAAAATAAATCGTCCTCAAGAAAGTGCAATTTTTTATCACTTTTCTGATCTCGCTGAATCTCAGTGCCCACGTAAAAGTTAATCAGTCCCTTAGACTAGATTAAAAAACTAAGTAAGTACCTAGCTATAAGCTCAGCCCACCAAAAACATATCGGCGTAAGTGCTGCCGGGATAAATATTTAATTTTCAATTTACTGTTTTAGAACAGTAGGTATCTATAAAAAGGAAATTAGGTTCTGCATTAAGAGCCTGCTACACGGTTGTAAACCAACTCCCTAACAGAGGTGACCTTGGTTATCGGCCGATTGTCTGTTTTCAAATTTGGTTGCAAACTGCTGTCTTCACGGTTTATAGACTAGCAAGGTAACCTCTGATGGGGCGTTGGTTTACAACCGTGTAGCAGGCCCTTTACTTCGTGATGTTGGATGCCTAAAGCGCCTGCTACACGGTTGTAAACAAACGCCGTAACAGAGGTGACCTTGCTAGATTACAACCGTGTAGACAGCGGTTCGCAACCAATTTTGCAACCAACAGACAATCGGCCGCTAACCAACGTCACCTCTGTTAGGGCTTAGTTTACAACCGTGTAGCAGGAACTAGATTCTCAGAGTTACTACAGATAGACAAAGTGTAGAGTAGACGATGATGATATTATATTAGGCACCTGGTCAACGGTTATCACGTGAGCTACTATCCTAAGTTATGCTCGGGCCACACTAACGGGTAACGTGAATGCCCATCATCGCGATAATTATTGCGTTAACGCTATACATTGGGTAGCCACACTTAAAAGTTCAATCTCTGATGTATCGCCACTGAAGTTATCACCTAACGTCAAACGGCAATGTCAATGCCGTTGTCGAATTCTCACGACAAGCCATGGCTACGCCTACGTTAAACGTCGCGCGTCACGATAATTAACAGTGTTTACCATTAGTGTGACCCGAATATTAATAATAAAAATCTAAATTCCATGAAAAAGCACGTCGGGATACTGGAGGTTTTGTGTGGACTATATTTTTCGTTCTTAATTCAAACCAAGCTACTCAACTACGAAAAAGTTAATAAATTCTCAACCTGCATAATCTTGACATTGCACTGCAATAGATAGTCAAGTGTCACTAAAGTGAAACACGTATAAAGTTAATGGTGGCAGTATTAGGTTTTTATTACACAGTAAAGCTTGATATATAACTCGAACGACTCTCAGTAGAATTGAATTTATTGAGTTGTGTTTTTCTATTACGTTTCATTCGATTTGTAGGCAAGATTAGCTACGGCAGAGCAGTTGTCCTTAAGAGACGAGAGATACTGGACGGACGACATTATTTGGTCTGTTTTTGAGAACTTGTGCCGCGTGTAGTGACAGATTAGGAATATAAGTGTCACCACCCCATTCTTTCCCACGGGTGTCGTACGAGGCGACTAAGGCAAGTAAGCAAATATTACCCATCGCATGACTGGTGGTAGGGCTGGGTACCAAGTGCGAGTACTCACTTGCTATCGGGTCCGAGCGGGTTGGTATCACCACCTCCCGTGTTACCGGCCACGAAACACATCGTTGTGTTTTAGTTGTAGCAGGAGACAGCCGTTCATTCTTTCATTTCATATCTGTGAAATGAAATGGTTAGCAGTGGTTTGTCAATACTCCCGGTATAGTTGAGTCCATGAGCGACGGTTACCATTTACAATCAGGTGGGCCGTGGCTTGTCTGCCAACGCAATAAAAAAGTTATATCGCAAGTTATATCCCCTGTTAATTTATCGAAATAATATTTTGTTTATTTCGATAAACTTGACTAGTGAGAGATTTTCATAAGAATCGTCTTCGATAAAAACTAAAATTACGAGCAGTTATTTATCTATACCGGACTATACCCCAACTAAATAGCTTGGTAAATTACACAATATAAAGTTTCTAACAAAAATTCTTAAGTAGTTAATACCCTATTTAACTCATGCATTAAGTATTAAATCGAGCTGAAGGATGGAACAACGTCTTCCAGCTTCAGTTGTCTACCAATACAGGCGGTGATACGGCACTGGCGGGTTTGTTTAGTAGGTGAGAGACACCACCCCGTTATCCCGAATGACGGGGTGCGATAAATATTTTCCTGTCTAAACAAAAAAGGTATCATAATCGTAATGTGACAAAATATTTCTTAGTTATTTTTTGCACAGTTGACGTCAAAAAATCGGACCGCCTAGTAAAATAATATAAAGTGGTGGTCGTCAAGTGGTCAACATTCGAACATACACCAACCATACATACAATCAATCCTATAAAATGTATTTTTGATCTATATTTTAGCACTTGACATGCTCAGCTACTATTAAAGTACAAATTATAATTTGTGAATAAGGAAAAAGAGTATTTTAGTACGAGCGGGAAACGAACCTGCGTCCCTTCCTTTCCGGGGAAGTGCTCTAATCCATTGAGTTATCGTACCATTAAATGTACGATAAATACTCTTTTTCCTTATTCACAAATTATAATTTGTACTATAAAATGTATTTTTATGTAATTAATTTATTTCTAATGCATGTTATACAAAAATATTATTTCTAATGCATATTATATTATGTTTCTGCACTCCTTCTCCATTTAAACTTTAACTGTGCCAAATCTCACACTTACTGGTGCGCGCAATGTGCTAAAAAAGTACCCCCTTTTACAAAGTTTTTTCTTCACGTACCTATTAATATGTAGGTATATAGGTATGAACACTTCTAGTACTATTACTATTACTCTAAGTAATCAATCATTAACTGCCTCGGTGGTCTAACGGTAGTGTATGTGACTACGGATCATGAGTTTGCAAATATTTTCGAGGCCCAGGTCGAGCCGGCAAGGTATGTTATATAGGAACTGTGGCCGCCAATTAAGGCGGAGAGACGGCATACAGCGGGTTTCTTTAGTGGGTGAAGGCCCCATACTACCCTATTCGTTGTCCCGAACGATGGGGTGTGCAGTTAGGAACATTTTTTACCGCCTTAAAAAAAAAAAGATTGAGCCGCCGTGACTGAAATTATGTTATGAAAACCATTATTATTCTTCCAATTCATACATAAGAACGCATTACCTTTATGTTTACAAACCACGCCTTATTATTATTACCTAAATAGATAACTGCCTCGGTGGTGCAGCGGTAGTATGAGCGACTGCTGACCATGAGGTCTCGGGTTCGGGGGGCTCGGGTCGAGCAATGTTATTGATCTTTTTCGTAAAAAGAAAAATTCTCAGTAGCAGCCCGGAGTTTGGAAATGTGCTCGGTAGACGGCAATAGGCTCGCCCCCTATTACGTGGGACTTAACATAGCTGGCGAATGGTGGGTGTGTAATACACCTCTTCCTACCCCTTCGGGGAATACAGGCGTGATGCTATGTTTAATGTTTTAAATAGATAGCGATAGGTGTACACGCGCTCACCATTCGTAGAAATTATGATTGAAATCTCGTTTTTATTGCGGTGTTATGTGAAGCAATTTGAACCTTTTACTGTCGAGCCCAAGTGACTAATAATTTACAAGGGCTACCTCCCTGCATACAGAGCGGAGGAACTTGCTGCTTACAAAGCAATTTTCATAATTTATGTACCCGTGTTACAAATGTTTTGGACAGAAATCAGGGCTGCGGAACCCGTGATACAAAATTTGTTGAGCATTAGATGTTGTTTTATTCTCTATACTAAAGCCGTAGTCAGTTTTTTTTTAAATATTAGAAGCCAGTCAATATTTTTTAAAATCAATAATGACTCTTGGTTTTTTGTTGTCATTGCTTAAAATGAACCCTATTTCTGAATGAGTACAACCACTGGAAACACAAACATGGATTTGGTCTAAGAGATGGTCTCGGGACTAGGTCAAAATCGTGTAGCGTGCCAAGCAGAGGGCTATGCTCGAAATCTAATAATAAACTATGTAAGTAATACAGAGATCATGGATTAAGTAACCTACGTAACTAAAAGCTAATGTTAGCAAGATGACCTCCCATCATGTAGAGTCTACAGAGTAGATCTACTACAGTCTACATTACAGACTGTAGATCTACTCAAAGCCGCCGTTGAATGTAGGTGGGACAGGATCACTCGTGATGCTCTTTGGGGGATGCCTATATGCAGCAGTGGACAATACGCACCACAAGACAATTTTTTTTTTTTATTGCGTTTGGTGGCGGATGAGCCACGGCCCACCCGATGTTAAGTCGTAACCGTCGCTCATGGACTCAACTATACCGGTAGTAGGTATTATCAAGACGCTGCCCACCATTACATTTCAGAGATATGAAATGAAGTAATGCAATGGGTGGTAATGGCTTTCTTCCCTTAGTCACCTCATACGACACCCGTGTGAAAGAATAGGGTGGTGACACTTGTATTCGTAGTCCGTCACCACACGGAACAATTACGAATAAATTCTATAAATCTATATTAATAATGCCTGCATAAAATAAAGCAAAAAAGTATGCTTTTGAGTCGACAACATATATCAGCAAAATTCGTATTGTCGAGTATTTTCTTAAATTCTAATGATGCAAATGGGAGTCGCCATATTGGCCACTCGGATGCCATCTTAAGTTCGTTAAGGCCGATTCACACGTATCAGTTTTGTATATTATGAGTCACATTTCACCCAAGCGAAGCCGGGTTACCGGCTAGTAAGTTTAAAAAATCGCTGCTGTCTGCGATTTTATGTTATTATTATAATGGACGGGTGGACGGGGATTTCCCAGATTATAATCTATAATACGAGAATGTTGTCTCGGGCGTAGACTTCAGAATATAAATAGGTACGTACGTACTCCATCCATCCATCCATCAGCCTTTTAACGTCCACTGCTGGACATAGGCCTCCCCAAGAAATGGGGGATAATGCCGTAATCGCCACGCTTGGCAGGCGGGTTGGCGATCGCAGTGGATGTTGTTAATACTCAAAGGAGTGCTGCTGCCCACTCTCCCGGTATTCCCTCAGTCGGCTCTTACGACTCCCATGGGAAGAGAGGGGTGGGACAATTCTAAAGCCGGCCCCGCACGTACGTACTACGGGACACTAATGCACACTGTGCAATTGCTGTCCTGCAACAGCTATCCATTTTTCGGAGATAAAAAGCCTATGACATTTGCTATGTCAAAAGGACTTTTTAATTCGTAATGCTGCCAAGGCTATGGTTGTAATTTTCATAAATTCTATGTCGCGTTGTTTGCTTATATAAGTGAAACTAGATTCTGCCCGTGACTCCGCCCGTGTGAACTTTGAAAATAAAAATACATCATTCTATGGCATACTCAGTATCTCTTATCTAAAATTGGTTATCCCATGGGATTTATTATTTTTTCCGAGATGCAAAATAGCCCTTTCAGTAGGTATGTCTTTTTCTGGGCTCCAGATTATAAGTGTGCTAAATGTCACGTTGATTGATTTAAGCGTAAGAAACAAACAAATAAATTAACAATCTCACTTTCTCATTTATGGAATATATAACTTTCAAACGCATATTATATGAAATGTTTATAACTCCTAGAATTTAAAGCAAGGGCAGCATGACATATAAACGCATTGCGGACGGAATTACAATGAGCTAGGTAATTGAAACAACGCAGATCCTCTTGCTTGTATATTTTATAAAAAATCCGAAAATATGTAGTATGTGTGCTACATACAAAAAAATGTTGAGCTCTTATGCCACTTCAAGGTATAAGTGGTCCTAAAACTGAGATAGTACTCGTAAAATATCCTGCCATAATAATCCCTCGAAACTTATTCAATATTGCTGGGTTGAGGGTTGGTGCAAATTTTATTAAAGTAAGAATGTTGAGAACGATGACAGGAACGATGGGCGATCCTGTGGTTGCCCGTATATGTACGAGGGGTGGATAAATTAAGTCGTACCTACCTTTTAAACTAGAATGCATGCGCGTTATGTATTCCGTATTTTGGAAGCCCGCATATAGTATTTAGAAGAAACAGAGAGAGCACGTAAGTTAGCACGTGCAGCGTTTGTGTATTGTAAATTAATAGTCAATCTAATGCCGGCTTAAGAATTGTTCCACCCCTCTCCACCCATGAGAGTCGTAAGAGCCGACTGAGGTAATACCGGGTGAGTGGGCAGCAGCAGCAATCCCTCGAGTATTAACAACATCCACTGCGATTGCCAACCCGCCTGCCAAGCGAGGCGATTTATCCCCCATGACGGGACCGCTCGTTGTGGCGTTCTCTTGGGAAGGCCTATGTCCAGCAGTGGACGTTGAAAGGCTGATGGATGAGTCACTCTAATTCAGCCTTATTTTCTATACATATTAACAAAATTATAGAGATCGGCCGTTGGGCGCGCATTACGGAAATACTACTGTATAGATTTCAATTAAGTTTTCTATGTTTTATTTCTTAGACCCTTGGCTTTTTCATCTTCGTTTAATACCAAGTTATTAGAGTTTTAAGTCGGAGATTCGATGTATTGTTAACTAGTAATGCAGGTTAACCTTGAAGTTTCTGCGACGTGTTGTGTCACCGTGGACCGGAAGACTTATCTTTCACAAATAAATACTCTTTAATCATAGTAGAAAGCGTGGGGAAGTAGGCTATCTCCGGCTCATTCCGCGATATAAATACCTACCATATTTGCCTGTCTCAGGGTTGTCACTTTTAGCTAAATTTTAATTCAGTGCCTAGAAATTGGCAAGGGCCGGGAAGTTGTATTTTTTACTTGTAATCGTTTAGGTAAAACCGACCTCACTAACCCTGAACCCAGACTAATTTACGATTTTTACATACGATTACTTATTACTTAGTCACTATACCTACAATTCTGAGAAATCGATATGACATGACATTTAGACAGCCAAACACACAGTACACACACAATAAGTTCTCCTGCGATTATCACACATTTATCATTTATTTAGCGGTGCCGAAAATCCATGACGCGCGAACCTTGTGCGGTGTTAGCCCCGACTGGCGTACTGAGAAAGGGGTCGAGATTTTGTTAGTTTATTAGAGTGTGCGTACGATACTGTGGCGCATACATACAAGCCGCGCGCGGTGCGTTTGTATGAAGATATAGGTTATCTTCCACTGCCCACTCTTTCTACTATGCTTTAATGTTGGATTCAGCAGGTCACCTAGCTGTTTTGCATATACACATTTTGTAGCTACTATAACCATTATTGGTGTTAGAGTTATGGTAATAAATTTCATTTAATCTCTTTTCTATTAAGCCCAGAATATTGGTGACATGGTACCTAATAACATAATAGTCATAGTTCGTAGGTGCTATTTTTCTTCAGTCTGTCGTCTTCATAGATGTAGTATATAGATAGATCGGCTATAGAGTAATTATGACGAGACCAAAACTGACATGTAACAGTGTGCGTGTCATGTGCATGTGTGCACTTCAAATAGTGCTGGGACGTTCACTAAACGCGACTATCGACACATTGTGTTGTTTTAGTGTCACGAAGTGCAAAGTAAATTCAAATAAATTTTATATTCGAGGGAATAGAAATAAAACTGAAATAAAACATGTTTTATTAATACGTGGGACATTCATAAAGTTTTGAGAAACTATAAAAATAACTTCTATGGATAAAATATTTTAATTTTTTTTTTTCAAAGAACACCAGCCTCTATACAAAGTTTCATGCGTCTGAACCAATTTTCTAAACATTTTTCCAGTCCACAGCAGACACATTTTCCACGGCTTTCTCGAGCGCTGCGTATCTTCCGGCGATGAAAACTGTATCCCTTTCAGCTGATATTTTATTTTAGGGAATAAAAAGAACTCACACGGTGCCAGATCAGATTAGGAGTGACCCAAGACTGACCGGTATGGTGTCCAGGAAGACGCTCGTTTTGAGAGCTGAATGTGCGAGCGCGTTGTCATGGTGAAGTAGTACCCTGCGGAGCCCGGTGTTCGGTCGCTTGTTGCTCATTGCAGACAAAACTTCTGGCAGGCATTTTGTGGTGAACCATTCGGCGTTGATGCTGCTTTGGTATGGAATTGAAACCAGATATCCCGTCAAAGTGAAGAAACTAGCGATCAAAATTTTCCCTGCCCTTCTCGATCGCCTCACTTTCGTAGTCGTTTCGTAGCGTTGGTTCGTTTTGAAACAGCCAAACTGTCGACTGAAGCTTTGTTTACCAGGATCGTATTGATAAATCCAGGATACGTCACCTGTCACAATGTCCGGAAGGTACACAAGGTACGTTAGTGAAATACAATAAATTAACAGAAACATAGACAAACAACAGTATTGGCCAATGTGGTACACAATTGATATTCAAATTCTAAAATGACGTACCGGCATGAATAACGTGAGTATATATATAACCGGAACGTAGCTTTACTCTCTGTGTGCCTCTATGAGAAAAACATTTTTGTTCAAAGGGCTTGCTGCGTAATTTCGAATAATTTTTGGGAATCCAGTATGAAAGAGAGTATTGGTCTAAAGATGCGAAAGGGCATGTTTTGATGGTTCGGACATGTGGAAAGAATGCCGGACCGAAAAACCGGCCGAGCGTGTATGAAGAGAGTTATGAATGTTGAGGAAGCGAGAGATGTATGCAAGAATAGAGCCTCTTGGCACTCTGTTCTCTCTGTCTACCCGCAAGGGAAATGGCGTGATGATAAGTTAGTTTAGTTAGTTAGTTCAGTTTTCTCTATTAATCATTTTAAGCCATTTTTGTCGAACACCAATATTCTGAGGAAATCTAAAATGTTAAATGAAAATATAAACTTTACTATCCAAAGATAAAAATACATTTACTCAAAAAATGATAACTTAACCGTATAGAATGATCTCACTCAAATTTTTGAAAAAAAAAAATATATATTATATTAATATAACCTTATCTTAAATATATATTATAACCTTTACTGAAACATAAATCAAGGCTTTTCCTTTCCCAAAAATAGACACATCGAAGTCATTTTATCGATACCGAAATACCGATAGTGTCAATCTCTATCAAAGGAACATTGTAAATTTTATATCACAAAATTCACGTATTTGTTATCTTTTTACATTGAATTTGAAGGCATTCCGGGCATGCATATGATTTAATGCAATAAAATTCCCCATCCGCGTATGAGCACAGCGTTTGTGGTAAGTTAAACTACACACACAATTCTGTGTGTTTTCTTTCTTATATGAGTTATATCCGGACACTGCACACGTAACTATGATTAGACACGAATTAATACAGAATTAAACGATAATTTCTCCAATTTTCCAAAAATATGAGAAATTTGGATCATTGACGATTGATGTCAGGTCCATACAGGTCCATAGCGTGTATGATAGTGGTCTCGTCTATCTATCTCACTCTAACATACGCGTATACTATGTTCTTACGCTTTTGCATCACCGATCTATCTATATACTACATCTATGGTCGTCTTGGAGCTATTAGTCATTTTAGAATGTTATATTTATATAGGCGTATCGATTTTATTGTAACAAGGTCGGACGCGTCGTAATTTATCGGAGTAGACACGTCAAGTCGTAATACAATCGTGATTGTATTGTTTTGGAAATTTTTTGTCATACACTTTTTTTTTTGTTTTTTTTTTGTATCGCTGTGGAAATGCTTTTACGCATCCCTCCGGTGAGAAACAGGGGATATGTAGGACTCACCGGGCACTCGGATCTTAATTGCGCACGGAATACCCACTAAAACCACAGCGGCCCCTTCCACACCTATTAGGGGCCCACTACCCCGCCAGAGGGTCGTCTTTCGACATTCTACTCTGACGCCCCAGGCGGATGGCCTACTGGCCACACCCTGTCGTCATCAAGGCGGTGGGAGGAGGTGAGCCTAGCGACGCCGCCTTCCCCCTGGCCGCCGCCGGCGGAGAGACTCAGCGTGGTACAACGCCTCGCGTTCCCGCTCCTCCTTCCGTGCAATCACTGCCTCAAAAAAGGAGGCAACGGCCGACCAGAGCCCGTCGCCGCCTAGCATTTGGTTTACTACGGCTGGCAGCGACAGGTCTTCTCCAATTGCCACCGACAGGGCGCGGCGCTGGGACCCCCAGGCGGGGCATACCTCCAGAGTGTGGCGCACGTCACGTCGTTGACTTGTGCGTCACACTCGTGGCATCGGGGGGCTCCTTCCCTACCAATACGATGCAGGTACCGAAACACCCGTGTCCGGTAAGTACCTGCGTTAACCAAAAACTGAAGTTGCCGTGCCTTCGATTTAACCAGCGGTGGAGGTGCGGCGCAACCACTGCTAAAGTCTCCCTTCCTGTTCCGGGAGACTCCAGCTCTTCCCTCCACCGCCGGATCAACGTCCTTCGGGCCGCTTCTCGTGCTCTGCCCGGACTCCTCTCGGAGAATTCCTCGCCCCTGGCCCGCGCAGCAGCGTGAAGCCAGTAGACCTCTGCCAGTGCCTCAGTCTGGAGAAACCAAGGCGGATCGCCTGCCAGCATCGTGGCTGCGGCCCAGGACACCGTACGGTACCCCCTAATGGCCCTCTTTGCTATGACCCTCTGCGGACGTCGCAAGAGGGCCTTGTTAGGAGCAGTGAGTGCGTCCGCCCAGATCGGGGCACCATAGACCGCAGAATACCGCTGTAGAGTCGGCGGCAGGATGACCCTGGACCTCCCAATGTTTGGCAGAAGCCTACCCAAGGCCGCGGCAGAATTAACGAGCCTAGGGGCGGGCAAAGTGCAGCCCGAAACTCCACTTACTATCGAGGTGCAGACCCAGATATTTCATCTGGGTCTGCAACGGCACGGGGGGGACCTCGGCGAGGGTCATGGAATAGGAGGGCCTCAGTTTTGGCCAACGAGACCCTCAGGCCCAACATACCGATCCGGTCAACGACGAGCGTGAGCGTGATCGGACGGCCTCCTCGAAGCTGACCCTCCTCACGGTGACGAGGGTGTCATCTGCATAACAAACGACCCCCATCCCGGGAAGGAGCCGGCCCCGCAGGACCCAGTCGAACCCGACGTTCCACAGGATCGGGCCAAGGACGGATCCCTGTGGAACGCCGCGCTCCATCCGATGGCGGTATAACACCTCGTGAGGGAGACTGTTGAAGGCGTTTTCAATGTCGAGTCGAGAGACTGCCAGAACGACCTCCTTTCTGGCCACTGCCTCGGTGGCCAGGGTTTTCAGGGCAGCCAGTGCACCTATTGCGGCCTGCCCTGAACCCGACCTGCGATTCTGACAGCCCCGGATTTGTCATACCCTACCTTAAGTGACTGCGATTGCGATTGACTTGTGACGTAAATTTAAAATTAACTGAGGGTCTTAGGATAAAGAATATTATAGACAAGCTATCAGCGTTTGCAGTGTCGAGATAGCAATAGTTAGATATATGATAACCGGAATAATTTTAAAAGATAACTATGATTACTACTCTGTTGATTAAAAATGTACTACCTGTTTTAGCCGGATACAAGAATGAAAGAACAAAAGAAATTGCAGTTATGCTTATAGGTTGCTTAAAATTTATTAGAACATGTAACATTAACGTATAATATGTAACGTGATTAATGAAGGTTTTTTTGTACGTCAATACAAAAACAAGTTTACATACCGATGATGGGGACGGTTGGCCACCTTATTGTTGGAACCCAGTTGATTGGGTCCAAATACAAATAACGCATACGCGAAAAGGATAAAATACTTATACATGTGTCTCTCTCACTCTCGCTAAAACCTAATATGTGCATCCTTTTCTTCTTCTTAGTCTCAAAACAATAGCGAGTCTATAATATTCTTAGTGTAAGCTGGGGGTAGACTCTTGAATATGTCACATGATAAATATTTTTACATCACTAGCGGTGACAGTTGTTTTTTTAATTATTATTTATGAGTTGGCACTAAGGAGGAAGTAACTCTATACAAAACTACAATATAAAAAAAAACTAGACGTCGTGGGACGTCTAGCAGATGTGAAAACATTGGAATTATTTTGTAGAAATAAAATGATCATAACTTGACAAAGTACTCCTCAAGACGAATCAGACGAGTATAAACTCGATATGGTTGCGTCGTTTCATTACAGAGTTACTGTGGCCACCTTCCAGCTCCATCGTCAGGCTCTGGATATCATCTAGAGACAAAGTACTCATCAAGACAAATCATACGAGCCCAAACACGATGGAGTTATGTCGTTTCATTATAGAGTTCCTATGTCCACCTTTCAGATCCATCAGATCATCAGATCAGCTCCATGTCATCATAGTATTGCATTGTCATGCGATCTGCACATGCGTGTAAAATTTCAGCTCAATCGGAAACCGGGAAGTGTGTCAAATTTAACTTGCAAAATTTGAACGGGACAAGTAACATAAAAGCGTCGCCACACTAACATCCGATTTTACCCTCCCTCCGCATTAGATGTTTCACATCAAGTTTCAAAGAAGTAGGCAATTATCATCCATTGCATGACTGGTGGTAGGGCTGGGTACCAAGTGGGAGTACCCATTTGGTATCGGGCCCGAGCGGGTTGGTACCACCATCTCCCGTGTGACCGGCCATGAAGCACATCGTTGCGTTTTGGCTGTACCAGGAAATAGCCGTTTATATTTCATTTCATATATGTGAAGTGAATTGGTGAGCAGCGGCTTGACAATACTCTCGGTATAGTCGAGTCCATGGGCGACGGTTACCATTTACCATCAGATGGACCGTGGCTCACTACATGCAATAAAAATAAATATGCTCTGTGAAATATGTACCCGATTAATACTTTCTTTCTCTTTTTACTCTGCAGAATGTTACTGCAATAGACAAAATTAAGTGGTTTTAAGATTGCATAGCATCACGCTTGTATTCCGTGAAGAGGTGTATTACACCCACGATTCGCCAGCTAGGTTTAAGTCCCACGTAATAACAAAAAGTTGTCATACAATGGATTCCATCTCACGTGCAGCTGTGGGGTAACGAGGAGGCCGATCGACTAGCTAAATCAGCAGCTACGGAGGGCATTTCAAGTTAATCGTATATAGTTCTATTTCATAAAAAAAAATATAATTGAATATTTAGATATTTTTATATATATTTTTAGCATTTGACATGCTTAGCAACATACATTAAACACAAAGTGAAAAATGTGAAATCGAAAATAACAGTCACGAGCAGGATTTCACATTTTTCACATTTTCACATTTTGAAGCATGTCAAATGCTAAAAATATATATAAAAATATCTAAATATTTATAGGGTTTGCGTCATTATTAGGTAAAATCTTAATTGTAAAATTAAGTTTACCTGGTCGGTATAATGTATGAAAATACTTCCGACAGATGGTGCAGGCATCACCCTAAGACGTTAAGTATGAATGTGTTGTCGAAATTAGCAGCCACGAGCAAGGGTCACGATGCCTGAATTGGCAAAGCATCTGGACGGTATCCAGGAGATGCAGGTTCGAATCCGATTTCACATTTTTCACTTTGTGTTTAAAATATAATTGAACTTTGGTCTGAGCATCTTCAAATAATTTCATTAAATAAAGGTATTACCGTTAATAATCGTAGTCGTGTGGGGCCGGCTTTAGAATTGTAACACCCCTCTCCACCCATGGGAGTCGTAAGAGCCGACTGAGGGAATACCGGGGGAGTGGGCAGCAGCAATCTTTCGAATATTAACAACATTCACTTCGATCGCCAACCCGCCTGCCAAGCGTGGCGATTACGGCACTATCCCCCATTCTTGGGGAGGCCTATGTCCATCAGTGGACGTTAAAAGGCTGATGAATGGATGGATTACCGTTATCCTTGGTTTGATTCAAATAAGCTAGATAGATTCTCTTGTAACTGCTTTTAGGATTCGATCCGGTCACGTTAATAAATTCGCGTATCTCATGACAAACCTAGAACACCCAGAGATAGACATTTAACCCTCCAACTTGGGTTTAATAGTTAATTATTTTACCCTAGGTATAGTGTTAACTCTTAGCAGTGCAAGCGAAAATAATTATTTAGCCCTGCGTTAGCAGTACGCTCGGAGTTATAAACATTAACTCTGGACCGCGCAAGTGGGCCTTAGTTGTCAAGATATTTATAATTAAAATGGTCTTACGAGGACGACATGGTCGCTTCTCTTTTGTGTACCAAGTCCTTTTCAAAGTAAAGATAAAAAAAAGTCCTACGTAATAGGGGGCGAGCCTATTGCCGTCTACCGGGCACATTTCCAAACTCCAAACTGCTACCTAGAAATTAGAATTTTTCTTTTTACGAAAAAGCTCAATAACACTGCCCGACCCGGAGATCGACCCGAGACCTCATGATCAGCAGTCGCATACAGTACCGCTGCACCACCGAGGCATTGCAAGTCGTTAATTGTTTTGTAAGATGTTTGTTTCAATAAATAATTAAAAAAATATATTTTCGTATGGATATCTTTTTGTAATAGTGTCACGAAATTGCCTATTGGTTTCACAAAGAAGTTCAAGGATACGAGTAAACTACTATATTTTAAGCCTATTCTATTATCCGGTATATATCCACACGTTTTGTCACTATTAATGAAGAGAATGTCTTGATACCCTTGTCATGCTACGTGACACGTGCCTAAATATACTGCTTGAGTAATTACTATTGCTTCGGAAAGATATGTGAACTAACGTAATTAATCGTATAATGGATTTTACTGTAATTATTCTTAATCATTATAAGTTCAGACTCATAAAAATGTATAAACATTGCCAGGATTTATGAAATGACTTTTAAATTAATAGGTGTACGCATAATAACTTAACATAAGAAACATAACATAGCATTACGCCTGGATTCCCCGAAGGGGTAGGCAGAGGTATATTACACACCCATGGTTCGCCAGCTACGAAAAAGGTCAATAATACTGCCCTAACCGGAAATCGAACTTTTGAGACCTCATGATCAGCAGTCGCTCAAATTACAGTTGCGCCACAGCGGCAGTTATCGTATGAATTTAAATCAACTCATGCTGTTTGTGTGTGAATTTCTGCATGCATGTTTAATATGTGTAAATAAAAACAGGTGATTTTATGGAAGACGCAGTAAGACTGTTTCTTAAACATGACAAAATACAACAATCAAAAAAACAGTTACCACTTTTTTTTATAGAGTTACATCGTAGAGACATAAAGTTAGATTGCATGTAGTGGCAGACGAGCCACGGCCCATCTGATGAAAAATGGTAACCGTCGCTCAGGGACTCAACAATACCGAGAGTATTGTCAAGCCGCTGCGCACCATTTCATTTCACCGGTATGAAATGAAAGAATAAACGGCTACTTATCTCCTGCTACAGTCAAAACGCAACGATGAGCTTCATGACCGGTCACACGGGAGATAGTGGTACCAACCCGCTCGGGCCTGATACCAAGTGAGTACTCCCACTTGGTACCCAGCCCTACCACCAGTCATGCAATGGATGATAATTGCTTACTTCCCTTAGTCGCCTCATACGACACCCGTGGGAAAGAATGGGGTGGTGACACTTGTATTCTTAGTCCGTCACCACACGGACAAAAAATATTTAATGTGCAATACAACGTTCTAGAGTTTTATGAGAGTGCGTGATACAAAATGCAATCAGTTGTTCGTAATCTCCAGATTATTAGGTAGTTAAATAAGTATATATATAACGGCTAAACATTCGTTTGTAGAGTCGACTTAGATTTAGAAAAGTGCTGCCAAAAATAATTAGATAATGTTACCTGAGGGTGCGACCTGAATGAAAGCAAATAATTTAAGCCAAACCAATATTTTGTTGTAAACACCCTGGTTAATAAATTATGTTTATTTATTTTGTGAGCACGTTCTAATTATAGCGTCACGACCCGCAATTTTATATTTCCATTACATACTGCATTTAATATTTTGATTAGTTTTGAACTGATGGACTTAATACATAATTTCCTCTTTGGTGTTATTTTTTCTGAAGTATATTAGGTTTTTTTTTTGAAATGTTATTGATATAATTATTTCTATTAAATAGTGGAATATAAAACCCGTTAAGTTTCTTATCTCCGATACAACAAAACATACTAAGGTGCTTAATGGACTGATACTGAGGTGCTTTATAGACTGAAAAGGCAGGTTTAGTAGGGACTAGGGACTACGGAGTAACAAGTCCCTCTTGTTGCTGGACTCAAATAATGTGGATTCATTGCTTTATCCGATATAGAATAAATAATAATCATAAATATTCACGGACATTTCACACAATGTCCTCTGGCCCCAAACTAAGCTTGTGCTATGGGTACGAGATTACGGATATAATACATAGGTATATTATTTATTTTTTTGTAAATACATACATATAATAGATAGAAAACACCCAGACGCAGTACAAATATCTGTGTTCATCACACAAATAATTGTCTGAGCGGGAATGGATCCCGCGACCTCGTGCACGGAAGTAGGTTATACTACCGACTACGCCACGGGGCCCGTCAAAATATAATCAGCTGTGTTTGGCTTTTCATTAATTTCACTCTTTAGGGGAAAAATATTATTTACAGCTGGGACTCATGAGAAAGTAAAATTTTATACATGTAAAATAATTACAATTAAAAAACCTGTTTGCTATAAAGCGCACAAGAGATAGAATAGGCTGACTTACGTCTAGTTGCAGTCAAAGTATCTATACCTATATACCTAAACGTTTGCCGTGTGGGGCCTGCTTTAGAATTGTCTCACTCCTCTCCACCCATGGGAATCGTAAGAGCCGACTGAGGGAATGCCGGGGAGTGGGCAGCAGCACTCCATCGAGTATTAACAACATCCACTGCGATCGCCAACCCGCCTGCCAAGCGTGGCGATTACGGCTATCCCCTCTTGGGGAGGCCTATGTCCAGCAGTGGACGTCGAAAGGCTGATGGATGGATGGATACCTAAACGTATCAGGAGCTAATGCCCCAAACTCTCTTTATTATTAACATAAAGCTATTACAATCTTATGAATCTTTCCGAGTTAGTAAATAAAAATACATATCCGTTCTCTCAAGTATCTACATAAGTCCCGGATGATTACAAGAATCTTTCCAATATACCTACATCACAACAAACTTTATACTTTGAAAAACATACGAGTAGAACGTCTGGAGTTGTGTGAGCATAAAATATAGCTATAATTATATTTATACAGATATTAAAACATGTTTAGCTTTGGAAAATGACTTCTTGTGAACTCATATTATATCATAATATCTTTCTTCGCTCGAGAGATAATATAATTTAATTAACGTCGCTCCATTTTACTTTACATGCGAATATATTATTAATATGTCACATTCTGCTTTCTATATATTTACGAATTTATATTAAAGTAAGTAGTAAATTATATTTTTGAATATCTTTGTAAGTACTTACTTTTTTTTTGGTTAAGGCGGGAAAAAATGTACCTAACTGCACACCCCGTCGTTTGGGGCAACGAACAGGGTTAGTGCCTTCACCCACTAAAGAAACCCGCCTTATGCCATCTCTCCGCCTTTATTGGCGGGCCACCGGAACCATATTACATTCCTTCAGTGGTGAATATCTATGTATGTACTAATACTCTCTGATATTTACGCGAATGTTACACATTATGAAATAATACTTGAACGGAATCTATCGCATTAAATTTGATTTTTGGCACGTGGTTCCTAATCGTAGGGTACGGGCTTGACGGACGGGCTAGGGCCGAAAAAAAGTGTAAGAATTTTCCGTCAGAACCCTTTCTATAGTGTAGAGGTATACGATTATCTATAGCGCGTATGGTATTGGCTGTGCCCAGTCATAGGTGCGCGCTTATTCGTTCAAGGTAGCCAATAAGTTATTAATTCATTTATTTGTATTTATTTATGAATAATATTATACGTTTATCAATTATAATGTACTACGAAAGGAACTTCGTTCCAACCGAGTGTTCCACAATACTCATTTTATTAATATCTAGATGTTTTGAATAATTTACAGAATTTTATAAATTCTGTAAATGTAAAGCAATTTATGTTGGAGCTCAGGAATGGTTCCCAAGGACTGGAGAAGCGCAGTTATCGTGCCCTTGCTTAAAAACAAGGGTAACAAGGCTATGAGTTTGAAACTACAGAGCCAAAGATGTTTGGATGCTTGTACGTGAATCACAACTCAACTACTAAACGGATTTAGATGATATTTGTAAGTAAGTAGAAGATACATTGGCTTCATGTAGATACTTATTATACCGAAAAAGTTTATAGCTCCCGGAGTAAAGCTATTTTTGGTGCTCGTGTTGTTAATTTTTGGGTCCCTCTTCCTCAAGTCGCTCCCTCACTGTTGAAGATTGTGGCTTGATAGAAGCTTTGCACAGATTCTCCAATTGTCTCTGTTTTTGGTCTTTGGCTTGTCTCCGCAGAGATCGCATTTCGACCGCATTGATTTTACTCTCATGCTCCTTTTTGCATACCCAACTCTCGCTTCCATATAATAACGTTGGGACAAGCACTGCGTTGTGTATTGCGACACGTGCCTTCTGGCTGAGGTGGTGGCTGCCGAGAAGTTGTCCCAATGCTCCGTTCACTCTATTTCCCGCATTCACTCTTCTCTCTACATCAGTGGTGTACCTTCCATCCCGACTGAATCCACATCCAAGATATACAAATTCATCCACTTGTTCTAACACACCATTTCCTATTGCTAGTCTAACATCTGTTCTGGCTTCTTCTCTTTCAAAAACCATTACTTTGGTTTTGCTCACATTCACACGTAGGCCTCTTTTCTTACAATCTTCTGCCATTACGTCGACTAGGGTTTGCAGGTCAGTCGCTGACTGCGCTAATAAGACCGCATCGTCTGCATATAGCATCGAGTTAACCACTGAGTCGCCCATCTGAACTCCCACATTAATTTCATTCAACCTTTGTAGACATTTATCCAGATATATGATAAACAGCCTTGCTGATAGAACGCAGCCCTGTTTAACGCCGATATTGACATCAAACCAGGGTGAAATTCCATCATCCAGCCGCACACAAGTTCTGCAGTCCATGTAGTTGGACTGCACCGCTTGTAGCAGTCTACCGTTAATACCGTACTCCGGCAAAATGTCCCAAAGTTCCTTTCGTACAACAGTGTCAAATGCTTTCTACAAATCCACAAAACTGCAGAAAACCCTCTGGCTTACAGCCAGATGCTTCTCCACAATGTTGCGCAGAGAAAACACTTGATCCATGCATCCTTTTCCACACCTGAAACCTCCATGTGCCTCACACAAAAATTCATCAGACACCATCCTCATTCTCCTTTCAATAATCTTACCATACACTTTGGCTGCCAAACTGGTCAAGCTTATGGCTCTGTAGTTTCAAACTCATAACCTTGTTACCCTTGTTTTTAAACAAGGGCACGATAACTGCGCTTCTCCAGTCCTTGGGAACCATTCCTGAGCTCCAACATAAATTGCTTTACATTTACAGAATTTATAAAATTCTGTAAATTATTCAAAACATCTAGATATTAATAAAATGAGTATTGTGGAACACTCGGTTGGAACGAAGTTCCTTTCGTAGTACATTATAATTGATAAACGTATAATATTATTCATTAATAAATACAAATAAATGAATTAATAACTTATTGGCTACCTTGAACGTATAAGCGCGCACCTATGACTGGGCACAGCCAATACCATACGCGCTATAGATAATCGTATACCTCTACACTATAGAAAGGGTTCTGACGGAAAATTCAAAAAAATCAACAGAAAATCTGAAATTTAATTCAAAAAGACAACTCCACAACAAGCTTCATTTATTTCAAGGAAATTGATTTACTTACTACTGTATTGTCAATATTTATTATGACGCCATTCATCTAGACTAGAATAGACCTGGGTACTACTAATAATATTAGAATTACAATATTGGGAATAAAAACTATATTGGGAATACTACATTAAACACAAAGTGAAAAATGTGAAATCGAAAATAACAGTCAGGAGCAGGATTTGAACCTGCATCTTCTGGATACCGTCCAGATGCTTTACCAATTCAGCCATCCTGACAATTGCTCCTGACTGCTAATTTCGATAACACATCATACTTAACGTCTTTGGGTGACGCCTGCGCCATCTGTCGGAAGCATTTTCATACATTATACCGACCAGGTAAACTTAATTTTACAATTAAGATTTTACCTAATAATGACGCAAACCCTTTAAATATTTAGATATTTTTATATAAAAAAAAAAATATCTAAATATTGGGAATACTACTTAATATTAGAATTACTATATAGGGAATAAATACTAAAATTTATATTTACGAGTTTTATTTTATTTAAACATATATAAATAAATAAATATTCTACCTAAAAGCATATTAATACTATCAGATAAAAGTATAAATATGAGTTTGGAACACATTTATAAATTAAACAAATTTAATAAACTAAGTAAATGTTCATGAAAATTATAAAAAAATATTCGTCTCCACTCCGTCCTTGTCCTGCCCAAAAATTTCGGTCGTAAAATTTTATTGCTTTTTGCATAATGCTTTGTAAATACAATTTAATTTAAACCATACGTGTAAGGTTGAATTTTGGAAAGAATGCATTTATATCATAACTATAACTACTTATGTACAACTGGCGACAGTTTTGGACGTTTTTTTTCTTCAAAACTGGATCTAGAGTTTAATATCAATGGATGAAAAGAGTTCCTATGGAATACTCTTAAATGATTCAATGGAATCCACGCCGCCGAAGCCGAGAGTAGAAGCTATTGAAGTGTGAACTACTAAATGTGTACTAAAACTTTTCAGGTGTGTACTTTTCAAATCATAAAAATGATTATCTAAAAGCATCACCTTTTTTTTGTAATAAAAGTGGTTTTGTTCTTTGTAAAAATAACTATCCTCGGGAATCATTTATTTTTCTGGGATGAAAAGTAAGCTACTTATATCCTTTTCTGGGCTCGAGACTATATTATGTACCTATGCAAAATTTAAGCGTGAAAGCAAACAATCTATTTATTTACTCGATAAAAACAGGAAAATCAAATTACAACGTCTACATGATGCCTCAACTCCATTCCATGAATAATAAATCATCATTAATGTTACATAATTATAAGCCAAAGAATGTCACCCAAAAATAAAACACTTAATTATAAAATGTTGTGCTTTGTTGTTACTCATAATTTGGATTCGTTTACTTTATCTAAACGACGCCACAAAAGCCTTAAATTAAACTTAAATCTAGCCTGATGGCGTCTTATTTCGTTTGAAAAATACCAACAAAATCTGTCTTTGAAACGTTGACTTGTAATTTAATGCCAAAGTTGTTATAAATTTTGTTAAAGAAAAGTTTGCTACAGAACATCTAAATTCCCAACTTGAGTTATAAGGTTTGGATGGAAGATTGATACTGATCGTTAAAGAGAAATTCGAATAAAACTTGTAAATCGTACGGACACCTAAATTCAGGTGCGAATAATTTATAATCGTGCAATAAATCGTGAGAATCCAACTCTGAAATAAGATAAATGTTTTGTTATCTCTTCTAATATATAAAATTCTTGTGTCACAGTTTTAGTGTTTATACTCCTCCGAAACGGCCTGACCGATTTTGATGAAATTTGATATGTCTATTCAGTAGGTATGAGAATAGGTTTATAACTAATTTTTATACCCCTAAGTGTTAAGGGTAGCTTACCCCAAAATTTTTTTTTTAATTTATTGGACAAATTTTTTTTGTTTATTTTTTTATGGCGTGGCATTAAAAAATACATTTAGTCCTAAATTTTTACCCTCCTACCACCAACCCCTACTTTTTAATAAAATTTTGTATTTTTTAACCCCGGTCAATAGCTGATCAATGGGATTGCCAAACTCCTCCGCTTGGGAGCAGCATAATAGCAAGTTTCGTCGAGCGTTATTTTTCAAATACATTTTAAAAGTAAAGATTAAAAAGATATAATAATATTTTCATACTTTAGAAATAATTTATGTGGCAAAACAACGTTTGCCGGGTGAGCTAGTTTTTTTTTTATATATATATATTTTAAACACAAAATGCTTAGCTATTTACTAGCATTCAATTGCGAAAGTTAGACTAGACCAAATGTCAGCTAGCTCAGTTAGCAGTGTCTGAAAGGTAACCTAGGAGACGCAAGCTCCCACTGGAGTAATGTCTACCAGTCCCAATGGTTTCTTTAGTTGGCGAGGGCCCCAATACTACCGTGTTTGTTGCCCAGAACGACGGGGTGTGTGGTTAGGGACATTTTTTCTTGCCTTCCAAAAAAAAAGGAGACACAAGCTCAAATGCTGCTCATAGCTATAATTTTCTAATACACATTTTGTGGTCTTGATATGTAATAATATTTGTCTACATTAAGACCAGAGTTGCATGCATAGCCTAGTGTTAAAGCCTACCTAACCTAGGTCTAGACCTACTAGATACCTATCTAGTTCGACATGACATTTGTGATTTTTTTTTTTAAATCGTTTGATTATCCTTAACTTTACGCGCATCATACTTATCAAACATTGAGTGTACTCGTAACCACGGTTGATACAACTCAGCTGAAACGTCGAGGTTAGTAAAATAATTTCGATTGCCGGAGGGGCTTAGATACCGGCCTCCCGCCCGAGTGTTGTGGGTTCAATTCCTACACAGGACTACTATTTGTGTGATCCGATCCAATCCACAAATGGTTGTTCTGAGTCTGGGTGTACTTTGTGTCCGTGAAATTGTATATTTGTAGTCCCCCGCTATACAACGATTATTTCTTAGTGCACGGTATTGTCTTTTTACAAAAAAAATAATGTTATGTTTTGACTAGTAGGCACGAAAGGTATTACTAATGCTTAGGATGAATAATATTAATGTCAGCCCACTGAGCAGCTATCTGGTTCGCTTACCCTGTTATAAAGTGAAGGTATTGTGACGTCAATCTGATCCATCGGTTCTCGAAGTGGGGTGCACTAACCCCACATTAATAAATATTTATGTGTTGGTAAATTGATGAGTTCCCGATAAGATACATCATTTAGCTTAGCAACTATTGAATATAATTACTTTCTTCTCTATTAAATTGATGATTGGACAGATATTTTAGTGGTTTACTAGTTAAGAGGTGTAGGAACTGCAGAACTAACTGCAACTCTGTAGAACTGCTTTAAGCCAGTATACTAGTTCCACTGGAAAACAGGCATAATAGTCCACCCGCCCGGTGGAAGGGTGTCCATAAAAGATTTCCTCGCGTAACGAAAAAGTTATGATACAAATATTTATTTATATCTATTATTGTAGTACCAAGCATAGGCGGATTTGAAGCAATGGCATTTTTTAAATATCTACTGACACTCAGGTCATACGGCATATTTTAATAATATGTTTTAATTTAGAAAAAAGGCTGGTAACTTAAATTTTCTTAACATGATTTCTTGTACCTAATACAGTCAGTATTACAAGTAATCATGAATCATGAACTTTTAATGTCTATACTATACTATAAGTAGGTACTTAAAAACAGTCTTATTACCGTTTTATTTCTAAAAAAATATGTTTGATCCTTGGGATAGGGGTGGCACTTTTATAGCTTTAATATTGAGAAACTCTGATTTAAACCTATGGGCGGCTCCCTTGTGACTAACGATGTTGTCAGACATGAAGAATGTGTATTTGTCTTGAACGCTCTGTTTGAAATTTAATGAAGATGTTATTAAAAAAGTGACAGAGGTCTGCCGGCTGCCGCGCATCACGGAAAGCTACGTGATAGATTTCAATGAAGTTTTCTAAGATTTATTTCTTAGATCCTTGGCTCTTATTAAAAAATATTGCTCTATTGTCATTTAAAATAAAGCTATAAAAGTTATAACAAGCAACTATTATTATAAGCAACACAAGTACAGTGAGGTGTATTTTATAACCGCGGAGTAAGAAGGAGAGGGGTTGAAGAGACTGCTTCAACCCCTCTCTTTTTTTGTTAAGGCGAGAAATCTAATTTTCCTAAAATAAGTAGGTATACTCGTATCTAAACATATCACTCGCATAATAAGTGTGATGGTGTATTTGTAATTGGCAAATGTATCAGTCGTATACTTTATAAATAGAATTATTATTAATGTGTAATACATTTGCTGTGGATGAGCCTAAATAAATAAATAATATCAACGGGCCTCGTGGCGTAGTCGGTAGTGTAACCGACTTCCGAGCACGAGGTCGTGGGTTCGATCCCATTCAGGACAGGGTGTTTTCTATCTATTATGTAAGTATGTATTTACAAAAAAGTAATATATAATATGTGTTATATCTGTAATCTGGTACCCATAGTACAACGCACACGTTAAGCTTAGTTTGGGATCAGGAGGACGTTGTGTGAAAAATGTCCGTGAATATATTTTTATTTAATACATATATTATGTTCTCTTGTTGCAGTTGGAGAATGTGCAGTTATTAGATAAGTACAATCTACGTAATCCATCTAAAGGCACACTGTACTTCGCCACTACGCACTTGATCTTCGTCGACCATGAGATGAGAAAAGAAACATGGGTAAGGGGTTCACAATATGGTGTATTTATTATAAGTACGTAGTTAATTTGTAGCCTAATATTTTCTTATACTTATTCTTAAGAACTAAATTCTGCCCGCGTAGGCTTCATAGAGTCAATATAGTATAAAATGTAGTGACGGACTAAGAATACAAGTGTCACCAACCCATTCTTTCCCATGGGTGTCGTACGAGGCGTCTAAGGGAAGTAAGCAATGATCACCCATTGCATGACTGGTGGTAGGGCTGGGTACCAAGTGGGCAAACTCACTTGCTATCGGGCCCGAACGGGTTGGTACCACCATCTCCCGTGTGACCGTCCATGAAGCACATTGGTGTGTTTTGGTTGTAGTAGAAGACCACCTAGCCGTTTTATTATTCTTTGATTTCATATCTGTGCGCGGCTTGGCAAATAGTCAGGGTATAGTTGAGTCCATGAGCGACGGTTACCATTCATCATCAGGTGAACCGCGACGCGTCTGCCACCATACGCAATAAAAAAAACTACTTTATGGCACCATAATTATTGTCTCTATGCAACAACAGATATCCCATAGGAACCTTTTTCTTGCTCCGCACTATAAACAATTTTATGTTAGCTCGAAATTTCATCACGATTGGTTTAGTAATTACGGCGTAAAAGCGTAACAGACAAACAAACTCACTTTTACATTTATAATATTAATAAGCGTGAGGATGATAAGAGGAATAGCGCAGTTGTGAGATCGAGGATTGCCGAGAATGAGACATTTATTACCTAGATCCCCAGCTTAAAGTCGGGACTTCGGTAAGCACGGATCTGTGGCTTTTTTAAATATGTGCGGTTTTGTTTGCCAATTATACGTGTCAGATTAAAGAAAAGTTCGTCATTAAACCTGTCATTAATCGATTGCTTAAAGTCTACCAATCTTCTGTTGGCCAGTGTAGTGTAGATGGCATAAATCTTTCTAATTCTGAAAGGAATCTTGCCCCACCTATTATGAATATTTGATAATAAATCAAAATGAATAGAAAATGGAATGTCAAAAAGAAATTACTTACTTACTAATCATCACGCCATTTTCCTTGCGGAAAGAACCGACAGTGCCAAAACGCTCTATTCTTGCATACATCTCTCGCTTCCTCAACATTCATAATTCTCTTCATAAACGCTCGCCGGTTTCGGAAACTCCTGACTCCACCTTCCTTCAACACATGACCGTTTTGGTCGATGTAGCGGTCTATCCCCCTGTACCTACATCCTTCCACTTTCGCATTGTATATCTTCTTAACCAGTCGCTCGTCTGGCATTCTTTCCACATGTCCGAACCATTAGTCCATTCCATTACGCATCTTTACACTAATACTCTCTTTCATACGTACTCGCTCTCTTACGTCGTTGTAAAAAAGAAATTGGTTACAGATAACTTTAAAATAACATATACGTATATATAAAAATTGCTGAGCTGCTCAATAATGTCCCAAAGCGGCTTTGAGACAGTGACATAGTTGTCACAAGACAAATAGATCGTTTGTATAACAGCTTATAGAAATACACATTAAAATAATGAACTGTATTTGTAGGGACAGACATCACGTTTCCGCTCAATCTAACTCTGATTCCTTCGCATAGCAGTACTTAATGATATTGGAATCAAAACCAACAATCCTATCGATTTCTATCTGAAATTACGTCTCATGGATAATAACCACAATCTACGAAATAGACTTGTGATTTCACAACTCAGTTCACATTTCTGATTTGTATTTAAGATAAACTATTTTTGTATATTGTTTTATTATAATATACTAGATTCTGCGCGTGACTGTCTGCGTGGATTTTGGTATATAAATACGTCACTCTATGACACACTAATTATCTATACGCAAAAATATATATCTCACAAGAACTATCAATTTTTTCGGGATAAAAATCGTAAGTTATGGTCCTTTTCTGCGCTCCAGACTATATATGTGCAAAATTTCACGATGTTTGGTTCAGTAGTTAGAGCGTGAAAGCATAACAAACAAACAACCTCACTTCCGAATTTATAGTGTTAGTAAGGAAGTCAGGACTAGCTGCTATTCGTGACTTTGACTTTGACTTACTTGACTTATATTCCTGTGTCCCCTAGATGGGGCAGAGGACTTCCACAATGCGCCGCCATCCCGTTCGGTCTTGAGCTTCGCGCTTTAATTCGCTCCAAGTCTTCCCCTTAATTCGTGACTTTGGTGGAGTGGATTTAGTATCTTTTCTGCCCGGAATCCTAATTTCGGGGTTTTCCCAAAAAAACGTAGACTAATGTATTCCATATAACATCAGCTATCTACCAGTGAGAATTGATCCATCTGTTTCGGAGATTAGCCGTTACAAACACACCAATTTTATTTATTTGTATAGGTAAGAGGCTTATTAGAATTTTCTTGAAACAGTAATCTCGTGTCTGCCTCGAAGGCTCCAGATCAAAATATGTCCGTGGAGACCAATCAATAAAGAGGCTTATGCAATTGACAAAAATTTCCATGGTGTAAAGATAGAAATCCTCAATAGCAGCGGCAACGTAGTTAGGAAATTGGTGCTGTTAGACACCCGTGTCTCTGAAATCACGTAAAGTCATTGGTTCTGTTCCCGATCTCTCTGCGATTGGGGCCCAAATGCCCCATACTCAATTTGTAATTTCAGAGCAAAAATAAAAATAAAAAAACGAATATATATTCGATAGTTATTGCAACTCGTGAGCAATGACTATATTTTTATAATACAAACTACTAACTACCTACTGGCCCAGGGGGCCCTAGACCAGTGGCATGAACGATGTAGAATAGAATAGAAATACAATAATCAACCGGGATTGACATAAAAGGTTTCGACAACGTAAGCGTAACCTAATGGCAATCCCATGCATTGATTATTCTGTTTTATTCTACTAGCTATGTACAGTCCTGGATTAGCCTATAAGCTATTTAAGCAATTGCTTAGGGCATCCCGCCTAGGGAGGCACCAGAAGCGACCGACGAATAAAAAACAAGCACACGAAAACACAAAGTGAAAAATGCGAAATCGAAAATAACAGTCACGAGCAGGATTTCGATTTCGCATTTTTCACTTTGTGTTTACTGTATAGTGTTAAGCATGTCAAATGCTAAAAATATATATAAATATTTATAGGGTTTGCGTCATTATTAGGTAAAAATCTTAATTGTAAAATTAAGTTTACCTGGTCGGTATAATGTATGAAAATACTTCCGACAGATGGCGCAGGCGTCACGGCGAAATCCTGCTCGTGACTGTTATTTTCGTTTTCGCATTTTTCACTTTGTGTTTAATGTATAGTGCTAAGCATGTCAAATGCTAAAAATATATATAAATAAGCACACGAAAGTTAAAGCAATTACGATACGTATTTCTTTTTTTAAATAATGCTTTGTTCACTTATGGATAGGGGAAGATTGCTTAGGGCATCAAGTTACCTTAATCCGGCACTGACTATGCATACACAATCCCAAACATTGATTATTATTCTGTTCTATTCTACTAGTTCAGAAACACTTGAGGATGCTCCTGTATTTAACAGGAACCCGCACTAGATTATATAAGCCAGCTATTTATTGCCTATATATGTCTCAATCTGAGAAGAATCGTGAGTTGGTAGAGAATAGAATAATGGCACAATGATGGCATAATTTTTCACAAACTATTTCTTCGGTTTTTTTTTCATATCGATGTAATTTTAAGTTGTATTTGCCCTATAATTTCAGATTCTACTGATGCACATATCATCAGTGGAGCGGTTACCGATCACGACAACAGGCTCCCCGCTCCTGGTGCGCACAAAGACATTTCAGTCGGTGTTTTTCGTGATACCACGCGAGAGAGACTGCCATGAGATGCACCAGACATTGTTAAGGCTGAGTCAACCAGGTACATTATTATAAACTCAGACGAAAGAATTCCCATCTTTATGGTCATAACTCATACATGACGCTTAAATAAGGTTATATAATTAACCCTTGTAGCGACAGTTGGGCGCCAAGATACGAAAATCAGATCTCTTGGCAATATTTTTTCTTGGAATGTTAAAAATATTTTTAAAGATGCACTGAAATGGTCCAGGAGCCGCCGCCTATTTATTTTAGTGATTAATAACAGGCTGAATATTTGTGATACTCAAATTTTTCTCAGTGAAAAATCTTGTAAGTGGTAGCTATTAAGTGTCCGTGAATTCGACAACTTCCAAGCGTGTGACAGAGAAAACGTACCACTAAATCTGTAGGACTATATGGCCATTTCATTATACAAATATTTACAAAGCTGCATTCCAAAACTCAGATGGTTAATAATTTGAATGACCTCTTTATTTATATTTGTCTCTCTATATTTGTAGTGGAGCACGCTCCAGTCAAACTACCCATTTTGTAGGACAATTGTTATTCCGAGTTTATTATCTAATTATCTTAACATTTAAACTTACTGTTAGACAATTTCGACACCCCACCAAATCGAAATGTTTTATACCTGCGCTCTTTATTATATAGCTACCCCTATCGAGATTTTTCACAGACAAATACTTGGGCGTCTTGTCGAACAGAACCTACTCACAAAGATTGAACCTGTTATTAATCATTTAAAAAAATAGGCGGCGGCTCCTGTACTAAAAATATTGTATGAATTATTTTTTCTAACATTAAAGTGTAGTAATATTAAAGTGTAATTTCTTGTCTAAAAAGTATTTGCGGTAGAGCCTTACTTATTCCAGCATGAATGGGCCGGCTCCTTCGGGGAAGTACTAGGTTACCTCTGACAGAAGATCAGTGTGAAATAACGGTGGGTAACCCTACAGTTGCATTAAGTATGGTGACTAAGAGCGCCAGAGACTCAAATTCCCTCCATCGTCTCCTTATTATCCACAGGAAGTGGTTGGCAACGCGCGAGTGATGCCTCTGGTATTGCTTGCGTCTATAGCCGACGGTAACCGCTTACCATCAGGTTGTCGTCCGTATGCTAGTTTGCCACCTGCGTAGTATAGAAATAATGTATACAGCTGAATACTTTACGAGATTATCCGGTTTGTGTTACAGTTCACATCGACGAACTATATTGCTTCCACTATAAGTCGACGCCCGATGACTTGCCCAAATCGGCGGGTTGGAATTTCTTCGATATCCACACGGAATATCAACGCATGAACGTGCCTAACGATCAGTGGGTGCTCTGTACTGCTAATAAGGATTATGAGGTCAGCTTCACTTCTCAGACTGATAAAGTTTTTATGCTATGGTCTATGACGTTAATTAATAATAATTAGTTTATATTTCCATCGATTAAAATGCTATGCCTTAGCACGCTATTCCATGAGTAAAGTAATACTACACAGCGCGTGTATGCATCATAACATATTGATTTGCTTATTATCACAATTTCGATACCCTACTGATTATGGAAATCACAGAAGTAGTAAGCAAAGCTTTAACACTATAAATTAATCAAAATCATAGGGCGTATATAGCCCATAGTCTTTTGTTGTTTACCATATATATTATTGATGTGAAACCTCTAATGCGGAGGGAGGGTAAAACCGTCTGTTAGCGTGGCGACGCTTTATTTAATTGTTTTTAAGGTCATCTGTTGACAAAAGCATGTAGCTAGGAAGTATAACGTCAATCAATAAACTACGGATAACTATACGGACTAAGGATAGATGCGACACAATAACAGTTTTATTTAGTCTATGGATAGAAAGAGGGCGCTTACCAAGAATTATATAAGACTCAAACAATATTCTCATTAATTATATATTATAATAATAGGATATATTCACACTTACTTGTAAGTTTATTGCCTTTATGGCTGTTTCCATTATTTACACATCTCATAATTTTATAAAAACACTCATTGAAAAAGTTATGATCATTTTATTTCTACTCATTATTTCTACAAAATAATTTCGATGTTTTCACATCTACCAGACGTCCCGAGACGTCTAATTTTTTTAATCTATTACACGTGGTACACACAGTGTAATATTAACACATGGAAACTTCCTATTAAAATCTATGTACAATATCACAGGTTTTGATCTGTGCCTACTTGGGTACAACACAGCTGCCCAGTGATGTTTAATTTAAGTAGGGAACTCAGGATTTCAGGACACGCTGTACACACATTAGAGTAGTGTGGTGGTCTATGGCTAGAATACCAATTAATTTGATACCTGTGGCCACCAGGCAGTGATGCGGTGATGATTAGTTAAATCAATGTCTGTTTAAACTTCTATCTTGTCCTGAAGTTCTCACATTGACAGCTGCAAAATCCATGCTGGCAAATCTTTCAGCAATGTTTTATTTTACACATACATCAACAATTTGTCTGCTTTATAATCCTGAAATCTTATCTGTTTTGATCTGTATTTTTAGCACTTGACATGCTCAGCTATTTTAAAGAACAAATTATTTGTGAATGTGGGTCGTAAAGACAAATGTGATATGGAGATTGGGAATGGCCGTTGGTCAGTGCGATGGCTTAGCGGGCTAGAGCCCTTCCCCGGATTGGAAGGGACGCATGTTCGTATCCTGGTCGTACTAAAGTTCTTTTTTTCCACATTCACAAATAATTTTTATCTTATATTATCGGAATAAAAGCAGGTACTATGTTGACTGTTTAAACAGCTATGCGACACGTACCCGAGCGCCGTATACGTACCGGCGCGGGCTTCGACCGCAGTACTACTGGGAAGTGCCAGCTTTAGATCCAGAGGTCGGCTACCAGTGCTCGCTTACCTGCATCACAATAAAGCCGCTATCGCTAGATGTAGCCAGCCGCTTAGCGGCTTCTCTGCAAGGTACTGTATACGCCCAATAGCTTATTGATCATATGTCGTATATATGTGTGGATAGACCGAGAGCGGTTGGCAGGTCTAAGAGAATATAGACGAAGGGAGAGAAAAATGAACACTGAGGCGATGAATGATAATACTACCTAGTGGTAGCCTTGCTTATCCCAGCACGACTGGGCCGGCTCGATCGGGGAAGTACCACCCTCTCACAGAAGATCAACGTGTAACAACGTCAGTACTCCTACCGTTGTGTATGGTTCCGTATGGTAAGTGAGAGTGCCGGAGGACTAAACCCCTTCCCTATCCTTAGCTTAGTATCCTTCCTCTTCACCTCCCATCCCTTCCTTTGGAGATAGTGACGAGTGAGCGATGCCTCTGATGATAATTTGTTTTATATTTCTTTCGCATTTTTAGTAACCTTTTTTGCTTTCAGGTGTATGGAAGATGAACAAATGCTTGACTTAATCAGACGAGCGAATCCAAATTGCGGTTACATGTATGTGGTGGACACGAGGCCGAGGGTAGGCAATATTTGATTTATTAATCTGCCTCTGTGGTGCAGCGGTAGTGTGAGCGACTGCTGATTATGAGATCTCAAAAAGAACAGCCTCAGTATTAGCCCGGAGTTTGGAAATGTGCCCGGTAGACGGCAATAGGCTCGCCTCCTATTACGTGGGACTTAAACATAGCTGGCGGACCGTGGGTGTGTAATACACCTCTGCCTACCCTTCTGGGGAATACAGGCGTGATGCTATGTTTATGTTTTAATTTTTATTCCTTTTAAAAGACTACTAGGGTATCGTTACACTACCACTGAAGTAATATCTTGCAGCGATTCACCAGTACAGGCGAAGAGACGGCACACGGCGGGTTTATTTAGTGGGTGAGGGCTTACTACCCTATTCGTTGTCCTAAATGACGGGGTGTGTGGCCGTGTGGGGCCGGCTTTAGAATTGTCCCACCCCTCTCCACCCATGGGAGTCGTAAGAGCCGACTGAAGGGATACCGGGGGATTGGGCAGCAGCACTTCCACGAGTATTATCAAAATCCACTGCGATCGCCAACCCGCCTGCCAAGCGTGGCGATTACGGCACTATCCCCCATATGAGCGAAACACATGTTGTGGCGTTTTTTTGGGGAGGCCTATTTCCAGTAGTGGACATCGAAAGGCTGATGGATAGATGGATGGTGGTTAGTTACTATTTTTCCCGTCTCAACAAAAATAGGTGGCATGCATGGTGTATGGCAGCACTGCTATTGTATCGCGGTGCCTACACGTAGTTTTGTATGCTGCACGCTCTAACCAGGAACGATCACATTTACAGATCAACGCGATGGTGAACCGGGCCGCAGGCAAAGGGTATGAGAATGAGGCCTTCTACGAGAACATTAAGTTCCAGTTTATGGGCATCGGCAACATCCACGTGATGCGGAAGAGCCTCCAGAAACTTGTTGAGAGTAAGTTTTTCATAGTTCGTATAAGCTGTCATATATTGCATGTTCATTGGTGATAGACTCCAAAATGAGGAAGTTTAAGCACCAATATATCTAATATAAAAAATTCTCGTGTCACAGTGTTTGTCACCATTCTCCTCCGAAACGCCTTGACCGATTCTTATGAAATTTTGTATATATATTCAGTAAGTCTGAGAATAGGATGTAAACTATTTTTCACACCCCTAAGTGATAAGGGTGGTCTACCTCAAATTTAAACTTCTTTGGGGTCGGTGATGATGGCGTTTCCATTGCGAAGATTGCTGTTTTGTCTCGGGATCAAAATGGACCCATGTTTCGTCCATTGTTACGAAACGAGACAAAAAGTTTTCAGAATCTTCTTTAAACTTGTCCAACAATATCTTCGAAATGTCAAGTCGATTTTGTTTCTGACTGTCGGTTAACATTCTCGGCACCCATCTTGCGGAGACTTTACTCATATTCAAAGATTGCTTCAATATGGATTGAATACTTCCATATGAAATGCCCGTTTCTTGAATTAAGTATCGGATAGTAAATCTTCGATCGCTCAATACAATTTTCTCGACTTTCGCAACATTTTCTTGGGTGACTGACGTCGATGGACGGCCGCAACGATGTTCGTCTTCCGTGCTCATTCTCCCTACTCGAAATTGAGAAGTCCACCTTGCAACAGTGGAATACGGCAGAGCAGACTCTCCTAATGTAGCCTCCAAATCGCAATGAATCTCTTGCGTCGTTAACTTTTTTAAACAGAGGTATTTAATAACGGCTCGCACTCAGTTTTTCTCCATTTTCGAGAACACGTTCCGACACGAAGTTAACAAATGACTACATTCAGAAAAAAACAAAAGAGAATCGAAGATTTTTTTCTTTATTAAATTACAAATATGTATCTGAGCTATGCCTGCCAGTATTTATTTTTTTTCTTACCAAGGAGTATGTCGTTCTCACTACTTTTTGATCCCTCCTCGTATAACTAAAAAAAATAATAATATTTCAGCGTGCGAGCAGAATTCGCCAACAATGTCGTCATTTCTCAGTGGCCTGGAGTCTTCAGGCTGGCTGAAACATATTAAGTAAGTCAGTTAAAAAGTACTTAGTGAATTTGAATTATTTCATTAATTTATAACTTTTACTGCGGATGATCTGATTTAATAATATATTTTCTATACTGAAATGTATTATAGGGAATAGTTAAAGACATCTATCGGATGTGTGTCTAAAACACCTTCCTCCGATATGCGCTTGGTATATTTTTTTTTTCAAGACAACTCCCACTGCCCTAAGGAATATTCTTTGTATGGCGGGGACTTTACAAACATACAATTTCACGGCCACAAAGTACACCCAGACTTAGACAACCATTTGTGGATCACACAGAGAGTTGTCCTTTGTAGGAATTGAACTCACCAAACTCTGGCGGGAAGCCGGTATTAAAACCACTCCGCCATCTGTGACTACTGTCACATACTTTTCTTTCGTAACTATTTAAATTAGCTATTCTCAAATTGCGGCTCGCGTAGCTTTTACAACAATTAAAGCATTAAAATTTTGTCGCACTTCAATATTAGTCTTGGTTTTTCATTGTCCGTGCTTATTTTGGACTACTGATTTTGTTAATTATTTATAATGAACCAAATCCATTGTAGCCACCGGCTATTCTAAAAATCCACTTAGAAATTATAAAACAGTAATTGGTGCAAATAACACTAACTATGCCCTACGTGTTTTAGTCCTGGAGCGGTGATTACCATTCACCATCATTACGTGTAGTAATAAAGTTAATAAAAAGTGTATTTTGTACCACAGATCGATCTTAGACACGTCGTGGTGGATCGCGTGCGCGCTAGAGAGCGGCGTCAGCGTGTGCGTGCATTGCAGTGACGGGTGGGACCGGACCGCGCAGGTATTTGACAACATTTCTCTTTTAGATTATTTCTTACCACACTATGGCACTCTTCACTTCAGTCTGAAGGTAAGCGGTTACCGTAGCCTATAGACGCTAGCAACACCAGAGGCATCACTCGCGCGACACTATCACCATGGGATAGGAGGTGGATATAAAGGATAACAAGAAGAGGGTAGGTAGAATACTAAGACCACTGAAGGAATGTAATATGGTTCCGGTGGCCCGTCAATACAGGCGGAGAAACGGCACACGGCGGGTTTATTTAGTGGGTGAGGGCCCCACACTACCTTGTTCGTTGCCCCGAACGACGGGGTGTGCGCTTAGGTACATTTTTTCCGCCTAAACAAAAAAAGAATTGAATACTAAGGAGAGTATATGGAGGATAATAAAGGAGTAAAGGGAGGGGGTTGGGCCTCCAGCGCTCTCACTCACCATACGAAATGCAACGTTGAGAGTGCCTACCGTACAACAGAATAAGGAAATATGTTTTTAAAAAGCTGCGTCATATTACAGACTTAAAAGTAATTCGGCAAGTTTATTTTGCTCTCTGCCAATCTCTTCTTGCTTACTGCATTAGCTCCTGGGATGGTGTGGGTAAAACATTGTTACTAACACTCGAAAGGGCTCAGAAAGCGATCCTTAAAGTATCAACTTTCCGCCCTTTTCTTTTTCCTACTAATCTCCTATATAAGGATTGTAGAGTACTAACAGTTCGGCAGATGTTTATAATGCGCACAGTCCTCAGACAGCACGCTGCCCTCCCCTACAGCACCGACTATACTAACAAAAGGCGTAAAGATATAGTTTGCCAGCAACATACAGGTGTAAAACATGCATTCACATCAAAATTCTTCGTGTTCTTGGGTCTTCTCTACAATAGAATAAACGCACTTTCTACAATTTATCCCTTGAACTACCAAAAATGTAAAAATAAAGTCTGTGGTATACTTCAAGATATGCCTTACGAAGACACAGAGAGGTTACTATGTGTGTTAAAATGATTGTATGAATAGATAATAATTTAATCTCCTGTATTAAATAATAGTCCACATATGATTACACTTTAGTGATATATTAGGATATATTACCATTTTTATTTACATTTACCATAATTAAAATGATATAAATAGATATTACAACACTTATGCTAAGTATGCCTGATAATTTTATCTGTTTCCTCAATCTATCAGACATTTCAGCCTGAAACACAGGATTACCTAGTTCAGGCACCAGTGTTTTTCTTAACTAGCGTTAAAAAAATATACCTACATGTACATATTATACTGTAAGAACGATTACATAAATTTATTATTCAAAAAAAGCGTAAATTTTGTCTTTGTTTTGATTAGCTAACGGCATAATTATTTGTGATGAGTACTTTCATCGAAAAAATAGTAGTGAAGCTAATTATACAGAGAAATAAAGGTAATCAATCAAGTTTTTCTGTGCAAGTGCTACACTTTTTTTGTTAAGGCGGGAAAAAATGTACCTAACCGCACACACCGTCATTCGGGACAACGAACAGGGTAGTGTGGGGCACTCACCCACTAAATAAACCCGAAGTATTCCGTCTCTTCGCCTGCGTTGGCGGGCCACTGGAACTATGTTACATTCCTTCAGTGGTGTTCAAGTGCTACCCTAAGATACGTATATAAGTGACCCGTGAAAAATGCTACCTCGGTGGTAAAAGTATAGCCCCATCTCCTCAAACCGATTTTTTTGTGTTTCCAGGTGTGCTCTCTAGCCGCGTTGTGTCTCGAGCCACACTACAGGACCATCAATGGATATCAGGTCAAATCTATACTCACATTATAAAGCTAAAGAATGTGTACTTGTTTAAGGCTTTAATCTCTGGAACTAACTAACGGATTTGACAAAAGTCTTTGGTATTTGATAGCCCATTTTTTGTGAGACATTTAGGGAACGTGCCAACAAACAAGGCATAAGTGAAACCTTTAGAAAGAGAAAACAAAGATGATAGAACACTGTATATCTATAACATATCTCTTTCCCTCGCAGGCTAAACCTTATGGAGGTATATATTTGTCTCTATTTAGTGTCGTTTTTTCGTTTCATCAAGCTTTAAATCATGACGGTGGTAAATAAGCTTTCACAAAAGAGCTCTAAGCGAAAACAAAGTGTGAATATAAAAGACCAGTGTAATAATATAACAAAGATATGACTAAAAACGTGTCGCTGCTGAAGTAGTCTAAAATATTTATTAATAAATAGATGTTTTTATGCTATAATGCAATTGAAATGGCAGAGCACATCTAGTTACTTATATTTTATGCTTTAAGCAAGTGTAATGTCTCGTTATAGTAATGTGTAGTTTGTAACAGGCGCTGATCGAGAAGGACTGGTTATCCTTCGGTCACAAGTTCACGGCGCGCTGTGGACACGTAGCCTGTGATGGGCGCGAAAGATCACCTGTGTTCACTCAGCTGCTCGACTGCACCTGGCAACTGCTGCGGCAAAGACCTGAGGTATTATGGATTCTTAGAGAAGGAAAACAGAACCTGAAAGGAGGTTAGAGCTCGAAACTGGGACAATTTTTTTTAAGAAAACACCTTGCACTATGGAATAATCTTTGTATCATGAGGGGCTTTACAAACATACAAATCAAAGACAGAAAGTACACACAGACTTATAACAACCAATCGTGGATCACATACGAGTTGTCCTGTGGTTTCCCATAATCGAATCCACAACACTCGGGCGAGAGGCCGATATCTAAACCACTTCGCCATATGTGTGTAACTTGTAACTGAATTATTTTCTTAGTAGACTAAGGTGAAATCTGCATAATGGAATGATTGATAACACTGTATTTTAAGTCCATCACAAACGGACTATGCTACTGTCATTACGCCAAAATATATCTGCAAACGAAAAGATCCTGTATAATGTTGTTTTGTTACAGGCGTTCCAGTTCAATGAGCGGTTTCTGCTGACGTTACACGATCACGCACACGCCTGCCAATATGGTACTTTCATTGGAAACTGTGAGAAGGACCGACGGGATCTCAGGTACATTTTAAATAATACATTCAATAGTTCATCTATCTGCTGGCTGATGGATGATATATATATATCATCCATCAGCCTTTTAACGTCTACTGCTGGACATAGGCCTCCCCATGAATGGGGGATAGTGCCGTAATCGCCACGCTTGGCAGGCGGGTTGGCGATCGCAGTGGATGTTGTTAATACTCGTAGGAGTGCTGCTGCCCACTCCTCCGGTATTCCCTCAGTTGGCTCTTACGACTCCCATGGTTGGAGAGGGCTGGGACAATTCTAAACCCGGCCCCACACGGCATTTAATAATATATAAGTATAATAATAAAGCTGACTTTGCTTTTTCGTTTATACGCGATAATTTCTTCAACTACCTACTATTTGAAAAATTCTATAGTTGTTAAACATCACGCTACAGTTGTAGAAAAAAGCTAGAAAAATTAAATCATAGTGGAAATCACTGTGAAAAAGCCTTTAAACTCGAAGTTTAGGCTTTATCACCGTTTCGACTTCAGATAGAAGTTGCAAACAAGTCGTTAGACTTACGAGATAGCTCATTAACATACGCATTATTATTGACAGACTAGCGGAGCGTACCTTTTCATTATGGGGGTACATGGCGAGCCATCTGAACGAGTACAAGAACCCTCTTTACAATCCTAAATCTCATCCAGACGTGCTGAAGCCGGACCTCAGTGCGCAGAGCATCAGGTAATTGTGTTTATTCCATCTGGTGGTACAGTCATACCGATTTTTTTATACTATGCGAGTCGCAAACAGGCATAAGGCCCGACGTAAGTGGTTACCGTAGCCTATAGAAGCCAGCAACACCAAAGGCATCAGTCGTGAGTCGTCACTCTAAGGAAAAGGATAGGAAGTGCAGTGGGTAATAATAATAATAAGGAAAGGATAGAAAAGATAATAAGGAGGATAGGGAAGGGGTATTGGACATCTGGCACCCTCATTCACCATACAAAACCACGATAGGGATACCTGCCGTTGTTGCAATGCTAATCTTTTGTGAAAAGGTATTTCCCTGATCGAAGCAAGGTTCTACCTTTATTAAAGTAGTATATAAGGGCAGGTCCAAACGCGGCCACTACACGCGACTAAACCATATTTCCAAATTCAAAAATTAAAATCCGGAGGCAAGTGCATCTACAACAACAAAGTAGCGATTGCTATCGCCACAAGCGGCCGGATTCTGTAATAAAGTCATTCACGAGAAGAACCCGGCAAGAAACTCATGGGCCATTTTTTTAATTTACCAATTTATTACAGTTTAATATAATTCATAACTAAAATGACATGACAAACATGCTGAAACCCAGATGGCATACTATATCACAATGTCTCCTACGAATATAACGCATGATTATATTAGGTATTGTTAACATGCCCAGAGATAAAAGTATCTGCAAAATCCGATTAACGTCACAGTATTCAGCAGCATTTTGAAAAGATGTTTTAGGTTGCATTAATTTTGTCTATTTATCACAAAATTGACAAATAGTTCGTGTGATGGTAGGTTCTGGCGTGGTATGTACTGTCGCCACGAGAACGGCGTGCACCCTCGCGAGCCTCTAGGCGACCTGCTGCCAGCTGCCACCGAGCACTGTTCCGCCCTCGAACATCACATCAGCTATCTAAGCAAGGTACGTCGGCATTACTGAGGTCGCAGCCAAGCCGCAGCATACTAAGATCAATCATGACGCTCAGGAAACCAGGGACCATCTTATCTGGGTGCATTATTGTTAGTTTTACATTTATTTTAAATATTAAAGTATGCTCGGCTAATTACGAAAACACAAAGTTCGAAAATGTGATATAGTATATCTATATAAAATCCATATCACATTCTTAACGACTTGGGTCATGCTCGCGCCTTTCTGTCGGTTGTATTGTACAAAGTACGATTAATTATTACTATTTAAGAATCATACCAAATGTTCTCTGACCAATTAGACACGTTGTCGAGGAGGCTCAGGTCAGGAGTACCTTTTTTAAGGTGGGAAAAACTTTCGGGGCAGCGAACATGGTAGTGTGGGGCCTTTACTCACTCAATAAACCCGCCGTGTGCCGTCTCTCCGCCAGTATTGGCAGACCACTGCAACGGTATGACATTATTATTATTCAGCTTACGGCTCTAGGAAACAGGCAGGTGTTGTATTTTTAAATATCTTTAAAGCACTTGTCATGCTAGGCCATTTAAAAATAAATCTATAACACACAGTGCAAGAAATATGAAATAGATAATTATATTTTCGCACTTTGTATAGTTTTATTGCTAAGCCAGTTTCTAAATATGGCATTTGTTATTTTATTACTAAGTATTTACTATTATAATTTCTACTACAAACAGGGAGTTAACACTGGTCTTAGTTAATAACTAGACGGATAACCCGGCCAGGATTTTGCTCTGTAAGCGTAATACTTGCCCGATTGTTCACCACAGAGAATTACGACGTTCAAGAATCTGTTGTCCGGCAAAAGGAACGAGAAAACGAGAGAGAGCGCGATAGTGAACTATCAGAATGGAAACGTGAACACAGTTGGTATTGAATCCAAAATTGAAGCGCTTCAGATTGACAACAAGTAAGTTTTAAATTATTATTTTATTTATTAAAGCACTTGACTTGCGTGAATCCTGTAACTTTTTTTACTATTATTGTGTGTAAACAAATACATCCATAGGTCGCTGTTTCATATCCGGCTCGAAGGACCAATGTACGGCGAATCTGCTATATGCTAGATTTTTTACTGAGACAAACGCAAGGATCGCTGAAGATAGTTTATTCCTATTGATATTATAATGAGGTTATGTTAATGCTAATGATCGATTAATGAGGTTATGATAGCTATGTATGTGAGTGTTTCCGGTTTGCTGTCTGTACATGCACTGAATTGGCTGTGTGCCTTGCACCTTAAAGTTATGTATAATGTAGGGTTAGCAAAACGAGTGTTCGATCGTGTTGCATCGAACATACGTGGTATTGGCGTCTCCCAATAGACAGTGAGTACGTTAAGTAAAAATTTGATTACTACGAGTACAACCTACGATAGAGTAGTTATCAAAGTATTTCGATCTGATTTACGGCTTAGGCGTCGTAGAATCTTACCCGAAGTCAATATTTTCTTTTAAAATATATTCAATCAATTAATGGTTACGGTTAGAACATCCAAATAAATTCGTATAAATAAATAATTCAATCGTATGTGATGTTGGCCAAGTTGTTGCTTACCAAGGATATCTGTTGCTTTGCCAAGCAGATAAATGGGATAATCGAGATAAAACTATTTCATACTACATTTTTTATTATTACAATCCTTTGGTCTCATAGTTGCGCACGGACTTCTGGATCGTAGTCACAGCTCATTACAATAGACTTCACAAGCCTTCAAGAAAATCTCTCAGGCATACAGGTTTCCTTACGATGTTTTCTTGTTAGAGATATTTTACTACTAAATTACAACTAAAAAGAACAAGACCGCAGTAATGTACATCACACACGAGTACGCCCGTGTTTCGAGTGTTCGATCTGCGGCAGTGACATTATATTTCTTATTTCCTATAGTTAGTACTTAACACACGAAAAAAAGAAAGAAAATCGATGTTTTCACATCTGCGAGACGTCCCGTGACGGCTCATTTTTCTTTGAAATCAATTTTGCCTAAGTAGCTAAAAAATACCGGGGTACCGGGCAGCAGCGTTTACCTGTGTACTAAAAACATCCACTGCGATCGCCAACCCGCCTGCCAAGCGTGGCGATTATGGTAAAACCCCCCATTTTGGGGAGGCCTATGTCCAGCAGTGGACGATGAAAGGCTGATGAATGGATGGATGGATGGAGCTAAAAAAAGTAAAAAGGTTATATTTTTGCGATTGTATGGTTTCAGACTGCTATATGAGTCAGGCGGCACTCTATCTGAACTCGAGTGCGCGAACCATGACCATCCGCTGAAGGAACCCGTGAGCGCGTCCAAGCTCAACAACATTCCACTTATCACTGAGGTAATACATTCTAAATTGATGGCGGCTGTGTAGTGAGTTGTGCAAATACTGTCCGGTTCACAGTAGTAAGATATTTTTTTAAATTCTGACATGTAGTATGTTTCAGAAAGTTATTTTGAAATTAATTTTGCGTGACACAATATTAAGTAATTTCATAATTTTGTAACGGACATAATAAAGAAAACTGTGACATATGCAATGTAGAATGGACATTAAGACTAATACAATACTCATTTAATATAAATGTAAATGCATTCCGATAGATGGCGTTGGTCGTAAAGACAAATGCGATGAGGAGATTGGGATGGCCGAAAGGTCGGTACGGTAGCTCAGTGGCTTAAAGCACTTCCCCGGATTGGAAGGGACGCGGGTGCGATTCCCGCTCGCACTAAAGTTCTTTTTTTCCTCATTCACAAATAATTTGTACTTTAAAAGCAGGTGAGCATGTCAAATGCTAAAAAAAAATATAGATCAAGAGTTTTATTGCGCAGTGCCTTTCGCATAACCCGCCATCAAGTTTAGATTAGGGGCTGTATCCATTACATCACTTTGTTAACATGAATTGCCTCGTTGTTTTACTAGCATAAGTTACTATTATAGAATGGATATTTTTAGGAGGAGAGCCCACCACTCACCCACGGATTGTCAATCCCAGTTATCTTTGGAGAGAATAACCTAAGATTGCCAATCCGCACTCTCACAGATAGAGGAGAATGTGATAATAGCAAAGTAGCATGCACGACAATGACAAAAAACTCACCAACGCGACACAACCATGCGATACGGTAGAAGTGCGGATTGGCAATCTTAGGTTATTCTCTCCAAAGATAACCGGGATTGACAATTCGTGGGTGAGTGGTGGGCTCTCCTCCTAAAAATATCCATTCTATAATAGTAACAATGGACTTCCGCCAAGTGTCGCCTCATTCAATTAATTAACTAGCATAAGTATAAAACATCAAATAGCTAGGCACAATAAGTTTTATTTACGATTTTTCAGAAAGTAGACGATTTGATACCTCCAAACTTCGCGTCGTTAGAAAAAGAAGTGAACTCCGTCGCTATAGACTGGAAGAGTATCAAGAATGTTACCGAATGCAGTTGTTCTACGCCGTTAGATCACTTCAGTCGTAAGGTGAGAATTCACTTCAAAGGGAATAGGATTAACTATTTTGTACTATAACCGAATCATATCGATCGGATTTTTTTTTCGAATGAGAACGTTTTACGTACTCGTTTAGATTCGCGTGAAAACTTTACCCTCGATCACTCGTGCGGGTGCTTTAGCCCCGTAAGTACTCGCGGAGTGCTGAGAACACCCTATATATTTAAATTGGATTTTAGAGATATATGTTTACACAAGTGCTATGTGATAATTTTATATTTACTAGCGTTGTTAAATAAATAAATAAACAACATAAGTATGAAAACATAGTTTTAAATATGTTAAATTATTAAACATTATAAAAATCAACTTTTTCTGTTAAGAAAATGAGATCAAAAATCATTAATTAAAAAAGATAATGAAAACATAAATTATCTCTTTGGAAAACAAAACACTAATAAATTCTTTGAAAGTTCAGACATAAATATGAAATTTTTCACAACAAGAAGTTCAAATTAAATTCATGTGTTTCTAGCACAAAGTTTGTCTTCAAAAATTGCAATGACTTATTGTTTTTAGCGCGAGGAAAAACAATGCATCGTTGCTTTTTTATGGGTAACACTCCTTCAGAACTTAGATACATTAGGCATCCTTTTCAATGTTCTACGTAATTATGGTAGAGTAAATCTTTTTTCCATGTGACCTTGAACCAGACTCAGTCCTACCTATTGAATATAAGCTTTTCGTCTTTGCTTGAGATTGCGGGTTATTATGATTACAAATAATGTAGGCATTGATACCATAGGTAAGTAGAATATGAAAAAAAAATATATGGTTGTCTGTAAAGTCGGTTTACGGACGATAATTTTACGTGTTAACGTCATATATGTTTTCTAAGAGTTTATAAAATGTCATATTGATAGAAATCGAGTAGTACATATAAAAAGGTAGGTACGATCACGCGTACTGCTATACAATAATTGAGATACGCGTGTTGCCCGGGACGCGTTCAGGCGAAGAAGAAGAAAAGTTGGTCAGAAGCGCGGCCGGCCGCCCCCCTCCCGCAGACGCTCTTCAGCCCGCGGCTCTCTTGTGGATCACCAAACAATGCATCGATCGCCATACATTTTTTGGGAACGTGAAACATATTCGTGCGTGCTGCAGGCGTTCATCGATTTATAAGACGTTATCACGTCAAAAACATCTCAGCACGAACACCAAAAATCCGTGTCGTGGATATATTTTTGAAATACTATAGTTGCCACTCATTTGGTCAGTTTTATCCCCACTGTCTTTAGTCTCATTGTAAAATAAAACGATCTCTGGTCATTTGTGGTAGTTGTGATAATATTGTTATTATTATCATGTAATGTAGATCCACCTTCTCTAAAATAGCTGCGAACCATTTCTGCTGAGACTACCAACTCATCTGATAAGAAACAAGCAATAGAAAATGCGTGTATAATTATGTACGCGCGTGAGAAGTTATACTTCTTTGGCATCATTAATAAATAAAGTAATTATTAAATTCGTAACTGCAAAACTTGTCACAGTTATGTTTTTAAATACCTTGTTCGATAAAGTAATTATGTCTAATGTCACTAGATGGCGTTAGTAAAATTTTGAAATTTCTTATAAGTCGATGCATGGAAGTAACATGTATACAACTGGAATGCGCACTGTTACCAAAAAGTGGTTCTAGTGAGATAGTAGGTACGAGGTCAATTTATCTCACTCTATTCGGGTGACCATGTTTGAAAACAAAAATAGAATTTTTTATTTTTGTTATTATCGGTTAAACTATTTTTTGTTGGTTTTGCTCTCACGCTTCATATAGTGAACCGATTTTGATAAAATTTTATCCAATTCTTAGGGAAGCTAAACTTTAAAAAAATACTAATATATTAGCATGACTAGAACATAGGCCTCCCCTACATTCAAATATGCCGATCAGACGTATTTCTTAGCTCATGAAAACAAAAAAGAACCCTACCAGCTGAACTATAGTTGAAAGTCAGAAAATAATAAAAATATTACATTTGAGGAAGTTTACACATAACACACACATAGCATCACGCCTGTATTCCCCGAAAGGGTAGGCAGAGGTGTATTACACACCTACGACTCGCCAGCTATGTTTAAGTCCCACGTAATAGGTGGCGAGCCTATTGACGTCTACCGGGCACATTTCCAAACCCCGGGCTGCTACTGTGAATTTTTCGTTTTAGGAAAAAGCTCAATAACGTTGCCCGACCCGAGACCTCATGATTAGCAGTTGCATACACTACCGCTACACCACCGAGGCAGAAGTTTACTTTATTGTAACTGACAGTTTTTTGTTAATTTCGGTTTCGTGAACTGATTAGCCCTTCTGAGTTTAAAAACCTTAAGGCTTAAATTTGAATGAACCGGAAAAGGAAATTTATTGTCATCCTAATTGTTGTATAGTAAGGCTTAGCACGCACTATGAAATCTCGCTGTGCGACTTTTTTAAATCGATGTAAATAAAATGACACGATTAAAAATATATATTTACATTACAACGTTATATATTACATTAAAAAAAGAAGTCAGGAACAAAAGCACAACCAAAAAGAAGAGTCACATGAAATTATTCTTGTAAAGATATTAGCCGTTTGGGGCCGGCTTTAGCATTGTCCCACCCCTCTCCACCCATGGGAGTCGCAAGAGCCGACTGAGGGAATACCGGGGGAGTGGGCAGCAGCACTCCTTCGAGTATTAACAACATCCACTGCGATCGCCAACCCGCCTGCCAAGCGTGGCGATTACGGCACTATCCCCCATTCTTGGGGAGGCCTATGTCCAGCAGTAGACTTTAAAAGGCTGATGGATGGATGATGGATGAAAGTTATTCCATGATTCCTATCTTAACTTGCGCATTTACAATCAACACAATGTAGCTATTTCGTGAAGAATTGATACGTTCACCTCATATCTGAGCATACAACCTCGTGTGTTATAATAAGGTACGAAGCACAAATGAGCCATCAGATGGTATCATGATACATTGTCTCACATCTCAAATGAGGTGGAACACCTGAATTCGTATATTGAGTAACTCATACAAACTCCTCAATATATATTTTCCTGCCCTTCGCTATCTCAATAGTGGGACGCGACAGAATGCGACTGAGCGGCCAACCACAAAATGTATATTTTTTTAATTTGAAATTATTTTTCTCATAATTTTATTTTCGCAAGTGCGTGCAGCTTCATACAATTTCCATTAATGTCACAGAATTTTGCGGATAAATCGCGTCAATAAAATTTGCAGTGTGTGCTAAGCCTAAGAATTCGTGTGTCAAAGGAAAGGGACACCGTCACTTCGTACTAACGGTCTCATCTGGCTTGCTGATCTTTTCATTAGAAATATAAACCTTCTCTATTAACCATAAAGTGTATTTTTGTATACACAGAAACACAAATCGCACAGTCCTGTTGTATTATAGGTCAATGAGTCGATGTTAAGCGTTTAAGTGCTTTCATACCCCCTCCATGGTAGCGTTAAATGATTAACGCAACCTTTTGCAAGTCGCATTTGAAGTATAACTTCAATATAAATAAGTACTAGGTATACCTGCGCATATATGCATTGTTATTGATAAAACGTAAAATTTATATTTAGCTATATTTTTATATATATTTTTAGCATTTGACATGCTTAGCACTATACATTAAACACAAAGTGAAAAATGTGAAATCGAAAATAACAGTCAGGAGCAGGATTTGAACCTGCATCTCCTAGATACCGTCCAGATGCTTTGCCAATTCAGCCATCCTGACAATTGCTCCTGACTGCTAATTTCGATAACACATCACACTTAACGTCTTTGGGTGACGCCTGCGCCATCTGTCGGAAGTATTTTCATACATTATGCCGACCAGGTAAACTTAATTTTACAATTAAGATTTTTACCTAATAATGACGCAAACCCTATAAATATTTAGATATTTTTTATATATATTTTTAGCATTTGACATGCTTAGCACTATAAATTAAACACAAAGTGAAAAATCTGAAATCGAAAATAACAGTCAGGAGCAGGATTTGAACCTGCATCTCCTGGATACCGTCCAGATGCTTTGCCAATTCAGCCATCCTGACAATTGCTCCTGACTGCTAATTTCGATAACACATCACACTTAACGTCTTTGGGTGACGCCTGCGCCATCTGTCGGAAGTATTTTCATACATTATACCGACCAGGTAAACTTAATTTTACTATTCAGATTTTTACCTAATAATGACGCAAACCCTATAAATATTTAGATATTTTTTTTATATATATTTTTAGCATTTGACATGCTTAGCACTATACATTAACAACACTATACATTGTTTAACGTAAAATTTATGTTTATAATAAATTTTTAGTAAAAATAAGGATCTGATTAAATAAATATCTAATTAACGATATCAATGTTTAATGAAAACTACTAAAAATACGTATCTTATTAATAAATTGATCTTTGTAAAAGTAAGTATAGCGCGAGCACTCGCGGGGTGTCAAGGGCACCCAACATCCCATCTTCACATAACAAATGCTACTGCTACACTGCTCCTCCCAACTCTTTTTGTCGCATTCAATAGTCACTTGAAGCTACACAGATGCATGCGATCAGAAACAAACAAATTGTTCTTTATTTTTTCATTCCAAAATACCTGGGGTGCTAATAGCACCTCGCTCAAATGATCGGGGGTTAAAAGAATGTGTGCAGGATGCGATGTGTTGCCTATTGTTGCAGCACCACTGCTGGGGCTGCGGCCGCTGCGTGTGCACGCGGTGCGTGTGCGCGCGTGCGCCGCTAGCCGCGCTCGCCGCGCCCCGCGCCGCGCCGCTCTGTGCCGCCTGCGCGCCCGACGCGCCGCACCCGCCCGCGCCGCAAGGTCTGTAGCCTCTGGGACACTATCGCACTGCGCCGCGTGTGCCGCCTGCGCGCCCGACGCGCCGCACCCGCCCGCGCCGCAAGGTCTGTAGCCTCTGGGACACTATCGCACTGCGCCGCGTGTGCCGCCTGCGCGCCCGACGCGCCGCACCCGCCCGCGCCGCAAGGTCTGTAGCCTCTGGGATACTATCGCACTGCGCCGCGTGTGCCGCCTGCGCGCCCGACGCGCCGCACCCGCCCGCGCCGCAAGGTCTGTAGCCTCTGGGACACTATCGCACTGCGCCGCGTGTGCCGCCTGCGCGCCCGACGCGCCGCACCCGCCCGCGCCGCAAGGTCTGTAGCCTCTGGGACACTATCGCACTGCGCCGCGTGTGCCGCCTGCGCGCCCGACGCGCCGCACCCGCCCGCGCCGCAAGGTCTGTAGCCTCTGGGACACTATCGCACTGCGCCGCGTGTGCCGCCTGCGCGCCCGACGCGCCGCACCCGCCCGCGCCGCAAGGTCTGTAGCCTCTGGGACACTATCGCACTGCGCCGCGTGTGCCGCCTGCGCGCCCGACGCGCCGCACCCGCCCGCGCCGCAAGGTCTGTAGCCTCTGGGATACTATCGCACTGCGCCGCGTGTGCCGCCTGCGCGCCCGACGCGCCGCACCCGCCCGCGCCGCAAGGTCTGTAGCCTCTGGGACACTATCGCACTGCGCCGCGTGTGCCGCCTGCGCGCCCGACGCGCCGCACCCGCCCGCGCCGCAAGGTCTGTAGCCTCTGGGACACTATCGCACTGCGCCGCGTGTGCCGCCTGCGCGCCCGACGCGCCGCACCCGCCCGCGCCGCAAGGTCTGTAGCCTCTGGGACACTATCGCACTGCGCCGCGTGTGCCGCCTGCGCGCCCGACGCGCCGCACCCGCCCGCGCCGCAAGGTCTGTAGCCTCTGGGATACTATCGCACTGCGCCGCGTGTGCCGCCTGCGCGCCCGACGCGCCGCACCCGCCCGCGCCGCAAGGTCTGTAGCCTCTGGGACACTATCGCACTGCGCCGCGTGTGCCGCCTGCGCGCCCGACGCGCCGCACCCGCCCGCGCCGCAAGGTCTGTAGCCTCTGGGACACTATCGCACTGCGCCGCGTGTGCCGCCTGCGCGCCCGACGCGCCGCACCCGCCCGCGCCGCAAGGTCTGTAGCCTCTGGGACACTATCGCACTGCGCCGCGTGTGCCGCCTGCGCGCCCGACGCGCCGCACCCGCCCGCGCCGCAAGGTCTGTAGCCTCTGGGACACTATCGCACTGCGCCGCGTGTGCCGCCTGCGCGCCCGACGCGCCGCACCCGCCCGCGCCGCAAGGTCTGTAGCCTCTGGGACACTATCGCACTGCGCCGCGTGTGCCGCCTGCGCGCCCGACGCGCCGCACCCGCCCGCGCCGCAAGGTCTGTAGCCTCTGGGATACTATCGCACTGCGCCGCGTGTGCCGCCTGCGCGCCCGACGCGCCGCACCCGCCCGCGCCGCAAGGTCTGTAGCCTCTGGGACACTATCGCACTGCGCCGCGTGTGCCGCCTGCGCGCCCGACGCGCCGCACCCGCCCGCGCCGCAAGGTCTGTAGCCTCTGGGACACTATCGCACTGCGCCGCGTGTGCCGCCTGCGCGCCCGACGCGCCGCACCCGCCCGCGCCGCAAGGTCTGTAGCCTCTGGGACACTATCGCACTGCGCCGCGTGTGCCGCCTGCGCGCCCGACGCGCCGCACCCGCCCGCGCCGCAAGGTCTGTAGCCTCTGGGACACTATCGCACTGCGCCGCGTGTGCCGCCTGCGCGCCCGACGCGCCGCACCCGCCCGCGCCGCAAGGTCTGTAGCCTCTGGGATACTATCGCACTGCGCCGCGTGTGCCGCCTGCGCGCCCGACGCGCCGCACCCGCCCGCGCCGCAAGGTCTGTAGCCTCTGGGACACTATCGCACTGCGCCGCGTGTGCCGCCTGCGCGCCCGACGCGCCGCACCCGCCCGCGCCGCAAGGTCTGTAGCCTCTGGGACACTATCGCACTGCGCCGCGTGTGCCGCCTGCGCGCCCGACGCGCCGCACCCGCCCGCGCCGCAAGGTCTGTAGCCTCTGGGACACTATCGCACTGCGCCGCGTGTGCCGCCTGCGCGCCCGACGCGCCGCACCCGCCCGCGCCGCAAGGTCTGTAGCCTCTGGGACACTATCGCACTGCGCCGCGTGTGCCGCCTGCGCGCCCGACGCGCCGCACCCGCCCGCGCCGCAAGGTCTGTAGCCTCTGGGACACTATCGCACTGCGCCGCGTGTGCCGCCTGCGCGCCCGACGCGCCGCACCCGCCCGCGCCGCAAGGTCTGTAGCCTCTGGGACACTATCGCACTGCGCCGCGTGTGCCGCCTGCGCGCCCGACGCGCCGCACCCGCCCGCGCCGCAAGGTCTGTAGCCTCTGGGACACTATCGCACTGCGCCGCGTGTGCCGCCTGCGCGCCCGACGCGCCGCACCCGCCCGCGCCGCAAGGTCTGTAGCCTCTGGGACACTATCGCACTGCGCCGCGTGTGCCGCCTGCGCGCCCGACGCGCCGCACCCGCCCGCGCCGCAAGGTCTGTAGCCTCTGGGACACTATCGCACTGCGCCGCGTGTGCCGCCTGCGCGCCCGACGCGCCGCACCCGCCCGCGCCGCAAGGTCTGTAGCCTCTGGGACACTATCGCACTGCGCCGCGTGTGCCGCCTGCGCGCCCGACGCGCCGCACCCGCCCGCGCCGCAAGGTCTGTAGCCTCTGGGACACTATCGCACTGCGCCGCGTGTGCCGCCTGCGCGCCCGACGCGCCGCACCCGCCCGCGCCCAAGGTCTGTAACCTCTGGGACACTATCGCACTACGCCGCGTGTGCCGCCTGCGCGCACTCACTCACTAAATAAACCCGTCGTGTGCCGTATCTCCGCCTTTATTGGTGGACCACTGGGACTATGTTACATTACTTCAGTGGTCCACTGGCGGCTTACACTTTCGGTTACCCTCTACTGAACGACGCATCCGCCCACGGAGCGTCGCATCTTCGCGGGACGCCTTGCGGGTGGCGGACGTTCCCCGGTACATCCACCCGCAAACTCAGCTAAGGCGGCATTAGGCACAAATATTGATTTAAAAGTCCTATGGTTTTTCCAAAGCTTTAAGCGGTTAAAGTAAATATTCTATATTTAAAACAATCTTTATCCTATTCCAGACATCGTGACACCAGCTAACTAGACTCTATGAAGAATAACATGATTGCAGCAGTAATTGACGTAGTTACTGTAATTTTTATATAATAATAATACTCGTTGTTGTTAGCTTCTCAACGATTCGTACATGAATGGTGTGTGAACATGTTGCAAATAAAACCACACTTTGGATCGATCTAATTCCTATACAACTATGATTATATTATAACTGAATACTTCTAAATAATGATATGATTACTTTATCTATTACATATTTTTGTGCAAAACAAAAAGTTCAAGATAAAAGTTGTAATGCTATAAACGACTAGTGATATTAAACACTATAATGTTATATAGATGTTCGACATGGATTGTTTATGAAATAAACCCTGTCATAATTAAAAACAATGCTTAATAGTTCTTGAACTGTGAAAGCTATGAAAAGTGCAATGATTTTTACACTTCATTTTCATTTTGTAAATAAATATGTATGTAAAAAGTTATGTAAAATATTTCAGAGACGTTTATAGAAGAACTTTCAATTTATATTGTATATGAAGAATATTTACACATCAACGAATTGATGTAATAGATACAAGTGCTACATTCCATCTGTCATTTTACTAAAAAATTTAAAACGAGGCTTGATAGGCTATGTTTTTACTTTAGCTTGAGACAAAATGTAAGCAAAACAACCAATGTTTCTCAAATATTCCAAGTTCACTTGTTTTAAACCACAGTCAATATAAATATTACTTTATCTGTGTGCCCTATTATGCTACAATATTGCTATGAAAATTAAGGCATATAGTTAGGGCATTTACAAAAAATAGCTATCCTATTGACATTGACAGACGAACATTCAAACGTATTCATAAATTTTCATATTTCTATATTAGTAGGATTATGTTTTTTTTTGTAGATAAAAATTATAAATAAATGTGTAAAATGTTATTGTCATACATCTGGGTCATTGTTGATTGAAAATCCTGGTTAAGTATAAATCTTAAGATTTGTCGGTACATGTCGCACCACTGAGTGTCGGATGCATTTAAGTACATACATACATATTGCCTTTTTTCTGTAGGGGTAGGCAGAGACCACTTCTCTCCATTTGCTACGATCCTGACGCACATTTTTCGCTTCATCTGCTTTCATCAGCTCCTTCATGCATGCTCGATGATTACGAGAATTCTCAACATGTCCTCTAAGAACGTCTGCGATCTGGACAAATACGTTCGCCTAGGTCCTCTAACAACTTGACCATTCACAGTCGCCTTGTATATCTGTTTCGTTAATCTTCTTTTATCTATCTTCTCTACGTGTCCGTACCACCTAAGCATTCCTTTCTCTATTTTAGTCACTACATCTTCTTTCACACCACAGCATTCTCGTATCACACAATTTCTCACTTTGTCCATCAGAGTCGGAGATTTAAATGCAGTATAAAATGCGTAATGCGTCCTAGAATTAGCCAATCACAGCATGTCTGTTTCGAACCCGATAAGCCCCTCCTTCCAAATTGGGTGAACTTAAATTCAAACAAACAATTTTTGATGCGACCTATTTATGAGGTGATCTGTTGAGAGAATTATGTAATATTTATGTTTACTTACATGCCCAGCTATGTAATTCATAATTTTACACAAATCAAGAAATTCATTATAGACATTGTGACATGCATTTGAGTTCTGCATAAATAGTAGGTACAATTAGATACCATTTAAAGTGTTATTAGTTTACTAGCAAAAAAGCTGAGCTTTGCTCGGGAAGTTTTTTACTTAATTTATAATTTTCGACAGATGGCGTTAGGAATACAATAAAATTCTAATTAATAAAAAAATTTATTTGTATAAAATAATATGTTTTATGATAGATAACACATCTAGAAATAAATTGAAATTACTATGTCAAAGCCCAAATCTGAAAGTGTGATAGTTTCTTAGTTAAGTGTACCACAATAAGCATAGATTGTGGAATAGTACTAGGGCTTGCTTCGCTCGCCCTAATTATTTCCATATGTATGTACTTAATTACATTTAATATTTTCAAATAATAAAAGTTAGGTATATATATGAAAATTCTTTATGGTTCGTACCTATGACTATTATCACACGGCTTCCGGAAGAGAGTTGAATCAGCTTGCCCCTTGCCTAATTAAACACATAGATTTCGAAAAAAAATAACTGTTTTTTTCTGTTTATATTAATACTGAAATGTTGATATTCAAGATCAGGTAGGATCGTTCTAACAAGATTATATTTTGTTACAACTTAATTGTATCTGTTTTTGTTCCTGTCAATGGTCTGTATTGTTATATAAGTGTTTGCGTCAGTTGTGCCGTTTGGGGAGCCAAAGCAATGGACGCCCAAGCCTTAAGGTTCAGTGATAATTAAATCACTGCGATCAGCTCTGTAAGGAATAATGTTTAGCTAAATATTTAAATAAAGCATTAAAATGAATATGCGAGTGTTATACCTATATATATAGATGTTCAAGGGCGTCGGCACTGCTCGCGCGAGTTCAAATATGCATGGTTAAAACAATTATTAATGTAAAATATTAATATAACTAGTTTGTTAATTGATAATATTAGCATTTGTAAATATATGATTGCTGTTCAGTGTTGTAATCCATGATAAAATATCACAAATAAATGAGTACAAGCGATTTCTCTGTTTTAATGACATTTTTTTGCAGTCTGAAGGCGGAATGTATAGTAGCGGGATAAAATTTATACCAGTTAGTTATCAAACAAAAAAGTTTAATCAAAATTTGTTCAGTAGTTTTTGCGTGATGCCCAAACAGACAAAATTTCCATAAAAAATATAAGACATAGCATCACGCCTGTATTTCCCGAAGGGGTAGGCAGAGATGTATTACAAACCCACGGTTTGACAGCTATGTTAGGTGCCACGTAATACGGAGCGAGCCTATTGCCGTCTACCGGGCACATTTCGAAACTCCGGGCTGCTACTGAGAATTTATCTTTTTACAAAAAAGCTCAATAATACTGCCCGACCCGAGGATTGGACCCGAGACCTCATGATCAGCAGTGGCTCACACTACCACTGCACCACAGAGGCAGTTTTATTTGTGCTTAGAGCCGCACAAATATCCTAACCCGTTGTCCTAGGTAAACGATAAACGCGGTAATACGGTGCGACCCGACTAAAATATCAAATCAAATAGATCACACAAAGAGTTGTCCTGTGTGGGAATCGAACACACAACACTCTGGCCGGAGGCCGGTATCTACACCACTCCGCCATCTATGCAGTTCTTTGTGTGCTAAAATTGTTTTTTTATTTAATTGGCACGTGACGTACAGTGCTTTGAAAAATGAATTAGAAAAGGACCAAACGATAGCTCGTCAGTTGTGTAAGTAATAGCTTAAGAAGTTACACTTCTATCGCTGCATGCGCAATTTTTTTTAACGATGTAGATTTTTTTTTATATAATGAGACTACAAACAGGTTCATAATACAAAAATATAAAAATAAGTTATTTATAGATGCTAACAACTTTGTAACATGCATATATCATTAAACTTGCCATAAAATGCTTTAAGTAATAGTAGTAATAAAAACTTAACTAACGACCAATTAAGGAAAGTGGGAAGATATTTTTCACTTACTTAGTTTATTTCAAAAAGGGCACTTTCTGAATGAGGTACTATTGTTCTGCTAAAAATGTATCGACAAATATTTGTAATAATTACTTTTGTTAATTTTTGCTCCTGTGAAATGAAAAAGAAAGCTGGTGTCGATATTGAGAAGAATCGCATGATGGGGATAGACACCAGTCACGATATGAAAATCGATAAAGATACAATAATAACTCGTAATTTGAAATTAGAAAAACGTAATCGCGGGTATAAAGGTAGTAGTTATGGAACGTTTATTTTTTATTCCTTTTTTACGCTTTCACGCCGTTATAGGTACCCGAAAGGGTAGATAGAAGATGTGTGTAACACACACAACTTTTTGGTTAACTTTTCAGTCTTAGGGAGCTAATCCACCCGCCCGCGGACCGCTGAAGTAATATAACACAGTACCAGTGGTCTGTCAATACAGGCGGAGAAACGGCACACGGCGGGTTTATTTAGTGGGTGAGGGCCCCACACTACCCTTTTCGTTGCCCCGAACGACGGGGTGTGCGGTTCGGTACGTTTCCCGCCTTAACAAAAAAAGGCGCTAATCCTGCAATAGCTGCTGCTTTATCCTTAACGGAAAAACTCGTTTCTTTTCAACCCTATTAACTGAAGTAGGTAATAGGTATCTATTTCAGACCATGATTAGCCAACTTATTCTAAATATATATATTTCTGCGTTTAAGCCTCACAAAATAAAGGCGAAGAAGAAAGAGAACCAGATTGGTCGTACAGCTCATTGCCTAAAGAAGTAGCAGAACATGCTACTCAATTTAAAAAGAATATGAGTGAGTGCTTGAAAGAAGTCCAAGCTAACGACAAGAGGCCAGTAAAGCGACTCTCACCTAAGATGGAATCCCCGATATATGGAGAATGCTTAATTGCTTGCGTTTTGAAACGCAATGAAGTCATTCATAACGGAAAAATAAATAAAGGTAAATCTTTGGGCATATAACTGGCCGGTTTACATTGGCTGACGTGATCGAAATTCAAATTTCATTATGTACAAGCTCAGTCACCGATGATGACGTCAAGTGGAGGTCTAAGTCGGCAGGGCACGTTTGTGAGGTTTACGCCTATCAGTGTTGGTAGTTGGGTGGCAAACATTACAAGGCCCACTGATGGTAAGCGGTTACCGTAACCTATAGACGCTAGCAATACCAGAGGTATCACTCGCGCGTCTCTATCTCCAAGGAAATCTGTGATCTGTCAACTGATTATAGAATATCCCTGCTATTCCTTTCGATCGAGAGGATAAGAAGGATTATAGGAGAGGATAGAGAGGCAGTATGGGCCTCACTCACCATACGAAACTCAACGGTACCTACCGTTGTTTCTCGCTGCACTTCTGTGAGATTGTATTTCCCTGGACGAGCCAGCCTATTCATGCTCAGATAAGCTAGGCTCTACCACTGTAATTAGATTCTTATTAACATCTAGACTTAAGCAACTTTACCTGTCACCATAAGAATTCTGAGACTGGCCAAGGTTACCCTAGAGAACAAGCGGTACCTACTTTTTACCCACTCTAACCTAATAGCTTTTTAATATATTGGTAGTAATAGTAAGTAAACTATTCAGAAATATACTAATAACTATGGTTGATTGGTTGATGCTACATTATACCTACCAATTATGTTATCAATACCTAGTTAGCAATTTTGTAATGTTCCAGATAATTTGATAACACTCGTAAGCAAATTTTTCTCCAAGGACACGAAGCTCATGAAGAAATTAGATAAAAATTTGGATCGTTGTATAGAGATTAGTACCCGCTTTAAAGACGAGTGTCAATTAGCATCTCATCTTAATGATTGCACCAACGAACTGATGGCAAGCAACAAGCATAAGATAACTATAAACTATTAAAAAATATAGAATTATTATAATACTTTTTTGATTTCCGTAATGTGGCCTAAGGAGTCCATGCTTATATTTTTATATTAGGTCCTTAACTACATATGAAATTGGCGTTTTGTCAAACTGGCCAATTTGATCTCAAATACTAGCTTTTAGTTAGGAATTCCAAATTCAAAAGGTGCATGTCCACAAATGTATGGGCTTTGGTTTTCTACTTCGCCGGATTTTCGAGAAAAAGACTAATGAACTCATCAATAAAATTCGTTGTGGGTCGTAGTGAGCAGACGTGTTCATATCCTTGGTTCAAAGCTTTATTAAAATAAACAAATACACGTTAAAGTTAAAGCAATCCTAATATAATTTCAATAGAGTGTATAATACAATACGCCGACACGGTTGGACGAGCAACACTAGCAGTGACCTGTTTGCATGGTATAGTCGAGGAGTTGCGTACAACATTGTGTTATTTTATTTCGGCTAAAATAATGAGTAAGACCCAACGTACGCCACCCTCCACCCTTGATAGACATAGCAATGTGAGTGGTGATGGCTCGACTCCAAACCTTTCAAATTATGGTGATGAGGAGTAACAAGTCTACAAAAACCCGAAGAAAAGGAAACTGCACTCTCTAGATTATGATTTAAAAAATACTTATTTGCCTTTCGTGCTGAAATAATGGAATTCCTGACAGAATCCATGAAAATACAAACAGAAAACATTACTCAAATGCGACTACAAATTTAAGAAGAGATTAAAGACCTCAAATCAGTTACTGAAAACCTAGCCTCAGAAAATAAAAACCTAAATACAGCTGTTGAAAATATGAGATCCGAACATAAAACTACACAGAACAAAATTAAATCTATGGAAATTTATTTAAACCAACTCAGAGACAGTGTATTTAACAATAAAGAACAGGTCCATGACAATAAATATATTATAGTCCAAGAAATACAGGATAGAATGGAACGTCAGAAAAATATAATAATGGTTGGCTTAGAAGAAAACAATAACAAGGATAATATTCAAAGAAACTATGAGGACTGTGAAAAAGTCTATAAAATTCTTTTAAATATCGACCAGTCTTGCCCTAAACCAACTAAAGTAATATGATTGGGAAAATATAACTCTGAAAGAACCCGGCCCTTAGAAATATTATTTGAAACAACTGGTACCCCAAAAATCTTACTGAAAATTAGATCAAAACTATGTAACACTCGTATAAAAATTTACTCGGATCAGATACCAATTCAAAGATTTGATTACCTGCAGAAGATACAAAGTGAATTAAAGGAACGCAAAGTAAATGGTAAAAAAAATCTATCTATTCGGTATGTCAAGGAAGTACCAACAATAATTAGTGAAACAAAAAACTAGATACGAGTAAATTTTCTCGTAATAATAATAAAAAAATATCATGTTATAAGCAAATATGAAGATTTACAAATACATTAATTATATCTTAAATTCTATTACGCAAACGTGAGGAGCATCCGGACACCAGGAAAACATAAAGAGCTTCAATGTATTCTCAAAACCATTAAATCCATTACATCATTAAGTCCATATCATAATTTTAACAGAAACTTGGATTGCATCCGAAGAAGAAACCAAACTCTACAAAATTCCAAACTACACTCACATATATAGTTATAGACATGATAGTAACGGCGGCGGCGTTTCAATATGTATGTGGAATAGTATTAGTTATGAAATTATTGAAGAAAAATACAAAGACATCAACCATTACTTATGGGTTTACCTTCCCAAATTTGCCTTACACGTTGGTGCTATCTACAAACCAGGCAGTTCGAACATCAAAGATTTTCTCAATTTATTTAACCAGCAATTAGAAACAAGAAACAGCTCAATTGTTTTTGGTGACTTTAACTTGGGCTTGCTTACCACCAACGCCTATGTAAAGCAGTATTTATCTATTTAGATATTTTTATATATATTTTTACCATTTGACATGCTTAGCACTATACATTAAACACAAAGATAAAATGTGAAATCGAAAATAACGGTCACGAGCAGGATATGAACCTGCATCTCCTGGATACCGTCCAGATGCTTTACCAATTCAGCAATCATCATCATATCCTGCTCGTGACCGTTATTTTCGATTTCACATTTATTCACTTTGTGTTTAATGTTCAGTATTAAATAAATAAATAAATAAATATTCGCGGACATTTTTCACACAACGTCCTCTGGTCCCAAACTAAGCTTAACGCTTGTGCTATGGGTACCAGATTACGGATATAATACATAATACTACTTTTTTTTGTAAATACATACATATAATACATAGAAAACACCCAGACGCAGTACAAATATCTGTGTTCATCACACAAATAATTGTCCTGAGTGGGAATCGAACCCACGACCTCGTGCACGGAAGTCGGTTACACTACCGACTACGCCACGAGGCCCGTATTTATCTGTTATAGAAGAAAACGGATATGAAATATTGAATAAAGTAGACAAAGACCATTCAATTAGGCAAACAACGACTACCAACACAATTCTAGACCATATATCAACATATTTAACTAAGAATCAATTCTACTTAACTATAGTGGATTCGGCAATGAGTGACCACAAACATATATAATATATGCTTAGTTTTATACTCAGAAATTGTTAGTTACAAAGTGCAGAAAAAGCAAAAAATCCAGTATGAAGCCAGAGATTATGACAGTTTATATAATAGTATGAACCAGAATAAGTACACAAAAGCAGAATATGACTATAAAGATCTCGAAGATTATATAAAATATCATGTAACACAAAATAAGAAAAACAAAACAAAGATTAATAACTTACCAAAAGATGATTGGATTAATAAAGAAATTATAAGTATGATCACTAATAGAAATATTTTATGGAAACAACTCAAAAATAATAAAACAGATGAAAAACTCAAGAAATAATATACAACAGAAATAAACAAAGTTAGGAAAAAAATTATAAATGTGAAAAGAAGCTACTATTATAATATATTAAAACAACAAAAAGCAGCAAAAGCCCTAAAGTTATGTGGAAAACCTTAAATTCTTTAGCTGTTAACAAAGCTAAAGTTAGTTGTGATATACCAAAGCTCATGTATAATTTAAAAATCATAACAAGTGGAAGAGAAGTTTTTGAAACATTTAATAAGTTCTTTTCCAGTATCGGTCGGGAATTATCTGGTAATATACCACAGAAACACCATAAAAACACAGGTAATATATTAATGTATAAAGACAATTACAAACATGACATAACACTTACAAAGGTTTCCCCGTACACAAATAGTGAAGTTGCTAAAATAATTGACAATTTAGAAATTGATACCAGTATTGGTATAGACGGAATTAGCGCTAAAGTTATCAAATGCACAAAACCACTCATTCTCACAATGCTAATTGTTTAAATAATTGCATGGAATTAGGATTATTTCCCGATATCATGAAATAAATAAAAGTCTGCCCAATTTAAAAAGCAGGTATAAAAAGTGACCCTAATAATTACAGACCCATTTCGGTACTTTCAGTATTATCTAAAATATTTGAAAGAATAATTTACAATAGTCGCAATAAGTAGGTACTTAAATGGAAAAAAGTTTTTAATTGATGAACAATATGGTTTTAGGCAAAAAATACATTATCAGCCACTATGATTTAATAACTAAAATACAAACAAATATTGATGAACAAAACCTATGTTTAGGATTTTTTTATTGATTTGAAAAAAGCGTTTGATACAGTCTCTCATACTAAACTATTGCAAGAGTTAACTAACTTGGGAATAACTGGAACTGCTTACAATCTATTAAAGCCTTATCTAACAAACCGAACACAAATTGTCAAAATACATAGTTATGAGTGTAAACCCATAACGATCACCCACGGCATTCTGCAAGGCTCAATACTGGGCCCTCTGTTGTTCCTCATTTACGTCAATAATATTAGTGAAATAGGACTGAAAGGTAATTTAAGTCTTTACGCAGATGACACAAGTTTATTTTACTTCAGCAAAACAATAGACAAGGTCATAAATGAAACCCAAAATGACTTAAATATATTGAGTGAGTAGTTTTTGGATAATTTATTAACTGTAAATACATCAAAAACTTCATATATGATATTTGCTGCGAAAAATAAAAGAATACAGCCGTATCTGGGTATATCCGCAAAAAATTGTACATTCTATTTTTTTGCTATTCCTCATCTTATTTCTTTATTTAGCATGAGTGTTTTGAACATTCCGGCAATTGTGGATATTTATATTTAATGGTATGCTTATGTTATTTACGGTAAATTGACAAAATTCAGGCATATATTCACAGATTATATTTTTTTTTCATGGTTATTATTTTCATTCCCATTCAAAAACTGTTTGCCCAATTGATCAGTGTGATCAATAAAATTGCCATCACTAACAAAATGTTATAAGTTATCCCGTTTTTAAGTAAAGGTGAAATTCTGCGATACTTTTTGAACGTGTTTATAAAAAGTTTAATTAACATTTTAGATCTATTTCTTTTAGCAATTGGCATGCTCCGCTACTTTTTAAAGTACAAATTATTTGTGAATAAAGAAAAAGAGATTTTTAGTAGGGGCGGGAATCGAACCACGCATCTTTTCCAATCCGGGGAAGTGCTCTAAACCACTAAGCTACCCTACTGATCCTTCGATCATCCCAAATTCTTAATCACATTTGTCTCACGACTAACGCCATCTAACGGCAAGCATTACATGCATCCAATATAATAAGTTTAATTTTACAATTAAAATTCATACTGTTTGATGGCGCGATTTCTTTAAACATTTTAGATCTATTTCTTTTAAAATAAATAGATCTAAAATGTTTGAAACTACTAAAAATCTCTTTTTCTTTATTCACAAATAAGTTTAATTAAATAACGTTTAAAATATTTGTTTATCTACTTTTTAAAGTGTCCAAGTTTCGTATATGTGCGTTACGTCATGATAGTTACGTTATAAACTACCACATCTTAATAAGCAAATACGCCGTCTCTACCTTTTTTACATTTAAAAAACAAAACCAGCCATTATTTCGCTACCCCAACCGAATAAAGCCGTAAAGTGCAGTTACATTGAAATCGTTTTTATTTCATTTTCATGTTTAGAAAGATCCAATACTCGTCTCTGATTTTTTTCATGAACATAATAATAATTATGTTTATAGAAAAAAAAAATATTCAAAAGTCGTAATAATTACTTCAAAAGTTGGTTCCAGTATTGAGACGAAAAATAGCGTCACAATTTATAACACCAACAATTTAAAACTGTAAGACACGTAATACACCATTACCGCTTTATTCGCCGGAAATGTACTGACCGTTCTACAAGTAAAACATGTTACAATTATTTGGTATTGATAATAGATTGGCTACCTACGGATGCGCCAAATTATACTTCTAAACTAAAAATTATTAACACTGAACGTAAACTTATTACAATAAATACAGATAACCAATGTTTAGTATTTATCAAACTTAGTTCGATAGTACGGTAATATTCGATGGCAAAAATGTTAACTGTCAACATTGCCACGTGTTTGCGTCTCGCGTTACACTCCCACGCTGAATTTTCGCCAGTATCGAACTTGATTGTTTATGAGTAATAAGTCTTCTTGGTTTTATGTAAACAATGGCTCATCGCGCTCGTCGTTTGGTCGATTTAGCTAATCAAAGTAATATAAAATGCCTGCGCGCAGATAAGGGTAACGCTACTGTGTTGATGGACACGTCAGATTATAATGCCAAAATTGAACACCTTTTATCGGATGAGTCTACTTATGAAAAGGTTAAAACTGACCCGACCAACTGTACACTAATAACATGAAAAAGTTACTCAACCAGCACTCCGAAGCATTGAATCTAGATGTGAAAACCCTGATACCACCTTGTGCAAAACCACCTAAATTGTATGGGTTGCCTAAGATACACAAACCGAACGCACCACTATGACCTATTGTAAGTCAGATCGACTCACCTACTTATAAAGTCGCTCAGTTACTGGCCAAAGTTCTCTCACAACTCCGAGGACACACAGATGCGTTCATAAAAGACACATACCATTTTGTAAGTGAGGTTAAACACCTTCATCTTGCTAACAATGAAACTATGGTGAGTTTTGATGTCCAGTCACGTTTTGCCTGCCTACCTGTGGAAGACTGCATTAGAATTGTGTCTAAGAAACTATCAGAGAACAATATACCTATAGAATACGCTGAACTGTTAAAGTACTGCCTCACATCTGGCTACATTATGTGGAATTGTGGCTTCTACAAGCAAATGGACTGAGTGGCCATGGGTTCGCCAGTCTCTCCCGTTGTTGCTGACATTTTCATGGAAGACTTCGAGGAGACTGCCCTAAAAACCTTACATGTGGTCCCACGTTTATGCAAGCGGAATGTGGATGACACTTTCACTATATTACCATCTGATAAAGTAACCGTATTTCTTAACCATCTGAACTCCGTCAATCCTAAAATTCAATTCACTATGGAACTGGAGTCAAAAAAAAAACTCTTTAGCTTTCTTAGATGTTATGGTAATCCGTAACCCCAACAACACCTTGAGTCATACAGTGTATCAAAAGAAAACCCATACCGGTAAGTACCTGAATGGAGAGTCTCACCACCATCCTTCACAGTTAGCTACCGTGTCTAAATCTTTGTTTCAGAGAGCACAAGGAATCTGTGATGAAGAACACCTGGCTGGGGAGTTGCAGCATGTAAAGAAAGTTTTACATGCTAATAAGCTGCAGGTTCCACGCCGCCGTCACAGAAACCGAGTGAAGTCACCCACAGTTGAGCGCCTCCCTGCAGTCCTGCCCTATGTTAAAGGAGTCACTGACAAGATTGGCTACATTCTCAAGAAAGCTTCAATTAAAACCACTCAAAAGAATTTGTCAATTTTTACCACCAGTCAAGTGCCATATACCCTTACAGGATGCAGGAGTGTACAAGCTGGATTGTGATTGTGGTCTCCCCTAAATTGGACAAACAAAGAGATCCAAAAGGATCCAAAGCGAAAGGAACTCTGATCAAAGAACACATAACTGATGTGAACCACAGTCGCTATACAGTCTGTAAATTGTGAGCACACACAGGACCATACCCGCCTTTACATCAGGTTTGGCAAACCTCAAATACTCGCAAAAGAACATCGATATCGTCCTAGAATGATACATACGTGAGGCTATTAAAATTAAGAAACATCCCAATTTTAATAGAGAAGACGGCTGGGTTTTACCATCAAGCTGGAATCCTGTGATAGGCTTCACCAAACATAATACAAGAAGGCACACCACAAGACTGCAAGACACAGTTAGCGCTTATTGTGTGGATAAGACCCACAGTAGTGATTAGTTAGTATTTCCGCATAAATTTAATAATCCATAACTGTTGTTGCCTACTGAGTTTTCTGGCCGGATCTTTCTCAGTCAGGCCACGTTCCGACCCGGTGGTAGCTTTTTAGTCTTAGCTTCTATTAAAATCAATATATTTAATAATAAAAACCAATAATCAATATTGTCTTCTTACTTGTAGTTTTTTGATTAATTAAAAACTTAAAAAATTTAATTGGTTGTTTATGGTAGTATTTTTAAGCACTAAATATAAACAAAAATTTTAAAACTTAAAGAGAAGTATTATACTAATTTTATTTTATTATACTATCTTAAAATCTCACACATTGTAAGCATAAAATTTAAAGTAGATATTTTTTATTGTGTTTCTAAACGAATATTATGTGGGCTGAAATAACTAAACCAAAATTTGTAAAATCATATTGCTGTGGGTAGATGAAACCGTTGAAACAACATGTCAGCCTTGGACATCTACCATCTAAGTCCACCCGTGATCACGAATGCTGTAAAGTATTCGAAACGCAGGGATAGTATAAAAATCAAGTAAGATACGCGATAGATTCCCTAAACGTAGTTTTATTTCAAAATGTGTAAAATTCGTGTAAATGTTAGAAAGTCTCAAAATACTTATATAAATTATGTTTAAAGATCTTTGCAAATATTGAAGTAAGTACTTTAGTATGTTTATAGTATATCATTTTAAAACTTGTTAAGCCCTAAATTTATTAATAAATACATAAAAAATAATATTTTTGGTTTTATTACTTTTCTACTACTTCTATTAATGTTATGCAATAAAAAGATATATATGTATCCCTAAAATTTTTTAAAACAAATATTGTATTAAATAATAGCTAAAAATAGCATAAACGGGTCTTTTTTCGCGTATAAAATAGGTGAAATTATTAACTACCTTTTACCCGACGTTTCAACTGCGCTGCAGCAGCCGTGGTCACGGGATAACTGGAGAGGCGAGCTACTTTATTTTTCCTCGACAGTTTGTAGGGTAGATTGATCTACACCGATGTTTGTCCGACACACAACACTCACTATATCGCGAGACGAATGTGAAGATATATTAGGTAGTTTGCACTTATTAATCACTGGATTCCACGCTGATGATAGATTAAATCCGTCTCCTCTATTGAAATTTCTGTGCTTTTTGATTTCAATAGCTTCGCACACTAACCGTTTGTAGTAGTGGCGTTCCTGAGATAGGATTATAGGTCGGTGAAGCTCAATCCAGTGATTAGTACCTGCTTCTAGGAGATGTTCAGCGATAGCAGATTTGTTTATCTGTCCTTTCCTGACTGCAGTTATGTGCTCCTTAACCCTTTCAGCAATCGATCGCTTGGTTTGGCCGATGTAAGCGCTCCCACAGCTACAGTTTGTTTTGTAAACTCCTTGCGGATCCCGCGAAACCTAAAGGCACCCTTGGCCATACCGTCTACCGAAAACCGACACACACATATAAGTATCTGCACGCCTCATCGCACCACCATCCGCGTCACATACAGTCAGTCATAACTTCATTGACTACCAGAGCCATTGATATTTGTGACCCTGAACATCTACAACAGGAACTGCATAATGTTCAGGAGGTACTAAAACGAAATGGGTACAAAACTGGTCGTAGGCTTCAGCGGCGAACGAAAAGGGAAAGATATCCTGAAGTCAATAGACAATCGGCTTTCCTGCCATATATACGAGGAGTGACGGACAAAATTGGAACAGTACTTAGTAAATACTCCATGAAGACTGTATACATTCCGCACTGTAAGTTATCGAGTCAATTGCGTACACTGAAGGATATTATTCCCTTGCAATCAGCGGGAGTTTACAAAATAAACTGTAGCTGTGGGAGCGCTTACATCGGCCAAACCAAGCGATCGATTGCTGAAAGGGTTAAGGAGCACATAACTGCAGTCAGGAAAGGACAGATAAACAAATCTGCCATCGCTGAACATCTCCTAGAAGCAGGTACTAATCACTGGATTGAGCTTAACCAACCTATAATCCTATCTCAGGACCGCCACTACTACAAACGGTTAGTGCGCGAAGCTATTGAAATCAAAAAGCACAGAAATTTCAATAGAGGAGACGGATTTAATCTATCATCAGCGTGGAATCCAGTGATTAATAAGTGCAAACTACCTAATATATCTTCACATTCGTCTCGCGATATAGTGAGTGTTGTGTGTCGGACAAACATCGGTGTAGATCAATCTACCCTACAAACTGTCGAGGAAAAATAAAGTAGCTCGCCTCTCCAGTTATCCCGTGACCACGGCTGCTGCAGCGCAGTTGAAACGTCGGGTAAAAGGTAGTTAATAATTTCACCTATTTTATACGCGAAAAAAGACCCGTTTATGCTACTTTAAATATGTGTACAATTCGCGAATCTTTAAAAGTTACAATAGCTAAAAAAATATTTTCCTACTTATAAGGCATAAAAGACGTAGTAATACAATGCATATCATGTCACCTGGCCAAAACAGCAGTAATCTAGTATTTCTATTACATGCGCTATCACTTTTTAGACGAAAAAAGGCGCAAGTAGCTAGTAAGTTTAGAAGACTTACATAATGTTGAAACGAATAAAAAAGTAATAGGTTTTTTTGTAAATAATCACTGTATAAACAAGCTGCGATATTACAATAAATATTATAAGCTTTGTTATTTTTTTCCGCATCCGCTGATACCACACTTTTTAATATCACCCGTATGATATAGCCGTTAGGGCCGTTTTTCGGTTATTATTTTTTCCCAAAAATCTGAATTTGCCGAATACCGCTTTATTCGTTTGGGGTAGCGATTTGTTCAAGGGACGGGGTGTTTTTGTGTTGACGACTGTTTTTGTGCCAAAAAATTGTTATTATTAATTGCTTAATTACTAGAAAAGAAGGTATGTAGTGTTTCACTAATATAACCGTTTATTATTGGTTTACTATTATATATTATAATAAAAGCAATTCGCAGTATCTAGCTGTTCCCAGTAAAATAATATTTAAATATTATTTTACTGGGAACAGCTAGATATTTTGGGTTACGTCCCAGTAAATTTTTGTCATGATTATAACGATGTGTTACGAAATATGTTACGTTACAGTCATGACCAATAGTTAAGCTGAGGACACAGTGTACTTTGATTCTATATCCATACTAAACTGGTTTTATTTACATTTAAAACAGCAATTTTGATCAAATTTTGATGTGAAACATCTAATGCGGAGGGAGGGTAAAATCGACTGTTAGCGTGGCGACGCTTTTTTACTTGTTCCGTTCAAATCTTGCAAGTTAAATTAGACACACTTCCCAAATTCCTATTGAGCTGAAATTTTACAAGCATGTGTATATTGCGTAATAATGCAATATTATGATGACATGGAGCTGATCTGATGATGGAACTGGAAGGTGGATATAGGAACTTCATAATCAAATGGCGCAACACTATCGAGTTAGGACTCGTTTGATTCTTCTTCGTCTTGACGAGTACTTTGTCTTTAGATAGTATTCAGGATCTGATGATGGAGCTAGAAGGTGGCTATAGGAACTCCAATATAAAACGACATAGCCCCATCGAATTTGGGCGGGTATGATTCGTCTTGACGAGTACTTTGTCTCTATATGATATCCAGGGTCTGATGATGAAGCTGGAAGGTGGCCACAGTAACTCCACAATGAAACGACGCAACCCCATTAAGTTTGATTCGTCTCGATGAGTACTTTGTCTTTTAATGGTATCGAGTGTCTGATGATAGAGCTAGAAGGTGACCATAGGAACTCCGTCTTAAAATGACGTAACTCTATGATTTTGGGCTCGTATGATTCGTTTTAATGAGTACTTTGTCTCTAGATAGTATCCAGGGTCTGACGATGGAGCTAGAAGATGGCCACAGTAACTCTGTAATTAAACGACGCAACCCTATCGTGTTTATACTCGTTTGATTAGTCTTGACGAGTACTTTGTCTCTAGATGGTATCCAGGGTCTGATGATGGAGCTGGAAGGTGGCCACAGTAACTCTGTAATGAAACGACTCAACCTTATCGAGTTTGAAATTGTTTGTTTCGTCTTGACGAGTACTTTGGTCCTAGGTGATTTCAAGGGCCTGATGATGATGATTTATGTCCATTTCCGCTATTTTACACATGTCATAATTTTATGCAAGCATACATTGAAAAAGTTATGATCATTTTATTTCTACTCATTATTGCTACAAAATAATTTCGATGTTTCACGTCTGGTGGACGTCCCGCGACGTCTATTTTATTTTGAAAATGTAATGTATATGCGTAGTTTAATATTGGTATAACAATAAAATATATATATTTTTGGATTTCGCTTTGTTTAGCACTTATTTACAAGTTCTACTTAGTTTGGAGCCAGATGACGTTGTATGCATATTTATCTAGGACATTTATTTACATACTTATTTTGATTACCTATTAATATTTATTTACATTTAATTCACCAACTTTTTGTTTTTGGATTTCGCGAATTCTTTATGATATCTTACCTAGATCTAGAGACCTCATAGTGTGTAACAAAACATTAAATGTGTTATTGTACTACTATTACTTTGTAGGGTATTCTTAAATCTGTTTATTTTAGATGGCGTTGACAAACACCGAGAGACAAAAAATATATCGGGAGCGGATACAAAGCCAAAACCCCGCGAAATATGCAGAGATAAAGGCAAGAAATGCTGAAAGGAATAAAAAACGTAAGAAAATAAAAGAATGCTCTAACAAAATTATAGAATTGAAGAGAGAACAGTGGAGAGCCAGTCAGAAGCGTCATAGGGCGAAAACAAAAGATTCTCGAACCAACCCTACAGATTATATATAATAATGCTGATCTTGAAGGTGATAAAGATGAAATTGATGCTGGTAGACGAGAGATGCTAGCATAAAAAAAGAAATTTACGAGAAAGTAGGTCCACCAAAGAAAAATGTATGAAGATAAGATAAAGAGTATGATGATTGAAATCCAAAGTTTGAAAAGGAAATGTAAGCGTTATATTATGCAAAAAAATAAAAAAATGACTAACTTCATAGATAAAATTAATTTAAAAGCAACCGCATGTCGCTAATATCGTCACTCAAAATGAGATCGATATGACGCCGTTATCTAAGTGTAATAGATTCATACAGCAAAACCTACCATATCTGAAGAAGAAAAAGTTAAAAGACAACTTTTGACTCATAAAGTCTTAGTAAACGCTATTCAAGACATACGAGAAATCCGAAAAAACAACCAAAGAAATGTTCTCAAAAAAATTATAGAAAATGAAATTATTAAAAAGTACAACAAACATGTGAGATAACAACATCTGTCTTTGGATTAAAGGCCGTGTTCGTCGAATAAAAACAATTATAAGGAAAAATCAGGTTATTATAAATGAAATAATTAATTTCTATAACAGAGACGATGTAAGTCGAGCAACGGCTGGTAAAAATGAACGTAAAACCAAATCAAAAATAACAAAACAAATATGATATCTTCTAAATACTTTGAAAAACCTTTATAGAAAGTACATTCAGATCGAGAAACTTGTGGATGCGTAAAGCATGAAAATTTCTCATTGAAAATTAAGAAGTTGCATTCTTTAGAAATGATTAAAACTACAGATATAAAAGAAATTATATCAGAAGTGGTGGAGAGAAAGGCTGGTAGATGGCAATTGAGGCCGGTAGACGGCAATTGAACCCGGTAGAGGCGGTAGACGGCAATTGGGTTCTGTAGATTGCAATTGTGCCCTAAGATGGCAATTTTTTTTTTGTATTTTACCGCAAACGACAGTTAGCAACTTCATTCCTGACGGGGGTCCCCCGAACGCACAATTTTCTTTTTAACATATTGTATCTATCAATAAAGCAGTTTTACTTCAATCACGTGTAAAGGTTACACGCACTCATTCTTTTTTGTTTTGATTCGTCTTAATTTCTTTTTTTTTATTTTATTGCATGTAGTGGCAGACGAGCCACGGCCCATCTGATGGTAAATGGTAACCGTCACCCATGGACTCAACTATACCGAGAGTATTGTCAAGCCGCTGCTCACCATTTCATTCCATAGATTTGAAATTAAAGATTAAACGGCTATCTAATGCTACAGCCAAAACGCAACGATGTGCTTCATGGCCGGTCAACGGGAGATGGTGGTACCAACCCGCTCGGGCCCGATACCAAGTGAGTACTCCCACTTGGTACCCAGCCCTACCACCAGTCATGCAATGGATGATAATTGCTTACTTCCCTTAGTCGCCTCATACGACACCCGTGGGAAAGAATGGGTTGGTGACAGTTGTATTCTTAGTCCGTTAATTATACTTGGTACCTACCTTCAGTAAAAGTTGTTTTTTTGATTTCTGATATATATCTTGTTGATTGTAGCTTGTACTTACTAGTATTGGAAGAAATCTTGAATTTTTGATACTGTGTATTTTTGATATAATATAATATTTTTAACATAATGTGTATTTTTAATAATTCTATTGTTTTTCGATTTATAACTACCGGAGTTACCTATCACGTCACACACATACAAAAAATAAAACAGACAGTCGAAACCTTTTTTGAAGTTTGTTAAAAAGTACTATATCCTGAACTAAGAGCTTTATAGATGTCATGTACGTAACATGTGTTACGATGTCATGAATGTTAAGCGCCTTGTAAACGATCAAATTTGTTTTCAACAAATAATGAGTGTATTTTGTTTAACAAACACGTCAAGCAAAGCCTCAGACTATCAAATAAATTTGACCAACACGTAAAATTTGACAAATAATTTGTTGGTCTCCAGGCGGCTTTATTGTACAATTTTTCGCGGACATACCCATCTAACCTTACAGGTTCATAATCATATAATAATGAAATCAGTTAAAGAAAGGTATATTGGCCTAATATTAGACGAAAATTAGTTTGGAAAGTTCAATATGTACTTGTGAGATCAAAATTAACCTCGATAGCTGGCATTCTACGCAAGGTAGGAAATTGTATCCCGAATAAAATAAAATACCTACACCGTTTACAATGCGCTAGTGAAACAATCATCAATTTTCTTTCTTTCTTCAAATATTGTTCGAGTCTTACATAATTCTTGGTAATCGCCATCTCGTTATCCATAGACAAATTAAAACTGTTATTGGTTTATTAATAATTTACATAACACTTCAGTTAGATGCTTTGTGTCAACAGATGGCGTTAAAAACAATTAAATAAATTGGCGTGGCGATGATTCCACGCCAACAACCGGTTTTACTCCTTCCGTATTAGATGTTTTTACATCAATAATTATCACAATATATAATTACAATGTTTTTGAATGTATTAAATGTTAATCATTGCTAGTTTTAAATGTACCCAATAGATGGCAATAGGCTCGCCCACTATTACATGATGGAATTCGAACGACTAAAGTAGGTAAATTACTTTTTAATTAGCAGATTTTTATCCGTCGAAATTTTAACTTGATATTTGAGTAGGTATTGTATTGTGGATATTAAAAATTTAATTTTTGAGACCAATTTGAGTCTTATACAAAATGGACCCATGAATGGGCTTTCTCTTTTAGGCTTGTGTATTTGTGTTTCCAATTTAGCGATTCATATTCATTTGTTTTCGCGCCATTTGTTTTTTATATGACATCGTTTTGTTCAGAATAGCTCAGGACTAACTAGACGGAGCCATGGCGTGGCCGCACTTGAAACAGCAATATTTTTTTAAATGTTGCCAGGTTGACAAATATTCAACCATATTTGGGCAAAATAAACGATAGTTAGAATGAGGTCTGTAACTTGATCGTAAATAAGAAACTCTTCGTAACAAATATTTCATTAAAAATCACAGCGTTTATCAAAATAATTATTTAAAAGTAAATCTACCACCCCTTCTATTCATCCAACCATCAGTCTTTAAACGTCCACTGCTGGACTTTGGCCTCCCCAAGAGAGCACCAGAACTAGCGGGCTTGTGCTGACTGCATCCAACGGCTCCCTGTAGCTTCGACCATATATTTGGTCCATCTGGTGGGAGGCCATATTACGCTGCGCTGTCCGATACGTGGTCGCAACTCGAAAACCTTTTTCCCCAACGGTTGTCAGCTCGTCGAGCGATATGGCTTGCCCATTGCCACTTCGGCATGCAAACCTGGCAGGCTATGTCGGATATTCACGTTCTACGGATCTCCGTAATAAGAATTCGATCACGTAGGGAAATACCAAGACTTTGAGCCTTGATGCAAGGTAAGTATTGCTGCTCCATAAATTGCCGTTCTGTTCGATATCTCATCTGGTAAATAATAATAAGTTATATTTAATAAAATAATAGTACACAATAATAGAATTAAATTATCTTTTCTTTCTTTTCTGGGTCAAATAAGAAAATAATTATCTTCCTTCCAGCGCTGATTTAACTAATTGAATAATTTTGAATAATTTTGAATTGCTCTAAGTAGCAAATCAGTTTCTCTGAATTCTAGATTATGACTACAGCGGTAGTCATAATCTTGAATTGATTGCGTTTATCAAAATAATTATTTAAAAGTAAATCTACCACCCCTTCTATTCATCCAACCATCAGTCTTTAAACGTCCACTGCTGGACTTTGGCCTCCCCAAGAGAGCACCAGAACTAGCGGGCTTGTGCTGACTGCATCCAACGGCTCCCTGTAGCTTCGACCATATATTTGGTCCATCTGGTGGGAGGCCATATTACGCTGCGCTGTCCGATACGTGGTCGCAACTCGAAAACCTTTTTCCCCAACGGTTGTCAGCTCGTCGAGCGATATGGCTTGCCCATTGCCACTTCGGCATGCAAACCTGGCAGGCTATGTCGGATATTCACGTTCTACGGATCTCCGTAATAAGAATTCGATCACGTAGGGAAATACCAAGACTTTGAGCCTTGATGCAAGGTAAGTATTGCTGCTCCATAAATTGCCGTTCTGTTCGATATCTCATCTGGTAAATAATAATAAGTTATATTTAATAAAATAATAGTACACAATAATAGAATTAAATTATCTTTTCTTTCTTTTCTGGGTCAAATAAGAAAATAATTATCTTCCTTCCAGCGCTGATTTAACTAATTGAATAATTTTGAATAATTTTGAATTGCTCTAAGTAGCAAATCAGTTTCTCTGAATTCTAGATTATGACTACAGCGGTAGTCATAATCTTGAATTGAGATTTACTTACAAAGATGAAATGACATCTGCCTCTGTGGTGCAGTGGTAGTGTAAGCGACTGCTGATCATGAGGTCTCAGGTTCGATCCCCGGGTCGGGCAGTGTTATTGAGATTTTTCAAAACAAAAAAAATATTCTCAGTAGCAGCCCGGAGTTTGTAAATGTGCCCGGTATACGTAGCTGGCGAGTCTTGGGTGTGTAATAAACCTCTGCCAACCCCTTCGGAGAATACAGGCGTGATGCTATGTTTTTTGAAGTTACAAAGACTTTAAAAGCTATACTTACATGAACATATTCACTGGCAATGATTTTGCTCCCAACGTTACTATTTTCTTATTATGTATAATGAAACATCAACAAAATGTCGTGGAACATATTTTGGGTATTTCTTAATGTAAAAACTGGGCAATTTAAATTCGCAATAAGGCAACACCGAAACAATTCTCAGTAATAAAAAGTTAGCTAGAAAACGTGTTTTGCGAGTGTGTCGCAAAACACGTTTTCTATCGTGTCTACGTGTATACGTGTCGGGGAAGACAGGCATGAAGCTATGTCGAAAACTAAAAAAATATCGGGTTATTTAGGAATACGAGTTCCACGGTGGCACCAGCGCTGCAGAAACAGCTCGAATGATTAATAATGTGTATGGGGAAGCTACCGTAAAAGAAAACACGGTACGTTTTTGGTTCCAACGTTTTAGTTCTGTAAATTTTTACCTACAGGTAAAATCCCGTGAACGCCCGGGCACTAGTTGACAATGAAGAATTTAAAGTGATCGTGGAAGCGGATGCATCGCAAATCACGTCAGAGTTAGCGGCAGGATTCGGTGTTAGTGATTAAAATTTGTTTATTTTAATTCTATTGAAACAAATTGGACCAGTGTAAAAGCTCGAAAAATGGGTACCGCATGAATTGAGTGAAGCAAACCAACAAACACGAGTCGAGCGCTGCGTTACATTACTCAATCGTCACAATTACGAGGGGATTTTGAATAGTATCGTTACTTGTGATGAAAATTGGATCCTGTACGATAGTCGGAAACGCTCATTACAACGGTTGAACCCAGGAGAACCGGCCTAATCTTGCCCCTGGAACTGCATCGCAACAGCCCGCTATCCTCCTGGGGCCGCTCGTGGTGAGACAGAGTAACTCTCAGACAGCTCACGTCCCTAAGGAATTGTAGCGCGTAGGCACTTAAATAATGTAAGCAATAGGGCTTGTTAAATTTAATATTAATTATAATGGTTTTTTCGCCGTGTTGTTATTAATGAAGTGCCTGCACGTTACAGAATCATCTGTATAACGGTCCCTGTTGCCACCCTGACGACACCAGCTCCGGCGAGCGGTATAACCTCGTTCGAGATCCCGCCCAACGGTCTCTTTTTGTAGCATGACTACTTCACAGAAAGAGACCACAACATTCCACTTTTCTCTCCCGCTAACATGGCCCCTACAAAGGCCCGATACACGTGACCAAGACTCGCCGATCGCACTCCCATGCAGAGCATTCAGCAAGTGTGTGTTGGACGGATACCAAATCGCTACCGAAATGGTAGGTAACATTGTCGACTCAGATACTCACCGAAACATCCATGTCTGGTAAGTATCTGAGTCAATCTGTAGGTGACGCAGCCGATCCTCCTCTTGAGGTACCGACATGCCTACCAACCTCCTATGCAGACTGGCTTGCTTGCGTGGGTCGAACACGTAGAGAGGATGGATGAAAGAAGATTAACGAAACAGATATACAAGGCGACTGTGAATGGGCAAGTTGGTAGAAGACCTAGGCGAACGTATTTTGACCAGATCGGAGACGTTCTTAAGGAAGGCCAAGTTAAGAGTACTCGTAACAACGAGCATGCATGAAAGCGCTGATGAAAGTAGATGAATCGAAAGATGTGTGTCAGGATCGTAGCAAGTGGAGAGAAGTGTCTCTGCCTACCCCTTTTTTTGTTTAGGCGGGAAAAAATGTTCTTATCCGCACACCCTATCGTTCGGGGCAACCAACGACCAGAGTAGTGTGGGGGCCCTCACCCACTAAAGAAATCCGTGGCCCGCCATCTCCGCCGTTATTGGCGGGCCACTGGAACTATGTTACATTCCTTCGGTGGTGTCTCTGCCTATCCCTACGGGAAAAAGGCGTGACAATATGTATGTATTGTAGTATTAGATGACTGTATTGTAATGTCAGCAGCTATGTTTTCAGACAAATACTATTAGAAGGTGATCAGGTGTTCCAATCAATTGCTATCAAGACACCAACATTGTTAATTTAATAGGACACAAATGTAGGCAAATTATTCCAACACTGGAATATATTTCTAAGATACAGAGTATCTGAAGACATTCAAGATAACACTGTTGCCTTTCTTGTAGCAATAGTAAAAAAAAATGTCTTGAAGAACAAATTATTTGTGAAAGTGGAAACAAGGAACTTTACTGTGAGCAGGATTCGAACCTGCATCCCATCCAATCCGTGGAAGTTGCCCTGATTCGCTAAGCTATCGCGCTGCAACGGGACGCAGGTTCAAATCCTGCTAAATTCCCTTCTAAAATACAGATCAAAATATTTAATTATCTTGATTTAATATTGTCTTGATAGTCTTCTAGTAGGTTTAAAATATTTCGGGCAGCACATTCAGCATCTTTTTTTCTCATAGAGATCAATCTTTCTACAACATGTTTTGAAAAGAACCAATATGTTTGATCTAAGGCAGGTTCCACTGATAGTGGTTTTAAAGCTTGCAGGAGTTCATCAACAACCTGTTTACATCTGGTTCTATCATTATATCTCTGGTTTGGTTCATTTCTTATGCGTGGCCTATCTGTACGTTGGCCTCTTTGCCGAATACTAATTTTCACAATGTCACTTTCTGAACATACTTCTTCTTTTACATCACGGTTGTTTGACACTTCTCCGATATCATTCCGAATAAACTGAAGGTTCTGAAATGAATTGATTAAATTTTGAAATACTTTGGAAAATCCAAAAGTGCCGCCTCATAATCATCATTTTTCATAATAAAATTGATTATTTGATAAGTAACTAATAATGTTTTGGTCTTACTAAGTAGTTTTCAATAAATCACATAGATAGCGCTAATTTCAAAAAGTACATAGTAGTTTTCATGTCTTATACGCCAGCTAGATGGCGTATAAGACTAATTTTAAGAAGTACTCCTATATTGGTCTATAGAAATAGTTCTCACGAAATAATGATAGCGCTGGTTTGTGTCGCGTCGAGCGTAAATATTCACTATTTTTTTGTTTATTTAATAACATTTAGATATTTTTATATATATTTTTAGCATTTGACATGCTTAGCACTATACATTAAACACAAAGTGAAAAATGCGAAATCGAAAATAACAGTCAGGAGCAGGATTTGAACCTGCATCTTCTGGATACCGTCCAGATGCTTTACCAATTCAGCCATCCTGACAATTGCTCCTGACTGCTAATTTCGATAACACATCATACTTAACGTCTTTGGGTGACGCCTGCGCCATTTTTCGGAAGTATTTTCATACATTATACCGACCAGGTAAACTTAATTTTACAATTAAGATTTTACCTAATAATGACGCAAACCCTTTAAATATTTAGATATTTTTATACATATTTTTAGCATTTGACATGCTTAGCACTATACATTAAACACAAAGTGAAAAATGCGAAATCGAAAATAACAGTCAGGAGCAGGATTTGAACCTGCATCTTCTGGATACCGTCCAGATGCTTTACCAATTCAGCCATCCTGACAATTGCTCCTGAATGCTAATTTCGATAACACATCATACTTAACGTCTTTGGGTGACGCCTGCGCCATTTGTCGGAAGTATTTTCATACATTATACCGACGAGGTAAACTTAATTTTACAATTAAGATTTTACCTAATAATGACGCAAACCCTTTAAATATTTAGATATTTTTATATATATTTTTAGCATTTGACATGCTTAGCACTATACATTAAACACTAAGTGAAAAATGCGAAATCGAAAATTTATTTTTTTATTTTTAGAAAATATATTTTTTTATTTTAAGTTTACCTGGTCGGTATAATGTATGAAAATACTTCCGACAAATGGCGCAGGCGTCACCCAAAGACGTTAAGTATGATGTGTTATCGAAATTAGCAGTCAGGAGCAATTGTCAGGATGGCTGAATTGGTAAAGCATCTGGACGGTATCCAGAAGATGCAGGTTCAAATCCCGTGCTCCTGACTGTTATTTTCGATTTCGCATTTTTCACTTTGTATTTAATAACAATTAAACCACATCGAATCAGACCGTGAAAAGTGATAGGGCTGTATTCGTAATCATAATAATTCGTAACGAAAAAAAAAGACTCGATTAGTAAGTATTTTGGGCGTTATCGTGTTAACATACATTACCTACAACAAACGGACGTCCAAGACATAACTTTTTTAAACAGATTTTTAACTAGTTTAAATAAAAAAATGGCACAAAAAATATCATGAGTGTTAAAAATAGTGTTATTTCTTGATATGTGTGTGTATATATTATTTTACAAGTGCATAGATACATTTTAAGTTTGAAAAATCAGTTGTTCTGCGTGAAACGAGAGTAATACACACCTCAACGCTTCGCTTATGAGGCGTGCAATTGAAATACATATTTTAATAGTTTAAAACTAATATAAATATTTCATAACATCAAATTGAAAAAATATATATTCAAGTTTTAGCTTATGTTACTGAGTGTAAGTATACACATAATGTGAGTAAAAAGTAACAATGTTTTTGAAGTGAAAACTTCTATAGGAAGGTTTGGATAAATTCATGTAAGTCGTCATCGACCTGCCCCCTGAGGCAGAATGTCATATTTCACGTGTCGACCGTATCGAGATCACTGTGATTGGTTGAGAAACCGACACGTGATGTCACAATAATCTGTTGGCCAATCACGGTGATCGTACAAGCGAGACGATACGATCAACATGTGAGATATGAGATTCTGCCTAACCCCCATGGTCACGTGATTAACGATAACATAGAGTGCCGATAGATGTCAAAACCCAATAAATCTAAACAGTTTTGATTTACAAGTTTTAATTTAAGGTCAAACAATTAATTTGGATATCCAAAAATAACAACTGTTTGTTTATAGTTTTAAGTTTTCACTTCTGTCGGCAATCCTCATGACTGCTTTGAATTTATTTCATGTCCTTACACACCAAGTGAGTGGTCAGTCACACCCTATTTTTAAAAAAGAGATCCATAACAAGAAGATTTATTTTTTTAAATGGCCATGCTGCACCATCGAATAATCATTGTATCGCATGGAACATTCAAAATTTACAATTTAACAGACAAGGTTGCATAAAGCATTGTCTTGTGTGAGAATCGAACTCATAACACTGGGGCAAGTTATCAGTATCTAAACCATTCCACCATCTGTACAGTCTTAGACACACTATAGCGGCAGCCCCAGTTGGTTTAGCAATTTCATTTGAGTTACCTTTGCCTTCATATATGCCACTATACTATATTTAAATACTCATAATTAGGAGTAATAAATATACTTTTCCAAATCAAATTTGGAAGTTGTATGATATAATGAAACTTTACTTATTCTTAATTTTACTGCCTCTGTGGTGCAGCAGTAGTATGAGTGACTGCTGATCATGAGGTCTCGGGTTCAATCCCCGGGTTGGGCAGTGTTGTTGAGTTTTTTCGTAAAAACAAATATTCTCAGTAGCAGCCCGGAGTTTGGAAATGTGCCCGGTAGACGGCAATAGGCTCACCCCCTATTACGTGGGACTTAAACATAGCTGGCGAATCGTGGGTGTGTAATAGACCTTTGCCTTTCAGGGAATATAGGGGTGATGATATGTATGATCTTATATTGGCAGAAGGGCCACATCAGCAAATATGGCTTATGAATCTACTCCCATATCATTCAGGTTATATACTGAATAATAATAGTACTTTGAGTGTGATATTTATAAATGGTAAAATTATATATGCATTAAATAATTGTCTTACATCACAATTAGGGCCAGCTTTTTTAGTTACTTCTTTTAAAAATTGAAGGGGCTTCCATAGTGGCCAGCATGGCACAAATATATCCGCAGGGCTCTTAGCTAGTTCTTTTGACTTCTCGACTCTTCTCACATTATGGTTGAAAGTGCTCCTAATATTTACCCAACGATCCCTTACTGATCGAGCTGAAAAAATATAAATAGTTATTTTTAATAGGGTTTATTCAGGAAATCAAAGAGAACCCTAAATTATAATATAAATAACATGTAAAAATACAAAATTTAAGTTTGCAATCAATCCATCCATCCATCAGCCTTTCAACATCCACTGCTGGACATAGGCCTCCCCAAGAGAATGCACGAGCGGTCCCCTCATGGGGGATAGTGCCGTAATCGCCATGCTTGGCAGGCGGGTTGGCGATTGCAGTGGATATTGTTAATACTCGAGGGAGTGCTGCTGCCCACTCCCCCGGTATTCAGTCGGATCTTACAACTCCCGTGAGTAGAGAGGAGTGGGACAATTCTATAGCCAGCCCCACACGGCCAATAATAAATATTGAATATTACCACAATGATCAGAAGTTCAGTGTTAATTGAGTTTTTAGGTTTCAAGTCTATTGTGTACGAAAATAAGCATCTAATATTCCACACCTTTATGCTACATATCTGACCAAGGTATTAGCTTGTAGAACTGTGGTCTATGCAAGGGCACTTAATGTTGTTTAAAAATAAGAGCTGAACTGATAAAATTTACAGCTTTCAACTTTTAAGTACTAATCTACCAAGATAATATGTATGCAGGACATATGCTACCATTCTGGTTCAAGATAAAATTGGTAGACATTACATGCATTGAGTATAATTTTCTCAGGCATTTAGGTCACAAATTTTCCTTCAACAAGCAGGGATAATTTGTGAATAAACATGCAGATAATCCAGTCAGAGGTGCGTGTCCTGTAAAGCCCGAAACTTGCGTGTACTACTGTTTCTCTTTATTCCTACGCCTGCTTTTTAATTACCTGTAAAACCACGGCCTAGGCGGGCTGCGAATTCGGCATATGCTTTGTATTTCTGTTGAATATGATGATTTGTGTTACCAAAAGGTCGCCATATGTACTCTCTCTCACGAACATATTCAACTAAATCTAATTCTAATTTACGCGTCCAATAACAAGGTTTTCGTGGCATTATTTACAAACAAAATATTTATTATTAAACGTAGTGTTATATGCTCTTTGTTTATTATACCTATACTATAACTTTACTGTGGGAGTAAATCTCAGAACATTTTTACTCTGAGGAGTAAACTGACGTTTAATGTGTTACTAGTAGGAGTGTTCGCAACGGCTATTTATTAAAAACGTTAAATAACGATGTGCTATTTTTAAAACGCCTATTATTTTTTACGCTTTAATATATTAAACGATATCTTTTGACTATCGTCGTATAGCAAATCGTGCGCTATTTGAGGTTACGTTATATAATATAGCTACGCGCGTTGAGCAGTTAACAATCTTAACAATAGATTACTTTCTACTAAGTGAATTGACATTTTGATCTAAGATATATGTATTTAGATTCTGCCCGCGGCTTCGTCTGCGTGGACTTCAGAATTGGGTCAATCCTTACTAATACACTTTATACACTAAAACGTGTATTATGCATTTACGCCATAACTACTGACCCAATGACATTTTTGATTAAATTTAAGAAGTCTTTTAAAGATATTATCTAACCGAAAAATAATTTACACTATACTACAACAAAATTTTATTTACAGTTTAATAATACACTAAACAAACAGACACAACAAACCAACACCACGAATAATTTAAAATCACTAACTATAAGTACATCTAAACAAATAACGCGCGGCAATCGCTCAAATACTCAGGATAATCATACGTTATTCCAGCTTAAGCGAGTTATTCGTACTGATTAATTATATAATCGTTCAAAAAGATAATGAAATAGAAATCAAATAACGTTATTTTTTATAATTGACAGAAATATAGTTCATAAGTGGTAAAGTTAGAGCATAATTTCGCATGTGACAATGATATGAACTGGTCAGGGTAATTCCGTTCTGTCCCTTTCTTTCGCGGTATGACTGACTGAAGTGACTGACTGTTCAGGTGTGCATGTGACTGTGATGTTTTGTTAGTGTAGTGTGTCGTCGACGTCATGGCATAGCGGTTGTGGTAGCGCTTATGTAATAAAAATAATCGCTCAACAAAAATAACGCTTGCCTGGTGTAATTAATAATGGGGCTATAGATTATTTATAAATAGCAAGTGATTTTATTAGTTATTTAATATAACGGACACTATAACACGTTTAACGGGTCTATACGCGCATAAAACTTATCAAAATACTATTATTTTGACTAACCTCGACGTTTCGGCTGAGTTGCACCAGCCGTGGTCACGAGTAGACTGGCGAGAGCAGGTGTTCGTCGGTTATATTGTGTGAGAGTATCTTCAACTACCCTCACTTTCTGACCGCAAAGTATTAAGGTCCCTACACACAACACTAACGGTGTCGACCGGTTTTCTGTGACACAAATCGCGACGCGAACACTTGGCCACTACGGGGTTCCACGATGATGACAACCTAAAACCATCTCCTCGATTGAAATTTTGGTACTTTTTGATTTCTATCGCCTCACGGCACCAGCCTTGGGTAGAAATGGCGTTCCGTGGAGAGGATTTTAGGGTCGTGAAATGCTATCCAGTGATTTGTACCGGATTCCAGTAGATGCTCCGCAATCGCTGACTTGCCGGGCTGACTATTCTTTACGGCTGCGATATGCTCTTTCACTCTCTCGGTGATGGATCTCTTTGTTTGGCCGATATAAGAACTCCCGCAGCTACAGTCAATTTTGTAAACGCCTGGTGTTCGGAATGGGATAATATCCTTTGTGGTACGGACTTGTTGCGCCACTTTAGATAAGGGTGTATATATAGTTTTTATTGATAGCCTCCGCAGCACATCTCCAACTTTATCAGTTATCCCTTTCACATACGGTAAGAACACCGACTGTCTGTCTACATCGTAATTAGCTGGCCGTTTGCATCTACGTCTGGGTCGTCTGCAATCCATTTTATAACCGTTTTTCTTAAGTACCTCCTGAACATGCGACAATTCCTCTTTGAGGTGTTCAGGGTCGCATAGGTAATGAGCTCGGTTAACCAAAGATGTAGCAACGGACTTTAGATGACGTGGATGATGGTGAGATGACGCGTCCAGGTATTTGTTAGTGTGTGTAGGTTTTCTATAAACTGAGTGCGAAAGCGAGCCGTCAGGTTTGACTGTGACCTTTATGTCAAGGAAGGCCAGCGATCTGTTTGTTTCCATCTCAACAGAAAACTTTAGTTTCGGGTGTAGGCATTCTAGGTGTTCTTTTACTCCTTCTACATCCTGCTGATTACCTCTTATGATACAGAAGACGTCGTCAACGTAACGTTTCCAGATTTTTACCGGCGTCAACCGCATTACGTTGCGTTCACAATGTTCCATCCAGATATTAGCCAATACTGGTGCTACAGGGCTACCCATAGCTACGCCATCTATCTGAAGGTAATGTTGTCCTCTGTATATGAAATAGTTACCATCTAAGCAGTTTCATAATAGGACAATGATATTCTCCGAAATATTATTTTCCCTGAGTTTGTCGCTGACAATCTGTATACATTCCTTAACCGGTATGCTAGTAAAAAGTGACTCGACGTCGAAACTGACCATGGTGTCATTTGGTTCCAGCTTGATAGTTTTTAAGAACTCCACGAAGTGACGCGAGTCTTTCACGAAAGATTGTGTTTTTCCCACTAGTGGCTGCAGTACAGACGCGACATGCCTGGCAAGATCGTAAGTCGGTGAATCTATTTGACTTACGATAGGTCGCAATGGTACATTGGGTTTATGCAATTTTGGCAGTCCATACAATCGGGGTGGCTGCACAACCTTAGGCTTATGCAGACGTGAAAATATCTCCTCCGTGAATAAAGTCTGGTAATCCCTGATCACAGCTCGTATGCGTCGTGTTACTCTGGCCGTAGGGTCATAAGACACTGCTTTGTATAAATTTGTGTCCTTTAACAAATTCTGAATTTTTGAGTCATAATCGTCACGGTCCATGACCACAGTGGCGTTACCTTTATCGGCCTTCAACACAAAAATGTCATCATTTTGCCGAATCTGTTTTAGTGCTGATCGCTCTTCTGTAGTGACATTACTTTTAGGTAGTTTAGCCTTGCGTAATATGATGGCAACATCCTGTCTGAGCGCCTCCGCCTCTACAGACGGTACGTTGTTACGGATAATAGCTGTTTCCACGTGACTTATTATATCCTCATAGGGAATTCGTGTAGGTGTAGTCGCAAAATTTAACCCCTTGGCTAATATTTTCTGTGTCATCATCATGTTGTCATCATCGTGGAACCCCGTAGTGGCCAAGTGTTCGCGTCGCGATTTGTGTCACAGAAAACCGGTCGACACCGTTAGTGTTGTGTGTAGGGACCTTAATACTTTGCGGTCAGAAAGTGAGGGTAGTTGAAGATACTCTCACACAATATAACCGACGAACACCTGCTCTCGCCAGTCTACTCGTGACCACGGCTGGTGCAACTCAGCCGAAACGTCGAGGTTAGTCAAAATAATAGTATTTTGATAAGTTTTATGCGCGTATAGACCCGTTAAACGTGTTATAATGAATATAAAATGCGAAAGTTTAAAAAGTACTATAACGGACACTCCTAGTTACCAGTACCAGTTTTTGATAAAAGAAAAATAGTGAAGAGCCAAAAGTATTCACATAAATCACTCATCTAGTACGCCGTGAATCAAAACATCATATTTATTTTATTTACAAGAAATTTCTCAATTATGTTTATTAATCGATATAAAAATATTTTCAGAAATACTAAATACAAATTTTATTGCTTATAATAAATCTAAAAAAAGTATTTATTAAATTTTATTATTATCTCTTATAAAAGCTATTATGGTTTTACCAATGCGACATTTATTAGTATGTCTGCTACTTTGATCATAAGAATTATATAAAAGGAAACACCTAAGTTGTTTGTTAAGTTTTATTTATCATCATCATCAGCTCATCGTCTCATTTATCACTAAGGTTGTCTCTTTAGAGTATAAATACTATAGAGCGCGCCTTACTGTGTATGAACCTTAGAGTATAAATACTATAGAGCGCGCCTTACTGAGTATGAACCGTAAGCACAAGTATAAACAGTATCGCACGGCATTGAAACGCTCAATCAGTAGCAAAACAATACGGTTCATATTAAGTCGGAGAGCAATCTTTTATTTATTTTTTGATAAAAATGGCGAAATGTACAGTGCCAGGTTGTAAAAACGATTCCCGGCAGCAAAATAAAAGGAATAGTAACATTTCTTTTCATCAATAAGTAGAATTTAGTTACTAAATCACTTGTTTTAGCAAAATTCAGAAGGGTTTTAGAACCCCTCTATGCGGGACACGCGGGGCGGGTCGTTCCGGCACACTATCAACCGTCATTTTTTCTTCACAATGAGATAATGTTGTACCGCATTTATTCTTATACGATATTTTTTTAATAGTGTAATTTTATATAAAAATATTATTTCTGTCTAATAAACAATCTGGTGATTAAATAATATAAATATAGGTACATGTATGCTTATATTATTAGGGGTTAAAGTATGAAATTGCCGATTTGTACCGCAAAATTGAAATTAGTTTTTTTTTCATTTAACGTATTTGTTTAATCAAAATATCTACCATTATTATCTATACATTGCTGCCATTTAATAGGAAGGTAATTTATGGCTTTGCAATAGAACTCTGGTGATCTAGATTCTACAAACTGTGTGAAGCATTTAGTACTGCCTCCGGGGAAGAAAACTTTTTATCACGTGGGAAATTGTCCAAATCACGAAAAAATTGGTAGTCCGTTGGAGCAAGGTCCGGTGAATACGGAGCCTGGCGAATGGTTTCTAATTGCAGTTCCTGTAGAGTTAAAACGGTTTTTCGTGCTGTTTGAGGTCTCGCGTTATCATGGAGCAATAATGGTGAAGATCGATTCATGAGTCGGGGCTGTTTCACTGCAAGTTTTGCTATCATTGTTCGGAGTTCAGCACAGTAGACATCTGCCGTTATTGCTTGACCAGATCGGAGAAAGCTATAGTGAATAATACCAAGCTGAGACCACCAAAAAGTTACCATTACCTTTTTATTGGTAAGCTATGCTTTAGGATACTGTTGCGGCGTTTGACCTGGGGTCAGCCATTGCATTTTTCGCTTACGGTTATCATAAAGAATCCACTTTTCATCACATGTCACAATTTGATCCAATATTCCTTCATTTCTGTATCATTTCAACAAGGCAACACAAGTTTCAACACGCGTTTCTTCCTGCAGATCAGTCAAATCATGAGGCACCCATTTTTCATATTTTTTTATTTTATTGATTTGACGCAAATGAGTCAACATTGTTGGTAAGGTAACGATCATGTCGCTAAATCCTGGGTAGTTTGGCTCGAATCGGCTTCCACCATCTCTTTCAATTCATTGTTATTTTTATGTGTGGGCGGTCTTCCACATGGTTCGTTCTTCAAATCAAAATTTCCATCGCGAAAGCGTTTAAACCAAAATCGGATGGTGCGTTCATTAGCAGTCCCCTCTCCAAACGCAACATTGATATTGTGAGCTGTTTCTGCAGCGTAAGATCCGCGCCAGAACTCGTATTCAAAAATCACTCGAATTTTCGAAGTATCCATCTTTCTTGTCTAAGCTGAATAAAAAAACAACTGAACATCGATAATCGAATGTTGCACATTTTTTGAAAGAAGAACCTCATAGGTACCATTTGAAAAAGTTTCACTCAAAAATCTCAAATCATGAAGGTTCTATATCAATTCGAAGTACCTATTACAATAAAACGGCAATTTCATACTTTTCCGACCCTATTTGCTCAGATTGAGAGCAACTTAGACCGTAGTTCATCATGCTGGCCTAGTGCGGGTTAGCAGACTTTACAAGCCGTTTACGTAGCCGTGGAGTAAATCGTAGGCATACAGATCCTCACAAAGTTTTCCCTCGCCGAGCAGTAATAACTTGTAAAGAAATACACACATAACTTCGGAAAGTCAGAGGAGTATACCGTACAAAGCCTCGGGCTGGAGATTGAACTCGATAAAACTGTCTTTGCAGTCCTTGGTATAACTTCGGAAAGTCAGAGGACTATGCCGTACAAAACCTCGGGCTGGAGATTGAACTCGATAAAACTGTCTTTGCAGTTCTTGGTTTTACCGCTTCGCTATTTATTAGAATATTGAACATACGAGCCCCGATGCAAAATAGTTCGTCTAGTGTGAAATTTTCTCTGTGAGATTTTTTCTAACTTCATTATTTTTGTATATCTATATAAAATATTAATCTGTTCTACTATCACAAGTCGCGTTACTTATGCCATTTTTTAATTATGAACCAATAACCTATTTTAGCTTTTTAAATTTATACATATCCTGTTTTATATTCGAAGAAGTTATATTAATCGATGCAAAAGAGTTCGTCTATTGATGAGTTAAATAAGATTATTCCTTCTTTGTGCAATTATGTTGCATAATTTAAATTTATAAAATTAATTCTGTGTCATTTGTCAAGTGAGACAGTATAAATTCCGAAAATTTCAGTTTTGTCCATTGGTTTTCAAATAACAATGAGTCGTGGCAAACCTGTGTATGAAGAGCTTCGAAAGCGAATAGTTTGTGGGGTCGATGCTGGCAAATCAAGTTACCAAATATCTAAAGACTTGATACTTCCCAGGTCTACAGTCCAATCTATCATTCAGCACTATAAAAAGAATAGAACGACTTCTTGTTTGAAGAAAACTGCTCGACCACGCATCACAGGTGCAGTAGACAACAGAATCCTGAAGAAAATTATCAAAAATAATCGTCGTGCTCGAGTTGGAGAACTCACGGCAATGAAAGGACATGATTCACAAAGACGTCTCAGTTGATACTTGCAAAAGAGTCCTAAAAAGAATGGGTTACGAATTTTACACAGCTAAGGAGAAACCACTGTTGACTGCTGTACAAAAGAAAATGAGGTTGAAGTTTGCTCGTGATCATTTAAATTGGACTTCCGATCAGTGGCGTAGTGTCATTTGGAGTGACGAGTCCAAATTTTAAGTGACAGTCGGCGATGAAAGGAAAAAAGTGATTCGGAACAAAAATGAGGCATTTCATACTGATTGTCTCAAACGCAAAGTGAAGTTTCCGGCGTCTCTTATGATATGGGGCTGCATGTCTGCACAAGGTGTTGGTGGTATGCAGTTTGTGGATGGTTCTATCAATGCTGCAAGGTATCAAAACCTTTTGGAAGAGAATTTACTGCCCTCTATTCCGTTACATAAGCATCAAGATTCCTTCATTTTTCAACAGGATGGTGCTTCCTGCCATACTGCAACGACAACAAAGACGTGGCTACTGGCGAAAAGCATCCCTACAATCGAATGGCCATCTAACAGCCCGGACTTGTCGCCGATCGAAACCCTATGGTGGAAAATGAAAAAAGTTCTCCGTAAAAATCCATCAAGATCGAAGAGCGACTTAAAGGCTAAACTCTTGGCTGTCTGGGAGTCAATTACGCTTGAGGAGTGTGCAGCGTTGGTTGCAACCATGACTCTTCGCATTAAAGCTGTCATTGAGAGCAAAGGCGACACAACTAAGTGGTAGACTATCTATTTTGCGTAAGTGACAAGGGTAGACGAATACTTTTGCGTTGTTTTTTAGAAAATTTTTTAAAATTTTTTTATGTCATGTAAAGTCATGAAAGAATTTCAGTTATGTTAAAATAAACTTTAAAATGTTCCTCAAATTCTGGTTTACTTTTAATTAAACGTTCTTAATTATTTTACCAATATTTACTTTCTATATTTTACGCTTTGCACTACTTTCCATACTAGACGAATTATTTTGCATCGGGGCTCGTATAATTAATTAATTCCTAACTTAGGTACATTCCCGGCAAACAATCGATATGTTTGCAGAAATTACGTCACGCATGGAACATCACTATAAAAACGCTATACCATAGAAGTACCTATAACACATTTGTTTACGATTGGCACAACTGAACCGAAGCAATACGCGCGCTCTATAGTTTATATACTCTAAGGCTGTCTCACACACTTTTTATAAATTGATTGCGGCTACAACGTCCATGATTTGGTCAAGATTGCACATTTTATCTTCTATCTTTATTATACATGAACCACGCAGCTTTTGCTTTGGCAGCACCATTGGCCTCTTTTTATTTGGAGAAAGAAGTTAGAAGCCGAATGACAAACAAAATGGTGGCATGCGTGGTAAGTATGTCAGTAAAACCAAGGTCAAATATCGTCAACTCAGAGTATGTGTTGTTTCTAGTTGTCAATTTCACCGCATAATTAATGGTCTTTAAATATTGCTGCAATGATTTATTAATAGTAATTATTTATTTACACGTAAATAATATAATTTCTATTTATTAGGTTTCCATTAAGTTTGTGCAAGTGGTTGAATCACTTTGGAACTTGAATCACTATTTCGATTATCTTCTTCTTCTTGTTTAATGGCTCTTGTACAATTTCGATTAACATGGCACCATTAATTTTACAAAATGACATTAGCAAATGTCAGTTTACTCCATGGAATTAAAAATCGTACTATATACTCCGTTTCAAAACTTTATAATAAAAAGGTAAACAATAATGGTCTTATTCATAATAACTTATCGGAGGTTTAAAAGCTCGCTAAATGTAGATTGTCTAAGTGTTATTCATAATCGTTCGATAACGCTAAAACGTTCATTAACTCTCCGATATATTCTCTTTGATTTATACAAGCTAGTAGCCTACTATAAACCTTCGATAAGCGTATATTAGCAAAAAAACATGGCTAATTTTGGTCAGCTGATTATGATTTTTGAAATGACAATTTATTGTGTATATACTCTTTGATTGTGTGTTGGCATTGATTTCTAATAGGTACATGCGACACGCATAATCTCATTTTTATTGTTATAAGAAGTTTACGTTTACGACTTTACGTTAATTTTCTTAAATATGCAAGCTTTACAAACCCTTTTTTTTTGTTAAGGCGGGAAAAAATGTTCCTTACGGCACACCCCGTCGTTCAGGGCAACGAACAGGGTAGTGTGGGGCCTTCACCCACTAAAGAAACCCGCCGTGTGCCGTCTTTCCGCCTTTATTGGCGGGCCACTGGAACTATGTTACATTCCTTCGGTGGTCTGCCGGCGGCTTACCCTTTCGGGTGTTCTACTAAGCGACGCATCCGCACACGGAGCGTCGCTCCTTCCTTTGGGTCAGCGGAAGAATCCTCCTCCCTGGCCATCTCCGCCGCTTCTTTCCACGAGATAACCTCCTCGCAGAAGGCAGCGACCGCGGCCCAGATCCTGTCGCTGCTAAGCATCGCTCTTACGACGCTGGGCAGCGAGAGGTCCCCCCCTATTTTCGCGACGAGTTCACGGCGCTGCTCGGCCCAAGCCGGGCATGACTCGAGAGTGTGCCGCGCCGTGTCCGCGTCACAGCCGCAGTGGTGACAGCCCGGAGTCGCTTCCCTTCTTGCGACTATGTGTAAATATCTGCCGAAGCAACCGTGCCCCGACACCACCTGCACCAGTCGGAAGGTATGTCCCGCCCACTCCTCCAGCACCAGCTGGAGCGCCCCTACGGTCCAAAGACCGGGCCCGGGCGTCTCCAACCGTGCCCTCCACTTGGCCATGGCAGCTCCTGGCCACCTCCCTGGGTAGAGGGCGTCCACCCCCCTCCCGCTCTTGCGACGCCCGCCGATACACCTCTGCGAGCACCTTCGCCTCCAAGTCCCACGGGGGGATTCCAGCCAACGCGCAGGCCGCCTCCGTTGACACCGTGCGGTATCCACGTATGACCCTGGACACAACGACTCTCTGTGGTCTCCATAGAAGAGCCCTGTTCAGTGCGTCCAGGGACCCCGCCCACACGGGTGAGCCGTACAGCGCCATCGACCGGAGCACCCCCACGTAAAGCCGTCGGCACGCATTGTTGGGTCCGCCCATGAGCCGTGCAAGGGCGGACGCCGCGCCGACTAAGCTTTACAAACCCTGCAAAGAATTGCGGTGATTGAAAATCATGTCATCAATCGGCGTATATACTAAAGAGTAATAATTTTATTATTTTTGTTAAAGTGACGCAATCAAAATTTAAAACATTTGACAATGACAAGTAACAATCCATAGATAAACTTATGAAAATAATTTTCTACTATTCACATTTCACAATTTTTTCTACGAAATTGCAACATTATGTACATTAAAGACATTTTAGTTATCGGAGGTTTATCAAACGATTATGAATAAAGATTTTTATCGAACGTTTGATAGGCTTAAAAGACGTTTTAACTAATATAGGTTTATACCTTCGATAAGCATTTTGTTATGAATAAGACCATAAGGCCATTCACCCAACAAAATTGTTGTATCTGTGGGTGTATTATCTAGAGCTTAGATAACCTACAGCGGATTTTTTTGTAACCATGTAAACAATTATATGTCAATGGAATGTTCCTAACGTTATACATTTTTGTAATTTTCGGTAAATATAATAAATTTGCGGAGTATGTGACAGGATTTTATTACTATAATCTTTATGTCCCGCCATAAACTCTCTCCTGACATAACCTTATTTAGCATGGTAGACAGAGGATATTATTTAGCACAGACTGCTAAAGGTCCGATTTAAACTTCAATGTAGTCATAAGTTGCTGTTCAGAAAAGAATAATAATAATAATAAATATTCACGGACATTTTCACACAACGTCCTCTGGTCCCAAACTAAGCTTAAGGCTTGTGCTATGGGTACCGGATTACGGATATAATACATATACTTATTATTTTTTTGCACGCCTCCTAAGCGAAGCTTTGAGGTGGGTATTACTCTCGCTTCACGCAGAACAACTGATTTTTCAAACTTCAATAGTAAAAGGTAAAGTGCCGAGTTAGCTTGGATCTGGGATCTTCGACCAAGCCGAAAACAGGACTCTGGGATCTGTACAACTGTCCATAGAATTGGTGGACCTCTCTCAAGATCTCATCTCGGGATGAAATGACAGTGTCGTCGTTGGTCCTCAGCTTAGTCAACTGGTAACAATTAAATTGGCGAATATCGTGCCGCACAGCCTTGGAGATCCGTCTGTTTAACCGCCTCAGGCAGGACCAATCGGCTGAAGACTGGATTGTCATTTATTTTCTCCTTTCCATGAGCTTGAGAGTATGGTCCGAGAGTTCACGAGTACTACTAACGCGACAGACCTTGAAGTAGGTCGACCCGACCGCGTGGAACTTTTTTTTTTGTTAAGGCGGGAGAAAATGTTCCTAACCGCACACCCCCTCGTTCGGGGCAACAAACAGGGTAGTGTAGGGCCTTCACCCACAAAAGAAACCCGCCGTGTGCCTTTGTTGGCGGGCCACTGGAAGTTTGCACGAACCTGCTGTTCGACTTTATCATATATCTGGATAAATGTCTCCAAAGGTTGAAGGAAAACAATGTGCGAGTTCAGTTCAGTGGTGGGCAGACGATATATTATATGTTCCTATTACACTATCAGAGACTGACCTTGCAGGTCACTAGTCGACGTAATGACGTAATGATGCCTGAACATATATAAAAAAAATATATAAACATCCGAATGGATATATAACCTCCTCTTTTTTAATGTCAGTTAAAAATTAAATTACAAAGTGACGATTTTTGCGGGGAGGGCCTATCTTGGGCCCCCATCCAATGAATTTGCCACGGGCCTCGGATGGTATAGTTACGCCGCTGAGCCTAAGGTCTGTCTTGGCTTTTATTTTGTATGGAATTGAATCAGTGACACCTAGCGGCACGTTTGCGAAACATAATTTGTGAGTGCGTGTTTATTTATTTACATAATCAATCTGCACTGCATGGTCTAAGATATGGATTTTGATAGATTTTTAAATGAAACTTGCTTGTAATGCAAATGATTTAAAATAATGACAATAGCTGTTATTTTGTCGTCTGTTAGCAAATACTCAAACAAAGTTACCAATAGGGAAATTTTAAAATTTTCTTCAATTTTGTTATAGGGAGTCATGGACTTTTATACGTCCATGTAGGGAGTCCTTTTTTGTACTCTTAAACCACCCCTGTATTAGAGCGAACAAAACAAAACAATCAATTATTCAAATCGGTCAAGCCAGTTTTACGTTTAGCGAGACTAACGAACAAAAATTGATTTTTATGTATATTATAGATATTTCATATCCACAAAATACATTTGAGTTCTATTATAAGTAGGTACCTACAGGGATATATATTTTTTGCAAACATTATTACTGCTTGGAATTTTAATGCTGGCACAGCTAATATAATGTTGTTAACACAGGGTACAAAACACGACTACACAACGCGTGCTTCGCCAGCGTTCAAATTTGCATAGTTCATAACGTGGTACTAACGTCATGACATTAGAGCTTATCAAACGCGTCCGGATGGTTTATAACTTCCGATTCCCGGGCGACTCTTCTCGGTAACGTGGACGCACGACTGTAAATTTTTACTAAATTCAAATGGTTAGCTCTATAATGTAGGTGAACGTTATAGAGTTCGAACACATCGTAGTGTTTTTTTACTGATTTCGTAGACTTATGGTGCTGGTGGCTTTCACATTTTAACTGATATTCTTACCTACTTATCTATAGAATTGAAGTGTCTGTTTGTTCATTATAAAAGAACAGATTTTTTTTTAAAGTAAGTATGTATAATATACATATATATACTTTTCCTATAACAATTTTTTTTTAAAGTTATTGGCTATCTGTCTTTTTAAAGTACAAATTATTTCTGAGATTTTTTGTACGAGCGGAAATCGAACCCGCGTCTTTTCCAATCCGGGTAAGTGGTCTTAGCCACTGAGCTATCGTACATACCTATTTGGTCATCCCAATTTCCATCACATTTGTCTTTACGACCAACGCCATCTATCGGAATGCATTAACATGTATCAATCCAATATAGTAAGTTTAATTTTGCAACTAACTGCCTCTGTAAATGAAATGAAATGAAAATTTATTTCACTTAAATAGTGTACAAATAGGTGTGATTGTTGTGCAATTTGCAAGTATCGTCTATTTAGCCAGAACAAGCCATGTGAAAATGTTTCGCATTTGCATGCGAGACCTAAACCTACTATTTAGACATTAGTTATTTATTTTATTATTACATTCAAATCTAATAATTATTAAAAATAAATTAAATTAAATCATTTCGTACAGTCTATTCATATATGTCATTAATATTATACGAGTAGTAGCATTTGCCAATCAAAAACATTTTCAATTGTTGAAAATGTAATTAATTGAAAGGACCTTAATATAGTCCGGTATTCTGTTATACACCTGGACGCACATCGCATAACAATTTTTTAGGTACAAAGTAGTTCTTGGCTTAGAGGGAAGGACTAGCCGGTTGAGGTTTCTTGTATTGAGAGGAAATTTTTCCTTTGCTGTAATAAATAATCCCTCATTGTGTTTTACAAATAAACTTATCTCATAGTTGTACATACAAGTTAAGGTAAGCACATTGTATTTTTTAAAGTAGGATTTACAATATTCATTTGGAGGAATTCCAGCTATGGCTCTGATGCAGCGCTCTTGAGTAAGAAACACTGTATTAATAGCAGTGGAATTTCCCCACAGTATCAAACCATACCTTAAGACAGAGCTAACATAGCCGTGATAAGCCAACAGGGTTGTTTATAGTGAGCAGGTTTCTCTCAGCCTATATAAGACGAATTTGTTAATTTTATTACATATTGCACCTATTTGTTGCTTGCAGTTAGTGTGATTGTCAATAATTATTCCCAAGAATTTAGTGTAATCAGTTTTCATAATGTTGAAGACTTTATAAATAATATTTATATCCATTATTTTAGATCTACATGTGTTAAATTGTACAAAATTAGTTTTATTCAAATTTACATTAAGATTATTATAATTTAACCATTCTATAATTGATTCAATATTTATTTTAGTTTCAAAATTCGTCAATTTGTTAGGTGTTAATATAGTTGAAATGTCGTCAACAAATAAAATAGATTTATGGTTTGTCATGTCAGGAAGATCGTTAATATACAATAAAAACAATAGAGGCCCCAGGACGCTACCCTGTGGTACCCCACAATTATTTATTGCATAGGGCGACCTGTGTGACACTGTTGCTTTTTTCATCTAAATTACTAACTAAAACACACTTTTTACGATCAATTAAATAAGATTTAAGCCATTGAAGCCCCAATCCTCGAATACCATAATCTTGTATTTTTTGTAGTAGTAGTTTATGGGATACAAAATCGAAAGCCTGCGACATATCGAAGAAAATAACCATCCATCCATCCATCCATCCATCCATCAGCCTTTCAACGTCCACTGCTGGACATAGGCCTCCCCAATAAATGGGGGATAATGCCGTAATCGCCACGCTTGGCAGGCGGGTTGGCGATCGCAGTGGATGTTGTTAATACTCAAGGGAGTGCTGCTGCTCACTCCCTCGGTAGGCCCTCAGTCGGCTCTTACGACTCCCGCGGGTAGAGAGGGGTGGGACAACTCTAAAGCCGGCCCCACATGGCCAAAAATAGAAAATTGGTTATTTTTGGTATAAGTAAACTTTTATCAACATTTAGCACTACTTCATTAACTAGAGTGAAAGCAGCGAGTGTAGTAGATTTACCTTTTTGAAATCCATTCTGCTCAGGCTTTATTATGTTATATTTATTGATAAAAACAGTAAGTCTCTTATGCATTGCTCCTTCAAAGATTTTAGAGAAGACCGGATTTAGTGTTATCGGTCTATAATTTACCATATCAGTTTTGACACCTTTTTTGTAAATGGGTTTAACTTGGGATATTTTAAAATTATCTGGAAACAATCCTTGCTCAAAAGACAGATTTATTAAATAAGTTATAACCGGAGAAATAAACTGTGCACATTTTTTTACAATAAAAGTTGAAATACCATCATATCCAACCGACTTGCTGTTACGTAAGCCCAGTATTATTTTTTGTACTTCTGACACACTTACAGGTTCCAAAAACAAGCTATTTTGAATAGAAGTTTTATTAGTATTTTTCAAGCTATTTGATGACCTTGTCCTATCAATAAAGAAAGTATTAAATTGACAAGCTGTTTGATATGGTTGATTACTCAATGTATTTCCTACTTTAATTCCATCAATACTATTTGCTATGTTAGATTTACTATGTTCCAAGCTGCTCTATACATATTTTGTGATGTTGAAATGATTTTATGGTTACAAAATATTCATTTTCTCCAACACATATAAGTCTATAACCTCGCAAACATATTCCTTATGCCATAATTATTGACTACTCCACTATGTCTATGAAACATTGAATAATCATATTTAAGACTTAAATTAGAATCAAACAGTACCGCATAATTGTGTGAACATGTGTCATTGTATAATAACTTACTATGTTGCTATTCTAGAGTTGAACATTTTACAATAATTATTATATTTATAAGTAGGCAAATAGAATAATATTAGTATGTTGTACTGTCATGAATTTTTCACGTATACATAGAATTAATTCACTATAGTTTACAGTTTGTCGAAAATCTTGTTCCCCTATAAAAAATAAACAGTAGTCATTTATTGTGAAGTTTATCAATTTTGTATGCAAATTAGTAAGACGATGCTTTGTACCACAATTTGTTAAAATATAATGACAAAGATTATAATTAGGAAACATATTTTCAGCAATTGACAATATATTATAAGTTTTGTTGGAGCTTAGAATGCAGAGTTTTGGTTTTTCTTGCTGGGAATATATCTGAATATCATGTTGGGAAGTGTTCAATATTTTTCTTGTGCTTTGTTGTTCCGAATTATGTACTTTTGTTGAAATTGCTGGTGTTTTCATGGGTTCTAATGCCTGCTTAATGAATTCTGGAATTCTGCATGGGGTTGACAGAAAAGATTTATTATTAGGGTTTCCTATATCACATGTAATTTTTTTAGTCGCTTTTTTCATTAATCGTTGCTTTGAAGTCAAGTTGTTAATGTGTTTTTTTAATTCTGTATTTTCAAGTGGCAGCTGATTTATCTCTTCGTGGGCTGATGTCAACTCAGTTTAGAGCTATTTGATTTGAGCTCTTAGGAGCTGTCTTTCTTCAAGCTCATCATCGCTCGACAAATAAATATTACTATTAGTTAAACTACGTGTGGCACCATCTATCGTCGCATCAGCATATCTGCCCTCGTCCAGCGATGTAGTCGAACGGTATCGATTTTGTGTTTTACGAATAGTGATATTGTCGAAGGAACTCATTATAGTTATTTAGTTTACTTTAGTAATTGTGAAAATATCAGCCAATAATTGTAAAGCTTATTTATTTCAATACTTTTTTATATTGTTGACAGTAGGTAGGTAGATAAGATTTTATAAGCAGAAGATTTAATCACAGTATTTTTAATTAATAGCATAGTAATAAATATAGTAAGTCTTGAAAGTTCACAATCGAGTTTTATACATTATTATATACTAATAGATTAAGCTTTAATTTTAGAATAATTATAATGTCCGACACTCATTCGATTTTTTTATTATAATCACTCGGAGATTAACGATGTATACATCACTACACAATATCACTTGATTATTGTTGTGTTTATTCACTTTCCCATACACTTTTAGAACGATTTATTGCTTTAATTTATTTGTACAATATTTTAAATACAGAGCGATCTACACAGCCCACCACAGAGTGGCCAGTCCTGTAGTGCAGCGGTAGTGTAAGCGACTGCTGATCATGAGGTTTCGGGTTCGATCCCCGAGTCGGCCAGTGTAATTGGGATTTTTCGTAAAAAAAAATAAGAAAAATTCTCAGTAGCAGCCCGGAGTTTGGAAATGTGCCCGGTAGACGTCAATAGGCTCGCCTCCTATTACGTGGGACTTAAACATAGCTGGGGAGTCTGTAATACACCTCTGCCTACCCCTTCGGGGTATACAGGCGCGATGCTATGTTTATTTTGCAATTAAAATTCATACTATTAATGCACTCCGATAGATGGCGTTGGTCGTACAGACAAATGTGATGAGGAAATTGGGATGACCAAATAGGTCTGTACGATAGCTCAGTGGCTTAAAGCACTTCCAGGATTGGAAAAAACGCGGGTTCGATTCCCGCTCGAAGAAAAAATCTCTTTTTCCTTTTCACAAATAATTTGTACTTTAAAAAGCAGCGGAGCATATCAATTGCTAAAAAATTTTAGATGAAAAATTTAAAAAAAATCGCGACATCAAATAGTATGAATTTTAATTGCAAAATTAAACTTACTACATTGGATTGATGCATGTAAATGCATTCCGATAGATGACGTTGGTTATAAAGACAAATGTGATGTGGAAATTGGGATGACCAAATAGGTCTGTACGATAGCTCAGTGGCTGCTCTTCCCCGGATTGGAAAAGACGCGGGTTCGATTCCCGCTCGTACAAAAAATCTCTTTTTCCTTATTCACAAATAATTTGTACTTTAAAAAGTAGCGGAGCATGTCAATTGCTAAAACAATTTAGATCAAAAATGTTTAAAAAATCGCGCTATCAATTAGTATGAATTTTAATTGCAAAATTAAACTTACTATATTGGAGTGATGCATGTAAATGCATTTCGATAGATGACGTTGGTCGTAAAGACAAATGTGATGTGGAAATTGGGATGACCAAATAGGTCTGTACGATAGCTCAGTGGCTGCTCTTCCCCGGATTGGAAAAGACGCGGGTTCGATTCCCGCTCGTACAAAAAATCTCTTTTTCCGTATTCACAAATAATTTGTACTTTAAAAAGTAGCGGAGCATGACAATTGCTAAAAAAATATAGATTAAAAATATCGGCTAATTTCCGGAATGGCTGGACCGATTTGGACGGGATTTTGGGTGTCAAAAATGATGTTAATGTTATTTTAAAAGTACCTATATATACCTATCTATTATTTTTGTTATGATATTAGTATACTTAAGTATTGTTTTTATTATTTTTGGACTAGGCACCGACTTCAAACACACCAGTGGGTGTCTAACACGTAAATCGTATGTAAATACCAATTATTTTTTGCCTTTTAGTTCCTGGGTGTATTGTGAAGGCGGTTTTTTAGTTATTTAAAAATTATTTCTTTTTTGCGTTACCTATTATGGTTTTATTATAAAATAGGTGCGTAGGTTAGAGTAGGTGGGACATGATGGGGAGTACAGGAGTCTGAAAATGACAAAGATGAGCACCTAAAGCGCAGTAGAGTAAAAAAAAGAGCACAGCGTCGCGGAGAGTCTTCCGAAGACCGTGAAGAAAGGCTTTATATCTATTGGCGCAAAAACAACAATTCACCTACTTATAAAAATGAGAATTATTAAGTTTAATAATCGGATTATTCTAAAATTAGTTTATAAATTATAGACTTACTTTATGTTTATTAGGATTCGAAATTAACATTAAAGATTATGTCATTATTGCTCTTATTGCAATTTCAATCGTTTAAAATATGAACACGTGCACGTGCGTCGAGTCCTATAATTACAGCCGCACTTTGTATTAAAACCAGTATCACGATGTCAAATTTAAAAAATATCCTAATCACAGATACAGAGTTATCTAGAACATTAGCGATGACATTAACACCGTATTTAATTAAATCAGCCAGTAATAAGATACAAAGTTAGGAATGACTCGAACTACTCGATTTAATCGCATCTCGACTCGATATAACTTTGACCATGATTAATAGTAGCAAACTAACTTGACGACGTGCGTATCGGGGCACTGGATTGTAATTACGGCGCGTCATTCTACACACGAAAAGAATTGCTGTCGTGTTGACAAATGTGTAAATGATTTTTTACAACCAAATAACTTATAATAAACAGATAAGAATAAAAAAAAATATTCACGGACATTTCACACAACGTCTTCTGCCCCAAACTAAGCTTAATGCTTGTGCTATAGGTACCAGATTACGGACATAATACATATATTACTTTTTTTTTTGATAAATACACACATATAATAGATAGCAAACATCTAGGCACAGTACAAATATCTGTGTTCATCATCACAAATATTTGTCGACACGACCTCGTACACGGAAGTCGGTTACACTACCGACTACGCCACGAGGCCCATGAAGAATGTCAAGAATAAAGGAATACAAGGGGCGAAAATGTGAAATCTAAAATAATAGTCACGCGCAGTATTTGAACTTGCATTTCCTTGAGTTTCAGATGCTTTGTCAATTCAATAAATGGCTGAGAATGCTAAGTGCTTATTATACATATGAATATCAAAATATGGACCAATCGACAACATGAGAGTAGGTAAGGAAGGAAGCATTGGGAACTGATGCCCTTTTCTTGTTAAAGCGGGAATAGATGTATCTAACGGCACACCCCGTAGTTCGGGAGCAGCAAACAGGGTAGTGTGGAGCCCTCACCTACTAAAGAAACCCGTTGTGTGCCGTCTCTTCGCCTGTACTTCTGGACCGCTGAAACTGGTAGATATTACTACAGTAGTCGGGAACTGTCGCCCTGAACTAATATTCAAACGGGGGAAAAGAAAGATTAATATATATGCCGTCCAAAAATACTCCAAAATACACAGACCTTAGTCGCATTATTCTTCGTTCTATTGTGTACATAATGCAGGCCATTATTTCTAACCAAATCGACTAAGCTTCTGCATCCTATTGTAATGTAAATTGAATAGACGTATTATGCCGGTGCCACTTTCAATGTAATATTACCAGGACAATTAAAAGATTTGGCCTCATCTTAACGCCTTGCGAACGTATGTACTCAATTAAATTTTGACTCTGATTCAATAAACAAAGCGGATGAATATTTTTTTTACTCAGACTGCCATTCTTGGCCACGTCATCTAGAATAAAAGAGCCGTATCCGCGGTTGAATGTGGTACATAATACTGGCCCAGTGCAGGTTGGCAGAATTCTCTTAGGCATACAGGTTTCATCGATCATCAATTTCTTCGGTATTTTAAAAGAAAACACCGTGCACTAAGTAGGTACCTTGTATTGCGGGGGACTGTATAAATATACAATTTCATAGATACAAAGTAAATGTGCTCTGTGCCCTGGGAGGATTTTTTAGTCCTTCGAGCTGCATATTAAATTACATAATTATATTTTAATTTTTTTATAAGATAACTTCCTGCACTAATGAAAAATCCTTGTATCGCGCGGGACTTCACACAAAGAGTTGTCCTGTGTGAGAATTGAATCCACAGCACTCGAGCAGGACGCCGGTATCTAAACCCCTCCGCCATCTATGCAGTCATTAAACAGTAAATTGTACAACTTTTCTTATTGATTATGGTAGCAGAGGAGCTATGGCCAACCTGGCTGTAACCGCCGCTCACAGACTCGGCTATACTAAGAATACTATCAAGCCACCGCTCATTGTTTCATTTCTCAGATGGAAGACGATGGTATCGACCTCCTTAGCCATGAAAAGTGAGTTCTACCACTTGGTACCAAACAAAGAGTTTATCAGTATTAGTCGCCTCGTTCGCTACTTGCGGAAAAGAACGGGTTGGTGACACTTGTAGCAATACTCCGTCACCACTATGATTAAGTAAACAACATAATATTTAGATATTTTTATATATATTTTTAGCATTTGACATGCTTAGCGACATACATTAAACACAAAGTGAAAAATGTGAAATCGAAAATAACAGTCACGAGCAGGATTTGAACCTACATCTTCTGGATACCGTCCAGATGCTTTACCAATTCAGCCTCCTGACTGTTATTTTCGATTTCACATTTTTCCCTTTATGTTTAATAAACAACATAATTAAAAAACTTGCACTCGCGTCAGGCGCTCGTGTTAATTATTAGTGTATTCTTGACGATTTTAAGTGCTATTAGGCCTATAAAATAAAGATATTTTTTAATTTTAATTTAATTATTTAAATATTAATCCGGGCTCAACGGACTAAGAATACAAGTGTCACCACCCCATTCTTTCCCACGGGTGTCGTATGAGGTGACTAAGGGAAGTACGCAATTATCATCCATTTCATGACTGATGGTAGGGCTCGGTACCAAGTGAGAGTACCTACTCACTTGGTATCGGGCCCGAGCGGGTTGGTACCACCATCTCCCGTGTGACCGGCCATGAAGCATATCGTTGCGCTTTGGCTGTAGCAGGAGATAGCCGTTTATTCTTTCATTTCATATCGGTGAAATGAAATGGTGAGCAGCGGCTTGACAATTCTCTGGGTATAGTTGAGTCCATGAGTGACGGTTACCATTTACCATCAGATGGGCCGTGGCTCGTGTGCCACTACACGCTATATAAAAAAATAAATAATAGTCACGAGTATTCCTGGTTACGGGAGGTAAAGTTTTCGAAACAAACACACAATTAAAGTAATTTTATTTCGTAATGTGTAATAAGTTTTATATTTACGCGATAAATATTAGAAAATATTATATTCAATGACTTTTAAACGGTCAAAATAGCGCCATCTATTTTTGCTTGTTATTGCATCAGCATGCAGCGGTACGCTGAAAACAATTTCAATATACTGACAAGCGGTGGCGCTACGTGTACACACTTAGGTATTTCCTTGTTGTTGTGCATTATTTTGTAAAGTTTAGGTAATATCAACTAACCACCGAAGGAATACAACATAGTTCCAGTAGCCCGCCAATAAAGGCGGAGAGACGGCACACGGCGGGTTTCTTTAGTGGGTGAAGACCCTACACTATCCTGTTCGTTTCCCCGAACGACGGGGTGTGCGGTTAGAAACATTTTTTGCTGGCTTAACTAAAAAAAAAGTTAATATCAACTAAATATTAATGCGTATAAGTACCAACCATAGATTTAATATAGTAACAACAACTTTTTAATTTGTATTTTAGCATTTAACATGCACAGATAATTTACTAGAACAATTTATTAGTGAACTTGGAAATAAAGAGATTTACTGCGGTCTACTGCGATAGCTTAGTGTTATAGTGCATTCCCCGGGATTGGGTGGGACGCAGATTGATATCCTACTCGCAAAAAATCTCGCTTTTATTACTTTCTAGAATAATTTGATCAAGTAATTACCTACCAATTTAATTGGGTAGAGCAAACTAATACATTAATTATTTTGTTACATTAATAGTCCATGTAGCACCGTATCGTGATAGAAGTGTAACTTCTTAAATCTTGTTATCAAACGTATCAGATTACGAGATTTTTGGAAATTTTGTTTGTATTTTTTATTTACAAATAATCACTGATCAGTGAACTTAAGCATTGTGTGGAAGCCTGCATGTCTGAGAGAATTTCCACCTAAATCTCTCTAAGGCTCTCGCTATGAAAGGTGACCCATGCTCAATAATGAAACAGTAAAAAGGTAAAAAAAAAACAAAAGTTTTAATTTAATTTGTTAGCTAAATTAAGTACTTACTGTAAATCTTCACGATTATTATTCTTTAGTAATACAATATTAAAAACGACGATAAATAGGTCTAAATGTAACACGAAACGTTATCGTTGTAGCCAAAATATATTAGCACAGTTATCCGCCATCTAGGCATCATTGTAACATTACCGTCGTATCTCGCATGGTATATGTCTTCCGTTTCCTGAGTTGCTCACATTCGAACATACCATAGCTTAATAGCTTTTTAAAAACACGTTACACGTTCTATCTAGTTGTCTATGTAATCTCTATTCTTTTTCAAACGTGTTCTTTTGTTTAAATATTAGATATCATTAGTAATTAATATTATTTTACCTCAAATCCAGATAAGTAAATAAATATCTTAGAAATGATGATATCGTTAAAAAAAAATGTGTTGCATGTATTTTAGTAAACATTCTGTTGCTAGGATACAACATTGTGATAAACATACTGTTGCTAGGTTACCGCGTTACTTTACTGTTGTTAATTTGAGTGTGTACCTACAATATGCGTAATAAAGGTGTGATTTACGCAAGACTGTTTTTTTTAAATAAGAAAATAGCACTTAGCAACAGTAACGAAGAGCACTAAAGTACCGCGGCTTGCGTCGTAGCAGTAGATAATTATATAAGTACCTAAAATAATTATTATTTTTACAGTTTCACGAGAGGGGAAGTCGAGAAATATCCGCCTATGTTACTGATTAGTCCCACATTTTAGCCTATTATTCATAGGACACAATTGTCGGAGACGTTTGTCGGTGTGAATTTGACTCACGCCAACACTAGTTAACAAAGTTTGAGGACAGACAAAGGTATTTTTCCAAGTTGGTTTAACAAAAAATAACATCAATTCCAATAATAGTTAATATGGTTTCCCAATTTATTTTAACATTTCCTGTATTTTTAATGGAATAAGACAATATAATGATAGTCTCTACATTAGTGTGCTATTATCTTTCTTGTCTCTTATGTAACGAAACGTGATGCGTCTTTAAAATTTCACTAGTTATTCTCGTTCAACTCAGACTAACTAAAAATATAGACGGAGCATTACGAACAGTCCAGTGAAGCCATATAAAACCATGCCAAACTTGTAATTACACTAGCTCACGCACACAAATACAAATAAAACCATGCCAAAACGAAGTCTCATAAAGCACGAGTGTTACCAGAGTATGATTTAAAATGACCCCGATTTTGACTCGACGATTTCGTACGTACGTTACGGACATGAATACGTCGTCAGCGCCGTAATATTCCCTATATGATTTGCTGTAAATATACTTTATACTTTTACTTCCTTTATGTTTGAAATATAAAACTTATTAAAAATTAACCCAAATTATAAAGATTATTTATTTTCAGTGACAACACTTCCAGGCACACATCTTTCAAAAAGTAGCTTCACTTTTTAGTTGACAATGCGGTGTCTTCGTATTTTAGTTATTCTGAGTTCTTTAACTGTCAATTATCGAATTGCCGCCTAAAATCTTCCAGTAAAATAACTCGATGAACAGCTTTCGATCCTTAAGCAATCAATGCATATGGATCGAAGTGATTTATTTATTAATTAATTCACGTACCTATGTACCTACATTACGCATTCTCCAATTAGGCAAATCACCGCAAGTTATTTATTTATAAGTGACTGGGGGAGTGTACGGTAGACATATACATATATATGTATGTACCTTTAGTGGTTGTTAGTAATTCCAAATAGTATCGCTTAAATACATCTAACTGCTTCATTAAGTATAAAGATAGCAATTGCGTGTGTTGTGTGGTAAAAGTTATTGTTGTCGAATTCTCTATAATATAATTTTGAAATTTATGCTTTCACGGGTCTTTTATTATTCACTGCTGTATGTATGTTTGGGAAACCTTTCTAAGAAACACCTAGGACTATAGTCTTAGGCTGTATGCATCCAGAGGGTTACCCTAGATTTGACTTGGTCATCAGTTCTCTCGGTGAGATGCCAAACTAGGCTGGTTCTTTTCAAATGGTTGATATTGTGAACTGAATAAGTTTTACAAGCAGTCGAACGGCATTTTTGTTTTTTTTTGTATGTTACTTGAGTGGTGAATAAGTATACGGCCCACCTGATGGTAAGCGGTTACCGTAGCCTATAGATACTAGCAACACCAGAGGCATCACTTGCGCGTCGCCATCTCCAAGGAAAAGGATAGGAGGTGGATAGGGTGGATAATAAGGAGAGGATAGGGAGGGGGTTTGGGCCTCCGGTGCTCTCACTCACCGTATGAAACCACAACGGTACGATTAACTACCGTTGTTACCGCTGTACCGCTGGTCTTTTGTAAGAGAATGGTACTTCCCCGATCTGGCCATCACGTTGGGGTAAGCAAGACTCTGACACTAGAAACTTCTTATGTAAACATAATTATTAAGTATTTCTTATAAGATTACGAAGTGTGATAGGATATGTAATAAGATGCAGCCAGTTGGGCCGAATAGCCCCCGGCTCAAGATTCCAGAAGTTTGTTCATTAGAGCGGCATTGCTGACCTATACTCGAATGTGAAAACTTTAATTGTTTCTGATTTCAGATTGTATACTTGTACTTATGCCAAAATTAAAATTTGCGAGCAAGCAGCCTATTACTGTAAGAAAAATCTACACAATAATAAATGTTTTAAATGAGAAAGTTTCAATTATTGGATTTACACTTAGTCCCTATATTTCGTTAAGGCAGGAAAAAATGTTCCTAACTGCACACCCTGTAATTCAGGGAGGACAACAGAGTAATTTAGAGCCCTCATCGATTAAAATAATCCGACGAGTGTTATTCTGGATATGGAGACTAATAAAGTCCTCTTTCTATTCCAACTACAATCAGTGTTTAAATAATAACTATTATATAATAAAAAGTATATAAAATAACCTCAGATCAAATAAAAAAGTTAAGATGGAACTTTGCGAACAAAGAAGTGAGGCCGGTTAAAACTACGCCTTGCCGTGTACACATACACAATTACACGCATACACGTATAACGAAACTACGCCTTGAGTTGTCGGTCGAGTATCGCGGCGCTTCGATTAAAACGTCATCAAAAATATCATAATTTACAAAGTAAAGATGCCGCATTGTGTTGTGAAAGGGTATAAAAACCAAACTACAAGAGATAAAAAACAGGATGGAATCACATTTCACACTTAAGTAAACTTGGAAACCAATATTTTCAATAAATCAAAATAAAATTGGAATTTATTGCTTGAAACATACAAGTGTTGCCATTATTATGAACTGTTATAGTTTACCCTATTTTTGGGAAATGTGACTCGTATTTTTTACCCCCACACAAAAAGGGGAGTGTTATGTTATAAGTTTGACTTGTCTGTTTGGTGTCTGTGTGCATGAGTGTCTGTTTGTGACATCTTGACTCCTAAACAAATGGACCGATTTTTATGCAGTTCTTTTTTGTTTAAAAGCTGACGTGATCGATTCGAACGATTGGTCTTCATATATTATAGAAAAAATGTCGGTGGTGACTCAAAATTTTGATTTGTGTTATTACTTCAATTAATGTACTTTTTTTTTATTGCGTATGGTAAATGGTAACCCTCGCTCATGGACTACTATACCTGGAGTATTGTGAAGCCGCTGCTCACCATTTCATGTCACAGATATGAAATGAAAGAATAAACGGCCTTCCCCAATACCATAATTGCGTCTCTCAATTTTGGCTTCGGTAATCTCACATTTTACTAAAGACGTACGTTTTATTGATTCTCTGGCTCGTAATTTTACTAGTCTGGTACACAATTGCTCAAACTTATGTTCCCTTGCATCATTGTAAGAGTATCTAAATTGTAGAACAAATTCAAATCAACTGATTTAATGCCATGTGATCCCACACAGAGTACACACTTCTGGAATTCCGAAACTATGTATATAGACTTTAGTGAAAAGTCCATACACCTACATAGTTTCGGAACAAGTTATCACTTCACGGTGAAAAAAAATATCGCGAGTTTTTGGCGACAATTTAAGAAATCTGCTAACCCGCACTAGGCTATCTTGATAAACCTAATTTCTTCTTATCACTCTGATTGAGACAACTTCCGTGCCCAACCTGGGCAAAATAAAACATCTAATATGTAACATTGACATCAACCACAAGCTAAGCATTTACTATCATTGTGTAAATCTTGTGAAGAAATCTCGTTGATCAAAAGATGAACCACTGAAAATTCATTCAGCGAACTTTGAGAAACACTGGCTAAATACCGGTAAGTGAAGATTTCACAAGGTTTGTCCCTCTAAAATATGGCTCAAAAGGATCTGTATGCCTATAGAATACGTTTTCACGGGATAATTACCCGGATGTCCGTCCCTTGTCACGAACTTGATGCCAAATTGCGTGATATAATTTATTGAACCACCGAAGCGCGAAAGCGTTTGAAACAAACTCATTTTCTCATTTGTATTATGTACTATACTGTGCCCTTGAGTTTGTCTGCTTGGGCTTCTGAATCGTGTCAATATTACGTAACACTATTCACACATGTTTTCTTTGGAAAAATAAAAAAAATGGTAATTTTTCGGGTAAAATTAAAGCCAGTGTGCGTAAAATTGATCGTTTCAGTAGTTACGGCGTGAGAGAGTAACAAACAAACAATCCCACTTTCACATTTATAATATTAAATATTAAAACTAGCACGGCCAGTGTTATTGAGATTTTTCGTAAAAAAAATAATAAAAATTCTCAGTCAGCCTGGAGTTTGGAAATGTGCCCGGTAGATGTCAATAGGCTCGCCCCCTATTACGTGGGACTTAAACATAGCTGGCGAGTCGTGGGTGTGTAATACACCTCTGCCTACCCCTTCGGGGAATACAGGTGTGATGCTATGTTTTTAAAACTAGCACTATCTAAATATAAAAAATAATTTAGGTGAATACCTACGTCGCTATCTGGCACAGACTAATGTCTTTAAATGCAAAAATATCCATCCTACAGGAACCTTCAATTTTTGAGTATAAAAAGTATACTCCCTGTGTGTTGTCTGCCTTATCTGTACTCTGGACTATATGTATGCCAAATTTCATGATGTTCGGTTGAGTTCTAGTGGTAGAGATTTGCTAATCCCAGCATGATTTGACCGGCTCGATGGGGAAGTAGCAGGTGGTGTGTGGTCTCACAAACGTGTAACAACGGTAGTTACTCCTACCGTTGTGTTTCATATGGCGAGTGACAGCGCCGGTGGTCCAAATCCCGTCGTTATCCTCTTATTATCCTTCCTATCCACCTCCAATCCCTTTTCTTGGAGATGGCGACGCGCGAGTAATGCCTCTGGTGTTGCAAGCATTTATAAGCTATGGTAACCGCTTACCATTAGGTGAGCCGTATGCTTGTTTCCCACCCACGTAGTGTAAAGAAAAGCCCATGTCCTTCTCCGTACTCCGAACTATATGAATACCAAATTTTGTGACTATAAGCTTCAAGAGGTAATAAACAAACCAGCGCACTTTTTCAATTCATCCATCCATCCATCAGCCTTTCAGCGTCCACTGCTGGACATAGGCCTCCCCAAGTGAACGCCACAACGAGCAGTCCCGTCATGGGGGATAATGCCGTAATTGCCACGCTTGGCAGGTGGGTTGGCGATCGCAGTGGATGTTGTTAATACTCGAGGGAGTGCTGCTGGCCACTCCCCCGGTATTCCTTCAGTCGGCTCTTACGACTCCTGTGGGAAGAGAGAGGTGGGACGATTCTAAAGCCGGCCCCACATTTTTTCAATTATACTGTATTAATAATTTTTAAGTAAGGACTATATACTTAAAGTACAAATTATTTGTGAATAAGGAAAAAGAGATTTTTTGTACGAGCGGGAATCGAACCCGCGTCTTTTCCAATCCGGGGAAGACGTGATAAGGAGATTGGGATGATCGAAAGATCTGTACGATAGCTCCGTGGCTTAGAGCACTTCCCCGGATTGGAAAAGGCGCGGGTTCGATTCCCGCTCGTACAAAAAATTTTTTTTTCCTTATTCACAAATAATTTGTACTTTAAAAAGTGGCGGAGCATGTCAAATACTAAAAAATATAGATTAAAAAAGGACTATATACTTATATTTTCATAAAGCTAACTTAAAACTCTTTATAAATATTTTTATATATACCTACCTCAACAATTATAGGATACCTAATTAAAGATATAGGTATACCTATTATATATATCTATTATATTACATGGCGATGTACTGCATATCAGATAGCGTTGTGGTTTATAAATTGACCTTCAGTGCCAAGTGTAGTATCTTGCACTAAAGGTTTACCTATATATTATCCGTGTGGTGACGGACTAAGAATACAAGTGTCACCACCCCATCCTTTCTCGCGGGTGTCGTACAAAGCGTCTAAGGGAAGTACGCAATTATCACCTATTGCATTACTGGTGGTAGGGTTGGGTAACAAGCAGCGCAGCGGCTTGATAATACCCTCGGTATAGTCGAGTGCATGAGCGACGTTTACCACTTACCATCAGGTGAGCCGTGGCTCGTCTGCCACCACTAGCAATAAAAAAAAACATTAATTAACATAGATATCTTCTTCTGCAAAGAATCTGTGGAGTGAGGTTGACTGACCGCATTCATAACGACGACGTAAGAGAGCGGGTAGGTATGAAAGACAGTATTGGTGTAAAGATGCAAAAGATTCCCTTTTCTCCAATAGTTCGGACATGTGGAAAGAATGCCGGACTGACTGGTTAAGAAGACATACAATGCGAAAGTGGAAGAATGTAGGTACAGGGGGAGACCGAGACTCACCTATCTAGACCAAATCGGTCATATATTGTAGGAAGGTGGAGTCAGCAGTCTTCGAAACCAGCGAGCGTGTATAAAGAGAATTATGAATGTTGAGGAAGCGAGAGATGTATGCAAGAAAAAACCCTCTTAGCACTCTGTTCTCTCTACCTACCCCGCAAGGGAAACGGTGCGATGATAAGTTAGTTAGATATCTTCATAAAGATTTTTTTCTGTTGTGTTACCTTGTGACACAATTTTATTATATACTCGTACATAATTCCGTATATTATAAGTATTGTATTTGTTAGGTGCTTACCTAAAGGTACGGTATACTTCCTCTCCTTTGGCGAACTGAAAATTATGGGCGATTTTATTTTGGTATAATTCCATAAAACTTTTAAGTTAATCACATTAGTATTCGGTTGTCTACTTCATTATATACTGCTGATGTTATCTCATTACTTAATTAGACGCAGAACAGTGACAACGTACGTAAAACCACGCAAGTTTAACATATATAACAAGTTATTCTGTTTATATACACATACATTTAAAAACAAAATATACACAATCATATCCACTAAAGGTAATTGAAACTCAGAATTAGTCCGCAAGACCTACTTATAACTTTTATAAATAAGAATTACAAGAAAGCCTGATCTTTTTATTTCACATTATTTATTGATTATTTCATCTCCACATATTATTTTATGCAGCATTTTATTTGTATAATAGCATATTTTGTAGATTTATACATCAGAGCTAGTAGCTACGCACAAAATGACAGAATATACACAGTTGATTCAGTTCGTAACTAGCAAAGGGCGAGGGTTGACGTGCGCTGGGTCTGTTCAGAAATTCGCTCGCAAACAGTAAAGGTTAAAATAAATTATACTGGCAGTGGTGAGGTGTTCAAGAGTTAAATTCTTAAACGAATGCTTGATATTTTTTAACTTCTATAGAATTATTGTGTTTTTTTTCTGTGTTAAGTGTAAAGAGTTATTATAACTAGGTGTGGAAATATTGTTTTGTGATTGTTCATGGGAGGAATATTGTGGTTTCGAAGGTGAGTTGTAAAGTAATTATCTAAGTGGATTAAAGTAGTGAGGACATTACTTCGATTTATTCTCCAACTACTCGTAGTTTTGTAACTGGAAATAGGTAGTAATTAATTCATTTATTTCGAATTTAATGTTATAATACTTTGTACTCATGTAAATTAAACATTTGATCACGTTTAATTGGATTAGGAATGATTCGAATTAATTTTATTCAACATTATGCAGTGCGTTGTATGAACCGATTTCAATTATACCTGATTATTTTAATAGTAAAATACCTAATAATATTCAGTTGTACTTTAAAGGCGTGGGATTCCCTGTCTTTATTTTTTTTTTATAAAAAATCGTAATTAATACAAATAAATAAATAAATAAATAAATATTCACGGACATTTTTCACACAACGTCCTCTGGTCCCAAACTAAGCTTAATGCTTGTGCTATGGGTACCAGATTACGGATATAATACATATACTACTTTTTTTTTGTAAATACATACATATAATAGATAGAAAACACCCAGACGCAGTACAAATATCTGTGTCCATCACACAAATACGTAATTGTTCTGAGTGGGAATCGAACCCACGACTTCGTGCACGGAAGTCGGTTACACTACCGACTACGCCACGAGGCTACCATTTAAATTTCATTTAATTTTAAAATAATTTGAATTTATTTAAGTAACCATAATAATTTTGATAGGTATTTATTTTAATTTGTGTGTGCGCTTTGTGACTAAATTAATTGTGGCCAAAGTTTCCTATTTATTATTGAACGTACCTATATGATTAATTGACAGCATAAACAGTTAAAAAGAATAAACATTAACGATCTTTCAACATTTAATTAAGTATTATCTGAGTCATAGACAACAACTGACTTTTTATTTGTAGGCAAAGGAAACCTACAAGCATTAAACTGCAAACTATAAACATTATAGGGTCTCACAATGAGCCCGGATGTGTCTTAAGATCCTCGTATTTTAAAAGAACAGTGATTCGTACCAGAGCTGGCTATGTGGCAACGGATTTAGAATACGCCAGTGACCCGCTTTGCACGGATGCAATCGACCAATCTATAGGAATTTTGAAGAGCAACTCTCGATGATAGTATAGCCAGTAAATAAATGCTCTCGATATAAATATTTATTATCCCTAATTGAAAAAGAATAATTAGAATGTACTATACTCGTACATATAAACCTTCTTTGGGAAATTTTGTTAATGTTAACGTTTAAAAATTTGTTGCATGGTATAGAATATAGAAGGTGAAAGCGGTCAAACAGATATTGATAGGAATTTATACCATGTACCTATACACGTAGGTAAATGGTGTCATCACCCCATTCCAGTTAGCGGGTATAGTCGACTGGTGACATTAAACGTACAATATCACAGTGAAATAAATTTTATGTCTACACGTTTGGCTCGCATTGTTACGCTTAGGACGCTAATTTATATTTTCTCTTGTGAGGTAGATTCTTTCAATAGTGGGAGGCATAGTTATAAAGATGAAAGAAGAATATAAAATGATAACTATTTTCCATCTACGTCCTTAATTAGACTTGGGCTTTCCATCTACATGCTTAAGTATAATTTAGAATTGGGCTTTTACAAAATCCGCCCGTGGACCAATACAGGTTAAGAGACGGAATACGGCCGATTTATTTTAGTAGGTGAGGGCCCCATACTACATACCTATTACCCTCTTCGTGCCCCTAACGACAAGGTGTGCGCAATGCAAAATTTTCCCCACATTAACAATGATAAAGGGCTTTTACAACATAAAATAACATACCACAATTTTGTAAAAAAAAATACCACTTTATGGTGGAAATACAAGTATTTTTTTCTTTGGCTGATGGGAAGCGGTTACCGTAGCCTATAGACGCTAGCAAGAACAACAAGCAACGTTCGATCATTGCCAACCTAAGTTATTTGGAAGACAATCTTGGCTTAACTTAGTCCGCTGGAATGGTTATGTGTGTGTATGCGACTTAGGTTTAATATAGCCAATTGTATCTAATTGATATACAATGGACTAGCGGACGTCTGCCAAAACGCATTATTGCAGTTTATCGATTGCACCCCTGGCCTAGCATCTTAACACACATATTCTTACGTGTATATGTATTGTATATACATATAGATACACAACTACTAATAGTTTGAGTTAATATAACATACATACGTATAAAGCAACGGTTGATATTTTACTGAACGACTGAATTGATTTTGATGAAATCAAATAAAGAATATAAGCTTTTTTCTATATGATATTGGGAAATAGAAGTGTTTTGAATTTGAATTTGAATTTGTCTAGTCGTCCAAAAAGATGTGGTACTAAAATAAAATTATCACTCTCAGTAAAAAATAAGAAGAGTAGTTCAATTTGTCCGTAGTTGACATAGCTGGATTATATTATGTTGTTTATATAGTTAATAGAGTAAGCCCTCAGGGCCTCGTCTGAATAACCGTTGTTGTATATTACCCCCAAAGAGACATTGTCTGAGAGCGTCTGTTTACTTATGTGAAATACATTCTGAAACTACAATGCGGTCCCAATTTCTTATTGCCTAAAGAGATGATATTTTGTAGTTCAATGTGTACGTAGTGTAGTATAATATGTGGTTTATTATCAACTGGATTTTGTCTGCAAACTCGTCTGTGTTACTTCAGCATATAAATAGAGCAAGCTAGTTGTATTTTTATAACACGCGTGTGGGAAACAGGCATACGTCCCACCAAGTGTAGAGGAGGAATAATAAACAGAGGATAAGGATGGAGTTCGGACTCTTGGCGCTTTCAGACAGGTGGTATTTCCGCAATGAAGCCGGCCTCTACCACTATTAAAGCTCTATGCAAAAGTTGCTATCTCATAGGAACCATTCATTTTTCCGGGATAAAAATTCATCCTATGTTCTTATCCAAGTTTAGAACTATATGTATGATAAATTTCATGAAGATCGGTTAAGTACTCGTTAACTAAAACTGTAAAAATAAATAAACAAAACACACGAAATTATCATATTAAGTAAGGATACTATTATAAAATTGTACGAGTGCTGTGTCAGTAATTCTGACCTAATATTGGACACGGATCTCGTCTCTGAGTGACAGGGATAGGTATTAACGATTATCTGATAAAATTGCAGGTTCAGCGCTTTTATTGATTACTTTTTCAAGAAAAATTGTGACTATATTACATCAAATTATCTTTAAAAAAAAAAATAGTTCGTCGTCCGAAGAAAAACTAATTTTGGTTATTTTATTGCATCTAAATTGACTAATATGCCGATGTAGTTAGTGACAGGAGGATGCGTTGTAACGTAGAAACCTGTGCAGCTAGTTTCATATCATAACTTCTAGTATCGCGTAAACGTTTAGTTAACGCAAACAGTAAACTTTAATACTCGCACCTTCTACTAAACTAAAATCAATATTTACATTAACTTAGTTAAGTCTCGGTGTAGTTAAGTTTTAGTTAACAGCAACTGTAAGCCTTATAGTATGGCCCCAAAATCGTAAAAATACAAAGGTCATAAATAATTATTTATCAACTAAAAATGTACGTCAGTAAAAAAAGTTAAGCAGGTATTACGTTATTTTTGTTTAAAGCTCGCGTGACGTCACGACAGAGTATGGTAATTAGCATGCAATGTTCCAGTATGAAGATATAATAATTGTTTTACCTTTGAATACCTTAGTCGCCATTACGTAATTGCGGAAGGAAATAAAATTGTTAGTAAAGTAGTAAATACCTATAAATTTTGCACAAATTAAGTATTGATGCAAGCTCTCATGCTGTGTGTGGGTTCATTTCTCAGGTCAGTAATTTTAATAATAACATGTGGAAAAAGGCAGGCAGGGGGAAAGCTTTGTAGTCAAATCAGGATTTATTTCTAATTAAACATTTTTTAATTTTTGAGTCGGAACGGTAGTTATTCATACTGTAACGTTTCGTTCGGTGAGTAAGTGCTAGAGGCCAAACTCTCTGCTCATACTGTCGTAATTATCACCCTTTTTACATCCTATCTATGCTTTCCTTGTAATAAAGCAATGCACGAGTGATACTTCTGAGCTAGTATTGCTAGTATGTATAGTGTATATTATTATTTTTTCTGTCAGGAATATAAGTTGCTACACCTGTTTTCAAGTATTTTATTACAAATTAAAACTGTTCAATTGATTTTTAATATACCATATGCTTCAACTAATTACTCTAATTGAAGGTCACTAATGTACAATAATGTGTTTCGCATGTTAATTTTGCTACGACGTAGAACATTGTAAAACATGATTCTACGGCGTAGCCACTATTTTACGTAGCAAACACAAATGTTGAAACGTATGTTCAGAGACCTTTTTAGTATAGCCTTTGTTTGGATTTCTACTTAACGTAGGTATATTGAAAACCTTATTTATAGGACTGGTTTACTCAACGTACAATATTTAAAGAAAAATTAAATTATGCAGATATGAGGCGACCGTAACGGCTCCGTCCAACGCAAGTGACACGCGCGCTCGTTCCTTCAGCGTTCCTTGCGAGGTGGTGGGGACCTCCCAAACCCCGCGCCTCACTTGTGCCTATGTAGTCCTTAACACCTTGTTGCTTTTGTGTACTTTAAAGTAAGTTAAATTTTAGACGTCCGAACAACTGTCAACAGCGTCTCTTGTACAATTGTGTTTCTAACTGCATCAGTAGAAAAGTTAAACGAACAAAGTTTTGTCAGAGTCAAGAGATTCTAAAGAGTCCCATCCATCCATCCATCAGCCTTTCAAAGTCCACTGCTTGATATAGGCCTCACCAAGAGAACGCCACAACGAGCGGTCCCGTCATGGGGGATAATGCCGTAATCGCCACGCTTGGCAGGCGGGTTGGCGATCACAGTGGATGTTGTTAATACTCGAGGGAGTGCTGCTGCCCACTCCCTCGGTATTCCCTCAGTCGGCTCTTACGACTCCCATGGGTAGAGAGGGGTGGGAAAATTCTAAAGCCGGCCCCACACGGCCAAAAAAAGAAGGCCAAGGCTTCTAAAGAGTACTCGTACTTAATAAAATAATATAAGCAACAACGAAAGTATCCTTTGTATGTAGTTATTTTATAAAGTATATTTTAAGCAGTTTGACTATTTACCGAAGCACAAAATGAGAGAGAAAGAGTAATATAAAATGATAGCCACGAGTTGGATTGAATCTGCACCTTCTGGGTTATCGATACAGATATTGTAACATCTAAGCTATCGTGGCATTTGCCCGGGATCATCAAATTCCATTACACATGGGTGACGCCAGCGCCGTCTGTTGGTTGTATTGGTATGTATTGTTCCAGTCAGATAGTCAGTTTAATTATTTCTTTTAATTTTTCTCACAACTCAATATTGTCTCACTATTGGACATGGGATTCCTCTTAGATTGAGCCATAGTTCAATACGCTGGCTCAGTCTGCAGACTTCACAAACTGCCGAGAAAATGTCTTATGTTTCCTGAAGAAGTTTTCCTTTAGTCAATCCATCAGCCTTTTAACGTAACTGCTGGACATAGGCCTCCCCAAGAATGGGGGATAGTGCCGTAATCGCCACGCTTGGCAGGCGGGTTGGCGATCGTAGTGGAGGTTGTTAATACTCGAAGGAGTGCTGCTGCCCACTCCCGCGGTATTCCTTCAATCGGCTCTTACGACTCCCATTATAATTCTAAAGCCGGCCCCACACGGCAGTCCTTTAGTAAGCAATAATAATTTGTCAATATAATTTCGGAAATTTTAAAATATGGAGTTTACCTCACGAGGTCCTTATTTTGTACATGGGTAGCACACAAGCATACGGCCCACCTGATGGTAAGCGGTTACCGTAGCCTATGGACGCTAGCAACACCAGATGCAGCACTCGTGCGTCACCATCTCTAAAGAAAGGGATAGAAGGTGGATAGGATAAAGAGGAGGCTTAGGCCCTCCGGTGCTCTCACTCACCGTTGTTTCACGCTGATCTAGGGTGGTACTACCCCGATGATCGAAGCGGCCCATTCATGCTGGTATAAGTATGGCTCTACCCCTAGCATGTGAAGGTATCACACTTAAGATTGGAGTTTGAACTGGAGGCATCCAGTTCAAATAAGGTAACGTTAGCAAGTTTTATCGTTAATACTTTCTAACATTTACGCGAAGTTTACACATTTTGAAATAAAACTACCTTTACGAAATCTATCGCGTTTACTTGATTTTTATGCTATCCCGACGTTTCGAATACTTTACAGCATTCATGATCACGGGTGGACTTAGATGGTAGATGTCCAAAGCTGATATGTTGTTATACATTTTTGGTTAATTAATAATAATCGTTTAGAAACATAATTAAAAATATCTACTCTAAGTTTTATGCTTACAATGTATGAGATTTTAAGCTAGTACAATAAAATTAGTATAATACTCCTTTAAGTTTTAAAGTTGACCTGATGGTAAGCGGTTACCGTAGCCTATAGACGCTAGCAACACCAGAGGTATCACTCGCGCGTCGCCATCTCCAAGGAAAGGGATAAGAGGTGGATAAGAATAATAATAAGGAGAGGATAGGTAGGATACTAAGAAGAGGATAAAAAGGATAATAAGAAGATGAGTGAGGGGGTTTGGGCCTCTGGCACTCTCACTCACCGAACGAAACACAATGGTACGAGTAAGTTGTTACACGTTGATGTTATGTGAGAGGGTTCCCCGATCGAGCCGGCCCATCCGTGCTGAGACCACTAGAAAAAGTATAACAGAAATGGAATAAATTGTCGGCTTCGGTATGCCAATACGGTTACAATGTAGGTTCCTTTTAGTTTTTACTAAGCTAGTCCGTCTTATCATCCTAGATTACATGGCCACTTAACATAAGATAGGGCATAGTCAACCGCTTTCTTGGAATATGTAAAAAATAAGAGTAGCATAGAGTTTATAGTCGTACTCAGTTACACCGTTTATAACTCCAGAACGGCTGGATAGATTTTTATTATCTTTGACTTGTTAGACTTGTTTCAGTTAGTATAGAACTGCAGAATACATATTAAAAAATGATGGAAATCTTCATAAAACAAAAAAAAAAAAAACGATAATTAATTTTTCCCCTACATTTATATTGATATCTCGAAAATGCATAGACTGATTATGAAAATATATTATTCCGAGACGCACGAATTTTGATGGATCAGCTGTTATATATCAAACGTTATGAGAAGACTGTATATGAAGTATATCATTTTATATTAGCAGCGCGTGGACTAAAGCCCGTATCTCTTCCACTATGAGAGGAGACATTAGACGCTCTAATAAATAGTAATGTGTAAAAAAGTCTTATAGGGAAAATGTAGGTGCATTTCACCCCTATTTACTCTTATGCAAAAGGCGTGAGTATGAAAAATGTTGAGAGCACGCTAATATCTCTCATGAAAGAACATGACGCACCCATTCGTGCATACAGGACGTAAATAAAAGACATGCTTATCATGTTCATCTCAGTACGACTATTATAATAGAGGTAAAGATCTTCTAGAACTCTTGTCCAATATTTTTCCATTCACTGACAAAAGTGGTATGAAATTATAAAACGTTTTAGTTCGTAAATAAAGAGTTGCAAGCATATATAATATTACATTCCACTCAAGACTTCCTTTGCGTGGATTTCAAAGATGGATTTTATTTTCGTTTTAATAATTTAAAATGTCAGAAGAAAAAATGTTTGAAGAAGAAAAAAGGGTCATTAGAACCTTTTTTTCTTCTGACATTAAATTTAAGCTCTTACTCTCCTTAGAGCCATGTTATAATACTCGTGAACACCTCATTAAAATCGTTTAGTAATTTTAGATATATATGTGTTACAGATAGATAGGTAGGTATAAAATTAGAATTAAAATAATCACGTTCAATGGCGGAGCTTGCATTTTAAAAAAGTAAACTCTATGCGCATCCTAAATACAATCACCGATTGTTGTTACGTAGAGTATAATTTAAAATATGACTATTGATACTAAATGTAGTACATTGATATTTCCATCCATCCCATCCATCAGCCTTTCAACGTCCACTGCTGGACATAGGCCTCCCCAAGAGAACGCTCGTGGTTGAGTGGTCCCGTCATGGGGGATAATGCCGTAATCGCCACGCTTGGCAGGCGGGTTGGCGATCGCAGTGGATGTTATTAATACTCGAGGGAGTGCTGCTGCCCACTCCCCCGATATTCCCTCAGTCGGCTCTTATGACTCCCGTGGGTAGAGAGGGGTGGGATAATTCTAAAGCTGGCCACACACGGCATATTATTAATCATTCATCGGCATTGATATTTATGTTTAAGTAATTAATACGCTGTACTGATGGCTCAATACATTAAAATATAAAAAAGGCAAACGAAATCACCATAAATGAGATATGAATGCGAAATATAAATTAACTTTTGATTATCTGCTGCAAGGGCAACCCTTTACCACTGCGCTGTCAGTCTGAAACCTACCTACGTATTATTATTGATGTGAAAATATCTAATGCGGAGGGAGGGTAAAACCAGCTGTTGCAAATTTATTTAAGTGTTTTTAACGCCATCTGTTGACAAAAGCATCTAACTAGGAAGTATAATGTCAATCAAGAATCCAATAAAGTTTTTAATCCGTCTATGGATTACAGGAGGAGGGATCTTACAAAGAATTATATAAGACTCGAACAATATTTGAAGAAAGAAAATCGATGTTTTTGCCTGCGAGACTTCTCGTAATGGCTCATTTTTTTTTAAATATATAAAAGGATATCTAACTGACTGACTCCTGGACTAAATTCCTAGCGCTGACACCGTGAAAATTTACATAATAATATGCTTTCATGTTTACTGTATAGGGATCACTTTCAATATGAATTTTTCATCTACATCACTCTGAGTGAAGCTGCGGGGAATGCGCTAGTCAATAATGATTGATAAAATTGGAAAACATTTTAAAGGGAATTTTATTATCAAAACTCGACAAGCAATGAAAACAAACTCTTTAAATGTTGATACTGGTCCTTTAAGCTTCTGAGCTTTTAAGAGGATCAGCGATTTTTGGTCCAGGAATATTATTGTTGAATTCATAATAAGTATTATTGGTTTTTAATCTATATAGGCAGTAAGTAAATAATATCTTTGTGATTTGTATTTTAGTACTTGACAGGCTCTGATTATATAATAGAACAAATCATTTGTAAAATTGAAAATAAGAGATTTTACTGCAAGCAGGATTCGAACCTACCTCTTCCAGTCCAGGGAAATGCTCTTGTGTGTTGCAATTATTAATAGATTTCCGTCAGAATTCTAACAAGCAGTCTAGACTGTTTTTGCTAGATACCAATAGATTCGCCTTCGATCTTGTGAAATGTATGCATGTGTATATTGTATATATTCTATTTAGTCCTTTAAAGAAGGGAGCTACTAAACATATATATAAATAAATAATGTGTCAAGTGATAGGTTAGAGATAAGACAAAGGACTACATAGGCTGGGGTATCGATATTTTGTTATTGTTATATATTTTTTAAGCACTTGAGATGCTCGGTAATTTGCCAGAATACAAACTGCGAAAATGTGAAATAGAAAATGATAGCCGTGAGTAGACATTTAGGTGTTTTTTTTATTATTGCTTATGATGGTAGACGAGCCACGGCCCACCTGATGGTAAGTCATAACCATCCTGGCTGGGTACCAAGTGGGGTTACTCACTTGCTAGTGGGCCCGAGTGGGTTGGTACCACCATCTCCCGTGTGACCGGCCAAGAAGCACATCGGTGTGTTTTGGTTGTAGTCGTAGCAGGAGATAGTCGTTTATTCTTTCATTTCATATATGTAAAATGAATTGGTGAGCAGCGGCTTGGCAATACTCTGGGTATAGTTGAGTCCATAAGGCGACGGTTACCATTTACCTTGTATCATAATATCATAAGCCACTAAAGTCATCTAAGTATGTAAAGGTGATATTACATAATAAAATTTCACTAATATATTTAGCTTAATAACTAGTGCTGCGGTAATTCCGAGTTGAAATGAATCTGAATCAGACACGCTCCATCGGTTTTTGAATCGCGTATTGCTCATAGTCGATTTAGCACGCTATGACGCAAACTATCACGACTGTATTCGATAATTGTATTGTGTGGAACTACTGTTAATTGTCATTTTATACAATGCTATATTGGAATATTATACAGATACTAATATTTATTATATAAAATAGATATTATAACAGCACAAAGAGGTATTTGTAAGAAGTCATTTGAAGCTGTATAAATATGTATATTGTTAGTCATATCATATAGAATTTAAAAATTTCATGGTCACTTATAATTCTAAACGTTTTTGATATGTCTGTTGCTCCGTGATCATGGCGCTTGCAACAGTGCCGAAATATCGGAAACTCGTAAGTAAAAATTTTCATGGTATAAATCCCGTAAAAACGTTTAGAGTCATATCATATTCAATACATTCATATTGTGATAGCCTTTTTCTTTTTTAATAAGAAAATATACCTAACCGCACACCGCGTCTTTCGGGGCAATAACTGGAACTGTGTTATATTACGTCATTGTCATACTGTGATAGCCTTTTTTTTGGTTTAGGCGGGAAATAATGTACCTAACCGCACACCCCGTCGTTTGGGGCAACAAACAGGGTAGTGTGTATATACTGTGATAGCCTAGTGGTTAAACCAAGGACTGCTGAGATCCCAGACTTTCAATATACCTATGACTTTTCTAAGCTTTTATTAAGTATTTTAAGAAATTACCACTGTTTGGTGAAGAAACACATTTTAAGCAAACTTGCATGCCTCTTTTTAAGGCGGGAAAAAATGTTCCTAACCGTACACCCCGTCGTTCGGGTGGGGTAATGTGTGGCCTTCACCCACTAAAGAAACCCGCCGTGTGCCGTCTCTCCGCCTTTATTGGCGGGCCACTGGAACTATGTTACATTCCTTCGGTGGTAGGAAACTTGCATGCCTGAGAGATTTTTTCGACGCTTGCGAACTCTGCAAACCCGCATTGAGCCAGCGTGGTGGACTACGGCCTACATTTCTCCTACAGGAGACTCTTTTTGTTTCTGTTAAGGAGGGAGAAAAAAATACCTAACCGCACACCTCGTTGTTTGGGGCAACGAACAGGGTAGTATGGGGTCTTCACCCACTTAATTAGCCCAGGGTGTGCCGTCTCTCTGCCTGTACTGCCGGACTACTGGAACTGTGTGATATTACTTCAGTGGTCCGCCGGCGGCTTACACTTTCGGGATCCCTCTACTGAGTGACGCTTCCACACACCGGAGCGTCGTACCTTCGCGGCAGGCCTTGCGGGTGGCGAACGTTATGACAGGAGACCCAAACCCAACAGTGCGACAGTAATGGACTGTAAAAGACAAAGTTGTGTTCAGTGGTGAATTTTGGGTTAGGACAGCAGATTTTAGAGGTAACAAATTTAGGAGACTTAAGCTCCAGCTATTCTCTAAGCAAAAGATATGTTTGGTGTCTAGTGATCTATCGACTCTTCCCAATGGAAAAGTCTGAGGCATTCTTTAAAATATCACTACTTTTTTATCAATAACTACAGTGAGTAGTACCTCACACCATACCATAGCATCACTCCTGTATGCTTTCAAGGGGTAGGCAGAGGTGTATTACACACACACGGTTCGCCAGCTGTGTTTGAATCCCACGTAATAGGGGGCGAGCCTATGGTCGTTTACCGGGCTCATTTCCAAACTCCGGGCTGCTACTGAGAATTTTTCTTTTTACTAAAAATAACATGCTCGACCCGGGGTTCGAACCCGAGACCTTATGATCAGCAGTCGCTCATACTACTGCTGCATCACAGAGCAGTAACTCACGCCAATGTTATGATTTATTTTTGATGGGGTTTTATTCAAAACTGCGTTGGTACCTTTTGGGTCCTCGTATTGTACGTGTGATAAATAAGGATAATATTCTTACCGCGTAAATTCTTGAGTGCTAGGGCATCTATATGTACTGAAGGAATGTAATATAGTTCCGGTGGCCCGCCAATAAAGGCGGAGAGATGGCACACGGCGGGTTTCTTTAGTGGGTGAGGGCCCCACACTACCCTGTTCGTTGCCCCGAACGACGGGGTGTGCGGTTAGGAACATTTTTACCCGCCTTAACAAAAAAAAAAAAAAAGGGCATCTATATGTATTTTTTTATAGTAAGCAGCAACTGCTATTGGTAAATGCCTTTTTGGCGTACATACCCACATATTTTTCACTAGGAAACCGCTCCTATCCCCAGTGAGAATAAAAACAAATATTTGTAAAAGTTTGCAGCTAAACTCTAAATAATTACTAACAGAAAACCAAACCCTATTATTTTGGGTATACCTTAATTTATACGTAAATAGGGAATCTACAATAGTTTCACATAATCACACCTAAGGTTCGCGAACAGATAGTAAATATACGTTAACCTCAAGCTCTGAATACACAAGGTGAGAACTTTGAAAGTTGTCTGCAACTTTCCGTATAAATCCGCAGTGTTACGAACACGCGATTGGAACATTACGAACAGATATTATTAGCAACGCATGAAAATGTATTGTGTTCTATCTCGCTCGTGTGAGTCCAAGTAGTGATGATCTGTCGAACTTATAATTGGTTTTGATGGAAAAATAATCGACTAAATTGTTTTTCTTTTATAACTGTTTGTGAGTGATCCATCGTACGTCAGTTGAAAAAGTGATCTACGAATTGTATTCGTATTATTGTTCAATTTAATTTTATAATAACAATTGGGTTTATGAGATAACTTCAAAGTATGAAGATGATTGATTTTAAAGGTGTGTTAATGGTGAATGTTAATCATAGCATGTTTTTTGGAAAAATATACGTATATATGGAATATGATAGAAATATGGTATGAGCAGAAGTGAACACAATGACGTCAAAATTTTAGACCATTAGGAGTCTAAAGGTGTTGTGCATGTTTTTCTAGTATTTGGAAACCTTTTTCCGCTTTTGCCCGCGGCTCCGCTGCAGCCAAAAGCTAGTTTTTAGTTTATATCTCAGGTTCCCGATATAGTAGCGGCGGGTTAAAATGTAGGTATACCAGTTATTAAGTTTAATCAAGAGCTATCACACAAAAAAAGTTGCATCAAAATCCGATCAGTTGATTTTGCGAAATTGTGTTCAGACACGCCTATATAACATAGTACACTAATTTTTTCTCAAACATATTAGATGTATAGACACAGCTCTGTTACAGCATTATAATAGTATCGATGTCAATAGATTTATGCACGCTCACATAAAAAATTTGGAAAGCTTAAAACTATGCTAAGTTTTATTGAAACCAATCATCCACGTTATAGCGGATTAAAACATTATTTTTGTTATTATAGCGTTGAAATAAAATAGCTCTAGAATTAATTGGTGATTTTGTATGGTAATGGCCTTTTTAGACCATGGAACTGACAAAAGACGCATAATGACACCTACTGTCATTCTTTCTAATTAATTTGCATTCCAAGCAAGTATGTAACTATATCATATCTAAATTCAAACCTTAGACGATACAGATTTATTGAGATTGATAATGATAATCCATACTATTATAAAGCTGTAACAGAGCCATGTCTGTACATTTAAGATATTTGAGAAAAAATGACTTTATTAGGTTATATGGGCGTGTCTAAATACAAAACGATTTTTTTTGTTTTTTTTTCTGTTTGTCTGTTTATCTGTTTGTTTGTTCGCGCATCACACAAAAACTACTGAATGGATTTCGATGCTACTTTTTTTATTTGATAGATTTTAAGTCTATTCTTAAAAACTGGTATACATTTTATTCCGCTACTATATCAGGAACCTGAGATACATCCTAACAACATACTAATATAACTCATAAAATCAATTGTATGTGATACGAAGTTCACCGGGTCATCTACATATAAGCAAACTAACTCCGAATAGCTTTTGATTTAAATAAAAACGGTTCCTTTTATAAATTATAGCATATTTGGCAAGTGTTTCCCAGAGGAACAATGTCGTGATTTTACGGAAAAAATCTGTAAAGTACTGTATATTCTTTACACGAACTTGCTGTCATGTTATACTTGAACGGACATGACTTCAGGGACCATTCATTACATTTTAGAGTCCAACGAAAAGGACTAGCTGAGGTGAATTGTAAGTACAATTTTAAATATTACATAGGTATTAGTGTCTCACGATTACGTCCGCGTGGTCTTCAGAATAATGTATACGTCACTTTACAACACATTAATTATTTCTATACATAAATACATGTTCAATAGGAACCAACAACTGAGAAAGAAATTGTAGATATAAAAGAGTGGCTCATTAGTTTCTTACCGGGTTCTTCTCATAAAAAGCCTTACTACGGAGTCCGGCCGCTTGTGGCGATTACAATCGCGACATTGCGGATGTACAAGCGCTCGTGTTAGTTATTAGTAACTTTGGACGATTTCAAGTGCTATATAATAAGCCCATGAAAAAAAAAAAATTGAATTAACACAAAGTGTGAAAATGTGAAATCGAAAATAATAGTCACGAGCGCGATGCCTGAATTGGCAAAGCATCTGGGACGGTATTCTAGGAGATGCAGGTACAAAACCAGCTCGTGACTGTTATTTTCGATTACACATTTTCACACTTTGTGTTAATTTATGGCTAAGCATGTCTAATGCTAAAAAATATTTAAAAATATCAAAATAATAATTTTTGATTTTTTTTATTGCATTTATTGGAAGATGAGCCACGGTCCATCTGATGGTAAACGGTAACCGTCGCCCATGGACTCGACTATACCGAGAGTATTGTCAAGCCGCTGCTCACCAATTCATTTCACAGATATGAAATGAAATATAAACGGCTATCTCCTGCTACAGCCAAAACGCAACGACGTGCTTCATGGTCGGTCACACGGGAGATGGTGGTACGAACCCGCTCGGGCCCGATACCAAGCGAGTACTCCCACTTGGTACCCAGCCCTACCACCAGTCATGCAATGGATGATAATTGCTTACTTCCCTTACTCGCCTCATACGACACCCGTGGGAAAGAATGATGACATTTGTAATTTTAGTCAGTCACCACACAGACAAAAAAAATGAATTATTCAGCGATAAAAATAACGTTTTCTCCAGATAGTCGATTAGTCTGATTGGTTCAATAGTTACTGCGTCAAAGCGTAATAAACAAATCTCACTTTCGTATTAATAATATTAGTGAGGCTATTTAATCAAAAGTAGTCATCAAATTAATTTTAGCTAATTAATAATAGTCATGGGCTTAAATTACATTTACCATTTACGCGGGAAATCGTAGCAGATACATCGCAATCTAAACCATAATAGATTTATTATTGGTTAAAGCAATAATAGCTCTTACCTTAGATATAGTTTTCGAAAAATATATTAAGCAATAAACAACTTAACGATTGTTTCTGAATAACAGCTGTATTCGCAAAAGTTTTGCAGATATTTATTGTTATTTGTCTCCACTAAATATTATTTATGGTACCCGCACCAATATTTATTATGATAATAATGATTTAAGTTCGTTGGTTTATAAGTCGGCAATTGCAAGCCGCTATTCTGGGTTAAAATATCAGCATTGTATTTGTGTCTGGAAGATAAAAATAATTTCTCTACTTATATTGTGATATTGGCGTCAGTTTTAGCCAAAGGACACTTAATATAATTATCATACTGGTGAGAATATATCTATTAACCTATATTAATATATTAACCATAAAAGTATCCTTACTACTACTACTAATCTATATACTATTATAAAACTGTAACAGAGCTGTGTCTCTACATTCAAGATATTTGAGAAAAAAATGACTGTGATATGCTATATAGGCGTGCCTAAACACAAAACAATTTTTTTTAGAATTTTTGTCTGTTTGTTTGTTCGCGCATCACACAAAAACTACTAAACGGATTTTGATGCAACTTTTTTTATTTGAAAGGCCTTGATTAAATTTAAAAACTGGTAGACATTTTATCCCGCTACTATATCGGGAGCCTGAGATATAACCGAAAAACTAGAAAATTATTTAAACTAGAATTTTTGGTGGAATTTATTTAAAAGAACTACTAGGTGGATTTTGATGCAACTTTTTTTATTTAAAAAGCCTTGATTTGACTTAAACTGGTAGATATTTTATCCCGCCACTATATCGGGAACCTGAGATATAACCGAAAAACTAGCATTTGGCTGCGGCGAAGCCGCTGGGAAAGGCTAGTTTCATTATAAATGTGAATATAAGTTTGTTTGTTACGCTTTCACGCGAAGACTACTTAACCGATCGTTATGAAACTTTGTACAAATATTTTTGGAGGTATTAGAAGTAACATAGGATATTTTTTATTAAAAAAAATTGTTTGTTTTTTTAAGGGTTGTTTTATTTATTTTTACGAAATTCCTCGCGGACGTAGTACTAGTAGTTCGGTGGTGTAGCGGTAATGTATGTGACTGCTAATCATGAGGTCTCGGGTTCGATCACCGGGTCGGGCAATGTTATTGAGCTTTTTCCTATAAAGAAAAATTCTCAGTAGCAGCCCGGAGTTTGGAAATGTGCCCGGTAGACGTCAATAGGCTCGCCCCCTATTACGTGGGACTTAAACATAGCTGGCGAGTCGTGGGTGTGTAATACACCTCTGCCTACCCCTTCGGGGAATACAGGCGTGATGCTATGATTTTTTTTTACTAATTCACGGATAACAGTTAGTATTATATATTCCAAAGTGTTTGTTTTGGTTGTGCCGTTTCACGCCGTAATTACTGAACCAATCACCATAAAATTTTGCATATATATAGTCCAAAGCCTAAAAAAGTACATAGGGTCCTTTTTATCAAGGAAAAATTAACGGTTCCCCTATAGTAACTATTTTTACCTAGACGTAATTAGTACCGTAGATTGATGTATTTATATCGTGAAGTTCACGCGGACGGAATTGCAGGCAGATTCTAGTGCTGTATAATATTAGAATTACAGTAGAAACGAGTAAACTGTGTAATTTTTTTCAAACAAAAAGTAAATTTGGTCTAGTTTTCATTTCCCGACCGAAGACAGTGACATGGCTATGCTCCAGTATTACCGACGTTCATGAATGGCTATAACCATTTGTCATTAGGCTCGTCAGGACTTACCAAGTCCCGATTCTGATAATACAGACTACTTTTTTAGAGATGTCATTGTCTAATAAGTAACAGTACTAACTACGAATCACAGGAATCGATATACCGAGTTACTACTGAGAAATATGAACCCCAAATTGAAAATATTTTTTTTTGTTAAGGCGGGAAAAAATGTACCTAACCGCACACCCCCTCGTTCGGGGTAATGAACAAGGTAGTGTGGGACCCTCACTCACTAAAGAAACCCGCTGTATGCCGTCTCTCCGCCTGTGTTGGCGGGCCACTGGAACTATGTTACATTCCTTCAGTGGCAACCCAAAATTCAAACCTGGTAGTTAAAAAAGGTTTCCACTAGTACTATTATTATCGTAGTCATAAATAAGTTGATGAGTATTAAATATCCAATATTTCTCACTTACGAAATAATATAAATCGTTTAACAAGAATGATTTGAGAATTACATAAAGGTGCTTGAAAGCAATAAAGTTATCGAGGTAAAAGTGAGAAAAACGAGACTAACGTAATAATAATTCAATAATGAAGTACCTTATTGATTTACTCGCGAGTGCTAAAAGAAATAATTTTTGAGGACACCCTAGAGGCGCACAAGTGAAAAAGTACCGAAAACTAGTTCCATTTGCTGTAAAAATCGGTAAACCGTGCCGATCTCTATCAGAATTGCACCGAGTTTTTATTTATCGTTTCCGGTTTTTTCCACGAAATGTTTGTGCACAGTTTAACGGGAACAAAAACATTATGCTAATAAACATAGTTTAGTTATATTTAAGTGTTAAATAGTGTTCTGATTTCTGACGGCAGAGCCAAAGGAAGATTTCTCCGCAAAAATATTTATCTGTTACATTTAAATATTATGATATCGTAGTGGCTACAAAAAATATAAAAGCTTTCATGACAAAACACCATGTTTCATATGCGTTAGCATCAATTGTATTATGATTAGATATTACGACTGAAGTATATGAATTACTTTGGCCTAATTCCATTTCAGAATATGATTAACTAGACACTACCTTTTTTTGTTAAGGCAGGGAAAAATGTTCCTAACCGCACACACCGTCGTTCGGGGCAACGAACAGGGTAGTGTGGGGCCTTCACCTACTAAAGAATTGGTTCCCACATATACAAATATTTGATCAGTCCACAATTAGCTTTCAAGTGTTTTTGTAAGATATCTTACGATATATTTAATCACTCAGGGTATAATTATAGACTACCACCGAAGGAATGTAACATAGTTCCAGTGGCCCGTCAATAAAGGCGGAGAGACGGTACACGGCGGGTTTCTTTAGTGGGTGAAGGCCCCACACTACCCTGTTCGTTGCCCCGAGCGACGGGGTGTGCGGTTAGGAACATTTTTTCCCGCCTAAACAAAAAAAAAAAAAAAAAAGGGTATAATTATAGACTATGTAAATGAACAATAAAAAGCATTTTTAAATAGTATATTGTTTACCCAGGATTTACCACTGACCAGAGGACGTTGTGTAAAAATGTCCGTGAATATTTATTTATTTTCAGACTGATTTTAGTCACGGCGCCGGCAGCCGGTGTCAACAGGCAGTAGCCAACTAGGCAGAGGATATTATTGTGAACTGTGTATGTAAACTCAAGTGTACTCTCTGTTCCATAAACTGGTGGAACAGCATCCAGATACGACGATGGAGACTCTCTCCATGATCTCTGATCTCTATCAGCCGTAAGACCAACGGCTTTACGTGATGTCTGAGGCACGGGGGTGAAACACCATGCAATAACTTTTTATTAGCCCGGGATCCGAACCTGAGACCTCATGATTTGCAGTCGCATACAATACCCCCCCTTTTTTTGTTTAGACGGGAAAAAATTTACCTAACCGCATACCTCGTCGTTCGGGGCAACGAACAGGGTAGTGTGGGATCCTCACCCACTAAAGAAACCCACCGTGTGACGTCTCTCCGCCTGTGTTGACGGACCACTGGTACTGTGTTGAATTACTTCAGTGGCCCGCGCATAAAATACCGCAGGCAGTTATATTTTTCCTCATCTTGTGCAAATAAATACATATATACAAAATTAAGGTATAATCTGTGTGAAAATTTTAGAGGTTATATGTCCATCCATCCATCCATCAGCCTTTCGACATCCACTGCTGGATATAGGCCTCCCCAAGAGAACGCCACAAAGAGCAGTCCTCTGCTGTTTCGTTCATATGAGGGATAGTGCCGTAATCGCCACGCTTGGCAGGCGGATTGGCGATCGCAGTGGATGTTGATAATACTCGAGGGAGTGCTGCTGCCCACTCCCCCGGTATTCCCTCAGTCGGCTCTTACGACTCCCATGGGTGGAGAAGGGGTGGGGCAATTCTAAAGCCGGCCCCACACGGCCACGGAATTATATAATCACTATACTATATTCAAAAAAGCAAATTTATACATATACTCAAAAATTGCAAGTTTTAAAGAACAAAATCCAGTACTTCACAACCATACTATATTATATATAGTAGATACCGACATACTTTATAAAGTTCAACCTAATTGTAATTCTGCGTCATCCATCTACAGTAGATATCTTCTACTTCGTCTTATATAATAATATATCAAAATTAGATCATCGCCTAGAATAGCAAGGAGGAACTGTAGGATCGTCTAATCTAAATGCAAACAGTATGGCCTCTGCGATAAGGCTTGAATTTTATAAGCCAAAATATAAGTAATCAGTCACTGCTTTCGTCTCGTTATCATGAGACCCGCGCTATATATTAAATCAACCCAATATTATACAGCAAGGATGAGCCTATTATCAATGGGCTCGACTACTCGGTTGACTTTAGTCGATTGTTGAGACGAAATACGGGTTTTGTCGTAGCGCTCCAAGAGGTTTAACGTAAATTAGCTGTTTGCGTTTGAATGAAAACGTAAACTCCTAAAATAAATTGATAGCGAATCCTAATAGCTTATATCCCTTGTGGTGTTCAACTTATATATGATTAGTACTTATTTACAAATAATAATTGTCTATAGACTGATATTGGTTACGACGGTCAATGTCAACGGATAATAACCATATAAATTAACACAAAGTGTGAAAATGTAAAATTCCTGGCTCGATCTGGGATATGAACCCTAGACCCCATGATCCGCACTCGTATATACTACCGTTTGGCCATCAAGGCAATTACAATCGGGACGAACACTATGTAATTTCTATTGAAAACCGTAACTGCAGGTCAAGCGATAAACTAATTTACTATTAATAAAACATTTTAAAAAAAACCACCTTCAAGTGCACCCAGGAACTAAAAAGCAATAAATAATTAGCATTTAGATACGATTTCCGTGCTAGACACCTACTGATGTGTTTGAAGCTGGCGCCAAAAATGTTTTTAATGTTATCTTATACCAATTATTTATTGCTTTTTAGTTCCTGGGTGCACATGAAGGCGGTTTTCTTTTTTTTTAAAATGTTTTATTTTGTGCTTTTTAGTGATTTTTCATAAAATAGCTTAGAGTACGTCGTACATGATGGGGAGGCCTCCCTAAACGAAAAAAAATCAGACAACGAAAAAATATCATCCATGTATACAATTTTTTTAGATTTTTGTTGATTATTTAAAAACGACTAAAACTAAATAAAAAAAAATATAAACATCCGAATTGATAACCTCCTCCTTTTTATGAAGTCGGTTAATTAATACATAAATCAATCAATAGAAATATTACGAATCAAAACTTTTTTTAATATATATTTTTTTAAAGTCGTTGTATAACGTAAGATTACAGAATTTTAACTAAATTAACTCTATATACACCTAAATGAAATACATAGAATATAAATTAAGATATAACTATCGATAGATAAGACACTTGAGCGAACTTTAGACCTAGTGGACTAATGTTCATTTAAGCGACAATCCACAGCCGGAAACGTTCCTAAAATGCTGGCTGCATTACCTCGTTGGATGGCAAGGCTTAATCTTTGGTCGAGATATAGCCCAGCATTTTGGTCACGTGTCGACTCCACAAGAAGACCCACCAATTCCTTATAAATATTACATGGGTGGCAAGCATATAGTCCAACGAATGGTAAGCGGCTACCGTAGCCTATAGAGGCTAGCAACACCAGAGGCATCACTCGCGCGTCGCCATCTTCAAGGAAAATGATAGCAAGTGGAATAAAAAAGAACAATAGGAAGAATGATAAGAAGAGGATAGGTAGGATACTAAGGAGCAGATAAGGAGGAGATTCGGGCCTCCGGCGCTCTCACTAACCATACAAAACACAACGGTAAGTACCGTTGTTACACGCTGATCTTATGTGAGAGGGTGGTACTTCCCCGATCGAGCCGACCCATTCGTGCTGGGATGAACAACGCCACCCATGAATAAGAAGTTTTCCATCACACGGAATATCGGTTTAAAGCAAGCCACAGATATTGTTAATGTTGTGCTCTGAGACTGAAAGCGCCTCCGCCAAAGTTCTCCTCGACCCCACACTATCGTGCTCCTTTACTCGTCCTATTCATATCTCTGGAGTGGCAAAGCGTGAAGTCCTGGTGTTACTAGCGTTTATAATCTATAGGCCTATGGTCGCAACCGCTTACCATCACTCAGGCGCACACATGTTCGCCATTTTTGTGTATCTTATGAAAATCAATGTTTGTGTGTTAGTATTTAATGTGTTGACATAATGTTCTATCGTCATGACATTTTACATGTATATAATCCGGTCTATAAAAAAGGATATATGCTACTTTTTATCTCAAAAACCAACCATCCATTGGTTCCTGTGGCGTAGCCTACAATAACCGAGCCACAGCAATCCATAGCCTATGTATATATGTGTGTGTATGTGTATATACATACACATACACTCACATATATACACACACACTAACACACACTACATACTCATATACATATACATGCAAGCACTCTCCCATTATATATTAATTACACTAAAGGACATGTGACCGGAAGGATAGGAGACCTGGTGTCCTGAAATACAGACCTAGAGCCTAGTTTAGGCACCAGTCTCCCACAATATGAACCTTAATTAAGTATGTTGATGTTACTCTTATAAGCCTATGTATTGTGGTGAGAAAATAAATGATTATTATTATTATCTAAAAAAAGAAAAGCCTAGCATATTTTTAATGAATTACGAATATTAACGTCTTATATCTACGATTAATTACACAGTAATCTACTTTTTACTACGAAATATGCATATGTTTTTGTAATACTAAATCAACTTAATAACAGCATCGCTGGCGGGTATAAACTAATTAGTGTGTTTATCCTATGCAACTACAGTTACATGTACATCAGTAAACTATAGTTATATTATCACTAGCTTTTGCTCGCGGCTTCGCCGCAGCCAAAAGCTAGTTTTTGGGTTATATCTCAGGTTCCCGATATAGTAGCGGGATAAAATGTATACCAGTTGTTAAGTCTAATAAAGAGCTATCAAATAAAAAAAGTTGCTCTCAAAGTACAAATTATAATTTGTGAATAAGGAAAAAGAGTATTTTAGTACGAGCGGGAAGCGAACCTGCGTCCCTTCCTTTCCGGGGAAGTGCTCTAATCCCAATGGATGGAAATAGTATGATAGCTCAATAGCTATCGTACCATTTCTAGAAATACCGAATTTCCTCATCACATTTGTCTTAACGACCAAAGTCGTCTATCGGCAATGCATTTACATGCATTCATCAAATGTAGTAAGTTTAATTTTGCAATTAAAATTCATACTATAATTTGTACTTTAAGAGTAGCTAAGCATGTCAAGTGCTAAAATATAGATCAAAATGTTTGAAAAATCACGCCATCAAATAGTATGAATTTTAATTGCAAAATTAAACTTACTACATTGGATGAATGCATGTAAATGCATTGCCGATAGATGGCGTTGGTCGTTAAGATAAATGTGATGCGGAAATTCGGTATTTCTAGAAATGGTACGATAGCTCAATGGATTAGAGCACTTCCCCGGAAAGGAAGGGACGCAGGTTCCGTTCCCGCTCGTACTAAAATACTCTTTTTCCTTATTCACAAATTATAATTTGTACTTTAAGAGTAGCTGAGCATGTCAAGTGCTAAAATATAGATCAAAATGTTTAAAAAAAGTTGCATCAAAATCCGTTCAGTAGTTTTTGCGTGATGCGCGAACAAACAAACAAATAAACAGACAAACGGACAAAAAATCTAAAAAAAATCGTTTTATGTTTAGACACGCCTATATAGCCTAATACAGTATATTTTTCTAAAATACCTTAAATGTACAGACATAGCTCTGTTACAGCTTTATAATAGTATAGATGTAGTTTATTATGTTAACCTCTGAAACCCATGAATCATTTAGTTGGACACGAATAGTTTTTAATCACTATACGCCCGTTTTCGATTAGCGAGTGTGAAATTCAAACGGAATTTATATTGGAGGCGAATGTTTCGGTGAAACATTTTGAGTGGGTTCATTTGTGGTTGTGTATGGTAACTTTGTGTCATTGTTTTTCAATTTCGGGTAATGTACTGTTCTATTTCGTTATCATATTTTCTTTAAATTATGTTACTATTTTGTATTTAAGAATAATACAAAATTGATCAGCAAGAGTTCAGATACACTCAGAACAACTATTACAGACATAATTTTGTTCTGTATTAGAATTAAACCCATAATACGTGCATAATACATGACGGGCCTCGTGGCGTAGTCGGTACTGTAACCGACTTCCGTGCAAGGTCGTGGGTTCGATTCCCACTCAGGAAAATTATTTGTGTGATGAACACAGATATTTGGTACTGCTTCTGGATGTTTTCTATCTATTATATATATATATATATATATATATATATATATATATATATATATATATGTATTTACAAAAAAAGTACTATATGTATGATATCCCTAATCTGGTACGCATAGCACAAGCGTTAAACTTAGTTTGGGACCAGAGGACGTTGTGTGAAAAATGTCCGTGAATATTTAATATACTACTTCAATTGTAATTAAAACAAGTATTCTAGCAACAATTTTTAAACAATTTATCTGCTCACGATAACAACAAATCATACTCGTTACGAAATTTGCGAGAACGAATAAAAAAAGTTCGTAAAAATTAACACGAAGTGTGAAAATGTGAAATCGAAAACAACAGTCACTAGCAGGATTTGAACCTGCATCTCCTGGAATGCCGTCCCAGATGCTTTGCCAATTCAGCATGTCAAATGCTTAAAAAAATATAAAAAATATCAAAAGATTTCGTAAAAAATAAACAAATTTAAACCGATTATTTTATTCAGCACGTAAGTTTTATAATCATAAAGCACCCAGGAATTCCTTTACATCCTACAAAGATCAAATCTATATATACTATCAATTGGTTATAGGTTTTGAAGGTTCCGACCATTTGAATTCAAAATGTAAGACTAACTGAGCTATCAGTGCCCCTACAAACTCTTGGCACTTAAACATTAGAGCTGAGTAAATTTGTTCGCAAACATCGCTGTTTAATTGTGCACGGGTTAAACTAAGTTTCGCCGGGCAATGGCAAGCGTATAACACTTATAAAGGAAACGGCCACTGTTGCAATTGTAATAATGATGAAAGTTGTTTTATGAGCGCTGTAATATAATTATAATACATAAACAATTTTTAATTAATTGAAAACTGTTACAATAAAACGCATTTGAAAATAAACCAGTTATATTTTCAATGTTCTATTGAATGTATTTTTTTTAAAGTACGCGGGTGGCAAATAAGTGTACGGCTCACCTGATGTTAAGTGGTTACCATAGCCTATATACTACAGTAGTAACACCAGATACATCACTTGCGCGTCCCCAATGCTTGCCTTTTGGATAGAAGGTGGAGAAAGGATAATAAGGAGAGGATGGAGAACAAGAAAAGCGTTAGGGCCTCCTGTGCTCTCACTCACCGTACGAAATACAACAGTAGGAGTACATACCGTTGTTTCACGCTAATCTTCTCTGAGAGGGTGGTACTTTCCCGATCGAGCCGGAGAATTAATGATTCTGGGACATGTAAGGCTCTAACAAAACAGTGATAATATGTTCAATTACTGTAAGATTGAATTTAGTGCATGTTTAAAAAATACGTGACTTGATTTGAGTGTGTACGGGCAAAAACTGACAACATCGGTCGAGTTGAGTAGAGGTTGCTGAAGGCACTTTATCTTGTAAACATAAAATGAAATTTTAGAATCCGACGAGATCATATTAATGAGAGCAAAAGCAAAATAACGGTATTTGAAAGATTAGAAGCCAAACCAGATGTTAGAGTCACAATAGGCAATGGTGCGCTAGAACATATGGATGAATATGTATATCTTGGATGTGGATTCAGTCGGGATCGAAGGTACGCCACTGATAAAGAGAGAAGAGTAAATGCTGGAAATAGAGTGAACGGAGCCTTGGGAGAACTTCTTAGCAGACTCCATCTCAGCCAGAAGGCACATATCACAATACACGACGCAGTGCTTATAACAACATTATATGAAAGCGAGTTGGGTTTACAGAATAAGCATGAAAGTAAAATTAATGCGGTCGAAACGCCTTCTCTACGGAAAATATTGAGAGTTCGCTGACCATAATTCGTAACTAAAAAGTAAAAAGGAGAGTATATTGGTCTAAAGATTCGATAGGGAATGCTCCGATGGTCCGGACATATGGAAAGAATGACAGATTTTGTGTGCGATTGGTTACGAATCTATAAAATGTGAAAGTGGAAGGATGCAGATACAGGGGAAGGCCGAGACTACCTAGACCAAATCGGTCATGTCTTCAAGGAACAAAGACTCCTGACCCCGGTCAGGAGTCTTTGAAACCGGCGAGCGTGTATAAAGAGAATTATGAATGTTGAGGAAGTGAGATATGCAATAATAGAGCCTTTCGACTCTGTTCTCTCGGCTTACCACGCAAAGGAGATGGCGTGATGATAAGTAAGTAAGTAATCGTTTCTACATTAAAAATATGTATTAAAAATAGAGAGGGCGCTTTGTGAGAAAGGTAATAGAACACAAAACAACTATGTATTTACATTTATTATGTCTGTAAGTCCTTATATTATGTTAAAAAAATTGCAACACGCAAAATAGCTAAAATAACAAACGTGTTTTCTAATATTATAAAACAGTGGACTAGCAGTCTGTACATTTAAGGTATCTATAAAAAAAATTGAAATTGAAATGTTTTTGAGTGACATACATCATTGTAAATCAAACAAATATTTCTACGAATCAAACATTTCGGCCTATAACTGTCATACTAGATCAAACCAAAATAAAATCATTTATGTAAATATACGTTAAAGTATTATCATAGATTTATTTGAGACGGTTATATCAGACAGGCTTGCTCCAGATAAAATATTAAATCGTTTGAAAAAATACAATAACTATTATACGTCAGCATAAACACAGAAATAGGAATATCATAAACTCTTTTTACCAAAGAGAAATGTAATACACGTGTTATTTCACACACTGCCTCGGTGGTGCAGCGGTAGTGTGAGGGACTGCTGGACTCATGAGGTCTCGGGTTCGTTCCTCGATCGAGCTTTTTCATGAAAATAAAAAGCCCAGTAGCAGCTCGGAGTTTGGAAATATGCCCGGTAGACGGCAATAGGCTCGCTCCCTATTACGTGGGGCTTAAAGATAGTTCGCGAACTGGTGTGTAATACAAACCTCTGCCTACCCCTTCGGGGATACAGGACTGTGTGTTGTTTCACATGAATATTAAAAAACAGAAATGGGATGCTGGCAATAATTCTTGTTTATTATATCTAGCTGCAAAAAAATATAGCATACTAGTTAGTCTAAACACGAAACCCTCTGTCACAAAAATAATATCTAGATAAAAATGGGCAGTCCACAGAAACCCTCCACCTTTCTGGGATAAATATATGTATATTCGTCTCTGTGCTTCGGGCTCTATATATGCCAAATATTGTGTTGATCGGTTAAGTAATTATGGCGTCAAGAGGTTACAAACAAATAGACAAACTCACTTTCATATTTATGATATTTTTTTCAATCCATTACTGTCCCACTATTGGGCACGGGTTTCCTCTCAGAGTAGGAGTGATTTAGGCCGTACTCCCACGCAGGCCCAGTACGGGTTGGCAGACTTCACAATATGCCTAGAAAATTTCTCAGGTATGCAGGATTCCTCACGATGTTTTCCTTCACCGAACAGTGGTTAATTGTAAACAAATATACTCGTATGTATTCTAGAAAAGTCAATGGTATGGGCCGTGACCTCCGTGTGGGCCGGCTTTAGAGTTATAATGGGAGTCGTAAGAGCCGACTGAAGGAATACCGAGGGAGTGGGCAGCAGCACTCCTTCGAGTATTAACAACATCCACTGCGATCGCCAACCCGCCTGCCAAGCGTGGCGATTACGGCACTATCCCCCATTCTTGGGGAGGTCTATGTCCAGCAGTGGACGTTAAAAGGCTGATGGATGGATGGATGTTGGGCCGTGACCTGTTTTAATATTAATAAAGAATATTTATTGAAAAATCAAAGTATTCCCGATTGGATAAAATCCTAAAAAAAGCGTATCCGACGAGATGATCTTTTTCCAGGAGCATAGGAGACTACAAATATATGGCCGGATGCCCAAATTACCCTATCCTCTGCTTAGTATCCTTCCCCTACATCTCTTACTGCTTTCCTTGGAAGTGGTGACGCACGATTGATGCCTCTGGTGTTTCTAGCGTCTATAGGCAACGGTAACCACTTACCATCAGGTGGGTGATGCTTGTTTTCCACCCAAGTAGTATAAAAAAATACACTCAGACTCAAAATCTGACTTTTCTTTTGATCGCATAATAATGAATACTGCCCATGTATTCAATAAAATGAAACACGAAACGAACGATCGTTTCGCTATATAATGAAGTATTAACATTCGTTTTCTCAAGCAATCAGAATGAAACGAAACGAACGATCGTTTCGTTTTTGCGCGCAAATTGTAACTCTGCTTTATGGAAATCGGACTTATAGCAAAAAAGGGTAGCACAAGCTTAGTATCCGAAATACTGTGCAGTCGTGACTTAGTGGTAACCGACGCTCATGGGCCCAACTATAAGAGTACTTTTTGAAATAAAACTACGTTTACGGAATCTATCGCGTTTACTTGATTTTCTACTATCCCGACGTTTCGAATATCAGCCTTATACGTCTACCATCTAAGTCCACCCGTCCAAAATCAAGTAAACGCGATAGATTCCGTAAACGTAGTTTTATTTCAAAATGTAACATTCGCGTAAATATCCGAAAATATTATATAAGAGTACTGTCAAGCCGCTGCTTCCCACTTTATTTCGATATGAAATGAGACGTCCTTCATTTGGTTGTCTCCTACTACAACCAAAACAGAATGAGTTGCTTCATGACCGGTCACAAGGGTGACATCTAAAAATGATATCTAAACAAGATAGAAATCCTGTTGTCTATCAATTATTCAATTATTACACTCGGCAAACGGACGGAGCATAGCAACGCTTCAATAACTCTCCAAGGATTAATAAAGATAGGAACTCAATTGCTGTAAACAAACGTTTACTTCTATATAACTCGTAGCTATATTATATGTAACAATGTTGTTGAACATAAAACGGCTTATCTTAATATGAGAATAAAATAGAGAGATCCCGCCTCTGAAATAACAGCGATGTCCAACATTTTATTAAATTAATAACGATGCGAACAAGTTGTAAGTAAATGCAACAAACCCTTAACTTTGGACTTGTTGACCAGACAAACCTCTCTTTCGAGTAAAGTTCGCCCAAGTTCTTATATAATAGAACCTTTCAAAACAATAAACATTCTCTATTGCCTTTCGAGACTGTATCAAACTTTTCTTAGAAAAACAATAATGTAGGTACATACCTTCTATCGTCAAATTAAAACTGAACACAGCTTTCTTAGGATCGATTTACGAGCTGAGACCCGTCCCAAAGTAGTTAATTAAAGGAAGATTGATTTCGTAAGAAGTTTATTGAAACAGGCCTGTGACGCACCGATTATACAAATAATCGAATAATCGGGTTCAGTAGATTGTTTGAACACATTGTAGAAACACATCTAAAAAACATTTAAATATATTAATTGCAAAATTCGTAAGATGCTAAACTTGAAAAGATAATTTTGTAGCATTTTTTTATTCTACGTGGATGGCAAACAAGCATACGGCCCACCTGATGGTAAGTAGTTACCGTAGCTTATAGACGCTAGCAACACCAGAGGCATCACTCGAACTTTGCTATCTCCAAGGAAAGGGATAGGAGGTGGATAGAAAGGATATTAATGAGAGAATAGCTAGGGTATAAGGAGAGGATAGAAAAGTGGTAACAAGTTCCATAAGATATATTTATATATAAATTTACATCACTTATATTCTATTACTGTGAAATTATTCCCCAATCTAATAAACAGAATATAATCCATTTGAATAATATATTCATAGTTTGAGAGGCGAAAATTTTGGCAGGTAAACTTATCTAAGCATTCGAAAGGCACGCGGGCAATTTTTCGCTGAACGAAATCGGGCTTAGCTATATTGCACTGTACGTGAGTTGCCTCGGAACGTCCAGAATCCTCATAAAATATTACGATCTCAAGTTACGGATAGTTTTTTGGGGACAAGAGTCAAGTACGGTCTGGTTGTCGTGTAACGCAGTCTACGCGACCGACTAGTATGATTCACTGTAATTTGTGAAACGTAGTTTTTCAAGTCATTCGGGTTTTTATTGACGGGACGATGCCTGACCGCACTTCCCACTTCCAGAACCCTAACAAAATGTTGTGAGAAATCTTTTCGCATAACTTGTGGACAGTCGAAATAATCTTAGTTGCCACATTGTTGAAGGTGTGCAGCTTAAGATATTGAAATAATCTCTTGGTTTCTAACAATTAATTATTGCTGCACAATGATTGACTGACTTGACTGACTTTGGAGTGGTTTAGATACCGGCCTCCCTCCCAAGTGTTGTGGGGTCGATCCCCACACAGAACAACCTTTGTGTGACAAATAGCTGTTCTGAGTTTGGGTGTACTTTGTGTTAAAATTGTATGTTTGTTAAGTAAAAATAGTTAACTTTCGGTAAACAAACAGGTATTACCTTCAAAATTAAAACTGTCAGTGGCATCCTAGCTTTCAAACGGTTGAAAGGATTTTGAATTAGTTTTTATTAACTAGATCCAGAGTATCTTAAACTATCATTTAAAAACGAACAATCTTGTAAAATTATTGTATCGTCATTGAGCCTTGATAAGTACGCAACGTTTCGATTTAAAGTGGCTGAAAATCACGTTCAAAGTTCTCGTTACATAGACACAGGTAAAGCTAGAATATAAAACGTGCTAAAAAATGTTTGTAGGCGTTTGAAAACTATAAGATTTTTCACCAACTTATGTTTGGACTCATTGGAATACTCTTATGAATACGATATAAATATACAGTCGCCAGGATCTGATAATCATTTAAAGAAAGAGTTTAGAAAGTCGGAAGTTTTTTTAAACCAGACATTAATAGTAAGGTAGATAATTTTTGTGATTAACTTAGATATTATATAAAAAGTAGCAGTGGAAATCATAACCAATTTTATAATTAGGTACTTAGACTAGAAAGTTATTTTTGTATTATTTACTATATGTTGCTGTAACTCACCTGATGGTAAAAAATAGCCGGCGCTCAAGGACTCCACTATATATACCGAGAGTATTGTCAAGCCACTGCTCACTATTTTTATTTCACAGATATTAAATGAAAGAATAAACGGCTATCTCCTGCTGCAACCAAAACACACTGATGTGCTTCATGGCAGGTCGCACGGGAGATGGCGGTACCAAACCGCTCAGGCCCGATAGCGAGCGAGTATTCCCAGCTCTACCACCAGTAATGCATTGGATGATAACTGCTAACTTCCCTTAGTTGCCTCGTGCGACACCCGTGGGAAAGAATGGGGTGGTGACACTTGTATTCTTAGTTCGTTACCATAGGGACAAAATAAAGTAGTCTATTTAATTTTAATCTGAATTAAATTGCAAATGTAAGTAGTAATATTGTTCCGGCTGCTCCAGAGCTATGAGTAACGTGTTGAAGGTGCGAACTCATGAAACTTTGACTGTTTGCCAAAAGTTTTACAAAGCGGGTACCCCTAATTCATTATACCGACGGCCAGTGGATTACGTTATGTCCTTAGTTAAATAGTTTATGTTCTAAGGCTGGGTTTCGTTTAAAAACAAGTTTGGGAGACCCGCCTCACCTTTACTGGGTTAGAAGTTTTTTTTTTTACATAGCCGATCCACAACTTCGCCTGCGTGAATTTTTTTTCTTTTTTTAGTGCAGTATCGTAATTATTTTTCCAAAATAAAAGTAGTGATTCCCGTCCTGTGAGTCCCGTCCAAATCAGTGGCAGCCGTTCAGAAGATTAGCTGTGGATTTATATTCTATTTGAATCAGTATTCATTTACAATTTCATGGGTTTTATTTTTCCGCACGGTACCCTACTTAATTGGTTTTTTCAAAATAAATGTAGCCTAAGTCACTACCTTATAACAACAGCCATCTGCTAATGAAAGACCTATTTGGACGGCCAAATAGGTCCAGGCGTTACGGAGATTAGCCAGAATAAACAGCCAGACAGACAGACAGCCAAAAACTTAAAAAATTGGTAATTTGAAATAGTATACTTATTCTCGTATATTGCACGCCTCATAAGCGAAGAGTTGAGGTGTGTTCTACTCCCGGTTTATACGGTACAACTGATTTTTCAAACTTAAAATGTCTCTATTTATCATATATTGCACTTGTAAAATAATAGCTACACGCACATATAAAGAACAAACACTATTTTTAACACTCATGATATTTTTGATGCCATTTTTGTTATTTAAACTAGTTAAAAAACTGTTTGAAAAAATCTAGCTTGGACGTCCGTGAGTTGTAGGTAATGTATGTTAACACGATAACGACCAAAATACTTTACTAATCGAGTCTTTTTTTTTCGTTTACGAATTATTATGACTAGGAATAGAGCCCTATTACTTTTCACGTTGTGATTCGATGTGGTTTAATTGTTATTAAATAAACAAAAAAATACTTAATATTTACGGCATTTACGCTCGACGCGACACTAAAACCAGCGCCTTTCATGAGAACTACCTTTTTACGTATGCGTAGCCACCGTTGGTTTTACTATCGTCAACAGAACGCCGTTCGCCCGGCCGGACTATTTTAACTTAGCACGTTTGATAGTTTGCAAGTAATTGAATGTTCATAGCTAAGACAGGACATCTGTCGGGTCCATAGGTATAGTATACAGTATATACTATATACATAGATGTAGTATATACTATATCTATGGTCGGGTCAGCTAGTAAATCCACTGAAGGAATGTAACATAGTTCCAGTGGCCCGCCAATAAAGGCAGAGAGACGGCACAAGGCGGGTTTATTTAGTAGGTGAGGGCCTCACATTACCCTTTTCGTTGCACCGAACGACTGGTTACACACCGTTGGTACATGTTTCCCGCCTTAAAAAAAATACTGTCCCACGGTTGGACAGGCCTCCTCAGTGAGAGAGATTTAGACCACAGTCTAACAGTACGGGTTAGCAGATTTGACAAGCAGTCGACAATATTTTTCGGGCTTGAAGAAAACCAAATCATGTTTCACTTCACCGAGCAGTGATAATTTGTAAACAAATACAGGCACATTTAAAAAAAAATTGATGTGTTTTGCCCGTGGTAGAGCCTTGCTTGTATAGTGAGAGCGCCGGAGGCCCAAACCTCCATCCTCTCCTTATTATAATCTCTATCCTCACCTTAATATACTTCCTATCCCTTTCCTTGGTGATAGCTTACCATCAGGTAGACCGCAAAATAGGTTGCCATAAACGTAGTAAAACAAATAAATAAAAATAATTGTATAAAGTCCCTATCCGTGATTCCGCTTTTCCCTTCAATACCACGCAATGAATTAGAATTCAACCTCGTTTAAATTCATAATAGATAAATTGAATGTTTCTTTAATGAAGTTAATGTTCGGAATACGCTGGTTAAATCCTGTTTTGTTAAGGCGGGAAAAAATTTACCTAATCACACACCCTGTCGTTCGGCGCAAAAAAACAGGGTAGTGTGGGGCTCTCACCCTATAAATAAACCCACTGTGAACCATCTCTCCGCCTGTATTTGCAAACCACTGGAACTGTGTGACATAACTTCAGTGGTGCGCAGGTGGCATACTAGGTATGCTGTTTTTTTTAAGGCGGGAAAAAAAGATCTTAACCGCACACCCCGTCAGCAACGAATAGGGTAGTATGGGGCCCTCACCCACTAAATAAATCCGCCGTGTGCCATTTCTTCGCCTGTGTTAGCGAGCCACTGGTGCTATGTTGCATTACTTCAGTGGTATGCTGGGTACACCCTAAGATATTCTAAGTTCTTCAAAAATCCTAAGTTTCGTATCTGTGCGATGCGAGGTCAGGTCACTAATACTCTATAATTAGAATTAGATTAGATGATAACTTTTAGAATATTAAACAGCCTAAATACCGTTAACTATTTAGTATAAAGGTGCGATATCATTGAAAATAAATGGGGTTCTTGCAAAAGGCATGACTGTTCCAAGGAGGTTTTGGCCGGGTTCGGTGGGTCGGGCGGGACGGTAGAGGTTGGCATATATGACTTTTGCTAGTTGATTTTCTCGGTATCGTATGCTTCATTTGACTTTCTTGAGGATTTTTAAGGATGTTTAAGTACTCTTCAAGACTTATAAAACCTTCCTAATGCAAAAGTTACTTTTTAAGTACTTTATATACATTTTTTTATCATATTCCTGCAAACTCTGTGTGACATTTAGCTGGATCTTAAAAAATTGCTTATGGACGTGTTTGGGGCGAAATTCAATGATTTGCCCAAATATAGGCAAGTACTATATCATCTAAGTTTCCATTAGATCTTGTGGCGCACGTCTCCTCAGTCTTTTAAAACTTGTACCAGGTTTATATTACTTTATATACATGCAAAACAATGTTTTCGGTAGTGTGAACGACTGCTGATCATGTGGTCTCGGGTTCGATCCTCGGGTCAGGCAATGTTATTGAGTTTTTTCGTAAAAAGAAAACTTCTCAGTAGCAGCCCGGAGTTTGGAAATGTGCCCGGTAGACGGCAATAGGCTCGCTCCTTACTACGTGGGACTTAAACATAGCTGGCGAATCGTGGATGTGTAATACACCTCTGCCTACCCCTTCGGGGAATATTGGCGTGATGTTATGTACATATGTGAATATTATAATTGCGAAATATACTTTTTAAGTACTTTATATATATGCAAAACAATGTTTTCGCTATACACGAATATAACTACAATTTATCTAGAACATCATGCTTTCCATTACAAAAACATAGCGACAGTCTCATGCATTTCCCAAGTTGCAATTGAATATCGCAACCGCATTACCATTGCTTTCCATGCGATGAGTTAAGCACATCCCGGGTACGTGACGTTTTATTCATGCAGCCTCATAAGATTGAACCAGCTTTGAATATTTTTCTTGCTGGATTCATGCCAGCTTGCCTGGAATTACCGTTTTAGGGATCTGCAGTCATATAATTCAATTTTTGGTTCGTGTGTCGACATACTCGTATATGCTACTATCTAATTTTTTGACTATTATAAAGCTGTAACAGAGCTGTGTCTGTATATTTAAGATATTTGAGAAAAAATACTGTACTAAACTATATAGGCATGTCTAAATATAGAACGTATTTTTTAGTTTTTTTTTCTGTTTATCTGTTTGTTTGTTCGCGCATAGCGTTCGTTTTGATAGTTTTTGATTAGACTTAAAAACTGGTATACATTTTATCCCTCTATTATATCGGGAACCTAAGATTTAAGCTAAAAATTAGCTTATGGCTGCGACGGAGCCGCTGGAAAAGCTAGTACACTATAAGAGTGGCAAAGAAACATACAACCCACTTGATGGTAAGCAGTTACCGTACCCTAAAGACGTTGGCAATACCAAGAGTACCCACGCATTGTTAACTTTATGGAAAGGGATCGGAAGTGGATAGGAAATAGGGGGATGAAGAAAGGGATCAGGCCTCCAGCGCCCTTTCTCACAGAACTTAACGCAACGAGGTAGAAGTACTTACCGTTACTACGCCGGCATTTAAGAAAAGGGTAATATTTCTCTGTTTAAGCTTGATAAACATTATTTTCCACTTGAGGGGTTGTAGTACAAGGCGTTTAAGTTATAAGAACCAGTGGAACTCCATCTGTACTTAGTGGAACGGTACTAATCCCCTGTCACATGCAGTACGTGGTATTTATGGTCAAGACGAAAAATGCAAATCGTGCTCAGGGACAATACTAAATACAAAAGTAACAAATATAAGTATTTAATAACACATTCCATTGGTGAATTACCTATCGAGAAATCGTTTTAAAATACAGTACTCATGTAAGTACAGTTCACCGTTTAGGACAATTTGCCATATTTTGTTTCGGAGGACATATTATAACGTTTTTTTTTTTATTGAATGTAAGCTCATGTTTATGTTGTGTTTACAAAAAAATCTAAAAATTACTAAATAAATATTCACGGACATTTTACACACAACGCCCTCTTACGAGATCTTAGATTACGGATATAATACATATATTACGTTCTTTTTGTAAATATTTATATATAATAGATAGAAAACACCCAGACGCAGTACAAATATCTGTGTTCATAACACAAATAATTGTCCTGAGTGGGAATCGAACCCGTCGTGGGTGCACGGAAGTCGGTTACACTACGAGGCCCATCAATAAAAAATATATATTAAATAAAATAATGTGTGTTGTGTTATCTATATTCAACATTCTACTGCGGGTATCGTTGGTGCATGTATGCCCACTTGTATTACTGCCTACCTTCTTACGATACTAGTGTAGTTATTGATGAATTTGCGATGATGTATTCCAGTGTACGGAAAATCCAATACTGGTACTCTTAAAGTACAAATTATAATTTGTGAACAAGGAAAAAGAGTATTTTAGTACGAGCGGGAATCGAACCTGCGTCCCTTCTATCCATTTCTTGAGACATTTGTTAATTACAATATTAAACTTACTATATTGGATTTTTGCATGTAAATGCATTCAAATAGATGGCGTTGGTCGTTAAGACAAATGTGATGAGGAGATTGGGTATTTCTAAAAAATAGTACGGTAGTTCAGTGGATTAGAGCACTTCCCAGATAGGAAGGGACGCAGGTTCGATTCCCGCTCGTATTAAAATACTCTTTTACCTTATTCACAAATATAATAATATTTTGTATTCTAAATACATGTTAAAAACAGTAAGAAAGCGAGCACAGAAGGATAACTCTATATAAGTATTTAATAGACTGTTTCGTTGGTGCAGTGTGAACGACTGCTAATCATAAGGGCTTGGGTTTGATTCCCATGACGGGCAGTGCTGTTGAGCTTTTTCCTAAAAAGAAAAATTCTCTGTAGCAGCCCGGAGTTTGGAAATGTGCCCGGTAGACATATATAGTAGTCAAACATATATGGTGAATAATGGGTGTGTAATACACCTCTGCCTACCCCTTCCGAGAATACAGGCGTGATGCTATGTTTATGTTAAGTACTTAATATACTATCGTATAACTTACCAGTATAAGTAACAGTATTTTCTACAAAAAAAGTTAGTCCTTGGACGGTGTTGCGTGTTAAAAATATTAACCAAAATATTTGTGTCCCAACCAATTCTGTTGATAAACTTTCTTGGCCGAAAATAAACTCTACGTTCTTTTTTAATACGTTTGTGTTATTTAATTTCGTTGCTTGTTTACATTGTGTGGTGCGTACTTACATGCGTGTCCTGTATTTTGTTAAAAAGCCTTCCGCAGTAGAGGTCTCTTATTTGTTTTCTGATATAATCAATTTGTAAAGTGGAAGGATGTAGGTACCGGAACGCAGACTAACCTACCTATATCAATTCGGTCATGTATTAAAGGAAGGTGGAGTCAGGAGTCTCCGAAACCGGCGAGCGTGTATGTCGAGAATTGTTAATATTGAGGAAGCGAGAGATTTATGCAATAAAAGGGCTTTTTGGCACTCTGTTCTCTCTTCCTACCCGCAAGGGAGATGGCGTGATAATAAGTAAATAAATACTTTGGAAAATACAAAAGTGCACGCCTCATAATCTTCATTTTTCACAATAAAATTTATTATTTGATAAGTAACTAATAATGTATTGGTCTTACTAAGTAGTTTTCAAAAAATCACATAGATAACGCTAATTTCAAAAAGTACTAATGTGGGTTTCATGTCTTATACGCCATATACTTCTATATTGGTCTACCTCCCAGTTCCGGGCCACGCGCACGCTAAAGCAACGCAAAAAAGGGCCCCCGCGCTGCAAACAATATTCCGTTGGTGTGTTATTATTTACGTGTGTTTAGTGTTTTTAATTATTGTTATGGATAAAATAGTTATTATATTTGACATATATCATCAGCTCGTCAAGCAAAGGTAAGAACTTTCTTTTAACAAAAAACAACGTACCGGCCGGGCGAACGGCGTTCTGTTGTCGATAGTAAGACCAACGGTGGCTATGCGTACGTAAAAAGGTAGTTCTCATGAAAGGCGCTGGTTTTAGTGTTGCGTCGAGCGTAAGTATTCGGTATTTTTTTGTTTATATAATAACAATTGAAACACATCGAATCAGACCGTGAAAAGTAATAGGGCTCTATTCCTAATCATAATAATTCTTAAACGAAAAAAAAGACTCGAATAGTAAAGTATTTTGGTCGTTATCGTGTTAACATACATTACCTACAACTCACGGACGTCCAAGCCAGATTTTTTTCAACACGGACGGTATCTAGGAGATTCAGGTTCAAATCCTGCTCCTGACTGTTATTTTCGATTTCACATTTTTCACTTTGTGTTTAATGTATAGTGCTAAGCATGTAAAATGCTAAATATATATATAAAAATATCTAAATATTTATAGGGTTTGCGTCATTATAGGTAAAATCTTAATTGTAAAATTAAGTTTACCTGGTCGGTATAATGTATGAAAATACTTCCGACTGATGGCGAAGACGTCACCCAAAGACGTTAAGTATGAATGTGTTATCGAAATTAGCAGTCAGGAGCAATTGTCACGATGGCTGAATTGGCAAAGCATCTGGACGGTATCCAGGAGATGCAGGTTCAAATCCTGCTCGTGACTGTTATTTTCGATTTGAAATTTTTCACTTTGTGTTTAATCTATAGTGCTAAGCATGTAAAATGCTAAAAAGATATATATAAATGTCTAAATAGTTTTTTAACTAGTTTAAATAACAAAAATGGTATCAAAAATATCATGAGTGTTAAAAATAGTGTTTTTTCTTTATATGTGTGTGTAGATATTACTTTACAAGTGCAATATATGATAAATAGAGACATTTTAAGTTTGAAAAATCAGTTGTTTCGTGTAAAGCGGGAGTAGAACCCACCTCAACGCTTCGCTTATGAGGCGTGCAATAATAATAAATAAATACTCACGGAGATTTTCACACAACGTCCTCTGGTCCCAAACTAAGCTTAACTCTTGTGCTATGGGTACCAGATTACGGATATAATACATATATTACTTTTATTTTGTAAATATATACATTCAGTCAAGAAAGTATTGGGAATGGATGATTTGCTTATGGTTCCAAATTCAAATTTTTGTTATTTTTGTTGTTGTTAGATTGGCACAACTGTTATCCATTTTGGTGCGGTGTTTGAGTTGCATCTGTTATTTATATTAAATACAGTGCTGTTTTTAGTTATATCATATCTAGTGTGTATTGCGAATTTCATAATGGACAAAAACATCGAACAAAGAGTTTGTCTTAAATTTTGCAACGCCAATGGAATTTCATGTTCGGAGTCACTGAAAATGTTACAGAAGGCTTACGGTGAATCGACTCTATCAAAAACACGTGCTTATGAGTGGTACAAAGCGTTTAAAAGCGGTCGAGATGTGATGGAATATTTGCCTCGCTCTGGTAGGCCATCAAAGTCTGCAACTGAAGTTAACATTGCAAAAGTGAAGGAAATTGTGACTGAAAATCCTCATTCAACTTTGAGAGAGATAGCCGCCGAACTTTCTTTGTCTCACGTGTCGATCCGTACCATTTTAAATAATCACTTGGGTATGAAACATGTTTCCGCTCGGCTAGTCCCAAAATACCTGAATTTTCTCCAAAAACTCAAGCGCATTAGAGTCGCTGAGGACATGCTAGAACGAGTCAATTCCGACCCAACATTCATGAAACGCATTGTTACTGGTGACGAGACGTGGTTTTTTTTTGACATGCAAACTAGTCAACAAGCTTCGGAGTGGCGACTTCCAACTGAACCGAAACCGAAAAAACCACGCCAAAAAAGTCGATTAAAAGTCAAAGTCATGTTGACTGTTTTCTTTGACTATCGCGGTGTTGTGCACTCGGAATTCTTAGAAGGTCAAACGGTAAATAAACAATATTATTTGAGCGTTATGCGGCGTTTAAGAGAGCAAATTCGACGAAAAAGGCTAGATTTGTGGAAAGAAAATTCTTGGATTTTGCACAAGGCCATCCTTGTGAATGAATTTTTGTCCAAACACTCAACAAATACCATCGAGCAACCACCATATTCAACAGATATGGCTCCAGCTGACTTCTTTCTTTTTCCTAAACTCAAATTACCACTTCGTGGCACCCGTATTCAATCGGTAGAAGACATAAAGGAGAATTCGCGGCGAGAACTGAACTCACTTCCGGAAACAGCGTTTAAAAAATGTTTTGATGATTGGATTATTCGTTGGCGTAAGTCTATCGTTGAAGGAGCATACTTTGAAGGTGATAAAATAAATTTGGATGAATAACAAAAAACTTGTGTATTATTGATCTTTTCCCGGTACTTTCTTGACAGGGTAGTACATATAATAGATAGAAAACACCCAGACGCAGTACAAATATCTGTGTTCATCACACAAATAATTGTCCTGAGTGGGAATCGAACCCATAGCCTTGTGCACGGATGTCGGTTACACTACCGACTACGCCACGAGGCCCGTCTAAGCAAGTATACTTATGTGTTTTTTATTTTAATCATTTATTTGTTAAGGCTTTAGTGTATTAGGACACTGTTTAGGCCTCGTAAGTATTAGCGTGCTCTTCAGAATATATACCTACTCTATTAGATATTTTTATTGACTCTTTTGTATTAATTAGATATATTATTGATATTCAACACTGCGCCGCGGGTTTTTAAAAAAGGAATGACAGAGCGATTGTCAAAGGATGATGCATATTTTTTATGGGCTTGTCTTGTAATATAGTCTAGTTGAATACTGTAATTGATTGATATTGTAATAAACTATTAATTCAATACAATAAGCATATCAATTCATCTGATAAACACAAGACCAAATTGGCAAATTGGCGTAAAAGCTGTCGCGCCCAACATAAGGTTATTCAGAGTGTATGAGTGCCTATAGTTTATAATTAAAATCAATCAAATGTATTAAAAAATCAGCCCCCTGAGATTGTGATTCACAAAACCGTATTGAAATCATATTGTCTTATTTGTGATTGGTAGACACAGACGCGTGATGTCGTAATAATCGCTCACCCATTCACGATCGTCTCTCAACCAATGACAATGACAAGATATAATATTGATACAATTTAGTGAGTTATATTCTACGGGCTTAAATTAGAGAAGCCTGCTTGACATATATTTTATAAATAGCCATGGCCTTATCTGAAGTAGGCTGGCACAAAATTATATTTATCATCCTACTGAAAAAAAATTGCAAGAGCAGCAATATTATAAAAGCATTGATAGGGTATTTCTCTGAGCAGAAATTCTCACTGGTAGCTAGAACCTGGAGTCTTCTAAGCTTCAGTTTTATCAGCTTTAACTAGTCATGAAGTATCTTGATGAGTTTCTGCCTGTAATTCAGTATATTATTCTATATTCACTCCTATTCCGAGCGTAATGATGTACTAAAGAAATAATATACTACAAACGCTTACGCTATAATAGATGCTATGTAATATGAAATTATTTTTTGTTGCTGAGGTTATTATATCGATAAATAAGATACTTTAAGTATTTATATTTATATTGTATTCATCCTGTTCTGCTTATTTGCAGATTTTGGTTTTGATATACAGTGGCGTATTTAGAGTGACTGTGTCATCTTGCGGATAGTATAACCACAATGATCGTTTCTACTTTAACATTCAGCCTAAATTACAAGGTTTTTTGTTCTTAATTATATTGAATACTAGCTGCTACCTGCAATGTCTTAATTCTGTTGAATCATTTTTCATTTCTCAATACGCCATCAATACGAATCTCAAATCAGACTTCGGGATTAATAAAATGCCTAAATTACAAACAGTATCTATACTCTCATAATCATATAATTTCAATATTCGATATTGCTGTTAGAATTGAGTTAATTTAATTTGTGCTGGCCCTAATCATAAATTTGAATTTATGGGGATTAAGTACTAACGAGTTTCTTCGAGACCTTATGCCACTTTGTGAATATACAATTATTTATTGATTGTTCTTTTGTTTTTTGCAATTTTGTTTTTCGCTTTAAGTGACAGGTATAGCTGGGTTTCTTTTTACCATATAATACACCCAGCTATACATGTCATGATATTAGAAGGCTCTTAAGATCTTGTTTACCTTACGCTGAACAGTATATCCAAAAGTTGATTAAGGCATAATTCTTGTGGAAATCCCCGTGGTAGCAGTCGTGTTGATGAAGATTTCACGGCATCCTCATTATCATCACTGCTAATGCTAGTTTTTTAAATAGCTAGCACCATTAATTAGCATTTTTATTCCGAATCTATTCAATGATATCTCGCATTGCATAGCGTTAATGGAGTATTGGAGAATCAGAGGGAGTAATCCTGTCATAGGCTGCAAGGTAACTGCTAAGGATATGATAGTGTCCTCTTAGAAAATGCAGATGGGATATCAGGTAAAATGTTATTATTTTCGTGATAAATCCTGAATTGTATCTACAAGCCTATACGAGCTTGTCAGGATAAAAGTTACTGTTTTCGTTTATTTGTATTTTAGATTAAGTATAGTCATGATCGTTGTAAAATATATATTATTTCCAATATTAACACAATGTGCGAAAATGTGAAAATAACAGCCAGGAACAGGATTTGAATCTGCATCTTCTGGATACCAGCCTAGATGCGTTGCCAAGTCCCAAGCACTTGTCACGATGAGTGAAGTGACAAAACATCTGGGACGGTGGTCAAATGCTTAAAACATATCAAAATATTTCCAATATTTTAATGTAATACCATGAACAAATTCATATATTTTTGATAGGTGGCGTGGGTCGTAACACATACATCTAAAACAAAAAAGGAAAGTTCTCTTTTTCCACTTTCACAATTAATTTGTTCTTTAAAGTAGCTGGGCATGTCAAGAGCTAGATACAGATCAAAATATCATTTTTTTAATAATACATGCGCTATATTCCCATCATGTGGGATGTACCTACACGTAAACATGGCCCGGAAGATTTATATGCTACGTACAAGCCTCTACGTACCCTGCAGCAGTTTCGTAAAACTCGAACTAAGAGTAGCGAGGGCACTCGGGATTAAGAAAAATATAGTTTTAAAATGTTTCGAAGACGATATAAAACTGAAGAGTATATTTTTCAGGTATTATTTTGCTTCTTGATTACTGATCCCCTATGCAGTGATAGTTTAGCGGTAAAAGCAAGGACTGCAAACACAGTAGTATCGAGTTTGATGCCCAGTCCAAGGTCTTGCCCAGACCAATTACGGCATACACATCTGACTTTTAGAGATTTTTCGAAAATATTTATGCATGTTTACAATTTATCACTGCTGAATAAAGGAAAATATTGTGAGGAAATACATGCCTAAGAGATTTTCTCAAGGCCATTAGAGGAGACTCGTGGGCAGTGGGACAGAAAAAGGGTTGAAAAAAAAACTGTTACAAAACCGATATGTTAGTAAAATAAAAACTTATATATTAATTAATTTCTGCATTCATTATGATATAAGAAAAATATCTGAAAGGTTCAATTTTGTAACTATTCAAATCCAATTGCTTTATTGAAACTTCGAGAAATTGGTTCAAGGGTTGCCCATTGTGTAATAAGTCATGTTGTACCTATGTAATAAATTACTTAAAAGCTCTCAAGCTGATTTATTGAATACAGTCTCTAAGTAATTAACCTAATATTGTTGTCGCGTTAACCACGCCATCTGTAATTATTTAGGTTTAGAATGAGTTCAAATGTCGTCGGCTATGTACTTATAGTTGATTAGTGGTCGTTCACTAATTTACTTAATTGTGTAGTCGTTAATACGATCTCAAGTTAATTGCTTTATTTTATTTACTAACATTTGCCTGTGGTTCTGCCGCAGTCAAAAGCTAGTTTTTAGGTTATATCTCATGTTCCCGATATAGTAGCGGGATAAAATGTATACCAGTTTTTAGGTCTAATCAAGATACCACCAAAGGAATGTAACATAGTTCCAGTGGTCCGCCAATAAAGGCGGAGAGACGGCACACGGCGGGTTTATTTAGTGGGTGAGGGCCCCATACTACCCTGTTCGTTGCCCCGAACGACGGGGTGTGCGGTTAGGTACATTTTATCCCGCCTAAACGAAAAAAAAAAGTCTAATCAAGATCAAATAAAAAAAAAGTTTCTTTAAAATCCGTTCAGTCCCTTTTTTTGTGTTTAGGAGGGAAACAATGTTCCTATCCGCACACCCTATCGTTCAGGGCAACGACCAGGGTAGTGTGGGGCCCTCACCCACTAAAGAAACCCGCCGTGTGCCATCCCTCCGCCGTTATTGGCGGGCCACTGGAACTATGTTACATTCCTTCGGTGGTCCGCCGGCGGCTTACCCTTTCGGGTACCCTCTACAGAGCGACGCATCCGCAGACGAGCGTCGCAACTGCGCGGGAGGCCTTGCGGGTGGCGGACATCCCGCAGCCTCAGCTCGGGTGGCATGAGGTGCAAGTACCTGCGCCTGCGCCGCCCCGGTCGCTGCCGGCGGTTTGGGTCAGTGGAAGAATCCTCCTCCCTAGCCCTCTCCGCCGCTTCCTTCCGCGAGATGACCTCCTCGCAGAAGGCAGCGACAGCGGCCCAATTCCTGTCGCTGCCAATCATCGCTCTGACGACGCTCGGCAGCGAGAGGTCTCCCCCTATTTCCGCGACGAGTTCACGGCGCTGCTCGGCCCATGCCGGGCACGACTCGAGCGTGTGCCGCGTCGTGTCCTCGTCACAGCCGCAGTGGTGACAGCCCGGAGTCGCCTCCCTCCTTGCGACTATGTGCAGATATCTGCCGAAGCAGTCGTGCCCCGACAGCACCTGCACCAGTCGGAAGGTAAGGACTCCGTGCCGTCGCCCCGCCCACTCCTCCAGCACTGGTTGGAGCGCCCCTACGGTCCAAAGACCGGCCCGGGGCGCTTCCAACCGTGCCCTATATTTGGCCATGGCGGCTCGGCGGGCGTCGCCCTGCCACCTAGTCACCTCCCTGGGTAGGGGGCGTCCGCCCCCCTCTCGCTCTTGCGACGCCCTCCGATACACCTCGGCAAGCACCTCCACCTCCAAGTCCCACGGGGGGGTTCCGGCCAACGCGCAGGCTGTCTCCGTTGACACCGTGCAGTATCCACGTATGACCCTGGACGCGACGACTCTCTGTAGCCTCCACAGAAGAGCCCTGTTCAGTGCGTCCAGGGACTCCGCCCACACGGGTGCGCCGTACAGCGCCATCGACCGGACCACCCCCGCATAAAGCCGTCGGCACGCATTGTTGGGTCCACCTATATTCGGCATGAGCCGTGCCGTCCACTGTGATCGAGGCGCCAGCAGGTGGCCGACGTCGGGGCCCATGGAAAAGCAGGGCCTCCGACTTATCCAGGGCCACCTTAAGCCCCGGCGCCCCGATCCTTCTGACCACTTCCGAGGTCCCTAAGGTGGCCAGGAACGCCGCTTCCTCGAAGTTTCCACCCCGGGCCATGACCAGCGTGTCATCCGCATAGCAGATGACCGCAACCCCGGGGGGGAGCCGACAGCGTAGCACCCAGTCGTAACCGATGTCCCACAGGAGCGGCCCTAGAACCGAACCCTGTGGGACACCGCACGACATGGGTCTCCTCACAACGTTCCCTATGCGGCTCTCATAGAGAACGCTGCGGCCCTCAAGATAGTCTGCCACCAGCCGCCTCAGGTATGCAGGCACCCCGTAATACCGGAGCGCCTCCCTGATGCAGCTGAATGGCAGACTATTGAATGCGTTGGCGATGTCAAGCGACACCGCCAATAGCACTCCACCGCCGGCGACGACCGCCGCGGCCGCGGCCCTCAGGCGCATAATCGCGACGACCGTCGAACGACCAGCTCTAAAACCAAACTGGGTGTCCGACAAGTCGGGTCCGACGTCGCGCAGGTGCTGGACCATGCGGGCAGCGAGGATTCTCTCCAGCAGCTTACCCGCCTCGTCCAACAGCACGATGGGCCTGTAGGCCCCGACCGAATCCGGCGTTCGCCCCAGTTTCGGCAGGGGTACCAGCCTCCCCTCCTTCCAGCAGTCAGGGAACCGTCCGGACGCAAGGCACGCGTCGAACAGTACCCTGAGGCGGGGCTTCAGGTGGTTCAGGGCCAGGGCCAGTACCCGGGCGGGTATCCCGTCCGGGCCGGGGGCGGTGTTCTTGGAATGAATCCGTGAAACAGCCGCCCCCATTTCCGACGCGGTGATGGGCGGTACACTAAGGTCGGCCTCCCGGTCGCTATCTGGCTGGGCCATGACCTGGGGCGTGTGCTCCACCCGTCGTGGGAATAGGCCCCCAACCACCTCGGTGAGGAGGCTGGGATAAAGGGTCTCTGTGAGGGGGGGGCCTGAGTGCGGAGCTTGTTCAGCGCCGCACGATACGGGCGACCCCAGGGGTCACGGTTGAGACCGTCTAGCATCTCCTGCCTTTTCTCCGTTTTGGCGTGGCAGATGGCCAACTTGAAGGCGGCCCGCGAAGTGCGGTACAACGCGGGAGTTTTGCGCGCCGCGTAACCCCTACTGGGGCCCTGAAGGGACCGGGAGACCTCAATCCGGATGTACCGATGATCGGACGAGGTTTCAACCTCCTCCAGGACACACCAGTTCCTCACTCGTGCTGCGACGTCGGGGCTAGCGAACGAAAGGTCCACTATCGACCCGCCCCGTCGCCGTACACACGTGTTGACGGAGCCTCTGTTAAGCAGACAGAGGCCCCTTTACGCCGCCCACTCTACCACCACCGCTCCGCAGGCGTTCGTCACAGGGGACCCCCACGCCGTGGATTTGGCGTTGCAGTCTCCCATGACCAGAACGTGGCTAGGTGCCAGTTGCCGTATCAAGGTTTCTAGGCTGTTAACCAAGACCCCGAAATCAGCCAGTCTCAGGTTGGGGGAGAAGTATTCGCCATACAGCGTAACTCCCCTCCAGTCGGCCGCGACGTATCCCGTGCCACTGTCTCTGATCGACAAGGGCGGGGAACGAAGCGCCGTAAAGCTGATGATTGCCACGGAGCCATCGTGGCTGCCCGCCCAATGAGGCCGGTCAGGAACGCAATAAGGCTCCGCAGCTACGGTTACACCAGTCAACCGCTCCACCATGGTTTGCAGGAGTAAATCCTGCGCCCTGGCAGAGTGGTTGAGATTCGCCTGAAGGAGGACAGTGTGACGGTTGAATTTTAAGCCGTAACCATATCCTCCTCCACCCGAGACGGTGGCGAAGCCATGCTAGAGGGGCAGCCTGGGCCGATTGGCTGGTCCCCCCCTTTTTTGGGCGTGTCGTCGGGGGTCTGCATCCCTCCCGTCCCATGCAGTGCTTGGCAGGCCTGTTGCCTGCCGCGCATGTGGGGCAGTGAGGGGCGGCGGTGCAGGATGCCGCCCGGTGCCCTGCCTGACCGCAGCGAAAACAAAGACCGCTACAATTAAAGCAGTTAGTGCACGACGGCCGGGTGTGTCCGACCGCCATGCACTTAAAACACCTCGTGGGCCGAGGCTCCAGCACGGTGACCCCGCGCGCGGAACTCCAGCCCACGAGGAGCCCAAAACCTTGGCCGACGCAGGTCGCGCGACAGGGCAACTCGCCCAGATGGCACCTACACCGTGTGGGCTACTACCCTGTGCGGGCTAGGCGGGTACGGGCGGTAACGACTCCAATGTCGGAGACATCGATTTCCGCCCGGGCCTTCCTCAAGATGGCCATCTTCCGCCTCCGGCAGCATGGTGCATCTTGATACGTCAGGCCCGCTTCCGCCTCCGGCAGCATGGTGATGACCACCACTGCCGTTTTCGGCGCTTGAAGCTTGCGCGGCTTCTTAGGGCCGGGCTTGCTCCCTGGCGCAGCGGGATTCGCAGCTTGGGCAGCAGCCCCAGTCGCGGCTCCCTTTTTCTTCTTGCCCCGGGATTTCTTCCTCCCCCCACTCACCACATGCCAGCCGTCACCAGAGGGTGCAGGGCCGGTTGGCGCGGGAGGTGGGATACGTAAATCCCGGGGATTGGTCGCTGGGGCCCGCGAGGGTTGGCCAGCACGTGGAAGAGGAGGGAACTCCTCTCTGGGCTGGCCCTTAGGGCGCTGTTCAGCCTTCTGCGCTGCCTTCGCTTTGGTGGCTTTGCCCTGCCCCTTTGGCGACGCGGCTGCGGTCGCGGAGTAAGTGGCCACTCGACCGCCCTGACAGGGCAGCGGCGTTAGGCCTGAAGACGGCGCAGCCTTCTTTTTCTCCGCGGCCAACGGCGGTTGGAGTCGCGGCTCCGGCGGCACTCTGGCGCTTAGGGAGTCGATGCGTGGGTCATAGATCGCACCAATGCGATCGATGACCTGGCGCATCTGCTCCTCGCTGAGGAGTTCAGGGGCCGGAGACCCCGCGCCTGCCGCTGAGGCTGAGGCTTCCGGCACGGCCTTGGCGAGCCCTGGTTTGGCTCACGGGCCGCTATGCTCCTTGCGGAGTTCTGCCACCTCATCTTCGAGGCGCCTACAGCGCACCTCCAGCCTCCTGTTCTCCTCAGACGCCGAGTAGCACCGAAGGGACTCCAACGCTTCGAAGGCCACCTTGGTGGCCTTCTTGAGGGCCCCGGAGAAGGATCCCGGAAGGTCCCGCGACCCATCTGCCACCGTAAAAACGATGGCCAGGGCATCGGAGACTTTCTGGACAATCTAGTCTGCGGACAGCAGATCTCCCTCTCCAGAGGCTCTTCTTCGAGCCTCGATGTGAGGAAGGTCAGCCGCTCCTCCATCGAGAGCCCCGCTCCCAGATCCTCAATTACAGCCTCGTCCGCCTTGGACAAGGTGCGTGGCACTTTGCGACTGCCGGCGCCTCGGCCTCTCTTAGCTGGCCTTTCCGGCCTCTCCGGAGGAGGCATCTCAGTGGAGCTGCCCTCCGACTCCGACGCATCCCCTTCTACCGCAATTGAGCGCTTCAAGAGTCACGAGGGCCGCTCCAACGAGCCAGCCATCCCCGGCTGAGGCCCGGAGGAGGCGAGCGCACTTGCGGCCGTTATACCGCCGCGACCGCCGTCCGTCTCCATCTCCGACGTGGCAGCTGATGCGCTTCCTGCGGTAGGACTTCCCGCGGGTGTGGGTTTTCTCCCACGGGTTGCCCCCCTCTTCTTATTCCTCCTAGTTTTCTTCTCCTCTCCTTTCTCTTTGGCGTTAGTTGCTCCCCCCAAATACGTGGAGCTGACAGGGCCGGTTTGCTACTCGGCCCTGTGAGGGATTCCCCGGGGGCGTTGCTCCCGGTACCCTCGGTCCAACTTTCGCCATTTTTGGTTGAATTTAACGTCTTCCGACGTGCCACCCTCGCGACTGAGCTCCCCTCAGCCATGCATTCTTTGGCCGGGCGGCAGAGCACGGGATTTTTTATAGGGGATAATTTTTTATAGGGGTTTTCTTCCCCGCGTTCCGAAGGGGGGTCCTGATTATGGGTCGGGCCGGACAGTGGTCTGCATCAGACCGTGCCCACCGCTCGCAAAGCAAGCGGTGAGCCCGTCGCCCCTTACGCTAAATGCCCTGTCTCCGTCTCCCAGGGCCGGGGGGACCACTATGGCCCCGCTGGCCCTCCACGGCAGACGTTCGGCCCACTGCAAGCAGTGAGCCCGTCGCCACTCGGGCTGATAGCCCCGCCTCCGGGAACGGGGGGGTCACTGTGACCCCGCTGTCCCCACGTCCGCCGTGCCCTCTGCTAATCAGAGGGACACGCGGAGACTCGTCCCCTGCCGGAATTCAGCCGCCGGCACTAAAGTGCCGACGTTGCCCGGGGTGCACCAACGCGGAGGTATCCCAACCCGCACCCCATCCGTTCAGTACCTAGCTTTTTCGTGATGCGCCAACGAACAAACAAATAAACAGACAAACAGACAAAAATCTAAAAAAAAATCTGGAAAACGGTTGACCCTAAAGGCCATCCCTGCAACTTCCCGCTAATTTGATACTTAAGCGCTCAAAATTGCACCTATTTATTTGCTACTTATGCGCTAAAACGACTTTTGAGCTCGCAGGGCTCGAAGAGCTCAAAAGTATAATTTTTGTGTCATTTTGAGCTCTCCAAGCTCAAAAAAATAACTGTTCTATGCTTTTGAGCTCTTCTAGCTTTAATAAAACATTATTCGTTGAATTTTCAAATCGCAATGAATAAATGAACCGTTTTTCTCGTAGATCTACCGGTTCGAATCGGTCCTAATTGTATTCAAAATCTAAGTTTGGTCAAGTCCTTACGAATGTCGCCAACCGCGATGAAATCGGTCAAGTCGTTCAAAAGTTATGCGAGGTTTACATACGGCCACACACACACACACACACACACACACACACACACACACACACGCGCATATATACAGACATCATCGCGGAAACATTCGGGTAAGCTACCTAGGAACTCAAAACGTCAACATCCGTAGTGAAAACTCGATTTTCAAAAAACGGGGTAAAACCAATAACTTCCCAACTTCTGAAAATTTTCAATTTTCTTAGCGGGAAGTTAAAAATTGTTTTGTGTTCAGACACGCCTATATAGCCTAATATAGTATTTTTTTCTCAAATATCTTAAATGTGCAGACAGCTCTGTTACAGCTTTATAATATAGATAGATATTCAGGATTAAATTTTGATCAGTCAGAATTTCAAAGTGAATTAATGTATGTTGCTAAGCATGTCAAATGCTAAAAATATATATAAAAATATATAAATATTTCAAAGTGACTTTTTCTTTACTACTGCTGTACCAATCATGATAAATATGTTAATACAAATAGATAACGGATCTTTATCGAATGGAATCTGCATGCATGGCGTCATTGGTTTACTCAATATAAGGTCCCGGTGATGAGGCCCAAACATTATATCCCAACAATAAATAGTTCGTACTACTTTATTGCCAATAAACGTCGATACGCTATTACTTATCAAATTTAGATGATCGCTTATCACTATGAGGGTTAACAACGACATAGCTTTAGATTAACATTCCAACCACTACCCCACACCTTCGAATCACGCTTAATTAAACGTATTACATAAATTATAATAGCAGTTATTAATAAATAATAAATGAATATTCACGGAAATTTCACACAACGTCCTCTGGTCCCTAACTAAGCTTAACGCTTGTGATATGGGTACCAGATTACGGATATAATACATAAATTACTTTTTTTTGTAAATACATACATATCATAGATAGAAAACACCCAGACGCAGTACAAATATTTGTGTTCATCACACAAATAATTATCCTGAGTAGGAATCGAACCCACGACCTCGTGCACGGAAGTCAGTTACACTACCGACTACGCCACGAGGCGAATATACATACTCGTATATCTCTTCTTCTTGGTGGCCTGAAAGTATGGCTAACCTTTTTTTATTTATTTATATTAGGTATAAATAGATATAATTATGTATTTAAAAAAATGGTAACTGCATTTTTATACAACACGATTTTAACACGCCAGTATCATGCTATTTATACAAGACACTTTCAATTATTAGACGCAAAGAAAAGGAAAATACTATGTAAGAAGCGTTGCTCTCCACAGAAAAATGTTACCATTATATAAAATAAAATTAACACCTATTATAATAAACACAAGGTGCGAAACTGTGAAATCGAAAATAACAGTCACGAGCAGGATTTGCAATCTTGCCTGCAATTCTTGGAATACCATCCCAGATGCTTTGACAATTCAGCCATCGTGACCTTTACTCGGAACTGCGAATTTCGATAACACATTTATTCTTAATGTAGGTTCAAATTCTGCTCATGACTGTTATTTTCAATTTTAAATTTTCCCTATGTGTGGTAATTTATACGGATAAGCATGTCAAATGTTAAAAATATATATATAACGAGCCTTTGTGCGCGGCTCCGCCGCAGCCAAAAGCTACTTTTTAGGTTTTATCTCAGGTTTTCGATAATTATAGTAGCGAGATAAAATGTATGTCTACCAGTTTTTATGTCTAATCAAGAGCTACCAAATAAAAAAGTTGTATCAAAATCCGTTCAGTATTTTTTGCCTGATGCGCGAATAAACAAACAGATAAACAGACAAATAGACAAAAAATCTAAAAAAAATGTTTTTTGTTTAAACACGTCTATATAGCCTAACAAAGTAATTTTTTTCTCAAATATATTAAATGTACAGACACCCCGTTTTTCCCGTGTGGTGACGGATTAAGAATACAAGTGTCACCACCCCATTCTTTCCCACGGGTGTCGTATGAGGCGACTAAGGGTAGTAAGCAATTATCATCCATTGCACGACTAGTGGTAGGGCTGGGTACCAAGTGGGAGTACTCGCTTGGTATCCGGCCCGAGCGGGTTGGTACCACCATCTCCTGTGTGACCGGCCATGAAGCACATTGTTACATTTTGGCTGTAGCAGGAGATAACCGTTTATATTTCATTTCATCTGTGAAATGAATTGGTGAGCAGCGGCTTGACAATACTCTCGGTATAGTCGACGGTTACCATTTTCCGTCAGATGGACCGTGGCTCGTCTGCCGCTACATGCAAAAAAAAAAAAGACAGCTCTATTACATATTTAGATATTTTTATATATATATTTAGCATTTGACATGCTTAGCAACATACATTAAACACAAAGTGAAAAATGTGAAATCGAAAATAACAGTCACGAGCAGGATTCGAACCTGCATCTCCTGAATACCGTCCAGATGCTTTGCCAATTCGGCATCGTGACCCTTGCTCCCGACTGCTAATTTCGATAACACATTCATACTTAACGTCTTTAGGTGACGCCTGCACCATCTGTCGGAAGTATTTTCATACATCATACCGACCAGGTAAACTTAATTTTACAATTAAGATTTTACCTAATAATGACGCAAACCCTATAAATATTTAGATATTTTTATATATATTTTTAGCATTTGACATGCTTTTAGCAACATACATTAAATGTGAAATCGAAAATAACAGTCACGAGCAGGATTCGAACCTGCATCTCCTGGATACCGTCCAGATGCTTTGCCAATTCAGCAATCGTGACCCTTGCTCCCGACTGCTAATTTCGATAACACATTCATACTTAACGTCTTTGGGTGACGCCTGCACCATTTGTCGGAAGTATTTTCATACATCATACCGACCGGCTGAATTGGCAAAGCATCTGGACGGTATCCAGGACATGCAGGTTCGAATCCTGCTCGTGACTGTTATTTCTGATTTCACATTTTTCACTTTGTGTTTAAAGCTCTATTACAACTTTTTTATAGTATATCTGAAATAGAAGATATATAACTAGCTGACCGGCGAACTTCGTACCGCCATATTTCTTATTTTTTTGGTGAATATTTTGCAATCAATTAATAAAAAATACGTTATAAAAAATATCCTATCCTAGATACGACAGCAAAACACAAATTTAAAAAAAAAATAACGTGAAAATCGTGTAGATAGTTTAGGAGTTTATCGGGAGCAACCACGTGACACACGAATTATATATAATAAATATCAAAATATCTGCTTGAATAGTTAATAAAGTACTAATCACCTTGTAAATGAACAAGCCGATATTTCTAACTTTGCCAAAAAGAAGTGGCTCGCATACAAAACATACCGACCGCTCTAATATGCGAATTTCTACCGAAACATGACCTTTGATGGACCTTTACGAGGTCCTTTTTTGTACCCAAAGTGACCCTTGTTACTTGTCACGGACAATACATTGCAACTAGCATGAGTTTGCTTGCCTCATTCATCATATTTTGCACCGATAGCAACATAATACTATTTAGATAGGGTTTGGAAATTCATTTAGATTATTAAAAGGTATGACAGATAATGGATTAGATGATAAATTATTCAGTAAAATACGAGTAAAGTAATGAAAAATAGCAAACAGGGTTATCTAGATGTTTTGCCATGAAAATACTACATAATTAGCCTTTGCCGACGGCTACGCTGCAGCTAAAAGCTAGTTTTTAGCTTATATCTTAGGTTCCAGATATAGTAGCGGAATAAAATGTATACCAGTTTTTAGTCTAATCACGAGCTATCAAATAAAAAAACTGCATCAAAATTTGTTCTTGCGTGATTCACAACAAACAAACACACAAACAGAGAGATAAACATACAAACAGACAAAAAATCTAAAAATTATTGTTTTGTGTTCAGACACATATAGTCTAATACAGTCATTATTGTTCTCAAATATCTTATATGTACAGACACAGCTCTGTTACAGCTTTATAATAGTAGGTATAGATATAACAAAATTGTCCAGAAATGCTCCTGAAAATGGAAGGGGTTGAGCAAAAAGAATAAATTGCCAATAAATAATTATATCTTTTTACTCGAATACAGAAGGTTTGATATACTGTACAGCCTTTTTAAGGCGGGAATAAATATATCTAACCGCATACCCCGTCGCTCAGCGTAACGAATAGAGTGGTGTGTGGCACTAACCCACAATATAAACCCGCCGTGTGCCATTTCCGTCTGTATTGGCGTACCACTGAATTTGTTACATTCAGTGGTCACACCGTCCAGCCTTTCTTTTTGTTAAGGCGGAAAAAATGTAAAGTAGCCGCACATCCCGTTGTTCGGAGCAACGAACAGGGTGGTGTGGGACCCTCGCCCACTAAATAAACCCGTCGTGTGCCATCTCTCCGGGGGGCGGGTCACGGGAACTTTGTTACATTACTTCAGTAATCCGCCGGTGGCTTACCCTTTCGGGTACCCTCTACTGAGCGACGCATCCACATAGGGAGCGTCGCACCTTCGCGGGAAGCCTCGCGGGTGGCGAACGTTCCCCGGCCCATTTACCCGCAGCCTCAGCTAGGGTGGCATCAGGCGTAGGTACTCACGCCTGCGCCGGCCCAGTCGCTGGCGGTGGTTCGGGTCAGCGGAAGGGTCGGCTTGCCTGGCCCTCTCCGCCACGTTGTTCTGCGAGATGTCCTCCCAGAAGGCAGCGACCCAATTCCTGTCCCTGCCAAGCATCGCTCTGACGACTTTCAGTAGCGAGAGATCCCCCTTATTGCCGTGACTAGTTCACGACGCTGAGTCGCGCATGACCTGAGCGTTTGCCGCACCGTGTCCTTGTCACAGCCGCAATGGTGACAGCACGGAGTCGCCTCCATCCTTTTGCGACTAAGTGCAGCTATCTGCCGTAGCTATATGCAGCACTGGCTGGAGCGCCCCTCCCATGGGAGTAACATAATATGTTTTTTTTATGGTAACATTTTATTATTATGCTCGTAGAATGGATATTTTAGGAGGAGAGCCCACCGCTCACCCACGGATTGTCAATTCTGGTTATCTTTGGACACACACAAAATAACCTAAGATTGCCAATCCGCACTCTTACACATAGAGGAGAAAGTGATAATAACAGTACGCATATAATAGCATGCACGATAATGAGAAAAGATCTCACCAACGCGACACAACCGTGTGATACGGCAGCACTTTCAGGACCACAACGTTGCAATATCGCAAAAATCCGAACACAAATTCGACACATGTTTCGCCTCTAAACGAGGCATCCTCAGGACCGTTCAGCATAAATTAGTTGCACGTAGGTTAGATCTCTAATACCTTTTGTCTAGGTATGTGATTAAAAATTACAAGGACCCAATATACGGAACCTCTTTAATTATCTCGTAGGGTGTAAAGCTATACAAATATTTAGTTAAGGCACCATTCCATTGGAGTTATCGGCAGAAATGTTGCTCGGTAACATGACGTTAATAGACAGCCGCAAAAAAATCACGATTCATTCGCAAAAAGAGCATGTTTCACACCAATGGCGATAACGGTAGTGTTGGGAAATATTTTCTTCACTATTATTATTTATTATACCAAATTACCAACCCTAGGTAAAGGTAGTTTTTTTCTCTAATTTATTTAAGGCTTTGGCAGAACCATCAGCCTAACAAAAATTTTAGTTATTCTCTGATCACAGGTGTTTAATTCATCAAACAAGTCGTTGTTGAAGTCAGTCATATAAATTAATACAAAGTGTGAAAATGTGAAATCGAATCGAATCATGAGCAGGATTTGAACCTGCATATCCTGGATACCGTCCAGATGATTTGCCAATTCAGCCATCGTGACAATTGCTTGGGACTGCTAATTTCGATAACACATTAATCCTTAACGTCTTGGGTGACGCCTGCGCCGTCTGGCGGAAGTATTTGCATACATTATACCGACCAGGTAAACTTAATTTTACAATTAAGATTTTTACCAAATAATGACGCAGCCATATAATTATTTTGATATTTTTATATTATATATTTTTTTATTATTTGACATGCTGACATGAGCAGCGATAAATTGTAAACAAACACATAATTTCGAAAAATCTCAAAAAGTCAGAAGTGTGTATGCTGTACAAGGTCTGAACCTTGGACTGAGGATCGAACTCGATACCACGGTCTTTGCAGTCCTTGGTTTTACTGCTAGACTATCAATGTGTTGTAAAATAAATATAATACATGCATCGAGTAGTTTAAGTTTTTATAATGCATTTTGAACGTAATTATTATAAATTATCGTTTATATAGTGGTACAGCAGTTTTTAACTTCCTAAGTTTCAACTTCGATCTGACTGACCCGTAACGTTTTAATTTATTTTGTATATTCAAATTGAATTGCAGATAGTTGGTATTGTATAGAAATTTTATTTATTTAGTAAGTATCTATGTACCTCACTAGTCTGATCTTGAATAAACGCGGACCGATCTTGCGAAAAAAGCCATTTGATTGATTCCCGGGGAATCGATACAAAACACATCTTTAAAATGAAATTTAGGAAGTTCTATTTGGCTATATCAAGTACACGAAATACACACCTGTAATAAATACGTATATGTAGGCACATAATTATATGTATGATGACGTAATTCAAAAGTTCAAATGTGTAGTGGACATTAAAGAAAAAGATCTCGTAAACTAAGATGTGTTAACTCTACTAAAATTACTTGATACCTATCTATTTAGGAATTTAATAAATAGAAAAGGCTAACAATCATTAATTATAAGTAGTTTTATTTCCTTCTAACTGACTGCATTCGTAACGACGACGTAAGAGAGCGAGTAGGTATGAAAGAGAGTATTGGTGTAAAGATGCTGATGGAATGCTGCGATGCTTCAGACATGTGGAAAGAATGACAGGCGAGCGACTGGTTAAAAACCGGGTCGGGCAATGTTATTGAGCTTTTTCCTAAAAAGAAAAATTCTCAGTAGCAGCCCGAAGTTTGGAAATGTGCAAGGTGGTCACTGTAAAAAAACATCACAACTTTTCTTGTATTATGGAACTATAAAGTACAAGCCAAGTAAATATATTTTAAGTCGTTGAGCTGAACAGAACATTTCTATTCATTATGCAGCATTAGTCGCACCTGTCGGATCCATGCTTACCAAGTTAAATGGTTTGAGTAAGAGAGTGACAGATTACGTGTCTCCGCATTTTCTCAGACATTTTGCATAAAACAAAATCAACAACTGAATTGTGAATTTTTAGAAAAGCGTTTAGTAAGAATACTTGTGTCATATAATCTAAGTTAGTAACTAAGTTTATAGTTACGTGGTACAAAGTACATAATGCAAAATGTAACAGAGTTTGCCACCTTGGTTTGCCTTTTATTGCCTTGGGGTATGAAGTTGTAAGGGTATTCTTTTTCTTACTTATGGTGGCAGACAAGCCCACCTGATGGTAAATGGTAACTGTCGCTCATGGACTCGACTATACCAAGAGTATTGTCACGCCGCTGCTCACCGTTTCATTTCACAGATATGAAATGAAAGAATAAACGACTATCTCCTGCTACAACCAAAACACACCGATGTGCTTCATGGACAGTCACAGGGAGACGGTGGTACCAACCCGCTCGGGCCCGATAGCAAGTGAGTACTCCCACTTGGTACCCAGCCCAGTAATGCAATGGATGATAATTGCTTTTTTCCCATAGTCGCCTCGTACGACACCCGTGGGAAAGAATGGGGTGGTGACACTTGTATTCTTAGTCCATCACCGTTCCATATAGATCTGTATATGCGTCCCCAATACGGTTTAGGAGACTCTAGAAGCTCTTAAGAGATTAACAGAATTGTTTGAGTGTCCTTAATAATCATAATAATTTCATTGGACGTTTTAAATCTATATGACAATACATTGTCACAAATCCATGTTATGGTGCTCGTACTGCCCAAACAGGAGGTAAAATTTTGCTGAAAATGATATATTATATGAAGAAAAACTCGAAGTAGATATTTCTGGATTACAAAGTGCGAAAATGTGAAATAGAACATGATAGCCATGAGTAGCATTTGAACTTGCTGACCCCACCCACTAAAAAGGAATGTGTTATGGAAATTTATAGTTCCGAGCCAATGTCACGATAGTTCAGTTGGCAGAACATCTGGCACTGGTATCAAATATATCGGATAGGAAACACAAATTGAAATCCTGTTCGTGGCTATCATTTCACACTTTGTATTTTGGTAAAGGCTGAGTTTGTCGTGTTTAAAATATAGAAAAATAAAAAAATATATAGGCGTGTGGGGCCGGCTTTACAATTGTCCCACCCCTCTCCACCCATGGGAGTCGTAAGAGCCGACTGAGGAATATCGGGGGAGTGGTCAGCAGTATTCCCTCGAGTATTAACAACATCCACTGCGATCGCCAACCCGCCTGCCAAGCGTGGCGATTACGGCATTATCCCCCATGACGGGACCGCTCGTTGAGGCGTTCTCTTGGGGAGGCCTATGTCCAGCAGTGGACTTTGAAAGGCTGATGGATGGATGGAAAAAAAATAATATTAATGTGACTTTGAACTCCTCTTCAGTTTGTTATAATAATAAGCCATTTTGGGTCCCAGAACGTATATGTGCTGTAAAGAAATATTTATCTCAATCAAAAATTTTGTTATCATTGTCGCCATATATAAGCAATTTATAGAAAGTATTTTAGATGTATAGTTTTTAGCAATAGACATGCTCCGCTACTTTTTAAAGTATAAATTATTTGTGAATAAGGATAAAGAGATTTCTAGTAGGAGCGGGAAACGAACCCGCGTCTTTTCCAATCCGGAGAAGTGCTCTAAGCCACTGAGCTATCCTACCGATCTTCGTAAGAAAAGAAATTGGGATGATCAAAAGATCGGTAGGATAGCTCAGTGGCTTAGAGCACTTCCCCGGACTGGAAAAGACGCGGGTTCGTTTCCCGCTCCTACTAGAAATCTCTTTTTCCTTATTCACAAATAATTCATACAAAGTAGTTCTGAATCTGAGGGCCCTTTGCGCCCGTTAATTCAGTTTGTAAAAGTGCTCGCGGCACAAGGATCTGTCCCCAGAGTTATCTTTACAAAAGAAATGTCAAAAGTAAAAGACAGAATACGATATAAACTCCTGTTTGAATATTGCATGGATGAGTACACAGAAAGGAAAGTAACAGCGTTCTTATTACCTCAACTAACCCCTATTTCAAAATAAAGACCTGAAAATACGACAAAAAGGTTTGCCCACAAAACGAAAACGGCGAGAAAATGAAGTATCTCTGACCGGATATTTTTTTACACCGGAATTGAATCTCATTCCCCGGAGACACAATCATTGATTCCTGTTCTGAGCTGGACGTAAATGATATCTAGTTTATAAATAATGAGGCGGCGCGAATAGTGGCTGTATTATATTTCGTGTTGGGTTGTGGTGATAGGAATTATTTTTAATCAAATCGTAATAATAACTTTTAATTAAACCCATATATAATATGAAGTTATTTCTGTACATTTATGATTCGGAAAAAAATTGTTGTGTGGACTATTTAGGCTTCTCTGAAAATCATGTTTTTTTTTATTCTACGTGGGTGGCAAACAAGCATACGGCCTACCTGATGGTAAGCGGATACTGTAGCCTATAGGCGCTAGCAACACCAGAGGCATCCCTCGCGCGTCGCTATCTCCAAGGAAAGGGATAGTAGGTGTATAGGATACTAAGCAGAGGACAGGAAGAATAACAAGGAGAGGATAGGAAGGGGATTCGGGCCTCCGACACTCTCAGTCACCATACGAAACACAACGGTAGGTACTACTACTGTTGGTTTATGCTGATAATTTGTGAGAGGGTGGTGGTACTTCCCCGATCAAGCCGGCCTATTCATGCTGGGGTAAGCAAGGCTCTACCAAATTTGATATATTTTGATAGACTTAAGAACTACTACATCGGTAACCTGACATAAAACCTCTATAGCAGATGAAGGCTAGTTATTACTAAATTATTAACAGCATTAATGATATTTCTGAGTAATTATTCGAAGACCCTTATACGGTGGAAATATAATAACCTTGAAGATAATTATATTATTGAACTGTTTGGGATCAAAACGTTTGGGCCTTGGGGTTCCAACGCTTGCAAATTTTATAAAGAAATTGCGAGATGACTAATTAATGCTTCATATGACCAGAAGGCTGGCTTTTACTTGGCACAAAGGAATAGAATTGACATTAAATGTGGCAATGCCGCCAGCCTTCTGAGCACGTTGCCTGTAGTCAGTGATGCTGATAAATTTTATGATGCATGATTTTAATTTTTTTCTTTTACTTTGTGATACATTTTTTTGTCTTTTTGAGACTGGCATTAAATAGTGTGAATGATGAATGAAGTAAAAGGTAATTGGCCATATAAAACTATACTACAAGTCGTTACTTCTAGTAAAATAGGTAGGGTACTTATACGTTACCACCGAAGGAATGTAACATAGTTCCAGTGGCCCGCCAATAAAGGCGGAGAGACGGTACACGGCGGGTTTCTTTAGTGGGTGCAGGCCCCACACTACCCTGGTCGTTGCCCCGAACGATAGAGTGTGCGGTTAGGAACATTTTTTCCCGCCATAACAAAAAAGGAAACAAACAGGGTACTTATACGTTACCACCGAAGGAATGTAACATAGTTCCAGTGGCCCGCCAATAAAGGCGGAGAGACGGCACACGGCGGGTTTCTTTTGTGGGTGAGGGCCCCACACTACCCTGTTCATTGCCCCGAACGACGGCGTGTGCGGTTAGGTAGACTTTTTCCCGCCCAAACAAAAAAAAAGGGTACTTATTCGTTTCATTTGATTAAACTAATAGATCTTGACATGGCCAACCTATATATTTAGTGAGCAGTAATTAAAGGTACATATTATACCAATTTTTAATGATATTTTCGTTTATTATACTCGTATACTGCATAGATACAAATATTTTTTCGTTGTCGGTGAACGCCAGTGAACGAAAAAACATCAATGTTGAAGGGAAAATTTATAGGCAATTTTTGGTCAAAGCAGTGGCTTGGCTCTGGTTATTACTTAGTACCCTGGTGGATGTCCTACGTGACTACTGGAAATTGGAAGTTTGATTTCCGATTTTGCAAGTACATATAGAGCCTAAAAACTCAAACAACCTAGCACACAAAGCGCTACGAGTAGTAAACTATAGAATCAAAATCATATAGTACAAACAATTCAGAATCGCATTTAACTTCGTTCGAGAGCGGCATTTTATTTATCTACAAACAATTTATATCGTTCGCTACAATTGAACTTATTCCTTGAAATTTAAGGTAGAAATTCCGGTACACGGCGGGTTTCTTTAGTGGGTGCAGGCCCCACACTACCCTGGTCGTTGCCCCGAACGATAGAGTGTGCGGTTAGGAACATTTTTTCCCGCCATAACAAAAAAGGAAACAAAAAGGGTACTTATACGTTACCACCGAAGGAATGTAACATAGTTCCAGTGGCCCGCCAATAAAGGCGGAGAGACGGCACACGGCGGGTTTCTTTTGTGGGTGAGGGCCCCACACTACCCTGTTCATTGCCCCGAACGACGGCGTGTGCGGTTAGGTAGACTTTTTCCCGCCCAAACAAAAAAAAAGGGTACTTATTCGTTTCATTTGATTAAACTAATAGATCTTGACATGGCCAACCTATATATTTAGTGAGCAGTAATTAAAGGTACATATTATACCAATTTTTAATGATATTTTCGTTTATTATACTCGTATACTGCATAGATACAAATATTTTTTCGTTGTCGGTGAACGCCAGTGAACGAAAAAACATCAATGTTGAAGGGAAAATTTATAGGCAATTTTTGGTCAAAGCAGTGGCTTGGCTCTGGTTATTACTTAGTACCCTGGTGGATGTCCTACGTGACTACTGGAAATTGGAAGTTTGATTTCCGATTTTGCAAGTACATATAGAGCCTAAAAACTCAAACAACCTAGCACACAAAGCGCTACGAGTAGTAAACTATAGAATCAAAATCATATAGTACAAACAATTCAGAATCGCATTTAACTTCGTTCGAGAGCGGCATTTTATTTATCTACAAACAATTTATATCGTTCGCTACAATTGAACTTATTCCTTGAAATTTAAGGTAGAAATTCCGTTGTCATCTCAGCACCTATTGGCGTGACGCCAAACATGCATATGGAAAGAAAAATCGTGTTTTGTCTCTAAAGACGCGGATGTTGCAGGAATGTAGCATAATATAATGATCTATGCGATTGTAATATTCTTTCTATAAAGGAGGTTCGTATTTGTAATAATATTATACGAGTATAAGCGGTTGTCTTCATGTAATCATGAGAGTCGACTAAGGGAGTCAAAATTCTTTTTTTAGATTATTCTACTCTTTGGTCAAAATTAAGCAGACAAAAAAACAACATTGTTTTTCTCGGTATGTTTTTTGTTTGTTACAGATTTCTGTAATTACTGAACAGATAATGATGCGGATTTCAAGATTGTTTAGCTGTTCTTGAAACAGAATATTACATTAAATTTCACTTTTAAAGACAACCTGCACTAAGGAATACCTACATAGTATCGCGGAAGATTTTTTAAAAAAACTTACAATGTAAGGGATATTTTGAAATTAAATTGATTGTCAGAAAAAACATTGTTCTAGTTCAAAGGTAGTAAATTAAAAGTACCACACATACGAGGTCACCGGCAACATTGTTATATATTATGACAAGCGGTGACAATAAATTCTTTTGCGATGGATTAAATCTTGGAATATTATGTACTATGTATATACATTGAATAGTACACGATATATTATGTACAAAGTATATACGAACTCCATTGTTGTCAAATATTCCAAGTCTTAGGAATTTTCTCTGGTTATTTTTGTTCTCAAATATTTGTCCTGGCCAACGTTAAAGTATACTGTAGTATGTATATACTAGCGACCCATCAGTGCACTCAATATACTTCTCTAATTATATTTTAAGCTCTTATTAAGGAACTGAATCGATTACAACATTGTTGGGAAGAAAATAATTTGGTTATAAGCTCACATCGGTAAGTTAATTAGTAACTACTTACTTTCAGCTGTACGTACTTAGGATTCTATTTATTTCGTAGTTCTAACAGCTGCTTTGTGTGACACTCGGTATTCTGCGATGTGCAATGTTATTCATGATAATAGAATCATAAATGTATTATGTGTGAGTTTGAGTAGGTCTCTGGATAATTTAGATTATTATAGGACTGGGTACGTGGCGCTGCGGTCGTGTTCAAAGATTTATATTCTTATTTTTAACAGGTAAGAATTTATTATTCTATGATTTTTCACATATCAGAATATATGACCAGAAAATTTTATCGAAAACTCCACCTTAAACCAAAATTCAAATGATAAAAAAGAATCTGAAACCGCTAACAGTAACTCACCTTTAAGCAGATAAACATATACCTCATGAGACAAGAGACATGTTGCTCCCGAACGACGGGAGACGGGGTGTGTGGTAGGGCAAACTTTTCCTAATAAAAAAAATTATGATAATGGTTGCCAGGTCCTTACTGATACTTTAAATGTGAAAGTGAGTTTGTATGTTTCCTTGTTACTACTTAACCTCTCGAGCGTCGTATGTGGGTAGATGTGCTGCCGCGGATACAAAATTGGATGCGGGACGATCTAAGGTTTAACGCCATAACTACAGAATCGATCATCATGAAATTCGGTATACATATACATTGCCCGTAAGGACAAATACGTAGGCCACTTTGTATACAGTAAAAATGGAGGATACTTAATATTGTTGAGTACATAAGTCGTGGAAACCATTTATCCATCCATGTCATCACGCAGGCCGTGGCTTCTCTGCCACTACATAATATACAAATAAATAAAATTGAAGTATCTGTTTGTAATGTCTAAAAACCGTTTTTTTTACTAAATGCAGGTATATGAAAGTACCTATATACGGTAATTATAATACAAACTATTTTTAAAATTTTGATCTGTATGTTTATTCTGGCTAATGTCCGAAAAGGCTAGAGTGATTTCCACGGGAGAGAAAAAGGATTAGGGTTCCGCGTAGTAAACAACTAAACTCCACGCGGACGAAGTCGCGGTTAACAGCTACTAAACAATAACAAATACAGAGTCCAGTGTGAATTGGGAAACTTCTAGAATAAGAAGTTCTTTCAGACGAGTAACTTTCTTTACAAAGACTCCTTTTACCAATACAGTATTTTCAGTGTGGCTTCCGATTCTTCAGCCCTGTGTGTAGTGAATAACTAAAATATTAAAGTAGCCTACCGCAATGCGGGTCAAAACCAAGGACAAGCAGTTGGACAATGTACACGTAGTGCCAATGTCAATTAATCGAGGCCATGGTAAAATGCCTTAAATATATAAAGAACGTGCTAAATATTTAGGCTCGGTCTTAAAATAATGTATATTGTAGCTTGTTCGTGTATTAAATGATACGTTTTAGGATTGTATAAATGAAATACACGAGTTTATATTTTAACATTTTTTTTTATTGCATGTAGTGGCAGACGAGCCACGGTCCATCTGATGGTAAATGGCAACCGTCGCCCATGGACTCGACTATACCGAGAATATTGTCAAGCCGCTGCTCACCAATTCATTTCACAGATATGAAATAAAATATAAACGGTTATATCCTGCTACAGTCAAAACGCAACGATGTGCTTCATGGCCGGCCACACGGGAGAAGGTGGTACCAACCCGCTCGGGCCCGATACCAAGTGAGTACTCCTACTTGGTACCAAGTCCTATCACCAGTCATGCAATGGATGATAATTGCTTACTTCCCTTAGTCTCCTCATACGACACCCGTGGGAAAGAATGGGGTGGTGACACTTGTATTCTTAGTCCGTCAGCACACGGACATCTATAAGATGAGTACGTTTCATTCTTGCTTTATTATCATGTTTATTGGTTTCTTGAATTTGATTACATATTTTTGAAATATAGTATGTACTTTCCTGTGACTTCGTCCGCGTGAAAATTATTTTGCGTGGTGCCCTGATTCTTTGTCGAAAAAATTAAGTTTACTTCTCAAAACATCAGTTATCTGCTAATGAAAGTACCCGTCCAAATAGTGGGAACAAACAGCCAGACAGAAACTCTTCACCTTCCATCCCTTTCCTTAGAGATGGCTTACTAGCGCCTATAGGCTACGGTAACTGCTTACCATCAGGTGAGCCGTATGCTTGTTTGCCACCCACTTAGAAAGAAATATATATGTAATTCTGAGATCATCATGAATATCAAATCCATAAATTATACATAGTAGATATTTTATACATGAGATATTTTTTTTTGAAAATAACAAGACAGTAACACATAAAAACGACCAAATCAACAATTCACACAAACAATGCTAATAACTATAATGGAAACAAAAAGAAAATGTTGTTTACAACGCTGAGCTGCGAAAAATATTTCTTTCTTTCATTTTAGGATTCCGTCATTGGCCGAATTCACAACTGAATAGGCGAGGCCCAGGCGTCATCGCATCATAAAATTAATAAGAAAAAAGAGGGTCGATGTCGACTGTGATCTTCAGCGAGCCTGCCACCATTCTCTTTAAATCAAATCTTCAAGGAAAACTGCTTTAATTGTATGGAAGGAATTCATATAATTTGCAAAAAAATTCAGGCCCAATCGTAGTTTCATTGTATTAGTAAAGTTACTCTGCAATTAATGAAGGTCTCAGGGATGTGATATAATGCAATAAGCTTTTTGATAAATTTCAATTAAATGGTCTAATTAAATAAAAATAAAAGATTAACACAAAATGTGAAAATGTGAATCGAAAATAAAAGTCACGAGCAGGATTTGAACCTGCATCTTCTGGAATACCATCCCAGATGCTTTGCCAATTCAGCTGAAAGCACTTTGTGTTAATTTACCTAAGTATCCTTTGGCTAAGTATGCCAATAAGAAAAAAATATATAAATATACCAAAACATAAAAGAATTACAACTAATGGTGTGACAATGTAAAATACAAAATGATCAATACGATAGGGGATCAATCCCGCGCCGTCTGGAATTCCTGTCCAGACGCTGAGCTACCTATATAATATTACATTTCAGTGTCCCATCCGTTAGACGTTATACGTCTAGTGACGACCTCGCCATCTATCGGATGCACCTATACATGGTTCTGACAAGTTTATGTTGAATTAGTTTAATTAAGACTAGCCTTTGCTTGCGGCTTCGCCGCAACCAAAAGCTAGTTTTTGGGTTGTACCTCAGGTTCCCGTTATAGTAGCGGGATAAAATGTATACCAGTTTTTAAGTCTAATCAAGATCTATCAAATAAAAAAGTTGCATCAAAATCCATCCAGTAGTTTTTGCGTGATGCGCGAACAATCAAACAGATAAACAGACAAACAGACAAAAAATCTAAAAAATATTGTTTTGTGTTCAGATACGTCCATATAGCTTAATACGGTATTTTTTTTCTCAAAAATCTTAAATGTACAGACACAGCTCTGTTGTAACAGAGCTGTGTCTGCCTTTGCCAGCGGCTTCGCCGCAGCCAAAAGCTAGTTTTTCGGTTATGTCTCAGGTTCCCGATATAGTAGCGGGATAATATGTCTACCAGTTTTGAAGTCAAATCAAGGCCTTTCAAATAAAAAAAGTTGCATCAAAATCCATCTAGTAGTTCTTTTAAATAAATTAAAAAAAAATCTAGTTCTAATAATTTTATAGATTTTCGGTTATATCTCAGGTTCCCGATATAGTAGCGGGATAAAATCTCTACCGGTTTTTAAGTCAAATCAAGGCCTTTCAAATAAAAAAGGTTGCATCAAAATCCATCTCGTAACTAACTATTTTAAATAAATTCTTATAAAAAATCTAGTTTAAATAATTTTCTAGTTTTTCGGTTATATCCCAGGTTCCCGATATATCAGCGGGATAAAATGTATACCAGTTTTTAAGTCTAATCAAGGCCTTTCAAATAAAAAAAGTTGCATCAAAATCCGTTCAGTAGTTTTTGTGTGATGCGTGAACAAACAAACAGACAAACAGACAAAAATTCTAAAAAAAATTGTTTTGTGTTTAGACATGCCTATATAGCCTATTACAGTCATTTTTTCTCATATATCTTAAATGTACAGACACAGCTCTGTTACAGTTTTATAATAGTATAGATATAGATAGATTACATCTAATAAATGTGTCGTTACGTTGTACACCTCAAAAAATAAAATAAATAGTAAAGTTCAAATCTTTCTGAGTACCGGATACTATAGACATAATTTTAAAAAGCGCGCGCTTTTCATTAGATCCCTACCTTTACGAGGAATCATTATTCGCCCGCTTGATGACGCTTCCATAAAAGGAAAAATAGACCTTTTATTACTATATGGTAAGCAAACAAGACGGACACGCTTAGCGAACAGCTTCCGGGTTCCGGAAAAGCGGAGGCTCCTAGCGACGGGAACTATGCCGGCCAGGAGGCGTGCCTCCGGGAACCGGCTGCACGAAAACCTAGACCAAAAGTTGAGTGCCCCTACCTAGGTGACGGACCGGGGAAATTACTCTGTGTTGCGAATCCTCCCCCTGATTTCTCATCTCTATTTTTCATCATTAATTTTACCATGTAAGTTAATTATTTTTATCTGTTAAAAGATTTTTTTGATTATATAATACTTTCTGATATTTACGCGAATGTTACACATTTTGAAATAAAACTTCGTTTACGGAATCTATCGCGTTTACTTAATTTTACTACTATCCCGACGTTTCGAATACTTTACAGCATTCATGATCACGGGTGGACTTCTAAGTCCACCCGTGATCATGAATGCTGTAAAGTACGGGTGGACTTAGAAGTCCACCCGTGATCATGAATGCTGTAAAGTATTCGAAACGTCGGGATAGTAGTAAAATTAAGTAAACGCGATAGTTTCCGTAAACGAAGTTTTACGAAGTTTTATTTTTTGATTATATTAAATTGTTAAATTTTAAACTCTATCTTTAATTGAATTGTCAGCGGATTTGCCCGTAACAGTATTGTTATTTTTATATAGATAATACTTGTAAAAAATAATATACTTGTAAAAATTACGTATCTAAAAATAAGCCAAAAAATGTTTATATTTGAATTTATTTTTTATTTTAAAGTACAAATTATTATTTGTGAATGAGGAAAAAGAGAATTTTAGTGCGAGCGGGAATCGAACCTGCGTCCCTTCCAATCCGGGGAAGTGCTGTAATCCACTGAGCTACCTCACTACCTGTCGGTCATACCCAATCTCCTCATCACATTTGTCTTTAACAACCCTGGAAGGGACGCAGGTTTGATTCCCGCTCGCACTAAAGTTCTCTTTTTCCTCATTCACAAATAATAATTTGTACTTTCAAGTAGCTGAGCATGTCAAGTGCTAAAACAGATCAAAAAAAAAAATATTTTAATTAAAGTATTACATGATAAGTAAAACAAAGAACCCTATAAAACAAATTCATACAACACGTTCTAAATATAGTTGGGGGTATCTATATACGAAAGCTGCGTCGTCAGAACTTAGACATAAAGAAATGTTCTAAGTGAGGAATATTATGCACGTTCTTATTTTTAAATCATAGGTGTATAACAGCAAATTATAAAATAATCATAGGATCTTTTGGTATTTTTATATATATTTTTTTTAGCATTTGACATGCTCCGCGATATAAATTAACAGAAAGTGTGAAAATGTGAATTCGAAAATACCAGTCATGAGCAGGATTTGAACCTGCATCTCCTGAAATACCGTCCCAGATACTTTGTCAATTCAGCCGCCGTGACGCACTGTCACACTAACTTTGTGTTAATCATAGGATCTCGTTAATCATTGAATATTCATTCGGATGAGATGCAAATCTTAGGAGTTTCAAAAACATCTTCATTATATTTATTTCGCTTAGAAGAAAAGTGCTGTAACGGCATTGCTACAAAAGGTTTTCTGTTATAAATAACTTTTATCAGATTACCTATGGCTAAAGTGAGTGTATTTTTCAGCAACTCAACACCCACGGTATACAATCGAGTGTCGACTTGCCGTTGAAAAAGGTTCCCTTAATATTGATTACATACCTTGAGGTGCCTGCATATATAAAATTCGTCCATTTCATTTAATGGGGTACCTGAGTAGGGCAACCATTTGAAAATTAAATTGAAGGAGTGGGTACGGACATATACTGATTTCTTTAGCAAACATACCAATTTTTTATAAAAGCTTTTAGTTACACTATTTACGGAATATAAAAGTGACTCTAATGGACAAAGTGAGAAATAGTGTGATACGAGTGTGTGAAAGAAGATGTAGTGACAAAAATAGAGAAAGGAATGCTTAGGTGGTTTGGATACGTAGAGAGGATGGATGAAAGAAGAATAATGAAACAGATATACGAGTACAAAGCGACTGTGAATGGGCAAGTTGGTAGAAGTTGACCTAGGCGAACGTATTTTGACCAGAGCGGAGACGTTCTTAAGGAAGGCCACGTTAAGAGTACTCGTAACCAACGAGCATGCATGAAAGGGCTGATGAAAGTAAATGAAGCGAAAGATGTGTGTCAGGATCGTAGCAAGTGGAGAGAAGTAGTCTGTGTTAATTATGTATGTATGTAAAAGTTAAGAATAGTCCTAAAAACCATACGATGCGGATAAACTGCGTTTTCTTTAGCCAACCATCAGGCTCTAAGTATGTATCTTTACTATTATAAACCTGTAACAGAGCTATGTCTGTCTATTCATTCATCAGTCGTCCAACGTCCACTGCTAGACATAGGCCTCCCCAATAGAGTGCCGCAATATATGTCTGTACATTTAACATATTTGAGAAAAAATAATGTATGTATGTATTTAGGCATCTCTGAACACAAAACATGTTTTTTTAGAAGTTCTTTCATTTTCTCTGATTGTTTGTTCAAAAATTACTGAATGGATTTTGCTGAAACTTTTTTGTTTGATAGCTTTTGCGTGGATTTAAAAACTGGTATACATTTTATCCCCATTTTATTAACCTGAGACATAACCTCCTCCGCCGCAGCCAAAAACTTATACTATTATATTTATAAACATTTTGATCTATATTTTAGCACTTGACATGCTCTGCTACTCTTAAAGTACAAATCATAATTGTCGGAAGTGCTCTTCCCCGGATAGGAAGGGGCGCAGGTTCGATTCCCGCCTGTACTAAAATACTCTTTTTCCTTATTCACAAATTATGATTTGTACTTTATAAACATTTTCAAAATGAATTTAGATTTAAAGGCGAAAAACTCCCAAGACATGGTCACCTTAATCTATCCTATTTAAGCCACCCGTACCTGATGTTAAATGAGGCGTGTTGGGAAAATACTGCCTTCAGAAAGTTCTGCTTCGATTGTTTGTGGTGTTTTTTAGATTGTGTGGACAGGTAACATTGGCTTTCAGATCGAAATGTGCCAATGTTTAATGTCAACGCCTCCTTTGGAATAACATGCTACGTATTTTTTTTTTGCGCAAGAGTGAGAGCCATGACATATATTGAGAGAAGTCTAAGTACAGCAATAGACCATCCAATATTATAGTCTAATTGATTTAATGGCGTTTTTATTAGAACAATCTAATTATTTACAATCAATAGTCCTGATTCCTTAATTTTAACTTCTTTTTTTTTAATGCTAATGATGGCAGCCGAGCCACGGCCCACCTGATGGTAAGTGGTAAACGTCGCTCATGGACTCAACTATACTGACAGTATTGTCAAGCCGCTGCGCACCATTTAATTTCTCAGATATGAAATGAAATAATAAACGGCTATCTGCTGCTACAGTCACACTGACGTGCTTCATGGCCGGTCACACAGAAGACGTTGGTACAGGCCCGCTCGGGCCGGATAGCAAGTGAGTACTCTCACTTGGTACCCAGCCCTACCACCAATAAACTAAAAACTGTCTAATTTTACGGTAAATTTTTTAATAACTATACATATCTTGTATTATTTTTATGAACTAGCATTTGTCCGTACCTCCACCACAGTCAAAAGCTAGTTTTTGCTTTCGGCAACGCCTAAATAGCTTAATACAGTAATCACAACGGATCATTGTGTCTCTGAAGTTGGCTGGAAGACGCTGTGCAGTAGCTATTTTTGTGCTACAAGGCATGTGTATACTTTTTATTGAACATAAAAATAATAAATAGAACATAATTAATTGAATGAGGCGACACTTGGCGGAAGTCCATTGTTACTATTATAGAATGGATTTTAGGAGGAGAGCCCACCACTCACCCACGGATTGTCAATCCCGGTTATCTTTGGACAGAATAACCTAAGATTCCCAATCCGCACTCTCACAGATAGAGGAGAATGTGATAATAGCAAAGTAGCATGCACGATAATGACAAAAAACTCACCAACGCGACACAACCATGCGATACGGTAGAACTCTCAGAACCACAATATTGCAATATTCAAATGAGCTCATTTGTTGCCGAGCGTTCTTGAGAATGCCTCGTTTAGAGGTGAAACACGTGTCGAATTTATGTTCGGATTTTTGCGGAATATTGCAATATTGTGGTTCTGAGAGTTCTACCGTATCGCATGGTTGTGTCGCGTTGGTGAGTTTTTTGTCATTATCGTGCATGCTACTTTGCTATTATCACATTCTCCTCTATCTGTGAGAGTGCGGATTGGGAATCTTAGGTTATTCTGTCCAAAGATAACCGGGATTGACAATCCGTGGGTGAGTGGTGGGCTCTCCTCCTAAAATCCATTCTATAATAGTAATAAATAGAACCTAAACAATTAGATGTGAAAACACCATGATCCCATTCGATTGTTTTGTTAATTGAGTAATAACATTTGAATTGATCAGCACTGATCGTATGATTCCGTCACAATCGCCACTTCTTGCTCTGTGCCTAACTTCAGTGACACAAAGATCCGTTGTGACTACTATACATTCATTTTTTCTCAAATATAATAAATATACAGACATAGCTCTGTTACAGTTTTATAATAGTATAATTTAACAACCAAGATAACGTTAACCCCTAATAGAGCTACGCCCCAAATTGAACAGCTTTTAATGGAAAATTTGTTTATGTTCTATGTAAACAGTTATATTAATTTTATAAACGGATATTGAAAGTTTCATGGTATTAGATTTCAAAGCTTCTCGGATCCATCTAATGACAAAGCACACCCTCCTGTAAACATAAGTCGGTGATATATTATTGTCAAAGATGTTTTTTTATAGCTACGCAGATTATGTTTTCCTTTAATCCAGAAAAATAAGGAAATAACTTTTCTGTAAAGAATTAATTCTGTCCAGTAATACAGCTTTATACTTTTTGATCTATATTTTAGCACTTGACATGCTCAGCTACTCTTAAAGTACAAATTATAATTTGTGAATAAGGAAAAAGAGTATTTTAGTACAGGCGGGAATCAAACCTGCGTCACTTCCTATCCGGGGAAGTGCTCTAATCCACTGAGCTACAGTACTATCTTTTAGACATACCCAAACTCCTTATCACATTTGTCTTAACGACCAACGCCCTCTATCGGAACGCATTTATATGCATTAATCCAATATAGTAAGTTTAATTTTGCAATTAAAATTCATACTATTTGATGGCATGATTTTTTTAAACATTTTGATCTATATTTTAGCACTTGACATGCTCAGCTACTCTTAAAGTACAAATTATAATTTGTGTAAAAAATGTTGACCTCGCAAGCTTAAAGTCACACAACGTGCCATAGAAGGCCTATGCTCGGGACGTTATTATTATATTAGGCCATACAATCCATAATAAGTTTAATTCTTTTTAAAGTTTCTGGAAACAAATCTAAGGAAACACCCGCTTACTTAAGTATTATGTATTGTCAATTTACATACAATAAGCGTAGTGCAATGTTTGTAGTGTGTCGTGACTATAGGCTATATCACAGTTAAGCGTCGACAATTCTATACTTACCTAGCTTTCCGTACACGCGTTAATGAGGTCTTTCAATGCGCTACCTACGTTGCGGGTAATTTTTAGTGTTGTTATCATAATGAGAACGGTAGAATGGAGTGTTTAGTTAGGCCCCAAGAGTCTCCGTTGGAAATAACAAAATGTGTCGTAAGAATATAAGTTTATAAGTCACTTAATTTAGTAAGCTTTCATGTTTGGTTCTTGTGGTGACGAACTAAGAATACAAGTGTCACCACTCCATCCCTTCCCGCGGGCATCGTTCAAGGCGACTAAGGGAAGTAAACAATTATCACCCATTGCATTAGATACTGAAATACAATACAAAAAAAAAACAAAAAGAAATACAATTAAAATAAATACACAATTAAATTAAATACACCTCTGCCTACCCCTTCGGGGAATACAGGCGTGATGCTATGCATTACTGATGGTAGGGTTGGGTACCAAGTGAGAGTACTCACTTGCTAGAGGGCCCGAACGGGTCGGCACCACCGTCTCCAGTGTGACCGGTGAAGAAGCACATCAGTGTGTTGTGGCTGTAGCAGCAGATAGCCGTTTATTCTTTCATTACATGTAAATGAAATGGTGCGCAGTGGCTTGACAATACTCTCGATATAGTTGAGTACATAAGCGACGCTTACCAATTACTATCAGGTGGGCCATGGCTCGTCTGCCATCATTAGCAATAAAAGTGTAGCTCTTGGCTGTTATTAGTGATGTTAGCTGGTGAGATCAACAAAGTATAAATATAAATAGGAAAGGCAGCAGGGTTTGACAGGATAACTGTAAATGGTGAAGGCTGGACATGACATCACACCCAGTCAATTGTGCCGCCTTGTCAACATCCTTAGTATTAGAATGGATAATTTAGTAGGAGAACCCACCAAACACCCACGGAATGTAAATCTCGGCTATTTTAATACACACACTCACCAGAGGTTGTCAATTCGCACTTCTCACGGCGGCTGTGCACACTCGTCTATTTGTCTCGCGAACCTCTCGTCCACTCTCGTCTCGTAGAAGCTCGACACGAGAGCACACCATAAACGCGCTCATTGTATCAATTGAACTTCGGATGCCCGTCGCGATGGACGTGTAAAAAACAATTGCGGCGTTTATTTTTTTTTATTAGTTATTGTAATTTTTTAATCATTTACCATAAAAAAAATATATTAAACCATGGCGAAAAATAAACTTTTTAACTATTCAACAGGAATATATATATTTTTTAAATCTTCCACGGGGATATCAAAATCGTTGCTTATCCACAACCAAGCGTCGTGTAATAGTTGCTTATCCTTGTGCCTTACATTCTTAGGATTCCATAATAGTGATTGCCTTTAGTAGGCTTCTAAAAAGCGTTAGAACACATCGTTGTCGCACGCAGAAAACACGTCTTTACGCGAACGCAGTTGGCGGGCAACTAAGCAAACGAGTGTGTACAGGCGCGGTTTTGTTTCATCGCGAGGCTCACCGAGACCCTTTGACTCGAGCACAAAAACCGATACTCTCCCGAGACATAGCGAGAGCCCCGAGACGAGACGAGGCTACCATGTACACACTCGCCCTCGGCCTGTCTCGGGGTGTCTCGACGAATGTACAGCCGCAGTCACAGATAGATGCGAATGTAATAATAGCAAGGTAGTATGCCAAACAATAAAACGAGTCACAAAATGTGATACGATTTGAAACCCCAAATCTAGCAATATTCCGCAAAAAATAAAATCGAAACGTGTTGCGCCTCTACAAGAGGTATCCTCGGGAGCGAATGGAAACGATGGATTGCCACCAAGTGCCAGCTCATTTAATTAATTAACGTCCTTACTAATAATAGAAAGGCGAGAGTGAGTTTTTTTCGCGCCATAACTACTGAACTGACCATCATTAAATTTTTATCTGGAACTCAGAAAAGGACATTTATGCTACTTTTGGTATTGAAAAAACGGACGGTTCCTCTAGGATAGAAATTTTAGCAGAGATCATAAGTGTGTTTTGGAGTGAAGCATTTATACTTTATAATCCAGGCGGATGAAGTCGCGAGTACAATCTAGTGTGCTATAAAACTGGTAAAGTGCCAAGCCATTTGTGCAAGGATGTCATCGTACCACCACTGAAGTAATAAAACACAGTTGCAATGGATCGCCAATAAAGGCGGAGAGACGGCACACAGCGGATTTATTTAGTGGGTGAGGGCCCCGCACTATCCTGTTCGTTGCCCCGAACGAGGGGGTGTACGGTTAGGAACATTTTTTCCCCGCAATAATAAAAAAAAATACGCATTAACATAAGGCTAACGATAGGAATATACGATTAATTTCCTATTTTTTTTTTAACGTTTTTAATGTTCTACTATTAGGCACGGGTTTCCTCTCATAGTAAGAGGGATTTAGGCCGTAGGGAAATAGGGCACACACAAAATAACCTAAGATTGCCAATCCGCACTCTAACAGATGTGATAGAAGCAGAGAATGTGATAATAGCAGAGTAGCATGCACGATAATGACAAAAAATCTCACCAATGCGATAAAACTATGCGATACGGCTGGACTCTCAGAACAGGAAGTTGCAATATTCCGCAAAAATCCGAACATAAAATCGATACGTGTTTCGCCTCTACACAAGGCATCCCCAGGACCGCTCGGCAACAAATGAGCCTATCGTGCCTTTTCAGATATAGAAGTCCAAGGAGTAGTGGGTAATGAATTTTACTCAGAACTATCCATGTAATTATGGGTTTGACAGCCACCTGCGCAGGATCTGGAATCTCTTTTTAATAACATCTGAAAGGGTGTTAGACGATAGAAGTAGTTTTAGTTAGTCGTATTGTGCGTGGTGATAAGCTGTAAACACAAACATATAGGCCATATATGTGAGCGTTTAGTTCATTGCGGTGGTACCGCATGACGCCACTTACCAAGTGACACGCAACGTGTCGGGTCTGCAACACAAGCCCGATATATTTCATTAAATTGAACATAAATATCATAATTCATTTTGGAAGTTATACAGAGTTTAACACAAGATTTAAAAATGTGTAATCGAAAATAACAGTTACAAGCATGATTTGAACCTGCCTCTCCTGGAATACCGTCCTTGATGCTTTGTCGATTCAGCAACCAATTGCTCGGGCCTACGAATTTCGATAAGCAACACGTTCATTCTTAACGTATTGGGTGACGCCGCCGTGTCCCGAGTAATTGTCACGATGGCTGAATTGGCAAAGCATCTGGGACGGTATTCCAGGAGATGCAGGTTCAAATCTTGCTTGTGACTGTTATTTTCGATTTCACACTTTGTGTTAATTTATATGGCTAAGCATGTTAAATGCTAAAAAAATATCAAAATAATTATAAAAATGAATTAACAACTAGCAGCGACTGTGAAATGGCAGAGTGCTAAATTATGTGTTATTGCAAAAATGGACTTAATTACATTTTAATGGCCTCAATGGCTGTAATATGTTGAAATGTATGGTTATTAAAGTAGTTTGTTTTACTTTTACTGCCACTCCACCCGTTTATATTCCTCAGGGATCATATAAGCCCCCACTAGAGTAATGTCACATAGTTCCAGTGGTCTGCCAATATAGCTGAAGAGACGGCACACGGTGGGTTTATTTAGTGAGTGAGGGCCTCACAACGAATAGGTTAGCTATTCGTTGCCTCGAACGACGGGTGTGCGATTACGAATTTTTTTTCTCGCATAACCAAAAAAAGGGGCCTTACAGCTAATAAAGTCAATTCATTACCGCTAATTGTGAACATATCACAACACATTATACTTGCTTATTCAGTACTTACTACGATATAAATGTTACAGAAGATGTTATGTGAACGTGTAAAAGTTTACTTACGAGAGATTTCAAAATATACAACTAACAAACATAAAATCGCTCAAGAATTATATTATTTGTGAATTACCTACACAAATCTTTGTAAGAATGGATTCCTCAATCGGTCCGAGAAGTTTCTATCTATAACCATTATATTTATACGATCATTATATCTATGCAGTCAACTCACAATATTAATAAGCAAACTAGAAGCCACATTAATCTATAAATCATTTTATCATTACCTAATAAACTAACCATAATTCAGTCCTTTCATTTTGCCTCAGACAAAAGGAGGCCAGGGGTTGCGTGCGTAGAAAAAACAATAATAAATTAACATTTAATCAGTTTTTCCATATAAATGAAACTATTTGCGTCACAAATAACAGTTATTTTGCTAAGTATGCAAGCGTAATGGTATTCATAAACTTATATCCACGCACATTAAATAGATTAGTTCCAAAAAATTGTATATTGCTCAAGTTTTTAAATATAATAAAATGTAATCGCTGGCTTATCATTTGGGGACAAAAAAAGACTATTATTTTAGAATTTTTACTCGGGATTTAGTGTTTAACTCTCAATTTAATTACCGATACTTGCTAAATGCTTGGCCGTGTGAGGCCAGCTTTAGAATTGTCCCATCCCCCTCCACACATGGGAGTCGTAAGAGCCGACTGAGGGAATACCGGGGAGAGTGGGCAGCAGCACTCCCTCGAGTATTAACAACATCCACTGTGATCGCCAACCCGCCTGCCAAGCGTGGCGATTATGGCACTATACCCCCAATTTGGGGAGGCCTATGTCCAGCCGTGGACGTCGAAAGGCTGATGGATGGATGGATGGATGGACTTGAAACCCCGCAGTATTCTTTCAGTAAAAGACGATACGCTTTTTGTAACTTAATGATTTATTTTTTTATTCAGTAAATAATAATAATAATAACCGGTCCATCGTATCTTATCAGTATAAGAAATTCGCCTACGCTAATATATTTATGCCACACACAAATAAAACCACCCCACCATAGCTATAATATATTTATAGAAATCATGCAAATGCATCAAAATTGGAGCAGCGGTTTTGTGTTCGAAGACCCTTGTAAATACATTGTATAAGCTATGCCTCATTTTATGTTATTTATTGTTATAGCTGTATATCTTTGGTTATATATATATATATATACAAATACTTTCTACATAGTTTGTATATTTTTTTCCACCGCCACTTTATCATTACGGTACTTATTTTAATCTTTTTTTTACTATTGTATAATTATGGTAATATTTTACCCTGTAGGAATAATATAATTCTTCCTTTCCTTTTCGTGGTATGATTTCCTACACCCCTGGTAGGTCTTGACTACCATATTTCGTGGTCATATTGTCCGCCACCATGAAAAAAAAATCTGGAAAACGGTTGACCCTAAAGGCCACCCCTGCAACTTCCCGCTAATTTGATACTTAAGCGCTCAAAATTGCACTTTTACGTTTTTCTCTAATTAAAAACTCTTGTGTTATGTAAAAAGGAGCATGAGAGCAAAATCAATGCGGTCGAAATGCGATCTCTGCGGAGAATCTGTGGAGTGAGGCTGACTGACCGCATTCGTAACAATGACGTAAAAGAGCGAGTAGGTATGAAATGCTAAGTAATATAGATCAAAAATGTTTAAAAAATCTCGCCATCAAATAGTATGAATTTTAATTGCAAAATTAAACTTACTATATTGGATAATTGCATGTAAATGCGTTTCCGATAGATGGCGTTGGTCGTTAAGACAAATGTGATAAGGAGAATCGGATGATCGAAAGATCTGTACTATAGCTCAGTGGTTTAGAGCATTTCTCCGGATTGGAAAAGACGCAGGTTCGATTTCCGCTAGTACGAAAAATCTCTTTTTCCTTATTCCGTTTAAAAATTATTCCAAAAAAACCCTTTTTTTTTGTAGTTTTATTGAGTTTTCTCATAGATCTACCGGTTCGAATCGGTCCTTATTGTACACAAATTCTAAGTTTGGCCAAGTCCTTTTGAATGACGCCAACCGCGATGAAATCGGTTAAGCCGTTCAAAAGTTATGAGAGGTTTACATACGGCCACACACACACACACACACACACACACACACACACACACACACACACACACACACAGTCTTCCTATTGATGAATTTACTGTTTTCCTGGACCGGCTGACTGAGGATGCGAAGCAGCATTATCCAGTGGCAATAGCCGGCGACTTTAACTCCTGGGCAGTGGATTGTGGCAGCAAGGAGACTAACGCACGGGGAAGAGCATTTCTGAAGGCTATGGTTACACTGGATGTGGCCCTGCTCAACAGCGGTGATACACCGACGTACAGCAGAGGCGAAGCAAGTTCTGTCATAAATCTTACATTCGTAAGTAGTAGCTTAGTGAAAGGAAACTACTCTTGGAAGGTAATGGATGCCTACACAGCCATCGACCATAACGCTGTACTCTGGGAACTATCAATTGGCAAGAATTCCGGAAGAGTAAATAGGCAGACCAACGCGATTGGGTGGAAAGTAAAATCATTTGACCCAGTTGCTTTTGCAGTAGCCTTAGACAGTGGCTCAACTATAGCTGGAAGTGCTGAGGAAAAGACCAAAAACCTAATGATGAGTGTTGCCCAGGCTTGCGACGCTAGTATGCGTCGAAAACGTGGCACGAGTAAGCGTCCGTCGGTGCACTGGTGGAACGATCATATCAGTGTTCTTCGTACCTCAGAAAAAGAAGAATATCTCAGCGTGGCTATCGACAACCAAATTCTGCGGAACTGGTAACTGAATATAAAAGCGCACGTCGAGCACTAAACTTAGCTATCAAAGATAGCAAAAGAAAATGTTGGGAAGAGCTCATCGACGAAGTAGAGAGGGACCCGTGGGGCAGGCCTTATAAAGTAGCTATGGACTACCTGAAAAGCCAGCCAATGTTGTCACCCACATGCCCACAACTCCTGAAGAGGATTGTTACGGTGCTGTTTCCGCAACAAAGAGAACTCAGCTATCCGCCAGTGCTATGTGCATTCGAGGAAATTCCGCCTATTACGGAGGATGAACTGATGGAAGCCTGTAATAGAGTGGGGAATAATAAAGCTCCGGGCTTGGATGGAATACCAAACATTGCTTTGCAAATAGCTATCAAAACAGCACCGGCATTGTTCCTAGATGCCTATGATTCATGCTTCAAACAAGGTTCTTTTCCTCGGAAGTGGAAGCAGCAGAGACTGGTATTACTCCCTAAGGGTAAAAAGCCACCAAACGAACCGTCATCATATCGTCCACTTTGCATGCTTGATACAGCTGGCAAGGTACTGGAACGAATAATCCATCAGAGGATCGAAGCAGCCGTTGAACCGCTGCTGACTAACAACCAGTACGGCTTCCGGAAAGAAAGATCAACCCTAGACGCGATCAATCTTGTCGTGACAACAGCCAAGGATGCAATTACAGGGACCAGATGGAAGAGAGGTAAGAAAAAGTACTGCTTGGTGGCTACATTAGACATTAAGAACGCCTTCAATTCCGTTAACTGGAAATGCATTACGTGGGCCCTTGAAGAGAAGCGCGTACCAGGATACCTGCGTAGAATGGTTGCGAGCTACTTTTCAAACAGGCTCCTGAAGTATGACACGAATGACAGGCCAATGGAATACAGAATAACTGGAGGAGTACCCCAAGGTTCGGTACTAGGCCCTCTCTTGTGGAATATCATGTATGATGGTTTACTGAGGCAAATATTGCCAGGAGCATTATATTACTTCACAGCCGTTCATTCGTTATCTGGGAGTAATGCTGTTGATGCCCGACTCAATTTCAAACAGCAGATAGAGCATGTAAGTGCCAAGGCGTCGGTAGTCAGGGCAAGCTTATCACGGTTGATGCCTAATGTCGGAGAACCGAAACAGAGCAGGAGATCATTGCTGTCGTCGGTGGTGACGGCAGTGTTAACCTATGGAATTCCCATTTGGGCTGGCGCCCTCGGAACGCGTGAATCACGGAGAAAAGTTTCATCAATATATCGACTGAGCGCCCTGAGAGTGGCCAGTGCCTTCCGCACGGTTTTGGAAGAAGCTGTGTGTGTTATTGCCGGAATGCTACCTTTTAGAGTGCTTGCTGAGGAAAGACAAGCCCTCTTTGAGAGACGAAGATTATGTATGTTGAGTTCTGATGAACCCATGGGAAAGGAACGGCAATACAGCATACGTAGATGGCAAACCGTTTGCCGTGTGGGGCCGGCTTTAGAATTGTCCCACCCCTCTCCACCCATGGGAGTCGTAAGAGTCGACTGAGGGAATACCGAGGGAATGGGCAGCAGCACTCATTCGAGTATTAACAACATCTACTGCGATCGCCAACCCGCCTGCCAAGCGTGGCGATTACGGCACTATCCCCCATTCTCGGGGAGGCCTATGTCCAGCAGTGGACTTCAAAAGGCTGATGGATGGATGGAGATGGCGAACGCAGTGGGATACTGCAACAACTGGTAGATGGACGCACCGTCTCATACCTCAAGTCTGCCTGGCTGAACCGAAATCACGGTGAGGTCAACTATTATCTGACCCAGATGCTCACAGGACATTGGCTAATTTCGAGCATATCTCTATCGCTTCAAACACGATGATTCTCCAGAGTGCCCATCCTGCCCCGGAGTCACTGAAAACGCGGAGCATGTGTTCTTTACGTGTCCTCGTTTCAACTCGCTGCGCAATGACCTAGAGCTTGTCGTTAAACAAAAAATGTACCCAGAAACACTAGTCAATGCGATGCTCTCCTCAAAGGAAGCCTGGAATGCAACCAGTACGTTTGCCATGAATGTCCTCCAGGATCTTCGTTCTATAGAAAGGATGCGAGTGAAAAACAGGAAGTAATGCCCCCCGTGCCCCCGTGAAGTAATGCCTAACGGCGGTTTCCGCGGGGGAAACAGAGGCTGGAGAAAGAGGAGGTTTTTAGTCGGTATTAGAGATTCTGAGTCCGACATACCAGGCTAATTCTGACGATATGTAAAAGTATTTTCCTACCTATATAAAAAAAATAATAATAATAAAAAAAACACGCACACACACACACACACACTAGGACCTCAAAACGTCAACATCTTTTGAAAACTCGATTTTCGAAAAACAGGGTAAAACCAATAGTAAAGTTCCCAACTTTTGAAAATTTTAAATTTTCCTAGCGGGAAGTTAAAAAACGATATCAGCGCCCCTAACGGTTAGCAGAGCTCGATCATATGATGAAGTAGGTAGTCATGAATTTGATGTTTATATCGTTAAGCGCTGATTGTTCATTCATCATTATATCATGATGAGGGTAGCGGGTGTTTTCCATATACATATATCGGCCGCCACATGAAGTGATCAGTTTCAGATGTGTAACATAGATAACACAAAAAGCCCAGATAATTATTAACAGAGTAGACGAATGTGACGTGCACATTGGGAACGTCCGGCAGTCCGATGGCTTCTATACTTATCTTTTTTCACATTCAAAAATAACAATTTGTTCTTTGAAGTAGCTGAGCATGTCAAGGGCTAAAATTCAGATTAAACTGTTTAAAAAATCGCGCCATCATATAGTATGAATTTTAATTGCAAAATTAAACTTACTATATTGGATTAATGTATGAAAATGCATCACATACGTAGCGTGGGTCGTAAAGACGAAGCTGATGTGAATATTGGAAACAGCCGTCGGTCAGTGGGATGGTTTAGCGGTCTAGAGCACTTCCCCGGGTTGGAAGGGATGCTGGTTCGATCCCCGCTCGCACTAAACTTCTCTTTTTCCACATTCACAAATATTTTTTGTCTAAAAAGGTAAGAAAATTTTAAAACCAATGTTGTAAGTTTTACTATGTGACCTTTCTATTGATTTTTTTGAGTAAAATAAAAGATTGATGGAGGGAGGTATAATTGTTCAGATACATAGCTCTGCTTCGTTACAAAATAATTTGTAAGTAAGCATTACATAAACCGACAATTATTCAACAATTTGTCAACGATGTATCGAAATATACAAATCATAAATATGAATGGTGATATTTTGTAGCGTTTGTTGTAATTTTGTGAAACTTAAATATTTTTTGTTTGATAGAAAAAGCTAAACTAGAAAATGTGAGATCGAAAACGGTAACGGGGATTAAATCCACGTTTTTCTGCAATTGTGATATAGAAGTAGTGGGTTAAATGCCCACTTGTATTATCAATATTATCGATCAATTTCACAATTGATCACACTTTATGTTCCATTAAATGGCCAAGCATGTCATGAAGTTATATAAAAATAACAACATGCTAGTATTCTATGGAGTATGTCGGCAGACTAGCTCGCAATCCTCATGATGGTAAGTGGTAACCGTTCTTTGTGTATTCAGCAGTAAGTACCTATCCATCCAACCATCCATCAGCCTTTCAACATCCACTGCTGGACATAGGCCTCCCCAAGAGAACGCCACAACGAGCGGTCCCGTCATGGGGGATAATGCCGTAATCGCCACGCTTGGCAGGCGGGTTGGCGATCGCAGTGGATGTTGTTAATACTCGAGGGAGTGCTGCTGCCCTAGTAAGTACCTGCCAAAGTATATTTCTGTATAATTTAGACCATAAACTGACAACCCATTGTATATTGATGGCCTATATAATACTTTCTGATATTTACGCGAATGTTACACATTTTGAAATAAAAATACGTTTACGGAATCTATCGCATTTACTTGATTTTACTACTATCCCGACGTTTCGAATACTTTACAGCATTCATGATCACGGGTGGACTTAGATGATAGACGTCCAAGGTTGATATGTTATTTCAACGGATTCATCTACCCACAGTATATGATTTTACAAAATTTTTTTTTGGTTTATTTATTTTCACCCACCTAATATTCGTTTAGAAACACAGTGAAAATATCTACTTCAAATGTTTATGCTTACAATGTATGAGACTTTAAATTAGTCTATTAAAATGAGTATAATACTCCTCTTTAAATTGTAAAATTTTTGTTTTTATTTAGTGCTCAAAAATTCTACCACAAACTACCAATTACTACCAGTGAGAAGACAATCTTGGTTAATAGTTTATATTATTAAATATATTGATTTTGCCAAAAGCTAAGACTAAGAAGCTACCACCGGATCGGAACGCGGCCTGACTGAGAAAGATCCGGCCAGAAATCGTCTATCATCTAAGTCCACCCGTGATCATGAATGCTGTAAAGTATTCGAAACGTCGGGATAGTAGTAAAATCAAGTAAACGCGATAGATTCCGTAAACGTAGTTTTATTTCAAAATATTGATGGCCTAATTGTTGTCGTAATGTTTAATATAGATTTTGATTTTTGGTAGGCCGCGTCTTAATCGTATACTGTATTTGTCGGAAAAAAGTGTTTATCACCTATCCGACAGCGAGGTGACTGACTGATGGGCCATAGAGACACGGGTTTGTGGGGTAGCGCTTGGCCTTCACCCGTCAATTCGCTCCACTTGGAATTGATGGAAAAAATGTTAGCTCAACTGTAAAGTTCAGACGAAGTCGCAGCCAGAAGCTAGTTGATATTACATATATTGAAAGATGCGTTAACAATGAGTTTTGATTTAATCTTTTCTATTTTAACAGTGGATTGCTTCCAAAATCACAAATGTAATAAAAATCTAAAAGATTTCTTGCCTAATAACTCATACAATAGTCGTATTAAAAAAAGAGAGTGTTCCAGAACCTGAGTTATATAATAGGCCTTTTGTTCCACAAGTGTCTGCTCGATTAAGGGAATTACTTTCAAAAGAACTTCATAATTAATTGTCGTTATAATTAATCGCTAGCAAATCCATTGTTTAAGAAAATGTTTTGAAGGGTAATGGGGAGTATGTTTTCGAGGATTTTGAGATTTGCGTGAGTTGAGCTCAGATTGTGGTTATTGCACCCTCAGCTATAAGTTCTTTTTTGTATTTAATGAGCTGGGTGATTGTTTTTGTAAAAATTATACTATAATTCTGTAGTTAGGAGGCACTGCCTTCTCTGGGTTTTCTTGAAATGCTATGTTACAGTACAGTAAGCTGGCTCCAATGTGACTGGCTTAATAGACTAAACTCTCAAACCTATAAGGGTTTTATTACCACAGCATAAACAAAACAGATGTTTCTGGGCTTTGACAGGGTTTTTTTTTCCGGCTCGATCGGGGAAGTGCCATCCTCTCACAGAAGATCAGCATGAAATAACGGTAGGTGCTCATACAGGTGTGTTTCGTATGGTGAGTGAGAGCGCCAGAGGTCCAAACCCTGCCCTATCTTCTCCTTATTATCCTTCTTAACTTCTCCTTAGTATCCCCCTATCCTCCTCTTATTATCCTTCGTAACCTCTCCTCAGTATCCTACCTATCCTCTCCTCATAATCCCAACTATCCACCTCCTATCCCTTTCCTTGGAGATGGCGACGCGCGATTGATGCCTCTGGTGTGGCTAGCGTCTATAGGTTACGGCTTACCACCAGGTGGGCCGTAGGTATGCTTCTTTGCCACCTAAGTAGTATAAAAAAGAAAACACCCTTGACGAAGGAATAATCCTTGTATGTCAGGGGAATTTACAAACATACAACTTCACGAATACAAAGTATAGCCAGTCTTAGACCAACCATTTGTGGACCACATAAATAGAGGTGTTGATAGTATCTATAATTTCAAAGTGTATCATGATTAAAGAACTTCATGTGTGGTATTAAGTCAGCTCTAACTAGAGATATGTATCTCTAGTTATTATATACTAAGTTTAAAACTTAAACAAATAATTACGGCTCGACGCTCATGGAGTGAGCCGAAGTGAGCGTGTTGGTAATGGTGCTTAATAATTGCATTAAAACTTGTTTAATGAGGGAGAACCGCTGGCAGACAATGGAAGGGCACAGTGGCAGATACGAAATCACTGAATATTAAAAGTTTTGTAAATCAGTCATTTGAGAAGAGGTTTTAGGGGCTCGTTAAGAAATGTTTCTGACTGTGCGAAACTTTGTTACGTACGGTAATTCTATAAAGAGGGTTCGTCACACGAGTCTTGTGCCAGCCTTTGTTTAAATAATAAGCTTGCTTGATTATAAGAATACAAAAATGAGCCGTTACGGAATGTCTCGCAGATGTGAAAACATTGACTTTTTTTCTTTCTTCAAATATTATTCGAGTCTTATATGATTCTTGGTAAGCGGCCTCTCGTTATCCATAGACGAATTAAAACTTTTTTATTGGTTTATTGATTGATATTATGCTTTGCTAGTTAGATGTTTTTGTCAAGAGATGGCGTTAAAACCAACTAGATAAATTGTCGTGGCGACGTCGCCACGATAAGAGCCAGTTTTAGGATTTTGTTCTGATTGAAAGTTTTCGGCCGTGTGTGGCCGGCTTTAGAATTGTCTCACCCCTCCCTACCCACGGGAATCGTAAGAGTCGACAGAGGGAATACCGGGGGAATGGGCAGCAGCACTTCCTCGAGTATTAACAACATCCACTGCGATCGCCAACCCGCTTGCCAAACGTGGCGATTACGGCATTATCCCCCATGACGGGACCGCTCGTTGTGGCGTTCTTGGGGAGGCCTATGTCCAGCAGTGGACGTTGAAAGGCTGATGGATGGATGGATGGAATGTTTTCATAAACTAAAATGGTGCCACTGTTTTGTACAATAAATTTGCTGTAAAGAATTTTCCTGTGATTCGGTATGAAGCGGAAGGTAGTCCTTTTTTTATTTTATTGAGACTGGTAATCAGTGTTAACGATCAGCTGTCTATTAGTGGCCTTGGCTCATGCCCTGGCCAAAATCGCCTTTTCGTGGTGAAAATATTTTTTTTTAAAAGCATACCAGCAATTTAGGGGTTAGGTGATTATCACCGTTCATGGATTTAGTTAGTAATTATTTCAGGAACTTAGGTTAGGTTAGGAACTATTTCACTGCTTGCCATGTAGGAGCTTTCCATTCAGGAAAGAAGTGAGTATTGAAAAGGCTATTTTCTCGTTTGATCACAATACAGTTGCCTACAGATAACAGATCCCTATACAGTAGCGAGACAAAACGACCAAATTTAAGACTAATCAAGAGCTATCAAACACAAAAAAGCTTTATAAAAACCGTTATTTAAGTTATTAAGTAATGCAAAATGAAAAAAAAAATCCGAAAAATAGACAATAATTCTAAAAAAAATATGTTTTGAGTTGCTAATATCCAAACACAGTATCTTTTATTTTCTAAAATAATCTGTAATGTACAGATGTCTCTCTTACATTCTTCATTTACATTTACATCATTTACATTCTCTTACAATCATTAGTTTGATTAGTATTAAGTAAAATATAGATAAATGTGAAAGTTTGTGAAAATAATGGATGTCAAATAATTTTTCCTACAGTAAAATAATGTTTTTTTTGGATATGTTTTGGCATATATACTTAACGCCCAATAGCCTAATTTAGTATACTAGTACATTAGAGTCGCAATAAACACATACCTATAATATATTATTTTCTATTCTTGTTAGGAGTTCATATATCCTATGAAAACAACTTGAATTGTGAAGTCCTTTCAGGCGGAGTTGTCGTAGAAACTATAAATAAATGATAATAAAGATATAATAAGGTCAGATGTGCTTAAATAAAATTATAATAGTTATCATAAACACGGTAAAACCTACGACTCAAGTTTCTACTCTTTCGAATAAAATTTATATGAGGCCAAGTCATCTCGCTGTAAATCTTTCATTTGTAATAAACTTTTACAACTTATGTTATTCTGTTTGAATACTACTACAGGTACTCGTATAAAAATGTAAATAATCATTTCTATTACCAGCTAATACTTTATTGTTTTGAAAATGTGATAACGTCTTATAAATTGATGAACGCCCGGCTGCACGCACGAAAAAAACTCACGTTACGAAAAATGTCTGCGGCACAGAGGCGGCCGGCCCACCGAGGCCACCGATCGACATGAGAACATGATATTCTTCGCCCGAACGCGGCCCGGGCAACACGCATATCTCAACTATTATATAGCAGCACACGCGATCGTACCTTTTTATATGTACCATTCGATTTCTATCAGTATAACATTGTTTAAAGTGCAAATCTTATTTCTTCATGACGTTATCACGTAAAATTATCGTCGGTAAACCGACTTTACAGACAATCATATAGTTATTTTTTACATGTTCTAAGCGAGTGCTTGACTATACACCACCTGATGGTAAGTGGAAGTATAGTCTAGGATGGTAAGACGCATTAACTTAGTAAAAACTTATTTAGTCTAGCCTTGAAGACTTCCACATTGTAATTGGATGGGAATACCGAAGTTAGCAACTTATTCTATTCCATTGCTGTGCCTAATATGAACTATAAAGCGAATCATTTTGTTCGGAAAGATTGGATATCCACAACATATGGATGGAAGCCCGCCGTTCATCTGGTCTTCCGATGGTGGAAAGATGTTGGTGGTATTAGATCATATAATTCCTGCGTACACTCTCCAAAGTGTATCCTATAGAATATTGTGAGGCTGGCTACTTTACACGTACGTTAACAGTAATGCCCATAACTGTTAACCAGGAGATGCAGGTTCAAATCTTGCTCATGACTGTTATTTTCGATTTCACATTTTCACACTTTGTATTCATTTATAGCAAGTCAAATGCTTAAAAAATATATAAAACAATCAAAGTATTCATAGGTCTTCATCATAATTTGGTATGAATCTTAATTGTTATAATAAACTATTATAGAATGGATTTTAGGAGGAGAGCCCACCACTCACCCACGGATTGTCAATCCCGGTTATCTTTGGACAGAATAACCTAAGATTCCCAATCCGCACTCTCACAGATAGAGGAGAATGTGATAATAGCAAAGTAGCATGCACGATAATGACAAAAAACTCACCAACGCGACACAACCATGCGATACGGTAGAACTCTCAGAACCACAATATTGCAATATTCCGCAAAAATCCGAACATAAATTCGACACGTGTTTCACCTCTAAACGAGGCATTCTCAAGAACGCTCGGCAACAAATGAGCAAAGCTTACTCGTGCAACTTGCTTTTATACCCCTTCCACTATACAACAGTTATGACGTATCGCTCGAACGATATGAAAACAAGTTTAGTAGTGGGGAACTACAGCTAGTTTGTTCATTCAACAACATGTTACTACTGACTTTAATTATTTCTAATTGTTCTAAAACGGACAGTCTAATATTTTTATCACAAATATGCAAGGGCTCGAATGTATGACTATTATCTAATGAATGGTTACAATCTAATAAATGTTTCGCAAAATGTGACTTTTCAGGGTAATTATGCCTATACGCAGCTATATGTTCTTTATAACGAGTCTCAAAATTACGGCCCGTTTGCCCTATATAAACATTATTACATATTTGACATTGCAATTTATATACACCAGACTTTTTACATTTATCAATATCGTTGCAATTTATATACACCAGACTTTTTACATTTATCAATAGTATTGATAAATGTAAAAAGTCTGGTGTATATAAATTGCAATGTCAAATATGTAATAATGTTTATATAGGGCAAACGGGCCGTAATTTTGAGACTCGTTATAAAGAACATATAGCTGCGTATAGGCATAATTACCCTGAAAAGTCACATTTTGCGAAACATTTATTAGATTGTAACCATTCATTAGATAATAGTCATACATTCGAGCCCTTGCATATTTGTGATAAAAATATTAGACTGTCCGTTTTAGAACAATTAGAAATAATTAAAGTCAGTAGTAACATGTTGTTGAATGAACAAACTAGCTGTAGTTCCCCACTACTAAACTTGTTTTCATATCGTTCGAGCGATACGTCATAACTGTTGTATAGTGGAAGGGGTATAAAAGCAAGTTGCACGAGTAAGCTTTGCTCATTTGTTGCCGAGCGTTCTTGAGAATGCCTCGTTTAGAGGTGAAACACGTGTCGAATTTATGTTCGGATTTTTGCGGAATATTGCAATATTGTGGTTCTGAGAGTTCTACCGTATCGCATGGTTGTGTCGCGTTGGTGAGTTTTTTGTCATTATCGTGCATGCTACTTTGCTATTATCACATTCTCCTCTATCTGTGAGAGTGCGGATTGGGAATCTTAGGTTATTCTGTCCAAAGATAACCGGGATTGACAATCCGTGGGTGAGTGGTGGGCTCTCCTCCTAAAATCCATTCTATAATAGTAACAATGGACTTCCGCCAAGTGTCGCCTCATTCAATTAATTATGTTATAATAAAGCTTACCTGGTCAGAATAATGTATGCAAATACATCCGACAGATTAAATTTATGTGATTCGTACTTTTTGTTTTAGATTAATTAATATTTATTTAATACTAGCTCACCCGGCGAACTTCGTATCGCCACATTTTTTTTCGTGAATATTTTGCAATGAACATTATTAAGGTATCGTTATTAAAAAATAGGGGTTGGTAGTAGAAGAGTGAAAATTTAGAGGTATCGGTCAAGCCGTTTCGGAGGAGAATGGCGACAAACACTGTGACACGAGAATATATATGTAATATATACCACAGTTGTTGGCCACTTGCTCACATTATTATAAAAAATATATCAAAATAATAATAAATCTTAAAGTAATGAGAATAAAAATACTTTGTTTTCTGAAAAACACTATTACGAAGTTTGCATACCTGAACGTTCTAAATCACTAAAAGTAAAGAGTATTTTCTCTTGTTTGGGAATGCTTAAAATACTTTGAAGACTTTTTTCAGAACGCGATTTTAATTAAATAGTTTGCCTTTGTTCTACACAAAACTCTTTGATTCAAAAGTACACGCTACATTAAAATATATTTGTTAGGGTTTACCTTTTCGTTAAGGATAACATAAATAACATAGCATCATGCCTGTATTCCCCGAAGGGGTAGGCAGAGGTGTATTTCCAGAGATGTACAAGATACCCTATACAAAGTATTGGGAATACAAAATGCAAGATACTTTTAAATTAAGTATTTCAGATATCAGATACCACATACTTTCTGGAATGCTATCTGAAATACTAGATACAAAATGCGTATTTTTTAAATACTTTTTTAAGATAAAATACTTTTGTACGAAAACAAAATTGTTCTACTATATTTTTACATTACGAGTAATTATTTAAGAATAGTTCGCGTTGAGCGCGCAAATGAGACAAGACATAATATTATATTTTTAAGGTTTAGTTGAGACTTAAGTAAAACCAATTTCTCAAACATTTTATCACTCATTTTTCTTCTATGAGGCCTCATAAAAGAGGAGTTAGAAAATTTTATTGTGGTAAGCAAAAATTTGCCGTGTGGGGCCGGCTTTAGAATTGTCCCACCCCTCTCCACCCATGGGAGTCGTAAGAGCCGACTGAGGGATACCGGAGCAGTGGGCAGCAGCACTCCCACGAGTATTAACGTTCGTAACATTTACCTGCAAAAATATTGTATTCGTAACATTTAACTACAAAAATATTGTAAGATCAGTGGAATGTGTAAGAAAAATATGTAGACGGCTGACATTACAGCACTTCAGGAAACGTGGCTGTTGCCACACGATATTCCATTCCTGGGCAGCATCAGCGATAAGTTTGCCTTCAGTGGTAAGTCTGCCGTGGACACCTCAGCCGGAGTGCTCCGCGGCTGACGGAGGGGTGGCAGTGCTGTGGAGGAAGTCTGTGTTTCCCTCAGTGTCAGTGATACAGTGTAGTAGTGATCGTTTAGCTGCTATTAAGGTTGAGATGCGTGAGCGTTCTATGTTGATCATATCTGTGTACATGCCAACGGACTCAAAAGATAATTTGATTGATTTTACAGAGTGTCTAGGCGAAATAAATTCTATAATTGAAAATGTGATGTAGAATCTGTGTTTGTATTAGATATCAATGCGCACCCGGGTGAGTTTTTCGCAAATCAACTACTGGAGTTTTGTGTGGAACAGTCATGGACTTGGCTGAATTGGCAAAGCATCTGGACGGTATACAGGAGATGCAGGTTCAAATCCTGCTCGTGACTGTTATTTTCGATTTCACATTTTTCACTTTGTGTTTATTGTATGTTGCTAAGCATGTCAAATGCTAAAAATATGTAAAAATATCTAAATATTTATAGAATTGTAAAATTAAGTTTACCTGGTCGGTATAATGTATGAAAATACTTCCGACAGATGGTGCAGGCGTCACCCAAAGACGTTAAGTATGAATGTGTTATCGAGATTAGCAGTCAGGAGCAAGGGTCACGATTGCTGAATTGGCAAAGCATCTGGACGGTATCCAGGAGATGCAGGTTCAAATCCTGCTCGTGACTGTTATTTTCGATTTCACATTTTTCACTTTGTGTTTAAAGTCATGGACTTGCGTTGATCTTGTTATATTACCTAACGATTCATACACTTTTGTTAGTGAGGCACACGGATGTCGTCGTTGGCTCGATCACTGTGTTGTCACGAGTGCCGCGCGCTCAACTATTGACCGTGTAAAGATAATATATGATACCTACTGGTCTAACCACTATAGTACAAGTGGCATGTTCGCGGAGGCGCGCGTGGACGGCTTCCACGCGATAATACGTAAGCCCTGTGCATCGATGCTGGCGCGGGTGCGCATCAGCCCCAACGCCATCCTGTCTGCGATCGCCAACCCTCCTGCCAAGCGTGGCGGTTACGGCACTATCCCTCATTTTGGGGAGGCCTGTGTCCAGCAGTGGACGTCGAAAGGCTGATGGATGGATGGATGAAGCAATTAAGCTTTGTAATTGGGGAGGCCTATGTCCAACAGTGAACGATGAAAGTCTGATGATGATGATAATGATGATGAAGCAATTAAGCTCCTTAAGCTGGTATCTTTATTATATTTATGTGTGCGATTGCTGATCATGAGGTCTCGGGTTCGATACCCGGGTCGTGTGTATTACACAGCCACGGTTCGCCAGCTATGCTTAAGTCCCACATAATAGGGATCACGCCTATTGCCGTCTACCGCGCACATTTCCAAACTCCGGGCTGTTACTGTAAATTTTTCTTTTTACGAAAAAGCTCAATAACACTGCCCGACCCGGGGATCGAACCCGAGACCAGTATAAAGACAAATGTGATGTGGCGATTCGGTATGGCCGTTGGCCAGTGCGATAGCTTAGCGACTTAGAGCACTTCCCCGGATTGGAAGGGACGCAGGTTCGAATCCCGCTTGCATTAAAGTTCTCTTTTTCCACATTCACAAATAATTTGTTCTTTGAAGAAGCTGAAAATATCAAGTGCTAAAATACAGATCAAAAGCGTTGCATGTGGGTTTTCATTTTAGGTCGTTTACATACAAAAATGATACCCAAAGCAATTCCATTAACCTCAACTCGTTCACAGCGCTGTCCTTATTAAACGCATTCACAGTGCCAACGAATGTAAACCCCATTTACTATTAACGTCGTGTTCCGTCGCGCCTTAATTACGAACAAACTTGATGGAAATAATTCAGTTTTTAATTATAATACTGGATTAAGGAAATGGAAGTTTTGGGACTTTGTAGTATGCATGCCGTGGTAATATTTGTTGCGGTTTTGTCTCCTCGGTGGGCAATTATTTTTCTGATTATCCTTAGTCGATGTACATATTACATATATATATATATATAAATATATACTCAGAGGTACCACCCGCTGGTAACCGTCATGTCGGACACACAGCTTGATGTGCTCTGTGTAACAGAGACCAAGCGAAAGGGCAGCGATGCCTGCGATCTTCCTGGTGGCGGGATACCTCTGTGGTCTTGTGTACCTACAGCAGAGTGATCAGGCCAGCATGGGAGTGGGGGTATTGCTATCCGCTCGCTTGGCCTCAGGTGTGAAAGACTACGGAGTGTTCGATCCCAGACTTCTATGGGTCTGAATAAAACTAGGTGTCACCAGGGTATTCATGGTCGCAGCTTATGCTCCCGTAGGCTCTTCGGTGGCATCGGATCTAGAGAAGTTCTGGGATAATGTGAAGGAAGTTCTGGATTTGACAGAAGCTAGTGAACGCGTGATTGTATGCGGAGACTTGAATGGATGGGTTGGGACTAAGCGTCCAGACTTCGAGGACGTGCTTGGTTCATTTGGTGATAAGAGAGTGAACGATGCAGGTAGGCTCATTGCGGATGTATGTATGGAGAGAAACCTTATTGTGTCAAACACATTTTTTCAACATAAGGACATCCATATGTACACATGGAGAAGGAATGAACAGAGAATTATGATAGATTTAATTCTGGTAGACAGTCGCCTCCGAAGTAAAATTACGGATACAAGAGCCTACAGTGGTCCCACTGTCGACACGGACCACTATCTCATTATTGCAAGATTTAGTGGTCTGTTAAGAAAGTGGAGACACTGGCGAGAGCGCGTCCACTTCGGAGGGCTTGAAAGAATAAAGATTGAAAAGTTGCAAGAAGAGAATGTCAGCCGAAATCTGACATAGAAGAATGCTGGAGAGTTTTGAAAGATAGTATGGTAGATACAGCGAAAGAAGTATGTGGATGCTCAAAGAAGTGCTCTATATAATTCGCTAATTAAAAGTCACTTGACTTACTTAATTGAAGTCTGGGTTCAGCTGCTCCAACGAATCTAAAATCTTTACAAATTACCCAAAGTAAAATTACTAAACTAGAGAGAAGAGTGAATGCGGGAAATAGAGTGAACGGAGCATTGGGACAACTTCTCGGCAGTCATCACCTCAGCCAGAGGGCACGTGTCGCAATACACAACGCAGTGCTTGTCCCAACGTTATTATATGGAAGCGAGAGTTGGGTATGCAAAAAGGAGCATGAGAGTAAAATCAATGCCGTCGAAATGCGATCTCTGCGGAGAATCTGTATAGTGAGGCTGACAGACCGCATTCGTAACGACGACGTAAGAGAGCGAGTAGGTATGAAAGAGAGTATTGGTGTAAAGATGCGAAAGGGAATGCTCCGATGGTTCGGACATGTGGAAAAAATGCCGGACGAGCGACTAATTAAGAAGATATACAATGCGAAAGTATAAGAATGTAGGTACAGGGGGAGACCGAGACTCACCTACCTAGACCAAATCGGTCATGTTTTGAAGGAAGGTGGAGTCAGGAGTCTCCGAAACCGGCGAGGCTTCTAGCTCCATCATCAGACCCTTTTTTTTTCGTTAAGGCGGGAAAAAATGTTCCTAACCGCACACCCCGTCGTTCGGGGCAACGAACAGGGTAGTGTGGGGCCTTCACCTACTAAAGAAACCCGCCGTGTGCCGTCTCTCCGCCTTTCTTGGCGAGCCACTGGAGCTATGTCACATTCCTTCGGTGGTCCATCATCAGACCCTGAATACCATCTAAAGACAAAGCACTCATCAAGACGAATCAAACGTGTCCAAACTCGATGGGGTTGCGCCATTTCATTGTAGAGTTACTATGGCCACCTTCCAGCTTCATCATCAGCCCCTGGATACCATCTAGACACAAAGTACTCAGCAAGGCGAATCATACGAGCCCAAACTCGATGGGGTTGCGCCGCTTCATTATAGAGTTCCTATATCCACCTTCCAGCTCCATCATCAGATCAGCTCAATGTCGTCATAAAATTGCACATCACGCGTGTGCATGTGTATATCACATGCTTTTAAAATTTCAGCTCAATCGGATACCGGGAAGTGTGTCAAATTTAACTTTGAACAAAATTTGAACGGGTCAAGTAAAATAAAAGCGTCGCCACGCTAACAGCCGATTTTACCCCCCCTCCGCATTAGATGTATCACATCAAAAGAAGTAGTATATGTATTATATCTGTAGTCTGGTACCCCATAGCACAAGCGTTAAGCTTAGTTTGGGACGTTGTGTGAAAATGTCCGTGAATATTTCTTTATTATTATTTAATTTCACGGACACAAAGTACACCCAGACTCAGAACAACCATTTGTGGATCACACAAAGAGTTGTCCTGTGTGGGAATCGAACCCAGAAATACTCGGAAAAGAGGCTGGTATCTAAACCACTCCACAATCTGTGCAGTCATAGTTCACGTATTACCCGCAGTGATTGTTTTGTATATATGGAGTGATGTACAAGTCGTATTTTTGTAGAAGAATCTACTGTCATTCTTGACTCTCACGTCGTACCTATTTAGATTAAAATGAGTTGCTTACATACCTTAACAATAATGATAGTTATCAGCTAGAAGTTTCTTTTCTATACTACTCGGGTGGCAAACAAGCTGACGTCCCAACTGATGGTAAGTGGTTATCTTAGTTTATAGACGCTAGCAACACCAGAGGCAGCACTCACGCATCGCTAACTCCAACGAAAGGAATATGAGAGGAAGGATAATAAGGATTAGTTGAAGGATAACGAGGGAGTTTAGGCCTACAGCACTCTCACTCACCATATGAAACATGAAACAAAACTGTTAAAGTACCTAGGGCGATTTCACGTTGATTTTCTGTCAGAGGTTGGTACTTCCCCAATCGAGTCAACCCATTCATAGTGGGACAAGCAAGGCTTTAATATTGTAAGTCAATGTCACCAAATATCAACTATTTTAATATGGTAATCTGCCAAATCAGCACTCATTCCATCTTTATAGATATAACTCTACTGTACGTGTATATGTCACTGAACTCCTCCTAAACGGCTGGACCTATCTTGACGAATTTTTTTGTGTATGTTTGTGTAAGTGCCGGGATGGTTTAGATTCACATTTGGAACCGGTAGGTGGCGCCACGATAGAATTTCAGGATTTTTTCTTCAATTTATTGTAAGTACCGGGATAGCTTAGATTCACATTTGGATCCGGTAGGTAGCGCCAGGATAGAATGCCAGGAAAAATAAATATGGTGGTACGAAGTTCGCCTGGTCAGCTAGTAGGTCTATAAAATCTTAATGTTCAGCCGCATTATTGATTCGATTTTCATACATGTATTCTATTAAGTTAGTGCTTCTATCACAAATGTTATAAATTTTCAAATGCCAGGCCCACGTTCTCCTTTACTGTAAATTAGTACAAACACAGAATTTTATATCATTCCATCGCTTGAAATTCTGCCTTATAAAGAATTCTATTACCCACAGAAGTTATGAGCTGACCGTATAAATAAAAATCACAGGTTATTTTCTAGGTATATAGAATTGTCCAGTGGCCCGCCAATAAAGGCGGAGAGACGGCCCACGGTGGGTTTCTTTAGTGGGTGAGGGCCCCACACTACCCTGTCCGTTGCCTCGAACGACGGGGTGTGCGGTTAAGTACATTTTTTCCAGCCAAAAAAAAAAAAGGTAGTATATAGAATTACAGTGCTAGCCTAACGGTAAAGCCACGGACTGAAAGACTAGTAGTATCGAGTTCAATCTCGAGTCCCAGGTGCAGGACCTTGTACGGCACACTCATTCGGAGATTTTACAAAATGATGTGTCCCTATTTGTTTACAATTCTCGGTGAAGGAAAACATTGTGAGGAAATCTGCATAAATATATAGCTATATAGATGTACAGTCTAAATATTTTTGAAAAGACTCACGATTTTATTACTCTGGAGTAAGCAGGTTCGTAGGCCTTATAGCCATAGTAGTATACTTCATGAACTATTCACTAAAAGCTTCGTGTGCCGTGCTCCAAGGATATAAGCATAAATTCTCACGTTGTGTAAACAAAGAATAACTCATCTTCTCCAACTTTAGACAGATCTACAGTAAACTTAAGCCATAATTTACGTTGCTGGATTTGTAAGCCTCCACAGAGATCAAGTGTGCTTGCGCCTTATTTCCTTGAGATAACTGGTTTCCGATCCAGGAAATTGTATAAGAAATCTCGGATTATCAGACATTAAATTATGATACGTATCTTGAAAATATAATTTAAGCATTTTACATCTTTTTTAAAATAAATATGGTGTTAGATAAAATTTCGGTACAAAAGCGTGGTCTTTGAATGTTGGCCTTATATCAAGGCTCAAAGTCGCTCAGCGTGCTATAGAGCTGGCTATGCTGGGGATATCTCTACGGTAGGAGAACGGGAGTGACTGACATAGCCCGCCGGGTCAGCATGCTGAAGTGGCAATGGGCAGGCCACATCACTCGACGAACCGACAACCGTTGGGGAAGAAAGGTTCTCGAGTGGCGACTGTGTATCGGATGGCGCAGTGTAGTACGGCCTCCCACCAGGAGGAACGATGACCTGGTCAAAGTCGCAGGCAGTCATTGGATGCAGGTGGCACAGGACCGTTCGCTGTGGCGTTCTCTTGGGGAGGCCTATGTTCAGCAGTGGACGATGAAAGGCTGATGGATGGATAAATGGAGATAAAATTTGACGTGATAGTGAGAGTAAAATGGGATTTTAAGTGATAATGAGTATCACATTTCAGTCCTAACTCTAAGACCCTAAAGAACCCCAGTTTCATATATTATTTAGTGAGTAAATAACCCGCGGCTGAGGTACTCATCAGGTAATTATATAGATTGATAACATAGCATCACGCCTGTATTCCCCGGAAGGGTAGGCAGAGGTGCATTACACACCCACGACTCGCCAGCTATGTTTAAGTCTCACGTAATAGGGGGCGAGCCTATTGACGTCTACCGGGCACATTTCCAAACTCGTGGCTGCTACTGAGAATTTTTTTTACGAAAAATCTCAATAGCACTGGCCGACCCGGGGATCGAACCCGAGACCTCATGATCAGCAGTCGCTTACACTACCGCTGCACCACAGAGGAAGTTTAAATTACGTGCAGAAAATCTAGGAAATATTCCATTAATATAAAGCTTATCTTCTAAAAAGAAAAGTGGTGCCAAATCGTTTCTAGAATACACAATATACCTATATTAAAATTATGGCATAAAAATTTTGATGTCGGCACGAAATCAGCTTTTGTAGGTTTGATTTCCATAGAGAATTATTTTCATTAAATAGCACGATAGTCATCGTAAATATGGATTTTCTGAAAATGTAATAACTAAAATAATTTTTGATTTGTTTCATTGTTTTGATGGTTATAACACGACCACATTAAGAATAAAACTATCAACAAAACATCTCATTTTGCGAGAAAAAAGGTAGCCTATCCTATGGTCTTTTTGCACTCCAGAGTTCAGACTATATTATGTATGCAAAATTTATGAAGATGGTTCAATAGTTACTGCGTGAAAGTGTAAAATACAAGCGAACTCATTTTCGCATTATTTTAAACACAAAGTGAAAACTTGTGTAATCGAAAATAACAGTCACGAGTAGGATTTGAACCTGCATCTCCTGGATGCCGTCCAGATGCTTTGCCAATTCCGCGTCACCCAAAGACGTTAAGTATGAATGTGATATCGATATTAGCAGTCAGGAGCAATTATATTAAATATTCGCATTATTTGTTATTTTATTTGTACTAGCTGATCTGGTAATGTTCGTATTACCATACTTTTTTTTTCGTGAATATTTTCTAAAATCCTGCTTCACACGATTGGTGTACAGTGAAGTCGCGGTCTAAGGAAATGTAACAATTGCAGACACGTTTGATATATCAAAAGTAGCTCACAGTCTTCTATCTCAATCAAACACTCATGTTATTTTCAAAAAAAAAAAATATTTAAATTTTCTTTTGTACAAACCTTCTCCTGATAATAACGAACACCAAAAAAAAATTATTATCCAATTTGGTGTAGTCGTTCGGAAGTTGTGCGCGTACATATATTTTGGCGATTCAGTTTTTATTTAACCATCCATCCATCCATCCATCAGCCTTTCAACGTCTACTGCTGGATATAGGCCTCCCCAAGAGAACGCCACAACGAGCCGTCCGATACGTGGTCCCCCCTCGAGAACCTTTCTTCCTCAACGGTTGACGGTTCGTCGAGTGATGTGACCTGCCCATTGCTACTTCAGCATGGCAACCCGGAAAAAACCAACCCCATTAATATAGATAGAAAATAGATTAGTAAGAAAGTAAGGATTATAATATTTAATCTTTGTTTATATTGTTTCAGATCTATTTGGAGTACACATATCATACAAATTCATATCCAAAGAAGTGTAATGAAGGATCGTCAAGTAAGTCTGTATAATAATTATTATATTTACATCGACATATTTTGGGTTTTCATATATTTTTATACATATGTGGAGATCCGAGCCAAATTTATGATCTACGTGATTCCTCTGTTATATGATTAGGTGCGGAACATCTGCAATACTTTCTCCATTTATTCCACTTTCAAAAGCTACAAACGTTTTGTAAGTTTGAATAAATAATCTGTATCAGTACTTCTATCAATTTATTTATTTTAAAGTAAACCAACAGCATATATATAAAGCATTACAAATAGGTAACCTGTCAGGTAGTATATAAGGTCTTGGTATAATCCAATTATAGGTAAACACAGCATTAGCCAATTAACAAATTAAAAAACATAAGCACACTGAACATAAAACAAAATATAATTTGAAATTAAATAACATAAAGAAAAAAAAATACTTAAACATCTTAAGAACTAAACGAAAACTAATACAAGGTAAAAGTTACGTTTGAAAAAGAAAAGAATAAAAATGTGTAATGATCATAAAATTAATGTTTTATAATTATTGATGATTTTAGTTTTAAACTAGCCTTTGTCCGCTTATCCGCCGCAGTCAAAACCTAGTTTTTAAACTATATCACAGGTTCCCGATATAGTAGCGAGATAAAATGTATACCAGTTTTTAAGTCTAATCAAGAACTACTAAATACCCGTCCGTGTGGTGACGGACTAAGAATACAAATTTCACCACCCCATTCTTTCCCATGGGTGTCGTATGAGGCGACTAAGGGAAGTAAGCAATTATCATCCATTGCATGACTGGGTAGCTCTGTGTACCAAGTGGAAGTACTCACTTGGTATCGGACCCGAGCGGGTTGGTACCACCATTTCCCGTGCGACCGGCTATGAAGCACATCGTTGCGTTTTGGCTGTAGCAGGAGAAAGTCGTTTATATTTCATTTCATATCTAAGAAATGAATTGGTGAGCAGCGGCTTGACAATACTCTCGGTATATAGCCTAATACAGTAATTTTTCCTTCAATATCTTAAATGTACAGACACAGCTTTATAATATCTAGTAAAGATTTGGCGACCGAGTCTGAAATTCAATATTAAATAGTCATTATAAAATAAGTGTCTTTAAAGAAACAAATTTTGATAAAAGAACATAAATTGTAAGCGTAGTCCGTCTTCTTTGTTGAATTCTTAATAAAAGAATATGAATTCAAATATTTGTTATTTACTTCTGATACAAGGATGAATTGATAAAGAGTAAGCGATTTTATATTTTTTGTATTAGGCCATACACAGTCATAAAATGAAGTCACAGGCACATGGTAGAGCTACGGCATTAGCCCGTACCGTGATTTTTCCGAATTAAAAAACTCACTTTCACACTTATAATATTAATAAAGATATCTTCTATACTAATGTATAATCATAGATTTTATACGTATTACCGTATGTTTAATAAATCTAAAGAGTTGTTTGTTATTATAGGCTAGCGAATGTAATGCTTAAATCTTTGCAATTGGATATTTTGCGATTTAACTATCTCGACCTACTGGTTGAGATTAGCTTTATCGAATTTAATAATAAAATAGTTGCTACCCGCGATTTCATCCACGTGGAATTTAGTAAATTTATTTTTTTTGGTCTAGACCCTAATTATTTTTCCGAAATAATAAAAGTTACTTCTTATAGTATCAGCTATCTAACGGTGGAAGTCCCGTCAAAATCAGTCGAGTCGATATTTAGATATTTTTATATATATTTTTAGCATTTGACATGCTTAGCACTATACATTAAACACAAAGTGAAAAAAGTCGGTATAATGTATGAAAATACTTCCGACAGATGGCGCGGGCGTCACCCAAAGACGTTAGGCGTGATGTGTTATCGAAATTAGCAGTCAGGAGCAATTGTCAGGATGGCTGAATTGGTAAAGCATCTGGACGGAATCCAGAAGATGCAGGTTCAAATCCTGCTCCTGACTGTTATTTTCGATTTCACATTTTTCACTTTGTGTTTAATGTACAGTCGAGTCGATTCTGGTGGAACAAACAGAAAGATAAAAAAACTTAAAAACTTGTTATTTTGTTATAGGTAACGTTTAAACTGTCATATATTTACATTTAGTAAACAGATTTTAATTAAATGACAGACACTTCAATATATTTACTTGTAGGTATAGATATATAAGCGTTTGAAACCGCGCGGCATACAGAGCTATAGAAATATATCTTTGAAAATTTTGAAAACTTTCCTTTCAACTACGAGATCTGTCTACCGTACACCGAACATATTTCAAAGCTTGTTTCGTGGCCGAACTCTTGAAGGGGCTCTCACCATTAACAGATTTCAGTTTTATTTAAGATTTTATATAGAAAGCTGCATCCAAGAGGTTCTTAAAATAATTACTTGGCGTTTTGTACAAAGTTTATTTTTAATAAATTGTGATTTTGGTGGAACCCAGGCTTGTAGAATCGATTTATTCATGTTCCGTTAAGTGATTAATGATTTGCGGAAAATGTTACATAATACAATAGGAGTATATAATGTTAGGGAGTATTCGGAAATCACTGAATTAATGTAACATAGTTCCAGTGGCCCGCCGATAAAGGCGAAGAGACGGAACACGGTGGGTTTATTTAGTGGGTGAGGGCCACACACTGGCCTATTCATTGCCCCGAGCAACGGGGTGTGCGGTTAGGTACATTTTTTCCCACCTTAACAAAAAAAAGGAAGTATTCGGGAATGCTAAAAATACTAGTAAATCTGCTATACATTTTTAAAGAATTAAATCATTAATATCTTCATTATTCGCAGTTATATTTAATTCATCTGTTAAGACTAATAAGTGGATATTATATATTTTTAGGAATAAATACTATCTGACCCACAACTTATATAGCGATATAACTAGCCGCGCATTTGTCTACATGGAATTTTGTGTTGGGTTAAGAAACAAAGAAGAAATATAAGATGATATTTGGTACGAAATTTGGTAGATGGCTAAGACACTGGATAAAGAACTTTTTATTCTGAAAAATAAATAGTTCTTATTTATAGCCATTTTTTAGCTCAGATATCTATAAACTAAACGGATTAGAATAACGAATTTATTATGCAAATAAATCGTGACTTGAATCAACACATATTTATGGTGTAGGATACATAAACTGTTTTTGAAGATTGTAGTTCATATAGACAACAACGTGGACAAAAACTAAACAAAAAAATATAGTCTCACGCCTGTATCCCCGAAGGGGTAGGCAGAGATGTATTACACATCTATGGTTCGCCAACTATGTTTAAGTCCTAGATAATAGGGGAAGGGCCTATTGCCGTTTACCGGGCACATTTCCAAACTACGGGCTGCGAGTGATAATTGATATTTTTTACGAAAAAGCTCGCGGCCCGGGAATCGAATCCGAGACCAGCAGTCACTCACACTACTGCTGCACCACAGCGGCAGTTAGGATAAAAACTAGAATACATGTAGTATTTATAGGATTTTTCTACAATAGGTAGAGCTTTGTTTACAAAATCTGTATCTTTGTGATTTTAGGACGCGATAAATAGGAACTAAGTTTAAATAGACAGGGCTCGTTTCTTAGTCCAATAATAAGCATACATTCAAAGATATATTACATACATACACTAAAATACACACACATAACTCTTCGACCTAAGTAAATTTATGTTTTAGTTCCTTTTTATAGACACATGAATTAATTACGTACCCTATTCTAAAAGATTGTTATTTTAACTGTTATATTTAAACAAATACTCCTATTATTATACCCCTGAACTTATCAGGGGTAATTTTGATATGAAGCTGTGTAGGTCACCCGAAACTCTATAACTAGCTTAACCCGCGGTTCGATCATGTGGAATTTGGCTTACTGCAAAACAATCTTGCTGCTGATGGATTGAAGTAATTTTAAGAAATGACGTCATATTTTAAATTATAACATTCAAGAACAGGATCTAAACTCTCAATCCTTATTTTCTTTGATGAATTAAAATATGCCTTACTAATATTATAAATATGTCTTACTAATATTCTCAATATGCCTTACCAATATTATAAATATACCTTACCAATATTATAAATATGCCTTACTAATATTATAAATATGCCTTACCAATATTATAAATATGCCTTACCAATATTATAAATATGCCTTACTAATATTATAAATATGCCTTACTAATATTATACATATGCCTTACTAATATTATAAATATGCCTTACTAAGCATTAAACACAAAGTGAAAAATGTGAAATCGAAAATAACAGTCAGGAGCAGGATTTGAACCTGCATCTCCTGGATACCGTCCAGATGCTTTACCAATTCAGCCATCCTGACAATTGCTCCTGACTGCTAATTTCGATAACACATTCATACTTAACGTCTTTGGGTGACGCCTGCACCATCTGTCGGAGTATTTTCATACATTATACCGACCAGGTAAACTTAATTTTACAATTAAGATTTTTACCTAATAATGACGCAAACCCTATAATATTTTTCACTTTGTGTTTAATGCATAGTGCTAAGCATGTCAAATGCTAAAAATATATATAAAAATATCTAAATATGCCTTACTAATATTATAAATATGCCTTACTAATATTATAAATATGTCTTACTAATATTATAAATATGCCTTACCAATATTATAAATATGCCTTACCAATATTATTAATATGCCTTACTAATATTATAAATATGCCTTACTAATATTATAAATATGCCTTACTAATATTATAAATATGTCTTACTAATATTATAAATATGCCTTACCAATATTATAAATATGCCTTACCAATATTATAAATATGCCTTACTAATATTATAAATATGCCTTATTAATATTATAAATATGCCTTACTAATATTATAATTATGTCTTACTAATATTATAAGTGCGAAAGTGATTTTGCTTGTTTGTTACGCCTTCACGCTGTAATTATTAAACCAATCATTATGATCGTCAATTTTGCATAAATATAGTCTGGAACCCAGCAAAGGACATATGCTACTTTTCGTCCCGGATAAATGAATCCCTTTTACTTTTTGTTGAGGCAGGATAAAATGCTAACCGCACACCCCGTCGGGGCAACGAACAGGGTAGTGTGGGGCCCTCACCCACCAAATAAATCCGCCGCGTGCCGTCTCTCCGCCTGTACCGGTAGACCACTGGAACTATGTGACATTACTTCAGAGATAGTCAGGAAACCCTTTTTTTATTTAGCTGGGAAAAAAATGTACCTAACCACAAACCCCGTCGTTCGGGGCAACGAACAGGGTAGTGTGGGGCCCTCACCCACTAAAGAAACCCGCCGTGTGCCGTCTCTCCGCCTTTATTGGCAGGCCACTGGAACTATGTTACATTCCTTCTGTGGTCAGTCAGGAAAACCCCTAGGATAACTATTTTTACATTGAGATAATTAGAGAGTGATGTATACAGTCTGGCCGTGTGGGGCCGGCACCAAGAATAGCTCCACTCCGTCTCTTCCTATGGGAGTCGTAAAAGCCGACTAAGGGATTACTAAAAACATCCACTGCGATCGCCAATCCGCCTGCCAAGCGTGGCGATTATGGTAAAACCCCCATTTTGGGGAGGCCTATGTCCAGCAGTGGACGATGAAAGGCTGATGGATGGATGGATGGTATACAGTCACAGTGGAATACCGTCACAGATGCTTTGCCAATTCAGCCATCGTGACAATTGCTCGGGACTGTGAATTTCGATAACACATAAGCATGTCAAATACTAAAAAAATATGTAGCCTAAAGCAGTAATTTTTTCTCAAATATTTTTAATGTAAAGGCGTAATTCCTTTTCAGATTTGTAATAGTATATGTACCTATATGTATAGATCTATACTAATAAATGGAGAACCGGTTTTTTTGTTCGGTTATACTGCGAAAAGTACTGAACCGTTCTGAATAATACTTATACCATAAGATGTAACGTGTTTCGGAGGTTTTAGTACATAATATGTTGGTGATTACTTATCCGGAACCTATATTTTGGTGTGAAACATCTAATGCGCAAAAAGGGTAAAACCGGCTGTTAGCGTGGCGACGCTACCTAATAATAGGAATCCTATCCGAAATTGGGTTTTCATCAATAATAGTATGACGCGAGTGAAGCCACGGGGAATTTTCTAGTAATAATATAAATAGAGCAATTGTTGTATAAAATAATATTAAAGGATATATTATTTGCCAATGAGGAAAAAGGGAACTTTAGTGCGAGCGGGAATCGAACCTGCGTCCCTTCCAATCCGAGGAAGTGCTTTAATCCACTGAGCTACCGCACTATCTTTCGGCCAAACCCAATCTCCTCATCACATTTGTCTTAACGCGTTAGTGGATTAGAGCACATCCCCTGATTGGAAGGGACGCAGGTTCGATTTCCGCTCGCACTAAAGTTCTCTTTTTCCTCATTTACAAATAATAATTTGTACTTTAAAGTAGCTGAGCATGTCAAGTGCTAAGAATATAGATCAAAATTATTAAAGGAAATAATAAACCACCTACTGGTAATAATTGTTAAAAGCAAACGGCTATCACACGTCTATGTTACAAAGTATCTCTTTACGTGTATGCAAATTTTGAAGTTAATATAATTCTGAAGATATTATTAGCGCTGCAGCGATATCCAGTTTAATCATATTAGCATCGCCGTCTAGGCTTTAGTTTGACAGCATTCTAATAGTAGTCGGTTGTTCAATAGCACTAAATTTGACAAAATATATTTATAACCTAACATTGCCATAGCAAAAAATGATAATGGCTATAATATATATGCAATAAATGCAGGCATTGTATATCCTCGGCACGCCAGTTATCGCTCGCAGTTGCCTCTTTTGTAAGACTTCAAAAAAGGATGAGTTTATGTATACTCGTATCAGCCTGCATGTTTTTTTAATTGTATGCTTGTACACCAATTTTTTTTGTGATTCCTAGGCTGATTTTGAAAATGGCCGCATATTAATATGGTACTATATTATCTCCTAAATTTGAAGTCAGTTTTTTTATGTTTATATTCATATTATATATCATTCATATTAGTTTTTTTATGTTTATATTCATATTATTATCATATTAGTGACAAAGACAAAACACTATGTAACTATTCAAAGGTTATACAACGTTTATTAGTAAGGCAGTTAGTGTTTTACAATAAAATTCACTATAAACAATTGCCATATAATAAATGCCTCTGTGGTGTGGTGTGTGAGCGACTGATGATCTTGAGGTATCGGGTTGGATCCCCGGGTCGGATAGTTTTATTAAGCTTTATCTTCAAAAGAAATATTATCAGTATTAGCCCGGAGTATGGAAATTTGCCCGGTAGACGGCAATAGGCTCGACCCTAATACGTGGGATTTAAACATAGCTGGCGACACACACGACACACCCACGTGTGTAATACACCTCTAACTACTCCTTCGGGGTTAAAGGCGTGATGCTATGTTATGTTATGTTAATATTAGAACCAATCTTGATTTTTTATTGTGACATTTTACACACAATTTTTAAATCAATTCCAAAAATGTAATTCAGATTTAAAAATAAAACAAAAGATCGATTATATTGACTTTATGCAAAGATGGCAGGCGCATCAATGTACAATAGCCCCTTCACATACCTATTTTCTTCATTATAGCATGAAGCTAAAAAATACTAATAATAATTATCCTGAATGTCCGATGCTATTATCGTACTGGGCGAAAAATGACATTGTCCTTTCGTGGTGTTCAATTCCTTAGTTACGGTGTCAGGAACTAACAAAACGACTCACTATTATCTACATTTATATTTTTCACTTTGTGTTTAATGTATAGTGCTAAGCATGTCAAATGCTAAAAATATTTATAAAAATATCTAAATACATTTATAATATTATAAGACTAATTTGATGGATCTACGAGAAACTAGGTCTAGTTTCTCGTAGATCCATCAAATTAGTCTTCTAATAAGTACGTAAACCTTATTACCGAGTAAACTGTGTATATTTAGTCTGTGGTTTTATCATTACAGTTCTTTTACTGAATTCTTGAAAAATACTTGAAGCTAGTTAATAGGGGTTCCCGTTATATAAAAGATGAAGATTAAACGAAAGTTTTTATTTGTATGTTGCTTTAGGTTTTCCTGTTAGTTGTGAGTAATGTTGTTCGGTTAGCACTTTAGCAGTAGCTGTATTGAGATAAGGCGCTGTTTCCTTTAGATATGCCTACAAATATAAATAGTTTGAACATTGTATATCCACCCAATATTTTTTTGTAAATCTAATTTTTTTTTTCTTTTGATGCTTGTGGTGGCAGACGAGACACGGCCCGTCTGATGGTAAATGGTAACCGTCGCTCATGGACTCAACTATACCGAGAGTATTAAAAGCCAAGAGTTCAAGCCGCTACTCACCATTTCATTTCACAGATATGAAATTAAGGAATAAGCGGTTATCTCCTACTACAACCAAAACGCAACGATGTGCTTCATGGCACGGGAGATGGTGGTACCAACCCACTCGGGCCCGATAGCAAGTGATTACTCCCACTTGGTACCCAGCCCTACCACCAGTAATACAATGGGTGATCATTGCTTGCTTCCCTTAGTCGCCTCTTACGACACCCGTGGGCAATAATGGCGTGGTGACACTTGTATTCTTAGTCCGTCACCACACGGATAAAAATGTACTCAGTTAATTTTTATTGATAGGACTGATATCTATACCAATAAATGAAATTGAAGTGTCTTTTTGTAATATCTAAATAACAGATTTTTACTAAATGCTTAGTAAAGTATATAGGTACGTTATCTATAACAAAATACTGATTTATTAAGGATTTTTTCTGTCTGTCCGTTAATCTTCGGCTCGGCTAATCTTTGAACCTATGTAGACGATGTTTAAGTGGCATATTATAGCTGATATTTTAGGGAGTAACTAAGGCTACTTCTAATTTGGAAAAATAATTACGGTTCCGCACAAAATAGATAACAACAGAATTCCACTTAGGTGAAGTACCGGGCCGTGTGGGGCCGGCTTTAGAATTGTCCCACCCCTCTCCACCCATGGGAGTCGTAAGAGCCGACTGAGGGAATACCGAGGGAAGTGGGCAGCAGCACTTCCTCGAGCAACGTATTAACAATATCCACTGCGATCGCCAACCCGCCTGCCAAGCGTGGCGATTACGGCACTATACCCCCAATTTGGGGAGGCCTATGTCCAGCAGTGGACGTCGAATGGCTGATGGATGGATGGATGGATGGATGAAGTACCGGGTAGCAGCTAGTTCTTACTTATGTTATAATCTTTATATCCTTACTAATATCAATGAGAAATTGAGTTTGTTTGCTTGGTACGTTTTCACGCTGTAAGTACTGAACCAATCGTCATGAATTTTGGCATAGAGTACAGAAAAGGACATAAAATGTGATCATTCCCGTGGAATAACTATTTTTACATAGAGATTTATGTTCTGAAGTACACGCGGATGGATTCGCGGACAGAATCAATTTATAAAATAAATATCTTTTGAGACACTTATTCTGATTATCTACCTTTACATTTGGCAAAACAAAGTACGTATATGTATGCAAAATCACATAATGATCGATTGAGTAGTTATGACATGAAAAACAAACAAATAAACAAACGCGCTTTAGTATCTATACTATTATAAAGCTGTAACAGAGCTGTGTCTGTACTTATTTGAGAAAAAATAGATGTAATAGGCTATATAGGCGTGTCTAAACCCAAAACTTTTTTTAGAATTTTTGTCTGTTTGTCTGTTTGTTTGTTCACGCATCACGCAAAAGCTACTGAACAGATTTTGATGCAACTTATTTTATTTGTAAGGCCTTGATTAGACTTAAAAACTGGTATACGTTTTATCCCGCTACTATATCGGGAACCTGAGATATAACCGAAAAACTAGCTTTTGGTTGCGGCGAAGCCGCGTACAAAGACTAGTTTATAATATTAGTAAGGATTTACTTACCTAAATTCATCCAAATCCATTCAGTTCTTTAGGTGTGATTGACAGACACATTAAACATACACACATCTTTACAAACTTTGCATTTATAATATTAGTCGCAGGAGAAATAGCCACTACGAGTATATAACCAAGTCTGTCAACGACCATTGCGTCGTATTCAAGGCGAGAGGGTCATCATTAAGCCATGCCATCACTGAGGTCATTTGAAAGCAATGCTATCTTATTTCAAAAGCGTACCCATGTATTCATGTAACGGCTTTCAAAGTTTAGGATTGCGTGCTTATCATCTACACTGTACACGGTTGAGCTTAATTCCCGAGGAGGGTGCGTCTGATTCCACAAAAACTACGAGTTCAGATTCTCTTCATCATCTTCCAAACCTTATTCTAAGCTTTTTTTGATCGGCTTCCGATCTGTTCGGTTTCAGCTGATCCACTTGTATGCCTATCTGATCTTCACGACCTAAGAGGAGACTAGAAGGACAACTGGCGGGCTTAGAAAAGACTGGAGCTGTTTTCTTGTTCAGACCGTTACAACCTGTAACTATTGCGAGGATGTTATTTGATAGTCAGGACTCTATGCTTAACGTTCCTTCCGAAGCACGGATCAGATATAGTTCAGAGATTCATTACATCAATTTGTGTATACCTATATCTAGTACACTTGTGTCAATATAACCAAAAATAGGAAAATGTCAAATACAAATTTATATTTGACATTTTCCTTGCAATAGCTTATTCCATTACTCGAGCGGTGGTGTTGAAAAAAAAGTGTAAAATATGTGCCGGGAAGATAAATACACATAGTAGAAGTGAAACTTCTACGGACAAGTGGATATTTAAAAGAAATATATTACAAAATAAAATTTCAAAATGAAAAAAGTAAAAAAATATTTAAACAAAATTATGTTAATAATAAATATATATTAAACACAAAGTGAAAAATGTGAAATTTCTAATTTTTTCACTTTGTGTTTGCGTCATTATTAGGTAAAAATCTTAAATGTAAAATTAAGTTTTTTAGTATAATGTATGAAAATACTTCCGACAGATGGCGTAGGCGTCACCCAAAGACGTTAAGTATGACTGTGTTATCGAGATTAGCAGTCAGGAGCAATTGTCACGATGGCTGAATTGGCAAAGCATCTGGACGGTATCTAGGAGATGCAGGTTCAAATCCTGCTCGTGACTGTTTTCGATTTCACATTTTTCACTTTGTGTTTAATGTATAGTGCTAAGCATGTCAAATGCTAAGAATATATATAAATAATAAATATATAAATATCTATTTAAGCTACGCGTCCATTTATCTGCGCCGTACGCAACGCAGGCACTCATTTTTGTTCGCTTTGTATGAATTTGTTTAGCACTGCGTACACTCATCTGCAAGGTCGCCGCAGTCAGGCATATTTTAGCTATCTGTTTAAATGCGGATAACGTCATCAGCATTTTTCGCTTAGGTTCACCTAGGGTTGTCGTTGTTCTGATATCTAGATGGGTATTTTTTTAATTTATTTATCTCAATGACATAGTACATATTGTAAGCTTCAATGTATTCGCCAAACATTAACGTTTATTGGTGAGACGCGCCCATAATCTTAATAATTAGTTTATAATCTAGGCCATGGGTCGGCTACCTTTTGGCCGCCAGGAGACACAGGGGGACTATATAAAGGAAAACGGGCCGTAATTGTCATATTATTTAAAATTTAAAGACATTTTATTGTAATGTTATTATGAGAAATAACGAAAAATAACAAGAAACAAACAAAAAAAAAATGCAAATTTAATTTTATGCTGGGTGTGTAATACACCTCTGCCTACCCCTTCGGGGAATACAGGCGTGATGCTATGCTCTGTAATTTTATGCTTGGTGTCATAATGGTGTTCACGTTATAAGTACTCTTTTTGTATAGCAAGGGTTTATTGGCATATTAAGCTGATTTCCCATTACAATTAAGTACCATAACAATTTAAACATTATAAGAAAGGAGAATGGGATTGTTGAGCCTTTATTTTTTTTAGGTAAGGCGGGGTAAAATGTTCCTAACCACACACTCCGTCGTGTGGGGCAACGAACAGGGTAGTTTGGGGCCCTAACCCACTAAATAAACCCGCCGTGTGCCGTCTCTACGCCTTATTGGCAGGCCACTGGAACTATGTTACATCCTTTCAGTGGTGGGATTTTTGGGCCAGAAGTTAACAAGTTGGAATATTCTTTGAAAAATTGGCAATATTTTTCTTATATAAAATTCAAAAAACTAGCTCATTTTGCAATCTAGAAATCGAAAAAAACATTAAAAAGGTATGATGAAGGAAATCGATTACTTTAGTCGATTTATAATAGAATTAATGCTCATTTGAATTGATAAATAAAATTAAAACTAAATGTTTAGTTTCATTATTAATCATTTATTCAAAAGAATGAATTAATAAAAAAATATAGGACATTTTTATATCAGTATATCGATTGATATACTACATTGATACACAAGGTGAAATCCTCTTTTTTGAACTCTACCACGGCAACACTACATATGGCTGTTTAATTTTTCGTTTCCAGCTTTACTAACGTTATTTATTATACTGTTTTGCTTATTTTATTGACCCTTGCTTCATTACTGGACACTGAGAACTTGCCTACACAATGGTCCTGGCCTTGTTATTTTCGAATAATCTATCTGCTTGACGACGGTTCTTTTACTTGAAATTCAAAGAAGCTTGTGCCCAGCAGTGGGATAGTTTATTAAATGAGACTTTTAGTGTTATTTGAGTAGATAACACTACTTACCTTAAATACTTACTTAATTATTTGGTAAATGTATGATAATAGGAATGTAATGATAATTCGTCCATCCAACAGCCTTTCATCGTCGCTGGACATAGGCCTCGCCAAGATGGGGGTTTTACCGTAAATGATAATAGGAAGAGTATTATCTTAAAGGATACTGAAGAGAGGTTAGGAAGGATAATTAGGAGTAACAAGGAGAGAATAGGGAGGGGGTTGTGCCTCCGGCGCTGTCACTCACCTAGCGAAACGAACGATATGTATAACTACTTTATATGTATGGCTTTTAAACATTATATATTTTAATAACAGGTGTACCACAATGTGCTATATTATCATCATCTAGTAGAGTGAAGGATAGTATCGATCGAAGAGGTATCCCTCTCAATGGATTCAGCTTAGTTCCAGTCAATTATTCCTCTATAGTAGTACCTATTATAAGCCATTTCACACACGCCATTGAGTAATAAAAAATATAAATTATTATAAATATAAACAAAAATGAGCCGTCACGGTACGTGTCGCAGATGTGAAAACATCGATTTTCGTTCTTTCTTTAAATATGTATTGTTCGAGTTTTATATAAGAGTTGTTTCTAGGTAAGCGCCTTTTCGTTATACATAGACGAATTAAAATTATTATTGGTTCATTGATTGACAGATAGCGTTAAAAACAATTAAATAAATTAGCCTACGGCCGATTTTACCCTGCCTCCGCATTAGATGTTTTCACATCAAAAGTAGAGATTATTATAATAAATATATTCATATTTAGATATTTTTATATATATTTTTAGCATTTGACATGCTTAGCACTATACATTAAACACAAAGTGAAAAATGTGAAATCGAAAATAACAGTCAGGAGCAGGATTTGAACCTGCATCTTCTGGATACCGTCCAGATGCTTTACCAATTCAGCCATCCTGACAATTGCTCCTGACTGCTAATTTCGATAACACATCATACTTAACGTCTTTGGGTGACGCCTGCGCCATCTGTCGGACGTATTTTCATACATTATACCGACCAGGTAAACTTAATTTTACAATTAAGATTTTACCTAATAATGACGCAAACCCTTTAAATATTTAGATATTTTTATATATATTTTTAGCATTTGACATGCTTAGCACTATACATTAAACACAAAGTGAAAAATGTGAAATCGAAAATAACAGTCAGGAGCAGGATTTGAACCTGCATCTTCTGGATACCGTCCAGATGCTTTACCAATTCAGCCATCCTGACAATTGCTCCTGACTGCTAATTTCGATAACACATCATACTTAACGTGTTTGGGTGACGCCTGCGCCATCTGTCGGACGTATTAGGTAAAATCTTAATTGTAAAATTACGTTTTCCTGGTCGGTATAATGTATGAAAATACGTCCGACAGATGGCGCAGGCGTCACCCAAAGACGTTAAGTATGATGTGTTATCGAAATTAGCAGTCAGGAGCAATTGTCAGGATGGCTGAATTGGTAAAGCATCTGGACGGTATCCAGAAGATGCAGGTTCAAATCCTGCTCCTGACTGTTATTTTCGATTTCACATTTTTCACTTTGTGTTTAATAAATATATTCTTTGACTCCTATATATAACACGTTCACGTGTTACTTTTTACCTGGCGCTGAAAAAAAATATAAAACTGTGCAATGTAGTATGGCGTAACGCGAGTAGAATTTACATGTAATCTAGGAAATCGACATTTTATTAGTCATTCCCATAAACCAAGAAAATTGAATATGTTGCAGCTGAAAGAATGTCTTTAGCAAGAATTTAACCTCATGTTAGACGGACGTTTTTTCGAAATAACCAAGACAATTCACACAACGCGGTGAAAGTTGCACTGTTTACAAATTGCTGGCAAAAAGTGTTCTAGTTGAAAAACTGTAAAAAGGTGAATGTATTTTAGGCGTCTCATAACAAAGCTTTGAGTAAAATATTAAACGTGAACACACACTTTCATGTATTTTTTGAGATGAGAGTTTTGAAATGACTATTTTGATCTTGTAGAATGTAATATTGTATTAATAAATGTTGAGCGAATGGTACCCAAAAAACAACTATTTGGGTACTTTGTTTATAAGAGACGGTGACTTTTATGAAGTACTGAGAGCAAAGTGAATGGTTTAAATAAACTGAATGAGGCAATACCCGTCTTACTTTACTTACAAAGTACGTCTAAAAAGTACGAAACAAGAAAATAATTTTGACAAAAATCAATAAATGCATAGGTACAAAAATGGCCAAGGTAGAGCCATGGTCACATACCTGTATGGATTTAAGCTTTTTCTTTTATACTTTTCCATTTTAGCGCTTGAGAAACGTTTTGACAATGTAAATGCTCTTGTGAGCATTATCCGAGTACTGAATTCGTAGAGTGAAGGGATTCTATAAAAGAGCCAGCATTTCCTGGCTAAATGACCTCTTATAGAAAAAAATATTTAAAACACACGCTAAAAAAAAACTATTGTTGAAGTAGATTAAATTGTTGCCTATATCACTCTGGCCGTTATTTTTTCTATAACCAATTTGTTAGACCGAGATTCTTGTTAGTTATGTTATATGTATGATATTATACTACTAAAAAAACTATATAATATATAACTACTATTATACTACTTTAGTATTGTTAATTTTAGGTCATTTCTAGTGGTAGCCTTGCTTATCCCAGCACAAATGGGCCGGCTCAATCGGGGAAGTACCACCCTCTCACAAAAGATCAGCGTGTAACAACGGTAGTTACGCCTACCGTTGTGTTTCTTTTGGCGAGTGAGAGCGCCGGAGGCCCAAACTCCCTCCCTATCCTCCCCTTTTATCCTTCCTATCCACCTCTACCCCAATTCCTTGGAGATGGCGACGTGTGAATGATACCATGGTTTTGCTAGTGTCTATAGGCTACGATAACACATCAAGCTTATTCGCCGTCCATGTAGTAAATAAAAAATCTTAAAACTTAGCAGCAGTGGATTAGAATGTGGCTAAATATAAAAGGATGATTTTTGATTTCTCATATTTAATTGCTAATGTAAACGATTGTGTTGTTACCTGAAGAGGACCATTGTATGTAAATACATTCAACAAATAGCGCGGATGTCACTCAAAAGAGTGAGAAGGAATGTGATGTGAAAGTTGATGGCCCCTAGGGAATGTCACGAGAGCTCAGTTGGCAAAGCGACTCAAATGGTAATTTAGTAGAAGCGGCATCTTTCCAGCGTGGCTATTGCTTTTTTTACATATTCGTACTTTGTATTCTATTCTACATTTAATCGACTCGACTTTTATATTACTTTATAGACCGTGTAATATTAGCAACCTCATAATGTTTTGTAAGAGTATTTTTTTCACAAAAATAGCTGTTGTGTCGTATTTCAAGCAAAGTTGAACCGCACAGCTGCGGTTGTGGGCTGTAAGCTAAAGTTTTTACAAAGAAATACATCGAGGTAGGAGCGACGAGCGGTTGTAGGACGTCTAGTAATGTAGTATATTTTATTCTTTTACATGCAGTATGCTAAATCTCACCTGATTTTAACTGGCAATTCTTAGGTAGCAAAGGCGATTAACTAATAAATTATTATTGAGACACTGATACTTATTCCAGAACGAATAGGACGCTTAATCGGGGAAGTAAGATTCTTTCAATGGAAGTAAGCAATTATCACGCATTGTTAATGCAATGAACATTAATATTTTGGTAGTGTTGGGTACCAAGTGGGAGTGCTCACTTGTTATCGGCCCAATCAGATGGTTACCAACGTTTGCCATGACAATTACTGTGAATTACCTTGGTGCATTTTGGTTGTAGCGGGAGTTCATTTTCCTATTAGTGAAAAGTGGCTTGGCGGGAGTCTTAGGACTAATGCGTCCAAAATTGGTGGTTATTACATACTATGAGGTAGGCCGTAGCTTTTTTGCCACTAAAAGCAAAAAAAAACATCGGTGTCGTTTTATCAGAGGAATTAAACTGCCAGAGGCCTACGCTGCTTTCTCTCTGTATAATCAGAACTTTCCACCTACTAATGCTATCCTTTTTTTTTTGTTAAGGGTTATATTATTATGTTTTATTACCATAATTGTAATAAAAACTAATAACAAAAAAAAATGAAAAGTATCTGCCTCTGTGGTGCAGCGGTAGTGAGAGCGACTGCTGATCATGAGGTCTCGGGTTCGATCTCCGGGACGGGTACTGTTATTGAGCTTTTTTCCTAAAAAGAAAAATTCTCAGGAATTGGAAATGTGCCCGGTAGACGTCAATAGGCTCGGCCCCTATTACGTGGGACTTAAACATAGCTGGCGAGTCGTGGGTGTGTAATACACCTCTGCCTACCCCTTCGGGGAATACAGGTGTGATGCTATGTTTTTATGTTAACAAAAACAACATCGTTGTCTTACGGGAACATTGACACTAGCATCTTATTATTTTAATGCATACCAATTTAACAAAGATATTGCGAAAATAAAAAAAGAGATAACTGCGAGAGGGAATCCAAACCGCATCTTTCCCATTTCCGGTGGGTGGCTTTATAGCGCTAAGCTATTGCAGCATTACTCGCAGCGTGCAATCTCCACTTCAAATATATTTTTTGTTGTCTTTTTAAGGCTTCTACGACGTATTTTTATTACAAATGGTGGAAGTGGAGGTTGTTTGATGATAAACAGTAACTATCACTTATTAACTACTACTACACACAACAAACTACACAAAACATCATCTTGCAAGAAATGGCGGAATGGCGGGGACTTGCTTCACCATCCGTCAGGTCTCGTTTCCACACGGGTGAATGGTGTGAAGCGGCATGTGGTTTCGTCCTTTGCCTCTATATACCTTCTGGAAAACAATCCATCCATCCATCCATCAGCCTTTCAACGTCCACTGCTGGGCATAGGCCTCCCCAATAGAACGCCACAACGAGCGGTCCCGTCATGGGATAATGCCGTAATCGCCACGCTTGGCAGGCGGGTTGGCGATCACAGTGGATGTAGTTAATACTCGAGGGAGTGCTGCTGCCCAGTCCCCCGATATTCCCTCAGTCGGCTCTTACGACTCCCGTGGGTAGTGAGGGGTGGGAAAATTCTAAAGCCGGCCCCACACGTCCAGGAAATAAGCGGGAAACATAATTTATTTTTAGAAAGCAAACATTAATGTAGAAAAAATATTGTGGAAACTGGCAAAAGGTTGGTGTAGGGTACTTTCTTCATCACAGAACCTCTCTCTGCCCAGCGTCATCAGAGCGATGCTTGGCGGCGACAGAAATTGAACCGTCGCCGCTGCCTTCTGTAAGGAGATCAGCAGGGGAAATTTCCCCACCCGCAAGGCCACCCGCGAGGGTGGGATGCTCAGAGGGTAAGCCGCTGGCGGACCACTGAACGAATGTCACATAGTTCCATTGGTCTAATACAGGCAGAGAAACGGCTCCCGGCGCGTTTCTTTTGTAGGTGAAGGCCCCACACTACCCTGTTCGTTACCCCGGACGACGGGGTAGCCGGTTAGATACAGTTTTTACCGCCTTACTTTGTTCATCAAAGTTCTTATAGATTAGTGTGATTATGCGATTTTCCGTGAGGTCAAGGTCCATTTAATTTATTAGTTAAAGCAGTTGCTAGTACAAGTTGGCGCGAGGATTATGAGCTGAACGTCTTAAGCTTCTAGGCTGACACTTAAGTACTCGTCCCCTTGACACTGTAATCTGTCTCACGTCCATCCGACTTAAGTGTGCAAATCAAGCAACCGTTGTGGGGTTTATAAATGCATAATCCCACCGGCAAGATGGTTTTCTCGGCATTAATAATGCGTGAATTCGGATTTAGTTTATTCGCTTGCATAATCATAAATTACTAGCCTTTGCCAGCGGCTACGACTCACCCAAAAGCTAGTTCTTAGCTTATAGGGGGTCAGGTTAGTCTCAGGTTCCCGATATTTTAGCGAGATAAACTGTATACCAGTTTTTAAGTCTAATTAAGAGCTACCAAATAAAAAAGTTGCATCAAAATCCGTTCAGTAGTTTTGGCGTGATGCGCAAACGAACAAACGGACAAGAAATCTAAAAAAAATATTTTGTTTTTAGACACGCCTATATAGCTTAATAATAAAGTCGTTTTTGCTCAAATATCTTAAATGTACAGACACAGATCTGTTACAGCTTCATAATAGTATAGATTTAGTTGTTATAGTAACGTCATTAAAAGTGTGATGGCCAATCATATCAAGTCTTATATATGTCAAAGAACACATTAAAACGCGATTTTCCTCGTATCGCAGAAGTCAATAATATTAATTGGTATATCTATTAATTACTATTGGGGTTATTAACCTACCCCAGCCCTGGAAGGACCACTTCATATACAAAGATATAAATTACAACATATAATTCAATTAATTTATCAATAAAACGATTCGACGATGACGGACGACGAAATCAAATACTGCAAAAGTTGGTTGAGCTTTGCTTTTCCGGGATGAACGGGCCAGCACGCCCAGGGAAGGTTATCACAGAATAACAGCGGTAAAGTTATGGCAGGTATACCTGTATATTTCGTTCGATGAGTGAAAGAGCCGGAATCAATCCCTCCACTTTCAACCTCTCCCAACCAGAATAGTTCTTTACCTCCTACCCCTTTGAAATTTACAAAAGTGCAAGTGATGGTTCGTATCCTTACCATTAAGTGAGCCGGTGCTCGTTTACAGTTTTTGTAGTATAAAAATTATGCTAGTTTTTGTTATTTTATATATATAGTAGTGTTTGACAACGTTCCTTTTCCAACGTAAAGTAACGGAAGTAGCAAGGCTTGTAGCATGTATAAGTTGTAATTTGCCAAAACACGAATTGTGTATTTTGACAGAAAAGACTAATACTAGATGCTAGGTAATATCCGCGGGCCTGATATAGTATTTGTACACTTGTATAATGTCAACAACTTATTGCCTTCGTTGTCTTATACGAGGCCTGTGGGAGAGAGTAATTAATTTTTATTGGTACATTTATGTAGTACTAAATTCTATTCACTTCTTCGGAACTGCGTGGAATTTCAATATTGAGTCAAGTAATTATAAATATGTTAAGTATTTACGGCGTGAAATTATAACAAACAAATAAACGCACTTTTGACTTTTACAATAGTAGTAAGACCATTAAGAAGGAATGTGTTATCGAAATTCGCAGTCCTGAGCGATTAACTCACTACAGTAGTCACAACGGATCTTTGTGTCTGTGAAGTTGGCAGCAAGGCGCTGCGCAGTAGCCATTTTTGTGACGCAAGGCATGTGCGTCTTCTACAGTTTACATTAATCGAAAAATGTTCGATTATAATTTAAAAATTGTAATCGATAATTATTATAATTTATCGATCGTACTAAAAGATGTGAACTCTTCTAAATCTTGATTAAAGCTTATTCACTCAAATCACTCGTATTATTGAATATAAAAAAGATACTTACATATGAAAACATTATGATAATCCAGTAAGAACATTTGAATTGGTCAGCGCTCATCGTATGATTCTGTCAAAATTCCCACTTCGCGCTTTGTACCTAACTTCAGAGACACAAAGATTGGTTGTGACTACTATACTTTAAGTTGTCGTGTCTTATAACTTAACCCATACCTACGCAGATTACTGACGTTGTATAAGGGCGCATAACATGGGCCATATATTTTTCTTTTTACTATCCCTATGCAGATTTGTTCGTTGTCGAGGACGTGGAATAAGGGCGATGACTAAACTTTTGTACTATTAGCCTGAATATTTTCAGTGTGGTCTTAAGCAATATGATGCGTTAGTTACTTACTTTAGTTCAACTAATTATGAATTGATATGTACTATTATACTTGCCTGCTGCTCCGCTGCATAGAAATCAAGAGGTAGTCTAACAAAAGTCTCATAAAAAATTGTTTAGTAGTTTTTGTTTGATGTGCGAACAAACAATTAGAAAAATTAAATAAAAAAATAATAGTTTATAATAGTTTTGTGACGTTTTGATAGCTAATAATATAGATATGAGAATCGCACTGAGCAAGTTTTCATTTTATTTATTATAAATATTTAATTTCAAGGGTGATGTTATACTTATCATCACGGCATCTCCCTTGCAGGGTAGACAGAGAGAACAGAGTGCCAAAAGACTCTATTCTTGCATACATCTCTCGCTTCCTCAACAATCATACACGCTCGCCGGTTTCGGAGGCTCCTGACTCCACCTTCCTTCAATATATTGTTGATTTGGTCTAGATAAGTTAGTCTCGGTCCCCCTCTGTACCTACATCCTTTCACTTTCGCATTGTATATCTTCTTAACCAAGCGTTCGTCCGGCATTCTTTCCATATGTCCGAACCATCGGAGCATTCCTTTTCGCATTGTGAAATGGTTTTCTTTTTTTTTTGATGACGCATAAATCTCAACTTGGGATGAGAGGAATTCAGGTTGCATCCACCAAATGATCTAGAAAATATCTCAGGCATGCTTTATTACGTTGTTTTCCTCCGATAAGCAGTGACAATTTGTCAACAAATTTCTAAAAGTCCGAGGTATGTGCCTTGTGGGGCCTGGACCTCCGAACTGGGGAGCGAACTCTGCCCTGTCTTTAGTGCTATTTTCATCCATCCATCCATCAGCATTCTAACGTCCACTGCTGGACATAGGCCTCCCCAAGAATGGGGGATAGTGCCGTAATCGCCACGCTTGGCAGGTGGGTTGGCGATCGCAGTGGATGTTGTTAATACTCGAAGGAGTGCTGCTGCCCACTCCCTCGATATTCCCTTAGTCAGCTCTTATGACTCCCAATTCAATTCTAAAGCCGGCCCCACACGTGCTATTTTAAACAGTTCAAATCTTGAGATTCAGAAATAGTTGTTATGATTTCGAGGTTTGCTGTTTGTGTTGAGACATGGTGACTTTTTTATACTATATGAGTGTCAATCAAGCTTACGGCCCACCTGATAGTAAGCTGTTAGCGTAGCCTATAGAGCTAGAAACACCAGAGGATCTCTTGCAAGGATAGGATAATAAGGAGATCATAGGAAGAATGATAAAGAGATGAATAGACGGATAAGAGGAGCGGGTTGTACCTCCAGCGCTTTTACTTACCATACAAAACAACGGTACGAGTAGCTAACCTTATTTCACGTTGATCTTCTGTGAGAGGTACTTCCCCAATAGAGTCGGCTCTATGCTAGTATAAGTAAAGCTCTACACTTAGAAGAAGGACGGTAGATAGGTAGGTCTGTTTATTTTATACTGGAACACCTTGCTAAGTTTATCAACCTATATGGCTGGTATGGTGTTCAATGGTCTGAGTCCCTGTTACTACATAATAGTGGGACAGCTATGTGTTTATAGATACGAGTACAATAGTGTCGTAAAGACTTTAGGAGAACAAACTAATTTACATAATGTGTATATATTATACACACATCTACCTATAGTTAACCTATAGTAGTCGTATTATATTATCCGGTATGTATAAACTTTCGAGGGCTTCGTCGGCAACTCTAATAATTTGCATAATGAATAAAGGTCTTTGAACGGTTTACCTATCCAGATACGCCTATGATCAGCCGAGGAACGTCTTTTAACGATTATTCTGTAAACATATCTACTAGTACCTGGGGCTAACAGTTTAGGTATTCTTAAAGCATCTTCCCAACTTTATCTGATCCCTGTTAATCCTGTCTTCCTTTTTTGATATTAAAATATACGTAGAACCTGTGCCAAAATAATTAGTAATTAGAACTTTTTGGTCAAATGTAGTTTTTTAAAACGAGAACCTTTACCTTTTTTTTGCTTATACCGCAAGAGTAAATTCTACATGTTCTAAAAAATATTAAAATATTTTAATTATTGTACAATGTGTTTGGATTTTTGTTTGGATTTCTACTGGACGTAGGTATCCATCCATCCATCCATCAGCCTTTCAACGTCCACTGCTGGACATAGGCCTCCCCAAGAAAACGCCACAACTAGTGGTCCCGACATGGGGAATAATGCCGTAATCGCCACGCTTGGCAGGCGGGTTGGCAATCGTAGTGGATGTTGTTAATACTCGAGGGAGTCCTGCGGCCCACTCCCTCGGTATTCCCTCAGTCGGCTCTTACGACTCCCGTTACAATTCTAAAGCCGGCCCCACACGGCAAGTAAAGTAGTAGTAAAGTAACATAAACGGATCTCTTTTCGCGTATAAATTAGGTGAAATTATGAACTACCTTTTACCCGACGTTTCAACTGCGTTGCAGCAGCCGTGGTCACGGGACAACTGACCATTACACAACTATATACAATATTACCACTTTATATCTAAAATTCAATATTTTCTAATATATTTTTGTATTGCCAACGGTGGCAGACGAGCAAGCGGCCCACCTGATGGTAAGTGGTAACCGTCGCTCATGGACTTTAGCAACACAACTCTACCGCGACGTCTCGTGGTTTGGTGATAAAATGTTGATGTTGATACCACCTCAAACAGCTCCTCCGAGCACTCCCCATTCTAGAGCCGATAGAGCACACAGAGGAACCCGAAGTTTCACCGCCGCTCCAACAACTCTAGACCCTCCGTGATCTGTTAAGATGCTTAGTATTACATTTTTAAAGCTTATGCTCCACAAATATTATAATTACTATTTAATATTTACACAGATATTCTCGTCGCATAACCACTTGACGGAAGGCATTAGTGATATACTGACATGTATATCAGGTGTCACTGAAATATTACTCGCGTTTCGTGTACGCAACGAATATGTAAAAAGAATACGTTGTTATCCCCCATATTGTGTACCATATCATCGTTAAAGTCATTCCACGTCACTACGTAAAAAAATGTTTCACTACTAACAGCGCTCCGTGACATTTATAACCTGAATAATGTATTTTTAGGAGCTATTTCCTAACATGATTTATCCGTGAAACTAAATGAGCCTTGATACTCAATTTTCTCTTTTATAGATTTAATCATATCGAGAATTGTTGTAAGTAATGGAAAAAAAAATAAGTAGGCTTTGGTCTGGCAGAACCATCAGCCTAACAGAAACTTAAAACCAACGTCGTTATTCTCTGACCACAGGTAATTTTAATTTGTTAAACAAGTCATAATCTAAGTCTAAATCATATAAATAAATCATAGTCAAGTAAAAGTCATGCCTCAATAAAGTGGTGGAGACTTGACTGAGAGCTTCTATGCAGTACTAGAGGCAACATGAAAAAACACGTTTTGCCGCATTACTTCACTTGCCAACTTAAGTATTGCACATACACAAAAAGTTAGTTAGCAAAAAGCCACCCATTTTACACATTAATACTTGATCTCGACTCGTGTTACTGAGAAAATAATGCAGAGCGATGACATGATCTTCATCATGTGCTAAATCTCCAAAAGAAAAAAATTGCACACGCACAGATTATAAATGGCCCCAAACCATAGAATATGTATCTTCAGAATACATAATGATTCTGTATTACGAGTACATAATTTACAAAAAATTATGGTTCCGCTTCGACTTCAGAATATAAATACTACATCACTTTAAAGTACAAATTATTTGTGAATGAGGAAAAAGAGAACTTTAGTGCGAGCGGGATTCGAACGCAGCGTCCATTCTAATCCGGGGAAGTGCTCTAAGCCGCTGAGCTATCGCACTGACCCTCGGCCATACCCAATCTCCACATCACATTTGTCTTTAAGACCCACGCCACCTATCGGATGCATTTGCATGTATTAATCCAATACTACATCACTATACGGCACAGTAATTATCTCTGGGTAAAAATAACTATCCCACGGGAACCTTCATTTTTCCACGATAATACGTAGCTAAATAATTTTCTGAGCTTCAGTCTATATGCGTGCATTACATGACGATGAGGTTCAGTAGTTACAGCGTGAAAGCGCAATAAACAAACAAACTCACTTTTTTACCAGTTTTTAAATAGACAAACAGATAAACAGACAAACAGACAATAAATCTAAAAAAAAACATTTTGTGTTTAGATACGCCTATGTAGCCTATTTTTTTGTTTAGGCGGGAAAAAATGTTCCTAATCGCACACCCCGTCGTTCGGGGCAACGAACAGGGTAGCGTGGGGCCTTCATTCACCCACTAAAGAAACCCGCCGTGTGCCATCTCTCCGCCTTTATCGGCGGGCCACTGGAACTATGTTACATTCCTTCGGTGGTACGCCTATACATATAGCCTAATTCAGAATTATTTTTTTCTCAAATATCTTAAATTTACAGACACAGCTCTGTTACAGCTTTATAATAGTATAGATAATAGACTAGATTATGGCAATGATTCCATGCATATAGACTTCAGTAAATAAGTATATCACTATATGTCACACTAACTATCTTAATTACTTACTTATTTCACGCCATCCCATTGGGTGATAGGCAGAGACAACAGAGTGCCCAAACTTGTTGTATTATTCATTTATTTTATTGTTACGTGTATTTCTCAAGAATTGTTTACTTTTACAATTAACTACGCTTCCATTCAAAGCTTAACCTATTTAAAAGTACATCGGCAAAACATAAATGGATTTGGGGCTGATGGCCTTCACACAATAAGGCTTTATTTTGGGGCTTCTTATCCCTCTGATGTCATTATCAATTAATTCCTCGTACTTACAGAAGAGCTACGCTCGGTATTTCTCTGCGTGATCGGGTCCGTAATACGGAGATCCGTACGAGAACGGAAGTGACCGACATATCTCACCAGGTGGCCATGCTGAAGTGATGATGGCGGAAGTGATGAACGGCTATATCGGTCGACAAACCGATAACTGTTGGGAAAAAAAGATTCTCAAGTGGCGACTACGTATTGGATGGTGCAGCGGCTCACCAAATGGATTGACGATCTGGTCAAAACCGCTGGGAGCCTTTGGATGCAGTTAGCTCAGGACCGCTCATTGTGGAGCTTTCTTACCTAAATAGACCATCAAACAAAGAAGATTGTTCAGTAACAAATAAAAGAGCTGGTGGTCATGAGTCTAACAACAGTGATGGGTAGATACACTGAAATAAACAACATAGTATTATTATATAAGATATTTATACAAACAAATGCACAACTAAAATTATGTTTAACTAAAAAACAATATTTTTAAAATCAAGATTTTATTTAAATGCTGTAAAAAGAAGAAAATAAATTGAATCAAACCCGTCAATTTAGTATATTACACAATTTATATGTTACAAAAGCTTGCCACGAGATTTACTTGTGTAGACAAACAAGAATACAATAATGATGTTACTTAATTTTAACATAAGTAAATCTAAGTAAAAAAAATATGTCTATACCATTATAAAGCTGTAACAGAGCTGTCTGTACATTTAAGATATTTGAAAAAAAAAATGACTTTATTAGACTATATAGGCGTGTCTTAGCACAAAATATTTATTTTTTTATTTATTATCTGTTTGTCTGTTTATCTGTCTGCCTGTTTCTTCGTTCGCGTATCACGCAAAAACTACTGAAAGGATTTAGATGCAACTTTTTTTATTTGAGAGCTTTCGATTAGACTTAAAAGCTGGTATACATTTTATCCCGCTACTATATCGGGAACCTGAGATATAAGCCAAAAACTAGCTTTTGGTTGCGGCGGAGCCGCTGGCAAAGGCTAGTATTTTATAAAATAGGTAAATAACTCTACACAAATAAATATCACGACAAGCTTTTGTAACATATAAATTGTTTAATATACTAAATTAACCGGTTTGATTCAATTTATTTTCTTTTTACAGCATTTAAATATTGATTCAATTTATTTTATTCTTTTTACAATATTTAAAAGCTTGTTTTTTTACTATATTAATATTGGTATTCTCTGCAGCAAATCTCATTTAATACCCTTATCATGGGAGTGCACAAAAAATAACTAGACCGCCATCTTGGGCCGTCCGTCATATTGGATTTAAAATAACGTCAGTTGGCTAACCGTGCATTGTTTTCCAAACTAACCATGTACCTAAAATTACATCTCAATAATTATTTTATACTACATAGGTGGTAAACAAGCATACGGCCCCACCTGGTAAGCGGTTACCGTAACCTATAGACGCTAGCAACACCAGAGGCAACACTCGCGCGTTGTATCTCCAAGATAAACAATTGGAGGTAGATAGGAAGCATAATAAAATCATAGGAAGGACGATAGAGAGGGGATAGGAACAGCTACCCTTATTTCAAGCCGAGCTTCTATGAGAGGGTGGTACTTCCCCAACCGAGCCGTCCCATTCATGCCGGGATAAGTAAGGCTCTACCACGAGCTACAAAAATCCGTTGCAAGATTTGGCCCCAAAACGTACATATTACATACCTCGTACATTCGAACATTGCAAATTAAGTAAAAGTTTGTAATAATATATTTACTGTCTATATTATATACTTTTATAAACTTATAAAGAATATAAATACGAGTAAGTGAATACAAGAGTGTTTAGAGAATTAAATCAAACAAAACAAAAATTTCTGGTGGTAAAACGCTATATAATATTTGATTTAGATGGTAGAAAAGTATATTGTTCTTCTTGTGCCGTTTCAGAGACTGCATAATTTTACTTCCGAGCTAAGTCAACATAAATATCATGAACTACAATTATATACTTTTATACAATCTCGTTTTATTGTACAAAAAGTTTGTTATTATGAAACATGCTTCTTTTGATGGTAAATAACCTGATGATATTTTAAAAATTTTTAACTTAATTGACTTCAGTTCAAGGAAGTACTTATATAATTAATTGAATGAGGCGACACTTGGCGGAAGTCCATTGTTACTCTTATAGAATGGATATTTTAGGAGGGGAGCCCACCACTCACCCACAGATTATCAATCCCGGTTATTTTTGGACAGAATAACCTAAGATTGCCAATCCGAACTCTCACAGATAGAGGAGAATGTGATAATAAATAGCAAAGTAGCATACACGATAATGACAAAAAACTCACCAACGCGACACAACCATGCGATACGGTAAAACTCTCAGAACCACAATATTGCAATATTCCGCAAAAATCCGATCATAAATTCGACACGTGTTTTGCCTCTAAACGAGACATTCTCAAGAACGCTCGGCAATAAATGAGCGAAGCTTACTCGTGTACCTTGCTTTTATACCCCTTCCACTACACAACAGTTATGACGTATCGCTCGAACGATATGAAAACAAGTTTAGTAGTGGGGAACTACAGCTGGTTTGTTCATTCAACAACACGTTACTACTGACTTTAATTATTTCTAATTGTTCTAAAACGGACAGTCTAATATTTTTATCACAAATATGCAAGGGCTTGAATGTATGACTATTATCTAATGAATGGTTATAATCTAATAAATGTTTCGCAAAATGTAACTTTTCAGGGTAATTATGCCTATACGCAGTTATATGTTCTTTATAACGAGTTTCAAAATTACGGCCCGTTTGTCCTATATAAACATTATTACATATTTGACATTCCAATTTATATACACCAGACTTTTTACATTTATCAATACTATCTTAACCGTTACAAAGTGTGGTGGACGGCTCTCCTCCTAAAATATCCATTCTATAAGAGTAGTACTTATATAATTGACAGCTAAAGTAAAACCAGCGTTAAGTAATTTTAAGGAGAAATATCAAAACCATTTGTGTGGAAATATGAAAAGATTACTTGGAAACGGATTCGAAACATTCGACACAATTTGACAGCTAAACTGCCAAGATTATATTCACAGTGATTGGTTTCTATATCACATGTTATGATTTCATTATGTTATTGGAAGATCCCACTTCATTTATCGGATATATTCATTTGTAAATATTCTCCCGATCAGGCAAGCCAATTATTACGATTCAGTATCATAACAAATGATGACGCAGCTTTATGTTATATCCTGTTATTATCTCGTTAATATTTTTAGCAACAGCCTTAAGTATAAAAAAGATGTTTTTGTGTCACAACAGAGTAAAACATTTTTTAATCAAATAAAACAACAGTGTAACAATATTCTACCTTGTGGCATGTTACAATTTACCCTTAGGTGGTAAAGAATGGCGGACCACTGAAGTGATGTCATACAGTTACAGTGCTTCACCAATACATGTGGAGAGACGGCAAACGGTGGGCTTATTTAATGAGTAAGGAGGGTCTACAACCCAGAATGCTCGAACGACTAGGTGTGCGGTAATGTAATTTTTTTCAGAATAGTATTTCGATTACATTATTTTTATTAAACTAAAAAAATCAAAAGTAATTAAAAATAAATGTGTCACGTTTTGGAGTCTATTATGCACGCTAATTTCAAATTCAAAAAACGTCACTGATTCACATAATTATCATGGTTTTAGAAGTAGGGTTGTTTTTTTATTTAATGTTTCTGAAATGCCTGCTAGCAACATTAAATTAAGTATTCTTAATATTTAATTATTAATGTCGTTACATAACAATTTCAACATAGTAACATATTTAAGGTTTAGTTTTAGAATTGACATCTGATAATGTCACAGTGACGCACACCGGATATTTTTTCCTCCACGATAAACGTTTAACTTGTCAAACGACCAACTCTCCGGTGGGCCGACGTTTATGAATTTTCTAGAAATGTTGAAAATGTCTTGTTTATTTTTGTGACGTAAATACATAGTTTGTTTTGTATTAATTTTAGATACATTACCATTTTTTTTTACACTACACCGTTGGCAAACAAGTATACCGTCTACCTGATGGTAGGCCTGATGGTAAGTGGTAACTGGTGGTAGGGCTGGGTACCGAGTTGGTACTCACTTGGTATCGGGCCTGAGCGGGTTGGTACCACCATCTCCAATGAGACCGGCCATGAAGCACATCGTTGCGCTTTGGCTGTGTAGCAGGAGATAGCCGTTTAATCTTTCATTTCATATCTGTGAAATGAAATGGTGAGCAGCGGCTTGACAATACTCTCAGTATAGTTGAGTCCATGAGCGATAGTTAACATTTACCATCAGACGGGCCGTAGCTCGTCTGCCACTACAAGCAAAAAAAAAAGTGGTTACCGTAGCCTATAGACGCCAGCAAAACCAGAGGCATCACTCGCGCATCGCCATCTCTAAAAAAAACGGTAGAAAGTGGAAGCAAGGATAATAAGGAGAGGATGAAGGATAAGGAAGAGGTTTGGACCTCCGGCGCTTTCACTCACCATATGAAACGCAACATTAGGAGTACCTACACTAATTTCAAACTGATCTTCAGTGAAAGGGTGGTACTTCCCCGATCGAACCAGCCCATTCATGTTGGGATAAGCAAGGCTCTATCACTGAACACATTTATGAGTATGTTATACATTTCAGTCAGATGTGAAGTATCTTCATATGTACCTCATCTCTAGCGAGATCTTGCTTATATATTGATCAGTTTGCCCGTCGCTCCGCCGCAGCCAAAACCTAGCTTTTAGGTTATATCTCAGGTTCCCGATATAGTAGCGGGATAAAATGTATACCAGTTGTTAAGTCTAATCAAGAGCTATCAAACAAAAAATGTTTCAATAAAATCCGTTCAGTAGCTTTTGCGTGATGCACAGGCAAAAAATCTAAAAAATATCGTTAATTGTGTTTAGACGCACCTATATATCCCAATTCATTATATTTTTCTCAAATATCTTAAATGTACAGACATAGCACTGTTACAGCTTTATAATAGTATAGCGGAGGTGCCTCGTCTACCATTTCTCTCTTTAAAATTATACACACTTATATTAACAAGCAGTGATAGCCTAGCGGTAAAACTAAGGACTGCAAAGACACTGGTATCGAGTTCGATCCCGTGTCCAAGCTTCAGACGTCGTACGGCACACACCTCTGATTTTTTGAGATTTTCCGAAATTATGTTTATCACTGCTGCTAATATCATTAGGAAACCTGCATGCCTGAGAGATTTCCTCGATGGCTTGTGAAGTCTGCCAACCCGCATTGGACCAACTTGGTGGACTATGGCCTAATCCAGAGGGGCCATATTTCACAATAATTTTAACTTCTTTGATGCCTCTTTTCCAATGTTATTTGTTTATTGTAACTGCAAATAAATGGTAAACATTGAATAAAGGAATGATCCTTTAATATATACGGATGGAAGTCCGAATAAATTTTCCATCGAAAGCGTTACGAATCAAAACCCTTAGTGAAGTATGCTAGATTTATTTAATGCAGGTAAGATCTTTTCTATAAGTTACATATAAGGCTATGGTTTTATCTGAGCGTAGCGGAATGAAAAAAACATAGCATCACAGGGTAGGCAGAGGTGTATTACACAACCAAGATTCGCCAGCTATATATAAGTCCTACATAATATGGGGCGAGCTTATTGCCGTCTACCGGGCACTTTTCCAAACTCCGGGCTGCTATTGAGAATTTTTCTTTTTACGAAAAAGCTCAATAACACTGCCTTACCCGGGGATCGAACCCGAGACCTCACGATCAGCAGTCGCTCACACCGCAGAGGCAGTTGAGTGGAGTGTAGTTATTTAGTTTTCCTTGATGAATATTTTTGAAGATAAGATTACATAATAACGCGTAGATTTTGCGATTAAATTTATTATTCAGTGGAATTTGCCCGTCGCGTCGTCCACGTGGACTTCTGGATATAAATACGCTTCACGAAGGTGCGACGCTCCAGTGGCTGGAAGCGTCGCTTAAAGAGGGTACTCGAAAGGTTAAGTCGCTGGCGGACGACTCAATCCGGGGAAGCGCTCTGCTGCTAAGCATAAGAAGGGACGCAGGTTCTATTCTCGCTCCCACTAAAGTTATCTTCTTCCACATTTCACAAATAATTTGTTCTTTAAAGTATCTGAGCATGTCAAGAGCTTAAATACAGATCAAAAATTAAAGGTTTCTTCCTAAAACTAATCCACGACTTTGTCCGTTTTTATCCGGAGCCCTAATTATTTTTCCAAAATATACTTAGCCTAAGTTAATCCTTTAAACATCAGCTGCAGTGAAAGTTCCGTCCATTTGGACGAGGCTTTCCAGACGTTCTTTAGATTAGCCGGAACAAATAGGCTGTCAAACAAGCAGTTACAGATAGACATACAGACCGCCAAAAAAGCTTTAAATATTGGTGTTTTGTTATTAGTCACGTATATTTTCTGACTAGCACATTAACCGCGGCTTCGCTTGTATCATAATGTGTTTATTATGTGATACAGTGTGAGAAATGTAAATTTTGCGGTTCTAGCCCCAGCTGGAGTTTGGGCTATGTATTGATACGTCAGTCAGTGAGTCAGTTATTCTTTTAAATATAGATATGCTTTTAATAAAAAGCTATTATTTAGACCGACGAACAGACATTTCAGTTGTATGTATTTGTATAGATAAAAATTGCTACGACATACAATAAAGTTCTAAATGCAGAATATATTTGCAGAATTCACAAAGTTCTACCAATCGACAAAAAAAAATCTATTCCCTGCTTCGTTTAACTCAAACTGGATTTAACATTCATAAGAACAGCGATTTAGATTTTATCAACTAAATAATGCGACATTGAAGGAACGGGGAAAATATTAAAGAACTAAAAGCTCGTTACAAATGATTACTACAATCTCAATATCAATCGGCTGTGCGTTTGGTCATGTGAATATGGGAAAAACTGATAGATATATTATTTACATTTTAGCTATACTCAGATACCATCCTTCAGCCTTTCGAAATCCACTGCTGGACATAGGCCTCCCCAAGAGAACGCCACAACATGTATTTCGCTCATATGGGGGATAGTGCCGTAATCGCCACGCTTGGCAGGCGGGTTGGCGATCGCAGTGGATGTTGTTAATATTCGAGGGGGTGCTGCTACCCACTCCACCGGTATTCCCTCAGTCGGCTCTTATGACTCCCCTGGGGGGTTAGGCAGAATGTCATATTTCACGTGTCAACCGTATCGAGATCACTGTGATTGGTTGAGGAACCGACGCGTGATGTCACAATAATCCGTTGGCCAATCACGGTGATCTCTCAACCAATCACAGTAATCACGATACGATCGACATGAGAGATATGAGATTCTGCCTAACCCCCCTGGGTAGAGAGGGGTGGGCCAATTCTAAGGCTGGCTCCACACGGCGGGCTCACACACTCAGATACATTGTTGAGGAAAGTCATCTTTATTTTATACTACATGGGTGGCGATCAAGTACACGGCCCGCCTGATGGTAAGCGGTTACCGTAGCCTATAGCCGCTAGCGACACCAGAGGTATCACTAACGCGTTTCTATCTCCAAGAAAAGGAATAGGAAGTGAATAGGAAGGATAATAATGAGAGGATAGGAAAGGGGTTTGGGCCTTCGACGCTCTCACTCACCACACAAAACACAACGATAACTGTATCTATCGTTGTAACACGCTGATCTTTTGTGAGAGGGTGGTACTTCCCCAATCGAGCCGGCTCATTCGTGCTGCGATAAGCAAGGTTCTACCACCAGATGATCATCTGCAATGTTTGTAGCTCAAATGATTCTAAGCAGATCTGTATAATGTTAAGGTTTGTATGCTTATTACCCAATCACGTTAAAACTAGTAAACAGTTTGGGACGAAATTTCTTGTGGTATAGTGGTGTCTTTCTACATTATTCTTTAATGACGCATTAAAACGTTATGCAACAGGGTAATTCTTTCGAAATTAATCTTTAATGACGCATCAAAACGTTATGTAACGGGGTAATTATTTCTAAATTAAGCTTTAATGACGCATTAAAACGTACATAACGTCGTTAACTTAACAACAGGGTAGTTTTTTCTACATTAATCTTTAATGACGCATTAAAACGTTATGTAAAAGGGTAATTCAGCCGTGCGAGGCCGGCTTTGGAATTATCACACCCCTCTCCACCCATGGGAGTCGTAAGAGCCGACTGAGGGAATACCAGGGGAGTGGGCAGTAGCACTCCTTCGAGTATTAACTACATCCACTGCGATCGCCAACCCTCCTGCCAAGCGTGGCGATTACGGCACTATCCCCCGTTTTTGGGGAGGCCTATGTCCAGCAGTGGACTTTAAAAGGCTGATGGATGGATGGATGCATGATGGAATTCTTTCTAAATTAATCTTTAATGATGCATCAAAACGTTATGTAACGGGATGATTCTTTCTACATTCATCTTTAATGACGAATTAAAAGTTATGTAATTCTTTCTAAATTAATATTTAATGACGCATTAAAACGTTATGTAACAGGGTAAGTCTTTCGAAATTAATCTTTAATGACGCATCAAAACGTACATAACGTCGTTAACTTATCAATGGGGTAATTTTTTCTACATTAATCTTTAATGGCGCATTAAAACGTTATGTAACAGGGTAATTATTTCTAAATTAATCTTTAATGATGCATCAAAACGTTATGTAACAGGGTGATTCTTTTTACATTAATATTTAATGACGCATTAAAACGTTATGTAACAGAGCCATGATATAATATTTTGACGGGCCTCGTGGCGTAGTCAGTAGTGTAACCGACTTCTGTGCACGAGGTCGTGGGTTCGATTCCCACTCAGGACAATTATTTGTGTGATGAACACAGATATTTGTACTGCGTCTGGGTGTTTTCTATCTATTATATGTATATTTTTACAAAAAAAAGTAGTATATGTATTATATCCGTAATCTGGTACCCATAGCACAAGCGTTCAGCTTAGTTTGGGACCAGAGGATGCTGTGTGCAAATGTCCGTGTTCGTGTCCGTGAATTATTTCTACATTAATCTTTAGTAACAGGGTAATTCTTTCTAAATTAATCTTTAATGACGCATCAAAACGTTATGTATCAGGGTAATTCTTTCTTTTATTTAATAATATTGTATTAAAATTACGAAATGAAATAGACTCACCTCAGAGACCATTACACGCTTACTCTCTCGCTATACAATGTAACATATCAAGGGCTACCTACATATTCAGTAGGATCTGGCAAGCACCCCGGGTTAAATGAAATATGGTTTTAGTTGCTATAAAGGCTTGCTTAAGGATCAACCTCATGGGTTTCTGCAAACAGCGAATAATAGAAATTCAAGCTGCGCACAATTAGACAAAAGAACTTATACTTAATCGAGAGCCTCGGGTATTCCGTTAGATTTTAAGGATAATGTGGCCGAAAACAATGTTAAACTTTGAAGCATTAATTCAAGAGGGACCACGTTCTAATCTTGTTTTGAATGTGTTCGTTATTCGTATAATCTGTGAGTTTTAATTATATTAATAATATAGATAACTAGCATTTTGCACGCAAAAGCCTGTTTTTAACACGCTTTTTTGAATTATAATTATTTCATGTTCCCGATATCGTGGCAGGATACAACCTAGTCTTTTAAGTCTAATCAAGAGCTATCAAACAAAAATCCGTTCAGTAGTTTTTGCGTAATTTGCAAACAATCAGACAAAAAATCTGAATAAAAATATTTTGTGATTTCTGATCACAAAATATTAGTTAGTTCTGAAATATTTTAAATACACATAGTTATGTTACAATACAAAAATAACTCTGTTATAGCTTTATAATAGTATTTACAGATAAAATAACTTACGCCAACGTGTCTCGAACTGCTGGAAAATCTCTAGTTTTTATAAACATCTTTTTTAATGTTTATTTTTTTTTTCCTTTTAGTATTTCCAGTAGCTACCTTACGATTTCGTCGTCAAACTCTGAATATTATTTTAGGCGAGACTACAAGCTTAAGGTAATTTAAAACAAACGAAATGAACTCCAATCTCAAGATTTAGATTTTATAGCTTTGAAACGCGGAAGTAAGTACTGATTTAAAGTGAATTTTCGCTCGCCTTAATATGTAGACCTTTATTAAATGACGTCAATTAATTGATTGGTTTCTACTCGTCACATTCTTTTATTTAATTTATTGACAAAAAATAAGTTAGCGTACTTGTGTATCTTTTTTTTATTGCATGTGGTGGCAGACGTGACACGGCCTATCTAAATGGTAAATGGTAACCGTCGCTCATGGACTCAACTATACCGAGAGTATTGTCAAGCCGCTGCTTACCATTTCATTTCACAGGTATGAAATGAAAGAATAAACGGCTATGTTCTGCTACAACCAAAACGAAACGATGTGCTTCATGGTTGTCACACGGGAGATGGTGGTACCAAGCCGCTCGGGCCCGATACCAAGTGAGTACTCCCACTTAGTACCCAGCCCTACCACCAGTCATGCAATGGGTGATCATTGCTTACTTCCCTTAGTCGCCTCATACGACACCCGTGGGAAAGAATGGGGTGGTGACACTTGTATTCATACTTCTTCACCAAATATTGAGTATTGCATGGTGAATTGTCACCAGAACTCAAGGTATCTTCGTTTTTCAGTAAAAATAAAAAGTATGCTACTTATATGTCAAACCAGTATTTCATCTACTAATATAGTAGGTACCAAATTTATGAAAAAGCATATGGGACGGTTTTCTAGAAGATTCAGGTTCATATCCTGCTTGTACCTAATAGTTATTCTCGCTTATACATTTTCGCCGTTTGTCTTTATTAACTAAGCATGTCAAATGCTTTAAAATATATGAAAATATTAAAATCCAAAATTTAATCCAATTCAGCTCAGTCGTTTAAGCATAATCAACGTACAAACATCCAAACGTCTAAGCATCTTCACTAACTCTCACATTCATAATATTAGTAGGTTTATAATACAGTATAAGAGTGGGTATATTTTAGTTAGAATTAAGTATATCAGTTAAATACTGTTTGAAACAGCAATATAAAGTTTAGATAAGAATCTCTTTGCAATAATGCTAAATTGCCGGCAAACAAACAACACGGAACAACCCCTTTCCTCGGACAGTAAAATTTACGAAAATAAAATGGTGGGTAATCTCTTTTGTTTCCATCCCGCATGAAAATTTTATTCCGAGTGCTATTTGGTAAACGAACACGAACGTCATCTGTTTCGATTCGTGTAAGGATGCTTGAATAAATTAATGCTTTATTCGGACAATTAATGGCATCGGTGGTGTAGCGGTAGTGTATGCGACTGCTAATCATGAGGTCTCGGGTTCGATCCCCGGGTCGGGCAATGTTATTGAGCTTTTTCCTAAAAATAAAGATTCTCAGTAGCAGCCCGGAGTTTGGAAATGTGCCCGGTAGACGTCAATAGGCTCGCCCCCTATTACGTGGGACTAAAATATAGCCATGGGAGGCCGGCTTTAGAATTGTTTCACCCCTCTCCACCCATGGGAGTCGTAAGAGCTGACTGAGGAAATACTGAGGGAGTAGGTAGCAGCACTCCTTCGAGTATTAACAACATCCACTGCGATCGCCAACCCGCCTGCCAAGCGTGGCGATTACGGCACTATCCCCTATTCTTGGGGAGGCCTATGTCCAGCAGTGGACTTTAAAAGGCTCATGGATGGATGGATGGAAACATAGCTGGCGAATCGTGGGTGTGTAATACACCTCTGCCTACCCCTTCGAGGAATACAGGCGTGAAACTATGTTTTTATATTTTGACAATGCGTGTACTTATACATTAATTTATAGTTTTTCATACGTTTCACTCCCGCTATAAATAAATAGGCCTGTGTTTTTTTTAGAAAAGTTAAGGAAATCTAGAATATTTTAGAAGTGTTTAAAAAGTTACGTTACATATTGTACAACTGCCTCAGTGGTGCAGCGGTAGTGTGTGCGATTGCTGATTATGAGGTCTTGGGTTCAATCCCCGTGTCGGGCAATGTTATTCAGCTATTTCGTTAAAAAGAAAATTCTCAGTAGCGGCCCAGCGTTTGGGGATATGCACGGTAGACGGCAAAAGGCTCGCCCTCTATTACGTGGGACTTAAAACATAACTGGCGATCGTTGGGTGTGGCACTTCTGGCTACCGCTTCGAGGAATACAGGCGTGATGTCATGTTTTATGTTTTTTGTTTACATGGTACAAATATATTTCAATAATTTGTGAATTGAAGAATATAATTTATATAAAAAGCTGCACTGGCAATTTAAATATACCAAAAACTTGTTTTCGCGATAAGACATTAGCATTTCATTTGCTACGCAATCCTATATTATTTTTCACTAGACTGGTTTCTTTCATTAAAATTAACATTTATAGGCACATTTCTCGAGGGTGGGTGGAACCCTTATAATGCTGGTTTTCTTCAAATACACCTCACACGACTTGAAATACTCCCACCCGACCTCAAGGCTACTTAAACAGGAGCAATTACAAGTCAAGATATGGAAATTAATCCAAATATTTTACTACACAAAATTGCTCGACTCGTATAAAAATTTAAATATAAATTGTAGGAAAGTTGACTTTAATGATAGTATTAATTTTCTGGAACAGAACATTTTTCGGCTACTTTATTTTTAGTATCTTCTCAATGGGGAATTGCATTTAATTATTCTTTTGATTTTGTACGTTCTGCTGTTTTGAGGACAATTGGACTATAAAAATTTGCCGAGGCTGTTCCTTAAAGAACTTTCATGTGCTTTATACCTATTAGTTTTGCATTTTCTATTTCCCTAAAAGTAATATTGATAACTAAATGCTCTTAAGTTATCTTGGATCGCACGCATTCAACAACTCCCTGCTTTTTAACTCGAAGAACTTCTATTACAATACAATGAAATGAAATGATGCAACTATATATTTTTGTCCTTCCTAACTTCAACCCAAATAAAATATAAGGACAGGCCCAGAGAAGGCATTATTGAAGACGAGCGCCGGCTCGCAATTGGCTTTAGTCGGCTTCTAGCAGTACGATGTGCGACACTCTTTTATTGGTGTATACGAAGACCAAACTTCTGTCTTTAAACATACTTTTTAAAATGCAACAATATTACGCAAAACCAAAATAAAACTTCAGGCGTCACGTTTCATTCGTACATCATATTTTTATCTTTCTACTTCTTTCTAAAATATAAAATAATTTTAAAAAATACCGTTTATTAGTCACCATTTTGTTTTTATTCATAGCTCTTGTCAAACGGTTAGAGGGCAATAAATACACAGATGCTCTCTTTTTCGCACGTAGTATCGTATTCGCTATTTTTTTCAATAAATTAATGACCGATGTTCAAGACTACTAGCATCACATTTTCACACTTTGTATTTTAATTAAATTTATGGTAGCATCATGTTATTTTGGTCATAATGCATTTAATATATTTAGAATATTACATACTAAAAGTTTTTTTTTTATTGCATGTAGTGGCCGACGAGCCACGGTCCATCTGATGGTAAATGGTAACCGTCACCCATGGACTCGACTATACCGAGAGTATTGTCAAGCCGCTGCTCACCAATTCATTACACAGATATGAAACGAAATATAAACGGCTATCTACTGCTATAGCCAAAACGCAACGATGTGCATTATGGCTGGTCACACGGGAGATGGTGGCACCAACCCGCTCGGGCCCGATACCAAGTGAGTACTTCCATTGCTACCCAGCCCTACCACCAGTCATGAAATGGATGATAATTGCTCTCTTCCCTTAGTCACCTCATATGACACCCATGGGAAAGAATGGGGTGGTGACACTTGTATTCTTAGTCCGTCACCACATGGACAAGTTGACCACAAAGCGATATATTGTTAATTCAGGTCGATCGAATCTCAACAATTTGTCGCCGTCCCGACCATTTTATTCGTTTTGATGTCACGTCACGTTTTGGTAGCGTAAAGCAAATTCAACCGACCATCGCATCGAGATCAGCCTTTTATTATACGATAATGCGGTCCTGAATAAAAACCCCTTTTGTCTTTTATTTACAAAAGAAGAGATAAAGATATGACATTTGGATAAAGACATCCTATTCACAATGATTTTGTGTTCCAACCTTATCGTTAACGGAATGTGGGCAGATTAAAAAAATATTAAATCGTGTATATATTATTTTAAAAATCATAAAGGACATAAACTACCTTGTATAGTAGACCCCAGAGGGGTTCAAGCATGGGCCAGTAAGTAAAGTCTATTAACATTTTTCATACAAAACTATGTAATTTTTAGCAATTTACATATTATTATAATGTTCATAATGTTTTAACCAAAAAATGAGTAGAGGAGATAACATTCCCATATCTTGTCCAGGTAGTACTATGCTAGAGCATCATAATGTATAATTACGTGCACAGCGCCCCTAACACCAGTCAGTTTAAAACGCAGGGAAATTTACACTGTTTTGACTATGTTTTATCTGTAAAATTCCTATTCGGTATAAAAACGTCTCCAAGTTGAAAATATTTGCATAGTTTTTGTTTTATTTAATAAAAAAAATATAATAAGTAATTATTTTCACGCAGTAAATAAAAATAAAAATATTAATAATCTTTATTGCCAGTTTTGCTATAGTCATAATTACGCAGAACAGAAAATGCATGTCAATGTATAAAAAAAACACATTGTGTCAAACCTTTAAAAATAATAAAAGTAAATAAAAACATTTTTTTTCATATTTTAGAAAAAAATATGCGGTCGCAGGTATAATCTAGTTTAAAATAAATACTAAAACAACAGCAATTTTTTGATCAGTATTTTTAGCACTTGACATGCTCAGCTACTTTAAAGTGCAAATTATTATTTGTGAATGAGATTCCCGCTCGCACTAAAGTTCTCTTTTTCCTCATTCACAAATAGTAATTTGTACTTTAAAGTATCTGAGCATGTCAAGTGCTAAAAATATAGATCAAAATGTTTAAAAATTAAATAGTATGAATTTTAATTGCAAAATTAAACACATGTATTAATCCAATATAGTAGATATCCAATAATATTGGATATATAGTCTCCCTAACTGTAAGTTAGTCACTTATGCGGACGACACGGCAATAGTAGTATATGATCAAAGTTGGAACGAAATTAAATCTAATACAGAAACAGCTCTACATAAAATTATGTACTGGGTCAACATGAATAGCTTAACACTGAATTCCCACAAGACGGTTTACATCCCATTGTGTATTCAGCGCAATGCCGTCCTACCTAGCACATTCTCTATAACTGCACACTCATGCTCGTCTCCTCTGACACCAGTCCCATGCCTGTGTTCTTCGATCGCTCGAGCTGACAGTGTTAAGTATTTGAGAGTCATAATTGATCAAGGGCTTAAGTGGAATAAGCAAATAGATGCTATTACTACAAGGACTATTAGACTTATTCTAATATTTAAATGTCTTAGGGAGTCGGCTAACCTAGATACAATAAAAATGGTTTATTTTGCACTCTGTCAATCGGTTTTAGAATATTGTATCTCCGTAAGGGGTGGCGCCGCAAAAACAGAATTCCTTAGATTAGAACGAGATCAAAGAGCCATTTTTAAAGTTATGACAAAAAAACCATATCGTTATCCTACAAAATAATTATATTCTGACTGTAACGTTTTAACTGTTCGCCAACTATATTTGACGCCATCTTCTGACCCCAATAGACGCAGGAAACTCCCGCCCTGGGGGATTAGGCAGAATGTCATATTTCACGTGTCGACCGTATCGAGATCACCGTGATTGGTTGAGAAACCGACGCGTGATGTCACAATAATCCGTTGGCCAATCACGGTGATCTCTCAACCAATCACAGTGGTTACGATACGATCGACATGTGAGATATGAAATTCTGCCTAACCCCCCTGTATTGCTCACAGAACCACCTTTGCGCAACACCAATATTTTATATTAAGTACTTATATTTATAAAAAAATTCAAAAGCTGTTAAATATCCAAAACTTGAATAGGAACACGGTGAAGTGTAGAGTTGTTGAATGGCTACTAAGTCAGGACTATGCAAATACTGAAAAGTCACTTGCATTTTTAGACTAGTTGCAAGTAGTTTTGTATATTCACATGAGGACAGATAAAAGATCACGCAGATACATACTTACATCTATAACAAAACGTAACTCAAACTTACACAAACTTCAAAGTTCTCTTTTATGAAAATTGACACACATTTGCACTCATTTGCACTCTTATACAATCATGCACTCGTAATAATTCAATTGTTTTATAATTATTAAGATCACTAGGCCAAATAAACGCTGTCTCTCGTGATACAGGTTATCCTAGTTCGAGAGACAGAGTCCAATACTGTAATGCAAGCAATAATGTTTTGTAATATATATGTGATGTATTATTATTATTATGTAATAGTAAATATTGGATTAGTGCATGTAAATGCGTTCCGATAGGTGGCGTTGGTCGTTAAGACATATGTGATGAGGAGATTGGGTATGACCGAAAGGTTCTGTAGTAGCTCAGTGGATAAGAGCACATTTCCGGATTGGAAGGGATGCAGGTTCGATTCCTGCTCGCACTAAATTTATCTTTTTCCTCATTCACAAATAATAATTTAACAACAATTTTCCCAACAATATGCATTTATTCACTAGTTGACCAAACTTCTTCGATCCGTTTCACAATCAACACATTTTGTTTTAACTTATTAGCTGAATACATATTAAAAAACATCGAAATCAGACAATCAATTGTTTTATATATACCTACACAGATTGTATTGGCAGATATGTACAAATATTCTTTAATTTTTGTCTATATTAAAACCTCTCTCATGTTTACCAGATTTAATTGAAATTCCTATATGGATTTCAGTTCATTGAAATATACATATATGTATTCGTTTTAATGCACTTGTATTTCATATACAAAATATTAATCAAGAGACATTTCAAGTTGTGAATATTCAGTGTAGATAACGATGAAATACGCAGGCTTCTGCCCACTTTAAATTTCATAAACTTATTTTCGGACTAACTAGTTGGTCGATTATTATAATGATGTAGTATTTCCGTATACCTTATATTTACGCCAAACTAGTTGTTCCAGCAACATTGTCTGCGCGTACTTATAATAAGGATAACTTTGTTGCCAGACATCCAATTTTAACGATTACCTACATTCTGCTGCAAGCCAAGCTATATTTATCTTAAACGGATGTAATGGTGATCAGCTGAGTAGAGCTGGAGAGATGGCGGACGGCGGCTTATTTTAGTGTTAGGACCTCAATCAATATCGCTTTCCCAAACAGTTTATTTTTTCAATCAAATACACTTTTCTCTACAAAAACTAGACTGTTTTGCTAGTGTATAGTTAGTTTGTTAGTCACCACCTTGGTTATGGTAAGTGACCGCTGGTGAATATAAATTAGAAAAGAAGAAAGCTTAGCAAAAGGCTTAGCAAAGAAATAAAACGCGTGTTCTGTATTGGAGTCTCAAGGACTGACTGGTTTAATATTTGAAAAGGAGTATACAAAAGGGCTTGGTTTATTTACGTTAGCGGAGAACACTTATCGCTGTTTTTTGCATTTGAAGTGCCTACGCGCTACAGACCTCCCCCCTTAGACTAAATGATCAAAAAAATATTTATTTATAATACCCAAAAGAATACAAAAGTAAAATTATAACTAACTAAGATTAAAGTTCTACTTGCTAAGCTGTACACAAAGATGTGATTGTATGAGACACTTAAATGCACCTTTTTTAACACTAAAACTATTAAGAATTTTTTGTTTGCACTCACGAGATTTGTTTATGATTGTTTACCAAAACGAAATAAATTCTTCTTCTTCAAAAAGAATTTCTTGTATAAAGCACCAGATTTATACAAGATATTCTTGACTCAAGAGCGCGGCTGTGATTTTTTGTGGTGCACTGGAGAGCTCCTGATAACGCCCTCTCACGTAGAGTATACACGGGGTTAGATGCTGCTACGCCAACGATACTGCGGCGGGTGATGACATTTCGTGCATGGAGTGTAAGTGTTCATATCCCATTGACGTATAACGATGAATGAGTGCCAATGAGTGGTGACTCATACACGGTGATTAACCGGAGCTTTATAAGTTGAATCTGACGGTTTTCTTAACGATACGACCATATTTTGTTCTGACTGGTGGCGTCGAAAGATTTGAAGTGTGTAGCTTAGGTGAACTTGAAGTGTGTGAAGGAATATTCTTCGGGCTCGTGACGGCATCGGGTTGAGTACTTGTAGTGCTATTTGGGCATGGAACCAACACATTATCAAAATCTAATAAATAAGCTGGTTTAAGACGACCAAGTGACACGGTAACTTGCTTGCCATTACAGTCTAAAGCGTAAAACTTAGGATGGCGCGTTATAACTTTGAAAGGCCCTTTGTAAGGTGGTACAAGAGATCTCTGTGTTTCGTGTTCTCTCACGAATACATAGGTACTTGAGTTTAAATCTTTATGAACAAATATGTTGTTATTGTTATTATTTGAAGTTGAATGTGAAAGATTGGGCACTGATGATAACGCAAGTGTTAAATGTTTTATGTAGTCACGATCGTTAATATGTGTTGTAGGCTTTGTAGTAAATAGATCGCCCGGTAGTCTGAGAGTACTGCTGTATAGAAATTGAGATGGACTGTAACCTAGGTCTACCTTAACCGCTGTGCGTAAACCTAGTAGTACAAGAGGTAATTCGTGTATCCATTGCGTATTACTTGAATATTTTGCCATAATTGCGGCTTTTAATGTACGATGTAGCCGTTCGACCATGCCGTTTGCCTTTGGATTGTATGCTGTTGTTCGGATACGTTCAATACCTAGTTTTTTTAAAAGTTGTTTTAATAGGTCTGATTCGAATTGACGACCCTGGTCGGAGGTTATACTGACTGGGCAACCGAAACGTGCGACCCATTGTTCTACGAACACTCTAGCAACGTTGTCGTTGTCGTACAGTGATGTTGTACGTCGTGTTTGGGATGTGCTTTAAAGTTTTCTAATTTGGTGATATCGGGAAATTTTTGTAAAATGAGATGGTATTCGTTGTTTACATCGATTGACCGAATATTTGCCTCATTAGATGAACCTATGATTGAACGTTGAACGTCCGCTAATATAAATTTCCATTTGAATGTACGGCGTAACCCTAAATTAACTATAATGGTTTTTTCGCCATATGTTTTTATTTTTGTGCCGTTAGCTGCATATAATATATAATCGGACGTGGATCCTTTTTGCTTCTTAGTGGCTATAATGGACACGTCAGCGCCAGTGTCGATTAGAAATTGAGAAATTGTACACCGGAAGAAATATCTGTTATACATAAACGATAGGAGCTTTCGACACCGGTTACATTTACCAGCGTCTCGGTTAGTTTTCCCGAGTTCGGTTAACAATTAATTATATCACCGCATTTGCGTGCGCTGGAGCCATAGGTGAAGTGGTAAAAGCATTTGTAACCTATGTCACCTGGATTTTGTGTTTATTTAGGATAATTTATTCTATTTTGTGTAGTATTTTCGCGACTTTTTGAACGTAATCGAGACGTACCTTGGCCATAACGGTATCGGTCTCGCGGCTTGTGGTTTTGATTATTATTTGAGTGATTAATTTGTGATTTAGTGAGGATATTTCTGATTTAATTTGATTGATCTCACTCATTATGTTGCAGCTAGATCCTTGGTTTGTGCTCGGACTAGCTTGGGTAACGGGGGCTAATTCTGATGGTCTGGTATTTTCCATTATTTTATCGGCCATTTGAGCTAGATTATCGAGTTTTAATTTGCCAGTATCGCAAGCGGTTATTATAGCTCTAATAGAATGTGATAGCCGGCCAGACCATAGCAACTTTAAAGTATTATCTGGCACTATATTTTTACCTAAATCTTGCATCCGTCGTAATAGTTGAGACGGTTTTTGATCTCCCAGTTCAATTTCGTTTAAGAGCTGATTTAATTGTTTAGTTTCAGACTCTTCATACACAGAAATTAACCTATTTTGTAATGTGTCGAACTTATTTGTCTCAGGCATATTGTCTAGAATGTTACTTATGTCACTTTAATTCGTCTTGTTTAAGCCTAGATATTAAAAGTTGACTTTTGTGAAGGTCACTTGCCTTTTGTGGGTCCACGATGGCGTTGAACTGGTGGAACCAGAGTCTGGGTCGATCTCGCCAGAAGTCCAGTATCCTCGATGAGATGGATATTGCGGTCGTCTCAGGTGATTGCCTCAGCTCCCTTGTTGGTGAAGCTGAAGGCTGCTGGTGTGCGACGGCCGGGTCAGTCATGGTATCACGCGGTAGTCCCAAAGCTCTAGTTATTTACGCGTCGGATTGTCAACTTTACCGTTATTTACGCGTAACTTTGGTTTCACGTCGGGATGTCACCAGCTTTGCTGTTAACACCAGCTTTGGTGTTAGTGTGTAGTTAGTTTGTTAGTCACCACCTTGGTTATGGTAAGTGACCGCTGGTAAATATAAATGAGAGATTTATCAGAAAGTTTAGCAAAGAAATAAAACGCGTGTTCTGTGTTGGAGTCTCAAGGACTGACTGGTTTTATATTTGAAAAGGAGTATACAAAAGGGCTTGGTTTATTTACGTTAGCGGAGAACACTTATCGCTATTTTTTGCATTTGAAGTGCCTACGCGCTACACTGTTATAATATAATTTGACTGCACAAATAGCGGAGTTGTTTGGATACCCACTTACCGCCCGAGTTCGATTCCCACCCAAAGCATGTCAAATGCTAAAAATATCCAAATATTACGTTACCTTGTTCATGAACTTGCTCATTAAACTTCCAAATTCATAGGCATTAACAAACATAATTATAGCCCGGTCAAATGTTATTCGGCTAAGACAAACAGCCATACAAAAAGTACGCATTCTTTATACAATATTAATATTAGTTGTATACAGTATGTTAACCTTTCAGCGGCCTTCAAAGTGCGAAGTTACGGGCACTTATTTTTTATGGCGTGACCTTTAATACCCCACGTAAACATATAAAACTGCCACTATTAACGATTGTTGCATGGCGGAAAGTTGACAATGCGATTACTTTGATTAATACGTAACGATCTCAGATTAGGAACCCTTATAAGTAACTGATAATGGTATATAACGATGTAGGCCCTTAGTTTGTAGGGTTAATGGAAGTAAATAAGCGATACTTAGCCGTGTAATTTTCTAGTTTGAGGTCAAAAATATTGTATGCTGATTAAGTTCAGTCACCAGTTCCGATCCGATTTTGATCTAGGTACACTATAAATATTATTTCCATAAGGTCGCAATCCAATAACTGTATCTATATCCTATTAGCAGAAACATAGCTGGCGAATCGTGGGTGTGTAATACACCTCTGCCTACACCTTCGGGGAATACAGGCGTGATACTATATTTTCTTCCCGGTATAGATCGCTTGTAAAATATACCGAACCTAACATAGAAGAACAATAGTGGTTACTCTGATGAATGTATCATCCATCCATCAGCCTTTTAGCATACACTGCTGGCCACAGGCCTCCCCAAGACCCAACGACCGGCCTCATGCTAACTGCATTCAACGGCTCCCTGTGGCTTTGACCAGGTCGTCAGTCCATCTGGAGGCAACCTGTTCTTTGAATACACGCTGTAAAGTAAAAATGAAATGCTGTTAAGTACGTAATCAGTTAAACTGCAATTAGTTCACGCTTAAAAAACTTAGGTGAACGTTGCTCTGAGTTTTATTTTATAAAAATATATTTAGCTTTGTTGTTTTTATTTTACCATTTGGGCTATTGGCTAGATAAGTTCTGCAACAAATTATTTGTCAAAGTAGGAGACTTACTGCGAGCAGGATTCGAATTTGGGATGTAAATTCCTCCAAAAAATCAGGTATATAGGACACGCATACAATTTTTTTCTATTTTATCAAATACTAGTCTTTGGGTTATATCTGAGGTTCCCGATATAGTAGCGAGATAAAATGTATACCAGTTTTTGAATCTCATCAAGAGCTATCAAATAAAAAAAGTTGCATCAAAATTCATTCAGTAGTTTTTGTGTAATGCACGAACGAACAAACAGATAAACAGACAAAAATCTAAAAAAAAATGTTTTGTGTTTAGACACGCCTATATAGCCTAATACAGTAATTTTAACTCAAATGTCTTAAATATACAGACACAGCTCTATTGCAGATTTATAAAAGTTAGGACCTTGTTCTAGTATACCTAATAAAGTTTCTCCATGCCTTAATAATTTAATGGCACGAATAGATAGATAAATATTTGACCCATTTAAGATCGTTTTTCTTTGTAATATATTCATGGCCATTATACTTTTACACTAGGCGTTAAGTGACTAGAGCATATTTCATCACCGAGCATAAAGTACTCATAAATAAATTTATGGTTTAAAGAAGTTTGTTTTATGTAAGTCTATGAGGTCTTGGATTTTTATGTAGCTGGCTTCCTTGGTTCTGTGTGGCAATATCGATAAAATTTATCTAAAGCTATTTCCAATGTTAATGGTCCTTTTAAATCGTCTTTTTATAACATTAGGTTTACGTCGTTTTGATCGCGTAGGGTTTATAAAGTAAAATGTTTCACCGCAAAATAGATAACTTTCATCCCGATATTTACCCTGTCCCTGAACACTAAGTGCGAAAATGGAAATCGAAAATAACAGTCACGAGTATTTGAACCTGCATCTCCTAGAAAACCATCCCAAATGCTTTGCCAGGCAATAATGGTGAGCTAGAAAGAGTGGATGAATATGTATATCTTGGATGTGAATCGGGATGGAAAATACACCATTGATATAGAGAGAAGAGTAAATGCGGGAAATAGAGTGAACAGAGCACTGGGACAACTTCTCGGCAGCCACCACCTCAGCCAGAAGACACTTGTTGCAATAAACATGCAGTGCTTCTCCCAACGTGAACGGAAGCGAGAGTTGGGTATGCAAAAAGGAGCATTAGAATAAAATCAATGCGGTCGAAATGCGATCTCTGCGGAGAATCTGGGGAGTGAGGCTGACTGACCATATTCGTAACGACATCGTAAGGGAGCGAGTAGGTATGAAAGAGAGTATTGGACTATTGGTGTAAAGTTGCGGAAAGGAATAGTCCAATGGTTCGGACATAATATGGAAAGAATGCCGGATGAGCAACTGGTTAAGAAGATATACAATGCGAAAGTGGAAATTTCATGCTTTACGAATGGCTAAACTGGAAGTACTAAGAACTAATTAGTAGCTTAATATGTAAAGATTTTTTCGTGGCTTTGCCATCAAAACTAACGCCGTGAAAAAAAAAACAAATAAATAAAATTTTATGTTTTAAAACATTCAGGTAAAAAAACTTGCCATTGTTCGAACGGCTTTGGTGACGCCTGTGCAATCTACATGCTTAAAAAATACATAGAAATATTAAAATATATGCTGTCTCTGTTTTCTTTTTCCATAATTCTAATCATAATATTTTATAACTTAAACTGCTTATGGTGTTAAGTTGACGTAACACTTTGTAGCTAAAAAGATAATACTGTTCGAACTTTGGCAAATTTATGTATAATAAATGAAATTACTATAAGGCATCATACTGGTAAAATAAAACATTGTAGTAAGAATAAATACTGCATTATCGTCTTAAATAGACTTAGTGATGTGCCTAATTTTAAAACAGTATAAATTTAATGAAGTTAAAATGTGAATTCAAAAATTCAAAAAGCTACTTAAAATAAATTGAAGAAAAAGGACCAAATAAACCATATTTACATGAATTGAATAACTGTTCTAAATTTAGATGAATTATTACTTATTATACTGTGATTACTCGGAAAGCTAATCAACAGGGTCAATTGGATATTTGATTTCACAATTGTACTCAAAAGTTTTAAGATATTCCAGCCCAAGTTAGCGATGCTAAAAAGCAATGAGATGTAACCTCGGGGTCTTAATAATTTACTTACGGGACAAAGGCCTTCGTCTTTACCTAATTTTGAGCCAACTTTTGGGATGTTTTTAAAGTGATTTCTCTTGTAAGTTTTTTATAGCTAACGAGATAGTTAGTCTGGGCGTAAAGATTATGTCAATATGTCATAATCCTTTCACGGAGGTGATCATTTTTTTTCAAGCTTTTTTCTTTCCCTGTATTGGGTTCGGGTTTTCTCTCATAGTGAGAGGGATTAGGCCAAAGTCCACCACGTCGGCCCAATGCGGGTTAGCAGATTTCATAAGCTATCGGGAAAATCTCTCAGGCATGCAGGTTTCCTCACGATATTTTCCTTCACCGAGCAGTGATAAACTGTAAACGATTACAAATATAATTTCGAAAAATCTCGTAGAGTCAGAGCAGTGTGCTATATGAGGTATGAACCTTGGAAGGGATGAACTGGATACCACTGTCTTTGCAGTCCTTGGTTTTACCGGTAAGCTATCACTGCTATTATTTTTATGTTACAATATATATAGCTATAGTGTCTGAAAAGGTATGGCAGAAGAAGAACGAGAGTAGAATAAATGCAGAGGAGATGAGAACTCTAAGAAGTATGTGTGGTATAACTTTGAAAGATAGAGTAAGAAACAGTGTAGTTCTCACTACGAACGATGTGGTGTAGAACAAGATCTAGTGACAAAGATTGAAAAAAGAAATGTTAAGATGGTTTGGACACGTAGAGAGGATCGATGAAAGTAGGATAACAAAAAAGATACATATGGCGAGTGTGAAGGGTGCAGTTGGGAGGGGTAAACCTCGTCGAACGTTCTCTGATCAAATCAGAGAAATTTTCGAGAAAGGTCAGGTCAGAAGTACCCTTAACCGAAGTGCATGTATGAGGAATATAATGACATTGAATGAGGCAAAAAAGGTGAGCAAGCCCTATTGGAAAAAGACGTGAGTCTATAAATAAAAATAAAATAAATATAGCCATACATTAAACACAAAGTGAAAAATGTGAAATCGAAAATAACAGTCACGAGCAGGATTCGAACCTGCATCTCCTGGATACCGTCCAGATGCTTTGCCAATTCAGCCATCGTGACCCTTGCCTTTATAAATATTTAGATATTTTTATATATATTGAATTGAATTTAATTGGCAAAGCATCTAGACGGTATCCAGGAGATGCAGGTTCGAATCCCAGTACATCTTCTACAGAATGGAACATTACATTACCTGTGCACACCCTGTTGCCTCTTTCAATTTAATACCCACTTTGCAGTAAGAGTGGGCAATCTAGTCAGTTTATGACGTCCATTTAATTAGTATCAATGCCTTAACAGTACTCAGTATACATAAGTTACTCTGATTAATATTTTTTTATTGCTTTTAGTGGCAGACGAGCTACGGCCCATCTGATGGTAAATGGTAACCTTCGCTCATGGACTCAACTATACTGAGAGTATTGTCAAGCCACTGCCACCATTTCTTTTCACCAATATGAAATGAAGGAATAAACGGCTATCTCCTGCTATAGCCAAAACGCAACGATGTGCTTCATGGCCGGTCACACTGGAGATGGTGGTATCAACCCGCTCGGGCCCGATACCAAGTGAGTACTCCCACTCGGTAGCCCTACCACCAGTCATGCAATGGATGATAATTCTAAACGTTTTTTCGGCGCCATGATCACGGAACAACTTCCGTGATCATGGCGCTTGCAACAGTGCCGAAATATCGGAAACTCGTAAGTAAAAATTCACATGGTATAAATCCCGAAAAAACGTTTAGAATTATAAGTGACCATGAAAGTTTGAAATTCTATATTGGATGATAATTGCTTACTTCCCTTAGTAGCCTCATACGACACCCATGGGAAATAATGGGGTGGTGGCTATTGTATTCTTAGTCCGTCACCACACGGAAATATCAGTGGGACCTTATTCTGTGTTCCATCATCAATGGAATTTTGTTTCAAAATTTCTTATAAGTAATGATGGACTTGAGTTCGACCCGTAGTCTTAAGTCGAGAACTCGCACACACATCCGTGTGGTCACCACACGGTGATAAATCAGAGGTGGAACTAAGAATACAGGTGTCACCACCCCATTCTTTTCCACGGGTGCCGTACAAAGTAACTAAAGAAAGTAAGCAATTATCATACATTACATTACTGGTGGTAGGTCTGGGTTGAGCAGGAGATAGCCGTTTATTATTTCATTTCGTGTGTGTGAAATGAAATGGTGAGCGGCGGCTAGATAATACTCTCGGTATAGTTGAGTCCATGAGCGACGGTTAACATTTACCATCAGGTGGGCCGCGGCTCGACTGCCACCATACGCAATAAAAAAAAATTGTACTAGAGTGTTCCCGCTATTCATCCGTGTAGAATTCAGAATCTCGCCACATACGAACTAAAAACTGACGAATCCTACATCGCGATATTAAAGTTATCCGAGCGATTGAACATATAAGAACCCAACAACAACCATAGGGCAGTAGCCCATCAAACACAACACCCGTCTGGTCGGGGGATCTTCCCTTTTCAATGGTGGATGAGGAATTTTACACCCTGTTCCTCTCACATACTGTCCATAAATACATCATTCTACGGTATATTAATTATCGCTATATAAAAATGCTTACCTCACGGGAACCATTAATTTTTCCGCGATGAAAATAGCCCATTTAGAAAGAAAGAAAGAAAGAAAAATATTTATTTGTGCCACACATATATATCGGAGTACATAATCAAAATAATAAATAATAAAAAATTAAAAAATAAATAAAACATAATAAAACCATAACAAACAAGAAAAAAAAATCAAAAATGGATTAATGGGTTTGTACTGTATGACTTTTGTGACACAAAAAGGAAAAAATTCAGCATTTGCCGTTTTGTCGTGTGACATCACAGCTGCTGATTTTCAATTCATCCCCTTTTTCTTTTTTCGACGCTTGACATCTCATACTCTATGACGCGTACGCAACACACAGAGCACTTTTCAACTCGTGTCAACTGTCAAACATTTCGCAGTAAACTCACTTTCGCATCCTAACTAATATTATAAATGCGAAAGTGAGTTTGTTTATTTATTATTTATTTGTTTGTTACGCTTTTACTATATAACTACTGTACCGATCATCCTGAAATCTATACTATTATAAAGCTGTAACAGAGTTGTGTCTGTGCATTTAAGATATTTGAGAAAAAATTACATGATATAAAGGCGTGTCTAAACACAAAACATTTTTTTTCAGATTTTTTGTCTGTTTATCTGTTTGTTCGTTCGCACATCAAACAAAAACTACGAAACGGATTTTGATGCAACTATTTTTTATGTGATAAGTCTTGTTTAGACTTAAAAATGACTTACATTTTATCCCACTACTATATCGGGAACCTGAGATATAACATAAAAACTTTAACCTGCTTTGGCTGCGGTGGAGCCGCGGGCAAAGGCTGGTATTACATAATAATATTATTATATATAGGAGTCCAGAAAAGGACTTTTGATCACGAAATAAATAATAGTTCCCTTGGGACAGCTATTTTAACATATCTCTATGTTGTCGGGCAATGTTATTGAGTTTTTTCCTTGAAAGAAAAATTCTCAGTAAGAGAAAAAAAAAAAATAATAATAATAATAAATTCAGTTTGGAAATGTGCCCGGTAGACGTCAATAGGCTCGCCCCCCATTACGTGGGACTTAAACATAGCTGGCAAGACGTGGGTGTGTAATACACCTCTGCCTACCCCTTCGAGGAATACAGACGTGATGCTATGTTTGTTTTTTGTTCTATGTTAATACCGTATTTATATTCTGAAGTCCACGCGGGTAGAGTTGTGGGCATAATCTAGTATATAATATTATTAAAGAAGTAAGGATTTGTTCACGAATTATCTCTGCCCGGTAGAGGAAAATATCATAAAGATTTCTGCATCCATCCATCCATCCATCAGCCTTTCGGTATTTTATGTCGGTCACTCTCGTTCTCCTACGGATCTCCGTATTACGGATTCGATCACGTAGGGAAATACCAAGCATAGTCCGCTCCATGGCCCGCTGAGTGACTTTGAGCCTTGATACGAGGTCAACATTGAGAGACAACGTCTCAGTTCCATATGTCATCATTGGTAACACACACTGGTCGTAGAACTTCGTTTTCAGACACTGCGGAATATTGATATATTAATAGATTTCTGCATACCTGAGAGATATTCTCCGAATTATTATCCGACCTGCATAGTGGGCTATGGTTTAAATCCGTCTCACTCTGAAAAAGTGTCCAACAATGGGTAAGTAATAGTTGCAAAAAACGCCACAGCTTACTTGATGGCAAGTGGTGACCGTCGCTTAAGAACCCAAACATACTGAGTAATGTAAAGCCGCTGCGAACATTTCTTCACGGATATGAAAACTGAAAGTATGTTGATGAAAATAAATAATGTTATTAAGTCATTGAGGTATAAAAAAGAGAAGATCCACAATTTGGCACTAAAAGAGCCCACTACAAATGAGTTAGTGAGTTCACTACAATGAGTCCACTACAGATTACACTTTCCTGCATTAATTTTGTTTAGTGTTGTTTCTAAACGTAGTGGTTATATTCTCTTTGGTTATTACGACGCGCGAGCAGCCGCAACTCCCCCAACGTATCAACATGCCTAATAATACCAAAATCTCTTTTGAAAAACTCATTGAATATCTCTTGATCTCTCGGTCTTTCTGAATAGTGTCATTACACTCACGCACGCAGTTAAAAGTAGTTACTATTTTATAAAATTAATGCGAAATGAATGCTATACATATAAGTAAGATTCTAAATACAATTGTGTATTCGTAATTTATAGATCAATGCACTAAATGTTATTGTCCATTCATTTTGAAGGATTCAGACTTTAGGTAGTAGTTAAACTGTAATATAATAAATATTACCTAGATAGTCTTTGAGATCCTCGGATAAGGGATCTTGTGTTAGTCTGTTATCACATAGTATTGATAATATTTACTAGGCATTATGGCAACATAACACACAGCTTTGCCATAAACCGCAATCTTCGGACCATAAAGCACGCATCAGTAATGTTCACAAAGCGTTCCTGTATTCTGTATAACTACGTTGTTTTAATTAATAACGGTTAGATGTCCGTCAATAACAATGTATATTGTTTGAATGCCGCTTAAATACCGCTTAGATATTAGTTTAGAACTCGTACAAGCGATAATTTAAATATTTTTATTCGTTATATGCTTATTTAAAAAAATAATGTTTATGTTTAATAACAGGCTGAATATTTGTGAGTAAGTTCCGTTCGATGAGACACGCAAATTTTTCTCAGTAAAAAATCTTGTAAGAGGTGGATATTAAGTGTCCGTGAATTCGATAACTTCCAAGCGTGGGACAGAGACAACGTACCACTAAATTTGTAGGACTATATGGTTATTTCATAATACAAATATTTACAAAGCTGCATTAAAAAAATCAGATTGTTAATAATTTGAATGATCTCTTTATTTATATTTGTTTCTCTATATTTGTAGAAGAACACGCTCCAGTCAAACTAACCATCTTGTAGGACAGTTGTTATTCCGAGTTAATTATCCAATTATCTTAACATTTAAACTTACTTTTTTAAATAAAACTACGTTTACGGAATCTATCGCGTTTACTTGATTTTTATACCATCCCAACGTTTTGAATACTTTACAGCATTCATGATCACGGATGGACTTAAATGGTAGACGTCCAAAGCTGATATGTTGTTTCCAAAGCTGATTTTTGGACCAAAGAAATAAATAAACCAAAAATTTTTTATTCCATAAACGTAGTTTTATTTCAAAATGTGTAAAATTCGCGTAAATGTTAGAAAATATTATTTAAACTTACTGTTAGTCAGACAATTTCGACACCCCACCAAATCGAAATGCTTTATACCTGCGCTCTTTATTAGCTAACATCTATCGAGATTTTTCACAGAGAAATACTTGGGCGTCTCGTCGAACGGAACCTACTCACAAAGATTGAACCTGTTATTAATCACTTAAAAAAATAGGTGGCTACTCCTGTAGTATTACTTAATTTAATAGAAACTTTGTACACAATCTTGGAGGTTTTAGAAGTAAAAAAATTTATTTTTTACGAAATCAAAAAGTTCGTAAAAATTATTTTTGACGAAAAAAATATATATAAAAATATCTAAACATTATGTTTAGATATTTTTATATATATTTTTAGCATTTAAGATGCTTAGCCATATACATTAAACATAAAGTGGAAAGCATCTGGACGGTATCCAAGAGATGCAGGTACAAATCCTGCTCATGACTATTATTTTCGATTTCACATTTTGCACTTTGTGTTTAATGAATGATAATGTTTGTCATTTCAAGGGTTGCTTTATTTGTTTTATGAAATTCCTCACGGGCGAAGTCGGGTAACAGCTATTATTGTCTACTTTTATAAAGCTGCAACAGGGATATGCCTGTACGTTTAAGATATGAAAAATTACTGTACTAGGTAGGCGTCTTTAAACATAAAATAAAATAGTAGGTACTAGTGTTCTGTCAATACAGGTCGAGAGATGGCACACGATGGGTTTATTTAGTGGGTGACTACCATACTACCCTGTTAGTTGCCCCGAACGATGGGCTGTGCGATATAGGTAATTTTTTTCCCGCCTAAATGTACTTACACTACTTGTACCCGTGACACTACTATCTATGCAGATAGTTAAGTTTTTCTAACTTTTTGATCTATATTTTTTAGCATTTGACATGCCCCGCTACTTTTTAAAGTACAAATTATTTGTGAATAAGGAAAAAGAGATTTTTAGTACGAGCGGGAATCGAACCCGCGTGTTTTCCAATCTGTGGAAGTGCTCTAAGCCACTGAGCTATCGTACTGACCTATTCGGTCATCCCGATTTCCTCATCACATTTATATTTACGACAAACGCCATCTATCGGAACGCATTTACATACATTAATCCAATATAGTAAGTTTAATTTTGCAATTAAAATTCATACTATTCTAACTTACAATATGCATACGCAGCGCTAAATTCTATAAATATAACAACACACATGCCTTTGGAAGTAATATGTTGGGTAGTTCGTCAAGGTAAGCCATTAGATTAGGGTAACTTCTTACCCTTTGACGTGAGTTTACTAGCTCGTAAATTCGAAGGTACAATAGGTTTTGTTATCTGTGGTATGAAGTAAGGTTTTGAAGAGCTAGTGAATGGAAAACAAAGTAAATTAATGTTAGAAGTATATATACTACTAACTCCTACCTGCGACTATGTCCGCGTGGAATTTAGCTTTAGTATTTCTCTGATAAAATAAATGTAGTTTTATAAGTATATTACTTTCATATGTATTAAGCAAAAATGAGAGTCGTAGCCTAGTGCACCTGTAAAATGATTGGCAATGTTAAGCAACTTTTGCTCGTCTAGCAGTTAGATGGGTGACCAAAACGTGACAACTATTTGTTGTGTTTCTGATTCCCTTCGTGCTTCGGAAAACACGTTAAGCAGTAGGCCCCGACTGGTAAATAGTATCCTGGTAGTCGTTACAGTTTGTCAGTCCTGGATAAAAAACTAACTCCGGTCTTTTTTTAAAGTCGACAGTTTTCAATTATTGGTCTGGGTCGTAAAGGTCAGATAGACGTCACTCCATTCTAGTGGGCTAGCTAAAACCGAACAGGGCCCGTAGAAAGTAACCCACTAAATCGTATCGACATCTGACATTTACTTAGTTTCTGTAATGCGCGCCTAATGGTAGACCTCTCTCATTTTAAGTATATAGACGAGATGTATAAATATCTTTCGAAATTTCTCGAAGGAATAAGCAAATACTGCGGTCTTCTAAGTGGAAGACAAGCTAACAAGCAATGGTAAGCATGATTACAAGTTTTTTTTAGTTATATTCACAGTTCGTAATCATCATAACCATCTTTTTACGCTCTTCAAGTCACAGTAATCTTATATGTGCTAATATTTTATATCCCTACTCCAGAGCATCACCATTTTGGTGTTCACGAACATCTTCACAAACTTTCATATTTATAGCATTAGTAGGATTTACCATACCACAATTTTGAATGGTTTGTCAGTTTTTACTATTTTTGTAAAAACTGACAAACCATTCAAAATTGTGGTATGGTAAAATACGTTTTAGTAATCAAATCATTTAGAGATTTATCCCATATAGAAAATTGATATTTATCCTTTCTTAAAAAATGATTTGCAATCTATTCAGATAGGTTGCTAAAGTGACTTAACCAGTTAGGTAGGTAATTTAACTCGTATTTTGCAAAATACAAAATAATTATAAGCGCTAACGACTTTAAAACTTGCGTAAACGGATTTTTCAATTATATATTTTTGCATAAATCATTTTGCTGATCCAAGTAAAGCTTAGCTTAAGCTTAAGCTCTTATAAGCTAAGATGAAGAATTTATAGAAAAAAAACTAGCCTTTGCCCTATATAGTAGCGAGATAAGATGTATACTGTTTTTATGTGTACTTATACAAGTTCCTAAGCCGAATCAAAATATTTTTTTATTTTTAGCCATAGAAGTTAACACAAAGTGCAAAAAAGTGAAGTTGACCGTCACCCAAGACATTAAGAAGAAATGTGTTATCGAAATTTGTAGTCCCGAGCAATTGTCACGATGACGGAATTAGCAAAGGATCTGGGACGGTATTCCAGAAGATGCATGTTCAATTTCTACTCGTGATTCTTATTTTCACTTTCTCACATTATATTAACTAATCAAAATACATAATATTCACTGTTTTTTTTTTAATCTAAATCCGTGCAGTTTTTATTAATAATTAAACAGAAAAATGACAATAATTCTAAAAAAATGTTTTGGTTTCATAGCCAGTACAGTATACTATTGAAATATAGTAATTTTTCTCAAATAAAAAAACAAAACATAGCATCACGCCTGTATTCCCCGAAGGGGTAGGCAGAGGTGTATTACACACCCACGACTCGCCAGCTATGTTTAAGTCTCACTTAATAGGGGGCGAGCCTATTGACGTCTACCGGGCACATTTCCAAACTCCGGGAATTTTTCTTGTTAGGAAAAAGCTCAATAACATTGCCCGACCCGGGGATCGAACCCGAGACCTCATGATTAGCAGTCGCATACTCTACCGCTACACCACCGAGGTAGTTAGTTTCTCAAATATCTTCAACGTATAGATACAGCTCCGTTATAATTTTGTTATAGTAACCTTTAAATATCTACATTCATTCAAACCTCTTGATTTTTATTGAAAGAACGAATGACTTACTTATAAGAAACGTTTTCCCATTCATCCATTTATTTAGCTAAAAAGTATTACTGTAATTTATAAACAACCTTAGGTGTGCGATATCATGTCTACATACTTTTTACTAGTAGACCATGCATTGTGACGTAATTTTTTCGTTAAATTTGCAATAAAAAAGTAAATAATAATGATAAAAACTGTCTTATCTTTTAAGATGGAACATGTGAGCCATTTTCAAAAAATAAAGATTGGATTATTAGTTTCGGAGTTCATCGCGGACACATACATGTTTTTTTTTTGATATCTATACTATTATAAAGTTGTAACAGAGCTGTTTCTGTACATTTAAGATATTTGAGAAAAAATGACTGTGTTAGGCTATAAAGACGTGTCTGAACACAAAACAATTTCTTTTAGATTTTTTGTCTATTTGTCTGTTTATCTGTTTGTTTGTTCGCGCATCATGCAAAAATTACTGAACGGATTTTGATGTAACTTATTTTATTTAATAGATCTCGATTAGACTTAAGAACTGGTATACATTTTATCCCGCTACTATATCGGGAACCTGAGATATACCCTAAAAACTAGCTTTTGATTGCGGCAGAGCCGCAAGCAAAATAGATATGTCTTTAATACTTGGGGACATAACATTGTCACTATTAGTACCTACCAATCGCGTGATTGTCAAATTACCGACAATCACAATGATTTAGGGCAGCAACCCCTGTTGGTACTGATAATGATACATAATAAGTTAATAGTAGTTGTAGATAATGGATATAAGTGCAACTTGATAGCAGCATAGAACTTAAATCATTCATAGTACTTATGTGCGGGTATTATTGTGATCAAAATTATTTGTCTATGCTAACAAGTCTTTTAGTCAAGCGAGTTATTAAACAAGAGAGTAGTGTAAAGATGCGGAAGGGAATGCTCCGATTGTTCGGACATGTGGAAAAAATACTGGATGAGCGACTGATTAAGAAGATATACAATGCGAAAGTGGAAGGATGTAGGTACAGGGGGAGACTGAGACTCAACTACCTGGACCAAATCGGAAGGTCCGACACCCTGTCGTTCGGGGCAACGAACAGGATAGTGTGGGGCCTTCACCCACTAAAAAAACTCGCCGTGTGCCGTCTCTCCGCCTTTCCATCCATCCATCAGCTTTTTATCGTCCACTGCTGGACATAAGCCTCCCCAAAATGGGGGTTTTACCATAATCGCCACGCTTGGCAGGCGGGTTTTTGATCGCAGTGGATGTTTTTAGTACACAGGGTAGCTGCTGCCCGGTCTCCCGGTAAACCCTTAGTCAGCTCTTACGACTCCCATAGGAAGAGACGGGGTTGAGCTATTCTTGGTGCCGGCCCCACACGGCGTCTCTCCGCCTTTATTGGTACCATATTACATTCCTTCAGTGGTCATATCTAGACTACCTATCCTTGTTCTGTAAACAGTATCAACTTTGTGAATTATAACTTTACATAAAAGATACAATTGAGTATATAAAAACGGATACAATACGACAGATACCGTTATTTTTTAGAAAAAAATAAATTATAAGAAAATATATATTTCTGTTTTCATTATAAACTAGAAAAAACTCATAAGGAATCTCCAATAAGTAAATTATAATATTAATTAAGTATGTTGTAAGGATAAGCAGAATGAATATTGTTACGAAATTATTCATTGAAAGACAGGATTTATATTACGCCATATTTTTATTAGAAGGACAAATTTGTATCGTCTTGTCAATTACCTTGGTATTCGCACAGATTATCAGCGCTTTATACCTTTCTTCTTCTGACCTTTTTAGTGTTGCATTAAAAAAAACTATTTATTATCCTTACTACAACAAAAGTTGTGTAAACAAATATATGTCAGTCCAAAACACATCATTTTCAGAGCTCTTCTACCACACTCTAGGTAGGTAAAGTCTATAATAAAGTTTCCGATGCGGTGTTTCCCCAGCGCTACGGTAAGGCATTCCTGAAAGAAGGTTTAAGAAGAGCACTTTACTCACGGTAGGCTGCGACTTAGCTCTACCACTGCAAAAGTCCAGGTGGTTCTAAGATAGACTACTTCCCATCAAGTACAGCACTATCCATCCATTCATCAGCCTTTCAAAGTCTACTGCTGGACATAGACCTCCCCAAGAGAACGCCACAACGAGCGGTCCTGTCATGGAGGATAATGCCGTAATCGCCACGCTTGGCAGGCGGGTTGGCGATCGCAGTGGATGTTGTTAATACTTGAGGGAGTGCTGCTGCCCACTCCCCCGGTATTGTTACAGTCGGCCCTTACAACTCCCGTGGGCGCCACGCGGCCAAGACAGAACAGAGTACAGGACACACTATCTTGAATGTACATGCACGTGTCATTTAAACAAAAGTTTCAACTTTAAATAACAAATTATTTGTCAACTTAACTGCTTCTGTGGTGCAGCGGTAGCGTAAGCGATGCTAATCATGAGGTCTCGGGTTCGATTCACGGGTCGGGCAGCGTCATTGAGATTTTTGTAAAAAAATCCTCAGTAGCAGCCCGGAGTTTGGAAATGTGCCCGGTAGACTGCAATAAGTGCGCCCCCTATTACGTAGGACTTAAACATAGCTGGCGAATCGTGGATGTGTAATACAGCTCTGCCTACTACTTCGAGGATACAGGCGTGATGCTATGTTTTTATGTTTCTTTTTTATATTTTAATAATAAAAAGTGAGTGAATGGTTATATAGACTACGCAAGGCTTCATATAAATCACCACTGAAACAATGTAACATGGTTCCAGTGGCCATACAGGCGCAGAGACGGCACACGGCGGGTTTATTTAGTGGGTCCATACTACCCAGTTCATTGCCCCGAACGACGGGGTGTACGGTTAGATAATTTTTTTCCCAACTTACCTATCAAAATAAAAGGCGTCATGTGAATTAAAGCACAATAATGTTATTGAGAATTACATATATGCGAACTTTTGGTGGGAAATTATCTACAAGATAAACGCTAAAACAGAGAATGAAAATAGAAAAGAACATTTTATTTTTGGCTCAAACACATTTGGCTGGCTTTTTTAATAAGGAGTAACATTATTAGTTTTATATCACACGCGGTGCTTTTTATTACCCAACTAAAGTGACCATATTGTATTTCGTGAAGGGTGTAATATTAAAACAATTGGTCTCCAACTACAATTATATATTTAACTAGCCTTTGCTTCGCCGCAGCTAAAAGCTAGTTTTTCGGTTATATCTCAGGTTCCCGATATAGTAGCGGGATAAAGTGTATTCCAGTTTTTAAGTCTAATCAAGGCCTTTCAAATAAAAAACTAGCTTTTGGCTGCAGCGAAGCCGCATCACGCAAAAACTACTGAATGGATTTTGATGCATTTTTTCTATTTGATAGATCTCGATTAGACTTGACAACTGGTATACATTTTATCTCGCTACTATATTGGGAACCTGAGATACAACCTAAAAACTAGGTTTTGGTTGCGGCGGAGCCGCAAGCAAAGGCTAGTTTTTACATAAAACTTTTAACGGTGGTATTTTCGAAATTGGAGTAAACACACAAATAAATAAAATATTTTTTTTTGTTATGTATAAATAATATATAGCTTTTTAATAAATAGCTTTTTAATAAAATATAATAAATAGCTTTTTAATAAATGCCTATGAAAGTATAATTGTTACTTATAACAACTAACTAACTTAACTAACTTATCATCACGCCATTTCCCTTGCGGGGTAGGCAGAGAGAACAGAGTGCCAAGAGACTCTATTCTTTCATACATCTTTCGCTTCCTCAACATGCATAACTCTCTTCATACACGCTCGCCGGTTTCGGAGATTCCTGACTCCACCTTCCTTCAATACATAACCAATTTGGTCTAGGTAGGTAAGTCTCGGTCTCCCTCTAGACCTACATCCTTCCACTTTCGCATTGTATATCTTCTTAGCCAGTCGCTCGTCCGGCATTCTTTCCACATGGCCGAACCATCGGAGCATTCCCTTTCGCATGTTTACACCAATACTCTCTTTCATACCTACTCGCTCTCTTACGTCATTGTTACGAATGCGGTCAGTCGGCCTCACTCCACAGATTCTCCGCAGAGATCGCATTTGGACCGCATTGATTTTGCTCTCATGCTCCTTTTTACATACCCAACTCTCGCTTCCATATTATAATAACGTTGGGACAAGCACTGCGTTGTGTATTGCGACACGTGCCTTTTGGCTGAGGTTGTGGCTGCGAAGAAGTTGTCCCAATGCTCCGTTCACTCTATTTCCCGCATTCACTCTTCTTTCTATATCAGTGGTGTACCTTCCATCCCGACTGAATCCACATCCAAGATATACAAATTCATCCACTGGTTCTAGCACACCATTTCCTATTGCTACTCTAACATCTGTTCTGGCTTCTTCTCTTTCAAAAACCATTACTTTGGTTTTGCTCACATTCACACGTAGGCCCCTTTTCTTACAATCTTCTGCCATTACGTCGACTAGGGTTTGCAGGTCAGTCGGAGACTGCGCTAATAGGACCGCATCGTCTGCATATAGCAGCGAGTTAACCGCTGAGTCGCCCATCTGAACTCTCATATTCATTTCATTCTACCTTTGTAGACATTTATCCAGATATATGATAAACAGTCTGGCTGATAGAACGCAGCCCTGTTTAACGCCGATATTGACGTCAAACCAGGGTGACATTCCATCATCCAGCCGCACACAAGTTCTGCAGTCCATGTAGTTGGACTGCACCGCTTGTAGCAGTCTACCGCTAATACCATACTCCGGCAAAATGTCCTTTCGTACAACAGTGTCCTTATAACAAAATAGCAGTTTTTAAAGATTTTGTGTGTCTGTTTGTTCTGGATAACCTTCATAACAGCTGGAACAATTTGTACGAAAATTTACTGACAGATAACTGATATTATAAGGAGTAACTAGGCTATATATACTATTATTGGAATAATAAATGGGTATCCGCACAAAAAGAAAATAGATCTCCCGCGGACGAAATCAGCAACTAGTATCGAATATAATTCTCAGATTTGTTATAACTTTATGGATTCTAGAGTTAATATCAAAACCTTTTTACTTTAAACGGATCTTTACTTGAAAGTAGTCTTAACGGTCTATGAGAGTTCTTTGAGAATGAGATTCTGTCTGATTTCTGTTTATGATTATTATAAGGAGACAAGGGAATTGTATATTTGATTTAACATAATGTACAGTACTTTTTGTTATGAAACCTAATTTTGTTTTTAATACAATTCGGTGCCTTAGAGATTTTTATGATGTAAATTAAGTAATTAAACATCCTATATAAGATTAATGGAATACCTAAATGAGTACCCAACAATTTCGGATTTCATACGCAAAATACAATTCCATGTATCTGTAATAAGCTTTTAGGCAAATAAAATCAGGAGTTTTAGCGGGTTTTTACAATATTTCATTTGTCTAAAACAGTCCCAGATAGGACAAGACGCAAGTTTGAATCCTGTTCTTAGACATTTTTGCCACTTTCAATTATTTAAAATTAAAATGATGATCATGTCATTTGATAAAAAAATAATAGACGTCGTGGTACGTCTACCAGATGTGAAACATCGAAATTATTTTGTAGGAATAATGAGTAGAAATAAAATGATCATCATTTTTTCAACGTGTGCTTGCATAAATTTATGACATGTGTAAAATAGCGAAAATGTACATAAATCATCATCATCAGGCTCTGGAAATCATCTAGGACCAAAGTACTCGTCGAGATGAAACAAACAATTCCAAACTCGATAAGGTTCAGTCGTTTCATTACAAAGTTACTGTGGCCACCTTCCAGCTCCATCATGAGACCCTGGATACTATCTAGAGACAAAGTACTTATCAAGACTAATCAAACGAGTATAAACATGATGGGGTTGCGTCGTTAAATTACAGAGTTACTGTGGCCATCTTCTAGCTCCATCGTCAGACCCTGGATACTATCTAGGGACAAAGTACTCGTTAAGACGAATCATACGAGCCCAAACTCGATGGTTATGTCATTTTATGACGGAGTTCCTATGGACATCTTCTAGCTCCATCATCAGACCCTGGATACCATCAAAAGACAAAGTACTCGTCAAGGCAAATCAAACGAGTCCAAACTTAAAGGGGTTGCGTCGTTTCATTATGTAGTTACTCTGGCCACCTTCCAGCTTCATCATCAGACCCTGGATACCATCTAGAGACAAAGTACTTGTCAAGACGAATCATACGAGCTCAAACTCGATGAGGTTATGTCGTTTGATATTGGAGTTCCTATGGCCACCTTCTAGCTCCATCATCAGATCCTGGGTACTATCTAAAGACAAAGTACTCGCTCGACTCGACAAATCAAACGAGTCCAAACTCGATAGTGTTGCGCCGTTTCATTATGAAGTTCGTATATCCACCTTCCAGCTCTATCATCAGATCAACTTCATGTCATAATAATATTGCATTATTACGCAATATACATATGCTTGTAAAATTTCAGCTCAATAGGAAATTGGGATGTGTGTCTAATTTAACTCGCAAGATTTGAACGGAACAAGTTAAAAAGCATCGACACGCTAACAGCCGCTTTTACCCTCCCTCCGCATTAGATGTTTCACATCAAAAATCAATTTAAGTAGAATTATTTCAGGCAGTTGGTTGGAATTTTCTATATTACTGGTATGTCTTAATCCATTTGTGACTGGGATCATCAATCAAAAAGCAAGAAGGACCAGTCAGGTATATCAGTGGCCCGCCAATAAAGGCGGAGAGACGGCACACTGCGAGTTTATTTAGTGGGTGAAGGCCCCATACTATCCTGTTCGTTGCCCCGAACGACGGGGTGTGAGGTTAGGTACATTTATTTCCGTTTAAACAAAAAAAGTATATTTTCTTCCTTTTCTTGTTTAAAGATGATAATTTTTTTTTTAAAGTCCCAAGCTAAGCTTAACGCTTGTACTATGGGTATCAGATTACGGATATAATACATATACTACTTTTTTTGTGTAATTACATGCATATAATAGATAGAAAATACCCAGACGCAGTACAAATATCTATGTTCATCACACAAATAATTGTCCTGGGTGGGAATCGAACCCACGACCTCGTGAACGGAAGTCGGTTACAATACCGACTACGCCACGAGACCCATCAATATATTGGTAATATCTAGATATTTTTATAGTAATTACTAGCTGACTCAGTAAACGTTGTTTTGCCAAATAATTTTTTTCTACATCTGCAGTAGAAGGTTAAAAATTTTGGGGTTGTATGTATTTTTTAATGCCGAATCATAATAAAATAAAAATAAAAAAAAATATCTAAAAATTAAAAAATAAATAGGGGTACCCTTAACATTTAGATGAAAAATAGATGTTGTCCGATTCTCAGACCTACTCAATATGCACAGAAAATTTCATGAGAATCGGTTAAGCCGTTTCGGAGGAGTACGGTAACTAACATTGTGACATGGAAATTTTATATATTAGATTTAGCATTTGACATGCTTAGGCATATACATTAAACACAAAGTAAAAAAATTTGAAATCGAAAATAACAGTCACGAGCAGGATTTGAACCTGCATCTCCTGGATACCGTCCGATGCTTTGCCAATTCAGCCATCGTGACAATTGCTCCTGACTGCTAATTTCGATAACACATTCATTCGTAACGTCTTGGGTGAAGCCTGCACCATCTGTAAATTTAATTAGATGTTATGTCTATATATATATATATAGTTTAACATCTCTATTAATGAAGAATGTAATTGAATGAATATTAAATCAGAGTATTTTCAAAGGTTAAGGAAAAGTTCATTTGAACAAAGTGCAAATACTTTTCCTAAAACAACCAACCTATTGCGAAAAGTAAAAGTATACCTGAAATAGTAATTCTAGATGGTTCCTTCGTTATGTATTCATGGCCTTTTGCGCCGAGTGCTAAGTGACTGCTAAAATTTTTGTCACCAAGTTTTAAGTACAACAACAAAATAATTCACTTTTAAAATTTTGGGAACTTTTTAATTATTTTTCAAATTAATCAACGGCGGGCACAAAATATGAGGGTCCAGTCAATGCTATGACGTATGAATAGAATGAAATCTTTGAAAATGTAGTAAATTTACATTTAACTCTATACCTACTCGTTTTTTTTTTTGTTAAAGGGTTAAAATGTATCTAACCCCAAACCCCGGCAACGAACAGGGTAGTGTGAAGGACCCACTAAATAAACCCGCTGTGTACCGTCTCTCCGCCTTTATTTGTAGCCACTGGGCACTGGAACTGTGTTACATTACTTCAGTGGTACTCTATACTCTTTCTCCTCCAATTCATGTACTATCTAGGTTGCAACTTATTTTCTTGTTTTATTAGATACCGCAGTTCTGCTGTTTTAATCGATTCCTTTTTTTTATATTATGCCGTGTCATTTCGAAGTGCGTCAGTTCTGAAACAATAGCAAATTTTGTTTAGTGACAGCAATTTATTTTGTTTGATTTAATATCACCAACTTGCAAATTCACGTGACAATCCGTGCCTGGAGCCTACCGATCTACAGAATTGTTTGCGAACAAAGAGAACAGATTTGAGTAGGGCTTTAAGTGTTTACATGAGGTTAGGAAATTTATAAAGGACTCGAATTGAATCGAATACGAGTTGTTGGTTTGGCTTGTTGGATATTTTCCTTACGGAAATGTTTCTGAATACTTAATCATACTCGTTGAACGTTGTACCTAATTGTACGTTGTTTATGTGTTTCTGTGATGTCAAACTATTTTATACTGTGGTATGTATTCATAACATGGAGACATAAATATTTTGAAAACATATTTAAAGCTGGCGGTGATAGACTAGGGCACTTGATGAGAAACATTAGATAATAGCCACTATATTTATAAGGCCACGTTACCATTTAGTATGATTTTTAATTGTCATAATTAAGTTTACCTGGTCAGAACGGTTTTTGGTGTCATTCAAAACGGTGAGCAAGAATGTCTTATGGAAATTGATTGCCCCGTGCAAATGTCACAATAGCACAGTTCAGAAGCGGATTCAAACCCTGCTCGTGGCTATTATTTTCATATATCACATTTTCGCACTTTGTGTTTCTCGTATCTAGGTAATTTTCCGTCAAGTTTAAACTATCATATATTATTTTCAGACAGTTCATACTGACGAGATATATATATATATATATATTTTTTGTGACGTTGGTTGTAAGCCTCAGATGGCTATGACAACCTTACCCGGACAATTGGTGAGCGCAGAGGGCTCTCAACCCAACATTTAAGCAACGCTACCCGAAGGCACCCCCTGTGGGGTAAGGACCTCGGCTCGGGCTGTTGCTGGCAAAGTGGGATTTCCCACGTTTATGATTTGACCGCGACACGTCTTTCGCCCTCGTCGGCGGGGACGAACCCGTGGGTAATTACTTGTATTAGCTGCGCGAGCTGTGTATGCTCTGATCTGAGCGTGAGTTATATCGTCGACGACTTCGTCGAGGCTATTTCGCGATCTGCGTATGCGCGATATATTAGAGGGGTTGTACCTAGCCGACTCAACCACTAGAGGGTTGGCGTGAGTAATGGCGAAGTCAAAGAAACTAAGTGAACACCGTTTCATAAATTGCTTGATGGTAGGCAATTGCAAGTCTATGTGAAGGTCGACATTGCGTATGAACCATGGTGCACCCGTAGCTCTGCGCATGAATCTATTCTGTAATGTTTGTAATCTATGGATCCTGTGTGCCTTGGCGTGTGAAAATACTACACTGGCGTACGTCATGACAGGACATACGTCCTGTCATAACGTACGCCAGTGTGTGCAGGCAGTGTGGAGTCTGACCTTATTCCTAAGTGAGAGTTTTGACCTAGAGGTTAACAGATAGTGCAAACGTCCCATGACAAAGGCTGCGCTCGTAACACCTGAATGTGATGGGCGAATGTGAGTCTGTTATCTAGAATTACACCTAAGTACTTGGCTCGCCTACTCCAAGGAACCAAAGATGCTAATCTGTTTGATCTTCTCCGAGGGATACAGTTGGGGTAGTCTCCTATGAAACATGACCACCTGGCTCTTCTCGGGGTTGATCTCTGTTCTCCACTTGCTAAACCATGTACTGAGGGCAGCGGCCGCGGATTGGAGTTTCCTATGCACTGTAATAGGGATAAACCCAGCATAATAAATAGCTGTATCGTCTGCAAAAAGTGCTGTCTGCACTTGCCGATGCTGAGGCATGTCACTGGTGTACAGCGAGAAGAGGATCGGTAAGAGGACGGAGCCCTTTGGGACCCCGGCGAGTAGGGGGTGGGGGGAGGATAGTGTCCCTTCCACTCTATAGCGGAAACTGCGGTTAGATAGAAAGTCTCGTATGATGAGTACGAGGTACCGCGGTACTCCTAAGTTGAGTAGTTTGTATACTAGGCCGTTGTGCCAGACTTTGTCGAATACTTTCGCTACATCGAAGAAGAGTGCACCTGTCAAAAGGTTGTTTTATTGTATTTTTGAGTAGGTATACTCAACGATGCAGTGGACTTGTTGCACACTGGAGTGCTTGGCTCTAAAGCCAAATTGGTGGTGGGGGATGAGGTTATTAGCATCGGCGTATGCTTTCAGCCTACATAAAACTAATCGCTCGTAAATCTTACCTAAACCTTTAAGCAGATTTATCGGTCTATAACTAGATGGTTCAGATCGCTTTTTGCCGGGTTTGTGTATTCCAATTACCACGGCCTCTTTCCACTGAGGGGGAAAGATGTTATTGTTGAGCGCTGCGTTATATATACATGTCAGAAGGACTAATAATGAATGGGGGAAGAGTTTGATGACCCTATTCGATATTCCGTCCGAACCGGGGGCTTTCTTTCTATGAAGATTTTTGATAACTGACTCCAGTTCGGTGGTGGTAACTGGAGGTGGCTGTTCCACTAGGTCCCTACCTAAGGTGTCTACCGTTGGGGCCGAGGGTGAGGCCCTCGACTCCACTTCCCTATCAATGAAGGCGTGGTGTGTATCATCTATGTGTAATGTGCTCGGCATTGTCGCTCCAGACTTTCAGCTAGGCACTCGGACTTCTCCTCGTCCTCGAAGGCGGGTGGAAGGTTGGGTCTGTTAAGCGGAGGCGTGGTAGACACACTGTCGTTTTTGAGAGTGTGGGACAAATGCTAGAAGGCTTGATGGGTTGGTTCTAGGTCTCTCAGCTTGGTTTCCCACTCTGATTGATGTAGAGAATCAATTGATTTCTTAACAGCCCTTTCTAGTGAGCGCATTATGATGCGGTTATCCTCGTATGGATGACGGTCATAGGCACGGATAGCGGCATTCTTCTGCCTCAGCAAGTCACGGACATCATCGGGTAGGCGCCATCGACGATTTCTCGTGTCTGGTACCTGCCGAGAACAATCGTTAATTAACGATTGTACGTGGCTTGTGAAACCGTTATCGTTTTGTCCTGTTGGCCGGAGGGGCCAGGTGAGGGGGATGCGAGATCTAAGATCACAGGACGGTAGTCAGAGTCTAACTCATGTAGCACTTCTACCAAACGAAAACGTAGATTTACGTTTTTTAAAAGAGCCATATCTAGTATATCGGGCCTGTAATCGACACCGGCCGGGTAGTGAGTTGGCTCCATAGGCGCTATGATATCGAACCCTAGTCGCTCAGCCAGTGACTCGAGAGCCCTGCCCCGCGTACTAGTAACGTGGCAATTCCACGAGGTTTTTTTAGCGTTGAGGTCGCCGGCAATGATGACGGCGCTTCCCAAGTCTAGCAGGGCTTTTAAGTCCCTGTGAACGGTACCCGAGAGTAAGCCGCCGGCGGACCACTGAAGTAATCCAACACAGTACCAGTGGGCCGTCAACATAGGCGGAGAGATGGCACACGGCGGGTTTCTTTAGTGGGTGCGGGCCACTACCCTGTTTGTTGCCACGAACAACGGAGTGTGCGGTTAGGAACAATTTTTCCCGCCTAAAAAAAAAAGGGCTTTCAAGTCCCTGGTTTCGACGTGTCGAATTGCTACTTCCGGGCCGGATGTAGGCGGATACTACGACTATAGGCTGATGGCCTGTGAGGGCTAGTCTACAGACCGAAGCTTCAATGTACTCCAGTGGGGGCGGATCCATAGGCGTGCAGTGCAGTGACCTTTTATAATATATGAGTGTGCCACCTAACGGTGAGTTTACCCTATCGTTACGTACTACGTTATAGTTTGCAATCCTCGGTACCCTATGAAAGGGTTTGGGGAATGTCTCCTGTACTAGAAATAGGTCCAGTAGTTGATCTTGTAGAAACGTGGCTACCTCGTTCCTCTGCTGGGACAGGCTATTGGCGTTGAAAAACCATAACTTGAGTGTGTATGGTTTGACCCTGCCTGAGGTGTGTGAATCCATTAAACAGTAAAAGTGTTTAATTTCTCGATCGGTACGGCGGTGTTAAGTAGGGCAAGACATTACATATTGCCCTGGTTAGCGCGGAGTTCGGCCGCGACTTCCCTAATCTCACTAAGATCTACTAGTGAGGTGAATCTAAGCACCAGGGCCAGATCCGAATCCATACCCTGGGGCATCCTACCCACTGGGCCTACGCCTACAGCTGGTTTCGGTTTATTGCCCTGAGGGGACTTAAGTTGGCCCACGGTGGGCTTCGTTTGCCCAACGACTGGCGTCCCTACGGGCTTATTGTTGTTAGGCAGAGCTGGGAACTCTGTCTGGCTCGCTGGGCGTTCCCAAGCGTTGCAGAGGGGTGGAGTGCGGGGCGCAGAAAGGGTGCGCTTCCCTGGGGCGGTCCTCGTGGTGTGAGGACAAGTGGGCGCCGGGTGGGTAGCCGGGGTGCACGGGGGCAGCCCCGGTAGTTCGCCGGGTGACCCTTCTCACCGCATAGGACGCAGGAGGGGGGCTCAGTGCACAGAGTGCGGTCCTTTGGACGTGAGCAATCTGTTGTTGCGTGGTCCTCTTGACACTTGACGCATCTAGGGCGTGCGTTGCAGTGCCGCGCGGAGTGGCCATAAAGCTGGCATCTGTGGCATTGAGAGACGATGCCCTTCTTATTCGGGGGTTCCACCCGGATGCCTGATAAGCCGCAGATAGCGGTTATATTGTATAATGGCCTTACCTTCTTTTGTAAGGTCCAATGTAACCATTACAAGGTCGTACGGCTCGCGAGCACGGCCCTTGTACATCCTGTGCACCTCATGCACAGGTAAATCTTGGTCGAGCAAGGACTGCTTAACCTCCTCAACTGACACCTTCTTTGGGATGTTACGGAGGACGACTCTTAAGAGACGGTCCTCTGGGAGGGTGTATGTGTGAAAGGAGATGGTCCTCTCACGTAGGACCTTTGACAGGGCCCTGTGGTCCTTGGACGAGGCCAAGGTGACCTTAATTCCCTGTGGGGTGGAGCAGGCGGACTTGTAATTGACGTGGTGCTTGTTGCACCACGACGAAACGGAGGTCCACGCCGTCATATCCTGTATGAACAGGGGCGGTGGGACGGCCTCTTAGCGCTGACCCTCTACGGGTGTAGGCGCGCGTATGGGTAAGGGAGAACCTTGTGGTCGTTGGGTGGTGGGGGCTACCACAACCGGAGCCGGCTGGGCGGCTTCCTTCTCAAGGATCTTAGGGGCCTTTTTTGGTGCCCCTTTCTTATCTTTGTGGCTCCTTTTGCGGGAGCTCACAACCGTGAATTCGGTGTCGGAGGACGACTCCGCACCGGAAGATTCCGACTCGGCAAAGCTGCCGGAGTCAGTTAGAGAGGAGATAGTCTCCACTTGGCGGGCGACTACCCTCTGCCTCTTCGGGCAATGCTGGGTAAGTTGTTGCATCTACAGGCCGGACCGGGGAAGTTAGAAGTACCCGAGGTTGGCACTTGTCTCCGTAGCGGGACTTAATAAAATTGTAGAGCTCCTCATCGTTGAGCAGGAGCTCAAAGAAGGCCTGTTGTGCCAGGGTTGCACAAACAAACAGAAAAAGCTAAAAGAAAAAACGCAGATCCCTAGCGTCCCTAAGTCCTCGGGTGGGATTGCCCGGGGATGTGTGGGTGTAACGTCCCTCCCAACCGGGTGTAGGTTGGGAAGATGTGCTTAATTAGTGAGCCCTAAGCTTGTAATTCCTCCGCCAATCTCAATGTGCGAAGGGTTCCTAACAGCCTCGGTGCCAGGGTGGTATGGGCCTATGCAGGCCGGCACACCCAAACTAACACCAGAGGGATGGATTTAAGGTAAGGTAGGGTGGGAGGGGAGCGATGGCTAGTTCAGACTAGGAGATCCCCCAAAGCCTGATTGTCTAGCCCCGTCCAATAGCGCGCTACCCTGAAGAGGTAGAGCTGGCGAATCGGGTCCTCGCCTCACCCGGCTTTGTTGACACCGTGAGGTTTCAACCGGGAAACCAATAAACAGTGGCTTTACCCAGAAGGGACACCCTGAAGGGGCCAATTTCTTGTTATTCGTTATATAGAAGTAAATTTGCAATTGAATTCACGTACGTACTTACTACGAACGAAAAAACAAACACAAAAGTTCGCCTTGAAAAAGACGGTTGCTACTTGGTCTGGCAAGTAGTATGCGGCGGAGCGAGATGCGCGCGTGGCGCGGACCGTGGCGCTGTGAGTTGGCGGGAGCGTGCGGAACGAACGCAACACGTACGTTCGTTAGGACGGCAGACCGCGGAATGAGACGAGATATATGCTTTATGGTAATATTTATACCTAAACACGAGTGTACCGATGCACTCGTGTTTATAAATATTTGAGATATTTTGTCTGTGGCGTACTGAGACCAAGAAAAAATACCTATAGATGGATCATTACGAACAATGGATCATTACGAAAACCAAGCCAAACTAGTAACCACACGGCTCACGCACACAAATGCCAACAATACCATGACAAAACGAAGTAACATAAACCACAAGTAAAGAAACAAAGAAAGAAAGATATATTTATTTTCAAGTGTTACAAAAGTATACTTTGAAATTACCCCAAATTACTCGAAGTTAACGCATGTACGTTACGTATATGAATACGTCGTCAGCGCCATAATATTCTCTATATGATTTGCTGTAAACTAACTTTGAGGAGGCCCTGAACCCTTCCCGGTCCTTGCCTTACTATCCTTCCTATCCACCTTCTATCCCTTTCCTTGGAGATGGTGACGCGCGAGTGATGCCTCTGGTGTTGCTAGCGTCTATTGGCTATGGTAACCACTTACCAATAGGAGGGAATAAAAAAAAATCGCCTAAAATATATTGTGTTCATCTCGTCATAAGGACTAAATACAACTTTGTCTTCACAACAATTGTGACTGTAAATATATTCCACTCGATATGAAGGCGCAAATAAATATGTTTGCATTTACGTATTACCCTACGCGATACTCGGTGTTTGTCATTTGTAACACATTGTGATATGATTTACAATATACAGATAATAAATAAATATTCACGGACATTTTTCACACAACGTGCTCTGGTTCCAAACTAAGCTTAATGCACAAGCTATGGATACCAGATTACGGATATAATACACATATATTACTTTTTTTTTGTAAATACATACATATATTATATAGAAAACACCCAGACGCAGTACAAATATCTGTGTTTATCACACAAACATTTGTCCTGAGTGGGAATCGAACCCATGACTACGTGCACGGAAGTCGGTTACAGTACCGACTACGCCACGAATTTGTGTGATAATAAGTGCGAGCAAAAATTGAATCTACGTCACCTGAAATTCCAGTCCACTGAGCTAACAGCCAATTTCTATTTCTAGGATGCATTTGCAAACAATATTCTCTTTTTTTTCTGAATTCTAAAGACATTTTGGATGAAGTTGCAAGTAAAAGCTAGTAATTTAAGCGATCAGCCGATATGGTGTATTTCTATACGACCCTTCTTTTTTTTTTGTTAAGGCGGGAAAATATGTTCCTAACCGCACACCCCGTCGTTCGGAGCAATGAACAGGGTAGTGTGGGGCCTTCGCCCACTAAAGAAACCCGCCGTGTTCCGTCTCTCCGCCTTTCTTGGCGGGCCACTGGAACTATGTCACATTCCTTCGGTGGTCCGCCGGCGGCTTACCCTTTCGGGTACTCTTTACTGAGCGACGCATCCGTGCACATTCGCGGGAGGCCTTGCGGGTGGCGAATGTTCTCCGGTCCATCCACCCACAGCCTCAGCTAGGGCGGCATGAGGCACAAGTACCTGCGCCTGCGCCGCCCCGGTTGCTGGCGGCGGTTTGGGTCAGCGGAAGAATTCTCCTCCCTAGCCCTCTCCGCCGCTTTCTTTCACGAGATAACCTCCTCGCAGAAGGCAGCGACCGCAGCCCAATTCCTGTCGCTGCCAAGCATCGCTCTGACAACGCTCGGCAGCGAGAGGTCCCCCCCCTATTTCCGCTACGAGTACACGACGCTGCTCGGCCCAAGCCGGGCACGACTCGAGCGCGTGCCGCGCCGTGTCCTCGTCACAGCCGCAGTGGTGACAGCCCGGAGTCGTTTCCCTCCATGCGACTATGTGCAGATATCTGCCGAAGCAACCGTGCCCCGACAGCACCTGCACAAATTGGAAGGTAAGGACTCCGTGCCGTTGTCCCGCCCACTCTTCCAGCACCGGCTGGAGCGTCCCTATGGACCAAAGACCGGCCCGAGGTGCCTCCAACCGTGCCCTCCATCTGGCAATGGCAGTTCGGCGTGCGTCGCCCTGCCACCTGGCCACCTCCCTGGGTAGAGGGCGTCCACCCCACTCCCGCTCTTGCGATGCCCGCCGATACACCTCGGTGAGCACCTCCGCCTCCAAGTCCCACGGGGGGATTCCGGCCAACGCGCAAGCCGCCTCCGTCGACACTGTGCTGTATTCAAGTATGACCTTGGACGCAACTACTCTCTGTGGTCTCCATAGAAGAGCCCTGTTCAGTGCGTCCAGGGATCCCGCCCACACGAGTGCGCCGTACAGCGCCATCGACCGGACCACCCCCGCGTAAAGCCGTCGGCACGCATTGTTGGGTCCGCCCATATTCGGCATGAGCCGTGCAAGGGCGGACGCTGCGCCGACTAGCCTCGGGGACAGTTGGCGGAAGTGCTCGCGAAAGCGCCACCGCCCGTCCAGCACCAGGCCCAGATACTTAATCTGGGCCTGCACCCCAATCTGGACCCCGTCCACTGTGATCGAGGCGCCAGCAGGTGGCCGACGTCGGGGCCCATGGAAAAGTAGGGCCTCCGACTTGTCCAGGGCCACCTTAAGCCCCAGCGCCCCGATCCTCCTGACCACCTTCGAGGTCCCTAAGGTGGCCAGGAACGCCACTTTCCGGAAGTTTCCACCCCGGGCCACGACCAGCGTGTCATCCGCATAACAGATGACTGCCAGCCCGGGGGGGGAGCCAACAGCGCAACACCCAGTCATAACCGATGTTCCACAGGAGCGGCTCTAGGACCGAACCCTGTGGAACACCGCATGACATGGGTCTCCTCACAACGTCCCCCATGCGGCTCTCAGAGACGACGCTGCGGCCCTCTAGATAATCCGCCACCAGCCGCCTCAGGTATATAGGCACCCCGTGATATCGGAGCGCCTCCCTGATGCAGTTGAATGGCAGACTATTAAATGCGTTGGCGATGTCAAGCGACACCGCCAACAGCATTTCTCCGCCGGTAACGACCGCCGCGGCCGCGGCGCTCAGACGCATGATTGCGCCGACTGTCGAACAACCAGCTCGAAATCCGACCGAATCCGGCGTTCGTCCCGATTTCGGCAGGAGTACCAGCCTCTTCTCCTTCCAGCAGTCAGGGAACCGTCCGGACGCCAGGCACGTGTCGAACAGTCCCCTGAGGCGGGGCTCCAGGTGGTCCAGAGCCAGGGCCAGAGCCCGGGCGGGTATCCCGTCCAGGCCGGGGGCGGTGTTTTTGGAATGAATCCGCGTAACAGCTGCCGCCATTTCCGACTCAGTGACGGATGGTACACTGAAGTCAACCGCCCGGTCGCTACCTGGCGGTGCCATGACCGGTGGTGTGTGCTCCAACCGTCGCGGGAATAGGCCCTCGACCACCTCGGTGAGGAGGCCGGGCTGAAGGGTCTCTGTGAGGGGGGGGGGGGGGGGCTGGGCGCGGAGCTTATTCAGCGCCGCACGGTACAGGCGACCCCAGGGGTCACGATTGAGACCGTCCAGCATCTCCTGCCTTTTCTCAGTTTTGGAGCGGCCAGCTTGGACTTGGCCCGCGAGGTGCGGTATGCCTCGTACAGCCGGCCTTCCCGCTCCTCATCGCGGTTGCGCCACCGACTACGCGTGTAGGACCTCCGCGCACGAATGCAGGTGGTACGAAGGTCCGCCAGCTCCTGGGACCACCAGTAGAGCCCTTTCCTCGGAGGAGAACGTCGCATACGGGGCATGGCCGAATCGCACACCGCGTGAACGCAGCGCGAAATCGATCAGCCTCAACGTCCACCTCCTCAGTCAGGGCTGATGAGGACAGCCACGATTGAACGATGGCTGCCTCCGCCAGTAGGTCCCTATCCAGCCTACCCACAGTCCACCGCAGGAACGCGGAAGTTCTGCGCACCGCGTGACCCCTACTGGAGCCCTGGAGGGACCGGGAGACCTCAATCCGGATATACCGATGATCGGAAAAAGTCTCAACCTCCTCCAGGACACACCAGTTCGCTACTCGTGCCGCGACGTCGGGGCTAGCGAATGAAAGGTCCACTATCGACCCGCCCCATCGCCGCACGCACGTGTTGACGGCGCCTCTGTTTAATAAACAGCGACGCACAACTAGGACGTGGCTAGGTGCCAGGCGCCGCAACGAGGTCACTAGGCTGTTAAGCCAGACCCCAAAATCAGCCAGACTCCGGTTGGGGGAGAAGTACCTACACGCCGTACAGCGTAACTCCCCCCCAGTCGGCCGCGACGTAACCCGTGCCCCTGTCTCTGATCGACAAGGGCGGGGAAGCGCCGTAGAGCTGACGATTGCCACGGAGTGATCACGGCTGCCCGCCCAATTATGGCGGTCAGGAACGCAATAATGCTCCGCAGCTACGGCTACACCAATCAACTGCTGCACCATGGTTTGCAGATTTCTATACGACCCTAAATTATATTTTGTCAAATATGTATATGTGAGAGAAAAGGTAGGTATGTATACAGGCTCTCCACAATTTCACTCATTAAATGATTTTTGGCGATTCTACTTCCTAATGATAACTAGCTTATTACGTTTTATGTAGCAAAACTTAGACATTCGTAGAGTTACATGAAGTTGAAATATTACATTTAATTTGAAAATATTTTTAAAATTCGTACTTGCATTAAAACTGTCTATTAAGAAGTGATCAATCAATTAATCGATCAGTCAGTCCAATTCAAACCTTTGTGCGATATTTGCGTCCCCCTAATTACGTTACTCTATTAGCATGTCTCATTCAACCTTCCAGTTCATTATCAGCCCCCATAGCCAAGTGGCATAAACACAAGTGGAATATAATAGAATAATCAATGTATGAGATTGACATAAGGCTACGACAACGTAAGCGTAACCGACTGTCAATACCAAACATTGATTATTCTATTCTACAACGCTTATGCAAGTTGGCTAGGGGGGCAGTTAGCCCCAAGCGAGTCCAGGCTGTCACCACTGCGGCTGTGACGAGGACACGGCGCGGCACACGCTCGAGTCGTGCCCGGCTTGGGCCGAGCAGCGCCTTGAACTCTTCGCGGCAATAGGGTCTCCGCTCATGGACTCAACTATACCAATACATTGGTATGGCATGTACATTATTTATAAATATATCTACAATGTCTGAGTTTTATTTACGAATAATAAACTATATTATATATTGCTCTAATTGTTCTACTGACTAGTACCTGTCTTGTGACACAGTTGCTACTTAGTATTGCAGACCTAGCTTTCTTTGGTTGCTATATTTACACAAATACAGAATGCATAGGTATTCTCTACATAATTAAGTTGCCGTTGTGTCACAAAGTTGATTATTGCAGTTTCTTACTTTATTATCATAAAAATACATATTGTGTTTGTGCAGTAAAGTTTTAGGCATGACAATACATATTTGAACATAGCATAGTCTCACGCCTGTATCCCCAAAGGGGTAGGCAAAGATGTGTTACACACCCACGGTTCGCCAATATTTAAGTTAGGTTATGTTTAAGTCCCACGTAATAGGGGCCAGACCATTGTCGCATTATGTATTGTCGTAGTATGTATTCTATATACATACTAGTAGATACATTCCCCGCGGCTTCGCTCGTGTTATAGTATTGTCGATGAAAAATCAATTTTGGATAGGATTCCTATTATTAGTTATAAGCGTCGCCACGCTTACAGCCGTGTATTACTTAAACAGCGGCGCGTGTGTAAAAAACGCGAAATAAATACAAAAACGGATTTTCAAAGTATAATCTCATATTGATTTATGTTTTGTTTTTTTATTACTTATATATGTACCTACATGTGTACCTAACACATAATTTGATGTGACGTTAAACAGAGATGAATTTTAGAAAAGGACAAAATATTAAGTCTTCCATTTTGTCTTTACGTGACGTGGATACGAATTGCCAGCGCAAATCTGACGATTTACGTATTCAGTTATGTGATGAAATTATAATCGCGAAATTTTTGTATGTTCTTCAATTTCTTTGAGATTTCTTTATGAGTGTTTTTTTCACATACCTAATGTTGACGCGGGTTTTCTCACGGAGTGAGTGAGATTTAAACTTTACACTTGGCTCAGTGTGGATTGACAGACTTCATAAGCCTTCGAGATTATCTTAGGCATGAGGATTCCTGCCGCCGACGGACCACTGAAGTAATGTAACATAGTTCCAGTAGCCCGCCAATAAAGGTGGGAGAGACGGCACACGGCGGGTTTATTTAGTGGGTGAGGGCCCCACACTACCCTGTTCGTTGCCCCGAACGACGGGGTGTACGGTTAGGAACATTTTTTACCGCCTAAACGAAAAAGAAGGCATGACAATTCCTCTAGAGGTTTTCATTTCAAAGTAAAAAACAAAGTAAAAATAAAAAAAAAAGGTTATTTAGTGTGTGTCCAAAAATAACCGGGCTTGACAATATGTGCGTGAGGGGTGGGCTCTTCTCCTAAAATATCCATTATATAATAATAACAATGGACTTACGCCAAGTGTCGCCTCATTCAGTTAACTATACTAATACTACTAAATAAGCTTCTAAAATAAGATTGTAATACTTGTTATACATCACGTTGAAATGAGTATCTATTAACTAACAAAGATTAGCCTCGCTCTGTAATGTATCAAATGTTATTTTATACACCATTATATCTAGAGTTTATTAAAGTCATTATTGTATCGTAGCAAAAGAACAATAAAAGCAAAACGCTTTTGTACTGTGACAAAATCTGAAATGTCTCAGCAATATTTTTTATGACTTGGGAAAAGCGTAATATTGTTTACGAGAATTGTTTTAATAGTTTATAGTAAGTTTTATTGTCCAATAACAAAGCGTATTATAGTAATTATGTTGTATTACGATTGTCAAAACTATACATTTTTATATATCATTACTTAAAAGACATTGCTCTGCATCCATACATAGTTAGCCCTAAAAAAACCTCAAAACTAGATCATGTATTGTATTAAAACATAATTATTATTGAGTTCCCATAGAATTATAATTTAATAGCGGACTAGCTGGAAAATCATTCCATTACAAATACTGTCTGATTAACAATAAAGCTGGAATATAAACGGACCAGTTTACGTATGACAGTAGATTGGTGTTTCACTATCTATTGTAATAGTTTTCAATTAAGTTGGATTATAATCCTAGAGTTGCGTATTTCCAACGCTAGATGGAGCTCTATTCATTTTCTACGTGTTTCAAAAAAATTTTAGCTATTCATTTTCTATATACAATAAAGATTAATATTAATACTTTATTATTTTAATTCAGAATGACATTTTAAGTTTGTCTTATTAATAAATAATAAAAATAAGTCTATTAAAAGCAGTGACATCTATTAACAAACTCTAATATTGATAATAAAAATAAGTCTTATAAAAGCAGGGATATCTATTAACAAAATCTATTGACTAAACAAATTGTGAGATCCAAAAGCTTTTAATAAAACAAAACTTCTGATTTTTGTCTAGATATATTAATTTTACACACAATTTCTAAATAAATTCCAAAAGTGTAATTCAGATTTAAAAATAACCTAACAATGATTTAAAAAAAATTAAAGAACCATTGTATTGATTGATGATTATATTTAGGTAAACATGGCAGCGCATCGGATGTACCTACAAATAGTCCCTTCGAATACGTTTTTTCTTCATTATGACATGGAGCTAGTCCGTGTTAAATGGAAATATGCAATTTGTATTATAAAAAATACTAATAATTATCATAGCCCCTAATAGTAGCATCGGTGCTACTATCGTACAGGGCGAAAAATGGCTTTCTCCTTTATCGAAATTTTAACCGTTTAAAATTTACGTCACATCCTGGTAGACTCGCTATAAAATATAAAATCATCATCATGAAACATTTATAACATACACATAATATAACATCTTGCATGTATCTCCGAAGGGGTAGGCAGAGGTGTATTATACATCCACGGTCCGCCAACTATGTTTAAATCCCACGTAATAGTATAATTTCCAAAATCCGGGCTGTTAGTGAGAATTTTTCTTTTTACGATAAAGCTCAATAGTATCACCCGACCCGGGGATCAAACCGGAGACCTCATGATCAGCAGTCGCTCACACTACTGCTGCATTACTGAGGCACTTAAACATTTATGATTTTATGCTATAGCTCATTACAATTTGAAGTACTTGTAGGCCTATAAAAATAGGTACTTAAAATACTTTGGAAAATCTAAAAGTGCACGCCGCATAATCTTCATTTTTCACAATAAAATTGATTATTTGATAAGTAACTAATAATGTATTGGTCTTACTAAGTAGTTTTCAATAAATCACATAGATAGCGCTAATTTCAAAAAGTACTAATGAATATCTGTCATGTTCATCAAACAAATAATTGTCCTGAGTGGGAATCGAACCCACGACCTAGTGCACGGAAATTTGTGTTAAACAGTGCCGCCACATTGTATGCATAGGTCTTTCACTGTAATGATTATCTCCTGAAGTATTTCGTTAAGGGCGGCCTGTGTTAACAGACTTTAGCCAACTTTGTCCGTGTGGACTAAGAATACAAGTATCATCACCCCATTCTTTCACACGGGTGTCGTATGAGGCGACTAAGGCAAGTAAGCAATGATCACCCATTGCATTACTGGTGGTAGGGCTGGGTACCAAGTGGGAGTACTCACTTGCTATCGAGCACGAGCGGGTTGGTGCCACCATCTCCCATGTGACCGACCATGAAGCACATCGTTGCGTTTTGGCTGTAGCAGGAGATAGACGTTAGACGATAGACGTCGTGGAGGAGCGGGCGGGGCGACGGCATGGAATCCTTACCTTCCGACTCGTGCAGATGCTGTCGGGGCATGGTTACTTCGGCAGATATCTGCACATAGTCGCAAGGAGGGAAGCGACTCTGGGCTGTCACCACTGCGGCTGTGACGAGGACATGGCGCGGCATACGCTCGAGTCGTGCCCGGCTTGGGCCGAGCAGTGCCGTGAACTCGTCGCGGAAATAGGGGGGGACCTCTCGCTGCCGAGCGTCGTCAGAGCGATGCATGGCAGTGACAGGAATTGGGCCGCGGTCGCTGCCTTCTGCGAGGAGGTTGTCTCGCGGAAGGAAGCGGTGGAGAGGGCCAGGGAGGAGGATTCTTCCGCTGATCCAAGCCGCCGCCAGCGACCGGGGCGGCGCAGGCGCAGATACTTGCGCCTCAAGCTGCCCTAGCTGAGGCTGCAGGTGGATGGACCGGGGAACATCCGCCACCCGCAAGGCCTCCTGCGAAGGTGCGACGCTCCATGTGCGGATGCGTCGCTCAGTAGAGGGTACCTGAAAGGGTAAGCCGCCGGCGGACCACCGAAGGAATGTAACATAGTTCCAGTGGCCCGCCAACAAAGGCGGAGAGACGGCACACGGCGGGTTTCTTTAGTGTCCTGTTCATTGCCCCGAACGGCGGGGTGTGAGGTTAGGAACATTTATTCCCGCCTAAAAAAAAAAAGGAGTGCCAACCATTGTTTCACGTACTTCATCTTTGAGAGGGTGGTACTTCCCCGATCGAGCCGGCCCATTCATGCTGGCATAAGCAAGCCTGCATTTATTCAAACCAGATTTGTTCAGTGTAGACAGTATTTATTACTAAAAATACAGACTACACCAGATTCAGCAGGATCACATCTGACCAGAGAAACCTTCGGCTTAAATACCATCGGTAACGAGTTTCAAGTTGTATACAAATTCGGAACAGGATTTCCCAACTAAATCGGGTCAAAACCTGCGTTTGAGCTTACCATTAATCTGTGTACGTATACCCGTTGTTTAATCCCCCAGTGGTTAAATAAAAAACCTCCATCGTGTCTCCTTTTTATTCAGCTGTAATTTGTACACTTCACGCTGTGACGAGCCCGGCCTCTTCAGAAATTCAGTTTAGATTTTTTTGTTCCGAACTTGCCGTTTAAGTGTGTTTGGGGATGACATATTAATTTCTAATCTCATTCCTCTTTGTGTCGTGGGAAAAGTTTTGTTCCGGGTTTTAGGGAAATGCCTGTGAAATGTAATGTTAATGGAGTAAGGATTTTCTTTATGCTATTTTGTTATTCAGTGATTTTTTAAATGGGATCGCAGAATATCTAAATAAATACTGCAAAGAACTAATATTACGATTTTTCTAAGTATGCGGCTCTGGTGGTAAGCGGTTACCGTAGCCTATAGACGCTAACAATACCTGAGGCATTAATCGTGCGTCGCCGTCTCCAAAGAAAGGGATAGGCGGTGGAAAGGAAGAATAATAGGTAGGATACTAAGGAGATGATAGGAAGGATAATAAGGAGAGGATAGGGAGACTGACTCACCATAAGAAACACAACGATAGTAGTCCCTACCGTTATTTCACGCTAATCTTATCTAAGAGAGTGGTACTTTCCTGATTCATGATAAGCAAGGCCACTAGTAGTGTATAGTTACTATGGATTTTAATAGTTTGAATGCACAAACTGCCTCTGTGGTGCAGCGGTAGTGTAAGCGACTGCTGATCATGATCATGTTATTGAGCTTTTTCGTAAAAAGAAAAAGTCTCAGTAGCACGATCAACTCTTATTTCTATTATTGAAGTCTAATCAAAGGGTATCAAAACAAAGAGTTTCATGAAAATCCGGCCAGTACTTTTTGCTTGACGTGCGAACAAAAAATGGTTTATCTGAAAATATACCGTGATACAGACATTTTTCTCAAATATCTTCAACGTACAGACACACAGCTCTGTTACAGCTTTATATTAGTACAGAAATATGATTAAATAAAGTATTATGACAATGTAGTCAAAATTTACTGCGCACTACGTTACAAAAAATAGACACTGTTCACTTTTCGTTTTTGTGCGTTTATAGCATAGCGTCATGCCTGTATTCTCTGAAGGGGCAGGCAGAGGTTTTATTACACACCCAAGATTCGCCAACTATGTTTAAGTCCCACTTAATAGGGGTGAGCCTGTTGCCGTCTACCGGGCACATTTCCAAACTGATTACAGATTCCAATTCTGTTATTTTCTAAAATTTTGTCTGTCTGTCTGTATTTCTATCCGTCTGTCTGTATTTGTTTTTAACCCTCGACTAAAAAGATGGGTGTCATAAGTTTGTAGTGTGTTTTTGTGTATTTTTATAACTCAAGAACGGCTTCACCGATCGTTATGAAAATTGGTGTTTAGTAAGACCATGCACTTGGAGACACGATAGGGTACAATATAGGGATCTTACAGTCCAAGATCCCAGGTGACCAGACCTCACTTCTTCAGCTGAGTAACAACGTTTTTTGAGATTGAATATAATTTATGAATAAATTGACCAGCACAGGTTTATTTTGTGATTAAGGGCCCTACACTGTCGTGTTCACTGCCCCGAACAATGGGGTGTGCGATTAGTACATTTTTTCCCGCCTTAGCAAAAAAAAGGTATTAGGTAGTCTGTACATAATTTCATATCAACCAACGTTTTTTCCAATATACGAGTATATTATTTATTAGTCGACTATATAGTAACTGTGTTTCCTGAGATTACATAAAACGCATATAGTATAAATATGTTTAAATCCTTAGAGAATATCAGATATTGGAAAAAACAGTGATTATCCGCATGGTTCTTACATTTACCTTGCCTCTGTCAAATATCAAAACAGAATACTCTCCTTTGGGACAACAACCCTTCATCTAAAAAGTATTCGGTTCCATAAGAAAATGTTACTTAGATATTAAGGGTTAAAACTGAGACATAATGCATAATATATAGCTTTAGAGACTTACGTTATTCCAAGTTAATATTTATTTGGTATAAACATGACATACTGGGCATGGCATAAAAAAAATATAAGTACAAGTCCAAGACGGGCCGCAGACTGCAGCTGCAGGTGGCATTGCGGCCTGCAGCTGCAGTCGCCCGCGTTGTTGCCTGTGTTAGCGGCCTTTTCTATTCCGAAACGGAGGCCACACCGCGCATGGCGTGGCTGTAGACCTCAGTACCTTCAATAATCTAATGCGGGACAGAATGATGTCCATGTTACCGCTGGTGCTGCGGTTAGCCGCAGCTACACGCCGCAACTACACTATGCAGTCTCGCGCTGCTCCGTATCATTTTAATAGAAATTTATAGACACCAGTATAGTGTCACTTGCAGTTTGCTGGTTGCAGTTCGTCTTTGGACCTTTAATTTTGCAATTTCGAATTCTGCATCATTTTGAAAATTTTTCCCAAGTGATATTCCGTCTGAATCCAGCTGCGTTCGGGCAGCTGGATTTTGTTCAATATTCTACAGTATCTGAAACTGAAGGTCTACGATCAGTACGTGCTATTTATGGCAATGGCAACGGGCAGGTTATATTGCACGATAAAAAGATTACCATTGAAGAAGAATGTTTTTCAATTGGCGATCACGTATCGGATAAACGCCACGCATCAGGAGGACCAACAAATGATCAAACCCACGGGCAGCTGTTGGATGCAGTCTGCATAGAACTGCTAATTTTCGTGATTTCCTAGTGAGGCATATATCTAGTAGTGGATGACAAAAGTCTGATAGATAAATGGATGCCTGGAGGAAGTGTTGCCTTAACCCAATCGTACTATTTAACGTTTCCCTCACGATTGATTAATTAAGTAAATATCGTTTAATCGGTTGTATCTAAACATAGGCAATCATAAATCAATGCATTGTTGTAGTACTCGCATTGATTACATTATAATCTATATAAAATTTACTTCAATATTTTTGCAGCTCAACTTTCAAGTGGACTCGTACTTAAGTAATGGCTGTCTTATTCAAAGCGTCGTTAAAATATTGATACAGAGTTTGTAAAGTTACAGCTTCAAGAAAAGTTACTTTAGATTCCCCTAGCTGATGTACCATTTTTAAATTATAGGGCGCTGTAATTAACACGGATAAATATAGTTTTATTGGTGCAAAGATTGTAGGAATAGACTTGATGAAACATTTGGGGATTCAGCTAGCAAACCCAGCAAGATTGTTATGGAACAGATATTTTAAGAAGAGAACTCTACACACCCACGGATTGTCAATCATGGTATCTTAGTTTATACACAACAAACACGGATTACCGATCCGCATTTCTGACAGATACACAAAACAATAAAAAAAATCTCACGAAATACGAGACAATTATGCGAAATTGGAGGAACCTCTGAACCACGAACTGCCGTTCAATTCTGAATTAAAATACAATACGAGTTTCGCCTCTCCACGAGGCATCCTCCCGACCGCTCAACAAATGAGTGAAGCTTATTTTTTTTGCTTACCCCTTTCACATCTATAACGACTTACTCGTACAATAGGTAATGCTCGGGCCACACATATACTCGTAATGGGAAACGCCGTTAATTATCACGATCATGGACGTTTCACTTTGGTGTAGCCACGACTTCTCGCGAGAATTCGATAATGGCATTCACGTTACCGTTTCACATTAGGCGATAACTACAGTGGTGGTACGTCAAAGAAATTGAACGTTTAAGTGTAGCCACCCAATTTATCGCGCTACTCAATAATTGACGCGGTGATTATCACGATGATAGGTATTGACATTGCCCATTAGTGTGGCCCAAACATTAATATGTTTAACTATTTCTAATAAAATTGTTTTCAAATAACTCAGCAGAATGTTGTCACTGGTATAAATAAACCTAAAAATAAATATTTTAATGAGAATTTAATTAACAAAAACTAAACGCATAAAAATTTCAGGAAAAGTACGGTTTGTCTTAATATAGAATAAACAATGAAGTTGTTTTTAAAACACGAGTTCTAAATGATGAATGAAAGTCAACTCGTTTCTGGCAGTTCACAAACAAATAAACAACCAACAAAGTGCTGTTTAAAAACTCGTTATCACGTAAAAGAATCTTAAATAAAAATGTAACTTTAAATGCGAACCATTAATTTACAAAGTAATATTAGGATAGGCGCCCCAAGGGCTATGCAAAGTGTAGTTAAAAAAACTGTTTTAAGTAAAGGTTCGGTAAGGAATGGAAAGCGTGTTGCAAAATGTCTGTGGTTGGGAAAAAGATGTTTATGAAACGACATAAACTGAGAAGTTAGGAGGTCCATTTGGGTCACCTGCCGATGCCTCAATCACGATGAAAGGGGTAAAATTGGGATCCGGACCCAGATCAAGGAGTGGTTCGGTCAATGGCGCTGTACGGGGAGTCCCTGGACACCCCTAACAGAGCTCTCTTGTGGAGATCACTGAGTCGTGGCGTCCACGGTCATACACGGATACCGCACAGTATCGACCGGCCCTGCGCGTTGGCTGGAGCCCCCTCGTGGGACTTGGAGACAGAAATGCTCACGCTCCTGCCCATTGAGGAGGCGAGGTGGCAAGGTGATGCCTGCCGAGCTGCCATGGCCGGCCCATTGGAGGGCATGGCTGGAGACGCCCCGGGTCGATCTTTGGATAGTAGGTGCGCTACTGCTGGTGCTGAAGGCTTATACTTTGGAGCAGTGCTGTGAATTAGTCACGGCGATAGTTGGAGACCTCTGGCTGTGTCGATTGTTCTTAGAGCAATGAACAGCAACGACAGAAATTGGGCTGCAGTCGCTACCTGCTGCGAGGACGTCATCTTGTAGAAAGAAGCAATAGGCAGAAAGATCCCTCCACTCCACCTACCCGAGCCGCTGCCAGCTTCTGTGTGGAGAGGCGTCGCTCGATGAGGGTATCCGAAAGCGCCCACGGTAAGCTGCAGCCGTACTACTGAAGTAATGTCTTCCAGCTTCAGTGGTCCGCTAGTATAGGCGGAGAGACGGCACATGGCGAGTTTATTTAGTGATTTTTTCCCCTGGAAACTGTTAATTGCTCCGAACGACGGGGTGTACGGTTAAACACATTTTTTCCTGCCTTAACAAATAAAAGGAGATAGCCTTATGTGGATGAGACTGCACGTTATTTCATGTCATTTTCTGTCAGCCTTAACTTCGCATGCTCTAATGCGACCTTGAGTTGTGATTCTATGTTATTTTGGATCTGTTTTTATATACCTGCTGGAAGAAGAGGGAAGGGTTTATTAGTACTAACCAATTGGGTTAGGATACAAATTGGATTATTGCAAATTTATTCGGTAAGTAGGTATATTATTATGGAGTGAAATGAGGTCGGGAGACTATGTATTTTTATTCGTTACTACAAGCAATTTTTTTTAGAGATTGGTCTGTTTTTTATATAAATAGCCGGTCCGTAACAAAATAATAGAATTTTCAATGAAACTCAATATCATGTAATTGAAATAGTTAAAATAACGCTTGCCATCCATCACGCCTCGTTCCTTGGGGGCGAAAATTGGGCAGCGAAAACCCTTTTTTTAACGCGTATTTACTAGCAACTTTTGTTGTCTGACGCTGAATACTTTACATCAGAGTCCTGGAAGAACTGTTCTCCCTTGATATTGAGAGGAAATTAAATTCGATACACAACTTTTCGAAACATCAAAAGCAAATAATTTTAAAATCACTACAACAGAAAACTGTGACACGTACGAACGGAACAAACAATCTGAAAATCATATAGATTTTTGTACCGCGTAGAAATTGAATCAAAAGTATGAGATCGAACGATAGCGGTCGCGTTGATACTATAACGGTGCAAATCGTGCAGTCGAGTAAATATCATTTCGTTTGAAAAGATGATAGAATATTGATTATCTGAAATGTGATGTTTCAATGTATATGCAATATTTTGATTAAAGGAAAAGGTTTTTTTACTTAAAAATTTCGGCCCGTTAAAAATTCAAGAGAAATTTTCAATAGAAGAATTCATTCGTTGTCTATTTCTGGACTCTCGGCTATATTCTACATATAGAATACTCTAACATGCATAGAATTGGACCCTGAAACCTGCGCTCCGTCATACATATTATGATTAATGATGTTTGATCATCCAAATGATTTGACTTGCCCATTGTCCAACAACATTTAAAGTTTATGGGCTGTCTCTCGCATACGCTTTTTGTATATTTACGAACCGTATATAAAAAAAAAATTGTTCTGCAAGGCAATTGTTGTTCTTAGGAAAATTATATTCTTTCAAATTCTAAAGTCTTGACTGATGATAATTGACTACGTATATCTTCCGTGAAACTAGTGGATCAGCTAGACAGTTCCATGCGTCCTTGGGATTGATAAATATTTCTTCGTTACTCGTCGCCTTAGATGAAAGTAAGAAAAACGCAAATGCACCTATTTCAGCGTGTCACTTGGACTTGACTTGGCCACTGGTACATCTCGCGCAGAAGGATCACGAACTGTTTTGACGAAATTTTGTTTAGAATTGTTGATATTTACGGGAATAAGAAACTAACAACAATGAAATTGAGTTAAAAGATAATTTTATTCCTATCACACTCAGACTAAATATATCTAGACAGAGCGAAGAAAATTCTTTGTCATGTATGAGCGAGAACACAAGATATAATTTACTGGTGCAAAAAACAGACAAAGTCATAGATTTTTGTCTTTATCGCCGTGGCTAGTTTTTGGTATTGTCACGATGTCAAAATGCTTTGTCTGTCACGATTCAACTGATATAATCGAACATTTGTATAAAAATTAGGGATTAACATTATATTTACGTGTTAAATCAGTGTTTTGAGAAAAAGACTATGTGGTACACTATTTTACAAGCACTATGCTTTTAAAATAGTGTACTATGCTACAAAAGCTACAGTGAGCGAAAAAATACAGGTATAACATTTCATTCATATGTAGTCGAAAATGAAATAATTTAATGATTAAATGCTATAAAGTGATATAAAATGGGCTTTTTTTACTCGAAATTAATAATTGCTAGTAAGATTAACTCGCAAAACACGTTTTCTAGCTAAATTTCTATTACTGAGAATTGTTTCGGTGTTGCCTTATTGCAAATTTAATTTGCCCAGTTTTCACTTTACTAATAATTTTATATGTAACTTATGAGATGATGATAAAAAATTACCATTTTAAATTTTCCTCTAATCCAGATGCGAGATGGAAATGGGTGGATGCTACGGGAAAACGAGGCAACCCATGAAGTATCCAAAATATGCTTCACGATATTTTGTTGATGTTTCATTATACATAATAAGAAAATAGTAACGTTGGGAGCAAAATAATTGCCAGTGAATATGTTCATGTAAGTATAGCTTTTAAAATCACTGTTGTAACATACGCGACACGACAACCGTTGGGGAAAAAGGTTCTCGACTGGCGATCACGTATCGGACAGCGCAGCGTAATATGGCCTCCCATCAGATAGACCAAATATTTGGTCAAAGCTGCAGGGAGTCGTTGGATGCAGTCAGCACAAGCCCGCTGTTCTGGTGCTCTCTTAGGGAGGCCAATGTCCAGCAGCAGACGTTTAAAGACTGATGGCTGGATTAATAGAACGGGTGCTAGATTTACTTTTAAATAATTATTTTGATAAACATTGTGATTTTCAATAAAATATTTGTTACGAAGAGTTTCTTATTTACGCCCAAGTTACAAACCTCATTCTAAATATCGTTTAAATATGGTTAAATATTTGTCAACCTGGCAACATTTAAAAAAAATATTGCTGTTTCAAGTGCGGCCACGCCGTCGCTTTGTCTAGTTCTTAGTCTGAGCTATCATATGATACTTAAGTCTTTCTGGTTACGTATTACTCTTTGCTGAAGTCCGAAGATAGAAAACAACACGCACACAGACGTGACAGAAGTAAATCGAAAGAGTAGACTAATCTATAAAAAAAGAAGTAAATCCATAGATAAAAAATAACTATAGGGTAAATCGTTTCGTCATTGGTAAATGCTAACAAAAAGTTTGAGGGTTAAAAAGGTTTACTTAAGCGAAACTTTTGTACTACTGTGAGTTTTGCTTGTTTGAAATATTATCTTAGTCTTTATTTTACTTAATATTTGGAAAATGAGCTGTTAAAACACTTTACTTAATGTTTTTATTACTTATTGGGGAGTCAATTACTGGAAAATATAGTCTATCCCGTGATCAGCTCAAAAAGATAGATCATATAATAAGATAATAATGACCCGTTAATGATTTATACCCTTTTTTGTACTGGAAAGAAACAAATTTAATTACAAAATCTCACAATATTTTTATTTTTTCTATTTCTTCATTATTTTCAAGAAATTAACATAGAAATAAATTAAAAGTCACTGTCGTGAAATTAATCGAGTAAAACACATTTAAAGTATTGTTTAAAATATATATTAAAATCTTTTTATTGTTCTTCACACTTCATAATGCAAATCGTAACAACATCACGGCTTAATGGTACAAATAGGATATTAGTCTTCAATTACTCAACCTTGTTAGGAAAATGCCAAAAACAAATGAATTCAACGATCCTTATCTCACCCTTGCATTTAATCAAGCTTAAAAGCAGCTGATGCCTCGCAAACCCTGATCATCTGTCATTTTCAGCAAAAAAATACAAATTAAATAACCCTCAAAATTGTTAATGCAATGTTTGGACGAATTTCAGCTCACATTATTTTATTATGACGACGTCCACGTTTGGTTTTACTGGTGGTTTATAGATACTGTTTATAGGTACTTAAAAATTGAAATTATTTTAACGTAAAAGTTGCTCGTTATTTTTACGGAAACGCATTACATTTTGTATGTGTTATGACACTAACAATTTACTTTTATATTTACTAATAATATAAAGTTGAAAGCTTGATTTTTAGTTTCATGAATATGATGTTTTTTTTGACATTTTATATTATATTTATAGACGAAGCAATGCTTTTAGTTCTATCACGGAACGCAGTATTATTCTGAGTTGGTAGAGTAGTGTGAGTTCTACCATCAACCTACTACTGACAAGTGTAGAGCAATTAGCAAGCCGATGTGGACACTCGCAATTGTGCGTTTAATTTTTTTAATTTATAATTTCGTCAGATACGATTATTTATTAAAATACATATAAACTTTGTTTGTCTTAGTTTAATGAATAAAAATAATTTACTTACTTATCATCACGCCATTTCCCTTGCGGGGTAGGCAGAGAGAACAGAGTGCCAAGAGAAACAAAGTTTATATGTATTTTAATGAATTTGTTATGTTAGTTGTGTATATCTCATTAATACCTAATAATTTCACAAAATGATCTTAAATTTGCTTTAGTTCAAAAAGAAATATGGTATAGGTAGCTACTTACACTGTACAATACATTCACATTGGTTATAAAGATATAATAATTTTGCTCATAATTATGCTTGACTGAGAATGTATCACCCTCCTACAGAATACGGAATATCAGCCTAAGGTATGTAATTATTCGGGGTGTGTAGGTTTTATCGTGTTTCGTTCAGTTAGTGAGAGTACGGAGGCTCAAACATCAATCCTTATTTACCATATTTTCTTTTCGTCTTTCCCTGCCGTAGTGATGAACAAATTCAATTTCTAATTCAAAAATATCTTCCATTATCTTTATTACACAGCCAAAAACTAGTTTTTTAGGTAATATCTCAGGTTCCCGATATATTAGCGGGATAAAATGTATCTGATACAGCTCTGTTACAGCTTTATAATAGTATAGATAATTAACACGAGCGCCTGAGGCGACTGCATCCGTAATAACAAAGTCGTGATTGTAATCGCCACAAGTGGCCGGATTCCATAGTAAAGCCTTTCATGAGAAAAACCGGCAAGAAATTCTTGGGCCACTTTTTTAACCGACTTCATAAAAGGAGGAGGTTCTCAATTCGTAGGTTTTTTTATGTATGTTCACCGATTACTCAAAGACGCCTGGACCGATTTGCAAAATTATTTCTTTGTTTGATAGGGTATACTTCCCAGGTGGTCCCATAGTCAACAGGTAAGGATCTGATGATAGTATCCTTGAGAAATTGGTGGAATTCTTAAAATTGCAATTTTAACGTTTTTTCGTTGTCTGATTTTTTTGTCGTTTCGGCTTCCCGGCCTCCTCATCATGTACGACCTAGTCTAAGCTGTTTTATAAAAAAATCACTAAAAAGCACAAAATAAATCTTTTTTAAAAAAAAAAAAACCTTCAAATGCACCCAGGAACTAAAAAAGCAATAAATAATTGGTATTTAGATACGATTTCCGTGCTAGACACCTACTGATGTATTTGAAGCCGGTGCCAAGTCCAAAAGTATCAAAAACAATTCATAATAAATACCTACTTAGATAACATTAAAATCATTTTTGTCAATTTATTACCGTTTATTTTAATTCTTATAAATAAAATGACATGTAGTAAATGCTGAAACCAAGTTGACATACTATATTACATAAACTAATTTTGTAAAATAATGAATAAGGAACAGCAACAAGACTAAATTGGCACTTGGTTTTGTTTATATCTTATTTGTTTTCATCTAGCTTAAATACTTCTAGATTTGATCTTGATCTCCTGCGTATTCAGCCTTGTGCTCCTGCAAAACTAAGATCGATTTTGCTTATCAATAGTTATTTCGATTAAAAAAATATTTTATTAATATTAGATTAACAAGATACTTACTAGTAAAAAGGTTTAAGGTGTCTATGCTTAGCGGACTGGTAGTGAACTGTTAATTTTAACAAAAAATGTTTTGTCCCCGAAGAGTTTAAAAAAAAAAAACAAGATGGGCTCATCGTGCGTCTTTCATTGAACGTAATAAAAATCTTGATAACTATATAAGTAGGTATAAATACCTAATAATAACATGAAAAAAAATATACCATGTTTTTGTAATGGACTAAAAAGTATAAAATACTTAAAATATTTGTTAGATTTTTTCCTGTCCAGTTCCATTTCCTTTGAGAAAAACATGGGGCTACGCGGCGGAGACATGGCGGACACGCTATCAATGCATCAATTATCTGCTGCATGCGCCCCATTAAATTATTTTATACTTTTTAGTCCGTAATAAAAACATTGTACATATTTTTTTTATGTTATTATTATTTTCTGCTTTTTAGGGTTATGTTCTTCTTATTTTTTCACATTTGCATGCATTGTCATCCACTTCTGAGCTATGGGTAAAATTTCAAGTATCTAGCTCATCGGGAAGTTAGTTTAAAATCAATTACAAAATTCCACCCGGTCAGACATACAAGAAAGCGAGTTAATAAAAACGTAGTAATAACTGTATAAGTATGTACAATATATAGTTTGTCATTAATAAACCTGTTTCATGTTTTCTCACAGTTTATGCAAAAAATGTATTTTATCGTACCGTAACGTTATTCATGTTATAGCAGTAATTAGAACAATTTATTATTTACATAATAATATGTACGGCAACATTATGTATACGGCCACGAACATTTCTATGTAGGTATGGTTAATTACCTTGGTAAGTTCAATATTCTAATGAATCCTAGAAAACATTAGTTAAGGATTAGTAATAGTGTATAGTTCATTAATATTTAGAAGTATTGCAAAAGTATGGCTCAAGTTTATTAAATAATTTTATCCAAGAAAAAATGCAGAGACGGCGGATTGGTTTGGATACCGGCCTTTTTCTCGCAGGTGTCGTACGAGGCAACTAAGAGAAGTAAGCAATTATCACCCATTGCATTACTGGTGGTAAGAACAGACGTTTATTTTTTCATTACGTGAGCAGCGACTTGACAGTATTCTTAGTTTAATTGCCGACTAAGCCACGAGGCCCGTCTATTTTTGAAAAGCGGAATTAACTCATATACGGTCAGAGTCAAGAACAATTACCCACTTCCACCCTCCTCGTCGCACCCGCTTTCTCAGATAGCTACAACATCGCCACGTGCGTAAATGCCTACTTTATGTGGAGTTATGAAGAATTTAGAACTATAAATTTGACATTATTTTTTTGTATGAGAAGAAAATCATAGAATAAGAAAAAGTCGTAAAACAAAAGTTGTCAGTGTTGATGAACCAAAGCCGCCCTTAAGAGGTTTTGCGTTAGTTACAAATAACCCTGTATAAAACCTGTTTTTTAGTTTTTAAACTATATTTTTTTAGGCTCATAACATCAAAAGTAAGTACTTCTATTTAAAATAGGTACCCTATTTGTCTTCCATTGTAGGTGTGGCAATAGTACCGGTTTGTAATAAAAAAAAAACAGTTATGAGGACTGCCGACAGAAGTGAAAACTAACTAAAAAAATTATAAAAAAAGCTTGAACCACTGAGTATATTATCTACATTCACAGCTGGCCCAGTGCAGTAAGTTATACTAATAGGAAAAAATATAGTGTTATCGTTAGCACCTCACGTGATCAACATGGTCATGACGACTTACATGAATTTACTCCCTAATAAGACCTTCCTATAGAAGTTTTCACTTCAAAAAAACAACAAAAACTGACTAAATGTTGAAATAAAACTTCGTTTACAGAATCTATCGCGTTTACTTAATTTTACTTAGATGATAGACGTCCAATGCTGATGATATACGTCTATCATCTAAGTCCACCCGTGATCATGAATGCTGTAAAGTATTCGAAACGTCGAGATAGTAGTAAAATTAAGTAAACGCGATAGATTCTGTTAACGAAGTTTTATTTCAAAATGTGTAACATTCGCGTAAATATCAGAAAGTATTAACTGACTAAATTATTGAAATAATGTATTGTCACCGGTCTTGGAAAAGTGTGCAAAGTTTAATTTAACGCGACATTTTGAAGTTCTTAAAAATCACGTTCAAAGATTTTGTTCTGTGTAAAATGTGTATCTAGATAAAGTTAAAAAATTACCTTCCTAGTCTAGCCTTTGATTTTTTCATTTGTTTATATTAAAATGAGTTAATTATAGGTACATATTGTTATTACCACAGTGACCCTTGTTTTTGTTAAAGCGGGGAAAAATGTACATAAACCCGCCGTGTGCCATCTCTCCGCCTATACGGATCACTGGAACTGTGTTATACTACTTCAGTGGTCTTTCCCGTATTCCTTGCTTTTTTTAATTAACATAAGTTAAAGATAATCTTGAAACCCATTATTTTCTGTGTTCAAATAATTAATATTAGTCTATCAAATAACCTTGCATATCAAGTGCTTAAAACAATTAAAGCTGTATTATTTGCATGGGAATATGCACGTATAAGCACGTTTCAGGACCATTCTTGTGTGTTTTGCGTGTCAATTGTGAACTGAGAAAGTGTGCATAACATGTAGGTACCTACCTTTTCCTTACTATATACTACTCTGTCAAGAAAGTACCGGGAATGGATGATTTGTTTATGGTTCCAAATTCAAATTGTTGTTTTTTTTTGTTCTTGTTAGATTGGCACAACTGTTATCCATTTTGGCGCGGAGTTTGAGTAGCATCTGTTATTTATATTAAATACAGTGCTGGTTTTAGTTATATCATATCAAGTGTGTATTGCGAACTTCATAATGGACAAAAACATCGAACAAAGAGTTTGTCTTAAATTTTGCATCGCCAATGGAATTTCGTGTTCGGAGTCACTGAAAATATTACAGAAGGCTTACGGTGAATCGACTTTATCAAAAACACGTGCTTATGAGTGGTACAAAGCGTTTAAAAGCGGTCGAGATGTGATGGAATATTTGCCTCGCTCTGGTAGGCCATCAACGTCTGCAACTGAAGTTAACATTGCAAAAGTGAAGGAAATAGTGACTGAAAATCCTCATTCAACTTTGAGAGAGATAGCCGCCGAACTTTCTGTGTCTCACGAGTCAATCCGTACCATTTTAAATAATCACTTGGGTATGAAACATGTTTCCGCTCGGCTAGTCCCAAGAGACCTGAATTTTCTCCAAAAACTCAATCGCATGAGAGTCACTGAGGACATACTAGAACGAGTCAATTCCGACCCAACATTCATGAAACGCATTGTTACTGGTGACGAGACGTGGGTTTTTTTTTGACATGCAAACTAGTCAACAAGCTTCGGAGTGGCGACTTCCAACTGAACCGAAACCGAAAAAACCACGCCAAAAATAGTCGATTAAAAGTCAAAGTCATGTTGACTGTTTTCTTTGACTATCGCGGTGTTGCACACTCGGAATTCTTGCCAGAAGGTCAAACGGTAAGTAAAGAATATTATTTGAGCAAATTCGACGAAAAAGGCTAGATTTGTGGAAAGAAAATTCTTAGATTTTGCACCACGATAATGCGCCAGTTTTCAGTCGGTAGAAGACATAAAGGAGAATTCGCGGCGAGAACTAATCTCAATTCCGGAAACAGCGTTTAAAACTGTTTTGATGATTCGATTATTCGTTGGCGTAAGTCTATCGTTTCTGAAGGAGCATACTTTGAAGGTGATAAAATAAATTTGGATGAATAACAAAAAAAATTGTGTATTATTGATCTTTTCCCGGTACTTTCTTGACAGAGTAGTAAGTATCTACTTTAAAATTAAAAATGCGAAAGTAAGTTGGTTTGTTTGTTATTCTAACAAAAACTGGGCACCCTGAATAGAGCCAAGCTGTACGTCACACCAAGGCAGCGACTTGTGCTTTATACAGCACAAGTCCGCTCTCACTTGGAGTACTGCTCACATTTCTGGGCAGGCGCACCAAAATAGTTCGAGTTGTCGATGATCTCAATCTCACGGATGGACTGGAGTCGTTGGGGTATCAGAGAGACTTTGGGTCTTTGTGTGCTCTATCGACTCTTCAATGGGGAGTGATCTGAGGAACTGTTTGAGGAGGTACTAACATCGCTGTTTTACCACTGGACCACGGAACGCCGTTGTAGAATTCATCCATATCACCTGAAGATGATTTTATCCAAGACGGCTCGTTTTTAGCGTTCTTTTCTACCACGTACGTGTAAAATCTGCAATGAGCTTCCTGCTGTGGAGTTTCCCCAGCGTTACGACTTGTCATCTTTTAAACGATGTTTGAGAACAGCACTTTATTCGCAGTAGGCACCGGATTGAGGGCTACCATTTACCATTAGGTGGGCCATTTACTCGTCTGCCACCGTTGGAAATAAAAACAAATAGCGCTCATTATCGGAATATACCGTCTAAAACTTTACACTGATTATTACAAAATAACCTCTTTATGTTTATATTTTGATACACCAAAGAGATCTAATAGAGATATAATAATAGAATATCTATCATACTTCTACGTACCCTTTTAGGGATAAATTATATCCATCCATCCATCCATCAGCCTTTCAACGTCCACTGCTGGACATAGGCCTCCCCAAGAGAACGCCACAACGAGCGGTCCCTTCATGGGGGATAATGCCGTAATCGCCACGCTTGGCAGGCGGGTTGGCGATCGCAGTGGATGTTGTTAATACTCGAGGGAGTGCTGCTACCCACTCCCCTGGCATTCCCTCAGTCGGCTCTTACGATTCCCTTGGGTAGAGAGCGGTGGGACAATTCTAAAGCCGGCCCCACACGGCAAAACAATAAATTATATAGGGTAAATAATAATATACGAAATATTATTTTTGGCCATTATCCCCCATGACGGGACCGCTCGTTGTGGCGTTCTCTTGGGGAGGCCTAATAGAAGTCCAGCAGTGGACGTTGGAAGGCGGATGGATGGATGGATGGATATTATTTAGCGTTATATAAACTGATGAATGAATAGAACAGGAATGATATAGAACAGCTAACAACATTAAACTAATTAATTATAATTATATTTGAATATTCATATAAATACGGATATAACTGGTTTAACTAAAACTATGCTCATTTCTGAATTCTCTTGGGAAATTTAATGCTAATTATCTCTTAGTTGGTGCAAAAGCTGGCGCATTGTTGCCACCGTATCCTAATTGAAATCATGATGCAGTATAACTAATTAACTTTAGAATAATTGAAACACAGCAAAATAACGTTAATGCATTTAAATGAGGCGTATTTTGGTTAAAATACACCGATGAACTTCATGGTCACACGGGAGATGGTGGTACCAATCCGCTCGGGCCCAATAGCAAGAGAGCTCTCTCACTTGGTACCCAGCCCTACCACCGGAATTGCAATGAGTGATAATTACTTACTTACAGATACTTTCCCTGATCGAGTCGGTCCATTCATGCGGGGATAAGCGAAGCTCTCCTCTCTCGCCACTAGTAAAGCAATGAAAAATCAATATAATACAATATAAATTATAAATATATAAACATATTCACGGACATATTTCACACAACGTCCTCTGGTCCCAAACTAAGCTTAATGCTTGTACTATGGGTACTAGATTACGGATATAATACATATTATATTACTTTTTTTTATAAATACATACATATAATAGAGAGAAAACACTCAGACGCAGGACAGGAATTTCTGTGTTCATCACACAAATATTTGTCCTGAGTGGGAATCAAACCCACAACCTCGTGCAAGAAAGTCGGTAACACTACCGACTACGCCACGAGGCTCGTAGCTATAATTATATAACAGCTTCTGTTGCCTGGGCAAGTTCCTTATAAATGCCAAGCTCGTGTATTTTAGTGACATATCTAATCGAGCAGACTGAGTTTTGGTAGAGTGACAATACAAGTCAATAAAATATATCATATTGACATTGTAGTTATGTGATCAAACAATTAATAGAATATATCAGCACTATTAAAAGAGTAAATATATTTTCCCATATCCCTTTCCCTGACGTCAGCAACACGCTGAAGATGCATCTGGTGTTTATAGTCTATAGAGTACGACAGTTGTTTACCATCAGGTAGACCGAAAGCTGCTTTTTTTATTGCTATTGATGGCAGACGAGCCACTATACCGAGAGTATTGTCAAGCCGTTGCGCACCATTTCTTTTCTCAGACATGAAATGAAAGAATAAACGGCTATCTTCTGCTACAACCTAAACACTGACGTGCTTCATGACCGGTCCACACAGAAGACGGTGGTACCTACCCGTTCGGGCCTAATAGCAAGTGAGTCTCACTTAGTACCCAGCCCTACCACCAGTACTGAATGGGTGATAATTGCCTACATTCTTTAGTCGCCTCTCGTTCTTTAGACACCCGCGGGAAAAGATGGGGTGGTGGCATTTGTATTCTTAGTCCTCACACACGCTTTGTCGCTTTTTTAGTACAAAAAACTGAAAGAATCAATTGTAACAAAACTTAATGATAATATATTTATTACATTACTAAGCCCAACGTAATTAAATTGCTACTAAAATGAGGCAAAGTATTATGTTGGCACGTGGCACGTACAATTAATTTCTCGAGAGACGATAATGCTTCTTTACAAAAGACATTTCAATACCACACACGAAGCCTACATAATCGTACAGCAGTACAAATTGTGTTACCTAACAATGCCGAGCTCAAAGCAGCTCATGAAATTTAAATCACTCGTTACCACGTCCGAGTGGATACGCCTGTCTCTTTCTCACACTCCGTTCACAGGCTTTAAATAGAGGCTGAATAAACATGACATGTTAGCATCGTTAAACAGCAGTCTTTAAGGCATACTTTCATCCACCCATCCACCAGCCTTTTAACGTCCACTGCTGGACATAGGCCTCCCCAAGAATGGGGGATAGTGCCGTAATCGCCACGCTTGGCAGGCGGGTTGGCGATCGCAGTGGATGTTGTTAATACTCGAAGGAGTGCCACGCCTGCCCACTCTCCCGGTATTCCCTCAGTCGGCTCTTACGAGTCCCATGGGTGGAGAGGGGTGGGACAATTCTAAAGCCGGCCCCACACGGCAAAAGACATACTTTAATGGGATATAATTAAAAATGTTTGATGTGAAAACATCTAATGCGGGGGGAGGGTAAAACCAGCTGTTAGTGTGGCAACGTCACCACGCCAATTTATTTAATTGTTTTTAACGCCATTTGTTAAAAAAAGCATCTAGATAGAAGTATAGATAGCTTTTATTGTACTTATCCCGTTCAAATCTTGCAAGTTAAATTTGACACACTTCCCGGCTTTCGATTGAGCTGAAATTTTACAAGCATGTGTATATCACGTGACAATGCAATATTATGATGACATGGAGCTGATCTGATGATGGAGCTGGAAGGTGGACATAGGAACTCTATAATGAAATGGCGCAACCCCATCGAGTTTGGGCTCGTATGATTTGTCTTGCCGAGTACTTTGTATCTAGATGGTATCCAGAGTCTGTCGATGGAGCTGGAAGGTGGCCACAGTAACTCTGTAATGAAACTACGCAACCCTATCGAGTTTATACTCGTTTGATTGGTCTTGAGGAGTACTTTGTCAAGTTCTGATCATTTTATTTCTACAAAGTAATTTCGATGTTTTCACATCTGCTAGACGTCCCGCGACGTCTAGTTTTTTCTTGGTATCTTTCACTAACAAATACACATATATTCTCGAAAGATCTTGAAAAGTCAGTGGTGTGTGCCGTGACCTATTATTACCTTGGAGACGAAGTCACCGGCTATAAACCTCTAATTTCTCTAGTTATATATCTTCCTGATGGTAGAGCCTTGCTTATTCAAGCATGAATGAGCCGGCTCAATCGGGGTAGTACCACCCTCCCACAAAAGATCAGCCTGACCCAACAGTAGTGGTACCTACCTTTGCTTCGTATGGTGAGTGAGAGTGCCAGAGGCCCGAACCCCCTCCCTATCCTCTCCTTATTATCCTACCTATACTTTCCTTAATATACTTCCTATCCACGGCGAGGCGCGAGTGATGCCTCTGGTGTTGCTAGCGTCTAGGGCTACGGTAATCGCTTATCATCAGGTGGGGCCGTATGCTTGTTTGACACACTCGTACTATAAAAAAAGTATATATCCTCTATAGTATAGGGTGGATGAAGAAAATTGATTAATATAATAAGAATATTGGAAGACGCGTATGTGAATGGGGATTAATTAAAGATGTAGGTATACGTTTTGAGAATCTTTAGAATCATGTCTAGCTCACCCGACTTATGAACGTCTGAAAGCATTAGCTCTCGCCTGAGTGGACGCTATGTGATGGAATGGGAATGTCGGACATGGAGCTTTCACATCCCTGGAAGATAGGCGATATCAGGTGTCGAGTATGAAATTATTTACCGCACATAACTTGATAATAGTTATGCCAAAATGTACTAACGGATTTGGAGAATTTGACGTTTTAAGATTGAGTTTTCTATACATTGACATGTGGGTTGGTTAATACATAAAACACATAGCATCACGCCTGTATTCCCCGAAGGGGTAGGCAGAGGTGTATTACACACCCACGACTCGCCGGCTATGTTTAAGTCCCACGTAATAGGGGGCGAGCCTATTGACGTCTACCGGGCACATTTTCAAACTCCGGACTGCTACTGAGAATATCTCTTTTTAGGAAAAAGCTCAATAACATTGCCCGACCCGGGGATCGAACCCGAGACCTCATGATTAGCAGTCGCATACACTACCGCTATTATAGATTGTGTGTCAGTCAGTGTTGAAATTCCATGATAGCTAACGTTATATAAAACTATTAAAACGTATAGGAATCGATATATTTAATTATATATCCAACGTCAAGTCACGTAACTTAACGTTATAGATATCAAATTAGGAATGTCAATAGTTTCTATAGTGTTAGCGATCATAGATTTCAACTTGTCTAGGCCGAAAGGTATTGAATCTACTTACGTTAAACAATTATGAGTGATAAGTTATTTAAGATTATCTATAGTATTTAAATTACTTACTACTAATATAGCCGGAATAACTAGCTGCTACCCACGAGATCGCCAGCGTTTTATTCTAAATTTAAATCCAATTAGCCGTTTAGGCGTATTTCACAGACGATTACATCCTAGCGATATAAGATTATCTATAGTATTTCAATTACTACTAATATAGCGGGAATAACTTGCTGCTACCCACGAGATCGTCAGCGTTTTATTCTAAATTTAAATCCAATTAACCGTTTAGGCGTATTTTGCAGACGATTTCACCTGCGGGAACTTTCAAATTCATATCCTACATTATTGAGATAAATTATTCAAGCTTAAATATTACATAAACCATTTAGTCATTAATATATTTAAGCCAATAATATCTAGACACCTATATAGAAACTATGATTTTTTGGGAGTAAGAAAATATCCTGTGTCTCATTTGTCATTAATGATCACCTAAACCCGTCAGTCATTTAGATGTAATTAAGGGACACAACATCTAAATACCGAAAAACCCACATAATATCTTTACAAACGTACGCATTCATAATATTTGTGGAATTACAAACTATTAAATATATAAAACCGGGCCGTGTGGGGCCGGCTTTAGAATTGTTCCACCTCTCTCTACCCACGGAAGTCGTAAGAACCGACTGAGGGAATACCGGGGGAGTGGGCAGCAGCACTCCCTCGAGTATTAACAACATCCACTGCGATCGCCAACCCGCCTGCCAAGCGTGGCGATTACGGCATTATCCCCCATGACGGGACCGCTCGTTGTGGCGTTCTCTTGGGGAGGCCTATGTCCAGCAGTGGACGTTGAAAGGCTGATGGATGGATGGATGGATGGACATATTTAAAAGTTTGGCAGTTCATGCCATTTTTGTTGTAAGAATCCGCTAAGAAATAGCAACACAAGCTGATAGAAAACCTCCTAATATTCATATAGGGTGTTTCAATGCAATGAGGTCAATTACTGTACTATCGTTTAATTTTAAGCCATTATTTAGTAGGTATGTACGCTAAAATTAAGACAGTACTATAAATTTTTATTTAAACAAGTTTTGATTCTCAAGGACTGGAGAAGCGCAGTCATCGTGCCCTTGTTTAAAAACAAGGATTCATGTTGTGACTGTGCAAACTACAGAGCCATAAGCTTGACCAGTTTGGCAGCCAAAGTGTATGGTAAGATTATTGAAAGGAGAATGAGGATGGTGTCTGATGAATTTTTGTGTGAGGCACAAGGAGGATTCAGTTGTGGAAGAGGTTGTATGGATCAAGTGTTTTCTCTGCGCAACATTGTGAAGAAGCATCTGGCTGTAGGCCAGAGGGTTTTTACTATATTGGGAACCTGAGATATAACCTAAAAAACTAGCTTGTGACAGCGGCGGACCCGCAGGCAAAGGCTAGTTTTAAATAAAATAGTTTTACATATACACAAAAAAACCGGTTTCATTTACCTCACTATATTACCTATAATTATAACTGATTTTGAGGGCGATTGGTCTAATTAGTCAAATTCCCTTCATAATCTTTTTTCATCACACAAAGGTTCCAATAACTTAAGTAAGCGTTTGCTCTAGCTGGCGATCAATAATAACATCGGCTTCCCAAATCAACGGCGCACCACAAAAAACACACAAAATTGCCTGTTTCTATAAGGCATTTGAAAGCCTAATTCCCTTTGATACAGCTTTGATCCTTAGATTAAAAGGTTTAATCGTCAATCCTGTAAATCGGGTAGCTTAATGGATAGTATTGACAGATCTCAATTGATATCAAACAATGGATCCTATTGCATTTAAAGGATAAAAAAAAGAGATTCATTAAGTAAATTTTAATTTCTAATATATTGTTGTGTCTCATATGGCAAGTGAGAGCGCTGGAGGCCAAAACCTCAGCCCTATCCTCTCCTTAGTATACTTCCTATAGGTACACCTCCTATCCCTTTCCTTGGAGATGGCGACGCTTGAGTGATGCTCCTGGACCCGCTCGGGCCCGATAACCAGTGAGTACTCCCACTTGGTACCCAACCCTTTTGCCAGTAACACTATGGGTGATAACTGCTTACTCATCTTAGTTACCTTGTACGACACCCGCGGCAAAGAACAAAGTGGTGGCATTTGAGTTCTTAGTCGTCCGAATGTTATTACAATACCCTACCAAAAAGCGATAACATCATATATTTGGTCTTATACGTTAGTATGTCAATTATATCGGACACCTGTTTCGTTCTCATGCTACACGAGTAAGGAAATTATTTTGTCAGAAATAATAGGTCTATTATATATTTGTCTAGCCCGAAATATAAAATTTGTAAAGGGTTTATTTGTGAAGCATTATCTATCTATACCTACAATTATAAAACTGTAACAGAGCTGTGTCTATACATTTAAAATATTTGAGAAAAAATGATTGTAATGGCTATATAGGCGTATCTAAACACAAAACAATTTTTTTTAGAATTTTTGTCCGTTTATCTGTTTGTTCGTTCGCGCATCACGTGAAAGACTACTGAACCAATTTTGATGCAACTTTTTTTATTTGATAGCTCGTGATTAGACTTAAAAACGGCTATACTTACATTTTATCCCGCTACTATATCGGGAACCTGAGATATAATATAAAAACTAGATTTGGCTGCTTTTGGTACAGCACAGAGAGGCGTATTAAGAGAAAATTAAAATTTAACAAATTAAAGGTAAGAAATTGTATGGAAATTACAGTTCTCAATGGCCATGTCGATCATAGGCCATCTGCCGTGAAATAATGGCAGTAAACATCCCCATCTTTTATCCTTTAAATGTTATAATACATTGTTTTCAACTATTATGTGTTTAGAGTTTAATTACAGGCTTAGTCAGCGTGTTGTGGCTGCAAAATTGCATCTAAACCTGTCATCTGTCATAAAGTCTACAAACACTATCGGGAGACTAGGTAGTTTATTCACGCGAGCTTGTAGGAATCGGGTCACTTCTGAGCTAGATGATCGGTATATTGTAATAGTATCAGTTGCGAAATCGACACCTTAAGGCTTTTCAAATGTAGCTCCGTATCGTATGACAGGTGGCTGTAAGTGACTCAACGAATAGAAAACGTTTTAAAAGAACGTGTACTAGTACCCCACAAGTCAGCAAATAGAAATTAACAGCTGACCATCGAATAGCGTGTAGCTTCACCTTGCACGTCATTCTACAATGGAGCAAGGATCTCCTCTCTGACGAGTGTAAAATTACGCTGTATGATAATGTTAGTAGCTGAGTTTTTGTAAATACTCAGTCAATTTGGTTTTGCATTGCATTTTTTGAACATATAGGTACCCACTGACGAAAATGCAATGCAAAACCAAATTGACTGAGTATTTACAAAAACTCAGCTATGAAGAGACTGAACAGCTACTTTATATCATACAATAATATAAGTAGTCACATACACATACACACACAACACAACACACACACACACACACACACACACCCAAAACACACAAATGTGCTGGAGCGTTGACGCGCTCAAGGCTTTCTCTTTTATTTTTGTTTGTATATTTCATAATGAATTACCATAAAGATGAGACATCGTACAATACCTTAAATACAAATAGTGAGCTAACTAGCATTGTATAATTGGGGATTGGCGTTGATAGTCGAAATACAGGTACTGCCTAGTTCGACTACAGATGCTTAACTATTTTGCTTAAAAAACCTTATCTAGCCTTAGAAAATATGTTATACTAAGCTTTTTATAAAATAAAGATTATTATTATTATTTTCATTATTTATTCACATAATATCACTAAATAAATTTTTAAATAATATATTATAAAACATAACACAAAATTTAAAAATATAAAAAGTGTCTATACCCACTGGCAACGGGTACAGGGACCAAACTGCCAGTGGCTAGGGTCTCAGAGACAGGAACCTCCGAACAATGCGTGCCGTGTCCAGAAGTACTGCTTTCTGCATCAGACCCTTGACCCAGCCATCCAACGTGAGCCTCTTAACATGTTGGTCGAGGCTCTTGGCTATCAGTCCATTGACTGAAACGACTATCGGTACAATGATCGCCGAATCCACATCCCACATGTCACAAATCTCGTGAGCCAAGTCCAGATATTTCATTTGTTTCTCCTTCTCGGCCTTCACAAGATTCTCGTCATGTGGTATGGTGATATCAATAATCATTGCACGGCGCTCAGATCGATCAACCGCCACAATATCAGGTTTGTTGGCTACAACAGTTCTGTCTGTGATGATTGATCGATCCCAGTACAGTGTGATGGGGCCATTTACGAGAACTGGCTCAGGTACATACCTATAGTACGGGACCTTGACTTCCAAAAGCTTGTATTTCAGAGCATGCTGTGCTACAATAATCCTAGCTACTTGATTATGTCTGTGCAAATACTCGCCGTTAGCCAGACGAGAACAACCCGAGACTATATGCCTAAGGGACTCACCTGGACGGTGATAGGCACGACAGATGTCTGCTGTCCCGTCCCTCAGGATATGTCTCCGGTAGTTGTTCGTCATGACAACTTCATCAGTAATTGCACAGACAAAATCTTCGGTTTCCCCAAAGAGGTTGCCGAAACGTAGCCAGGCCACGGAAGCTAAAAAGTCTACGTCGGGCCCATTTAAGGCCCGATAGAACCTTCCGTGGAGCTCCTTGCTCTGTCATACACTCTTGCGGTCGTCAGTACTGATTACTACAGGTCTGCGCCAGTTCTCCTTAGACAAGGAGAGTGGGGTGAGTCCGGAATCTACAGCGACCACATCACGATGCATAGCTCCATCAGCACAGAGAAAATATTCCCCAAGGTTGCACACTTCGCGATTGTGCAAGGTCTTGGCTTTCAGGAATCCTTGACCTCCACACTTTCGCAGGATGTACAACCTCATTACTGAAGAACGAGGGTGGTGCATACGATATGTGGTCATGAGACTGCGGACCCTCCTATCCAAGGCATCGAGTTCAGTCTGAGTCCACCTGAGTATGCCGAAAGAGTACGTAAATAGTGGCATGACCCAACCGTTGCAGGCTCGCACTTTGTTTCCACCTGATAAAAAACTACTTAGTACTTTTTTCAGGCGGCCAAAGAAACGTTCCCGCATCAATCTTTTCATATCCATTAAACACAAAGTGTTTAATGTATAGTGCTAAGCATGTCAAATGCTAAAAATATATATAAATATTTTCATATCCACCTCATGTATGCCTAAGGCTTGCGACATACCCAAATATTTATAGGTGTCAGTTACAAGAAGTGGTCGTAAATTAGTAGAATCCGTGAGCAAAATTCCCTCGGATACAACTATCCTTCCCTGTTTTACATGCATGACCGCACATTTGTCTGCACCAAACGGCATACCGATGGAATTACTAAAGGATTCAGTTACCTTCACTAACTCTATCAGTTGCAATCTGGTGGAGGCAAATAGCTTGAGATCATCCATGTAGTACAGGTGGGATATTTCCCGACCACCTCTTTGTAACCTGTAGCCATGCCCTGAACCCTCTAACAATGTACTAAGAGGGTTCATGGCTAGACAAAACCATAAAGGACTCAGACTGTCGCCCTGAAATATACCTCGCTCAATCCTTATAAGCTCACCGCAATTACCCGGTGTCTGGCGACATATTGGATAGCTAAGAGCTGTTCTCCAGTGCCCCATACATGACTGCAAGAAGGTGCAAAAAGTAGCATTCACTTTGTACAACTCCAGCACCCTCAAGAGCCATGTATGTGGCACAGAATCAAAAGCTTTTTATAGTCTATCCAACATGTCATCAGATCCTTCTTGTTACGGCGAGCATGTTGGCTGATGGCCGTATCAATAAGAAGGAGCTCCTTTGTACCACGGCTTGCGCTCCCACATCCATTCTGAGACATAGATAAGATCGAATTTGTTTCAATATGTTTAATAATTTTGGATCTCAGAATAGATGTAAGTAGCTTATAGACCGACGGTAAACAAGTAATCGGTCTATAATTACTTGGTTCCGTGGTACTTCCTGACTTATGGAACAAATGAGTAATGCCAGTCGTCATAAAATCTGGCAACGTCCCCGAATCTAGGGCCAATTGGAACTGAGAAGCCAAACGCGCATGTGAACTGCGTAGTTATTATTATTATTATTAATGATGAAAAAAACAAGGAACGATTTCGGGAGATATTAGCTCCAATGGTAAGATAGAGCTTGTCTTCGTATCTGCACCACGTCCGCTTGTACAAACTCGCATTAGTCTTAAGCTTCACGTGATTCCCTATGTACATTTTATTGCTGATGATTTAATATTCATGTATGAAAATGCTAGGTGCTCACACTGAAGTCATCGTACGACAATACTTTACTGAAATCGGTAACTTAACTAACTTAAATACTCAACTGCTAGAGGTTAAATTTAAATCTGAAAAAGTTTAGCTGAATTCAAAGACGTAATGACGTGAATTGTGGATCCTGATAGATCTAAATACTTCGCTAAACTTGGAAAATAAAATGACACGACACTCGGTAACCCTAAATATTTAGTACTATAATAGCACTAGAAACCCTTGTGCCAGGAAAACCAAAAAGTTTTTAATCGTGTATAGGCGATGTGGTTTTTTAAAGCATTAAATATTTCTGCCGAAAACTTAGGAATAAGGGTCTACAAGTTTCATAACGGTTTCAATAAATTCATACGGTTGAAATTTATAGATTCTTGGAGCAACTTTGATTGCTTGGCTAGTACCCAAAACCTATTAGATCATAAGTTCTGCAATTATTCATCATTGACGCGGAAGTAAATCTTGTGGATATGTAATAATGTCGAAAAATGTTTCATTCCTAATATAAGAAGTGGTGATGAATGTTCTTTAATATTAAAGAATCCTACTCGCTACTTATCGTAATATCACAAATGTGTGAAATATTGTGAAGATGTTTGAATATTTGGCCGTCAATCGCGCCTAAATTACTTAGCGGATTTAGAAGAAATTTGGTCTAAAGACAGACGAAGCACTGGATTAATATATAAAATAATTTTTATCCCGAAAAAATGGAAAGTTACTGTAGGATAGATATTTATTCCATATATTTCTAACAAAAAAAATCTCAGTAGCAGCCCGGAGTTTGGAAATGTGCCCGGTGGACAGCAATAGGCTCGTCCCCTATTACATGGCACTTAAACATGCTGGCGATGCTGGTGAGAGTGTAATAGACCCCCTTTTTATTTTGTTAAGGCGGGAAAAAATGTTGCTAACTACACACCCCGTCGTTCGGAGCAACGAACAGGGTAGTGTGGGGCCCTCACCCACTAAAGAAACCCGCCGCGCGCCGTCTCTCCGCATTTATTGACGGGCCACCGGAACTATATTACATTCCTTCAGTGGTCCGCCGGCGGCTAACCCTTTCGGGTACCCTCTACTGAGCGACGCATCCGCACACGGAGCATCGCACCTTCGCGGGAGGCCTTGCGGGTGGCGGACGTTCCCCGGTCCATCCACCCGCAGCCTCAGTTAGGGCGGCATTAGGCGCAAATACTCGCGCCTGCGCCGCCCCAGTCGCTGGCGGCGGTTAGGGTCTGCGCAAGGATCAGCCTCCCTAGCCCTCTCTGCCACTTTCTTGCGCGAGAGGACCTCCTTGCAGAAGGCAGCGACCGCGGCTCAATTACTGTCGCTGCCAAGCATCGCTCTGACGACGCTAGGCAGCGAGAGGTCCCCCCCTATTGCCGCTACGAGTTCACGGCGATGCTCGGCCCAAGCCGGGCATGACTCGAGCGTGTGCTGCGCCGTGTCCTCGTCACAGCCGCAATGGTGTCGCTCCCCTCCTTGCGACTATGTGCAGATATCTGCCGAAGCAACCGTGCCCCGACAGCACCTGCACCAGTCGGAAGGTAAGGACTCCGTGCCGTCGCTCCGCCCACTCTTCCAGCACCGGCTGGAGCGCCCCTACGGTCAAATGGTGAAATGTCCATGTGATGACGGACTAAGAATACAAATATCACCACCCCATCCTTTGCCGCGAGTGTCGTACAAGGCGAATAAGGAAAGTAAGCAATTATCACCCATTGCATTACTGGTGGTAGGGTTGGGTACCAAGTGAGAGTACTCACTTGCTACGAGCCCGATCGAGTCAGTACCACCGTCTCCTGCGTGACCAATTAAAGCACGTCAGTGTGTTTTGAATAAACGGCTATCTTCTACTACGGGACAGAAGATAGCCGTTTATTATTTCATTTCATATCGTAGAAATTAAATGGTGCGAAGCGGCGTCACAATACTCTCGGTATAATCTGCCATCATCAGCTATAAAAAACAGCATCGTTTAATATGGATGTGTTTAAAGCAAAGTTTATATGTACTAATAAGTGCTTCAAAATTCGTGATTATAGCGTAATTCACTATCAGGTAGAATAAAGCTTGACGCTATAATATATTCCATCAAAAAAAAATTAAATAGAGTGGCTCTCGTAAGCTTCACGTTGATTGATGGAATGGTTGTTGCTGTTGGAATATATAAGATAAAATTGATGGCATCGATGTATTATTATTTCAGTTTTAATGAGAAAAAATTTGCTCAAATTCTTTGTTTTTTAACTATCAATAATTATATTATCATTTGCTTTGATAAGCTTACTTTTTATCAATAGTTCTTTACATAAGAAATCTTATCATTAGCTTCTATACTATCCATTGTTAGCTATATTCTTTTTTACGTTTTAAATTGAATCCCGTATGTTACGCGGTTGAGATATTGAAACACATTATTCTAAGATAAAGATAAAATTAAATTAAGATTCTTACTTTAAAATCCTAAATCTGAATGTCTCTTCTGATTTTCTTTAAGTTAATTTTTATTCAAATCAAACTTGAGATATAAACTACATACTTACAGGCAGAGAGCCAAAAATTCGGAAAATCTCAAAATTGAAAGCAATCTTTAATACTTTGGAAAATCCAAAACTGCACTCCTCATAATCTTCATTTTTCACAATAAAATTGATTATTTGATAAGTAACTAATAATGTATTGGTCTTACTAAGTAGTTTTCAATAAATCACATAGATAGCGCTAATTTCAAAAAGTACTAATGTGGGTTTCATGTCTTATACGCTATCTAGCACTAATTTTAGGAAGTACTTCTATATTGGTCTACCTCTCAGTATCGGGCCGCGCGCACACCATGGCCACGCAAAAAAGGGCCTCCTCGACGCTAAAAATATTCCCGCTTAAAATTTTGTTAGAGGTCAATGTCTTTTTAAATTTTATTAATCTGTATTTTAGGTTATAGTTAAATTACTCAAGCCAATATAAACTGTAAAAACAAGTTGTAAAATCGCTTGTGCCCGGCCGTCTAAATGAACCGAAACGTCATTACGTCAAGGCTGACATTTCAGTGTCGTAAAAATTGTGGAATGTAAAATATGTTTTTTTCGTGTTTTATAACGTTGGTGTGTTATTATTTACGTGTGTTTAGTGTTTTCAATTATTGTTATGGACAAAATAGTTATTATACTTGACAAATATCATCAGTTCGTCAAGCAAAGGTAAGAGCTTTCTTTTAACAAAAAACAACGTACCGGCCGGGTGAACGGCGTTCCGTTGACGATAGTAAAACCACCGGTGGCTATGCGTATGCGTACGTAAAAAGGTAGTTCTCATGAAAGGTGCTGGTTTTAGTTTCGCGTCAAGCGTAAATGCCGTAAATATTCAGTATTTTTTTGTTTATTTAATAACAATTAAACCACATCGAATCAGACCGTGAAAAGTAATAGGGCTCTATTCCTAATCATAATAATTCGTAAACAAAAAAAAAAAGACTCGATTAGTTAAGTATTTCGGTTGTTATCGTGTTAACAAACATTACCTACAACTCACGGACGTCCCAGCCAGATTTTTTTCAAACAGTTTTTTAACTAGTTTAAATAACAAAAATGCCATCAAAAATATCATTAGTGTTAAAAATAGTGTTTGTTCTTTATATGTATGTGTAGATATTATTTTACAAGTGCAATATGTGATAAATAGAGACATTTTAAGTTTGAAAAATCAGTTGTTCCGTGCAAAACGGGAGTAGTACCCACCACCTCAACACTTCGCTTATGAGGCGTGCAATAATAACATGTCTACATATAATAAAAGATATATTTATATATAAGACTAGTATAAATGTTGTTTAGCTAAGTATGTCAAACAATTTGCTGTACAACCTTCTGTCTACCTCAAAAGAAAAATGGCGTGATGATATGTAAGTAAGTACATCCTTTTTTATTATTGCAAAAGACTTTATTTACATTATAAAACAAATCGTTTTTGAAACCACAAAAGAATCGTTTGTGAAAAAATTTCTATCAATTTGGACATCAAATGAGGGCAAATAGATGTCTTGAAAGATGAGCTTAAGCGAGTTTGACACAAGCCAAATTCGCTATTGTGATGTTTGTACGAATAGAGAGTGGGTGGAGTGTGTGGTGAGATACAAGCTGTAGCGTTAAAATAATTTAAGTTTCGAAGAGATTATAAGCAGTTGATGATTTAAACGCGATTTTTTTATTGCTTGTCGTAGCTGACGAGGTACAATACACCAATGGTAAGTGGTAACCGCTTTTCAACAACTATACTAAGAGTACTGTCAAGCCGCTTGAAGAGGTTGGTACTTCCCCGATCGAGCTCATTCGTCCTGGGAAAAGCAAGGCCCTGTCACTAAAACTTTGAACGCTTGATCTGATACTTAAGCTCTACTGGCTGTAAACCGATGAACAAATTATATTTACAAAATTTCTTCATTAAAATTATTAAATTAAATAAATAAATAATAAATATTCACGGACATTTTCACACAACGTCCTCTGGTCCCAAACTAAGCTTAACGCTTGTGCTATGGGTATCAGATTACGGATATATACATATATTACTATTTTTTTTTGTAAATACATACATAATTATAATAGATAGAAAACACCCAGACGCAATATAAATATCTGTATTCGTCACACAAATAATTGTCCTAAGTGGGAATCGAACCCACGACCTCATGCATGGAAGTCGGTTAGACTACCGACTACGCCACGAGGCCCGTCGAATAGACGGTTATACATATAGAGAGTAATTTTACCGCTTATCCATTACACCGCTTTAAGCGGTCCGAGTTTTGTTAAAGGACATTGTAAGGCCCGACTTTCTAAGATATTTGTAGAAAAAAAAGCGGTGGTTTATTCAAAATCTTCTTAATAAAGTGTAGGATATAAATTGACCGTCTTCCTTGTTTACCATTTATTTTACCTTTGAAACACTTTCCTCATAAAAAAATAAACAGCTACAAAGGTATGCGGATAGACAGGTATTGTTTCAAAGTTAATTTTCTTTTATGGCGCTACGAGTTTGGTGAGCGTATCAGTAATCTTATAAATGTATACTTTAGTTTGGAGTTATCAAATGAGTTTGCAGAGAATGAGCATTTTGTGATTAAAGTTTTATTACTAAGACGACCCTTCTTATCAACCTCCCCATTATAATACTAAATTACAGCATATATATTAATCATATATCTATTATACACAATAAAATATTTATCGGGACTGCAGGTAGAACGTTGGTAGGATCAACACCGCCCCACTGAAGAAATGTAATATGGTTCTGGTGGCCCGTCAATAATGGCGGAGAGACGGCACATGGCGGGTTTCTTTAGTGGGTGAGGGCCCCACACTACTCTGTTCGTTGCCCCAAACGACGGGGTGTGCGGGCGTGTAAAGGGCGACGTGAACACTCCGACGAACATAGTTACGTTAGTGCCGGATAGGCTGCGCTAGTGGCAGTGATTTCTATCTTTTGAACCATAATTATATAAATCATTGTATCGCGAGGGACTTTTCAAACATACGATTTCACGGACACAAAGTACACCTAGACTCAGAACAACCAGTTGTGGATCACATAAAGAGTTGTCTTGTGTGGGAATCGAGCCCACAACACTCAGGCGGGAGGCCGGTATCTAAACCACTTCGCCATGTGTGCATCGGTTTTATCCTAAAAAGTACAAAAGAAATTTTACATAATATAAAGCAAGCCAAGCCAATATTAAATAGGATAATCCGTTGCGCTTTTATAACTGACAGTGTACCAGGCGCACAAGAACCTAACGGTTTAGTACGCGACGATGGGAAGAGTCAAGTCAAGAAAAGGAAAAGGGAAGAGACAAGAGGTATGTCTGCGATGCCTTAGAAGATGAGTAGGCTTTTAGTGGAATGCCACCTCCGTCAACACCCTTGCTCCGTCACGTCTGCCAAGCACCTCAAGCTGGTCTGAGCTGCTGCTGTGAAAATACTCTAGCTTTGTTTGGGGTTGAAACTCTTTGGTCTTGGAGTCCGAACGTTCCTGTGGCAAAGCTATTTGTGCATAGAGAAAATGAAAGTGCCATTTATATTCTGAATTCCACGCGGAAGAAGTAACGGAAGGAATCTGGTGTATAATAAATTAAAATTAAGTACTAGTTTCCTTATTAAAACTAATAAAAACATTACTATGTGTATGTACATTGTACATACATCTTATTTTTTTACAAACATAACGTCTTATTTTCTCAGATTTTAATGTATTAGGTTTGTGGTTCTGAAGATCCGGCCACTTCGCATGGTTGCATTGCGAGAAAGATTTTTCCATTGTGCATGCTATTATCGCGTTCCCCTCTATCTGTGAGAAGTGCAGATTGGCAATTTCGCACTTTGTGTTCATATATAATATATACCTAAGCATGTCAAATGCTTAAAATATAAAAAACGACAAATTCTGCTTAAGATCTGCAGGTGACAAGAGCATTTAATTTTCAGTTGGCGAAAGTTCAACGCTCGGCTGCCAGTGAAAGGGACAAGTACCATAAATGAGGGAGAGGTAATGATAGTTTGCATGATCTAACGCTAAATAATAGACATGTCTTCAACAAATGCTGTGTGTTTTCTTTCAACGTCCACTGCTGGACATTGGCCTCCCCAAGAGAACGCCACAACGAGCGGTCCCGTCATGGGGGATAATGCCGTAATCGCCACTCTTGGCAGACGGGTTGGCGATCGCAGTGGATGTTGGTAATACTCCAGGGAGTGCTGCTGCCCACTCCCCCGGTATACCCTCAGTCGGCTCTTACGATTCCCGTGGGTAGAGGGGGGTGGGACAATTCTAAAGCCGGCCCCACACGGCCACACATATATAATAGGCTATATGGGCGTGTCTAAACAAAAAACATTTTTTTTAATTTTAGCTGTTTGTCTTTTTGTTCGTTTGCGTATCACGCAAGGACTACTGAACAGATTTTGATGAATTTTTTTTATTTGATAGCTCTTAATTAGATTACTATATCGGGAACCTGAGATATAACCTAAAAACTAGCTTTTAGCTAATTTAAAGATTCTTAGAAATACTTTTGAAAGTGACATTTTTCATGATTATTTTGCGATTCTAGAGTTATATGTGATATTAAGCAATTTATTAGGTTACAATGACAGATGATTGATGATGTTAAATATGTATGAATACCCAATATAGTCCACAGAATTTACAGCTTATTGCTCCCCTGAAAGCCTTTTATATGTCCCCTCTCATTATTTTTCAATTCAGTACGTAGCAAAACGACGAATGACGGATATCAATGTGAGCTCATAAAATTTGATACTCCCTCGACGGTTAGTGATACGGTCAATGGAGTTTTTTGGCCTTGATCGTGTGTAGCATACAATTTTGATGTGCGTGGACTTTGAAGTTAATCATTATCAAAATTTGGAATAATCTTCCTATATACATATAATAAAAATGAAGTGTCCGTTTGTAATATCTAAATCCATCCATAAGCCTTTCAACGTCCACTGCTGGACATTGGCCTCCCCAAGAGAACGCCACAACGAGCGGTCCTGTCATGGGGGATAATGCCGTAATCGCCACTCTTGGCAGACGGGTTGGCGATCGCAGTGGATGTTGTTAATACTCCAGGGAGTGCTGCTGCCCACTCCTCCGGTATTCCCTCAGTCGGCTCTTACGATTCCCGTGGGTAGAGGGGGGTGGGACAATTCTAAAGCCGGCCCCACACGGCCACACATATATAATAGGCTATATAGGCGTGTCTAAACAAAAAACATTTTTTTTAATTTTAACTGTTTGTCTTTTTGTTCGTTTGCGTATCAAGCAAGAACTACTGAACAGATTTTGATGAATTTTTTTATTTGATAGCTCTTAATTAGATTACTATATCGGGAACCTGAGATATAACCTAAAAACTAGCTTTTAGCTAATTTAAAGATTCTTAGAAATACTTTTGAAAGTGACATTTTTCATGATTATTTTGCGATTCTAGTTATATGTGATATTAAGCAATTTATTAGGTTACAATGACAGATGATTGATGATGTTAAATATGTTTGCTTAAATAACTTAGATAACGCTATCTTATATTTCAGCTATATTTTTTTCTCTGTTAGTGAGTTACGAGCAAAAACGCGGTCTTATATCTCGTGGCTAAAGCTCATCGTGTATCCCTGAAACAGCGCGGTTTTAAAAACCGACGAGCCCGGCTCGTAGCTCGTGAGTATTGTTTTAATTTTTCCAAAATTGTGGTATAAGGCTCGTGCATCGATCAACGGTATTACAGTGCAAGCAACATGATGGATGATTTATTCGCAAACAAATGCCAATTTGTTTGCATATAAAAGTATTGATTTTAAATTTGAAAATTGAACACAAAGTGCGAGAATGCTGTTATCCAAAAACTATGCTTTCAGATTTTACATTTCGCGCTCGCGGCTTTAATTTTCGTTTACACATTTTTTCTGTCCGTTTTTATAAAAGCTAAAACCAAGTTTAAGTTACGTTGAATGTAGTTGCTGTACATGATAATATGTTTGTGTCGTATTCCCAGGTAAGGCAAGGCGAAACTGTGCTCGGTACACCACAAGTTTCAACTATTTTACCTTACAAACCACATTCTGACCTAGTTCCCTCTTATTGTGGAAAAGGCTCTTGTTGGGAGACGGTTACGGGCCGTAAAGAATAACTTAATAATATAAAATTTAATTGTCAAATAGAAAAATATGACAATAGATGGGACGTGTTTGTGATTTTTTTGATGTGAAACATCTAATGCGGAGGGTAAGAGTGGCTATTAAAAAATATTTAATTGTTTTTACATCATCTGTTGACAAAAGTATGTAACAAGGAAGCATAAAGTCAATCAATAAACCAATAACAGTTAATTCGTCTTCAGTTCGTTAGCGAGAAGGCGCTTACCAAAAATTTTATAAGACTCAAACAATATTCTAATTTATTATATTTTATACCTAATAATAGGATATATTCACACGTACTTATAAGTTCATTTCTTTTATGTCCATTTTAGTTATTTTGCACATATCATAATCTTATAAAAACACACATTGAAAAAGTGATGGACATTTTATTTCGACTCATTATTTCTACAAAATAATTTTGATATTTTCACATCTGCCAGGTGTCCCGTGACGGCTCATTTTTTTTAATTAACATAAAGCTTAGAAAATGCCTAAGCTGTATGCACGAAAAAAACTCAGATAAGGGATGACTATCTACTAATCAAGACAGAAACATAGAGGTCTATACATATGTATATCTAAATGCTATAAGAGAAGAAAAATTGTCCTGGATCGTTTTCTGCATTATAAAACTCTCTTCTGTAATAAAACACGCAAATTGTTGTGGTTTCCATATTACTGACCTATATATTTAATTCCGAGTTTCAGGCAATTCGTTGAACGAAGCCTTGTCAATCATTTATGCAGCCACAAGAGCGCTTGTTTCAATGGTACAAAGACCAAAAATATTTTAAAAAGAACGGAGTGTTACTAATTTAATGAGGATATTTATTGCACGCCTCATAAGCGAAGCGTTGAGGTGGGTTCTACTCCCACTTTACACGGAACAACTGATTTTTCAAACTTAAAATGTCTTTATTTATCACATATTGCACTTGTAAAATAATATCTACACACACATATAAAGAACAAACACTATTTTTAACACTCATGATATTTTTGATGCCATTTTTGTTACCTAAACTAGTTAAAAAACTGTTTGACTAAAATTTGGATTGGACGTCCGTGAGTTGTAGGTAATGTATGTTAACACGATAACGACCAAAATACTTTACTAATTGAGTCTTTTTTTCGCTTACGAATTATTATGATTAGGAATAGAGCCCTATTACTTTTCACGGTCTGATTCGATGTGGTTTAATTGTTATTAAATAAACAAAAAAATACTAAATATTTACGGCATTTATGCTCGACGCGACACTAAAACCAGCGCCTTTCATGAGAACTACCTTTTTACGTACGCATCAGCCAATTAGCCACCAGTGGTTTTACTATCGTCAACAGAACGCTGTACGCCCGGCCGGTACATTGTTTTTTGTTAAAAGAAAGTTCTTACCTTTGCTTGACGAACTGATGATATTTGTCAAGTATAATAACTATTTTATCCATAACAATAATTAAAAACACTAAACACACGTAAATAATAACACATCAACGTTATATAACACGAAAGAAACATTTTTTACATTCCACAATTTTTACGACACTGAAATAGCGGCGCGGGGGCCCTTTTTTGCGTGGCCTTGATGTGCGCGCGGCCCGGAACTGAGAGGTAGACCAATATAGAAGTACTTCTTAAAATTAGCGCTAGATAGCGTGTAAGACTATTAGTACCACTATGACTATTACTACTTTATTATCAGCTAATAAATTTAGAAGTGCTTTAAATGAAAAGATCAGTAAATATACACATTAATCTTGATGGCTTTAAATGTACTCGTATGTAATATCTGCTATTAATTAATTCATTTGCCAGTCTCACATAGTTAGTTTCACATTAAAATATATTTATTGTTTATGTTAAATGTTAATATCAGGTATATTTCCTTCAATCAGTTCATAATTACTGTATTATTGTTAAATACGTGGATAACGTTATTGGTTACACATATGCATAAGTTAATTGTAAGTGTGTAACTGTTTGTTTTTTCCCTAAATAAATAAAGACATGTAACCCACATTAGTACTTTTTGAAATTAGCGCAACGTGATTTATTGAAAACTAGTTAGTAAAACCAAAACATTGTTAGTTACTAATCAAAAATAATCAGTTTTATTGTGAAAAATGAAGATTATGAGGCGTGCAGTTTTGGATTTTTTAAAGTATTTTTATATTTCTTCTTATTTCTATCATTGTTTATAAATTGTTTTGTATAAAAAACAACAACCTCAGCGCTGCACCTATCGCGGAGTGGTTTAGACGACCTGCCAAGTGTTCTGGGTTCCTACACAGTACAATTCTTTGTGTGATTCACAAATCGTTGTCCTGAGTCTGGGTGTACTTTGTGTCCATGAAATTGTATGTACGAGCATGTTTGTTAACACTATCGTGGTATAAGGATAATTTTTAAGTGTCATATAAACACTGTCATATTAGAATATTACTTTATTTATACGTCTGTATGTTATACCGAGGGAGTGGGCAGCAGCACTCCTTCGAGTATTAACAACATCCACTGTGATCGCTAACCCGCCTGCCAAGCGTGGCGATTACGGCACTATCCCCCATTCTTGGGGAGGCTTATGTCCAGCAGTGGACTTTAAAAGGCTGATGGATGGATGGATGGATGTTAAATGAAGTTACTTAGTGATTATTTGATTTTTTTTTTCTAGTCATTATAATTATAAAATACTAGTTTACCCGCGTCGTTGTCCGCATGGAGTTCAGAATTACTTGCCCGCCACGATACATTACTTATATTTATGCAATAACAGCTGTTCCACATAAAACATATATTTTTGGGGGTAAAAATGCCCTTTTCTGGAGCAAGATTATATGTATTCATAATTTCATGATGATTAGTTTAGTAGTTACAGCGAAAGCGTTGCAGATAAACAAACTCACTTTCACATTTGGAATATTAGTAGGGACTAGCTACTGCCCGCAACTTCGTTTGAGTGGACTCCAAAATTTATTCCAAATAGTAATTTATGCATAACTCATAAGAACTTCTTATCAGGGTAAAAATTAAGACGGGAAAAAATGTTGCTGACCGCACACCCCGAACGGGGTGAACAGGGGAACGAACAGGGTAGTGAGGGGCCTTCACCCACTAAAGAAACCCGCCGTGTGCCGTGCTTTATTGGCGGGCCACTGGAACTATTTTACGTTCCTTCGGTGGTATTGTGCTTCATTCCTACCATAACTATAAAATTATATCCAAACCTCAGTCGTTTAGGCGTGACAAATATATAAACATCGAAACATCTTCATATTTATAAGATGAGCGGCTAATATTAAATAGATTTTAACTACTGGGAGAGGGCTTGGTAATCTGTATGACAGAGGATCCAAGTTCAAATACCAGTCTCTCTCAAAGGAATCCATTATTATATAGAGTACCTATAATTTTGTCGAATTTGTAAAAACCCTATTTGAGAGATACTAATAAACAATTTATTATTTAAAAAATTAATGAATCAATGCGGATATTATGACGTTTCAATAAAAATCAATTTCCTGTATAAGCTGAATCGTTTAATTGACAGGCAAGTGACTAATGGTATGGTAGAGTGCATAATTGAAAACTACCGACTGTTCCTATCAATAACCTCAGATTTACTAATAGCATAGTATATGGATTTAATTCGCAATTATTTTAGTAACTTTTCCACACTACGTTTGGTTGATTCGAGCTCTTGATCCAAATTTTAATATGTTGCTGAGAGTTTTTAATGATGTTAAAATATAACATGTAACCTTAGCGTGTAAAAAATTTTTTAATTTACTCAATCTGAAAGCGATGGTCGCTTCGGTAGTTAGAGCACTTTTATAGGTAGGCTGAATATTTAAGTTTAAGCAAATAAATTAAATTTAAATTTATTTTGAGTTAACGGGAGCAGTACTTTTGCTACTAGCTGGTATACACCGCGTTTTCAGTGCAAAATAGCCGCAACCTCTCGACCATTACTGACCCTTATTTGGGCATGGGTCTTATCATGGCAGAGGTCTGGTTGAGAGGAATTTAGGCCGTAGTGTACCGCTATAGATCAGTGCGAGTTGGCAGATTTCACAAGCCGGCAAGGAAATCTTTGAGGCATACAAGTTACATTTTTTTTCAACCCTTTTTCTGTCCCAATATTGGGGACGGGGCTCCTCTCAGAGTGAGAGGGATTAGGCCATAGCCCACAACGCTTGCCCAATGCGGGTTGGCAGACTTCACAAACCGTCCAGAAGATGGAGGAACGGAGGAGGGTACCTCCTTGCAGGTTTCCCCACGATGTTGCAGTGAGCAGTGATAAATTGTAAACAAAATCTCTTAAAGTCAGAGGTGTGTGCCATACGAGGGAAGAAATCCTTGGCTTTTAAAACTACGCTACCACTGTTGTTGAGAAGACAAATACACTTACATATATTTTTAAAGTATATGAAAGCTTTCTAGGAGTTATCTATAAATTATTCTATGAGTCTTTAAAGTTAATGTAACCTTCTTTCATCCCAACATTTATCCATCCTATACCTTTCAGGTATACTTTGTAAAAGTTTACTCTTAGCCGACATCGTTTATGTGGTTCTGTTGTCAACTCAGAGACCACAATCTTGTTGCCGAGCGCTTTAGTTTACATGTACTTTAAAAAGGTCAAAGTAACACAGTGAATGTGAAGTATGAAATGGTTAGAAACTATTCTAATCTAAAAGTAAACTTGTTATTATTAGTTCATTTAAGTAAAACTATCTGATATTTAAGAAAATATTACGCATAAATTACTTTTAAGGAATCTATCGGGTTTACTGGATTCTCTACTATATTAACATTATAAATAGGTACCTAGGTTATTTTCGGTAAATAGGTTATTTTCGATTTCACATTTTTCACTTTGTGTTTAATGTATAGTGCTAAGCATGTCAAATGCTAAAAATATATATAAATAAATAATAGGTACCTATTTATAATATATACATGCATGGTCACGGATGGACTCTGTCAAAAATCAAGTAATCGCAACGTCATAGATTCTATGAAAATAGTTTTATTTCATGATAAATAATTCAAATATTATCGTCGGGTCTTCTAATAATTATTATAAATAAAAAAGTGTGTTTGTTGCTATTTTCTTACGCTTTCACATCAAAAGTCGACTGATCATCGCCAAATTTAGCATACTTATAGTTCAGAATCTGGAAAAGGATACACCCGTTTTTGTCCGTGTGGTGACGGACTAAGAATACAAGTGTCACCCATTCTTTCCCACGGGTGTCGTATGAGGCGACTAAGGGAAGTAATCAATTATCATCCATTGCATGACTAGTGGTAGGGCTAGGTACCAAGTGAGAGTACTCACTTGGTATCGGGCCCAAGCGGGTTGGTACCACCATCTCCCGTGTGACCGGCCATGAAGCACATCGTTGCGTTTTGGCTGTAGCAGGATATAGACGTTTATATTTTATTTCATATCTGTAAAATGAATAGGTGAGCAGCGGCTTGACAATACTCTCGGTATAGTCGAGTCCATGGGCGACGGTTACCATTTACCATCAGATGGACCATGGCTTGTCTGCCACTACAAGCAATAAAAAGAAAAAAAACAAAATGCTAAGGAAGTTCCTAGCATTTTTTCTTAGACATTAATGTACCGTACAGTGGTGTGTTTATATTATGCATTTTGTATAGTAGCCATACATTTCTTAGTTAACCTATGTGAAATAGTTACCACGTGGTGCTGGTAGTCCGGTGGCTACAGGCGCAGGGATAACGTAAAAATAACTATCTTACCAATAGGCGCACTTACGACGTCGAGTTGCGGAAAAATAAGCCCGCGTTTACAATAAAATACAATACAATACAACTATATTACCATCAATGATATAAAACTATCCCAAGAATTATTTTAAGAAAATGAATGTCTCTAATCTTAATAACATTCAGTATTATGTCTCTTGCTTGCTCTAAATAACTTTACTGTGGTAGATTAGGTTTTGCGAAAAAATGCTTAAACAGGCATAATGTATGCTGATGATATTTAATGTTGTAGTAATATTAGCAGAATTTAGAATTTGTCCGTGTGGTGACGGATTAAGAATACAATTGTTACCGTGTTGTTTCTTTCCCACGGGTGTCGTATGAGGCTACTAAGGGAAGTAAGCAATTATCATCCATTGCATGACTGGTGGTAGGGCTGGGTACCAAGTGGGACTACTCACTTGGTATCGGGCCCGAGCGGGTTGGTACCACCATCTCCCATGTGACCGGCCATGAAGCACCTCGTTGCGTTTTGACTGTAGCAGGAGATAGCCGTTTATTCTTTAATTTCATGTCTGTGAAATGAAATAGTGAGCAGTGGCCTGACATTAATACCGAGAGGTATAGTTGAGTCCATGGGCGACGGTTACTATTTACCATCAGATGGGCCGTGGCTCGTCTGCCACTAAATGCAATAAAAAAGCATTAGATACCCTGTTTCCTTACGAAGAGTTACAGTACATGTAGGTCGTAAATTAAATATATTATACAAACATAACCATCTACGTCCCCACAAATATAATACAAAATGTAGTAGACCACGAAAATATCGCAACATCAAAAGTGATGTTCAGACTCGGTTGCAATCGAGAATGACTATAAATGCTCTTTACACGGGCTGCCAGGGAATACATGATCATAAACAAAAACTGACATGTAGTACATACAACGTAGTCGTTCTCGTAAATGTAACTCGCTAAACATTATAATATATTAAATTTCTAGACGGCCATGAAAGAAAATTACATGTCGGAGCAAAATAAATGGCGCACTCAACATTATAATTCTACGGGACGAAATGATGTCGAAAGTCCTCCTAAATTATATTTGAATTAGCTTTCTAAATATGTGTAGTACATTAACATACATTATTTCAAATAAAATTTCCTTGTGGAAGGTTGTCTCGGCTGTTTTATTACGTGATGATTATTTTTATTGTCTATTGAGGAAGTTGTTAAGCCGCATATTGATGCAGCCTTTGCTTCGTGTCAGATCGAACTGTGGGAGTAATCGATTAGAGAGTGCACTTGCGCATTATATTTTATTTATACTACACGGATGGCGTACAGATTCCCCTGATGGTAACCGGTTACCTTAGCCTATAGGCGCCAGCAACACCACAGGCATCATGACGCGTCTCCATCTCTAAGGAAAGGGATCGGATGTAGAGAAGACGTACAGTTACGTAAGGATAACCTTCCTTATCCTCTTTTGGGCTCTCAATTACCATACAAAATACAATGGTAGGAGTACTTACCAATTTTTCACGATGATCTTCTGTGAAAGGGTGGTAGTACCTGCCACGCTGAGACAGTCAAAGCTCTACAACTAAACTATTTAGCTTCTAATTTTATTACAGTTTTTTTTTAAATTGCTTATTATGGCAGACGAGCTACGGCCCACCTGATGGTAAGTGGTAAGCGTCGCTCATGGACTCAGCCATACCGAGAGTATTGCCTAGTCGCTGCTCACCATTTCATTTCACAGATATGAAATGAAAGAATAAACGGCTATCTCCTGCTATAGCCAAAACGCAACGATGTGCTTCATGGCCGGTCTCACGGGAGATGGTGGTACCAACTCGCGCAGGCCCGATATCAAGTGAGTACTACCACTTGGTACCCAGTCATGTAATGGATGATAATTGCTTACTTCCCTTAGACGCCTCATATACAACACCCGTAGGAAAGAATGGGGCGGTTATTTTTAGTCCGTCACCGATTCTAATTTTATTATAGTTTTCAATTTATCCAGTATACAATTATAAAATAAATATTCTTTATTTCGCGAAAAACAAAAAGAATTTAAGAACGTTCATAGTTATTATTTTAACGCTAAATTGTTTGCGCAGAAGGAGTATTTAAGAGACACGATGTTCATCTTTAAATAACATTTTAGCTTTTAATTTCTCTTCGTACTCGTGTAAAAGCTCCCACGTTTATATTGTCGAGATTGGTTACATTGAGAGCACAGTAACTTACTACTACACAACTTTGCTTATGTTATCATAATACACAACAAGATTAAATTAACAAATAGGAAAGTTAACGATTTATTTGTCAAAACCTTCGTTTAAAGTCTTAGAAATATTTTGTAAATACAATAAATATACGTGAAGTCTTAATTTAAGACTTACATTTTTACATTTTCTCAGTTCTTCAGTGTCTACTTCGGAAATAGAAGAAGGTTGTAATTCTACTTATAGATATACTGATATAAAAACTTCATGGCATGGTTAATTAAACTTAACAATATAAATTTATATTTTTGATCTATATTTTTTTAGTATTTAACATGCTCCGCTACTTTTTAAAGTACAAATTATTTGTGAATAAGGAAAAAGAGATTTTTAGTTATTGGATTAATGCATGTAAATGCATTCCGATAGATGGCGTTGGTCGTAAAGACAAATGTGATGAAGAAATTGGGATGATCGAATAGGTCAGTACGATAGCTCAGTGGCTTAGAGCACTTCCCCGAATTGGAAAAGGCGCGGGTTCGATTCCCGCTCGTACTAAAAATCTCTTTTTCCTTATTCACAAATTTGTACTTTAATATAAATTTATAACTTTCATATTTTAAATCCATATGTTTTATGATATCTCGCTGATATATTATGAGTATATCGGGAACATGAGATAGGTTAATACAAATGTGGCTCCAACGCAGACAAAAGCTAGTTTTTTTTTTATATTAGTAGCATTCGGATTAGAATATTCGCAATGGATTCTAAGGCCTACATTTTTAACAATACAATGACAAACCCTTTCCTTCTTGTTTCAGATGTTCGTGAATATTTAAAAACGTAAGTACATCATAGCATGACGTGTCTTTTATGTCCTTCATAGATGACCCGGTGAACTTCCTATCACCTACAATTTATTTCATCAGCGATTATCAATCTTAATCAATCTGCATCGTCTGAGGCTTGAAATGAAACTTGCTCGAAACTCAAAATGAATGTAGCTGTTATGTTGTCGTTTATTCGCCAAGAAAGTAGGTCCAAAGAGGCGTTATTTTAAACGACTCCTGTTTTAGAGCTAACAAAAGAAAAAAAAAATTTAAATCGATCAAGTCAATTTTGAGTTTTAGCGAGACTAACGAACATCAATTGATTTATACATCTATAGGTACTATTATAAAGCTGTAACAGAGCTATGTCTGTACATTTAAGATATTTGAGAAAAAAATGACTGAATTAGGCTATATAGGCGTGTCTAAACACAAAACGTTTTTTTTTAGATTTTTTGTCTGTTTATCTGTTTGTTTGTTCGCGCATCCCGCAAAAACTACTGAACGGATTTTGATGCAACTTTTTTTGTTTGATAGTTCTTGATTAGAATTAACAACCGGTATACATTTTATCCCGCTACTATATCGGGAACATGAGATATAACCACAAAACTAGCTTTAGACTGCGACGAAGCCGCGGGCAAAGGCTAGTATATACATATATAGAAGATTATGCATTACTAACATTATAAATGCGAGTTTCTTTGTTACGATTTTATGCCGTAAATACTGAACCAATCATCATAAAATTTTGCATACATATAGTCTGAAATCCATAAAAGGATATACATATAGGGCTACTTTTTATCTCAGATAATTGATGATTCCTGTGGGATAAATAATTTAGCATAAATATTTTATTTGCCATCTTGTGACGTATTTTTGTCGTTTGTCCTAATTTTAAAGTCCACACAAAAGGAGTCACGGGTAGTATCTCGTTAATAATAAACAATAAAAGACCCAAAAATATTCTGTAAGACGAAAATTGCAGGATAAAGAGGAACTTACAAGATTATCCCTAATCCATTTTGTACAAAGCGAAGGTACCTACGCATGTTTATTTTTTTGGGGAGATTTAAAAAATAATTAAATACAAATTCAGACAAATTATGAGGGTCTGTAGATATTTACCGTCTCTTGGTAACAGCTATTTAATATGATGAATTTGAATTATAATATGATAAATTCAACCGCGACCTGAAATTTCTTCAATATAGCTTATCGGTAAAACCGGCATGAATATGTTACTGGTTCAAAACCTGGTCGTTTTTATTTTCACAGTAATTAGTCAGTCAGTAGTTACGTGGACAGAGGAAGTAGTAGCCTAGTTGTGCACTTACCATTCAAATGATCAGAAAGGTTAAGCAACTTTCTCATTACTGGCTTCAGATGGGTGACTGAATGTGTCATGTGTTTGTAAAAATTGAACCTCGGAAAATCGCTAAATAGAATTTCATATATTTTTTGTGTGGTTTAATGAGTATTTAGATATTTTTATATATATTTTTAGCATTTGACATTCTTAGCACTATACATTAAACACAAACTGAAAAATGTGAAATCGAAAATAACAGTCACGAGCAGGATCCTGCTTCACCAGGTAGCCACCTACCTCTTACCTCCAGGGTCCACGGGTTACAGGATTTTCTTAAGTTCGAAGAAGATCAAATGTTACAAATAGTTCATTAGTAATTGCTTATAATTTTTGTATAAAAATACTTGCGACAGATGGCACAGGCGTCACCCAAGACGTTAAGTATGAATGTGTTATCGAAATAAGCAGTCAGGAGCAATTGTCACGATGGCTGAATTGGCAAAGCATCTGGACGGCATCCAGGAGATGCAGGTTCAAATCCTGCTCGTAACTGTTATTTTCGATTTCACATTTTCACAATTTATGTTTAATCTATGGCTAAGCATGTCAAATACTAAAAAACATATAATAAAAATATCTAAATATTTTACAATAATTATTTATTTTAATATAATTTTCTACATTTTTGTTCAACTAGCTATAAAAGCTTGTTCAGTTTTTGAACATTTTTAACATAACATATTCTGACGCCTGTATCCCCGAAGGGGTAGGCAGAGGTGTATTACACACCCACGATTCGCCAGCTATGTTTAAGTCCCACGTAATAGGCGGCGAGCCTATTGCTGTCTACCGGGCACATTTCCAAACTCCGGGCTGCTACTGATATTTTTTCTTTTTACGAAAAAGCTCAATAACATTGCCCGTCCCGGGGATCGGACCTGAGACCTCATGATCGCACAAACGAGGCAGTTAAATTATTATTTTGTTATCGGTTCTTGATAAGTGAGCAAAGTTTCAATTTAATCCGACGTTTTGAGATGGGTCAAAATCAAGTTCTAAGATTCTGTTACAGAGATACCGGCGAAGCTTGTAAAAGCGTGCTAAAAATAGGTTGGTTGCAGGGAAATACTGTCAGCTTAACGAGTCGAAGCCTTTGTTTTGTCTATCTTAATTATCCTTAATGGTGATAATTGCGTGTAGGTTGAATTAATCAAGTCTAATGTTTATTAGTGGCTATTATATTAGTGTACTATTTTACTGACATTTGCTTATCCTAGTTCAGTACATTATAATCATACCTATTATGAACTCATTATAATGTTAGGCACTAACAATCTGTTAGTTTTAGTTAATGCATTGCCGATAGATGGCGTTGGTCGTTAAGACAAATTTGATGAAGAAATTCGGTATTTCTAGAAATAGTACGGTGGCTCAGTGGATTAGAGCACTTCCCCGGAAAGGATGGGACGCAGGCTGGATTCCCGCTCGTACTAAAATACTCTTTTTCCTTATTCACAAATTATAATTTGTACTTTAAGAGGAGCTGAGCATGTCAAGTGCTAAAATATAGATCAAAATGTTTAGTAACAGATATTATTTTTTATAATCTAAATAATAAGTCTCAAAATCTATAGACAATAAGATTAGACTAGATATTTTTTTGTTGCTAATGATGGCAGACGAGCCACAGGCCACCTGATGGTAAATGATAACCGTCGCTCATGAACTCAACTATACTGAAAATATTGTCAAGCCGCTTTTTTTATTGCTAATGATCGCAGACGAGGAACGGGCTTCTTGATGGTAAGTGGTAACCGTCGCTCATGGATTCAACTATACCGAGGGTAATGTCAAGCCGCTGCGCACCATTTAATTTCTCAGATATGAAATGAAAGAATAAACGGCTATCTTCTGCTACAGCCAAAACACACTGATGTGATTCATGACCGGTCACACAGAAGACGGTGTTACCGACCCGTTCCGGCCCTATAGCAAGTGAGTACTTACACTTGGTACCCAGGCTTACCACCAGTAATGGGTGATAACTACTTACTTCCCTTAGTCGCCTTGTTCGACACCCGCGGAAAAGATGGTCAATTGTTGACATAAAATCTAATTTAAAAATGTTAATTATAATGTGTAGGTACTAATTTAAAATGTAAATAATAATAGTAATAATGACAATATTAATTAAGGACATGTAATTTGTTTTATAATTTAGTTTCAATGCAGTGTTTTTTGTTAAGAAATAAATACAATACAATACTCGCGCGTCACTAACTCCCAGGAAGGGATAAAAAGTGGAGAGGAAGTATAAACAGAAAAGGATGAGGAGGGTGTTTAGGCCTTCGGCACTCAATAACCATACAAAACACAACAGTAGAAGTTCTAACTGTTGCTTCACCCTGATCTTCTTTGAGCGTACCTCCCCGATCGAGCAGGCCCATTTGTACTGGGACAAGCAAGGTTCTAATATAAGTGGTTTATATTATTAATTTATTATGATGCACTATTTAAAATGTAGTCTATTCGTTTAACATGAGCATTAATGTCGTTTTTTGTGCGATCGTCAAGTCTCAACTACACAGAAATTATTTCCGAAAACAGAGTGTTGTCGTTACGAAAATCACAAAACAATGATATATTTTTTTAAATTTATTTTTTATTGCATATAGTGGCAGACGAGCCACGGCCCATCTGCTGGTAAATGGTAACCGTCGCTCATGGACTCAACTATATCGAGAGTATTGTCAAGCTGCTGCTCACCATTTCATTTCACCGATATGAAATGAAAAAATAAACGGCTATCTCCTGCTACAGCCAAAACGCAACGATGTGCTTCATGGCCGGTCACACGGGAGATGATGGTACCAACCCGCTCGGGCCCGCTACCAAGTGAGTACTCCCACTTGGTACCCAGCCCTACAACCAGTCATGCAATGGATGGTAATTGTTTACTTCCCTTAGTCGCCTCATACTACACCCGTGTGAAAAAATGGGGTGGTGACACTTGTATTCTTAGTCCGTCACGACACGGACAAAATATCTCTAAATCATATCTTCTAGCCGGTTTCGGAGACTCCTGATACCACCTTCCTTCATTACAACCGATTTGGTCTAGGTAGGTGAGTCTCGGTCTTCCCCTGTACCTATATCCTTCCACTTTCGCATTGTATATCTTCTTAACCAGTCCCACGTCTGGCATTCTTTCCACATGTGCGTACCATCGGCGCATTCCCTTTCGCATGTTTACACCAATACTCTCTTTCATACATTCTTTATTAAACATTGAACATACAATTTAAAATAGATAAATGTTAAGAAAGTAATAATTAAAATGTATAAAGGCCATAAAAATCCTAGCTCCCTCAGACGTAGCCTATTTTTAGAACAATGAAAATATACGCGTTTGATTAGCATTTGTTTAAAGGTATTTCGTACGTACGAATACTAGCTAGCTCGGCCCAACGCACAATTTTTAGGTATCACTTGTTAACCTTTCCATGCCCGGCGGTCTTATTTTTCGGTATTTCTATATCAGCTATTGTATTATGTATATGTAGCTACTAAATATAATGTTCTCAGTCAGTTCTCAGTCACGACAGCCAGTTTCAACATACACTAACTAACATAAGAATATTAAAGTGCATAATTATGTGCGTAAGTTTCCTCAGTCTTTTATTATAATGACAGAGTATTCTGACACGACAGCTGACTTCCTAACTCTAAGTCACTATTGAGAAGTTCATAACAGAACATCCCAATACTTTTAATTCTTAATGACCCGGGATTCCAATCCGACAACTTATGATACGCAATCATATGCACTCCCGTTAGACTACGGAAGAAGCCCTTGTTTTATTTGTTTAGGCGGAAAAAAATGCACCTAACCGCACTCCCCGTCGTTCGGGGCAACGAAAAGGGTAGTGTGGGGTCCTCACCCACTAAAGAAACCCGCTGTGTGCCGTCTCTCCGCTTATATTGGCGGGCCAGCGGAACCATATTACATTCCTTCAGTGCTCCGCCGGCGGACGGAAGAAGTCCTAAATAAAGTAAATGACTTACTTACGTCACAATAATTTGTTAGCAAGCAGTTTCTTAACAATTATTAGTATAATAGAAAAAGTTGCTAACAACATAAGTTGTACAAAAAAGATTGGAATAACGAATTATTAAAGCCACGCAATTTCTTCACAAAGCCTTTTCTAGTTTCCCCATCTTCACAGTACATTAAGGTATTACTTATTCAGATCGCAGCGACCTATTCCTGGCCTTTCACTATAGCTTCTATTATTTTATTACGTACTTTTTGTTTTGGTTGAACGCGTGAATCTCTAGTTGCACACGTTGTACACGTTGTAAAAAATATACCTAACCGCACACCCCATCATTCGGGACAACAAGCACACCCCATCATTCGGGACAACAAGCAGGGTAGTGTGGGGCCCTCACCCACTAAATAAACCCGTCGTGTGCCGTCTCTCAGTGTGTGTGGTGACAAACATACGGGCTGCCCGATCGTAAGCGGTTACTGCAACATATAGACGCTAGAAATTCCAATCATCACACGCGCATTGCTAACTAGAGAAAGGCATAGGAAGATGATATTATGAGAACGTACAAAGGAAGGATATTAAAGATGAAGCTGGTTTGGATTCGCACTAAATGTGACGTTATATCATATTTTATACATCGTTATTACACGCCTAGCGTGAGCTGGTGGTATTTCTCGGCTCAAGCCCATTCATGCTAGTATCATCAAGACTATTACCCAGAGATGCTATATGTTAGTTAGCGTTATTCTGTGACCCTCAAGGACTAATAGCAAATAAATGCAAGCTAGCAAGCCTGTATTGTAAATATTTACTTTTAACACTACGTTTGACAATTTTTATATTCTTCGTGCCCATTTTGTAGAAGATTAGTCTGAACCAAATTGTTATTACTAATAAGTCTTGATACCATTATATATTTATCCTATTAACCTCTTGATAATTTATCAAGATTTCGAATAGTTACCTACTGTCATAACCGTTAGTTAGTACCTGTATCTATATTTTTTTTAATGTAGGTTAGCTCTATGTAGGTTTATTATTATTTATTGTATTTTTTTATTTTATTTTTATTAACAGTTTATGATTAGACATCAGCACTATACCATGTCTATACTCTCTCTTACAATTTATATAGGTGTACTGTAATGTGTAGCAGACATGGCTTCAATAAGAAGTAGGATTAATATTTTATAATATCTTTTATTTCACCAGATATTCCTATCCCATTATAGGGTTAGGGTCTGCTGTCATAATGAGAGGTATTAAGTCCACCAAACTGGCCCAATGAGTGTTGGCAGACTTTATAAGCTGTCAAGAAAATCTCTCAGGAATTCACAATACGTGAACAGTTACACACATGAAAATACTTCCGACAGATGGTGCAGGCGTCACCCAAAGACGTTAAGTATGAATGGGTTATCGAGATTAGCAGTCAGGAGCTAGGGTCACGATGGTTGAATTGGCAAAGCATCTGGACGGTATCCAGGAGATGCAGGTTCGAATCCTGCTCGTGACTGTTATTTTCGATTTCACATTTTTCACTTTGTGTTTAATGTATGTTGCTAAGCATGTCAAATGCTAAAAATATATATAAAAATATCTAAATATTTATAGGGTTTGCGTCATTATTAGGTAAAATCTTAATTGTAAAATTAAGTTTACCTAGTCGGTATAATGTATGAAAATACTTCCGACAGATGGTGCAGGCGTCACCCAAAGACGTTAAGTATGAATGTGTTATCGAGATTAGCAGTCAGGAGCAAGGGTCACGATGGCTGAATTGGCAAAGCATCTGGACGGTATCCAGGAGATGCAGGTTCGAATCCTGCTCGTGACTGTTATTTTCGATTTCACATTTTTCACTTTGTGTTTAAAGTTACACACATATTAAAAGCCATGTGTATTCCTTGCGAGATCGACCTAGGACAGAGAATTGAACTCTTTCTAGCTTTTCATTGCAGTCCAAGGTCTTACCACGGGACCAACATCACTGTTATTTAACATTATTTTAATGTTATACGTCAGATTTAATAATAATAATTATGGTCCTCCACCCTCTTCATAATTCTGACACATAAGCTTAATCGAGACCCCAAGTTCATTATGTTTGCAAGCGAAACCACGAAACAAGCACGGTTGAATATTTAAAATGGTCCATTTAGAGAATTGTAGTCCTAATGTTGATGGGTGAATTATGTTTTAATTACTTTATAGAGGCAATCATGGAAATTAGTACAGAGATAATTCTGTAATTATTCTTTTAAGGTATAAGTCCGAGACGGGCCACAGACTGCATTCGCAGGTGGCATTGTGGCCGCTTTTTTTGTAATGTAACTAATTGTACACCCCGTCGTTCGTGGAAACGAACATGGTAATCAGGGGGCCTCACCCACTAAAGAAACCCGCCATGTGCTGTCTCTCCGGCAGACCACTGGAACTATTAGACATTACTTCAGTGGTCCGTCAGCGACTTACTCTTTCAGGTAACTACCCACTTTGAGCGACGCTTCCGACCACCGGAGCGTCATACCTTCGCGGGGGGCGTTGGGGGTTGTGTACGTTCCCCACTCCATCCATCTAGCCTCAGCTAGGGCGGCATTGCGGCTTACGGCTGCAGTCGACCGCATTGTCGATTGCGGTCGCGGCATTTTCTATTTCGAGATGGATTGCAGACCGCACATGTCGTGCCTGTAGGCCTCGATAGTTTCAATAACTTCGTTAGTGACACGTAAAAAAAAAAAAGACACGTATAAGCGCTTGGTAGTCAATGCTGCGGTCAGCCGCAGCTGCGCACCGCAGCCGCATGTTGCAGTGTCGCGTTGCTCGGAATCTTTTTCATAGAACTTCATAGAAACCAGTAGTGTCGCTTGCAGTTTACGGTTGCAGTCCCTCTTGGAGCTATAGAAATGTTAGTTCTGCGTAAGTGAACGCGATATCTTTTGTATTGCTAAAAACGTTGGTAATTAGTTAGATTTTTTATTAGTCTACAAGTCCACACTGGTTCAGCATGATGGACTACGGCCCAAATCCCTCTCACCCTCAAAGGAGACCCGTTCCCAATGTGACAGTAATAGGTTTAAAAAATATTTGTTTTTAGTCTAACAAGATGTCTTAATTTCGTACTGAACTACTTATTTTAGAGTAGATACATTTATGAGGTCGCCCGTGTGGTAAGGCGTAATCTATATAAAATAAAAAGAATCTCTGAAATGTATGTATGCTCATAACTTCCGAACGGCTGCACCAAATTGGATTATTCTTTTTTTTGTGTTCGTTACGTTTAGGACAAGGTTGGTGTAAAATAAATTTAAAAATAATGAACAGAAAATAAAGAAATCTTATAATATGAAAAATGAATAAGTGAACGAGATAGGAGACTGTGAGAGATCTTCAATATTATATTGACAAAACATTGACATATTGACGTTCAGTTGTTCAGCCAACCAAAGCCAAAACACGTCTTACAGGATTTTAGAAGATATTCATAAAAAAAAATATGGCGGTACGAAGTTCGCCGGGTCAGGGAATTCTATGAGCAGTTACCACTCAGTGGTGTAGCGGTAGTGTATGCAACTGCTGATCATGACGTCTCGGGTTCGATCTACGGATAGGGCAAAGTTATTGAGATTTTTCTTAAAAAAAAAAAGAAAAATTCTCAATAGCAGCCTGGAGTTTGGAAATGTACCCGGTAGACGTCAATAGGCTCACCCCCTATTACGTGGGACTTAAACATAGCTGGCGAATCGTGGGTGTGTAATACACCTCTGCCTACCTCTTCGGGAAATACAGGCGTGATGCTGTTTTTTTTTAATTTACCACTCTCAGTTTGTTAACGTACAGAAATGTACATAAAACACAAAGTGAAAAATGTGAAATCGAAAATAACAGTCACGAGCAGGATTAGGTTATTTTCGATTTCACATTTTTCACTTTGTGTTTAATGTATAGTGCTAAGCATGCAAAATGCTAAAAATATATATAAAAATATCTAAATAAGTAAAGAAATGTAGTTTTTATCCTCAATCTCATTTTCGAGATAACGTTCAAGAAATAATCAATACAACTAGTAATTTAAATGAAAGGTATTGCGTGACTATAGGATATTAGATTGATCCTATTGTGCCAACTGAACCCGCCTAATCTCTACGAAGTTCTTTCATACATCAAAGGAAAACTGTCAAAACCAGGATAAGTCTTAATTGGTTGTTAGGCATAAAGAACCATAAGACTCTTATCCCAGATTAATTTAAGCGTCTCATCAAACTTTTTATTAGTGAGACTTAAGGCGGAATTTTTACAAGAAATATATAACGAAAACATTAATTCAAGGAAAGAATATTGAATATTGTTTTAAGATAATTTGGTAAAGAATATTATATAGATAACATACAACTTCTAAGAGAGACACATCTAAGGACTTGGTAACGAATTAATGTACAGCTTTTCTAAATCATCTCAATATAACAAGTTATTTATGGCAGAATCAATCATGATGTATATAACAACTTATTTATGGCAGAAATCTTTAGAAGCTTGTACAAAGATTCAGAAGTCTTGGTAGTTTGGGTGTTTATACTTTTGCCTACACCCCTTTTTTTTAAGGTAGAAAAAAATGTTCCTAACCGCATACCCCATCGTTCGGGGCAACGAACAGGGTAGTAGCCCTCACCCACTAAAGAAACCCGCCGTGTACCGTCTCTCCGCCTTTGGCGGGCCACCGGACCTATATTACATTCTTTCAGTGGTACGCTTTTGCCTACCCTGTAAATACAAAAGCGTGGTACTATAAAACTTTATATTACGCTCAGCACTGGAATGAAGTATCTAAGTTATCATATATTCAAACTCGTTGAGCTAGAATTGAATAAGTTATCAGTGGTGAACTTTGTCGTGGTTTATTTAGTTACCTAATTACTTACAAGGGTTTTTTTATACTTATAGGTACATGGGTGGCAAAAAAACACGACCTTTTTTTGATCTATATTTTTTAGCATTTCGCATGCTTCGCTACTTTTTAAAGTACAAATTATTTGTGAATAAGGAAAAAGAAACTTTTTTTTGCCCGGTCGTACAATCCGCAAATCCCCTTGCGGAGTAGACAGAGAGAACAGAGTGCCAAGAAGCTCTATTCTTGCATAGGTACATTTGTCGCTTCCTCAACATTCATAATTCTCTTCATACACGCTCGCCGGTTTCGGAGACTCCTGACTCCACCTTCCTTTAATACATGACCGATTTGGTTTAGGTAGGCAAGTCTCGGTCTCCCCCTGTACCTACAACTTTCCACTTTCGTATTGTATATCTTCTTAACCAGTCGCTCGTCCGGCATATAAAGAGATGGTTCCTTTGAGAAAGGTTTTTTTTTTATTAATGATTATTATAATTGCAAAGAGTGACGTATTTATATAATATTGACTGTAACCGGCAAACGTTGTCCTACTCGATTATTGGCTTGTATGCTGTTAAAATCCCTACAAGTTATTTCGATATATTAATTTTCGACAAGGGCGGTGATGAGGGTTTTGGGGTGGAATTTTGTGATTATATGTTCTCATCAATTCTGAAATTTACGCACACAAAGGCAAAGGAATTTAAAAATCTACATAATTTACACAACAGACAGTTTCACAAAGTTATCTATTATTATATTTATGGAAACCTATTCACCGAGAAATATATCACCGGTAATAAGTAACGTTGTAGATCGATTTAGTCGACCAGGGTTTCGAGCAAATTCGATGCTCATCATCAGGGCGAGCGCGCAGCGGTGTCAACGAGTTCCCGGCGGGCACTGCCTGCGACAAAATCGATCCACAACGTGAATTATTTCCGGTGATATATTACTAATATGTATCAATCTTACGATAGTTTCAATACGACAATTCATCGAGCCTAAACAATAACTGTTGGCTGGTGAAAAAAAGCTTATAGTGTTCCAAAAGTTGAACAGATTTTATTAAAATCATAACAAAGCACACGTTTGATAGATTCAAGTAAAAAAAAAGGGTGTGTGTACTTATGTACACGCGTTAGAAGTTATACTTCATTGACGTAACAAGATAAAAATCTTTTCAAAAATTTTATCTTTCGCCTTATTCTACGTTTGTAGAAAAAACGACACTAACAATAGAAAAAACTAAAATGTTGACTATAGCTAATTTCAGGATGTCGGTTTTTCGTGATATACCATCACGCGCGCGCATCGTAAAAATTTACTCTCATTATTGTTCCCTAACGTGCCAAAAGAAGTATAACTTCAAAAATCTTTATTTCATAAGCTTATTTATACATATAGCACTTAAAATCGTCAAAGTTACTAATAACTAACACGAACGCTTGAGGCAAGTACATCCGCGATGTCGCGATTGCAATCGCCACAAGTGGCCGGATTCCGTAGTAAGGCTTTTCATGAATAGAACCCGACAAGAAACTCATGAACCACTTATTTAAATCTCAAATATCTTACAATGTTTAAATTTATAAAAGTACTTAACTAAAGTAGGTGCTCGCTCAGTTCAAGGCCATATTGTTTTATCTTCCAAATAATTTGAAATTGTATAATAACCTATACCAATTAGTCTGACATTTACTGCTTCCTTAAACTTATTTATAGGCATGTCTCGGATATTTTCAGGAGTTTCATTGAAGAAGCGTATACATTGCCCCATGAAGGATCTACTAATTCTGTGAAGACGAGTACTGTGTGCAATAAGATTGCCTTTGTTCCTAGTATTAATATGATGAACATCACTGTACTTATCAAAGTTATTGATATTTTTCTTGACATATAACAAATTTTTTATATAACTAGGTATATATAGTGACACAACAGTTAGAATATTTATTTCTTTGAATTTCTCTCTAAGGGAAGCTCTTGGGCCTAGATTATGAATTTCCCAAATAGCCCTTTTCTGAAGTACAAATATAAAATTTAAATCTGCGGAGCACCCCTATAGCAGTATGGCATATGATATAATACTATGAAAATAGCTGAAATAAACTATTCTAGCCATTTCTACATCTATTAATAATTTAATTTTTCTTACCGCATATACCGCTGAGCTACTACCTGACAATTTTTCAATATGGGGCCCATTGGAGTTTGTTGTTTATAATAATGCCCAGGAAAACAGTAGACTCCACAAACACGTACATACGGTACATAGGTTAAATTAATAATAACACATTACATATTCACGTCGGGAGTATTTTTTTATTAAACTTAAAAGTTTCACATCACATATTGCATTGGAAAATGATAAACATGCCAGACAAAACATTGATAGTTTAACAGTGTTATGTCAGATACATGCATCCCGGTTCAATGTACTTATACAGGTAAATATTGATTTATTACATAAATATTTTGCGAATATAGATTTACAATAATTTGTTGCATTCATGGTAGCATGACACCACGTCTGGGTAACGTAAAAATTTGTATAATGTGCTCATAAACTGGTAAGTAAAATAGTCAAGGCAATGACCTCACCTCCTTTTTTAAATTTATAATATTATGCTTCTCCTCACTCAGAACACGCACCCTCATTTTGTCGAAGACATTTATTGTTTAACAGTGTTTAAAGAAAAAGTCATTTTCTTCAGCTTTGAATTGTTTTTTTAGTACTATTTGGTACAATTGATTTTGATATGCTAAGCAGTAGTTTTATATGGTATTTTGTACCTAGTTTACTACATAAATGATCAATCAATATAGGATCAGTGAAGGTATTAGTCAATAATCAAGACTAGATATAAGTATGTTAAAGACACCAGCTGTAGTATTTGATTATATGGATTTTATTTTTGATGTAGACATAAGTGTTAAATTGTGCAGTATACCTGACATATCGGACGATGCCAAATAAGGCATATATACGAGTATATATAAATATTAGTTTAGTTTTCATTGTGTTAAATACTAGGCCTATATCGTGGGCCCACCCACACCGCAGATTTAGGTTACGCCAGTTACGATGCATTTCCCCATGTGCCTCATGTATGTTATGTGCGGTAATAAAGCATAATATCGTCTGAAAACTAGTTTAAAGACGAGGGGTCTTGAATATATTACATAATTATATCGTTCGCATACAGTAGGTATTTCATCAGCTCAATGAGCAAAGGGCACTTACTACCGTGCATCGATTTTTATAGTAATTTTTAAACCTTTCTAGTAATGAACCGCGTATGCCATTGTGTAGTAATTTCACCTAAAGAGTAAGATATCAAATGCTTTCAATAAATCTATGAAAATAATAAGCACTTGGACGCGGTTATTTATTTATTTATTAGTTACACCAACAAAGTTAGAGTCATAAAAGCAATAAATAAAAAATTAAGGTTACATGGTAAGTGTCACCTCAATTATAGGTGCAAACAGCAAGCAATGGAGACAACAACTAAAATTAAATTTAACATAAATTATATATACATAATATACATATAAATTGTAATTTTAATTATAATATAATTGTATAGAATGGATTGCAATATAAGATAGGATAACATAAATAATTATATTCTAATTCATAATAATAACCAATACAAGAACAAAAAAAATAACCAAAGTCGTCACGGCTTAGAGAGTATAAGCCTAAAACTTACTTTAAATTTAGATAACTAATTTGAAAAAACATCAATTTCATGCTGTTTATTTATACTACCTTCAACGTAAGATTCAGATTTGGCAGTATGAAATACATTATAATTGCTTACGATCCTGTTTAACGGAGAGTAATGACCTAAATTTGATCTAGCTGTATATGTCACAAAAGGCTTGTATTTTTTTACAGTATCTAGGCTGACTTCTGGGTACACAAATATTTAATTTAGATAGTAGATAGGGACTGTCTATGTGATTGTTTACTAGCTTAAAGAGAAACAAACCGTCCAACAGTTTTCTGCGAGAATAAAGAGATTCCAGATGGAAATATCTAAGACGATCATCATATGACGGTAATTGTTTAGCCAAACGACAGTTGTATGACAAATGACAGAGGAATCGTTTTTGAACGCTCTCCAAAAGTTTGATATAAACGTCATAGTGAGGGTTTCAAACGACACTGCAGTACTCTAAAGTGCTGCGCACAAGGGCATTGTAAATAGTGATCCTCGTAGTGCGTTTCTTAAAAACCTTACAATTGCGTAACACAAAGCCCAAAGTTCTAAAGCTTTTTTTTGTCACATTGTCAATATGCAAATTAAATCGTAATTTACTATCAAGAATTACCCCCAGGTTACGAGTGTGATCTACTTCAGCTAAAGCGTCCAAATTAATATAGTACATTCTAGGAGTATGTATTTTTTTCCTAGTAAAACGGATCACATGACTTTTATCGATATTTAAGAACATGCCGTTTAATTGAGACCATACAACTAGTCTGTCCAAATCATTCTGAAGTAATAGTGCTTCATCGGCTGAGTTGACCTGCCTAAAAAATTTCAAGTCATCAGCAAACATATAGAACTTAGAATTCTTAAAGCATTGGTAGATGTCGTTTATAAACAAATTAAAAAACAAAGGCCCCAGATGAGAACCTTGAGAAACTCCTGAAAGAGTAGGGAAAGGCTCAGATGAGTAACCTCCTAGGACAACCGATGATTTTCGGCCCGTTAAATAAGACTTGCACCAATTCAAGAAAACACCATCAATCCCAGATAAGTGAAGCTCGTCGACAAGCAAGTGATGATTTACTCTGTCAAAAGCCTTGCTGAAGTTAGTACATATTGCATCTAATGAGTGGCCGTGATCTACTTCCTCACCAAGGTCTCCGACAAAGGAAAGCAGGTTAGTTGCGGTAGATCTCGCTTTGATAAATCCATGTAGTTCAGTTATTATAATGTTTCTGAGATGCTATGATATAACTGGATACACCAACATTTCGAAAACTTTTGCAAAGATAGGAATAAGCGATATTGGTCTGTAATTCTTGACAATGCTGGCGTCACCACCCTTGAATAGTGGCATAACAAGAGATTCCTTCCAGACCTTCGGAAAAATACCAGTGTTCAAAGATTCATTGATGATCAAAGTTAGAGGCATTGCTAATGCACTGGCACATCTGACAACAAAGACTGATGGAATCCCATCTGAGCCGGCACCTCTTGTGGCATCAAGTCTCTTCAACACCCTATACATTTGAGTTGTTGTAACAGAAAATGTTGTTAGAATATTAGTAGTGGGTTCATCTGAGACAGAAATGTTATCAGTATTGTAAACTGAAGAGAAATGTGCAGCGAAAAGTTCACAAATGTCCGTTCCATTATTTACAAATCCATGTGCGGAAGACATCTGGGCTGGATAGTTGCAACCACTTCCTCTTTTTTGTTTTAAATATGACCATATCAATTTCGGATTAGACTTTAAAGATGCCTCTAAGCTATCCAAATAATTATTATAATTTAAATCATGTAATAAAGTGCATCGGTCCCTCAAGATTTCAAAAGATGTGTGATCGCAATGTTTTCCATACTTCCGATATTTTATCCTATATTTATTTTTTTCTCTAAGATTTCTAATCAATGCAGCCGAGAACCATATGGGGTATTTATTCTTATTACGAGGTCTATATTTCGGGACAAGTTTAATTATCAGAGATCTCAATATGTCATAAAAAACACTAACCATATCATCAACAGTCATACACTTTGTAAATTTATATCTCCATTGGACAACATATAGATTTTCAAGAATCTTATCATAATCTGCTTTATGGAAATAAAATCTAGCATCACTCTTAGGCAATAAATTCTCGGGGCATTCGACAGTCATGTTAAACAGCAATGGGGGATGTAATGGGTCAATAATAGTGAGTGGGTTTGAGCATACGGTAAGTTTTGTGATAGTCATGGAGCTTAGTATAAGATCTAGTAGTTTGCCGTTTAAATTCGAACAAGAGTTGAACTGAGATAAATTATTAAGCGACATAAAGTCAATTAACATGTTATGAAGTTAACAATTAGAGGTAACAGGTGTGAGTTCACACTGCACAGCCCCTAGCCAGTTTATACTAAATAAATTAAAGTCATCTAGTATGATAGTCTGTCCTCCATGATGTGCCAGAATGTTATTTGTGTGGTTTATGAAATGCTCAATAATATGTACTTGGACAGGAGGAGGTAAGTAAACACCACAGATGTATAAGAATTCTACTTTGTTCTTTGTGTCACGCAATTCCAATTTAAGCCAGATATCCTCACAATTAGATTCGTGATCATATAAATGATATGATTTCAAACGCCTTGAGACCGCAATTAGAACGCCGCCGCCTTCTTTCTTACTGTGAAATCCGCTATTTTCGCGGTCGCACCTGTATATGACGGGCCTCGTGGCGTGGTCGGTAGTGTAACCGACTTCCGTGCACGAGGTTGTGGGTTCGACTCCCACTCAGCACAATTATTTGTGTGATGAACACAGATAATTGTACTGCGTCTGGATGTTTTCTATCTATGATATGTATGTATTTACAAAAAAAAAGTAGCCGAGATTTTTATTATTTTGTTATCCAAGCACTTGTTGAAAAATATAAAAATAAAACTAGTCTGTTTAAAATTGTGTTTTATTCGTATAAAAGTTACAAAACTGTCCGTTTTAGAAGTGACACAGGTGACTTAAAGTGCACAGCTATTTAAGAAGCAAGCGGAAGCATTTACATGCATTAAACCGATAGATGGCGCTGGTCGTAAAGACAAATGTAATAAGGAGATTGGGATGGTCGAAGTACCTGTACTATAGCTCAGTGGCTTAGAGCACTTCCCCGGATTGGAAAAGACGCGGGTTCGATTCCCGCTAGTACAAAAAATCTCTTTTTCCTTATTCTCAAATAATTTATACTTTAAAAAGTGGCGGAGCATGTCAAATGCTAAAAAATATAGATCAAAAATGTTTAATTTTACAATTAAAATTTTACCTAATAATGACGCAAACCCTATAAATATTTAGATATTTTTATATATATTTTTAGCAGTTGACATGCTTAGCAACATACATTAAACACAAAGTGAAAAATGTGAAAATCGAAAATAACAGTCATGAGCAGGATTTGAACCTGCATCTTCTGGATACCGTCCAGATGCTTTGCCAATTCAGCCATCGTGACCCTTGCTCCTGACTGCTAATTTCGATAACACATTCATACTTAACGTCTTTGGGTGACGCCTGCACCATCTGTCAAAAGTATTTTCATACATTATACCGACCAGGTAAACTTAATTTTACAATTAAGATTTTACCTAATAATGACACAAACCCTATAAATATTTAGATATTTTTATATATATTTTTAGCATTTTACATGCTTAGCAACATACATTAAACACAAAGTGAAAAATGTGAAAATCGAAAATAACAGTCACGAGCAGGATTTGAACCTGCATCTCCTGGATACCGTCCAGATGCTTTGCCAATTCAACCATCGTGACCCTTGCTCCTGACTGCTAATTTCGATAATACATTCATACTTAACGTCTTTGGGTGACGCCTGCACCATCTGTCGGAAGTATTTTCATACATTATACCGACCAGGTAAACTTAATTTTACAATTAAGATTTTACCTAATAATGACGCAAACCCTATAAATATTTAGATATTTTTATATATATTTTTAGCATTTGACATGTTTAGCAACATACATTAGACACAAAGTGAAAAATGTGAAAATCGAAAATAACAGTCACGAGCAGGATTTGAACCTGCATCTCCTGGATACCGTCCAGATGCTTTGCCAATTCAGCCATCGTGACCCTTGCTCCTGACTGCTAATTTCGATAACACATTCATACTTAACGTCTTTGGGTGACGCCTGCACCATCTGTCAGAAGTATTTTCATACATTATACCGACCAGGTAAACTTAATTTTACAATTAAGATTTTACCTAATAATGACGCAAACCCTATAAATATTTAGATATTTTTATATATATTTTTAGCATTTGACATGCTTAGCAACATACATTAAACACAAAGTGAAAAATGTGAAAATCGAAAATAACAGTCACGAGCAGAATTTGAACCTGCATCTCCTGGATACCGTCCAGATGCTTTGCCAATTCAACCATCGTGACCCTTGCTCCTGACTGCTAATTTCGATAACACATTCATACTTAACGTCTTTGGGTGACGCCTGCACCATCTGTCGGAAGTATTTTCATACATTATACCGACCAGGTAAACTTAATTTTACAATTAAGATTTTACCTAATAATGAAGCAGACCCTATAAATATTTAGATATTTTTATATATATTTTTAGCATTTGACATGCTTAGCAACATACATTAAACACAAAGTGAAAAATGTGAAAATCGAAAATAACAGTCACGAGCAGGATTTGAACCTGCATCTCCTTGATACCGTCCAGATGCTTTGCCAATTCAGCCATCGTGACCCTTGCTCCTGACTGCTAATTTTGACAACACATTAATTCTTAATGTTTTGGGTGACGCCTGCATCATCTTCCATCATTTATCTATTAGGTACTATTATGAAGCTGTAACAGAGCTATGTCTGTACATTTAAGATATTTGAGATAACTGAATTAGGCTATATAGGCGTGTCTGCACACAAAAAGATTTTTTTTAGATTTTTGTCTGTTTATCTGTTGGTTTGTTCTCACATCACGCAAAAACTACTGAACGGATTTTGATGCAACTTTTTTTATTTGATAGATCTTGATTAGACTTAAAAACTAGATATTTGGCAAAAAATGACTGTATTAGGCTATATAGGCGTGTCTAAACACAAAACCATTTGTTTTAGATTTTTTATCTGTTTGTCTATTTGTTTATTCGCGCATCACGCAAAAAGTACTGAAGGTATTATGATACAACTTTTTTATTTGACAGCTCTTAGTTAGAATTAAAATTTGGTATACATTTTATCCCGCTACTATATCCGGAACCTGAGATATAACCCAAAAACTAGGTTTTGGTTGCGGCGGAGCCGCAAGCAAAGGCTAGTATTTTCATAAATCTATCTATACTATTGTAAAGCTGTAATACAGCTACTTGTGTACCTGTACATTTAAAAAGAAAAAGTGAATGTAGTAGGCTATTTATTTCTCTGAACACAATACATTCTTTTTCAGGATTTTTCTGTTAGCTCGGACTTTACGCAAAAACTACCGAACGGATTTTGATGAAACTTTTTTGTTCGATAGCTCTTGATTAGACTTAAAAACTAGTATACAGTATATTTCGGTAGTATACCGGGAATTACATTTCCCGATATAACCTAGAAACTTGCTTTTGGTTGCGGCGAAGATGCAAAAGCCAGTAACTTATAATTATAATTAATATTTAATTTTTTAAAATGATGTTATGTGTGAAAATCCATATGTATATTTATGTTAGATATTTAAAAGCGGCTGAACAGAAAGCGATCCCACGCGGGACGATTTTTCCTGGGATGCGGACAAAAGAATGTAGGCGTACTTTGTTTCTATTAAAGTTTATGGTTGTAAAGTCTCCTATTACATAGAATTTATTTTGAGTATTATAAAGAGTTTTTAAAAATCTCTTTTACACTCAACAGTTGTATCAAAATACGTTTTCACATAAATTTTTGTTACACGCTATTTACGTAATAATACCTTCGATTCTGTTATATAAAAAAAATAGAGACATGATTTTCTTTTCTGGGAAATATTTACATAAAGCGTGTGGGATGCCATATATATACAACGACTTAGTGGGTAATAGGTTCCTATTATCGAGAAAAATAAACTGAGAACAAAAATGCTGTGGGGTCGCTTTCAGACCATTTGTATGCACGCAAGGAATATTATGAGTGACTAGATTTATTGATGTTTATTTTAAAGCATTATGTCTATGATAGAAGTGAGTAAAATGAAATTGCAAAGTAAAGTTATTCTGAAGAATAGAGCAAAATTTAGGATTTTCGTGTGATTTTATTGTGTCTAGACGACGAAAGAGTCTTCATGCTAATAATGATAAAATCGATATTTTTATTGTTATTTGTATCCATGAGCTCAAAACATCAAAATATGCTACTTTTCTAGATAGATATATTAACCTTTTGACAATTTTTAATGCTATATAATAAGCCTATAAAAAAAATGTTACACATAAAAAACTAGCCTTTCCCCGTGGCTCCGCCTTAGCCAAAAGCTAGTTTTTAGGTTATATCTCGGGCTGTCTATCTAGTAGCGGGATAAAATGTATACCAAATTTTAATTCTAACTAAGAGCTGTTAAATAAAAAAGTTGTATCATAATACCTTCAGTACTTTTTGCGTGATGCGCGAATAAACAAATAGACAAACAGATAAAAACCTAAAACAAATGGTTTTGTGTTTAGACACGCCTATATAGCCTAATACAGTAATTTTTTTCCCAAATATCTTTATAATCTATCTATACTATTATAAAGCTGTAACAGAGCTATGTCTGTACACTTAAGATATTTGAGAAAAATGACTGAATTAGGCTTTTTAGATATTTTTTATGTATATTTTTAGCATTTGACATGCTTAACACTATACATTAAACACAAAGTGAAAAATGTGAAATCGAAAATAACAGTCACGAGCAGGATCTCACGATGGCTGAATTGGCAAAGCATCTAGACTATCTATCATAGACGGTATCCAGGAGATGCAGGTTCAAATCCTGCTCGTGATTGTTATTTTCGATTTCACGTTTTTCACTTTGTGTTTAATGAATTAGGCTATAGGCGTGTCTAAACACAAAACGATTTTTTTAGACTTTTTGTCTGTTTGTGTTTATCTTTTTGTCTGTTTGTTTGTTCGCGCATCACGCTAAATTTACTGTATTTTTTTTTATTGCTAATAATGGCATACGGACCAAGCCCCACCTGATGGTAAGTGGTAACAGTCGCCCATGGACTCAACTATACCGAAAGTATTGTCAAGCCGCTGCGCACCATTTTATTTCTCAGATATGAAATGAAAGAATAAACGGCTATCTTCTGCTACTGCCAAAATACACTGACGTGCTTCATGACCGGTCACACAGGATACGATAGGATAACTTAAATTGTCCATTAATTCATAACAAAAAATAATATTAAAATATTAGTTTCTTCATTCACAGCTGGCTCAGCGCAATAAGTTATACTAATAGGAACAGATATAGTGTTATCGTTAACACGTCATGTGACCAAAGCGTTCGGTGACGATGACGCGAGTTCCATGATTTTTGTTCACCCACAAAATTCTCAACGCGCCTAAAGAAGTTTACACTTCAAAAATATAATAAAAAGCAGCATTATAAATAAATTAATATTTAATCAATCACGTTGCCAGAAAATATTCTCGTGATATAATTGATTCGCTGAATTAGGCATATAAGGATGCCATTAAAAATTATGCGTAATAAATGACACGCAAATGTTATTCCTTTGAAACATGTGAAATGATAGCGTAATGTTTATAATTGGACCGAGATAGGAACTCGAATATTTTGTAGGCTTCTTTATAATAAAAATGTCACAAAGACTTATACTTTTTAAATACTGAGAAGCGAAAACAGAACATGATGAACACACATTTATTAAAAAAAAATACAGTTTTTTATATTTCGTTATTAGAATGAATTATAAGTACATACAATAAGGTTAGGTACTGCACTTACTTACAAGTATTGGGACAAATCTCTAAAAAGGCTCAAATGGTCGAATGCGGTGGTCAAATTAAGTAAGAAATAAATAAATATTTACGGACATGTCACACAACGTCCACTGGTCCCAAACTAAGCTTAACGCTTGTGCTATGGGCACCAGATTATGGATATAATACATCACTATATTACTTTTTTTTGTAAATACATACATATAATAGATAAGAAAACATCCAGATGCAGTACAAATAATATACAAATAATATATAATACGGAAGACAGTTACACTATCAACTACGCCACGAGGCCGTAATGTACGTAAGTGAAACCTGCGAGTGCCATCCATCTATCCATCAGCCCTTCAACGCTCACTGCTGGACATAGGCATCCCCAAGAATGGGGGATAGTGCTGTAATCGCCACGCTTGGCAGGCGGGTTGGCGATCGCAGTGGATGTTGTTAATACTCGAAGGAATGCTGCTGCCCACTCCCCCGGTATTCCCTCAGTCGGCTCTTACGACTCCCATGAGTGGAGAGGGGAGGAACAATTCTAAAGCCGGCCCCACACGGCAGCTGCGAGTGCCAGCTTTATAGATTAAATGCAATGTAGAAAAAAGAAAATAAAGTTATTAAATAGCATGGACATATAAAAATATTCGGACATAGTCTCGCTAACACAACTTTGTGTCGCTCAGAGTCGGCCAGTTCGCTGTACGTATATGCCTACACGCACACATTCACACGTTAGTCAACCATTGCCCGAGTAAACGTTATCACAGTCGGTACGTCTACGCTGCAAAAAAATATTAAAATACAGCATGTCTTGTATGGTGAAATGGTGTAAAAACCGTATTGAACGAAAGAAAAAAATCCAGGAGTCACATTTCATAGGTAAACGAATAATTTAATCACTTAGTTCCCTATTTTATACATTAAAATTAATATTAATTCACTAGAACAAAATAATTCAGTATTGCTAATATTCACTAGTGCAAATTACCCGAAATATGGGAGTTTTATAGTTCTATATTTATTACTTTTTTATACTCTGATTTCTTATTTTGTAGAGTAAAATGATATTTGATTACCACGTATCGTTAATAGTGTTGTTGTAGTCTGCGTTATCGAAAACACATTTATTCATATTTTTTTTATTATAATAAATTTTCTGATGGTTTATGAATGAATTTGCGTTGGTCATTAGTATAAGTAGCATGAATTTATTATTGTAGTGGCATTTAAATTATCTATCTAATCTAAATTAAAGTAATTATACCTATTGTAATATGTTTTAACGTAATAAAATTGCATTTGCGAGATTATTATTTATGTTCATAAGAAAGTCGCATTTAACGAAAGCGACATAAAATAAGGTGGCAGATGCCCACCGTATATGTCTATTTGTCTGCTTATTAACATTTTAGTCAAAATGGAAAAAAATAAAAGAGAACTTTCTTAATCACTATTTATTTCTGAATTATTATTTGAGAATCTGAGTGTTACATTTACTTAGAATCTTTTTGTTACAATCAATAAGGTGAACCGGTAGCATCATTTTATTTCATTAGTTTATAACATACTCGATATATCTCACTACTATTGCAGTGTCAACAACTTTAGCCCATCAGTAAATAATTATTTAATTTCAGCCATTTTAAAACTTTTGTTATTTCTTGCGACATGCCCCTTTACCTGTGTCCATACACATTCGCCGGAACAGATCATAAAATAAGCCTAATTAAAAATATAGTGGAAAAATATTTAACAATTCGATTTCACCACATTTCAAAATTAGAGGGAATTACAAGAACCTCTCAAAGTAAAAGACAACATTATAAAAAAACTACTCAGCTTATGAGATGTTACACATTAGGTATTTATAATAAAAAAGTAAACAAACATCTTTTTCTTTTTACCATATACCTACAGTAGTCACAACGAATCTTTGTGTCTCTGAAGTTGCCTGCAAGACACTGCGTAGTAGCCATTTTTGTGTCGCAAGGCATGTGCGTCTTCTACAGTTTGCATTAATCAAAAAATGTTCAATTATAATTTAACAATTGTAATCGATAATTATATAATTCATCGATCGTAAGATGTGGACTCTTCTAAATCTAGATTAAAGCTTATTCACTGAAATCACTCGTATACCTACTTTTATATTGAATATAAAAAAGAAATTGTACCTAAATACTTAGATATGAAAACATTATGATCTCATTCGATTGTTTTGTTAATCAAGTAATAACAGTTGAATTGGTCAGCACTTATCGTATGAATCTGTCAAAATTCCCACTTCGCGCTCTGTGCCTAACTTCAGAGACGCAAAGATTTGTTGTGACTACTACGAGTATACTCTTTCTTCATACAGATTTGTGCAGTAAGTTTTAAATAAATAAATACAGTAAAACAGTGTTTTTTTTTTGGCTACTATTAACCTTTTCAAATTGTACGGTATATTTTATATACATTTCCAATAAATTTGTCTGCCAATCTGTATTTGTTAAAGGGTAAATTTGGCTAACATGGTATCTCTAAATTCACTCACACATAGATAGCCGCCGCCATTACCTTGCCTCAATTCTGTCTTAGCAAGACGCTGTCCGTTTCTTATACGTCCATGTTAAAATAGTAAGTAATATTATAGTTAGAGAACAGTGTGATGTGTAAGAAACGTTAAGATGATTTGGACATCTAGAGAGGTTGGATGAAATTGATAATTTGTAGGAGTGTTCGTTATATTAAATAACTAATAAAATCACTTGCTATTTATTAATAATCTATAGCCCCGTTATTTATTTCACCAGGCAAGCGTTATTTTCGATTATTTTTATTATATAAGCGCTACCACAACCGCTATGCCACGACGTCGACGACACACTACACTAACAAACATCACAGACTCACAGTCACGTGCACACTTGAATAGTCAGTCACTTCAGTCAATCATACCGCGAAAGAAAGGGACAGAACGGAATGACCCTGACCCGTTCATATCATTGTTACATGCGAAATTATGCTCTAACTTTACCACTTATGAACTATATTTCTGTTAATTATAAAAAATAACGTGCAAAATAATTTAAGTATCTAAAACATCGTTTGGTTATTTGATTTTATTTCGTTATATTTTTGAACAATGATATAATCAATCAGTACGGATAATTCGCTTAAGCTGGAATATGATTATCCTGAGTTTTTGAGCGATTGCCGCGCGTATTTGTTTAGATGTACTTATAGTTTTTGATTTTAAATTATTCGTGGTATTGGTTTGTTGTGTCTGTTTGTTTAGTGTATTATAAAACTGTAAATAACATTTTGTTGTAGTATAGTGTAAATAATTTTCAGTTAGACAATATCTTTAAAAGACTTGACTTACTTGACTTATATTCCTGTGTCGCCTAGATGGGCCAGAGGGCTTACACAATGGGCCGCCATCCCATTCGGTCTTGAGCTTCACGCTTTAATTCGCTCCAAGTCTTCCCTATGTTCTTCGCCTCTGCGATGATCGTCCGCCGCTAGGTTTGCTTTGGGCGGCCACGCTTATGCTTTCCTTGGGGATTGCAGTCTAGGGCTTGCCTCGGAATGTGATTAGGGTCCCTTCGGAGTGTGTGGCCGATCCAGTTCCACTTGCGGCATTTAATCTGCTGGTCGATCGGGGTCTCATTGCAGCGTTCCCACAGTTCTATATTGGAGATTTTCTCGGGCCAGTAAACACCAAGAATACAGCGAAGACAGCGGTTGATGGAGACCTGGAGCCAGTGCGAGATGTCCTTAGTAACCTTCCACGTGTCACATCCGTACAGCAACACCGTTTTCACGTTGGACCTGAATATCTTCAGCTTTACTCTCCAAGTCAGCTTCCGTGATTGCGATACAGGGTGCAGCTGTGCGAAGTGTGTTGCTTTTGCCTTGGCGATTCTCGAAGCGACGTCCTCTTCGGTCTCTCCAGTTTCCGACACTACGCTACCGAGGTAAGTGAATTTGTGGACCTTTTCCACAGCCTCTGTACCAATGAGCAACGGCAAAGAGCTTGTCGCCCCGCATCTCATTTCCTGGGTCTTCCGGGTGTTGATTTTTAGTCCCATCTCCTTTGCCTCTCGTTGTAGGTCGTCTAGCTTGGCTTGCATGTCGGTCTTTGCTGATTTTGAGTGATCGGATGGCTTTCACTACTTCCTCCTATGTGGGGGGAGACACGTCAATGTCGAGGCTTTGTGCAGGCAAGCTGGCAGCAGGTGTCGTAGTGATGGGGTCGTTTGGGATTCGGAAGATCTCCTCGAAATGATCCCGCCAGCGTTGAAGCTGTCCCTCCGATGTCACGATCAGCTGGCCTCCTTTGTCCTTCAAGGGCTTCTTCTTCCTCTGGTTCCTGTTTCCGGCCAAGGTCTTCGTCGCCTTGTACATCTCTCTTAGATTACCGGAGTTAGCAGCACGTTGGGCGCAATTCGCCACACTATCCGCCTATACTCGTCGATCATGACGGGTACTGCGGTAGATGTTTCTGCGTATCTATCTATACTGCAGCCTCAGATCTGCACGCACCGCCGTATCATTGGTTGCCAGGAGTTGAAGATGGAGTTCGCGCCTATCTTTAATGAGGTCCCAGGTTCTCTGTGTGACATCCAGTCTTCGCGTGTATGTGTTTTGTGAGAACGACGGAGCTGGTCTCTACATAGGCCATTTTGATGTAGTTCCACTCCGCATTGACAGAAGTAGTAGAGTCCGTCTCAAGTGCCGAGAAGCGATTCCGCAGCTCTAGTATGAAAGCGTCGCCTATATCCGGATCCCGTAGTCTGTTTACCTCAAACCGTTTGCTTGCCTTGGTGATCGCGTTAGTCGTTCGAGCTACGGCTACTTTTAGCCGCACCTCGGCTACTACTAGGTGGTGATCACTGTCGATATCCGCGCCACGACGGTTGCGAACATCGAGCAGCGATAAGCACCACTTGGAGCTGATGGCAATGTGGTCTATTTGGTTTTTGGTTATACCATCGGGTGAGTTCCAAGTGTACTTGTGATGTTCTCCGTGGATAAAAAAGAGTACCTCCGATGGTGAGATCATTGTCTTGACAGAACTCCAAAAATCTCTCCCCGTTCTCCTTCCAAACTCCCAGCCCGTGTCTGGCCATGTGTCTTTGACAGCCGTCGTTATCTGTGCCAACCTTGGCATTCAGGTCTCCCATGACGATAACTATGTCCTGTTTGCGGGTGTTCTTAAAAGTTTGGTTGAGTGCACTATAGAAATCGTCTTTGTCTTCCTCCGATGCCAAATTTGTGGGCGCGTAACACTGAACGACGGTTATCTTGCGGGCTTTGCTGTTGAACCGAGCTATAATGATTCGCTCTGAGATGGGTTTCCAGTCCATAAGGCTCTTCTTCGCAGCATCAGAAAGGAGGAGTTCCACGCCGTTTTCACGGACGTCCTCTTCATCTTCCTTCCCAGAGTAAAGAAATGTAAGGCCTCTCGACGTTCTCAGTTCCCCGAATCCATTTCTGCGCACTTCACTGAGACCGAGTATTTGCAGTTTATATCTGAGCATTTCTGCTTCTGCTTGGGCTAGTCGGCTATCTACGCTCAGTGTTCGCACATTCCAGCAAGCTATTCGTGTCCGTATTTTCATGCCAAAGGTCGTCGTATTATGATCGGTCCGGTTTTGCATTGTTTCACTTTCTTTAATCGTTAGGGTTCAGGTAAGCGAGGAATTAGCCCACTATACCCTAGCCTGGTGGGTGAGGTGGGGCTGCCACCTTTGAGCCTGTGAGCGTACTCAGTTTTGTTTCAGGTTTCCTCCCTGGTGAGTAGATTCTATTTTGAGGCGCAGAATATTCGCCTTTCGCCCTGCACCCTCAGCTCATCTGCAACTTGAGTTAGCGGCCGCGCGGCGGCGCGATTGCAGCAGTTCCCAGGAGGTACGGCGGGGATGTGAGTGACTCGGACTGGCCAGGGTTCTGCTTTATCTCGGTGTTCCACCACTAATACAGCAGATGGTTTCTTGGCATTTTGTAGGTAATGCTGCTCTCACATGCAGCGATTCCTACCAAGACCAGACCCTGACTTCCCCTCCCTTTAACTACTTACTTTAAAAGTCTACTTAAATTTAATCAAAAATGTCATTGGGTCAGTAGTTATGGACATTTTAGTGTATAAAGTGTATTAGTAAGGATTGACCCAATTCTGAAGTCCACGCAGACGAAGCCGTGGGCAGAATCTAAATACATATATCTTAGATCACAATTTCAATTCACTTAGTAGACAGTAATCTATTGTCAAGATTGTTAAATAATTATTAAAATAATAGGCATTTTAAAAATAGCACATCATTATTTAACGTTTTTAATAAATAGCCGTTGCGAACACTCCTAATAATTTGCACAAAATCTCAAACAATGTCTAATCGAAAAGCATAAAGTTAACAACAATTATAATAACTTTATTAAGTTGGACTTCTAGCGCACGTTGCATATTTTATTTTTGTATTTATACCATTTGTAAAAACTATAGCGACAAAATCAAATTATATCCGGTCCGTACTTATGGCGTGATCCTAAGTAATAAATCGGTGTGTGCGCGTCACGTGAGGTAAATTTTTCACCTCGTAAAACGAACTAGCTCGTTGGTTGTTTTTAAGTATAGGGGTGTGTAAGCTTGATATAGAAAATATCGGATCTTATATGAGGCAAGTCGTTATAAGCATACTCATTAGAGTTTTCTTGTTGCCTCAGTAGAGGCCATAAGTATCTAAAGCTTAATGTTGATCCAAGTTTTGATGCTTTTTTTTGGTTAAGACGGGAAAATTTTTTCCTAACTGCACACCCCTTCGTTCAGTGCAACAAACATGGTAGAGTATGTCCCTCACCCACTAAATAAACCCAACGTGTGCTGTCTTGCCGTCTGTATTGTCGGACCAATGGATCTGTGTGACATTAATTCAGTGAAAAGTTTTGAATTTGGTCTTGTCAAAAGTTTTATTGGAGTTAAACTTTTAGCAATGACTTACGTGTCTAGAAGGACACAGAAATTTTGTCAGTTGATCTGATCTGATGGTAAGTGCTAACCGGCGATCATAGTCTTAACAATACTACGAATACTGCTAAGCGGCTGCTCACCGTTCATTTCAAGGACAGGTAATAATTTTCAAACTTTGGGCTGCTACTGAGAATTTTCTTCTTTACGAAAAAGCTTAAATAACACTGCCTGACCCGGGGATCGAACCCGAGACCTCACGATCAGCAGTCGTTCACACTAGCGCTGCACCACAGAAGCAGTTGAGCAGAACAAGCGAGTACCTACTCCTAACTAATAACCAACCCTACCACCAGTAATACAAAAAATGAATACTGCTTACTTTCGTTAGTCGCCTCATACGACATCCACGTTATTAAATGGGTTGGTGATATTTTATCCTTACTCCGTCACTACACGGAACAAACCTTTTCATTTGTTTCATTTCTACATTGAAGAAAATAAAAAACTAATATTCAGTCAAGCTATATAGCCTAGTTGGTTCAGTTTATACAAACAGAAACGCCTCTTCACTAGTTACATATATAAGTAAACTTACTATAGCGTACTACACGTCACACTTGGGTCATGACCAAATTGTTAGTTTGACTTTACAAAAGGTGTTGCAGATATTGGATACGTGTTTACAAAACCGGTTCCGAATAGTTGTAAACATTTGGCACTGAAAATATTCAGTAATAAAGTAATAACTTTATTTGTTCATTGTTGATTATGAATAATAAATAAATATAAATTAATATTCACAGACATTTTTCACACAACGTTCTCTGGTCCCAAACTAAGCTTAACGCTTGTGCTATGGGTACCAGATTACGTATATAATACACACATATTACTTTTTTTTGTAAATACATACATATAATAGATAAAAAACACCCAGACGCAGTACAAATATCTGTGTTCATCACACAAATAATTGTCCTGAGTGGGAATCGAACCCACGACCTCGTGCACGGAACTCGGTTACACTACCGACTACGCCACGAGGCCCGCCTTTTGAGAAATTGAATATTTTCTAATATTCAATTTCTCAAAAGTCACTTTCACATTTAAATTATAGAAACGACTTATGAGTCCCCCACACAAGAATGTATTTAAAAGTCCTACGAGATAAACTGATAAACCCATATCCGATTTAATATCCTTTTGCCTTCAACTTCAAACCGCAACACAGAAAACTACTAAACAAATTAAACCACATTTTCACTACCTACTTTGAAAGTTAATCAGAATACTCATAGACACACAAGTTACATAAGTACATGTTTTATATTTCTGGAAAGCTTTAAACGGCAAATAACACGTAGATTTTTTTTTAGAAGCAACTTTTATCAACAAGGTAAAATCAAAAACTGCAAAGACATTCGATATCGATGACGATCCCCAGTCTCGAGGTGAGGTTCTCACACGGTACACGTTTAGATTTTTCAATATTTGAAAGAAAGAAAGAAAGTATTTATTTGTACATACATAAATAAAGCTGTGAGGACAAAGTACAATTTACGTTGTAAACTTAATAACAAATGTATAAAGAGGATGAATTGCTCAGCTAATGTTGCATGTGATATGACAACGCTGATTTTCAGCAATGTTCTATCGACGCTTGACGTGTATTTGTATATAAGAAAACAATGGTACTTGAATGTTAATAGTTAATAGAATGATACAAGTATACAGGTATGTATATCAATAGACGAATACTAAATAACAGAATATAATAACAGAAATAAAATACAAGATGGTTACACTGGGGTCACTTTAGTAACGCCACGCTCTGCAGAGTGTTTGCATTAAACTGATGACTGTAAACTATAAGGTAAGCAAGATTAATGCATTGAGGTGGTCTCTTAAATAATATTATTTAATATAAAAAATTAAAAAAAAAAAGAAAACCGCCTTCAAGTGCACCCAGGAACTAAAAAGCAATAAATAATTAGTATTTAGATACGATTTCCGTGTTAGACACCTACTGATGAGAACCTGCGTCCCTGCGAAGGTTCGATTCCCGCCTGTAATTAAAATACTCTTTTTCCTTATTCACAAATTATAATTTGTACTTTGAGAGTAGCTGAGCACGTCAAGTGCGAAAATATAGATCAAAATGTTTAAAAAATCACGCCATCAAATAGTATGAATTTTAATTGCAAAATTAAACTTACTATATTGGATTAATGCATGTAAATGCGTTCTGATAGAGAGCGTTGGTCGTTAAGACAAATGTGATAAGGAGTTTGGCTATGTCTAAAAGATAGTACTGTAGCTCAGTGAATTAGAGCACTTCCCTGGATAGGAAGGGACGCAGGTTCGATTCCCGCCTGTACTAAAATACTCTTTTTCCTTATTCACAAATTATAATTTGTACTTTAAGAGTAGCTGAGCATGTCAAGTGCTAAAATATAGATCAAAATATTTAAAAAATCACGCCATCAAATAGTATGAATTTTAATTTAAAAATTAAAGTTACTATATTGGATTAATGCATGTAAATGCGTTCCGATAGAGGGCTTTGGTCGTTAAGACAAATGTGATAAGGAGTTTGGGTATGTCTAGAAGATAGTACTGTAGCTCAGTGGATTAGAGCACTTCCCCGGTTAGGAAGGAACGCAGGTTCGATTCCCGCCTGTACTAAAATACTCTTTTTCCTTATTCACAAATTATAATTTGTACTTGAAAAAAAATCAGACAACAAAAAAATATATCATCGATGTATACAATTTTTTTAGCCTTTTGTTGATTTTTTAAAAACTACTGCACCGATTTCGATGAAATTTAAATGAGACCATTTCGGAATTCCCCCCTTCAAAAAGAATTTGGCAAATCCGTCAACATATGACAGAGTTATGCCCGAACATACATAAAAAAAAATATAAACATCCGATTTGATAATTCCCTCCTTTTTTTGAAGTCGGTTAAAAATAAAATAACGTGTAAATATGTAGGTATGAATAGATAGATTTAACTATATTTTAATTATTGTATTAATATTTTGGCCGTGTGGGGCTGGCTTTAGAATTGTCTCACCCCTCTCTACCCACGGGAGTCGTAAGAGCCGACTGAGGGAATACCAAGGGAGCGGGCAGCAGCACTCCCTCGAGTAAACAACATCCACTGCGATCGCCAACCCGCCTACCAAGCGTGGCGATTACGGCATTATCCCCCATGATAGGACCGCTCGTTGTGGCGTTCTCTTGGGGAGGCCTATGTCCAGCAGTGACGTTGAATGGCTGTTGGATGGATGGATAAATATTTTAAAAATAAACAAGAATAAGAATAATTAATATAATGAAATATACCCACTGTTAACACTGCCAGTACAAGTAACACTGTTTTTGTTGGTTCAATATACAAAAATCGTGATTTATATCAAAATGATTTGTGTATTATGTTTACAAATTATTACTGTTTGGTGACTAGCCTTTATAATCGTAAAGATATACGCACAAGTAAATAGATAAGTAAGAGAAAGACTCGGAAAGGTATAAAGCAATCATAAATAGATTAGCAGAATAATGTCAACGGTTAATCTATTTTAGTGCAGGCTCTTCTGTCACTTAGTTATATTGAGAATTGCCGCACGATTTCAGTGAACATACCTTGCTATGAATATACTAAAATATTTAAGATATTCAACCGTTTATTGAACCATTATAGTGTAGCGAACCCTTATTTGTATATCAAAGGCTCTTAGAAATTCAACACTAAGTGCTCGTATTCGTTTTGTACTAGGTGAGAGAACATAAAATATAATAAACCTTTGGCATGAAATACTCTATATTTTATACCATAATTAACACTAGGTAATGTAATATTTTTGTACATACTTGTGCTTATTTCTTTGTTGATTAGGTATGAGGGTAATATCATATTTATTTTCAAATTTAATTCAAGAATATGTTTATTTCATAGACTTTTTATATAGCACTTAAAATCGTCAAAGTAATAACTAACACAAGCGCTTGAGGCAAGTGCATCCGCAATGTCGCGATTACAATCGCCACAAGTGGCTGGATTCCGTAGTAAGACTTTCCACGAGAGGAACCCAAAACGAAAGTAAGAAACTCATGTGCTACCTTTTTAAATCGCCAGATTTTACTTAGTCGATCATTGTCTCATCGGTAACCACAAGTCTCCCGGAGTTTATCGGTATATTAGAAATACGTGGTTTTCAATAGAATAGTATGTGACTGTTAGTATTAACGATACAAGGGAATGCGTCTTATGAGTTTATCATATGTGATAAACGAATATCCCATATACTACAAACAATTTATTCCATTTTAACAGAAAAAACCCCCATTACGAACCTAGAATCCATTAAAAGAAGACCAAAAATAACAAAAATGGACGCTAAAAGTGAGAAAACAGTAAAAAAAAGTCATGGTCACAAAGTCGCACGTAAAACTAGCTTGTTTCGGGAGGCTGCATTCGTTTTATTTATAGCCAGAGGGTTCCAGTCACTGACTCATTGATTTATGATCTTTGCACCTGTGATATTTTCGAGCAGTATTATTTTCAGTAATCAATTTAAGCAATGCAACTTACTGGTAATCCAATTTAGAGACCAATTCAATCTACCACTCAAGAGTGTTGTCTGGTGTTTAGATATTTTTATATATATTTTTAGCATTTGACATGCTTAGCACTATACATGAAACACAAAGTGAAAAATGTGAAATCGAATATAACAGTCACGAGCAGGATTTGAACCTGCATCTCCTGGATACCGTTCAGATGCTTTGCCAATTCAGCCATCGTGACAATTGCTCCTGACTGCTAATTTCGATAACACATTCATACTTAACGTCTTTGGGTGACGCCTGCGCCATCTGTCGGCAGTATTTTCATACATTATACCGACCAGGAAAACTTAATTTTACAATTAAGATTTTTACCTAATAATGACGGAAACCCTATAAATATAGATATTTTTATATATATTTTTAGCATTTGACATGTTTAGCAACATACATTAAACACAAAGTGAAAGATGTGAAATCGAATATAATTGATGCTGAATTAGCAAAGCATCTGGACGGTATCCAGGAGATGCAGGTTCAAATCCTGCTCGTGACTGTTATATTCGATTTCACATTTTTCACTTTGTGTTTAGTGTTGTATGGTCTTTCACATCATAGTGAAAAAATGTAAGAAGCGTATAGTTTTGGGGTGGATGACTTCCCGCAATCTAGTGTAGAGGTAGTCTGTAGCAAGCCATGGTCGGGAGTGAGGGTTAAGGAGACGCCACCACCGCCTTTTGCGGAGAAGTGATTGGAGTAGTGACAGAGCCTTGCTTGTCCCAGAATGGATGGGCCAGCTCGATCGGGGTAGTACCATCGTCTCAAATAAGATCAGTGTGAAACTATGGTTGGTCTTTCCTACTGTTCTGTTTTTCATGGTAAGTGGTCCTTAAGCACTGAAATGAAAATGATATCGAATTAAGCAGTCCTGAGCAATTGTCACGATGGCTGAATTGGCAATGCATCTGGGACGGTATTCGTAACTGTTATTTTCGGTTTCATATTTTTCACACTTTCTGTTAATTTGTATGGCTAAGCATGTCAAATGCTCAAAAAATTGTAAACACATTAAAATATTATTATTTATAGGGCTGCGTCATTATTTATTATGAATATTAATTGTAAAATTTAGCTGACGTGGTCGAAATAATGCATGAAAATATTTCCGACAGATGGCGTCAGCGTCACCCAAGACGTTAAGAATGAATGTGTCAACGAAATTCGCAGTCCGCTGCAAATGTCACGATGGCTGAATTGGCAATGCATCTGGGACGGTATTCGTAACTGTTATTTTCGGTTTCATATTTTCACACTGTGTTAATTTATATGGCTAAGCATGTCAAATGCTCAAAAAATATGTAAAAATATCAAAACACAATTAGTTAATTTATGTTTGCTCAACGGTAATTAATGTATGCCAGCAACATTTTTTTCTCATTTTTCTTTACTTGTGATTTCTAATTAAATACGTTGAATATTTTCAGTTGTTATTTACTACATCAATTCATAAAATATTAACAATACGTATTAAAATATCAAGTTGCCGTTTTAACACACTAACCATTTTGGTCCAGGAGCCGCCGCCTATTTTTTTTAGTGATTAATAACAGGCTGAATATTTGTAAGTAGGTTCCGTTCGATGAGATACGCAATTTTTTCTCAGTGAAAAATCTTGTAAGAGGTAGCTATTAAGTGTCCGGGAATTCGACAACTTCCAAGTGTGGGACAGAGAAAACGTACCACTAAATTTTGTAGGACTATATGGCCATTTCATTATACAAATATTTACAAAGCTGCATTCAAAAAATTAGATCGTTAATAATTTGAATGACCTCTTTATTTATTTTTGTCTAACTATATTTTTGGAAGAAACGCTCCGATCAGTCTACCCATTTTGTAGAACAATTGTTATTCCGTGTTTATTATCTAATTATCTTACTGTTAGTCAAACAATTTCGACACCCCACCAAATCGAAATGTTTTATACCTGCGCTCTTTATTAGCTACCTCTATCAAGATTTTACACAGAGAAAAACTTAGGCGTCTCGTCGAACGGAACCTACTCACAAACATTGAACATGTTATTAATCACTTAAAAAAAATAGGCTTCGGCTCCTGTACTATTTTGTATAAAAATTAAACCTGCTGACACTATGTCAGATTTCAGAGTGAAATTGAGCCGTTTTTTAACGTATTTTACCGCTTCTAATTGAAACGCCAGGAACAAATTAGTATTTTATTTAAACATAGCATCACGCCTGTATTCCCCGAAGGAGTAGGCAGAGATGTATTACACACCCACGACTCGCCAGCTATGTTTAAGTCCCACGTAATAGAGGCCGAGCCTATTAACTTCTACCGGGCACATTTCCAAACTTCGGGCTGCTACTGAGAAATTTTCTGTTTTTTTTTTACGAAAAATCTCAATGACTCTGGCTGACCCGGGGATGGAACCCGAGACCTCATGATCAGCAGTCGCTTACACTACCGCTGCACCACAGAGGCAGGTAAACAAATAAAATATAATTGAAATGTCTCAATGACATGTTTAAATAACAACTTTTTACTAAATACAAATGAAAGTATATACGATACTTATAACATAAAATTGTTGTTAATTTTTGTCTGGTTATCTGTTCTGGCTAATCTTCGAAAGGGCTAGATCGATTTGGACGGGATTTTCACTAGCAGACAGGTATTGTTATAAGGCGTAGTTTAGGCTTTACCTTATAATTTGGAAAAAGAATAAACATTCCGCGCAGCAATAATAACGAATTCCACGTGGACGCTATCGGAGTCGCGGAATGCAGCTAGTCATCAATAAATTAAACTTGTGACGTTTAATTTCAGACTCTAATTTCCAAATACAGTCACGATTTAAACGGAAATACATGTATTTCAACAATTAGACATAACAACTGGTATATTAATACTATCTGCTTCATGATACGTCAAAGAGAATTTCGTATGTATATCAAACGTGCGGTGTTCCTTTACACCAAACAAACACACACATGTGAGTGACCATAGAGCTCACACAGAATATACTTATGAACATAGAATTGGAGCATTGTCCTGAGAATTAATTATTCTATTATAACCTTACAATCTACCTAGAGTGCAAAATATATCAATCTCTAAAGTAATAATTTGACGCTACGTCTCTTTATTGATAAGTTTCGATGAAACAAAAAAGCGATTCTAAAAAGAGATAACATATTATACATCTATATGATTTAGTCTGCAAAATAATGTGATAGAATATAGATATATCAGAAGGTTTAATTTATTACCGCGTGTGAATATATAATTTTATTGCCGTGTGTAGCCGGTTTTAGATTTTCCCATCCCTCTCCACCCATGGGAGTCGTAAGAGCCGACTGAGGGAATACCGGGGGAGTGGGCAGCAGCGCTCCTTCGAGTATTAACAACATCCACTGCGATCGCCAACCCGCCTGCCAAGCGTGGCGATTACGGCACTATCCCGAGTAAGATTATATAACTATACAACTTTTGCCACGATTTCTAAACATAGTTGTGTAGGTATTATTTAGAATTTATTATATATATATTTAGCATTTGACATGCTTAGCCACATACATTAAACACAAAGTAGAAAATGTGAAATTGAATATAACAGTCACGAGCAGGATTTGAACCTGCATCTCCTGGATACCGTTCAGATGCTTTGCCAATTCAGCCATCGTGACAACTATATCGGTATCCAGGAGATGCAGGTTCAAATCCTGTTCGTGACTGTTATTTTCGATTTCACATTTTCTACTTTATTTTAATATAATTGTGTATTCTTAATTTATAGGGCAATGATTACGGGGACGTATTTTCACATATCAAATTTTATGATTATGTATACATTAGTAGGTATTTAAGTTGTGCCACCTAAAACTCGTACAGTTTTGAAATAGCAATGGAATTTGATGGAGATAAACCATTGGGCTGCAAACTTTAGGGTTGGAACGGTAAAATTATAGTCCGCACAGGCGCAGATCTAAACGGCTTTCGGAGATTTTAACGTCGTATCCTCGCTCGGGGGTAAATTTCCTCGTGTCCAGGTAAAACGAACTTTGATTTACAGTCGTATACATTTTACAAAGTTTGATGTTAACCTGCAAACGAAACTCGACTTCAATGGACGATAGCAATATAATAGTTTTTTTATACGTTATATTATTATTGTGAATATTACTCACTTACTTATCATCACGCCATCACTTTTCGGGGTAGGTAGAGAGAACAGAGTGCCAAGAAGCTCTATTCTTGCATACATCTCTCGCTTCCTCAGCATTCATAATTCTCTTCATACATGCTCGCCGGTTTCGTAGACCCCTGACTCCACCTTCCTTCAATACATGACCGATTTGGTCTAGGTAGGTGAGTCTCGGTCTCTCCCTGTACTATGAATAATAATATAATGTATACAAAAATTATTATATAGGTACTATTATATTAATACTATTGTGAAAGATTTTCTATTGTCTCACTTTTAAGCACGAGACTCCTATCAAAGCATAAGGGGTGTAAGATATAAATTACAACGCTTGCCTAGTATGGTTTGGCAAATTTCACGTCTCATAATGTCCAATGCCAGGATGGTTTTTGAAGGTTTTGCTGTTTAATGTTTCCTATTTTCTTTTGCAACAAAACCCCAAGAAGAGTTTATGCTAAGTTACGAAATCTCGGCAGGTATATCTGCCAAAAGCCCGCGGTGTCCCTTCAAACTATATTTAGCCAGAGGCTGTGGCTATGATATTTGTTGGCCCAAACTGGTTTGGAGAGTCAAGTCCGCCCTCATCGAGAGGCACTCACAGAACGCTACCATGCCTGCTTCAGCAAGACGATTGACTGCCCTGACCTCGTCATCCTGAAGCCAGCACTAATGAGGGCTGGAGATTGTTAAGCCCCCATCAGCACATTGTGCGTCTTCTGCAGAATAGGAGATAGCTTACCTTTCGTTTGAAATCTGCCGTCTCTTTTACATGCATCACCTTCTAAGAAAAGGAAACGGGGATGTACACTATAGATTTAACTACAGTTGGCAGCGAGAAGCCATCTCCCCGAATGTTTATTATCTTTCCTCAATGTTTTCTAGTATGATGCGAAAGAATTCACAACTCTCTAGAGAGGCCTACTTAATAGCTCTCGTATAATTTTAGTGCAAGTATCTTACGACTAATACTTTCATTTTTAGGGTAGTATGAATGTTTCAAGAAGAATATATTTTAATTTGGTACAGAGATAAAAGATAACATTATTTTTTTCTCGGATGCTGCGTGCTACAAATCGTAAAATTACTTTCGAGAAGTGTCTTTAATAAATTTCTTGTGTGTGGTACATTTAATATGTAAAATTATACAATTCATTAATTAGATTAAACCATGAAAATACAATAATAATTACGGGTTATTATTTAAAAGCGCACTTAGTGCTTCAAGTAATAATGTATTATCCATAAACTCTATCAATTTTTTTTATAAATGTAATGCCTCCTCGGTTTGAGTATTTGCCAATAATGTATTTAGAGTATGTTTCTTCTTTACAGGTAAGTTTAATTCATCATCAATCAAGTCATAGTAGAAGTCAAAGTTATATAAAATGTGTCATAGTCAAGTCCAAGTCACGCCTCAGTAAAGCAGTGGGACTTCACTTCTATGTAGCTTTAGAGGTAACACGAAAAAAAATTATGCCGCATTACATCACTTGCTAACACTTATGCATATACACAAATAGTTAATAAGCAAAATGCCACTTTTACACATTAATATTTGAAATAACACAAGATTAGGAAAAAAATGCAGAGCGAAGACATGATCTTTTTCATGTTCCCGCCATAACTCCCATCAAGCTTTGTATATAATGGATCTGAAATTAATACACTGATTGCTGAGACTATGAAGTTTAATTTAAAAATAAGTTATTGTTATATCTTTCGCAATAATAAATTGAATAAAAAATGCGATCAGTATGTTTTGGCTGTAGCAACAGATAGCTGTTTATTCTTTCATTTCATATCTGAGAAATAAAATAGTGTGCAGCGGCTTGACAATACTCTCTGTATAGTCCATGAGCAACGGTTACCACTTACCGGGGCCACTTACTTGGGCCGTGACTCGTCTGCCATCATAGCAATAAAAAAAACTGAAAAATAACTGTTGGAAAATATCACAAATGCAAAGATCATAAATCGGTGAGTCGATAACTGCTACCGCTACCCTCTGGCTATAAATAAAACGAATGCAACCTCATATTATTGTTATTTTCTGTTTCATTTTAATGGATTCTAGGTACGTTATGAGGTTTGTGCTGTTAAAATGGACTGTAGAGATTTTAGAGCTAAATCTTTTTACTTATTTCTTGATTAAAGAGGTTTATTTCCACTGTCAAACAAATAGGATGTTCTTGCTTTAGTTGCTCAGACAACTACTGCAGTGATTTATCAAACACGCAAGCATTTAAAATGTTTTTACAATGAGTAATCACACTTAGTATACAAGATTTATTTTATCAGCTATGTGTTTACGTTAAATAAAAGAAGGTTGTGTCAAAATAATTACTAACTCTTTTCTATTAAACGACTCTTAAATACTTTGATTTAAATTATGATAAACAACTTTTATGGTTTTATTTTGAAGGCTAAGTAAAATAAATATTTTCTAAGTATGTATTCATAAGTCTAGATTAGGTAATCAAACGAAAAAAATTATAAATATAAAGGGAAGCAAGTATCTGTTTTATCTATTTAGTCTAGTTTAATTGTGGCATAACTACCTTTATTATTAAGAATCAAAAGCCAGCCACCTCTAATCTAAATCTAACGTCATGCTCTGACAAAAAAACTATCTAAAGCCTGTGTCTTTTTACATACACTGGACTATATGTTTGCCAAATTTTATGATCAGCGGTTAAGTGGTTACGGCGTCAAGAGGCAATAAATAAACAAACAAATAGGTCAATTTCACGTTTCTTATATTTGTAATACATAGAGTAAAAGATTTCATAATTAACACAGATAGTTGAACACAAACAAAATCAGCAGAATTCGAAATATTTTTATAATATTATGGCAACACCAATCCATTATTTACTGAATCGTTTTAATAAGTGTTCAAGTTGCGAGTCTTCCATTAAATGCAAAGTGAGGAAGGCTAACATAAAAACTACTATTATATTATGCAAAGTAATAGTCTAACACTGGTATGATAAACGGTATTAAATTTTGAACTATTCTCTAGTATTAGTAATATTATAAATAGATTCTCTAACTGCCTCTGTGGCGCAGCGGTAGTGTAAGCGACTGCTGATCATGAGGTCTCGGGTTCGATCCTCGGGTCGGGCAATGTTATTGAACTTTTTCATAAATAGAAAAATTCTCAGTAGCAGCCCGGAATTTGGAAATGTACCCGTTAGACGGCAATAGTCTCGCCCCCTATTACGTAGGACTCAAACATAGCTGGCAGATCGTGGGTGTGTAATACACCTACCCCTACCCCTTCGGGAAATACAAGCGTGATGCTATGTTAAAGTAATAGTCTAACATTGGTATGATATATGGTATTCTGAACTATTCTTACTAATACTAATATTATAAACTAGATTCTTTAAATGCGACTCCATCTGCCTGAACTTCATTAAATATATAAGGCACTACGGCACAGAAATAGATAGCCCCCAGAAACCATCTACTTTTCTAAAGAAAAAAAGTATTCTTTATGCTTTTATGAGCTCCAAACTTCCAACCATCCATCAGCCTTTCGACGTCTACTGCTGGACATAGGCCTCCCCAAGACAACGCCACAACATGTGTTTCGCTCATATGGGGGATAGTGCCGTAATCGCCACGCTTGGCAGGCGGGTTGGCGATCGCAATGGATGTTGTTAATACTCGAGGGAGTGCTGCTGCCTATTCCCTCAGTCGGCTCTTACGACTCCCATGGGTGGAGAGGGGTGGGACAATTATAAACCCGTTCAGTAGTTACTGTGTGTCATAAAATTATTGGCGATCGGTTGAATAGTTGCATTTAAAAAAAAAAAAATCCGACAGATGGTGCAGGCTTCGCCCAAGACGCTAAGTATGAATATGTTATTGAAATTAGCAGTCATGAGCAATTGTCACGATTGCTGAATTGGCAAAGCATCTGGACGGTATCCAGGAGATGCAGGTTCAAATCCTGCCCGTGACTGTTATTTTCGATTTCATATTTTCACACTTTGTGTTGATTTATATGGCTAAGCATGTCAAATACTAAAAATATATATAAAAATATCTAAATAATATTATACCTTACAGTAATCATGTATAGGTAACACTATATAACCTCCACCAGTTGACACGACACCGCAGGAATGAAAATATACATTCCGCGATCAGTAACAACCCTAGATGTTATCGAAACCATATAGCATACCATAATGTGTAGGGAATTAGATTATTTTTGGTTTATTCGAGTGAAAATGGTGTAAGTAGACTAATTTTGTTAGAAATCCTACCTTTTTTATTTATACTACACGGGTGACAAACAAGTCCTGATACCTGATAGGAAGTGGTTACCGTAGCCTAGAGATGATAGTTACACCTGAGGGGTTAGGCAGACACCACCGTAGGAATGTAACGTAGTTCCAGTGGCCCGCCAATAAAGGCGGAGAGATGGTACACGGCGGGTTTATTTAATGGGTGAAGGCCCCACACTACCCTGTTTGTTGCCCAAAACGACGGGGTGTGCGGTTAGGAACATATTTTCCTTAACAAAAAAAAAAGGGGGGATAGGCAGAATCTCATATCTCACATGTCGATCGTATCGTGATCACTGTGATTGGTTGAAAGATCACCGTGATTGGCCAACGGATTAATGCGACATCACGCATCGGTTTCTCAACCAATCACAGTGATCACGATACGATCGACATGTGAGATATGAGATTTTGCCTAACACCCCAATAAGTACAATCGTGCGTCGCCAGGGAAATGTATAATATAGGTGGAGTGGAAGGATAGTAAGGAGATAAAAGTAAAGTTATTCGGATTAGTTGTTTGAAGTCTAGATGAACTTTGTGTTTAATAACTTGTTTGTTTGTCCCGTTTAGGCTTTATTCCTTAGGCCAGAGAAAGTCTCTGCTTCCTGATTAAAAAAAAAACCTACTACTGAAACTGGATCCCAAACTAGGCTAAAGCCTGTATTTTGGGAGACAGTGCTCTGCCAAAACATTAGACACAATGAGATGTAAAGACATACAATTATTTTATAATTTCAGTAAATCATAAATTACATAAATTAGGTTTGTGATAGTGTGTCTGTTTTGAGTGATGTGTGTGTGTGTGTGTGTGTGTGAGAGAGAGAGAGAGTGTGTATGTATATCTGTGTGTGGTTATGATGTTTACTCTAAAAATTTAAGCAATGCAGTATCCTCGTAGTTTAGTTGAAGTAGCCAAATGGTTACTTTCTGTTTAATCTCATAGCTGTTTAGTCCTACAATATTTAGTTTGATATTGATTGTATTATGTAGTTTGCTACCTAGGCTCTTGAACTGTCGTCTAGCAAGAGCTGTTTTGCAGCGAATAGTAGGGAAGACCGGTTGTTTGCTGCGTTTATTGGGTGCTGGGATAGGTACACCTTGGTGCATTTTTATAATTTGATCTGAGCACAAAGAGCTGTCTAACTGTCAGCACTTTACAATCTGCGTAAATTTGTGCAGAAGGGTATCTACGGGGTTTTTTCAATATTACTTTCAGCATAGCTCTCTGTGCTCTTTATATTGTCTATTGGTTGGGAAAACATGCCAATCGAGCATAGTATTAACCCTATTTAAACTCTTGCGAGGTTATAATTGGTATAATATATCGCCTTATTATAACTAGAGTTCAAGCCAAACTCCTGGCTATCCACGTTATCAGCTTAATGCTATAAAGAGTTCACAATTTATTAAAAAGAAAATACTTTTTATTTGACACATACGAGTATACATAAAATAAGAATAGGAAGTACATTATCAAAAAAAATTATATAAGTACAATAAAAAAGGTTTACATGGCATCGGATCTAGAGAAGTTCTGGGATAATGTTAGGGAAGTTCTGGATTTGGCAGAAGCTAGTGAACGCGTGATCGTATGCGGAGACTTAAATGAATGGGTTGGGACCAAGCGTCCAGACTTCGAGGACGTGCTTGGTTCATTTGGTGATAAGAGAGTGAATGATGCAGGTAGGCTCATTGCGGATGTATGTATGGAGAGAAACCTTATTGTGTCAAACACATTTTTTCAACATAAGGACATCCATATGTATACATGGAGAAGGAATGAACAGAGAAGTATGATAGATTTAATTCTGGTAGACAGTCGCCTCCGAAGTAAAATTCTGGATACAAGAGCCTACAGTGGTCCCATTGTCGACACGGACCACTATCTCGTTATTGCGAGATTTAGTGGTCTGTTCAGAAAGTGGAGACACTGGCGAGAGCGTGTCCACTTCGGAGGGCTTGAAAGAATAAAGATTGAAAAGTTGCAAGAAGAGAGTGTAAGAGCAAAGTATGTAGAGGGTGTCCGTGAACGGCTGACAATGCCAAGTCAGCCGGGATCTGACATAGAAGAATGCTGGAGAGTATTGAAAGATAGTATGGTAAATACAGCGAAAGAAGTATGTGGATGCTCAAAGAAGCATAGGAAACTGAAAGGTGATGCATGGTGGGATACGGAAGTAGCAGCTTCCGTAGACCAAAAGAAGAAAGCGTGGCTGGACTATGTATCTTCTTTGAACCTGAGTGTAAGTATGAAAGAACAGAAGAAAGAAATATACCGGCAACGTAAGAATGACACCAAAGCCTTAGTGAAAGAGAAGCGTGATAGAGCAAATATGATTGCAGAAGAAAGGCTGACCAAAAACTTCGGGAGCAACACCAAACTTTTTTGGAGGGAGGTGAAAAAATCTCGGAGTGGTTGGTCAGCTTTCAGAATGAATAAAATAAGGTCTAAAGGTGGAGACATTCTTACGCAAACACAAGATGTGTTAAGCCGATGAAGTAAATATTTTGGAGATATGTATGCGGATGTTCAGGGTGATGCTGGTGCCACATGTGGTCTAACAGATCAGCATTCGGTACCGGCATCCTCTGATGACATAAGTATGGATGAAGTTGAATGGGAGATTAGAAGTTTGAAAAATGGTAAGGCAGCGGGTATTGATATGGTGTCTGCTGAGATGATCAAGCTTGGAGCCTCATGTGTCTGGGAATCCTTCCTGATGCTTCTCAATTTATGTTGGAGCTAAGGAATGGTTCCCAAGGACTAGAGAAGCGCAGTCATCGTGCCCTTGTTTAAAAACAAGGGTTCACGTTATGACTGTGCAAACTACAGGGCCATAAGTTTGACCAGTTTGGCAGCCAAAGTGTACGGTAAGGTTATTAAAAGGAGAATGAGGATGGTGTCTGATGAATTTTTGTGTGAGGCACAAGGAGGTTTCAGGTGTAGAAGAGATTGTATGGATCAAGTGATTTCCCTGCGCAACATTGTGGAGAAGCTTCTGGCTGTGGCCAGAGGGTTTTCTGCAGTGTTGTGGATTTGGAGAAAGCATTTGACACTGTTGTACGAAAGGAACTTTGGGACATTTTGCCGGAGTATGGTATTAACGGTAGACTGCTACTAGCGGTGCAGTCCAACTACATGGACTGCAGAGCTTGTGTGCGGCTGGATGATAGAATGTCACCCTGATTTGATGTCAATATCGGCGTTAAACAGGGCTGCGTTCTATCAGCCAGACTGTTTATCATATATCTGGATAAATGTCTACAAAGGTTGAATGAAATGAATGTGGGAGTTCAGATGGGCGACTCAGTGGTTAACTCGCTGCTATATGCAGACGATGTGGTCCTATTAGCGCAGTCTACGACTGACCTGCAAACCCTAGTCGACGTAATGGCAGAAGATTGTAAGAAAAGGGGCCTACGTGTTAATGTAAGCAAAACCAAAGTAATGGTGTTTGAAAGAGAAGAAGCCAGAACAGATGTTAGAGTAGCAATAGGAAATGGTGTGCTAGAACAAGTGGATGAATTTGTATATCTTGGATGTGGATTCAGTCGGGATGGAAGGTACACCAATGATATAGAAAGAAGAGTGAATGCGGGAAATAGAGTGAACGGAGCATTGGGACAACTTCTCGGCAGCCACCACCTCAGCCAGAAGGCACGTGTCGCAATACACAACGCAGTGCTTGTCCCAACATTATTATATGGAAGCGAGAGTTGGGTATATAAAAAGAAGCATGAGAGTAAAATCAATGCGGTCGAAATGCGATCTCTGCGGAGAATCTGTGGAGTGAGGCTGACTGACCGCATTCGTAACAATGACGTAAGAGAGCGTGTAGGTATGAAAGAGAGTATTGGTGTAAAGATGCGAAAGGGAATGCTCTGATGGTTCGGACATGTGGAAAGAATGCCGGACGAGCGACTGGCTAAGAAGATATACAATGCGAAAGTGGAAGGGAAATGCCGTGATTATAAGTAAAAAGGTTTACCTGCTAAACATAATAAATAATTAAAATAAAGGAGAAGAGAAACACAGAGTATCTTCACGTGAAAGTAGCACATATTATTTTGTAAATTAATTAACTTAAAACAATGTATCCTCATTTTCAATATCGTCATTACCTTATTCTTACATTAAACTGAAAACATCCTTTCTAAACTAAGCGGGATAGTCAAATAAATAGGAAGTACATACCGGTTTGTCAAGGATTACCCTTATCTTAATTGTAGCTGCATGTTATATTATTCCTATTATGTTATATTTTGCTAAATACTCCACAAATCAAGAACTAGTAAGAAGCTATACTCTTAATCAATATTTAATGAATTGAAATACCTAGGTAATAAGTCCACGATCTAATGCGTTATATAAAATTTTTAAGAATCTCAGATATTGAACGCCCAAGGGCTCTAGCACGGAGTAAAATAGAAATTGCATTTCGTCCAGCGAAAATTGTTCCATTGTTCACAATAAAACAAAGATATATCTTTAAGAGATCTATCGTCTTGAGAATTGGAGAACTATAAAGATTATTTTCTTTAAATTTTTATCGGATATTTCCCTTATTTGATACTTGTCTTGTAGCGTGGCTATACTGATATAGAAAAAGTGAACAAATTTGAGTCAAGTCCATCCGTGTGGTGACGGACTAAGAATACACTTATCACCACCCCATCCTTTCCTACAGGTGTCGTACAAGGCGACTAAGGGAAGTAAGCAATTATCACCCATTGCATTACTGGTGGTAGGGCTGAGTACCAAGTGAGAGTACTCACTTGTTATCAAGCCCGAATGGGTCGGTACCACCGTCTTCTGTATGACCTGTCATGAAGCACGTCAGTGTATTTTGACTATAGCAGAAGATAGCCATTTATTCTGTCATTTCATATCTCAGAAATGAAATGGTGCGCAGCGGCTTGACAATGCTCTCGGTATAGTTGAGTACATGAGTGACGGTTACCATTTACCATCAGGTGGGCCGTGGCTCGTCTGGCAGTCATTAGCAATAAAAAATACAAAAAGGTACATAACATATTTATGTGATTAGCAAATTATTCCTAAGACGCTATTTTGTTACGTTAGAAATCTTCCTCATATTATACTTGTGACAATAATTAAACAATAATTTAATTAATCTCATTCGGTTCAGTTAATCAATTAAAATTTATTGATTCTGAGGCGTTACGAATTTCGTCTCTGTTCACTACATATATATTTTATAGAAAATTATCAAAACTACTGTCATGACCATTTTAAAATCCCTTGCGTGGTTTAAAAGAAAAAAGCGGGCAAACAGACGAACACGGATACCGATATTACTTTATAATATGTATAGATATATATGTGACTATATCTCAGGTACCCGATATAGTAGCGGAATAAGTCTAATCAAAGCCTTCAAATGAAAAAAGTTGCATCAAAATCTGTTCAGTAGTTTTTGTGTGATGCGTGAACAAACAAACAGACAAACAGATAAACAGACAAAAATTCTAAATAAAATTGTTTTGTGTTTAATAGGCTATATTACAGTATTTTTTTCTCAAATATCTTGAATGTTACAGTTTTATAATAGTATAGATAAAAGTAAATAGTTTAAATATTTTTTAAGGTAGCTTTTAACCGTCGGCGGACCACCAAAGTAATCCAACATAGTACCAGTTGTCCGTTATCACAGGCGGAGCTATGGCACACAGCGGGTTTCTGTAGTAGGTGAGGGCCCCACACTATCTAGTTCGTTGCCCCGAACGGCGGGGTGTTAGGTACATTTTTTCCCGCCTAAAAAAGGGAACTTTTACAAAAAAAAAATGATGTTTGCTGGAAACTACAGAGAGTTTTCCAATATTTAGGTTGCAAGATGAAACTGGTTCTCTCCAGTTTGGAGCGGATGCTCATAAAACAAAATTGAAATTTTGTACAGGTGTCCGGTAGGTCACGTAATTTTGCGGTACCTGTCCGAATTTACTGTCTGCTGTTTATGAAGGTAGTATAAACGAAGGTTAGTATCTTTTGTTGTTATATGACTTATCTGAATATTTTTTGTGAGACGATTTCACTGCGATCTTGTCCAGGGTTTGGTTGTGATTTTATTCTTGTAATTTTGTTTTGTTAAACGAGACTTTTTTACATAATAAGTGGCAAATTGGTCGTCAATACTCCAATCACCACATTTTTTTGGATCATTAAATCTCTTATAAATATTGTTTTTTTATTCTTCTAATTTCACGGCACAAGTAAAGTAAAATAGAGTGGTATCCTTAGTACGTAAGTTAGATTCAATCAAAATCGTTTATTGTAAGTCTGATAACCAATTAATTAATTTTTACGGCTCAATTCTCAAAGGCCTTCTCTATTTCTTTAATTGTGTCGCTTTAATCAGTTTACAAATTTGTTTGCAAAATTTCTCAACACTGAGAAAAGGAGGTTAATGATTTAAAAAAACTGTACATTTCGTTAAAGCGTTAAACCCCTGCGTCGCGGGAAGTTAATTAAAATATCATAATTAAAGGACACAGAGTACATGACCCCAACTATATAAGTTGTCATGTATAACAAAATTAGTTGTTGTGTATAGGATTTGAACCCACAATATTTAACCCGAGAGGTTGGTATCTACACTACTATAACTATGTAGTGTAGTATTTAGATATTTTTATATATATTTTTAGCATTTGACATGCTTAGCCATATAAATTAACACAAAGTGTGAAAATGTGAAATCGAAAGTAACAGTCACGAGCAGGATTTGAACATGCATCTCCTGGATACCGTCCAGATCCTTTGTCAATTCAGATGGCGCAGGCGTCACCCAAATGTGTTATCGAAATTAGCAGTCCTGAGCAATTGTCACGATGGCTGAATTGGCAAAGCATCTGGACGGTATCCAGAAGATGCAGGTTCGAATCCTACTCGTGACTGTTATTTTCGATTTCACATTTTCACACTTTGTGTTAATTTGTGTAGTGTAATTTTTTATTTTTACCTAATATCTTGGTCACAGTATAAAGCGCTTGTGTTGTAGAGTTCTATCAGGACTCTATTTCAATTTATTTCATGGTCTCAGTGCTGTCTCATTAACACGATATATCGCATATTCTATTCTTTTATTAAACAACTTTTTATAGCTCATAACCGCTGAATAGTTCAGCTATATGCATTTAACGTAGTTCAGAATATGAATAATGGATAAAATTTATGAAATAATTTAATATTATATGTTTGGGCGGTAAGCTAACGTCTGGAAGCAGTTATTTTTATGCAGTTACATCCCAATCCAACATCCTGGAATCTATTCTTGATGCTCTCTGGATTTAAAGTTATAAAATATTTAAATCGCCTTCAATGAGAACTACGTTTTATTTCCATTTATACTCTGCTTGGTCGCCGATTTATGATAATTATAATTTATTTTTATACTACTTATCGTACAGCGAGATTGTAAGAATCTTGTACAAGAATTGACTGTATTCTCGAGCGGTCTTCTACTTTAAAATAAGTTATACCTATTATATTCTTAAATAAAATGTGATTTGGCTGTCACTCCCTAATAATTGGCTAAATTTATATCCATCCATCCATCAGCCTTTCTACGTCCACTGCTGGACACAGGCCTCCCCAAACTAGGGGTATAGTGCCGTAATCGCAACGCTTGGCAGGCGGGTTGGCGATCGCAGTGGATGTTGTTAATACTCGAGGGAGTGCTGCTGCCCACTCCCCCTGATATTCCCTAAGTCGACTCCTACGACTCCCATGGGTGGAGAGGAAATTTATATAGTTAACTAAAATAGATATTATAATTAAACACAAAGTGAAAAATGTGAAATCGAAAATAACAGTTACGAGCAGGATTTAAACCTGCATCTCCTGGATGGCGCAGGCGTCACCCAAAAGACGTTAAGTATGAATGTGTTATCGAAAGGAGGCACTCCTCTTATATACAATTTTGTACATTCTCAACAGTATGCGTAACATTATTTAAGAAAATAAGTAGACTCACATAGATGCAAAAGTGGAAGGATGTAGGTACAGGGGGAGACCGAGACTCACCTACCTAGACCAAATCGGTCATGTATTGAAGGAAGGTGGAGTCAGGAGTCTCCGAAACCGGCGATTTGTGAAGAGAATTATGAATGTTGAGGAAGCGAGAGATGTATGCAAGAATAGAGCCTCTTGGCACTTTGGTCTCTCTGCCTACCCCGACGGAAATGGCGTGATTATAAGTTTACATAAGTAAGTTAGTTCATTCAAGCTGCCTCATAAACCTACGCATAAATGCTTGGTCTTGGGACAAAATCTCGCTTTGGAAATGAATTTTTACTTATCGCGTTTTAGATAAAATACTTAATATATATTTGATAAGAAGTTAAATAAAATAATGGTCTTAAGAATCAAAAAGCACATTCTTCTAGTATTTACATCTTTCGTTATTTATTGTTCATTAAATTTCGTGTATTTTGACATAATACAGTATCTATACAGCATTAATGTGTGTGTTATGCTTACAGTGACTGGCTTAAAACTAGCACGTAACCTGCCTCCTGAGGCAGAATGTCATATTTCACGTGTCGACCGTATCGAGATCACTGTGATTGGTTGAGAAACCGACGCGTGATGTCACAATAATCCGTTGGCCAATCACGGTGATCGTACAAGCGAGACGATACATCGACATGTGAGATATGACATTCTGCCTAACCCCCCTGTTTATACATCTAATCAATCAATAATCTCTATACAAAATTAGGTAACACATAAGAACCCTCCTTTTTCAGGTATAAACGCATAAGTCCTTTTCTAGATATTTTGGTCTGCATTTTAGCACTTGACATGCTTACTTACGTACGTTAAAGAAAATATTATTTGTGAAAGTGGTTGATTTAAAACTAAACTTACTATATATTGGACTAAAATGTACCTAAATGGCTCTGATAGGTGGCGTGGGTCGTAAAGACATCTAAAACAAACTGGGGACATTGGGTGTCGCCGTTAGGTGACTGCGGTAGCTTAGCGCTCCAGAGCGCATTACCGTATTGGATGGGACGCAAGTTCGAATCCTGCTCGCAGTAAAGCTCTCGTTTTCCACTTTCATAAATAATTAGTTTCTTTTCTAGACTTCAGACTATAGTATGCCTAATTTTATGATGAATGGCTGAGTAGTTATGACGTGAAAACGTAATAAACAAACGCACTTATCAATTTATATTATAAATATTACAGCAATTAAATAAATAGGCAACAGAAACCTATCGTCAAAAATATCCCGTTCTTATCCCAGTTTCCTTTATATCCTAGTGTATTTTGTGATAATGAAGAGAATCAAACGAAATAGAACCGCTGAGGCGCGAAATGAGACGACATTCAGAAATGACAGGCATTTGGGATGATGTCTCCACTGTCTTCAGACGTTTTTGTCGGAAATGAAATACGAATGGAATGTTTTGCGAGCTTGTAAGGTAAAAAGGGGTATTGATAAATATTTTGCGTGCTTGTGAGATCCGCATGGATTTCAGAATATAAATACGTCACTCTAGTCCCTTAGTTACGGCGTAAAAGCGGCACAAACAAACAAACTCACTTTCGTATTTGTAATATTAGTAGCACAACAGCCTAATGTTTCGTATGTATGACCTGCCGTTGTTTCAGGCTGTTTTCCTGTGAGGGTGTGGTATTTCTCCGACATGCTGCGATAAGCAAGGTTCTACGACTGAAACTTACAATGTTTCTATATTTTCTGCTAATAATTTAGTAGATACCTACTTATAATAAACTTCAAGACAAAATTATCTTATAATTTAAATCGGAATTACATCGGTTAAAATACATAGCCGGCAGTGTGGGGCCGTCTTCAGAATTGTCCCACCCCCCCTTTCTACCGGGGGAGTGGGCAGCAGCACTCCCTCGATTATTAACAATATCCACTGCGATCGCCAACCCGCCTGCCAAGCGTGGCGATTACGGCATTATCCCCCATGACGGGACCGCTCGTTGTGGTGTTCTCTTGGGGAGGCCTATGTCCAGTAGTGGACATTGAAAGGGTGATGGATGGATATACATAGCATCACGCGTATATTCCCCGAAGGGGTAGGCAGAGGTGTATGACACACCCTTTTTTTTTGTTAGAGCAGGAGAAAATGTCGTTGCCCCGAACAGGGTAGTGTGGGGCCCTCACTCACTAAAGAAACCCGCCGTGTGCCGTCTCTCCGCCATTATTGGCGGGCCACCGGAACCATATTACATTTCTTCAGTGATGGTGTATTACACACCTACGGTTCGCTAGCTATGTTTAAGTCCCACGTAATATGGGGAGAGCCTATTGCCGTCTACCGGGTACATTTCCAAACTACGGGCTGCTACTGAGAATTTTTCTTTTTACAAAAAACTCAATAACACTGCCTGACCCGGGGATCGAACCTGAGACCTAATGATCAGCAGTCACTCATACTACCGCTGCACCACCACCTAAGGTAGTTATAAAATAGTATAAACCATATTTGAAATAAGTTCAAATTACCCTTCCGTAAAGCTACCGTAAGTTTAGTGTCACTTAAATTGAATTCTACTTCATGTGAATCGGAATTAAGTCCACTAAGTACATCCTATATACCCTTTGAAAGCTCATGTGGTTGTTCCCAGACCACGATCTTTTATTCATTCGTCGCTACAAGTGCCCAATTGTGTATAATGTTGCTGTCATCCCAAGAGGTTTGCCAATTGTCTTGTTTTGTGATCTACCTTGTAGACACTATTTTTTTACTAGGTTGTTTCGTTGTGATATTAGATCATCTATCACTGATATCTTTAGATTAGGTACTACAAAAAAGGCTTTATTTTGAGCACATTTTTTTTAATATCACATGGATGGCATACAAGCATACGGCCCCACCTGAAGCGGTTATCGTAGCCTATAGACGCTAGCAACACCAGAGGTATCATTAGCGCATCGCCATCTTTGAGGAAAAGGATCGGAGATGAAAAGGAAGGTTAGTAAGGAGAGGATATAAAAGATACTAAGGAGAGGATAGGGAGGATAAAAGGAGATAATAGAAAGGGTAGTAAAGAGAGGATAATAAGGATAGAATAGGGTTGGGACTCCGGCACTTTCATTCAACATACGAAACAAAACTGCTGCTGTTTCACGATGATCTTCAGTGAGAGGGTGGTACTTCCCCAACCGAGCCGGGCCATTCGTGCTGGGATAAATAAGGCTCTACCACTATCGACGCAGACGAAGTCGTGGATAGGAGCACTTGACTTGATCAGGCGGCAGTTACTAAATCAAATTTGGAATGCCGGTGCATTTGAACCTGTATTCAAAAAAGCACGGGAACAAACTAATAAAAGCTGTCATAAGGACTGCCGACAGAAGTGAAAATTTAAAACAATTTTTTAGCAGTTCTTATTTTAGGATATTCAAATTAATTAACTAAACTTGTAAAGTAAAATTATTCATCCATCCATCCATCAGCCTTTTAACGTCAACTGCTGGACATAGGCCCCCCAAAGGGGGGGATAATGCCGTAATCGCCACGCTTGGCAGGCGGGTTGGTGATCGCAGTGGATGTTGTTAATACTTGAGGGAGTGCTACTGTCCACTCCCTCGGTGTTCCCTCAGTCGGCTCTTACGACTCCCGTGGGTAGAGAGGGGTGGGACAATTATAAAGCCGGCCCCACACGGCCAAAAATTATTAATTCATTCATTAAAAAAAATAAAAATATTATTTATATTTATTAATTTCTTCATTCACAGCGCAATAAGTTATACAAATAGGAGCAGATATTGTGTTATCGTTAACACGTCACGTGACCATGTCGATGACGACTTACCTACATGAATTTCCTCCCTATCCAAACCTTCCTATAGAAGTGTTTCACTTCAAAAAATCTTGTAACTTATCAAGTTGCAGAATAATTATGTCTGATTTCATGCGGAAAACCGTCGTGGATATCTGACGTATCCGTGGTTTTGGTCTATATGACCGGCCGACGCAGACGGGCAATAAACGTTAACCCTTTATTAGTACCAAAATTGGAGTATTTTGGTCCCTTTATGGATCGCTACTTAGTGGTTTTTATGCGAGTTTCAAGAGATAACTTTATTACGTTGCTCAGAGAAAGTTGCTTCTTGATTTTATATTCTAAAATTTACCTTATTTTTTATTTATTTATATAAGGTGTTTCTCTTTTATTTTTATAAATGTAAATGTATTAATAATACGGGTAGGACACTGACTCCTGCAACACAGTTATTACTAGCGCAGGAGACAGGGAATTCTTAAAATATGTATAATATGTTTATGACAATAAAGAATTATTATTAATCATTATAGAGTTTACCCTATATATGCTCTATAATTATTTGTATGATCTTCAGAATATAAATACTTACTTATCATCACGCCATTTCCCTTGCGGGGTAGGCAGAGAAAACAGAGTGCCAAGAGGCTTTATTCTTGCATACATCTCTCGCTTCCTCAACATTCATAACTCTTTTTGAAATAAAACTACGTTTACGGAATCTATCGCGTTTACTTGATTTTACTACTATCCCGACGTTTCGAATACTTTACAGCATTCATGATCACGGGTTGACTTAGATGATAGATGTCCAAGGCTGATATGTTATTTCAACGGTTTCATCTACCCACCAGTAAGAAGACAATCTTGGTTATTAGTTTATATTATTAAATATATTGATTTTGCCAAAAGCTAAGACTAAGAAGCTACCACCGGATCGGAACGCAGCCTGACTGAGAAAGATCCGGCCAGAAAACTCAGTAGGCAACAACTGTTATGGATTATTAAATTTTGTACGGAATAACTGAGAGCTAAAAAAGTTTAAATTTTTTAAAAAGGGAAAGACTAATCACTACTGTGGGTTTTATCTACACAATAAGCGCTAACTGTGTCTTGCAATCTTGTGGTGTGCCTTCTTGTATTCTGTTTGGTGAGACCTATCACAGGGTTCCAGCTTGATGGTAAGACCCAGCCGTCTTCTCTATTGAAATTGCGATGTTTCTTAATTTCAATAGCCTCACGTATCATTCTAGGGCGATATCGATGTTCTTTTGCGAGGATTTGAAGTTTGTCAAACCTAATGTAATGGCAGGTGTGGTCCTGTGTGTGCTCACAAATTGCAGACTTTGTATAGCGACTGTGCTTCACATCAGCTATGTGTTCTTTGATCCGAGTTGTTATGGATCTCTTTGTTTGTCCAATGTAGGAGAGACCACAATCACAATCCAGCTTGTACACTCCTGCATCCTGTAAGGGTATATGGCACTTGACTGGTGGTAATAATTGACTAATTCTTTTGAGTGGCTTACAGTAGGTTTTAATTGAAGCTTTTTAAAGAATGTAGGCAATCTTGTCAGTGACTCCTTTAACATAGGGCAGGACTGCAGGGAGGCGCTTAACTGTGGGTGGCTCCACTCGGTTTCTGTGACGGCGGCGTGGAACCTGCAGCTTATTTGCATGTAAAACTTTCTTTACACGCTGTTGCCTACTGAGTTTTCTGGCCGGATCTTTCTCAGTCAGGCCGCGTTCCGATCAGGTGGTAGCTTCTTAGTCTTAGCTTTTGGCAAAATCAATATATTTAATAATATAAACTAATAAAATGCCAAGATTGTCTTCTTACTGGTAGTAATTGGTAGTTAGTGGTAGAATTTTTGAGCACTAAATAAAAACAAAAATTTTACAATTTAAAAAGGAGTATTATACTCATTTTAATATACTAACTTAAAGTCTTATACATTGTAAGCATAAAAATTTGAAGTAGATATTTTCACTGTGTTTCTAAACAAATATTAGGTGGGTTAAAATAAATAAACCAAAAAAATTTTTGTAAAATCATATACTTGTGGGTAGATGAAACCGTTGAAATAACATATCAGCCTTGGACGTCTATCATCTAAGTCCACCCGTGATCATGAATGCTGTAAAGTATTCGAAACGTCGGGATAGTAATAAAATCAAGTAAACGTGATAGATTCCGTAAACGTAGTTTTATTTCAAAATGTGTAACATTCGCGTAAATATCAGAAAGTATTATTCATAACTCTCTTCATACACGGTCGCCGGTTTCGGAGACTCCTGACTCCACCTTCCTTCAATACATGACCGATTTGGTCTAGGTAGCTGAGACTCGGTCTCCCCCTGTACCTACATCCTTCCACTTTCGCAACCAGTCGCTTGTGTTGCCTTGTATGTTTGTTGTTGTTGTATTGTGTTTGTGTGTGTCAGTCAGCCTCACTCCAAAGATTCTCCGCAGATATCGCATTTCGACCGCATTGATTTTACTCTCATGCTCCTTTTTGCATACCTAACTCTCGCTTCGATAATTATATCGTTATTAAACGTTGGGACAAGCACTGCGTTGTGTATTGCGACACGTGCCTTCTGGCTGAGGTGGTGGCTGCCGAGAAGTTGTCCCAATGCTCCGTTCACTCTATTTCGCGCATTCACTTTTCTCTCTACATCAGTGGTGTATCTTCCATCCCGACTGAATCCACATCCAAGATATACAAATTCATCCACTTGTTCTAGCACACCATTTCCTATTGCTACTATAACATCTGTTCTGGCTTCTTCTCTTTCAAAAACCATTATTGCACGCCTCATAAGCGAAGCGTTGAGGCGTGTTCTACTCTCGTTTTACATGGAACAACTGATTTTTCAAACTTAAAATGTCTCTATTTATCATATATTGCACTTGTAAAATAATATCTACATACACATATAAAGAACAAACACTATTTTTAACACTCATGATATTTTTGATGCCAGTTTTGTTATTTTAACTAGTTAATAAACTGTTTGACTAAAATTTGGCTTGGACGTCCGTGAGTTGTAGGTAATGTATGTTAACACGATAACGACCAAAATACTATACTAATCGAGTCTTTTTTTTCGTTTACGAATTATTATGATTAGGAATAAAGCCCTATTACTTTTCACGTTCTGATTCGATTTGGTTCAACTGTTATTAAATAAACAAAAAAATACTGAATATTTACGGCATTTACGCTCCACGCGACACTAAAAGCAGCGCCTTTCATGAGAACTACCTTTTTACGTACGCATAGCCACCGGTGGTTTTATTATCGTCAACAGAACGCCATTCACCCGTCCGGTACATTGTTTTTTGTTAAAAGAAAGTTCTTACCTTTGCTTGACGAACTGATGATATTTGTCAAGTATAAAAACTATTTTATCCATAAACACTAAACACACGTAAATAATAACACACCAACGTTATAAAACACGAAAAAAACATATTTTATATTCCACAATTTTTTTTGCGTGGCCTTGACGTGCGCCCGGCCCGGAACTGAGTGGTAGACCAATATAGAAGTACTTCTTAAAATTAGCGGTAGATGGCGTATAAGACGTAAAACCCATATTAGTACTTTTGAAATTAGCGCTATCTATGTTATTTATTGAAAACTACTTAGTAAGACCTATACATTATTAGTTACTTATCAAATAATCAATTTCATTGTGAAAAATTAAGATTATGAGGCGTGCACTTTTTTATTTGATAGCTCTTGATTAGACTTAAAAGCTTTTACCGCGCTACTATAGCAGGAACCTGATATATAACCTAAAACCTAGCTAGTATAATTTAAATATATATTATATTAAGTATGATAAGAATAGTAAGGATGTTAGTCAAGTAGGTACACAAAAATCCTGATAATCTTCGACTTTGTCAGAAACGTTTCGAGGGTTCTCAGAGACACTTCAATACTATTGAGGTTCTCAGGCAGACAACACACTTCGCCTGACGTCTAGTGCTGTAAATCCCAACCATTTCTGTCCTCTTGAAGATGTGAGCGAGCAAAATAAAGGGGTCTTTACGGATGAAAAGATTGTGTAGTGTTGGATTATTAATATAAAGTGTCATCAACCTATTACTTGCTGGAGCTACTGTTAGAATTGATCGTGAAGCAAGATATTAATAAAAACTAGCGTTTGCCCGCGGCTCTGCCACAGACAAAAGCTAGTTTTTAGATTATATCTAAGGTTCTCGATGTACTAGTGGCATAAAATATATACAAGTTTTTAAGACTATTTAGATATTTTTATATATATTTTTAGCATTTGACATGCTTAGCACTATACATTAAACACAAAGTGAAAAATGTGAAATCGAAAATAACAGTCAGGAGCAGGATTTGAACCTGCATCTTCTGGATACCGTCCAGATGCTTTACCAATTCAGCCATCCTGACAATTGCTCCTGACTGCTAATTTCGATAACACATCATACTTAACGTCTTTGGGTGACGCCTGCGCCATCTGTCGGACGTATTTTCATACATTATACCGACCAGGTAAACTTAATTTTACAATTAAGATTTTACCTAATAATGACGCAAACCTTTTAAATATTTAGATATTTTTATATATATTTTTAGCATTTGACATGCTTAGCACTATACATTAAACACAAAGTGAAAAATATGAAATCGAAAATAACAGTCAGGAGCAGGATTTGAACCTGCATCTTCTGGATACCGTCCAGATGCTTTACCAATTCAGCCATTCTGACAATTGCTCCTGACTGCTAATTTCGATAACACATCATACTTAACGTCTTTGGGTGACGCCTGCGCCATCTGTCGGACGTATTTTCATACATTATACCGACCAGGTAAACTTAATTTTACAATTAAGATTTTACCTAATAATGACGCAAACCTTTTAAATATTTAGATATTTTTATATATATTTTTAGCATTTGACATGCTTAGCACTATACATTAAACACAAAGTGAAAAATGTGAAATCGAAAATAACAGTCAGGAGCAGGATTTGAACCTGCATCTTCTGGATACCGTCCAGATGCTTTACCAATTCAGCCATCCTGACAATTGCTCCTGACTGCTAATTTCGATAACACATCATACTTAACGTCTTTGGGTGACGCCTGCGCCATCTGTCGGACGTATTTTCATACATTATACCGACCAGGTAAACTTAATTTTACAATGAAATGAAATGTTTAAACCAGCGGTCAGCCAATACATAGATAGGTATGCCACACTGTGGGTTTATTTATGACGGGAGGACCCCACACTACCTTGGTTGTTGCTTTAAATGACAGGGTGGGAAAACATATTTTTTTAACATTAAAAGGATTTGATTTTGTTAATAAAAGTTTTAATAAAAAAATACGACTTCTTTCTTTCCCTTTATACTGTATATGCGTGATGGTATGTTATGTGATTGCGTAAACAATGCATAGTATATGCGATAATAGCAATCGCGGTGATTTGCTGGCATATAGGTCAATACCTAAGAGTAAAATTTTTTGTCTCCGAAACTCATATTTAGTTTTTTACAAAATTTAAATGGAACCTTTTCTTAATGTACCTTTTTTAACCAAAGAACTGGGAATCCGTCTATACAGGGTCTGTCGTAAATAATGGATAACCCGTTAATCAGAGATAGCTCTGATATCAAGCTATAAGAAAATTGACTTTTTATTTTAGGATTGTCATTGATGTGGAAACGGCAGACAATTTTGTGTTTTTTTTTTTAATTTTCCTTCTTTGCTCATTCATTCGGTCACCATTTCAACAAAATAACTTATTTTAATGTACTTTTTTTGTACTTGACTCCTGGATACTTGTATTATTATATTAGATAATAGTCAGCTATAGCATAGTACATATTTTTTGTTAAAGTTAATCTTAAAATTTTAACATGAAGAAAAAAAAATTACTAGTTGCTTAAAATGTTAAATTTGACAGTATTTTACATTAATAATGTCTAATATAGTAATCTAATATAATTTATAACAGTATCCAGGAGTCACATACAAAAAAGTACATTAAAATAAGTTATTTTGTTGAAATGACCGAATGAATGAGCAAAGAAGGAAAATTTAAAAAAATATAAAATTGTCTACCGTTTTCACACCGATGGCAATCCTAAAATAAAAAGTCAATTTTCTTGTAGCCTGACATCAGGGCTATCTCTTATTAATAGGTTATCCATTATTTACGACAGACCCTGTATAATATGATGGAGTTATGAACCGAACATACACAAAAAAAAGAATATAAACATCTAAAATTAGAACCTCCTCCTTTTTTGAAGTCGGTTAAAAACAAAATGCCTTTATTAAAACTTGGATATTTTTATATAAGTTATATCATTTTAAATGGACTTTATCGATATTTATAATTTATAGTATTTTGTTGCATGATTAACACCGACCTGAAAATATCAAGTAGTTTATTTTAATACACCTAGTAGATTGTGAATATTATTTAAGGCACCACAGGTTCATATGCAGAATTCTAATATTAAATTACGTCTAGTAATTTACACCAGAAGAGTTCACCAGAACGGAGCTTAAGTTAAAAGATTAAGCGATTTTAGCAATTTTTGTAATGTATGTAAGTACATTAAGTAATTATTTCATAGTAACGAACTATTGATTACTAAAATTATGTATTGCATTCGAATTTCAAACCTTTCCTATTTTATAAACACGTATATAGGTTAATAGTTAATTATTACATATTTTATAGTTTTGCAATAAGACATCATCATCTAGAACATAAACAATTTCTCTACAAAATTAGCCATTGCACAGGAATCTTTAAACGTTTAAGGATTAAATGTAGCCTATACCCTGCGCTATACTCTGGACCATATGATTAGTAAATTTCATGACAAACTGTTGAGTAAGTACGGCGCTAAGAAGTACGTAAATAATAAACAAGGTTACTTTTACAATTATATATTGTAAAAAAAAGGCTAAAGACTCATCTACCTAAACCAAATCGGTCATGTATTGAAGGAAGGTGGAGTCAGGAGTATCCGAAACCGGCGAGCGTGTATGAAGAGAGTTATGATTGTTGAGGAAGCGAGAGATGTATGCAAGAATAGAGCCTCTTGGCACTCTGTTCTCTCTGCCTACCCCGCAAGGGAAATGGCGTGATAAGTTAGTTAGTTAGTTTTATTGTAAGATTACTCTGTTTTTCAAAGTCTACTTTCAAAGTCTGCCTACTCACACAATCATGATAACAATGAATTTGAAAGTACATAGAGACACTTCATTCTCTGGTTATGTACACACTTTATCCACTAGTTATGTTTTGAGTGTGATATTGCTTATTATAACAATTTTTATAACCAAATAACCATCTTGGGATACTTTAGCCACATTAGATTGTCAATGCTTCCTAA